>BSBM01000011.1:20712500-21985000 GCA_027924585.1 Larix kaempferi | reverse complement strand
AACCGCATACATCGGAGTGGATAATTTCCAAGATACCTTTTGCCTTGCTTTCACTGCTTGGAAATGCCTTCTTAATGTTATTTCCTTTTGCACATCCTTTGCAAACACCTTCATGCTTGGTCTTGATTTTAGGAAGACCTTCTACAACTTTACTTGCAATTGGCAATGCTCTGTAGTGCATATGTGCAAGTCTTCTATGCCAAAGTTCACTTGGCTCCATGGAATCATGTACCATGGCATGTTCAGGTGATTTATATAATCCTCCCTCTGCTCTCCAATCACCACTACATCATCAATAGTTTTACCCTTTGGCCACATCAGGACTTGGCCATCTACAAATGCAACCCTCATGCCTTTTGCATCCAATGGAGAGATGGAGAGTAGATTCTTCTTGAGCCCAGGTACATAAAGAACTTCTTTCATCTTCAAAGAATTTCCAGAGTCTAGGTTGTAGGAGGCTTCACCACTTCCTTTGATAGGGTATTGATAATCATCCCCAAGTTTCACTTTATGGGGTGATTCATGTTTAGATAGATTTACAAAAGATTCTTTAAATCCAGTCATGTGTTTGGAAGCCCCACTGTCAATTAACCAATCATTACAACCATGAGAGATAGTGCTTGTGAGAGCAGAGATTAGAACATACTCTTCTTCGCTTGATGAGTCATCATCATCACTGTCTTCTCTAGTTTTCTTCCTGGGAGGTTCATCATCCTCAACAGCATGAGCATGATATCTTATTTTGTTATTCTTCTTCTTCTTGTTTAAATTGTTGTCTCTCTTCTTCTTGGGGCAGTCTGAAGCAAAGTGTCCCTTCTCATTGCATTCAAAACATCGAACATTAGATAGATCTTTCTTTTTGTAATGAGGGTGAGAATGTTTCTTGTTATGAGATCTCTCCCTCTTAAACTTCCTTCCCTTGGTGTGAGCCGTGAGAGCTTGATCTTCATTCCCCATATTTTCTTCTCCTGTCACAAGCCTAGCTTCTTCTTGAGAGCATTCCTCCCACAATCTACTCAAAGAGACCAACTTCTTTCTAGCATAGATTCCTTGGATAAAGGAATCCCATGACCTAGGTAGGCCATTTAGTGTGGTCATAACAACTTCACCATTGTCCACTACTTCATCAACCACTTCAAGTTGTTCCTTGATCTGAGAGACCTTGGAGAAGTAAGATTGACTGGTCTCTCCATTCAATAACTTGACCCCTTTCAATTGATTCCGCAGAGTCATCTTCCGAATTATGTTCTTCCCTTCAAAAAGCTTGGTCAGGGAATCAAACATAGCCTTGGGTGTCTTTTAAGATGACACATGTGGAATAAGATGGTCCTTAATAGAATCAACAATGATTCTCTTTGACTTGAACAAGTTCTTCTTATGCAATATTTTAGCCTCTTCATCCTCTTGGATAGGGATGTCTTCTTTTACATATGAGTCCAACTCATTCTCTTCCAGGATTAACCCAATCCTATACTTCCAGGCTCGGAAGTTATCAACTCCTTCAAGATTATCCTCAGGCTTGATGTGGTGAGACATTCTTAAAGAGTACTTCAAATGGAAATAGAAAAGATTTAGATCTTACCACTTGATTTGCTGAAAATTGGATCTGGTCCTAGATTAGGGTTTGTCGAAAAAAACCTAAAAATTAAAAATGTGAATTTCAACTTTCTTAAAGGATAGAAAGATGCACCTTGATGATCTGATCAGCCTGGTGTATTCAGTATTTGAGATCTACAAAGCTTCACCCTTCATAAATGCCTTTTTGTCTTCCCAGGTTCACTAGGGAGGACCCTGAATTAGGGTTTGAGTTTCCTGGAGATCTAACCAACCAAAAATCTCGATCCAAAGCTCTAAACTTCGATTTTTCCAAGGAACTTATAGCTATGTCTTCAGATTTCAGAAATTCCTATTTTTGTGGAAACCCTAATATTTAGGACCAAATCTGAAAATGCTCAGAATTGAATTCTGACTGGACAGATATATTCTCCTTCATGAGTAGAGTCAATCTACTATGCTGCTTTTCCAAAATCCGTGGAGAGAAACCCAATAAACAAGAAACCCTAGTTTCCGTCACTGCATAATGTCTTCTTCTCAAGTTAGCTTTGATACCATGTTAAATTTTGAGCATTAATTCACAATACTCTAGGATCTTTACTGAGATAACAACATGTAGTATATCAATGCATAGCAATCATAACAAGCATGTCAACCATCACAAGAATCAAAAGCATGAGAGACAATAGACACACAGAGTTTCCATGGGGAAAACCCTAAGGTGAAAAACCCCACAACTTCCTCAGAGATAGAAAGAGCAATGACTCAACCAAAGTACAACCAAATACACAGAGATAGTCTTCTACTAGCAGGTGATCCTCCTCCTCACATGTGCGCCACTTTTCGAGTGAAGGAAGAATGAGTTATGAAGTGATCCAAATAGAGATCTCCCGATCTCTATTTATACTTGTTCTGTTTGCCCAATAACCTTATGGGTCCGACTTGTCTAGCTAGGTACAATAACTTCATATTACATAAATCAGGACCGACCCCACACATGGTGCTCTAATAACCCATCGGCAAGTTAACACACTTGGGATGCTTGTCAATACAAATGACGACACTTCCTTATAGAGGAATAACACATCTCTATAAGGGTACAATACATATATATGAAAATACATAGATGAAATACATTCCGAAGTTACATATACATCAACAGTTCGGTTGGATGAGGAACCATCTGTAAATGAATATTTTCTTTTGCTCTTTGTATCAACATGCTGATGAGGAGAATGGTTTCCATTAGATCCATTTCCAGGAAATGCTACAGGATTATCAATTTTAACCCCTTGTTCCTGCAGAGACACTTCTACGGGAATATGATCTTCTTCTTCGCTAATGATCTCAATTAATAGTGATTCTTTTCGTTGCTGCAAGGTTATGGGCATTGAAACAGTGACCATGCTGCAGGTAAATTGTTGAGTGACTTCTAAAGCCAACCTCTTGTGTTCTAGCTTGGCCTCACTACACCATACGTTCACAAACTCTTCAAGTTTTTGCGTAGGAGGATCCTGAATGTGCTCCGGCTGGGAGACAAGAGTTTCAGGAATGAATTCACCTCTTACTAACTTATTTCCCGAATTCTGTACTAGATTTAGACTACTAACCCCTACTTATTCTTGTTTTGCATTTGATTTTAATGCAAGGGTTTCAGGAACAGAGGATTTCTTCCTCTTATGCCGTGACTTAGATTTGACGGAAGGCCAAATTTCATTCTACCCAAAGTTATTCCTAGCGAAGGATTGATCCCAATTTTTGTTATTCAAAGATAATGGACATTGAACCAGTACTTTAAGTAATCCATGATGGAAAAGGCTATGATATTGATTTTCAACAGTGTTCTGAACCGTAGAAGTTATTTTCTCTAAACTATTGAGTAGGAAACAAGGTACATTTAATCTAGATCCTTTCAATGCCATTAACAACCTCAGATGATAAAGATGTACAGAGGATGAATGACCATCGCAAGTTATGTACCTGATGATCAACTGAAACAATGATGTCCATTGGGGTTTCAGGAATTTTACCAGGAAGCCAAATTTGTCATCAAAATTCTCTGGCAAAGGTAATAGAAATTGCTTCCACTTGGCCTTGTTTATTTCACCTCTCTTAAACCATTTTTCACCAGTCTGCGACAACTTGGTTGCTTTGGCTATGAAATCCTTAGAGAGAACCAATTGGAAATATCCAATCTATTCAACTCTTCCATTAAGGGAAAGAGAAAACCTATGAGTGAATTTGACATTGTGACCACTGAAATTGTCAAAACATTTCCCCCACCTGGGTTTATCAATAAACTGAGCATCCTCTGGTTCAACAACAAGCAACTCAGAACCTTCTGGTTCAATATGGCATAAAGGAGCCATCTCCTCCCCCACTGATCTATCCTTCGACCAAGAATAGTAAAACGTTTTGAAAATGGAAGGAATGGGAATACATGATTCATCAGGCATGGCAAAACCCTCACATACTTCAACTTAAACTAAGATCAAAACCCTAAGTTCAAGAATTGTTACACCTAAAATATTCCCATCATGAGATTCAGTGTATACACCCCTGGAGTTACTGTGACTGAGTGATTGACTGGGAAGAATTTGTACCCATTTGTACTAGGTTTTGAGAGGTCATCGTAGGTTTCACTCATGCAGCATGCGACGTCGCAGCTTTCTCTATTGCAGGGTGCGTCGATGTTAGTTAATGGACAAAAATAGCCCTTCGAGCCCCTTCTCGAAGCTTGCTAACTTGGGACCCTTTCCCTGACCTCTTGGGAGAGCTGGCACTCGATTCCTAACACCTTGGAAGGATCCCTTAAGCCTCTACTATCATATATCAACCTATTCTATCCATACCCTATCCACTTACTCCTATTTAAATGAAGCTCACTCCCATCCAAAAAGGACAAAGTCTATGGTACTCTTATGCTGGTGAAATCAAGCTCAATAGATCTAATAATCTAGCTTGGGGAACTTCCACTTCTCTCTAGGAGCTTTGGTATGGCTTGTCGGAAGGAGCTTGCAGCGTTAAGGAAATGGTTGTAATCCTCTTTTCTATTGTACTTCTCGACTCTTCAATATAGTTAATATAATTGATTTCCATAAATGTTTTCTCCTTGATGATGTTTAGAGCTTTCCTCCTTAACTGTTAGCTTAGATCTATCATATGAGATATATGCTTTCACTTCTCATGGTCTATTATATGTTCAATAGGGTTTAGCTACTTGCAATATGGCAGTGCTGGAGCATTGGATCAATGAAAGAGAAATGGATCTACAAATCTAAGGTAAACGATCTACTCTTACATCTGTATTTCTATACGATCTAGGAAAATATTTTATGTTCTGTCCTATTTTCTCTAGACTTACGTTAAGCTAGGGAGATCAGGCCTTGAGTCCACTCTCGGTAGATTGTCCATGAAACAAATCTTGCGATGATACTGGGGAATTACATCTTGTTCTGTAGTTGTCAATTTGAGAGTCATTTTCAGTTGATTGCTTAACACAAGCCTTTTATTTGTCATTTGCTTCTTGAGTTGATTTCACTATAAGATCTTCATCTTGAAGACTCTGATTTGCTTCCTCTGAGTTTTTACTACTCATTTTAAAACCATTTCATAGTTCATTGCTTGGATATTTGATTCTTTTTTGAACTTAGATCTCGCCTGTCGCACCTAGTTAGAGAAAACAGTGCGACACTGTGTCATTTCTAGTCTCCGTTCCTTGTCTGTTAGCCACTCATCGCAGTCCTTTCATTGGTATACGGTATAATGCGACATCGTCGCACTCCGCATATTGGTAAAATGTGATGTCGCACTGTATACAAGCGCATACTGTGCCAATTTGTCGAATTTGGCATGCAGACATCCCCTCTCCATTTGTTAATCTGAGCTTTGGTTTGCTGTATGAACTCCCTCTGTGCTGCAAGATCCAGCCAGAGACCCCATCTTTGAGTGTTTGGTTTTGTTTGGATTGATTTTGGGTTCCATCTTGGACAACTCTGAGAACCGGTAGTGGTGGATACTCTTGTCTCCTCCACCTTCATCCACTCACCCCTGCATTCCCTCCTTTTCTTAGCTGATTTGGTTACTGCATTAGATAAGCTCTCAGACCTAATTTACATTATTTTTTGAGCTTTGCTTGCTTGGTTTGCTTGCTACTGAGTGATTTTGAGTCTCATGTGTCTTTCAGTCTGATTGAGTGCTTGTCTTTTCTTGAGTTTTCTGAGTTCACTGAGTACTGCAAGTAGTGTTTTTTTTTCAGTCATTTACATCTGAAAGTGTAGTTGTTATCAAGTTAATCTTTTGATGCATCCATTGAAAAGTTAAAAGTGCTTCTTTCCCAGCATTTCTCAAGCATTGTTGAAGAAAATTGTTCGTGCGTTGGAATGTTTTGCTTATGCATATTTTGGAAAAATTGAATGAATGTGTGATCGGTAAAAATGAGCCACTAGGTAAAAAAAATTTGTAAGTTATAGACGTGTTCCAACGTTGTTAAGCATGGCAGCTGTCGTTATTTTCCAGGACTGTATCCTGATGGTATTGTAGTCTTCCACATACTTATCGGTATATCGAGCTCCTTCACGTACCCACCAATTACCATAATCCGTACTTGGAGTATATCGAAGGGTGTATCACGTACTCGAAAGTATATTGGAAGGTCTCTTGCCGAATGGTTGTGCATTAGACAACACCACTACGGATTTGAGCTCCCACATACCTTGCATATATCGGGAGACACCACTAGGATTCCTGAAACCAACTGAGTTAACCATTTGGCCATCTTGGCAAAGCAATACACCGAGAATAGCACTCGGGGAGATTAGCATGCATGTACTATCTAGGTAATCAGGTATGCAGGCAAGGGTACGGTCCCAATCCTCCTTGTCACGTCATATTGTTGGACCCTGCAGTATTTAGCGGTTTGTGATGCCATGATAATCCCGTGAGGTTCCAGACTTTGAATCCACTCTGTCACATAAGTCTGCTTGTTGCCTTAGTTTGAGTAGGTTTTTCTGGACTGATTTTCTTTTGTAGCATACCCTTAAGAGAAATGTTGTTTTAGCCACTCTGGATGACTTTCCTGATGCTTTGGAGGATTTTCCCTGGAGAAGATCCTATAAGATCTTAAACTTACCTCCCGAATATCCCCTTAAGCCAGAGATTATTTCAAGGGTAAGAATGGATCAACGTAACACGGTCATAGTTACTGAAGTCGAAAACCCCACGCTGAATGTTGGAGGACTTTAGTTTCCCCCAACTCCACCAGATTCATCCACCTCCAACCCCCCACAGGGTGAAGAGGTGGACATTTCTACTTCATAGGACAATACCCTCCCGGTAGTTATGCCGGGAGAGCCTGGATCGTTGGAATGGATAAATCAATCCCAGGATGACCCCACAACAGCTGTTGGTCCGACTGCAGCCTATTGGACAACATCTACAGGCCACCCAGTGGCTCATTTTTCCTTCAGATCCCCACCCAACTGGACTACTCCAGGACCCTCTAGACCCTTCTATAGGCCCGACCTGACCGATATTTCCGACCCTATTCATGATCGTTTGGAACGATTACGTGGTAGGGGTGATGAACTTGGAAGACAAAGTCTCGAGCAACGACCTGGGTATAGAGACATCCCAGTTCATCTGATATCTTTTGGTTGACCCAAACCATCCCTCCACAACCTGACCAATAATGAGACTAGTCAACCCTCCCAAGAGTCCAGTCCTGCACCTTAAGTGAACCAACTGGTTGAAGGAAAACAGTCCAATAGACCTCTTACTACCACAGTTACTTTACCAGTTCCTCCCCCACCTCAGAATTCGAGGGGAGGATACTCCATTCCCCCGGATTATCTCATTGGTAACGTTACTACTACAGTAACTAATCAACAACCTATGTCGGTTCAACCTTTGTGTAGTGGTAAGCCCATTTTGGCTGGGGGGAAACCCCTGTTTCCTAACTAGAACGTAGGCAGTGGAATCCGCAACGGACCTCCCATTGAATCTTCCCAACCCGCTAGACCATCCACCATGGGATTATCTCATGGTGGGGGGCCATCCAATGTAACTCAACCCTCATGGAGTCAAGCGTATCCAGGTTCCGTTAACCCTACGTTGGGTCCATCTTATCCTGGAAATGAACCATACAGGATACCCTATCTCGGAAATCCCTACATTCTACGGGGGAAACAACCCGTTTTACAACATGGACCCCAACCAACTATCCCTCAAGCACCACCACCCCCGATCGGTCCACCCCCACCTCCCGACATAAAACCTGTACGTCAAAAGTTTCGACCAGTACACCCCCGGAAGACTGCAGCGATCAAGGAAGAGATTGAAAAGCTCTTAAAGGATGGCTTCATCTATTCTGTCCCATTGACGGATTGGGTCTCAAATGTTGTCCCTGTGAACAAAAAGCAGGGTACCATTCATGTTTTTGTCGATTATCGGGACCTTAACAAGGCTTGTCCAAAGGACATCTACTCGACCCCATTCATTGACCAGATTATCGACAATCGTGCCGGAAGCATCATCTTTTCATTCATGGATGGATTTTCTGGTTACAACCAGATTGAGATCAACCCAACTGACCAACATAAGATGGATTTCATCTGTCCTTGGGGGACTTTTACTTACTGCAAACTCCCATTTGGCCTTAAAAATGCTAGCGCCACATTCTAGCGGGCCATGTCGTATTCCTTCCATGACATTAAGGACTTTGTGGAACCTTACTTGGATTACCTCCCTACTCATTCAAAGCAGCGTGAGATCCACAAGGATCATCTAACAACCATTTTCCTAATATGTAGACGGTACAATATCCGCCTGAATCCTCATAAGTGTATTTTTTGCGTTGAGTCCAGATGCCTCTTAGGATTCATAGTCTCGAAGGATGGGATCTGCATCGATCCTTTAAAGGTGGAGGCCATTGTCAATGTACCACCTCCAAATGATGTGACTGAACTTCAAAGTCTCCAAGGGAACGTGACTTATTTAAGGCATTTTGTTTGTAACTTGGCGGAGAATACTAAGGGGTATATGAAACTGCTTAAGAAGGACGTCCCATTCATTTGGGATGATCAAGCTAAAAAATATTCAATAGCATCAAACATGCCATCACGCATGGCCCCGTAATCCAACCGCCAAACTATTTCCAAGATTACATCTTATATCTCCCCACTTCTGCTACCACTATCGCCATGGTTTTGGTACAGGAGGATCAAAATGACCAAGAACATGTAATATACCATGCGAGTAAGGGTCTCATTGACGCTGAAACAAGATATTCACATGTCGAGAAGCTTGCTCTCGCAGCAGTCATCGCCGTCCAAATGTTCTGGCACTATATCTTGCTCCGCACCACCACCATCATCGTAGACTCAAACCCCATGTACCACGTACTAACACGTCAGGTGCTTAGGGGCAAGTACTCACGCTGGATTGTGATACTTCAAGAATTCGACCTTCTTTTCGAGAAAGCCGAGTCTAAAAAGTCCTTGGTGTTTGCTGAGCTTATTTGTGACCTTCCCCATTCTGATGCAGAAGTTGAGCACAATGACTCTTTTCCGGATGAATCGTTGTTTCTCATCAGTACAACTAATCTGTGGTATGGAGATATTTTGTTATATCTTCAAACCCAATGCTTCAACCCTCTACTCTCTCGCGATGATCGTCGTAGAATACGTCACCATGCGAAGTATTATCTGATCATCAGTGATACTTTGAACCGCCATGGCGTCGATTCAATTCTTCGACTTTCTTTAACTCACGATGAGGCTGAACATGTTTTGAATGATTGTCACGCTGGGGCATGTGGCAGTCACCTATCTGAGATGGCTACAGCCCATAAGATTTTACGCGCAGGATATTATTGGCCTACTATGTTCAAAGATTGTATTAAGGCCGTGAAAAGATGTCCTCCATGTCAACACTTCCATAGGAAGAAGCGCACCCATCTCGCCCTGTTACACCTAGTTATTGTCGTAGGCACCTTCGCAAAATGGGGCATTGATTTTATGCATTGTAAGCCTACCTCGGTCGAGGGGCATAGTTACATCATTGTAGCTGTGGATTACTTCACAAAGTGGGCCGAGGCAATGCCTACATACCAAAACGACAGAAAAACCGCCTCACTCTTCATGTTCAATCATGTAAAAGTGTGGTTTGGTGTTCCTTAGGCAATAGTTACCGATCATGGTTCTCACTTTCAGAACCATATGGTTGATGAACTGAGTGATAGATTGGGTTTTCGCCATGAAAAATCAACACCTTACTACCCAGAATGCAATGGACAGGTCGAGGCCATTAACAAGGTCTTGAAAACTATGGTCCAAAGGATGGTAGGTACGCATAAGTCCAACTGGCATAATATGCTCTTTTCAGCATTATGGGCCTACATAACTTTCGTTAAAATCTCCACAGGTTTCACTCCTTTTCAATTGGTGTATGGATTGGAGGCTTTCCTTCCTATATAGTGCGAAATTCCATCTCTACAATTCGCTGTCGAGCTTCTCCTAACACTACTGTTGAGGAAGAATTTTTCCTGTACTTAGCAAAACTTGACAAGTCTGTCATGTCCCCAATTTTGGTTCATCCGGTACCATGGGTGAAAGGGGACAAGATAAACCCCTAAGGGAATTAAATTGTATTAATTCTATTTTCTTAGAATTAATTTTATCCTAAGTCTCACAAATTGGCAAATTTATTTATTAAAGTTAATTTTGATAAATAAAATTAATGGATAATGAGCAAGTGGGCCAAGAGGGAGCCCATGTGGAAGATGTTGCCAAAATGTATTAAGGGGTGAATATATGGCAAAACGATGAAGAGAAGGAAGGTGGAGATAAGGTTTCCAAATCAGAAAAAAGAAACAACTAGAAAAATCTAAGGAGGGCGCACTTGCCAAAAAACAATCCAGTTTACCAAAAGGGAAACATCCTGAATGGTGTAGTTTCGATTTCAATGCCCAGTTCACAAGGAAAGCAAGTGCTAATGCAAGAAGGAAACATCTAAGGTCAAGGAGGGCACAGCTTCTAAAGGAGAAAGTTTGTAAGGTAAAATTAAGGAAAGTATGTCCACTCATGGGTGATCTATTCTCACAGGTCACCAATCCAAGTAACTTGCTCAACAGGTCATTCTGAAGTTTATAAAAGAAGCCAACCAACTCCATTTCACAACTTTTGTCATTGTGAAGTTTGTATGAGATCTTTGAAGCTCCACTAGGTTTGGTGATGTGACCAAGCCACTATATGGGTGATGTGCCCCATTCTCTCTTTCTCTCTAACAGGTATTGAAGACTATTGGGCAGCCATTGAAGATCTATTTGCATCCACTAAAGATAATTTTTCAGCCATTAAAGTTCTGATATCAGTCTGGGGTCGAATTGCTTCAGTAGAGTTTAAGAGTTCAAGAATAATCCTTCTCATTATCCCCTTTCTTCTTCCCCATTCTTCAGTATTGCAGGGTGTTGGTGGAAGGTTTGCTCCATTGAAATATTTTCAGTGATCAATGAGATGAAGGATCTGATGTGTGATGGCCATATTCAGAAATAAAGTTTAACTTACAGCGATTCATTAAACTTCTATCATGTCCAAGTGATTCTAGTTCGAGATTCCCCAAGGGTGTCATGTTTTGTACTCAAAGAGGTGAAGAACTGAGGGATTGAATCTTCTTTCCTTCTGTCATTGGAGAGGATGGTTTGCTGCTATTTTTCAAGCCATAAAATCTCTATAATAAACATATAAACTTACTCCTAAAATATTCTCTCCTTCTCTACTCTGTTCTCTAGCTCATGTAAAAAGAAAATAGCCTGTGAGGCATTGTCCATTGTAAAGCAAGCATTAGAAGTTAAGAGAAATGTTATGAAATCTATATTTGATGTTTAATGGTTATAATAATTCATATCAGATCTAATATAATCATTAGAACAGAGTTTGTATTTTCTTAAGACAGTTTATCATGATAAATCCAAGACTAGCTAGTTTGATGCCTAAATTCGACTAGTTTTTCCATTTTGTCTATAAAATTCATTCTGTGCACTCTTTTGTTAATCCATCAATTGGAGAAGGTCCTTGACACATCCTAGTATCCATATCAGTCCAAAAAATCAGAGTTTTAAATCCTTTTGAGCTTTCTTGGAAAGTTAATAAAAAGACTAGCTCCACAATCATAGAAGAGACCAAAAGCCCCAATTCTCTACAAACTCTTCCAAGACTGATAATTTATCATTATAAACATAACCATAAACCTATGGAATATCATAAACCCTGAGTATCATTCCCAATCTTTTTTGTATATGCGGATGTACCCAGAAAGCATTGCGGTAGGCTTCAGCAGCTGCTGATGTCCGAAACATCAATGGTCGCCGTACGTTGTACAAAGGATCCAATTTCCTATTGTCAAAGTTGATGCTGCACATTTTCCAATATAAATTCCATAACTGAAATTTCATCCTACCAAATTCAGTTTCAAGTCTCCTTACCCGTCACTGACTTCCTGCTCTGTTCGGTGAATTGATTAAAAATGGACAAGTAAATTTTATTTAAAATTATGAACTTGAGTTAATATTTGGGTTAAATATTTCCTAGGATATTACAGTGGTATCAGATCACTTTCTTTGGCTCAGCCTGTGGAAAGTAATTCTCATTGGAAAATTATCTCAACGCTATCTCCAAGATTGCATATGTGGAATTAGTTCCAGTTATGGAAGATTTAGACTTTGAGTTGTATGAGCAAGAAGATTATTCTTATGAGGAGTAGGATGAAGATTATGATGAGCGGTATGAATAATATTGCAGATAGTATGAGGAAGAGAATTCCCAAGAAGTACATTCCATGAGAATCTCCCATGAGATCATGATTGACAGAATAGATTATGGTTATTCTGATAGCCATATTCAGGAAAAAGTTGCATGTTCTACAATCAAAATTCAACCTTCTATGGAAGACATAATAAAAGATATCAAAGTTGCATTGGATGCATGTGACTTCACAAGAATTTTTGGATCCTCTTCAAGAAGGGCCTCCAAGAATATTTATCCTAAGACAACCAAGGAGAAGCAAGACCCAAAGACCAATCATGAGATTGTTGACAGAATGGGAGCAGAATCCACTACAAGCTTCTATGTTGAGGATTTCAAGATCACCTCAGAGGAGATTGGTAAGCTTAATGATGGTGAGACATATGCTGGATCAGATCCAAAAGAAGAACCTAAATCAGATCCAAAGTCACTACATGAGCTACATCGTGAAGCAAAAGATGACCACACATCAGTTGGATGTGAACCTAGAGAATGGGTGGCAAAACAAGGAACCATAGCTCCACTATTTGAAGGGAGACGTATGATGAAAAGGTTTGGACCTCAATCATATTTTTGTAACCATGTTCCTTTTGGAAATCATCAGAATAAAATAGAATACATTGTCAATAATGTGTGCCATGACGTGGAGAAACAAGTTCCTCGTAATGAAGCATTTAATTCTCAATGCTTAGCTCCTCAGAAACCAATGACTGTGGGAAGATCAGGAGACCCTCAAAGTGTGGAAGAAAGAGGGAATACCATGGTTAGATATCAACATATTTGCATCATCCATGAGGATGATGAGTCACCAAATCCTTTGTCAAAAGGAGAGGAAAAAGATCCATGCACAACTAAAGATCCAACAGCCAAACATTCGATTGTTGGCAATGTGGAAGGTGAAATCACTCCCAATTTCTTCGTGGGTGATTTCAAGGTAAGTGTATAAGATATGGGGAATATTGATGATGGTATGACATATTTTGGATCAGATCCAAAATAAGAGCATCAATGAGATCTGAAATCATCATTGGAACTTCAGGTTGAGGTGGAAGACAAGCCCAAATCAGCTGGGTGTGAACCAAAGAATTTGGGAAAGAAGCATGCTGCCATAAAAGCACCATATGAGGAGGAAATTTGGGCACAAAGGTATGGCTGCAATTCTGATTTTTTCATGCCTTTGTTGCATCCCAAGATGGCAGCCACTTCCAGTGAGAATGATGGATTAGAAGATCCTTCTAGTGTCAGAATTCAGAATTGGGAGAAGGCTGAATTGCAAGAAACAGAAGAGGAGGTTCACATGATAGAACTTCTCGCCCTGATTGGACCATTGAAAATGAGTGAGGAAAAAAATAAAGGAGGCATTGAAAAACCTCCATGAACTTAATGCTTTGATCTCTCATTGCTGTTGGAGAACTGCGTCAATGGAGGAGCAACTCTTTGTTGAAAATTTTGTGCACATGTGGGAAGTAGTAGGAAGCCTAAAAGGAAATTTTTGTCAGCTACTTTCTAATAGATATCACTTGCTGGAGCTTGTGAATATCTACTATAATACTACAATAAGGAATGATGAGGAGATCAAAAATCTCACTTATATGTTGGAAACTACCCAGAATTCTCTGATTGGTACTCATGGTGCTTGTCAAGAATTTGAGAATCAAATTGAGCAGCTTAATGAGAAGTTGTCAGAATCATTTTTTACCTCCCATATTTCACAAAGTCACAATAACATCGCTGAATTATTTCATTTTCCAAGAGAGGAACCTCATGAGTTGGTGGATCAGGAGGAACAATATGTTTGGTATGTGCTTGAGGAATGTGCAGATAGAGTTGAAGAAAAACAAGCACATGACCTTTTCCATAATGAACTTGAGAGGTTCATTGAAGAAAGTCACTCTTCCATAGAAGAGTCAGATGAGTACACCATAGATGGATTAGACATCAATGGAGAGGATAAATCCACAACTTTAGTGGATGAAATTTTCAGAAGCATGGCTGACCATTCTTCATTCCCCACTTCAAATTCAGCCACAAATTTTGGGAATGAAAATTGGGTAAAAGGATTCTTCCTCTTGGTGTCACATGATGAGCAGGAGGATCCTAAAAGTGAGGCATATGACATGTTCCTTAACCCGCAGCAGTTGAGGAAGCCCATGCATAGGTGTGCAGCCACTTTTGACCAGGAGGCATCAGATCTACACTTACCTTCAATGTGTGGGTCAATTGATGGAGTTTTACACCCTTGGATCAATGGCAGAGAGTTGAGCCATTGGATGAAGAGGGGAGCACCTGTGGAGTTCCATAGAGATCATGAGATCTATTCATTTGAGGACATACATATCGCTGATCACATTCCATGTGGTTCAGCAAATGAAAGTGCTTGTCCATCCATTGGTTGGATGGGTAGATGAAACATTGCAATGAAGACCCTGGAAGGTAAAAGGTTCTTTTATTTCTGCAGTAAATCTTTTGTTATAACTGACATTTTCCTTACATGTGAGCTGCAGCAAAGATGTATTTTTCAGCCATTAGATGTCTCCAGTGCACATGCACAAGAGATGCATTCTTATTTGCATGCTCTCAAGAAGTTCTATGTTTGGTGGAGAAGTCTCACATCTATTCAGTTTTGCATTGGGAGTGGCACACTTCCAGCATGGTGGATGGATCCTGGCATACCCTAGAGTGACGAGTTGTTACAAGTAACAGTGATGATGGATGGTATTCATTAGGGACAATGGGATCCAGGAATTCCTTGGAGTGACAACTTTCTAGAGGTGACAGAAAATTTTGGGTCCTTACAGAGGAAGCAGTGGGATCTAGGAATTCTACTCAGTTATCTTAACTGGGTTAAGATTTTTCTTCATGATTTAGTGTAGATAGAGCTTACAATGCATTTTATTCTTCATAGTCATCCTACATTTTATTCAGATCTTTTTGAAGGCCCAAAGTTTAATTTTCAGATTGCTCAGTGGATGGGGACAAGTATAATCAGAGTGGTGCAGCAGAAGCTCGGTAGAATCTTAACATTGCTTGAGGACAAGCAATCTTGGGAAGGGATGACTGTCATGTCCCCAATTTTGGTTCATCCGGTACCATGGGTGAAAGGGGACAAGATCAACCCCTAAGCGAATTAAATTGTATTAATTCTATTTGCTCAGAATTAATTTTATCCTAAGTCTCACAAATTGGCAAATTCATTTATTAAAGTTAATTTTGATAAATAAAATTAATGGATAATGAGCAAGTGGGCCAAGAGGGTGCCCATGTGGAAGATGTTTCCAAAATGTATTAAGGGGTGAATATATGGAAAAACGATGAAGAGAAAGAAGGTGGAGATAAGGTTTCCAAATCAGAAAAAAGAAACAACTAGAAAAAGCTAAGGAGGGTGCACTTGCCAAAAAACAATCTAGTTTACCAAAAGGGAAACATCCTGAATGGTGTAGCTTCCATTTCAATGCCCAGTTCACAAGGAAATCAATTGCTAATGCAAGAAGGAAACATCTAAGGTCAAGGAGGGCATAGTTTCTAAAGGAGAAAGCTTGTAAGGTAAAATTAAGGAAAGTATGTCCACTCATAGGTGACCTATTCTCACAGGTCAACAAGCCAAGTAACTTGCTCAACAGGTCATCCTGAAGTTTATAAAAGAAGCCAACCAACTCCATTTCACAACTTTTGTCATTGTAAATTTTTTATGAGAGCTTTGAATCTCCTCTAGGTTTGCTGATGTGCCCAAGCCACTCTATGGGTGATGTGTCCCATTCTCTCATTCTCTCTCTCTTTCTCTCTAACAGGTATTGAAGAGTATTGGGCAGCCATTGAAGATCCATTTGCAGCCACTGAAGATAATTTTGCAGCCATTAAAGTTCTAATATCAGTCTGGGGTCAAATTGCTTTAGTAGAGTTTAAGAGTTCAAGAATAATCCTTCTCATTATCCCCTCTCTTCTTCCCCATTCTTCAGTATTGGAGGGTGTTGGTGGAAGGTTTGCTCCATTGAAATATTATCAGTGATCAATGAGATGAAGGATATGATGTGTGATGTCCATATTCAGAAATAAAGTTTAACTTACAACCATTCATTCAACTTCTATCATGTCCAAGTGATTCTAGTTCGAGATTCCCCAAGGGTGTCATGTTTTGTAGTCAAAGAGGTCAAGAACTGAGGGATTGAATCTTCTTTCCTTCTATCATTGGAGAGGATGGTTTGATGCTGTTTTTCAATCCATCAAATATCTGTAATAAACATCTAAAATCAGTCCTAAAATATTATCTTCTTCTCTACTCTGTTCTCTAGCTCATGTAAGAAGAAAATAGCCTGTGAGGCATTGTCCATTGTAAAGAAAGCATTAGAAGTTAAGAGAATTGTTATGAACTCTATATTTGATGTTTAATGGTTATAATAATTCATATCAGATCTAATATAATCATCAGAACAGAGTTTGTATTTCCTTAAGATAGTTTATCATGATAAAATGCAAGACTAGCTAGTTTGATGCCTAAATTCGACTAGTTTTTCCATTTTTCCTATAAAATTCATTTTGTGGACTCTTTTGTTAATCCGTTAGTTGGAGAAGGTCCTTGACACATACCAGTATCCATATCAGTCCAAAAAATTGGATTTTAAAATCCTTTTGAGATTTCTTGGAAAGTTAAGAAAAATACTAGCTCTACAATCCCAGAAGAGACTAAAAGCCCCAATTCTCTACAAACTCTTCCAAGACTGATCATTTATCATTCTGAACATAACCAAAAACCTATGGAATATCATAAAACCTGAGTATACTTCCCAATCTTGTTTGTATATGCGGATGTACCCAGAAAGCATTGCAGTAGGCTTCAATAGCTGCTGATGTCCGAAACATCAATGGTCTCAATACGTTGTACAAAGGATCCAATTTCCCACTGTCAAAGTTGCTACTGCACATTGTCTAATAGAAATTCAGAACTGAAAGTTCATCCTACCAAACTTAGTTTCAAGTCTCTTTACCCGTCACTGACTTCTTGCTCTGTTCGGTGAATTGATTAAAAATGGACAAGTAAATTTTATTTAAAATTATGAACTTGAGTTAATATTTGGGTTAAATGAAAAAAATTCAAGAGGTGATCGAAGAAGAAGGAGGTGGGAGGTTTCGATGGCGATCTAGGGTTTAGTTTCTGGGTCTGGTTTGGCTCTGTCGTTTCTGGATCGGGTTGGGCCGGTTTTTCTCAACCTGCACGGGCCGGTCGGTTCCATGGGAGAGGAATCTTTGGGGGTGGAGACACTCCCCATATCCTCTGTGATGGCGGATGAGAAAGGAAAGGGAAAGGATCCAGCTAAAAACCACCTTCCAGGGACGGGGGGAGAAGGGACTAGTGTCTCAACCCCGTTGGATGCTTTTGATGGGCCGGGGAGGAAACTCAGACATTGTATGCCTAAGTCCAAGGCGGTGCTGAAGTTGAAGATTAGATCGACGAGTTTCAGGGATGAGGTTCAATACCTTAAGGAAATTGCCCTGATAGGGAATTTTATTGGCCTATGGCCGAATGAAAGAGCTCTGATCTGGTGGATAAACACCACCTGGAAGCCTCAAGGGCATTATGACCTTCAACTCGGAACCAAGGGGTTTTTCACAGCGGTTTTTTTCAATACCGAGGACAGGGTGAGAATCTTTGATAACGGGCCTTACTTCTTTCATTCAGCAGGGATATACCTGTGCACCTGGAAAGAGCGCTTCAATCCCGACACTGAAAATATGACCATCGCCCCGGTCTAGTTAAGGCTTTACTCGTTGCCTATCGAATACTGGAAAGAAGAGATCCTTAAGGACATTGGCAATAATCTAGGTGATTTTGTCAAGATCTCGCAGCAGACAAAGCAAGCTAAGTATATTTCATATGCCAGATTGTGTGTGTATCTCGATATATCCCAGGATCTGCCTGCTGTTATTGAGTTAACACATGACGATGAGGATTGGATTCAAGCTATTGACTATGAACAACTTCCTTTCAGGTGTCGCCGCTGCCATGAACACGGCCACCTGTTTAGAGATTGCCCTTTAAATAACCCCCCTGGGAGATCAACGGCTGGACCAGAGGGTAAGGATGTGGAGGGATTCACCAAGGTAACCAATCGAAAGAGAATGGCTAAGAAGGGTGCTGGTTCTGGCCATGAGATCAACAAAAAACTTCAGACCCAAAATCATTTTGCAGCACTGCAAGAAGATCCTTCTTCCGTGGATAAAGAAAAGGCCCAGGCCACTCAGAAGGCAAGTGAGGACAAGTTATCGGACCCGATGTAGATGGAGAAGGAACCTACCCAAGAAGTTTTAATGGAAGACAGGACAACTGCGGAGGCAGACTTGGAAGCGGAGGATATGATCTTAGATGACTTGGATCTCGATGGACTAGAAGCGGCTCTCACAGTCAGCAACCCAAAGGACATCTCGCTTCAACAGGTAAACCTTTTGGAGAAAGCCATCATTATCTCTAAAACCAGCAAGAACCTTGGGGTTCTGAAGGGCTCGCTAAAGGATTTTGAAGGCAAACAAAAAGGAAAGGGAGAAAAACGGGGCAGACCCACCAGTAAACAAAGGATCCAATGTCTAGGGCAAAAGCTAATCAGCTCTGGCCAGTACCCGACCATAGAGGCGGCTCTGGCTCTGAAACCTTAAATTAGTTGCTCATGAAGATTATATCTTGGAATATTAGAGGTTGTAACAGCCCTTTAAAGATTCGTATTCTTAAAAGGAAAATAGAGGTGGAACAGCCATGGATTATCTTTCTCCAAGAGACGAAATGCTCGGGGGAGGAATTGGCAAAAGTAGCCAGGAAAGCCTGGCCTAGATGTAACAGGATGGCCACCGATGCCAATGGCTCGGCAGGCGGCCTAGGCATTCTTTGGAACCCTCAGTTGGTTTCTCTTAAGGATTTTTGCAGTACCAGATTTGCTCTATCTGGCTTCTTTCAGATTGTGGGTGGTAATCATATAGGGTTCTTGTCCAACGTTTATGGTCCGTCACAAAGCTCACGAAAAACTGAGTTTCTTGCTTCTATGCATGCCCTCAAGGAGGAAGCGGGGGGGTTCCCTTGGATCATGGGAGGGGATTTTAACATCATCCAAAGTTTGGAGGAGAAGAAGGGTGGGATGCAGCGGATGACCCAAGTGAATGAGCTCTTTAATCAGACTATAGAGGACCTGGCACTTATCGACTTAGGCACGACCAACAACACCTTCACTTGGCATAACAACAGAGCCGGGGACAGTAGTATTGCTTGCCTCCTAGACCATTTCCTCATCTCGGAAGACATTATGATGGCGGGGGGCATGCTAGCGGCAGTGGTTCTACCCTCGTCAGGCTCTTATCACTGGCCGATCAACTTGGATTGGTCCATCCAGGTCGAGAACCTCTGGAGACCCTTCAAATTTGAAAAGTTTTGGCTCTTGCAGCCAGGTTTCTCGGACAAGTTGCGAGACTGGTGGAAGGAGATCGAGCCAGGACATGGTACCTGCATGTACAGATTCCAGCAAAAACTCAAAACTCTTAAAGGACGTATTAAGCAGTGGAACAAAGACTCCTTTGGAAATATCTTTCAGGAAAAGAAAAGGCTTGACCGATGCCTTCAAGAGATTCAGTTAGAATTACACAGGCAGGGCCCAACGGCTGAGCTTAAAGACCAAGAATGGGCTCTCCTTCAAGAACTCAATCTTATAGAAAAGCAGGAGGAAGTTCTATTTGAGCAAAATTCCAGGAACCAATGGCTCCGGGATGGCGACCGTAACACCAAATTCTTTCACAAAGCTACGGTCCAGCACTGCCAAAGCAACAGAATTGTTAGGCTTAAAAAAGGGGATGGCTTAGTGGTAGAAACGCAAAAGGAGCTGGAAGAAACGTTGAACTCCTACTATGCTGATCTACTTGAGGAGCCGGTTGAGGACAGAAGGCAAGCTCAATCTAAGATATACAACCATATTCCCAGGATTATTACGTAGGAACATAACCGAATTCTAATGAGACCTGTGGAGATGCCTGAGCTGGAGGAGGTAGTGAAACAAATGGCCAGGGACAAGTCTCCGGGGCCGGACGGCTGCACTACTAATTTCTTCCAGGAAGGATGGGAGTGGTTAAAAGATGAACTTCTAGCCATTGTGGAAAGTTCCAGAAAGACAGGAGGCATTCTGAAAGCCTTCAATGCAACTTTCTTAGCTTTGATCCCCAAGGAACAAGGAACGGAGGATCCCAGCAAGTTTCGACCAATCGCCCTCTGCAATGTTATTTATAAAATCATCACGAAGATCACGGCTAACAGGTTGCGGCCGCTTCTGCCTATCCTCATTTTGCCGGAGCAAGCGGGCTTCGTAGAAGGAAGGAAAATCCTGGATGGCATCATTCTCGTCCACGAAGCCATCCATTCCTTAAAGCAGAACAAAACCCCTGGTATGTTGCTCAAACTTGACCTCTCCAAAGCTTATGATAAACTCAATTGGGATTTTCTTGAAGGAGTCCTCAGGGCCTTTGTTTTCGAGGGAAGTTGGATCCGCTGGATTATCAATCTGGTGTCATCGGCCTTCTTCTCCAGCATGGTCAATGGTACTCCCTCTCAGCCATTCTCAGCTACTCAGGGAATCCGGCAGGGGGATCCCCTCTCCCCCTTTCTCTTCATAATCATAGCCGAGGGTTTGGGGAGGCTGCTCAGAGACATGCAGAATTCGGGGCAGATTAGGGGCCTCAATCTTTGCGAGAACTTGCCAGCTCAGACGCATCAACAATTTGTTGATGACAATATGCTGATGGGGCCATCTTCAGTTTAGGAAGCTCGTGGCATCAAAACGGGACTTGATCTCTTCCTTCTGGCCAGTGGTCTATAAATTAATCTGGAAAAATATCAGGTGTTCTTTTTTAACACCTCTCGGGTGGCCAAAAGAAATATTCTTCGCATTCTGGAGTTCTCAGAAGGAACCCTGCCATCGAAATATTTGGGGGCACCATTAGCAGAGTCCACCATCAAACACGTTTCGTGGAAGGAACTTCTAGACAAAATGAAGCAGAAACTGACCCATTGGACTTATCGGGCCCTGAATTTCCCAAGTCGAATGGTTCTGGTCAAATCAGTCCTACAAGTTATGCCACTGTATCTCCTTTCGGTGCTCTCAGCTCCTAAAACAGTCTTGAAACAAACAAGGAACATCCAGAGAAATTTTCTATGGGGAAGCACTGATGATCATCGAAAATGGGCTCTAGTGGATTGGGCCACGATCTGTAGTCCCAAGGAGACTGGGGGGATTGGTTTCAGGGATCCTGTCAGCATTAACAAGGTGATGGGAGTGAAGATCTGGTGGCGGTGGGTGACACATACATCTGAACCATGGGCCATGGTTTGGCATCATAAGTATGCTCACCTCTGGCCGAAAAATCAACTAATTCGCTATGATCGAACTACTCCAGGGTCTCCCATTTGGACGATGGCCCAGCAGAATCGTGATCTAGTTCAGAGACACATCTTCTGGGAGATTCGTGATGGTCGGGAGGCTTTCTTCCTGATGGATGCTTGGCAGCAGAAAGGGAATATGGCCGACCTAGCAGGTACTGGCGACCTTCAGACACAACTCCAACACCGTGGCAAGGAAAAAGTCAGGGATTTTTGAATCCTCCAGGCCCCCGATCAAGTCCATCGGACATGGATGTCAAAACAATGGTGGCAAGATCTGATACCGGAAGATAGACTGGACGATTTCCTCAAGGAACTTACTAGTCGCAAGATTCCCATTGTGGAGAGCCCGAATGTGATTAGGTGGGGATACACCAATAGAGGAACCTTGACGATCAAATAGGATTTTCACATATAGCAGAGCGGGGAGGGCTGCCAGCAGGAGGAAAAATGGAAAAAAATCTGTCACCATCAGTTTTGGCCGAAGATAGCTTTCTTTTGCTGGCTCTTACTCCATCGAAGGATCCTCACCTGGGATAACCTCCTCAAAAGGGGTATGAATGGGCCCTCTTGCTGTGTCTCATTCTCCTCAGCCCCCGAAACTTTGGATCATCTCCTTGATGACAGCTGGTTTGCTTCGGAGCTCTGGAACAGAGGAGAACAATGATTTAGGCAATGGGCCCGAGTCAGAGGAAACCCCCCTGAAACTATTGCAAATTGGCCCTCTAAGATTTTTAAGAATGTAATCCTAAACCAAATGTGGGAGCTTTTCCCGGGGTTTCTTGTCTGGGAAATTTGGAAGGAATGCAACGGGCGTATATTTGAAGGGAAAAGTCGACCACTGGACAAAGTTTGGCTCAACATAGAGTTACACCTCAAAGAAACTCTAAGTCTGAACCCATGGACTGCGGAGGACTTCAAAGCCGAGATCCAGGAACGACTTATTCTGAGTGAATGAGGTGTCAGCACAATCCCGTCCTACCAGGGAGTGACTCCTGTTAACCTGGTGATCCGACAAAGCCTAGAAAGCTGGATGCCCCCTGAGGCGGGGTCTTACAAGTTAAATTTTGACGGGGATGCTAAAGGGAATCCGGGGCCAGCCGGTTATGGAGGGGTATTTCGCAATCACGAGGGGAAGATCTTGGGGGTCTTCTGGGGATATCTTGGCGAATGCACTAATAATATGGCAGAGCTGGAAGGTTTGGTGCATGGCCTTAAATGGGCGACGGACACTGGATGGTTCCCTTTGATTGTGGAAGGAGACTCGCGACTCATCATATCTATGGCGACCAGAATCCATGCGGGCTCTTCAACCTCTAAGATATCTCATAACTGGAGATGGGAGAGTAGAATAGAGGAGCTGTACTCTATTCTTCAAACGGCCCTGGCGGTCACGTTTTCGCATGTCTGGTGTAAAGGAAATTCAGTGGCGGATGCAGCGGCCAACAAAGGTGTAGAGGCAGGACTCTCCTTCCAAGTGGCGCTTCCCAATCATGAAGAGGGTAAGGATTTCTTCCACCGGTGTCAAGTTCTTGCTGCGGCCAATTATAGCAACCGTGTAAGCCAGAGTTCATCATTGACTTCCGCGCTGCCCATGTTAGTTGAGGGTGGCAGTATGAGTGTTGACAGCTCGGCAGGTACATGTGGCAAGGAAACTGACATGGACACCATGCAAGATGGCAGGGACATGTGGGTGATTGTAAGGGAGATGGCCGTCAGAATAGAACACACTGGTTCTTATAACTAACACTTTGTCTGGAGGAAAAGCTGGTGAAGGTAGGACAGGCGATGTAGACGGCTTAGTTCATTTACGCCGGTTAGTTTAGTTGTCAGTTGGGCCTCTCTCTACTTTGTTAAGAAAATTATGAGGATCTATGTTGTGATTGATAGTAAGAATGGCTGTTGTCGGTATATAGTTTCGCTGGCCTTCATGAGCAGCTTGAAACGGGGAGACAGGTGGCCTCCATGGCACCAACTTGTACATTGTAATTCTATTTTCACTGCTTAATTGAAGGTTTCTCACTTATTAACAAAAAAAAAATATTTGGGTTAAATATTTCCTAGGATATTACAGAGTCCCGCAGAGATGCTGCTCTTGCTAACGAAGTACACAAGAAATGCATCAAATCTCAATATGACAAGTCAGTTGAACCTCGTATTTTCAACAAGGGTGATCTGGTCCTCACATATGACAAGAAACATGAAAAACTAGGCGCAAGAAAGCTTGAGTCCATGTGGCACGGACCTTACATTGTCAATGTGTTTTGGAAAAGGGAGCTTACGAGCTTGAATACTATGACAAAATATCTTTGGATGAACCCCGTAATGGGATTTACTTGAAGAGGTACTATTCCTGAATCTGTCATGCATAGAGTTTCTTGTATATACTGTACATGGCGTGTTTGTGTGTTTTTTTGTGGTGTGACGTGCTTATGTTTTGAGTGTCTTTAGATCTTGTTTCCGCTTCTTATACCATGTTATGTCTGTGTGTGCAGATGGAAACATGCTACAAATTCATGGACGGCGCCAGTTGGCATACCCGTAACCTTGCCTCGGCAGCCTAGGTACTGAATTCCCCAATAGGAGAGCTCACCAACTCAAGAGGAAGTTGCCTTGGGTTCACAACCAACAATGCCATAGAGTATCAAGCGGTAATTGGAACCCTAACCGATGCTATTTCCTTGGGTATGAACCACATTGTCATCCACATGGATTCTCAATTAGTGGTTTCCCATCTTAACCAGGACTACGCTATTCGTGATCCTACCCTACTCCGTTTCTTTAGACGAGTCCATCTCCTCGAAAGGTCATTTGAATCCATTCAATACCTGCACATTCCAGGAGAGTTAAACACAATTGCTAACTCGATGCCAACTTCATTTTAGATTGGTACATCACACACACATAATACTCATAATATGTAAAAGCATTCACAACATGTAAATAATGCACTGTATAAAAAGAAAGGCATATGAACAAGATCACATCATTCATCGTTTTTGAAACACATAATGTATAAATCACCGGGAATGTATGTATATATATAACATCAAAAGTAGTGCTGGTACAAAAATCTGAAGCATGATGGCTTTCAGTAAGTGTCTACAAAATCTGAAGCCTTGTAGTTTTCAGTAGTACAAAATATGAGGCCTCTAAGCTCTCAGTACAAGTATAATAACGTCATCAGGCCTGATGCCTGGCTCGTACACCCCTAGGAAAGACAACTTTCTATCACTGAGAATGGAAGCACTCCACTATCCTTGCTACCTTGTGGAGTAAGGCGTTGAAGCGTACAGACGCTCCAACTCCGAACCTCTACATAGGTCTTGGTAAGTCATCTACTGCTAGATCAGGAACATCCACTGTCAGCTGGGATAAGTTCCTATACACATCCTCCATCTCCACGATGGAAGCATGAGCACCTGGGGGCATAATTGCTTCCCCACCTCTATCTCTCCTTCCCAGAAGAGAGACTCCTACGGGCCATATGGGACCCACATTTGCACACACATGTTACATATTTGTCAGCACTACAAAAAAAAAAATCATAAATATACAAAACTTAAAAATACAAGGGTTTTTTTCTCACCGATGTCTCCCCATGATGTACCCTCAGGCAGCACTAAGTCGGGATCCTCTCTAAAATCCATACCGCCGTACGGGTAGTCCTCAACCATGAGCAACTGGGCTTCTAGCCAGCTGAAGAAATCAACACCAAAGTTGATGATAGGACCCCCACCATGATGGGCCATCACCTCTGCACATCTGAGCATGTGAGGATCCCTAGGATCCCTGTCATCCAGTCGTACTAGTGGGCGCAAGAGAGGGACCCGCTCCAAGAGAAATGATATCACGATCAATCCGTGTCCAAACTGCTTGAGCTCTCCCCGCTGACACTTGGTCAGCTAAGCTCAGATGTTTGCGAGAAGATCCTCGCACCAGTTGAAGATCTTGGGGGACATACAGTTCTCCGCATAGAGCATCTGAGCCCAAGTGGCCATGTGTGGGGCTTGGCTCCTCGCCACTCTAGTAATAGTGAAAAATATGGCACGTAGTGGGTGGTTTACAATATCCCTAATGGGAATCTTCCCACTAGAGGATTGAGCATGAGCAGTACAATGCTGCATCACCATGTCATCAACAATGCGATCACTAGCTTGTGATCCGGTGAGAACTACAGGGTCCCCTCTCTAGGACAAACCGGTAAGAAAATAGATGTCCTCAACATCTATGGTGAGGATGTGCTCACCGATCACAAAGTGTTGCTGGGACGCATTCCAACACCGGAGCATATGTGACTGTAGTGGTATTTGGGCCGTCATGCCTTTAATCTTAAAGAACATGAGCAAACCGCAGTTTATCAAAGCATTTACACATTGTGGATCATTGCTGGCTTGTACATCTTCCACCTTGTGTTCTCTTTCCCGCCACTCTAATACCATGTTTGCTTGCTATCAACTTTCCAAAGTGAGCATTTTAAGACTGTTAGACCTCACTTCAACCACAGGAAGTCCATCTTTTGGGTTTAATTTGATGGCTGGGGTATGTGTTTCCACCATCGCACTGTGATATTGCACACAGAGCGATGATGTCGCACTCCATGTTTTCGGGACTTGCACTGAATAGGTCTCATTGCAGTTCCCAAAAGGGAAGACTGCGATGAGCCGAGGGCGCAATATCCCTCCACAAATCCATAAAAAAACCTTAAAAATGGACCTAAAATCAAAATGTAATCCACTACAATTTTGCTGGATGAAGTTTAGGCTTACCTACTCCAGAGGGCGGGTGAAATGGCGGCTCGTAGCTCCCGGGATCGGCAAATGAATTTTTGGCTCCAAATTGGCACTTCTCCCAAACTGGCAAATGAAACAATGGCGACTATATTTGACCCATTTTTCTATTTATAAATGAAATAGAATATTCCTTTTTCAAATATTTGATGCTTTGAGGTAATGTTCTATGGTTTTAATCATCTTTGATCATATTTGGAATATCGGTTGACTATTTGACCTAGTTTCCAAGTGTGTAGGAGTTGTTAAGTGGTATTTTGTGTTGTTTCTCACGTTACAATGGTCATTTCAGGTATGAACACTCCCTTGAATTTTTTTTCATTATTTTGCAATGGTTAGATTGTAATTATTTTATGTTGATGAGCTTACTCTTCGTTTGTTCTCGTGCTCTTGAAACTATGAGAATAAGTACTGAGTTACGATTTATCTCTTTTCCAGGATCGTTAAACTCCCACAGAAAAGGATACCCTCCAGAGTCTACCTTTAAGCTCTTTTCAGGCTCTCGAAAAATGAAAAGATTGTCAAGCGAACTTGTTGCGTTCACACTTGTTAAAGTATTTGAATGGTCGTCTTCCTCATGATAGTTTACCCCTTTTTCGGACCAGGGGCACTACTTATGAAAAAGGTATACTCCAGCCAATCATGACTAGAAGAGTCCTCTCCCATGTTGTTTTACCCCTTTTCAGGCGATGAGGCTAACTTTACGAAAAAGGACCGTTGGAGTCTTCTTTAGATCTTTTCAGACTCTGTAAACATGAAATGACGACCGAGTTTACCTTCTATGGACTTGTTAAAATCTTACATTGAAGGGCCTTCCATGGGATGAACCACTCCTATCCCAGGTTCAGAAAATATTTGGGATTGGAATCATCTATGAGGTGAGCTATACCGAGCATCTGGTTACCCTCATCAAGCTCGTAAAAAAAAAATGAGGCACTCATCATTCATGATGGGGAAAAATGAAGGATTTTATGTTACATACTTTGTCAGTGGCAGTACGTAGTCATTCTTGAACATGGCACTCATCTGCATTTGCATACAGTACTTGGATCATCTATTTGTCCACGAGTTCCACTTACTTTTTGAGTCATTCAAAGAAAGCTTCCCTCATCAGCCGCATTAGGAGTTAGTGTTAGACACATCATGTCAATACTGCCTGTGAAAATCATCATAGCATATATAAGAGATGATGTATACCTCACAAGAGTAATTATGATTAAGTAGGAAAATAGAAGAAGAGTGGTCAATGTAGTGTAATGAGCAACAGAATAATAATACAGTAGAACTTGGATAGAAGCAAAAATACTTCACACACACTAGTTAATTAATCACAATATGGACAAATAAATAGTACAATGGTAGAGAGGATTCTAATGCCTAAGGTGGCAATTCGAATTAGCCTCTCAAAGTGATCATAAGATCAATAGAGTGTCATCAGAGCACAACTAGGTGTCCTCATGATCATCAGTGGAGTCATCAATGCATAAGTAACTGTCAACTGTCAGTCAAACTGAGTCTAACTGAGTGTGGTAGGTGTAACTGAATGTAATTGGCACATGGAGACACTAACTGAATGAAGGAGTCTCAGTGGAGGGTGCATGAGGAGCTAACTGGAGTCAGAATGGGTAGTCAAGTCTCCGTGGAGGTCCATCGGAGTGCTAAGGTCAGTTAAGAGTCAGTTAATCCTTAAATCAAGGAAGAAACTGAACTAAACTGAAGTGACAGGTAAGAAGGGCACCTTTCTCAACTGGTAGATGAAAGGAGGGTGCACTAAGCTCTAGGAGGGCTAAAACTTAATGGGAGGAATCTCCAGGGGGATGCTAACTGAGGGCTAGGTGTTGGGACTGATGACTAGGATGCATGCAAATGCATGTAAACCCTAAATAATGCATGTAAACCCTAAAAGTGCATGCATGACTGAAAATTCAAATGATCAAAATACTGGTGGGACTAGGATGGAGTATAGGAATATCCTAACACCCCCCCTTAATCCATCTTGGGACCTGGTAACTAAGACCAAAGCTCACCCAATACAATGAATAATAACAGTCAATAATCCAAGGAAGTGGGGAAAATTTCATGGGAAAATACCCCCCCCCCCCTCAAAACAAACTGTAAGGCACAAAAAAAAAATAAATGCTCCAAACTCAAGCAGGTGTGATGCTTGGTCATATGTCTGGAGGTATCTTCTTCTTGGGAAGAAGAGGATCATGCTCAAAAAGCATGTGCTTGTGCTTGCTCTTCAGATTGAATGTGATGAGAACAAATCCAAAAGCATGAGGATGATCCTTGAACTTGTGATTTGAATCAGTTGAGGTACGATCAAAAACATGAATATGCAGATAGCCTTTTGTCTTCTCCTTCAAACCATCAAATAATAATGTTTGCTTGAAATCCAAATCAGTTTTAAGACTTGAAGAATAGTTTCTTGAGATCTCCTTTGAACCATCAGGGGTGGGATCAAAACTATCATATGCATGAGAAATTATCCCAAGTAGTAATTGCTTAGAATCCAAATTAGATCCAAGACTTGAATCATGGTTTCTTGAGATCTCCTTTGAACCATAAGAGTTGAGATCAAAACCAGTAAATGCATGAGAAATTATCCCAAGCGAATGGAAATGGTTTCTTGAGATCTCCTTTGAACCATAAGAGGTGAGATCAAAACCAGTGGATGCATGAGAAATTATCTCAAGCGGGTGGCAATGGCCATATTCTTCAATAACCTTCTGAAAGCATGTAATAATGATCATATAGTAGTAAATAAGAGATGATTGCTTAAGGAGAGCGAATGCAATACCTCCAATAGCTGATTTTACCTCTGAAATAGTCATGTGATCATGATGCAAACCAACAGACTCTGGTGCAAGAGAGGATTTACGACCTTTTTCAATATCTAGAGTGTGAGCTAGAGCAGAAAGAGAAGAAAGTTGGAGCATGAGTGGATAATTTGCAAGTTCTTTGTGGACAAATTCAATATGAGATGATACTAGTTCATGATCTGAGAGACCATCAAGGGGAGTGAATGCATCACTTTGCTTGTTCTCGAAAGGGTTTGGACCAAATCCTTCATTCTGTGCCGAATCTTTCATCCAAGTAAGCCCATATCTTTATTGGAGATGAAATATAAGGGAGGTCATATACCATGCATAGAGACATAGCATAACACATGATTGCACAAGCTTGTTCACCTTCACTTAACCAGTCATACTCCTCATCATAGGATTCGAACTCTCTTTCAAAACAATAATCAAAGAGACCATGTATCTCTAAATGTGCTATCATTTGTGGTTTTCATTCATCATAGTTGAATGGAGAAAGAGGAGTAATTCCTGATGAATACATGGAAGTTGTAGAAGACCTGCAAAAAAATAGAGAATATCTACAACTGTTATTGCTGCAAAGATGCAGAAACTACTGCACTCGAAATCTTGGTAATAACCTACAAAAAACTCTCAAGAATGGAGATAAACAATACTCTCGACATGCTCTGATACCATGTGAAAATCCTCACAGCAGATCTAAGAGATGATGTATACCTCAAAAGAGTAATTATGATTAAGCAGGAAAATAGAAGAAGAGTGGTCAATGTAGTATAATGAGCAACAAAATAATAATACAGTAGAACTCGGATAGAAGCAAAAATGCTTCACACACACTAGTTAATTAATCACAATATGGACAAATAAATAGTACAATGGTAGAGAGGATTCAAATGCCTAAGGTGGAAATTCAAATTAGCCTATCAGAGTGATCATAAGATCAATAGAGTGTCATCAGAGCACAACTAGGTGTCCTCGTGATCATCAGTGGAGTCATCAATGCACAAGTAATCGTCAACTATCAGTCAAACTGAGTGTGGTAGGTGTAACTGAATGTAATTGGCACATGGAGACACTAACTGAATGAAGGAGGCTGAGTGGAGGGAACATGAGGAGCTAATTAGAGTTAGAATGGGCAGTCAAGTCTCTGTGGAGGTCCATCGGAGTGCTAAGGTTAGTTAAGAGTCAGTTAATCCTTAAATCAAGGAAGAAACTGAACTAAACTGAAGTGGTAGGTAAGAAGGGCACCTTTCGCAACTGGTAGATGAGAGGAGGGTGCAATAATCTCTAGGAGGGATGAAACTTAGTGGGAGAAAGCTCCGGGGGGCTGCTAAATGAGGTTTAGGTGCTAGGATTGATGACTGCGATGCATGCAAATGCATGCAAACCCTAAAAGTGCATGCATGACTGAAAATGAAAATGATCAAAATACTGGTGAAACTAGGATGGAGTATAGGAATATCCTAACACTGCCAAGTCATGCCATGCCCATGTTCAAGAATACGTCCACCATTTATCATCTGCAGTCAGTACGCCCACCCCCATGTCGGTTTACACTGAGTCAGTCTTGCATGTTACGGTACCATCCAATCTACTCTACATATATTTTGTCGTGTTTCATGTTGATTGATGGGGGATTCATCATGGCCCTCCTTTGACGGATTCATCCTTGTCAATATCAACTCATCATCCGAGGATTGAATCTAGAAACCAACCAAGTACCTTGGCCTTGCATGCCTCAATGGTAGGTTAACTCGCTTTCAACATGAGTTTACATCATTGACTCTTGATTGAAAGATTTCATCTTGCTTTCAACTTCAACTCACTTATTCACACTTGGTGATATGTACTATGCTACCTTGGGAATAATTGAAATTAATGGTGATCTCCCTCGCACTTTTTTACGGTTTACATCAATGATCAGTAATCAAGTGGTTTCTACCATGTTCGACATCAAGACCTTTGTAATCACATGGATAGGTTCGTATCATTGCGGGTTCATCTTAAATACCCTGGGGAGTCATGGTTTACCCAGGTTGCGATGGAGTTTGTATTGAGTCATATTACACGGATCCAATTTTGTATTAGTCGTGGCTGTGTTGTCATGTCATCATGGATCTATGCTTGTGTCTAGTATCCATGATTGTGTTCAGTCGGTCATTACTACCATGGATTTGCGTTGTATTGGTCGGTAGCCATGTTGTGAGTCATTTGAGACTATGTACTCAGAGTTAGTTGTACTGCAGCAGTGTCCTTCGTCCGACAAGTCCATTTCCATTCCTTCTTTCAAATCACTTCACCTGTTTATATTCAACAGCTTCATGCTTTGGGGGGAATTCTGTTACTTCTAAAATATTCCCATCATGAGATTCAGTGTAAACACCCCTGGAGTTACCTTGATTGAGTGATTGACCTGGAAGGATTTGTACCCATTTGTACTAGGTTTTGAGAGGTCGTCGCAGGTTGCGCTCATGCAGCATGCGACCTCATAGCTTGATCTATTGAAGGGTGCAATGATGTCAGTTAATGGACAAAGATAGCCCTTCGAGCCCCTTCTCGAAGATTTCTGACTTGGGACCCTATCCCTGACCTCTTGGGAGAGATGGCACTCGATTCCTAACACCTTGGAATGATCCCTTAAACCTATCCTATCATATATCAACCTATCCTATCCATACCCTATCCACTTAGTCCTATTTAAATGAAGCTGACTCCCATCCCAAAAGGAGGAAGTCTATGGTCCTCTTATGTTGGTGAAATCAAGCTCAATAGATCTAATACTCTAGATTGGGGAGCATCCACTTCTCTCTAGGAGCTTTGGCATGGCTTGTTGGAAGGAGCTTGCAGCGTTAAGGCAATGGTTGTAATCCTCTTTTCTATTGTACTTCTCCACTCTTCAATACAGTTAATATAATTGCTTTCAATAAATGTTGTCTCCTTGATGATGTTTAGAGATTTCCTCCTTAACTTTTAGCTTAGATCTATCATATGAGATACATGCTTTCACTTCTCGTGGTCTATTATACGTTCAACAGGGTTTAGCTACTTGCAATCTGGCAGTGCTGGAGCATTGGATCAACGAAAGAGAAAGGGATCTACAAATCTAAGGTAAACGATCTACTCTTACATCTGTATTTCTATACGATCTAGGAAAGTATTTTATGTTCTGTACTATTTGTTCTAGACTTACGTTAAGCTAGGGAGATCAGGCCTTGAGTCCACTCTTGGTAGATTGTCCGTGAAACAAGAACCTCCATCATAGTTCGACGGTCAAAATGTGTGAAATGTCCAGAACTATAATGGTATGACAAATAACATCATAACTGGGTACATAAATCATAAATGGAAGTGATGTCAAAATTATATCGGCAAACTAAACTAACATGGCTAAGAATTAAAACCACAAATGTCTAATAATTGATTTACGTGTCAAGTTCAATTAGAAAAATCAACGTATATGATATTCATGATTCAGTTTTACAAGTTGTCAACATTTTCATATGGTATAATTCATGTTGCATATTCATGATATGATATCCACTAAGTATCGATGGATTCAATTGACATGACCATTCACCAAAGTTTAGACAGATCAAATTATTTGTTTGAGCCTATACTTAGGATTTTAATGTTCATCAAGTGTATAGACATCATTCTTAAAATATTTGTAATAATTTAAATGTTAAAACATATCCATTAGGATTACAATGTAATATCGAATTAATTCATCAACCCCAACCTTGTAAATTATAACATAAAAATTAATGATGAACACTTTGTCAAGAAGTCCAAACCAAATTACTAAAGTATAAATGAGACTTCGAAAGAACTCATACCAAGATATCATATTGAACTAATTTGGTTTGATCCAAAGAATAATTTAACAAGATGTAAATTAACATCTTAGACAATATATATAATTAGAATATTTAATAATGATAAAATTGATTATATATAAAATTGATTTAACAACTACTAAATGAATAAACTTATGTGAGAGCCAGCTTAATTCAAAATGCCTCCTAAAATTCTAACTTGATCAATAATTTCCCTTAATTGAGAATACCTTCAGAATCAAAGATTCTGAAGGTATTCTTTAATATTTTTTGGAATTGATTGAAGAAAGGAACGGATCAAATTTTATTATGTGAAAACAAAAATAAAATTCTGAAGGTTGTTTCCTGTCAACAAATGGAGACATACTGGGCGAACCAGTTATCTTTGTTCATTCATCTCAAAAGCTGTATAAAACATAATCTTTGAAATTTACTTAAAAAGATCAGAAATCCTTAATCCAGTAAGAACCAGCGTCCAATTCATATATGTAAATATTCTTAGAACCATCCCCATTTTTGTTGATAAATATTGTTGTCAAAGACAAACTGAAAATTACCTCGTCGAAACAAAATACTCAGGATAAAGATAATCTACATCATCAGTATAAAGATGCATCTATTTACTTCCCTGAAAAGCTTCCAAAATCCACTCCAATTATAAGAAATATTTATTGATTTTCCATTAGGTTTTAATTGAGGAATCTTGCCCAGGTGTGGTAACCTGATATTGGCAACATCATTGACGAGCACTAATAGAAATAAACAAGCCGACTCATGATGATACCTCCTATCCCTTGATCTCTCGATCAAGAGCCATCATCTTGGTGATAAGAAATGATGTTATCCCTGGTAGGGCTGATGATCATGATTAGGTCGACTCGTGATGAGACCTCATATCCTTCAATCAAAATATAACTTATTACAGATAATTATGCATGGAACAAACTCAGAAACCTTTTAGATGGTAAATAAACTTTTAAAAGAATGACTAATAATGTAGACTGATAAATATTTTTCTAAGTACTAAGCTTTGAAAAGGGAATCCAGTAGCTATATTAACTATAAATAAATAGATGCTTGATGATTAATCCTAATCATAAACACAAACATTATCAGTTTATTGTAGGTTCCTATCAGATTTGAGAAGATCTGATTAGTGTAAGTGAACTTTGAAAGATTTAATTTCATTATAGCTAATGAACAAACTGCCATTAAAACACAAGGTTTATTTATCTACAAACATCCTCTCAGATAGAAATATGTACATAAAAGATCCAAAAGTTAATGGTGATTTTTTTTTTTAAGATGAAACAGGAATTTATTTATTTACAAATATTCCTTTTGATAAAATTATATACAAAAGATTGAAATATCATGATGTTTTGATAGTAAAATCAATATTTTCAGAAAATTAATAAATTAATTGTAAAATTTTAAAAGTATTCACATATAAGTATATTTACAATTAAAGAAGATAAAATTCAACTATACATGTAAGTAATTTCAAAATCATCAAGAAAAATAAAGTACTGTATGATTATTTACAGAATAAATAAATTATATACAAATTCAAAGTCTGATGAAATAAGTGAAAATACTTCTTAAGAATCAACCCATTCACAGGAAAAGTTTCGGACTGGCCCTCCAAGGTTTGTAATCGAAAAGTGCTTGGACCTAACTTCTCATAAATGATAAATGGACCTAACGAGAGACGTTGGAACTTGGTATGTTCATACTTATCTTCGTGGGCTTTATCCCACTTCAACACCAAATCACCCACCTGTAACTCTCTGTTAGAACTTGAAGACTGGTCAAACCAGGACTTGACAATTTGTTGATGTTTCATAAAATGTTGTTTATCCCTTTCTCTATCTTCTTCTAGTTTTATTAGAGTGTTTATCATCCTCTCCATAACTAGACATTCTTCCTTCTGAACAAATTGAGCTAGTTGCAGAGAAGGTAAAAACATATTAGGCAATAGGATGGCTTCTATACCATAAACCAGAAAGAAAGGTGAATTGCCAATTGAGGATTTAGGGGTAACTCTATCCACCCAGATTGCATTATACAATATTGTATACCAGTCTCGATGCTGAGTAGCAATAGTTTTCTTAAGAATCTTAAAAAAGTTCTTATTGGTTTATTCTGCTAGAACATTACCTTGAGGGTAATAAATCGTAGAATACCTAACTCTTACACCCTTCTCTAATGCAAACTGAGTTAATTCAACTGAAGAAAAATATGAGGCATTATTGAAAACAAGTGAATCAGGAACACCAAACCGAGTAATGATAGAAGATTCTAGGAATAAGATAACTTGATTGGTTTTTACTACTTGCAAAGGTGCAGCCTCTACCCATCGAGTAAAATAATCAGTTGAAGTAATAATATATTTGTGTTGCAAAGGAGAAGGTGGGTTAATTGGACCTACTATGTCGAGAACCCATTGTTGTAATGGTTTGTCTACTGTAATTGGATGTAAAGGAAAGGAAGGCTTCTTAACCCTTCCTAAAACAGTTTGGCAATCCAAACATTTTCTAACGAATGCGTAAGAATCTCAAAATAATGTGGGCCAATATAACCTTCCCTAAGAATCTTATGAGCAGTAGTCTCTCCCCCAAAATAGCCACCTGTAGAACCAAAATGTAATTCTCTCATGATTGTCTGAGTTTCATCTTTTTCTAGGAAACATAGCAATACACCATCTGAATTCCTTCTAAAAAGGGTGTTATCTATCAGCTTGTAAGCAACTAATTTTAAACTAAGCGCTCTCCTTTTTCTTGGTTCAAGGTGTTCTGGAGCAGTTCATGTTTCAAGAAGATTCCTTAAATATGAATACCAAGAATCCTGAGGCGGAGGATAAAAATATATTTCCCTCTTAAGCAAGGTTTCATCAATGTTGATTTCAAAATAACTAATTGGCAAATGAGCTGCTTCCGCAACAAGTTTACACAATCCTTGTCCTTTTACTACTATTGAAGGCTTAATCTCCAGATCGTACTCCTGAAGGCCTATCATCCATGGGGCCCTTTTTTCACCTAAATCTTTCTGTACCAATAAATTCCTCACCGCGGGGAATGGAACGATTACTTTGGTTATGGACTTCAATATATAAGGATGAAAATGTTTTACAGCTTTGAAAACAACAAAAGCTTGTTTATCAACCTCATGGTAATTTAATTCAGCACCCTGAAAATTAGAACTCATAACGGATATGGGTACTTCATAATCTTGCTGATTTTGTTGAGTCAAAACAACATAGGATATATCAGAAGAAAATGTGTACAACATAAAATATTCGCTAAAATCTGGACTCAAAAGACCAAGGGATTCAGAAATAACTTCTATTATTATCTTAAATGATTCTTTTTCAGTATTTCCCCAATTGAATATGACATCTTTCTTAATCATTTTCTGTATAGGATGTACAATTTTTTAAAAGCTAGGGATAAATCTCCTAACGAAATTTATTTTTCCCAAGAAGGATTGCATGGCCTTTTTACTCGAAGGATAAGTAATTTTGGAAATGGCCTGTGTTCTTTTTTGGTTAATCACGATTCCGTCCTTAGAAACCACACAGCCTAATAAAATTCCTTGATTTACAATGAATATCGTTTTCTTTGGATTAAGAGAAACCCCATATCTTCTACATCGCTCAAACACTTTCCTGAGATGAAAAACATGACCAGACCGACGTTTTGAAAATACTGTTACATCATACAGATAGACAACTATTGAATGATTGATAAGTCCCCTAAAAGAAATATCCATTTCTCTTTCGAAAGTGGCCCCAACATTAACCAAACCAAAAGGCATTTTTCGATAAGCATATGTTCCCCATGGAGTTTTAAATGTTGTTTTAAGTTGGTCATCTGGAGAAACCAGAATCTGGTTATAACCTGAGAAACCATTAAGAAGTGATAGCATCTCAGAACTAGAAACTTTTTGAAGGATTTGTTCCATGGGAGGAGCTAGGTAATTGTCCTTTTCTAATGATTTATTAAGGTTTCAGAAATCGATGCAAACTCGAATATCCCCATTTTTCTTCCTAACCGGAACCAAGTTTTCTACCCATTGAGTATGTCTAATAGGAAATATGATTTTGGTAGCTAAAAGTTTGTTTAATTCTTTTTTAACCGTTGGTTCGAGTGTTGGTTGCATCTTCCTAAGCTTTTACCGGAATGGTTTCGAAGCTTGTTTCATTGGGATTATATGTTGCATGATCTGTGGATTAAAAGTTTTGAGGTCATCATATGACCATGCAAAAACATCTTTAAATTCCTTAAACAAATTAACGAAAGCTGATTTTTCTGAAGGATTACATTTTGTTCCTAGGTTAACAGTTCAAGATCTGAATCAATCCCTAAATTTACAGTTTCATATTTTAAACATGAACCATTGGTCTTGCAATTCGAGACAGCCTTGAATTTGTCCTGGAGATCATAAAAATTTTCTAATCTCAAAACAGAGTTAGGAATAGATTTTACCTCACCAAGAGCTTTACAGAACAATGATCATGTATTACCATAAAATTTCACAAGTCTTCGTCATGAGTTATTTCATCGATTGCTGAGTCCTTGAAAGTATGTTCATTTGTTAAGAAATTCAATATCAGTACATCATCATAAAAAACACGGCAGTTAATAATATTATTAGGAATAGATGGCCTAAAAATTAATTCAACTGAAAAGAAGTTAGGTGAAAAACTTTCAGATGGAATTAATCTAGAAGCAACATTTGCTAACAAATCTGATTTTTGATTCTGAAATCTAGGAATGGAATTTATATTAAATGCTTCAAAATATGAAATGAGATTCCATGCCTCTCCTCGATAATTTTACAAATGTTCTAAAATACAATGTATTAAATTACGAACCTGCCGGACGATAATTTCAGAATCACCAAAAGCTACCAGCACTTTGATGTCTAAATCTATTGCCTTCTTCAAACCCTGGATTACAAATTCATATTCTACAATGTTGTTTGTACAATCAAATTCAAGTCTACACGATATACAAATTTTATTTCCTTTCAGATCAATTAGTAGGCAGCCAACTACAGCTCCCTCTTTAGATTTTGACCCATCGAAATACAAAGTCCAAGTTGAACTATCTGCAATTACTTTACTTTCTACAATATGTACATAGTCATGGTTATCTACATTATTTACAATATCCTTAGAAACATAATCATGCTGAATATGAGTTACATCCAAAATTTCTGATTGCTGTTTTTTACTTGAAAAAGGTGAATCTTTAGCTTTAAAATTTCCAAAGTCAAGTTCATACATATAATTTCTCATAATTGAATAAAAAAAAAGTATTGGTTCATTGGGATCATGCATTTCAGTGACTATATGTTTTAAATATCTCTCTCTCCCTATCTTGATTTGATTGGCCTTACCATTTTTGGGCAACCATAATGTTGACCAATCGGTTGTGAAAAAGCCATTCATTTTTTGAGACCGATACCTACTAAAAAACAACCCATATGCATCAGGGATGTCTACAACCACAATATCTATGATTTGAAAAATTGAGGGGTTACTGGAAAGCCTAATAAAGACATCCTTCATCTCTCCCAAAACCCTCACATTTGATCGATCTAGTTGAGTAATATGTGACTTAGATGGAGTATACGTAGCATTCAACCTTCAACAAATAGACAAAGGAATTACATTAGTAGAATCTACAAAATCGACCATAGAGTTATGGACGTTTCTATTAAAGATTTCAAAGGTAAGGAGAAACAAAGGAGTTGTGGATTTCGAGTTCTTCCCTATTAGCGAAGATTTGTCAGCTGCTGATTTACCTTTATCATTAAATACCAATTCATTATTTGAATTATTAGCAGCTACATTTTGCTGAATATTAGGGGCTATCGAACTTATCACAGGGGTTATAATGGGACCATTGGGCATTGTATAGATTTGAAGTAGATCATACATACTAATGTTTGTGCGTAATTTTTTTAAATCTTCAATTATGTCATACTGTAGATCTAACTTCGGAGAATTTTGGACAGGTTGAGGATTATTATTACCCTTACTCGGACTAGAAATTGATGATGCTTCAGGATTACTCGTTGATGCTCTACTCCGTGTGTTATAGGCATGCTGACCCGACGAAGGGTTTTTTCTTTCAACATCCTTTACCAAACTATCCCAAAAGTGACCATTTAACTATTGTGGTTCTTGAAATTCTTCTTCTTTTCAGAATGTTCCTCTTCTTCATGATCTACAATTTCTTGACTTGGAGAGGATTCAGACAAAGATAAGACTGCTCGGATAGTGTTAAAAATCCCCCGATTGACTGCTATATCAGGAGGGAAATTTGGTTTATTATTGGTAGAAGGATTTTGTCTAAATTGATTCCTAAAATATCCTCTAGAAGAAGACCCTTCTGAATTAGTTTTCTTCAATCCTACCACTTTGTTAGTTAATGCCCTCATAGCGTTATGCAGTTTCTCAACATCGAATGCCTTATCTTAATTTGAATTGGATCTTTTAATTGTTTCTCGAGGAAAGGTATCAACTTTCTCGCTTCTTTCAAGTTCATATGTCATGGAGTTTTTCTCGACTTTAATAGCCTCCTCAAAAGTTTCAACAAGTGTTAGCTTGTTAGCTTGTTTAACAAACATCCCTAGATATTTTGGCAAGGCCGAAGCATAGTTTTCTATAATGATATCCTTGGGTGGTTGAGAGGTCACATGAATTTATTTTTCATAGTGAGAAATCTCTGATTAAAGTCTTTGATTTGCTCTTTACTCTCCATCTTGATTCGAGATAACTCAAGAGCTAAAGAAGTGGGTGTTTTATCTTCCCCAAACTTGTATAAGAAAGCTTTTTTTAAAATCGGCCCAGTTTGTAATTGAACCTTGAACTAAAGAGAAGTACCAAGTTGATGCTCTCCCTTCAAATGTCAAAGGGAACAAATGAAAAACTACGTCCTCATGTTGAACGTTCATGGTTTGGATAGCAAAAATAAACTTATCCACATGAACCTTGGCTGGTTCTTTATTATCCGGTTTAAACTTTGGAAGAAGTTTGTCTAGATGTTTAGGCAATGGATGTTGTACATGTGGTACAACCACAACACTTGTTCTTAGCCACATAAGCGGTGGGTTTGTGTGGATTAGGAGGGTTACACCCTCCACCAAGTACATTTCCATCCATATCCTATTCTTTGGAATCCGAAGAACTATCAAGATTAAAAGGGCTTGGTGTATTAGGTGGAGAATCTGGAGGTGAAGGTGGTTGACCAAAAACCTCCTAGGTTAAGTAAACCACGTGAGGTATGTGTTCTAGTGGTCACTCTAGATCGACCTCTAGTTTGATGACTTGGAGTACCAGTTTGCACAATATCAGTTTCTAATAATTCTTGATCTATTGTGGTTAACTGAGTATTATGTTGATGTCGTTGAGGTAATCTATAATATAAAGGTGATAGACTAGTTTGATGAGTGTAAGCTCTTATAAGTATTCTTCGTGATCCTTCTAAGACTCAAATATTCTGTTCAGGGGTGTAAGGGGATGTATTATGGTGTTGTTCTAGAATACTCCTTATAGTATCACTAAATGGAGAATTGTTGAATTCAGTTTGTGAAGCAATCACTAAGCCATAAGTAGTGGTATTCTGGGGATCAATTTGTAATGGAGTGTATTGATTGGTTGAAGGTTTATCATTAATTCTTTCAGCCATTAATCATTTTCTCGCCCTCCTTCTAGCGCCATTTGTTGTCCCAAATTTATGAATGAGGCCAACTGAGGATATTAAGCCCACACAAGTTGCTTACTACAACTTCCGGTGTGTTTGAATTAGCTAAATCTCATAGGTTGTGGTCCTGCTACCATCTGCGTTTTATCCTCTTAAGGAGAATGTGATTGCCTAAACTCAGAGAAATATCTCCTATGTTAATCTAAAGTTAAACTAGTTCATAATGCTAACTTCTAAGTTTATATTATCTTAGTTTTGCTTTCCTGATGAAAGTCTTTGTTTTCTGGTTTTGTTTGAATTTCTGACTAAGAAACTATTTCAGATGTTAAACAACTAACTAAACTAAAATCTATTTAACAGCTGCTAAATTAAACTGGAAAAATCTAAACTAAAACTTGAATTAAACCTAATCTATTTTTCCTATCTCAACTAAGAGCAGATCTATTGATTATATTAACTATCTGTTGACAATTATAAATAACAAAGAAAATAAATGATATAATTTCAGGTAGAAAAACTATCAGAGTTACTATCATTAACAATCTCTGTTTAATAAGATTTATGATACCAGAAGAATAAAATAAGAAATTATTTCACTCATTCTGAAACATAATGGCCAAGGGATAATTAATGTTCAACACTTAATATTTGAATATAAAGTTGAGCCACTTATTAATCAAAACACCTATGAAAATACAGATGTAATCGAATAACAAGCTATTAAATATGATACTACTTAATCAAAATCATCAACATAAATTGAATGAAATGATATCTGTAGTATTTGTATCAAACCGAAAATGTTGTGTGATCAGAGTAATTTAAATAACATTAATACAATTACAACACAACATAACTGTATATAGATTAAGATGAGAAAGTATAATATCGAAATATATACATAAGTTTCAAAAACTGAAACAAAGAGATACCAGTCTTTGAGATACAAGCCTGACAACATCCAAGATAGAAACTTCAATAGACTAGTTACAGTAAGAATGTGTATTTTACTTCAATAAGAAAGTTCTCAGTACTCCCATCAACCCCTTTACAATGACGTACATGGTTTATATAACAAAAGACTAATAACCTCCTCCACTATTCTATGCAACCACTATCTAAAAATAGACTCTCAGTTTGACAGTTGTCAAACACCAAGGATTCGATAACAATTTTAATTAATCAAAAACCTTCTACAACAGTGCACCTGGCATTTGAATCATTATGAAAGAGTCATCCAAATGAAACTCTTGCAATTTAAACTTCATCTGTAAAATAGCAATGTGTCCACATAGGAGACGAGAAGCAACCGATATCTGACATCTAGCGTCTAGGCCATCCAAAAAGGAACTATTCCATCATCTATTAGAAAAACCTTTATGGAGATAACAACATCAAAAATTTAGACTTCACTGAGAAACGCACCTTCAAGAATCAACCAACTGTGCATAATTGTTTTATAAATGATGCATTAATGATAAAATAGAAATAATAAATTTTTAAGGTAATGCCCGCAGAATCTATGATTATGTGGGCATGCTAATCACATTTTCTTATTACATGTTTCAAAAATCAAATCATTAGCAACATATATTTTTCAAGTAGAAATTTGTAGCTTAGTAGCTCTACGAGCTTTAGATAATTTAGCTTTCAACCTTATAATCTTGATTTTATAGCCTTCTTCACGTTTATGCATTTTCTCATTCGCAGCAACTAAAGACTTATTATCGGTTTTAAAATTGGCCTCTCTTGTCTTCAAGTTTTTCCATTGGCCAACCCAAGTCAGCAATTCATTCCTTAAACTTTGAACTTCATATTTTAAAACAATTGAATTTGTTTCCGATTTCTCTAGTTTCTCTTTTAATTGGGAAATTTGTTGTTTGAATTTTAGGGTCTTTGTGATACTTTTCAGAGTTCGGTTGGACGAGGAACCATCTATAAATGAATATTCTCTTTTTATCTCTGTATAAACATGCCAATGACGAGAATGGTTTCCATCATATCCATCTCTAGGAAACGCTACAGGATTATCAATTTTAACCCCTTGTTCCTGCAGAGACACTTCTACGGGAATATGATCTTCTTCTTCAATAATGATCTCAACTAATGTTGATTCTTTTCATTGCTGTAAGGTTACGGGCATTGAAACAATGACCATGATGCAGGCAAATCATTGGGTGACTTCTGAGCCGACCTCTTGTGTTCTACCTTGGCCTCACTACAACAAACATTCGCTAACTCTTCAAGTTTTTGTGTAGGAGGATCCTGAATGTGCTCATGATGGGAGACAAGAGTTTCAGGAATGAATTCACCTCTTACCAAATCATTTCCCGAATTTTGTACTAGATTTAGACTACTAACCCCTACCTCTTCTCGTTTTGCATTTGATTTTAATGCAGGGGTTTAAGGAACATAGAATATCTTCCTCTTACGCCGTGACTTAGATCTGATGGGAGGCCAAATTTCATTCTGCCCAAAGTAATTCCTAGCTATGAACTGATCCCAATTTTGATCATTCAAGGATAATTAATATTGAGCTAGTATTTTAACTAATCCATGATGGAAAAGGCTATGATCCTGATTTTTAACGGCGTTCTGAACCACATAAGCCATTTTATCAAAACTATTGAGTAGGAAACAAGGTAAATTTAATCTAGACCCTTTCAATGCCATTAACTATCACACCTGCCTCGGTACTTTAATTGATTGGACTAATGAGGGAACTAAATTTGAAGTGAACTGGCTAAATAAAACACGAACCATGGAATTTTCTTTGAAAATTATTGTGTGAAATGAAAATGATTAGATGACATATGCTAGATTGAGAAATTATGAAATATAAATGATTGAATGAAATATATGCTCAACTGACTGAGATATTACGATAAATGATGAAAATATTTTATAATGAAAATGATGAATGGAAGATATACTCGAGTGATTGAGATATTGTGATAATGTAAGATAAAATGATTTGATGGTGTAGTGCTATTTAATGTGTGCTTGAGTGTGCTTGAGTGTGTATGTGTGTAGTAGTAGGTAAAATGATTTACCAACTGAATCACAATAGAAAATAGGGTTCGTAAGAACGGAAAACATACATAGGGTTACGACGACAGACTATCAACCCTGAATTAGCACTCCATGCATGGGTCGAAAGCTTGCGATCTCACCCGGGGAAGTGTGTGCCATACAGATGAGGCCACAACGACTTGGTCACATCATAGGGGCACATGATAAGGAGATCCTTATCCCTTAGCCTTCCTTAGTCTCCAAGGAGTGTAGTCAAGAGATCGCGGTAACAATTCCCCGATTGCTACACAACTCTCCCCACCAGAGAAAACAAAAACAGTAAGAAGGACCCACCGAAGGGGTACCTAGACAAAAACATGAAAGGATGATTAGCCATTTAATTATACTTACATAACCAAAATCACATAAATATAATTTTTGAAGAATCTATTTAAAAGAAATAATTTATTGTATTTGTATTATTCTAAAGAAAAGAGAAATTGTGAACTATATTAGAGAAATCTATTTAAAAAGAAATAGCTTATTTTATGATTATTATTTAAAGAAATGAGAAAGTGTGAGATAAATTAGAAAATTCTATTTTAAAGAAATAATTTATTGTATTCCTATTATTCTATGGAAAAGAGAAAGTGGGAAATAAATTAGAAAAATATATTTTTAAAGAAATAATTTAATGTATTATTATTATTCTAAGGAAAAGAGAAAGTGTGAACTAGATTAGAGGAATGTATTTAAAAAGAATAATTTATGTTATGATTATTATTTTAAGAAAAAGAGAAAATGGGAAATAGAATAGAGAGGTCTAGTTAAAAAGAAATATTTTATTTTATTATTCTTATTTTAGAAAAGGAGACAAATTTGGAATAGATTCAACCTATCCTTACCAAAACAAATTATAAATAAGAAGAATACTCAGTAAATAATTAAGAAGCAAAACATATCTAAGACTCAAGAAGAAACCAGTCCACCTACATCCCATTGATTTAGGGATCAGAGAAACTAACTAAGGAGACAATTTAGGGGTTTAGGTGCACACTTAAATAAAAAGTGACACATGCTCCATGAGAATAAATATTAAGAGAAATATTAAATTAAAGAATAATTTGAATGGAAAGACACATGGCTTGCAAGTTTTGGCTATAAAAGAAAGAGAGGGGAAGGAGAAAGGATTGTCTTTCTCCCTAGTGCTGGACGGGCACCGTAATAGAGAATTTATCTTGTCATTCTTGGAGTTGGATTGAGCTTGAATGGGGATTGGGAGATCCCAACGGAAATCTCAAGCATTGTATGTTCTTACGACCCCATTTGATTGGGGTTTCGGGGAAAATAAGAGTATCCACGATACAGTAGAGAGGTCAACTGAGGGGTCTCTTGGTAAATCATCAAGGATGGAAACAACTTGGATTGAACACTACTTCAACGTACTCCTCACCGTGCGACCGGTCTTCAAAACAGGTATGAATATTTAAAGTTGATTTCTTTTCTTTCTTGGGAATTATTACGAATGAACTTGTGCTTACTTATGAGAATTGAAACTATGTTTCCAGTATAAAACTCTATAGGGATCTAACCATTGTATTGCATATTACACCTGTGTAGTGTTTAATTTTAGAAATCATCTTTGTCACAAAATTTATAGATCTGAAAGCTAGAAGTAATATTTCCTTATAATTACAGTTCTTTTAAAGAATTCGATCTAAAAGATAGAAGCAACATTTATTTATAAATCCCTATTATGTTAAAGAATTCCCCTTCCGATTTTTTTTATTTTTTTTTATTTTTTTTTTATTTTTTTTTTTTTATTATTATTATTATTATTTTTTTTTTATTATTATTTTTTATTTTATTTTATTTTATTTTATTTTATTTTTTATTTTTTATTTTTTATTTTTATTTTTTTATTTTTTATTTTTTATTTTTTATTTTTTTTTTTTTATTTTTATTTTTTATTTTTTTTATTTTTTTTATTTTTTTTTCTGTGAAAGATTTAGTAATATCCTCATGCGTGTCTGCTACGATCTGAAAGTTAGGAGTAATCTATCGTTATAACTACTTGAAGGACAATACACACATAGAATGGTAAAACTCACACACTTTATCCATTCAAAGAGTACCAATATATAGTACTCTCAAATATGCCACCTCAGTGAGAGATATTATCTAGATCCTAACACCTATCATGGTGACTAGGATAGGAAATCTTCTCCAAATCATTTAGAGACCTATCTAGGATAAATGACTATTATCCTAAATAATAAATACAATAATGTGACATTTAACTTATGTGATTGTTAATGTAAGCCATAAGGATAAAATTCCCCCTCTCAATCACACGTTTATGTATCTGTATCAACTAAGTAATAAACATTAATGCTAAAGTTGATATGATGGATTTTTCAGAAGCCTTCCTTTGTGCTTCAATGAAAAATCTGCCTGTAAAACCGTCAATCTGAATGGTTCATCTGAAATGAACTAAAATCCTGGAGTGAACAACTGCCATGTTTGAACAATCCCCATCTGCTTGACAATTTCATCATTTTCCAAGTGATTTATCTAGAAGCGGTTGGCGTCTTCTGCTAATTGGTGAAGATCGCCATGCTACAATCAATGAAGTGCTTTCTGAAATGAGCCATCAACATTGTTATGCATCGATTAACATATAAATGCATCATGTATTTGAGTATACCATCCATAGACTATTGTTTTCATTATTTTTCCATCTACAGACTATTTCGAGTTTGCCATCTGCAAACTATAGTTCTATATCTGCAATTTTGGCATTTGCCACCTGCAAACTATTGTTTCCTTTTGGATTTTTCCACCTACAAACTATTGTTTCCTTTTAACATTTGGAGTCTTCCATATACAGACTATTGTTGTTTCCCATTTTGATAGTTGGAGTCTACCATCTACAGACTATTGTTGTTTCCCATTTTGATATTTAGAGTCTGCCATCTACAAACTTTTGTTTTGTTATTCAAACTTGAAGTCTGACAACCATCATCAATATTCCCCCCTTTGTAAGCTGAAAGGTGAGAAGCTATGGGTTTTCATGTGGGTTACCCTTAACCATTTCATTATTGTACCACATCTATTCCCCCTTTAAAAAGAAAGAGTATTTTGTAAGTGTACCCCCCTCTTTTAAGATGCGAGAGAGTACCATTTAGATTTCAACTCAAAGTGGGCATGTGGAAACATCCACATGTTATCTCATCCTGTGAGGGCCATGATCAAAAGCTATGCCATAAGGGGACCACCGAAGTTATATTCTATCAGGTACAAAAAAGACTATGTGCTACAAGATGAGCCTTTACTCGAGATTGTACTCTTCGGTAAAAATGATATAATTTCTTGGTTGTTGATGTCCATTGCCAAGGATTGAGCCACCCATAGTGAATCTTTAATCTCGTAGGATTGTTTCTCTTGGAACATCTTTCTGATGAATGATTCTTCTTGCCACAATGTTGACAAGGATGGAGATCAAAATAATTTGTCTACAAATGACCAACTTGATGACAATGTTGGCATTCATGAATTTCTTCCATGTGATTTACATCAACTTTTTGATTAGCTTCTTCATGGATGTTTTGATTGGATTCTTCATTTATGAATCCTGCACGAACAAACTGAATTGGTTTGGAGTAGTCTGGTATATGAAAAGTCACATCTTTTTCATATCCAAATGAAAGACAATACACACATAGAATAGAAAAAATCACACACTTTATTCATTCAAAGAGTACCAATATATAGTACTCTCAAATATGCCACCTCAGTGAGAGATATTCTCCAGATCCTAACACCTATCATAGTGAGTAGGCTAGGAAATCTTCTCCAAATCATTTAGATCCTTATCTAGGATAAATGACTATTATCCCAAATAATAAATACAATAATGTGACATTTAACTTATGTGATTGCTAATGTAAGCCATAAGGCTAACACTACTATCCTTTTTTTTAAGAATTCCATTTAGAATCATTCTTTGAGATTGATTAATATCCTATTCTGTGTGTATGCTAGAACTCAAGGTTAGAATTAATCTATGTTCCATTTCAAGTTACTTTAGTTTACTTTACTGAGATCGAAATTTGAATTAGAATAATCCGAAATTCCATTTCTAACTACTTTACTGAGGTCAAATTGATTTCGCTAAACATAACCAAATCTCGGACTTCACTCTGTTTATGGGTATACATGTGTATTAGATTATTGTGAACTTCGACAATTTAGATTTGGAACCGTAGTCAATCAAAACATAAATATTTCTTTTCGAGTCTGTCGCTAAGAAGATCTCAGGTTTTACGCCCATTCTCTGTTTGCATTTTTTTATGTACAACAAAATATTCCAACTTAATGGGATTCAACCTCACAATGCATATCCTTGACACCACCCTGTCCCACACCATTATGTACTTATGCATCAGTTTACAGTTAGTAATACCCCTAGCTAATACTCTGTATTGGTCCTTTGCATAAAAGTTGTACCACACCTCTATCAAGCGTCAAACCTTCACCCTCTGTCGCGTGGATCTTGGAATTGTCCTCTACAAATGTTTTGCCACACCATTATCAAGACATCACATCCTCACAACCCCATATCATGGATATCCATTTGTCCTTTCTGCCTTACACACCACTCCGTTGCTAGAGCTTGAAGATAGTCGAGTTGTGAGCACCGAATTCATCCCTTCTGCACTGATCAAGAATGACTCACCCCGCCATACCCTGTAACACTTAAGAAGAGTATACTGTTGGCTGTCAAATATCTCGTGCTTGAGCGATCAACTAATCAGGAGACCGGTTTCCATGGAGGGAAAGATCCACATTTTCATCCGGATTTGGCACAAGCTAGCTAAAAACGAAATAGAAAGTTTTAAGTGTAATGCCTAGCTAGGGCTTGAGTCAACAAATTCTCCAAATATAGATGAGTTGTTAGAGATTTGGGCCAAATGGAAAGATTTTCTTGGTCATTAAGTTTAATTTGAATTATGTAATCCCTGTTGTGGTGGAATTGGCTCTTTGTATCATTTTGTAATTATTATTTAAAGGGTATATCTCTCGTAGACAAGGGAGATGGATGGTGAAGGAACATAATTTCCATAAGAGACTGGAGATGCTCTGTTGTTGCAAACTATGTGATTTTTTGCAGGCCTTAATACACAGTTAGTTTTCTTCAGCTATCTCTTCTATTATAATTTATCAAATGTCTTTTATAAATTGTAATTTTGCTTCAACACATTCATTAGTTACTATTTATTGTTTGCAATCAGTAACCTGCATTGGTTTATAGTTCAAATTTATTTTAACTTATGATCTCTGCAATTGATGTTTTGAATTAATGTATTTATCTAAAACATTTTATCTATTTCTGCAAATGATTCACAATAATCATTAAGTAAATATTAATTTTTCAATTAACATTCTAGATTCAGGATAATCTAGTATGCACTTTATTCTTAAGCTATTGTTGGTTCAATGTCTTTAACTGATTATATCTTGAGCTGATAAACCAAGACCTAGTTTTGCATGTTTGTCAAATTGGTGAAAGGAATTAGTAATTTTCAGATCAAGTTATCTTGTACCCAAAAACATCATTTCTTTTAGAATAGGCCTGACTTAAATTAGATTTATTTTTCAAGTTAGACTATCTCTAAGGGTTAGGAAAACTCTTTTCTTTCCTTACAGGAAGACAAATCCTTCTTAGGATCAAACACACACAAGTTCCAGCGTAGGCCTTTGTATCCATGGGTTTTAACCACACCAAACAGCTCAAGGATAGGGTAAAACTTGCGTAGGATTATCTGAAGCCTTTTGCTGGGTTTTCATCCCCTATTGTTTTCCTTGAACACCATTCCACCACATGTTCAACCGAGGCATCAAAAAATGGCACTAGAAGGAGGGCTTGAACCTCTGGCACATTGCCCTAAATAAGATCTACTTTTGACTTTATTATGTTTTCATGGATCTTTCCCAAATCCTTGCATGGGAGTCTGACACTGCACTAAGCCTACAAGAGCCTTTACATGAGCTCCCTAGAACGACAGTTAAAATCTTGTCGAAGTTTAATGGTGAAGGTAATGTCTCTGTCACTGAGCATATTAGAAGGTATGAATCTATTTTACGTTTATTTAATGTCATACATGAAGATGTGGCTTGCAGATTGTTCCCATTTACCTTCGAAGGTAAGGTTTCTCTTTGGTTTCATTTTTTACCTTTGAACTCAATTTCCACCCGGTCATAACTTAAGAATGCTTTTAGAGATTCTTTTGAAGATTATGATGCGATCGAAATTCATCAAGATTTGAGTTGAATGCAAGTCCATGATGGGGAGTCAATTGGAGATTTTAATGTTAGGATGTTTAGACACTTAGAAGTTAGTTAAGATCAACTTGTGTAATATATCCACTAGGAAAAATGTGTTTCTTTAGTATGCATTAGTATGTATTTGTAAATATTTAATATGATGGTCATGATATGTTTTAGACATAGAGTGATTTGATGGCTCAACTTCTCTTAGATCATACCTAACCTTGATCCATGGCTTAACACCCGATTGGTCCATGATCTCTATTTAAAGAGCATGGAGGGTCATTGTTTAGTTGATCGATTATGAAAAGCTCATTTGTAAGTTTCTTTCTTTGCATAATAAATTGCTCCATAGAAGCTATTTGGCCGGGGTCGTGGAGTGTTTCCCTCTCAAGGTTTTAAACCACGTCAAAACATCAGTGTATCGATCTGTGATCTATTTGTGTGAAGTGGTTTTTCTAGGTGTTCGGTCTTTTGGGAGTACCCTGTGTACCCGAACATGGTATTAGAGTTTTTATGAAGAGCCGCTTTCGGTTATGATCTAGATCTTGAACTATTGTTGCCAAAACTTGAAAGGGTTTCTGGTTCTGTTATTTTTGTGCATTTCTGGGCTGTGGGAGGTGTTCCATTGCATCCAGAGCGCCGTTTCCATTGGGAAATAATTTTTGTTTGATCGAAAACAGTTCCCATTTGCTTCAGAAACACGTATTTCATCATATCTGAAGGTATAATGTTACAGGGACGTTTTTTTATTTATGTTTTAAAAGGAAAAAAAATCTCATATTTTATCAATTTTTATTATTAGATTTTTTTTAGTTTTGGATTGTTTCTTTCCTTGTCTGCGTATGCTCTTTTCCATGCACCTTGTGCGATCTCGACGAATCAGAAATAGAAAGGGAAAGGGTTTTTTTCGGCTGCATACGCTCTTTGCCGTGCACCTTGTGCGATCTTGGCAAATCAGAAACAGAGAGAAAATGCAAACTTTCTAGGTAAACTAATGAGATCTAACCCCACAAGCATGGAAAAGTTTTTTTGTTTTGGTTTATGATGTGATTTGTAGGAAAAAAGGCAAGCACGGAAACCGAGCAAGAAGAGTTAAAAAAAAAAAAACCCTTCCTCCTTTCCATATTTTACATACCTTTTAATCTAGCTCACTTGGTTCAAAGTTGTTTTATTCCTTAATAGGTCTTGAGTTCAAGTATTAGGAAGTTACTTTTATAAGAAAAAGTGCATGCAATTTCTATTTTCAAGTTAATTTATTGTAAAAGTGCATCTCACTTAAATAATAAAAAATAAAAATAAAAAGTGAGTCACTTAAGTTCCTTTTTATTGTTCCACTATTTAAAGTAACATCATTGTAAAAGTGAAATCACTTATTTTACAAAAGTGATTCACTTAAAACAACTTTTTGTAAAGTGATTGTCAAAGGTTCATCTTGGGAAGAGGGGGGTTCTATTTTTTTAGCTGGTCATTCTCTATCTGCCATGTCACTATTGGGGACATCTTCAACTTTTTCTTTGTTCAAGCATAACTTAATCATACAGAGTCAATTTTCAATACTGTTTTCTTTAAATTGCCTATTTTTTCAAGCTCTTCACATCCAGACTATTGGTTTCTATTTTTATAGCCATTAATTTGCAGTATGGCTGCACCTTGTGATATTCCACTTACCAGTTCCAACTATTTCTCATGGAAATCTCGTATGGAGGATGTTCTACGAAGTAGGGGACTTTTTAGAATTACCTCAGGGAAAGAAACAGAACCCACTGATGATGACAAGAAAATAAAATGGGCAAATAGATGTGACGAAGCTCATGGATTGATTGGGATGTCAATCTCTACTCATTTGGGATTCCACATATCTGGAATGTATGAACCTGATGCTGCTTGGGACAAGTTGGAATTTGTGTTTGGTAAACACAATGAAATTCGAGGTCACCAACTCCAAAATGAGTTGATTTCTTTAAATCCAAGTGATTTTTCATGCATACAAGATTATTTATCTAAGTACAAAACTCTTAAACTCTTATGTGAAGAATGTAAGATTAAGATGAAAGACAAATGTAACGTCCCCTTCCATAAATCCGATGCAAAGAAGCAAATGTGAACCAAACTTATCAGGATTAATTGGTAAACTCAGCGCCATACATTACTCATAAATTCAAAAATGAATAAAACTTCATGTTTGCAAACTCATACTTGAAATAAACACATCATAAATAAACATATTTGCAAGCACACAAACAGTATTGCATCCTCATATCTAACACAGGCATATGATGATTCAACACCCAGGGATTTCAATTCCATTCCCATGCTATGCACAGACTTCATATCAATTGCATTAACATGAATAATTACCATTTCGAATTAACACATTACGAGACACAAAATGCATATCATTTATAACACAGAGAACACTTATATTGAAGATGAAGTTGTCCAAACAACTGGCTGTGTGAGAGCAATGTTCCACCCAACCATAGATCTCTGTCTAGCTTGTATTCTTTCAGCTGAGAGATCACCCCCGAGCTGGGTTGTGTATCCACTAAGGAGGAACTACCTGGGCTCACTCACAGCCATGGTTTCACTCAACAACTATGCTAAGCCAACACACAAGTGGGTTTATCAAGCATATGAAATACAAAGGAGGGAAATGCTAAGCCAGTGAGCTTAACCACAAGCTACAGTAATCTCAAATGAACTCAGCAATTATGGCATCCACAATACCTACTTCACCCAACACAAGGAAGGTCCCCTTCTATGTTTCACAGTCCCTCAGGCGTCCCTTCCCTCCAGTGCTATTCAGGTTGAGCATATAAAGGTTCAGGTGCTAATTCCTTGAGATTCCATCCTTCACTGAGTTTATCAAGCAAACCCAACCTCTGTTCAAACATTCACACTTGGATTTCTCACAATTATGTTCATCAAATAACTCAATCCCGTCACTGGTTTTCTGAGTTATAAAAACTGGGTTTCCCAATGGATTTTGGGGTATCTAACACTCTCAAATTCACCCCAAGGTTCATACCTATGGATCCCTCATTGGATTTTACTATAAAATACCATGGGCGTTTTTGGCTCTTCAGAACGTGAGTTCTTGCAAAGTTGTGATTTCTGGTTTATCTCACTGTTGAGAATTTGTTTTTGGATGAAAATTGATGTTGGGTCCTTCCACACTAGAATGGGAATGAGAATGAAGTAACCCCCATGAGGTAGAGTGACTTGTGGTAAAAGAAAACAGAGCCCATACTCTGCCATATGAATTTTTGGGTTTCCCATGCTGCATTAAAGCCATGGACTGGAATCTTCAACTACTTTCTTACAACAAAAATAAATATCATCAAGGAAAGTCAAATGGGTTCTCACAATGACATTTGGCAGTGTATGGTTCATCCCCACATCCCCCTCACCACTCCCTAGTGGAATACACATGGCCCCTTCTCATTCGGTGCTCCCATAGCCAGTTTTTGGTATTTTATTGCAATATTAAATATCTACATCAATTTACAATATTCCATGGCTTAATAGCACATGGTTGACAAAATGTCAAAGGCTTGTCCATTTTAAATAAAATATGAACATACACTAGTGGGGCCTTGGCCTTGAGCCACACCAGAAAAATATACATCGCATGTATACAATATTTACATTAAAAGGCAATATAACGTAAGGGTCAAAATTGGGGTATTACAACAAACAATGCATTTATCATATTATTTCCAAACTTGGACCTGCATATTCTGTTTTTGTATCTACATTTTACTCCATGAAAGAATTCTTGAATGCAGCTAGCTATCAAGAGCCTAGTCTTGAATCCTTTTGTGATTCCTTGATTAGAGAGAAAGATAAGCTCATCCATCTTGGAATAATTAACAATGCAAATACATTTGGGAAAGCCTTATTGTCCCAACAGAAAGAAAAGTTCAAGCCTCCCAAGAAAAAAAAATTCGCAATAATAAGTCAAACAAGGGTCCCAAACCCTCTCAGTCAGATCCTTCTTTAAAAAATGACAAAGGATCTAAGCCAAAAGGCAAGAAGACTGAGCATCATTGCAACTATTGCGGGAAAGATAATCATGATGAATTTAAGTGTTTCAAGAAGATGGCAGCCTTGAAAGCAGCAATGAAGAAGCACCACATCAGCCTAGATTCGCCTTCAGAATCTACCTCTCATGGACATGCACTGTGTGCTTTTGGTTATTCTTATAATGCATCTTCTTCTTCTACTTCAAATGAATGGCTCATTGATTCTGGAGCATCTTATCATATGGATAAGGATCAAGCCATCTTTTCTACTATGCATGAATGTAACACCAAACAAATATTTGTTGGTGATGATAGATCTCTAAGTGTTGTAGGAGTTGGAACAGTTCTAGTAGATAATGGTCATTTCAGTGATGTACTATGTGTTCCAAGAAATTCTTGCAATTTGTTATCAGTCTATCAAATCACTCATTCTGGTGAAGGTAAAAGTGTGACGTTTACACTTCACCAAGTTGTAATCAAGGATTTTAAAGATCCTCAACAGGTCATAGTTACAGGAATTGTTGATGATATTATTGTTGGGCTTCAATCTACTAATGTAGATCAAACCTTAAGTTTATGTCAATCCGGGTTGGTAGACTTAGAGGCATATCCAAGTATAAGGACTCAAAGCTAGACTTGTCTTGGAAATCTAGTTTATCTATGAAATAAACCTATTAACAAACTAAGTTACTGTGATTTGAAAACACAAAAATTTCCTTACAGGAACAGCTTCATTTGACATTTCATTTACACAGTAATTTATATGTGAAAGCTTCTCAGATAATAGAAAAAAACAATTACAAATTAATCCTAACCCTAAAATATGAATTATAAAACTCTGCCTATTATCCCAGCATTGAATAAGCAATCAAACATTAATTCCCTTTACAGGAAAGCATTCATAATGTGTAATTGTTCTTAGTACTCCATCATTGAATAGTCAAGCAATGCACAGTAAAGTGAGATCATTCTCCAGCGTATAATCAATGAGATAAATAATCAATGAGATAACAGAGCTTTATAAAACTGATTGAAAACTAATTTAACTCGTTTTGCAATAAGAAAATCGAATCCTATAGGAATTAAAACATACCACTGGCAATAATCAAATCATTGGCAGCGATTCAATAGTTCACTGGAAAATAAAAAGGGGTGTGCAGACTTGACAGAGGGAGCCCTCCAATGCCTCGTTCACACACGCAATTGAAGAATCACAGAGCTTTAAGCTTTAAATATATTCACCATAAAATCGATCATACACAGTAATAGAAATAATGCAGTCTAGAACAGTATGCGTTTTAGTCTCAAATCGTGATCATCTTCTCCTCTGTTTTATGAAGTACTTATACAAATTATTGAAAACTAGAAATGCTATTAACCTGGAAACTAATTAATGAAACATAGTCCTCGAGATCCTCTATTAGATCTATGAAAATCAACAAAATCGGAATTGCCCTGGTTTTGTGCTGAGTGGTAGCACAGGTGGTCGTCTTTGACTGACTTTGACTTAACACCTATGAGAGCGACATCATCTATTCGTTGGAAGTTCATCCATCCTTGGACACTGAGGATCTTTTCTCCATCTTTTAGTTCACGCCTAGCTGGCCTGCAAGTGTTCAACCTTGGAGACATTACGGGAAGTTAGCACATCCTGTAATCTTGAATAAAGACCTTAGTTTAAATGCTTTAAAAATCTCAAAATTCAATTTGTTAAAAAGCAATGACATTTATACCTTTTAACCAAAGTTTGTGGGTGAATTTAAAGCTTTATAAATCAGTATGAAGGTTTTATGGAGTAAAATGGAGGATATTTGGATGACAAAAAGAGTTCAAAATGGTGCCCAACATCTCCCCCAAGAGGAAGCTGTTGCATGTCGCCATGCCAAAAATATTTGACCCTTTTTAAAACCAAAATTTTGCTGCTGATCATCTTGCTTCTAATCTCCTACTGAGATGATGCATCTGTTGAAGTCGAGATGCATAAAGGACCTTCAGTCTCTCATACTTAGCTTTATAAATATTCTTTTGCTTATACCATCTGTATGCATGTTTAGAGATGCGTGTCTTCTGCATTTTTAGCTTCCGATTGACTTCTCTTAATTTCTCATTCTTGAGCTCTAATTCCTCTATTTCAAGTTTCAACCTCTTAATCTTTTTATTGTTCTTGGAATTTTTCTTCTTTTTCATTGGAAGTTGGACAGAATTGGTGTCCATCCCCAGTTCTTCACTCTCTTGTACTGAATCTTCTTTCTTTTCCTCTTCCACAGTTTGTTGCTCTGAGAAAAGAGAAGCTGAGTCTTTTAGTATTTCCTGTCTTGATTGCTTTTCCTTTTCCTTCTCTTGCTGATCCAAGAAGAGATTGATTTTTTTTGTCTGTTTTATCATCTCATCAGTTTCTTGGATATTCTGCCCTATCTCACCTGTTAGGTTTTATTCTTGACTCCCCAATGTTTGTATGTGTTCCTCATCTTCTAATTGCTTTTCCTTTTCCTTTTCTTGCTTATACTTCCTTGGCTTCTTCTGGTAAGTGGTGAAAATATGCTCTTGTTTTTTAAACTGTTTTTCTCCTCTCATTACACTCCTAGTTCGTATCCTTCTCTGAGGCTGTTTTGAACTTGTTGCCTCAGAGTTGTCTTCATCATCAGTAATCAACAATACCTCCTTTTTCTTCTTTTTCGCCTTTGGCAGTTTTGAACTTGTTGCCTCAGGGTATGTTATCATCAACAATTCATCTTCTTTTAAAACTTCTTCATGCAATTCTTCCTGCTCTTCAAACTGACTGTGGATTAAAAATTTTGACCATGTCAAATTTTGCTTTTGTAACTCATGCTTGATGATGATTTTGATGAGTCCATAGTGAAAAAGGCTTGTCATTTTGTCTTTTGCATGCCTTTGGACAGCCTTAGCCATCTTAGTTAAACTTTGTAACAGGAAGTAGGGCATATTGATCTCACATTCACCTTTTAAATGCTGCAACAACTTGATGTGGGGTAAACAATACTGAATCGGCTTTCACAAGTAATAAATTTTTGGATAACATAAACTATTTCATCCCAGGGATGAACCAGCCAGCTCCTTGGTATATCTTTCTTCCAGTTTACTGACCCTGCTCTTGATCTGCACAAAAAGGGTATCCATGCTTTATCTTTGAATTGTTTAGTTTTGAAAAATCTTTCTCCTAGCTGTGGCAGGCCAATAATTTGTGCTAAGATGTCTTCAAACAGTATGAAGTGCAAGTTTCCCATTATAACCCTTTCTCCATCAAATGCTTCAGCAAAAGCTACACTAGCATGCTCATTATGCCCATCAAAATTTTCAAATAAATTTACCCACTGCTTCTTTTCAAAGATCTCCATGCAATTCTCATGAATATCAGTGGGGTTGAATTTCGCTGGTTCTAATCTAGATGACATTTTGAACTTCGATAGGAAAGAGAACAGGAAACTTCAACCTTTCAATTTTCAACTCTGCATTTGTTTTTCTTATCCAAAAATGATACTCTGAAAATAAAGAATTTCTATTGGTCTTTGCAGAGTCTTTAGCAAAGAAAGGGTTTAAGTTTTACCTCCTTTCTGGTGTAACTATCTTCACTTCTTCCTGTGTGATTTCCACAGCAGTTGGTGTCTGCGCCCTTCCTGTAATCCATGGCCTCTTCCTACTAAAAACTATCACCCACAACAATCGATTTTTGCAGAGAAAAATGAGTTGGATTTGTTTCAAAAGAATGACCAAATCGCACTCCTCGACTTCCCCAATTCATAATACAAGACTCAGGCACATTTGTATGTTGTCGTGGGGCATATAACCACGTTTTTTTTTTTCATCATTTCATAAACATGCCACTTTCCATCCAATTATTTGCTCAGGAAAGAAATGAAAGGTAAGGTTTTGATGTTTATAACATGTTTTTAATTTCTTTGTATGCCCCAATATTTGATTATAAATCGGAATGAAGGAATTTTCTTTTAACTAAAGTGGACTTTATTTATTTATTTTGAAAATACACATGGCCATCTATATTTTATGTGTATGTTCGCTTAATGCTTGATGCACCAATATATATACATATAAAACATTGGGAATTTCATGTTTTTCTTAAACATTACACTTTCTGCTGAGAAAGAGACCCTACCTGTAGAATGCAGTTTATATTTTGGCCATTTAAAATTTGCTCTTAGGTTTTATTTTGACCACCATCTTGACCCCTAGGGTAGGATAATGGAAAGTAAATGAAATGCTGACAGAGATTGTGAGGATAATGAAATAGGAAGTCAAACTTATGAGGGTTGGTAAATATGTCATACTTTGAAACAAAGAATCATGCAACTTTTAAAACACAAAAACTAAAATTATTACAGACTTTGCTTGATATTCCTGTATGATGAGATTGCTGCCTGATGTAGCTGGTTTGCATGTACTTCTGATTCATTTCTGTCCTTCTGATGTCTTCTGTCTGCCATCTCAGATTCCTTTTGCTTTGCTGGAAGTCGGGTCTTTCTGTAGGTATCTTCTGCCTTACTAGAAGTCAAGTCCCTCTTCATTGCTAGAAATCACTGTATTGCTGGAAATCAGGTCCCTTCTGCATATGAAAAGAAACTTGGAGGGTTCCAGAAAGCATAGAAATTCTTATCCTCCTCACAGGCCTACTTATTGACTTGTCCTCAAGTTAAACAAGAACTTTATTATTTGAAAAGAAAACTATGTAAAAGAAATGAAATATTTTTATGAATTTTCAATGGCCAAGCAAACCTGGTTTTCCATGGAAAATTCAAGTTTATGTTGTGCCAGTGACCTAGTTTTCACAACTAAACCTCCTTTTTTTCTTGTGTATATATATATATATATATATATATATATATATTTTTATTTTTTTTTCTGTTTTTTTTTATTGGGCAATATTAGAGCAGCTAAGAAGTAAGTGAAGGAGAAACATTGATGTGTCTATCCAGCACCTCCATTTCCCATTGTTGTGAAATATGTTGTATAAAATCTTCCTTATTGATAGGCTTGGTATACAGTTTGAGCCGATGGCCATTGACCACAAATGTACATGCTACATCATCGATTGTTTGAAGTTTGACTGAGCCATTGTCATATACCTCAACAATCTCATATGGACCAAGCCAGTGAGTTGTGAATTTGGCTTTGAAGACTTTGAACTTTGAGTCAAACAGTAGTGCCCAGTCACCGATGTGAAATTGTTTCTTTTTAATAAACTTGTCATGCCATTGAGCTCTCTGCTGTTGAATCAAAATATTGTGTTTTATGGCAGCCTGTCTCATCTCATCGAGTTGATTCAACTGAAGTATTCTTTCTTGCTGAGCCTCTGAAAGATCCATGCCCAAATTTGCTACTAATTTGAAAGTATGAACTTGAAACTCTATAGGAAGGAGGACTTGCTTACTGTAAAAAAGCTGATAAGGAGAAAAACCATTACTGTTTTTACGAGTGATCCAGTATGCCCATAAAGCTTCAGTAAGCTTATCTGACCAATCCTTTCGATGCATCTGGAAAATTTTGGTAATGATTCCTTCTAAAGTCTTGTTTGTAGATTCCACTTGGCCATTTGCTTGTGGATGGTAAGGGGTAGACTTTCTGTGCTTAATATTATACTTTTCTGCTATCTCCTGCACTAGTTTAGAAGTAAACTGGGCACCCTGATCAGTTACAATCTCTATAGGCACCCCAAATTTGACAAATATCTCCTCAAAAAGAAAGTTTACCACAGTCTGTTCGGTGGCTCTTGGAAATGGTTTGGCCTCTACCCACTTAGTAACACAGTCCGTGCAAACCAAAATGTACTTCTTTCCATGTGATGGTGGATGAATTGGACCAATGAAGTTAAGGGCCCACTTTTCAAATGGTTCAATGAGGATTTGTGGTTGGAGTGGCATTTCATCAGACCGGACTGGCCATCCCATTCGTTGACAAGTATCACAACTTCTAAGATACCTCTTAGCATCTTTGAAAATATAAGGCCAATAATACCCCATTGAGTATCTTGTATGCTGTCCTTTTATCTGCAAAATGGCCACCACATGGTTCATCATGACATGCCTTTAAAATATCTAAGACTTCATCCTGTCATACACATATTCTTATAATTAGATCATATCTTGTGTAAAAGAGATCACCATTAACCCATAAATGCCTAGCACTTTGTTTAATAATCTTTTTCTTTTCTTTAGATGTCATAGATGGTGGTAATTGGCCTGATGACAAGTAGTTGGCAATATCAGCATACCAAGGAGTGATAACAGAAATTGCAAACAGGTGTTCATTAGGAAAACTATCTAAAACAGGAACAACCTCACCAGTATTGTGTAAGCGAGATAGGAAATCTGCCACTTGATTTTCGCGTCCAAGGTGATCTAGAACAGTGATATTGAATTCCTGCATTAATAACAACCATCTAGTAATCCGACCATTAGTGATAGACTTATTCATTAAATATCGTAAGGCTGAATGATCTGTATGGACAAAAATTTCGTAGCTAGTTATGTAATGACGGAATTTGTTTACAGCATGAACCACTGCCAACATCTCCTTTTCAGTGACTGTATAGTTCAACTCTGCAGGTGTCAGATTTTTACTAATAAAATAGATGGCATAAGTCAAAGTTTGTTCTTTCTGGCCCAATGAGGCCCCTATTGCAGTAGCAGAGGCATCAGTAGAAATATGGAAAGGCAATGTCCAATTTGGTCCCCTTAAAATGGGAGCAGTGGAGAGCTTCTCTTTAAGTGTCTTAAAGGCAGATTGACAGTCAGTATCCCAATTAAAATTCACATCCTTTGAAATAAATTTAAACAATGGCAGAGCTATCTTATTAAAATTTGCAATAAATCTACGATAATAGCCTGCATACCCTAAAAAGCTTCTTACATCTGTTTGAGTTATTGGTTTAGATAAATTTTCAATGATTTGTATTTTAGCAGGATCTACTTTTATTCCGGATGAAGAAATGTGATGCCCTAAAACTATCCCCTCAATCATCATCATAAAACACTTTTCATTACCAAGGGAAATGTTTGAGTCAACACACCTTTTTAGAATTTTGTCCAAGTTTGCTAAGGAATCTTCAAAGGTACTTCCATACAAAGAAAAATCATCCATGTAAATTTCAACACACTCATGAATTAGATCTGCAAAGATGGCCAAGACAGCCCTCTGAAAGGTAGCTGGGGCATTACATAAGCCAAAAGGTAAAACCATGTAGGCATATGTGCCCCAGGGACATGTAAAGGTGGTTTTGTCTTGGTCTTCTTTTGCAATACTAATTTGATTATACCCACTGAAACCATCTAAAAATGAAAAATATTCTTTTCCAGCTAAGGCATCCAGCACTTGATCAATGAAAGGCAATGGAAAATAGTCTTTTAATGTTGCCTTATTCAACTCCCTGTAATCTACACATATGCGCCATTTACCATTTTTTTAGGAACAACAACCAAGGGTGAGACCCATTGGCTGTCGGAGATGGGGTAAATAAATCCTACTTTTAACAATTTTTGCAACTCTTCCTTAACTATTTTTTTTAGTATAGGATTCATTCTGCGTTGCGGTTGTCTAAGAGGTCTGATTTTATCATCTGTGTAAATGTGGTGAGTGCATTTCTCATGATGAATACCTATCATATCAGTGTACTCCCAAGCAAATGCATGGGAATGCTTATTCAGTAAGGTAATCAATTGTTCTTCCTGTGATGCAGTAAGATGTGCACTTATTTTCAGATTTTTGCCTGGGCTGATTTCAACTGTTTTACTATGAATATCTGTGATTGAATGAACATTAAAAATATCATGAAGTGGTAATGCTAGAGAATGTACTGTGCAATTTTCCTAAAAATTATAACCCAAAACTTGATCTGCTACAGCATATTGCATATCTCTTAATTCTTCAGAAATATCAGGTTCAGCGATGAAATAATCCAACAAATCTTCGTGGTTTTCTTCCTGAAAATCAAAGAACTGATTGATACTCAGGACAGGCTGAATCACTTCTTCGTCTTGTTCTTTGGTCTCATTAATCCATGACAGCTGATCTAATGTAGAAGGTCTTTGGGCAGACGGGTAAAGTGCAATTTGTTTTCTCTCTGTCCCATGTGAAATGAGCATACTAACTGACCTACATCCTATGAAAGCATCCGCTGTTGCCAGCCAGGGTATGCCAAGGATCAATGGGTGGCCTCATAGGTTAGACTTTGGCTGTAGCACTATAAAATCAATAGGATATTCCCAGGAGTCTAAAGAAACAATGATATCTTCTAAGACCCCTTCTGGTGTAATTTTAGACCTATCAACTAATTCCAAGACTGTTGTGGTTGGTCTGAGATTTGTCAAGTGAAGGTATTTCATTGTCTCTAGTGTCATGACATTAATGGCAGCACCTAAATCAATCAATGTTTTTGGAATTGAAAAGTTATTAATATTAATTGTAACCATTGGGATTCCAGGATCTACATACTTTTCAATGAAAACAGTGTTAGACATTAATCTTGCTAGATTGCCTACCACATGAATTTTTTATGGATCCTTCTTTCGTTTATTAAGACATAATTCCTTAACTCCTTTAGTGTAAATTGGAATATCCTTTATAGCCTATAGTAGAGGAATTTTGACATATACATTTGTTAACTCATTCAAAACATCAAAATAAGGTAAGGAAATTGAAGGTTTTTCTTTGACCAACCTTTCGGGAAAAGGAGGTGTATAAGATACTAGTGTTTTCCCTTTTTGACTGTGATTTTCTGACTGAGATTTTTCTGTATTTAATTTTTTTGGAGTTTTCTCATTGTCTGTTTGTTCTTCTAAGATAACAGGAGATTCTTTTTGTAATGTTTTCCCAGATCTTAAATTGATATTTTGCAGTGGGAGGATTGAGTAGGGAAGCGCCATTCCATCATCAACATTATACATGGGTCTGTCTGTTTTATTATTTGGATTTGAAATTGGTTGAGCTGGCAATTGTGTAGGCCGAGGTGGAGGCTGATTGGATGGCAATTGAAGCTGTTGAGGTGGTGTACCCAATTGAGGAGCCATGTTGTTGGGTTGTTGAAAAGATGGAACTTGAAAATATGGGGCTTGGACTTGGTTATGCTGGTATTGGGGATAGGCAGAAGGTTGTTGATAGGGCTACAAATAAGCCTGCTAATATGTCTGGTTACCATGGGCATATCCTCTCCAATTTGGAGCAGATTGAGCTAATGTAGGAGACCAAGTTTGCCAAGGCATGGGTGCATTCCATGAATTCTGAATAGGAGTTTGATAATTTGTATGAAATTGCTGCATAGGATCTTGAGACATACCTGAAAATCGTGGCTGCCAAGGTCTTCGTTGTCCCATAAAGTAGAGAGACTCCATGCTTTGATTCTCCTCCATTCGAGCTGCCTATATTTCTTTCAATCTAGGGAAGTCATCAGTTTTGTGATTAAAAGTACATAAGCCACAAATTTCAACAATATTTAAAGGACATTCTTTTAGTGGGTGTTTCTTTCTACATTTAGGAAAAAAAATAGACAAAGCTTGATCTTGTTGGTCTTGTTGTTCTTGCCTCTTCTTGGTTTTTGCTGCTTCGACTTGTGTGCCCAAGGTACTCAATAAATCAGTCTTGAAATCTTCTAGCAGATTTCCAAGCTTAGCTCTAGAGATACCACTGTTTGCAGATTTAGTTGCTTTGGTATCAATATCCCTTTTTCCAGCTCGAGCCTTTCCTCTTGAATATTTCTGACATAAATCTTGTATCTCATCAAAGGGAAGGTAAGAGATGTCACCTTTTCCCATAACATTCAAAATATCCAAATACCCTTCTCTTATTCCTTTTAGGAATATTGTTCTAATCATCTCAGGTGTTAAAGAATTGTATTTAGATTTCTACAGGTTGTATGAGAATCTTTCCAAATAGTCCTCCAAGCTCTCATCTTCCTGTTGAGTCATACCAAAAATGTCATCTTTTAAACCCTTTGATCTGCAATATGCCTGATATTTTTGAAGAAAGATCTTCCTCATTTCATCCCAGCTAGTGATAGAATGTTCTCCTAATCCCATGAACCATTTCAAGGCAGTTGCTTTAAGGGTAGCAGGGAAAAGACGAAGCTTATGGGTATCATCAGTGTATCCATAAGTTCGACACAAGATATCAAACTCGAATAGGAAAGAGTCAGGATCTTCATAGGTCATGCCATAGAAGTTTGGTAAGACAGATGGTGGGATATTCTTCATTTTTACCTCTTCTCCTAGGATAATGCTAGTGTCCAAGATAGGAAATTTGAAGGTGGCTTTCTGATCTTCTGTTGTTCTTTCATCCCTTTCATGTCTTTTCTCTTCTTCTCTTCTCTCTTGTCTGTGTTTGTTTTCTATTTCTAACATCGTCTCATACTCCCTTCTCTGTTCTGCAGTTGGCCCTTTTGATGTTTCTTCCTCAGCCATTTTAAAAGTACCCACTGTTGTGATGAATCCTTTTGGAAAAGAAGGTCCCGTTACTTCTGTTTTTGGGGGGTTTTTGATAAATCTTCCTTTCTCGTCTCTTTTTCTTGACATAAAACTAAAATGTACTCTATGTGTTTTTTTTTTTTAGGAAATTCTGTTTTTATCAAGGAACTAAAGTTCCAAAGCCTGCTTCTACAATCCCTCCCCGGCAATGGTGCAAAAATGTTGGGTTTCAATCTACTAATGTAGATCAAACCTTAAGTTTATGTCAATTCGGGTTGGTAGACTTAGAGGCATATCCAAGTATAAGCATTCAAAGCTAGACTTGTCTTGGAAATCTAGTTTATCTATGAAATAAACCTATTAACAAACTAAGTTACTGTGATTTGAAAACACAAAAATTTTCTTACAGGAACAGCTTCATTTGACATTTCATTTACACAGCAATTTATATGTGAAAGCTTCTCAGATAATAGAAAAAACAATTACAAATTAATCCTAACCCTAAAATATGAATTATAAAACTCTGCCTATTATCCCAGCATTGAATAAGCAATCAAACATTAATTCCCTTTACAGGAAAGCATTCATAATGTGTAATTGCTCTTAGTACTCCATCATTGAATAGTCAAGCAATGCACAGTAAGGTGAGATCATTCTCTAGTGTATAATCAATGAGATAAATAATCAATGAGATAACAGAGCTTTATAAAACTGATTGAAAACTACTTTAACTCGTTCTGCAATAAAAAAATCGAATCCTATAGGAATTAAAACATACCACTGGAAACAATCAAATCGTTTGCAGCGATTCAATAGTTCACTGACAAATAAAAAGGGGTGTGCAGACTTGATAGAGGGGGCCCTCCAATGCCTCATTCACACACGCAATTGAAGAATCACAGAGCTTTAAGCTTTAAATATATTCACCATAAAATCGATCATACACAGTAATGTTGAGATATTGTAACTTCAAAGAATATTATATTTGTACTTTATTATTCCTGAGATGATTCATTCCTCCGTGAAGATCTTATTGTATATCCGGAGATGTTTATTCCTCCGTCGGAATGTGATAACTCGGGTTATTAGACTTCCCTAGTGGGGGTCGGCCCTAAATGTGTTATGTGGGTCAAAGGGTTATTAGACCACCCAAGAGGGGTCGACCTAGTCAGTTATAATGGGATATTTAACCTAATGGTTAAATACGAGCCTACATGTACTTGTGTAAAATACATATCAGAGTAGTGTATAAATAGAGGAGGTGTGTTCCTCATTACACACACACTCACTCACTTGAGGATAGTGCACTTGTGGAGGATAGGTCTGCTATTGTGGAGGAGGAGATCATGTCTCAGGGTTTCATCTTTGTATATTGCTGGTCATCTATATTGAGGAAGCTTTGCTGGGTTTTCTACCCCATGAGGGTTTCCCAGGATAAATCTCTGTCTCTTGTGTTTATGCTGTGCTTGTTGTTTCTTCAGTGATCCTATATATGCTATTATTGTGAAATGGAATGTAATGCTGCTATTTTCTGTCTTAGCATATTAAATCTTAACATGGTATCAGAGCTAACCTGAAGGAAGACAAGGTATGGCACTAACGACACTTGCTTTACTTACGACAATTTGAAGGTTAGGGTTTTACATAGCAAAAACCAGTCATCGTAGCACTTTCGCTATAAATCCGTTTTGGCGAAGTTTTCGGATCTGAAATGTTACAGGACGAATATTAAATCTCCAGGTACCTTGTGTCCAAAGGACAACCTCTAATTCGTTGTACTTTGTGATTTATGATCTGTACAATATAGGGTTTCTGCCTCTTCCAGATCTGAGTCAAAATCAGGTGACCTTGGGAAAAAGGTCATATCTTGGGCTAGGAAGCTCCAAATGAAATTTCGTAAAAAGTGACAGGTAGTACTCAGTCTGTACTATCTCCGAAAACGTTTTCAGAGGCCGAAGTTGAACCAGTGACACGTGGCACTCCGTACAAGTTCGCCCTCCTGTATTATCCCATAAACAGGTCATGTTGCGACACTTGGCATAAGTCTCTTTCAGAGAGTCCAATTGAGGTCATACCTGTCAGGATGGAAATATAACAGGCCTAGATACCTCAAAAAAAAAATTCAGAGGCCGAAGTTCAAACAGTGACACATGGCACGCCGTACAAGTTCGCTCTTCTGTTTTATCCCAAAACAGGTCACGTTGCGACATTTGACATAACTCTCTCTCAGAGAATCCAATTGAGGTCAGACCTGTCAGGATGGAAAGATAATAGGTCAGGATATCTCAGAAAACGTTTTCAGACCCTGTGGATTGAAAAGTTTGGAGTTACACCAGAAACAATCAGGTACATATTTCTGTCAAAACAGAATTATTTTTGAGTACCTTCATTCATGGCTTCCGGAATTTAGGGCTTTGAAGAAAGTTGGAATTTTTGTAAACGGAGACCACGGCTGAATGCTACTCATCAAAATAGAAATTTAGAGACCAAGATCAGATTTTTTGGTTGGGCAGAAGGCCGGGCTTGATCAAACCCTAGTTCGGGACTTTGATCAGAAAAGTGGAAAATTAGGGCTTCTGTAAAAATGGGAATTTTTGAAATCTGTGACCATGGCTCGAAGCTCCTCAGAAAAATAGAAGCTTAGAGCTTTGGATCAAACATTTTGATTGGGCAGAAGAGTGGGATTGTTATACCTCTATGTTTCACAGTGTCGCATCCCCATCACAACACATCTCGACGACACTTTCCCTACTGTTTTGAACCATACAGAAGAGACAGATGATGAGTCAACCTTGAAGGTAAATCCACCCTGGCAAGTTTTGACCCACCTTGGACTTTATTTCCACACACTACCGCGCCCTGCCAGCTTGACAAAACGCGGCACAGTGCCGCGTTCTGTAGCATTTGCAAAGCGCGGCACCCTTTTAATAGTTTTTTCCCTTGGCTTGTGGGATCTTGGATTTTCGAAGATGATGGAAGATTGGGTTCCTTGATTCGATCCCAACTCATCTCCTTCGATTAGAAACCCTGATCCACTTATCCCTCCTTAGATCCACCTATCTCTCTTGTTGGTTAACCTCACCACTCACTATAAAAGAGAGGCATGCCATTGGAAAGGGGGAGGACTCTTGAGAGCACAAAACTTATGGTCTTGCAGCATTGTGGAGATAGCTAGAGGAGAAGATACTTGGAGTTGAAGGTTTGGCTTGGACATCAAGCACCCTTTGTAAGTAATCTTCAAGTTGTAATGGAATAACTTGTCTTGTTTTCCCAAATCATTTGTGTTAATCTTGTTTTAATCATATGATTTGTATCTTTCACAGATTTAGATCCTGACTCATGTTTCAGATTGCTAGAGAATAGTGCATACTTGTATTTTGGTTACTCTTTGACAGGTTCATTAGTGAAGACTTGGAGCTTGGAGCAAATACCAAAGACAGAGCACTTGGACATAAGGTCAGTTAAAATCCTTTTGCTCTCTTCAGCATTTTAATACTGAAATTTATGTTAGATCTAGGGATTCAAGGTTGCATTTGTTTTGTCTGTTCTTAGCCTAGAGTTAGTTAGATCCTACTTTAGCCTAAGGGAGTTTTGACTTATCCGTAGGGAAAAATTCCACATAACAAGAATGGCGACTCCGCTGGGTTTGATTACTGCTTGATTGGTTCAAATTCACAGTCATTTATCTTTGAATTATCAGTCTTTTGTTGCACTTCAAACCACCTTGAATTTTGGTCTTTTTTGACCCTTATTCACCCCTCCTCGCAGTATTTATCTCCCTGTTTTATTACTGAGTCCCCTGGGTTAGCAACAACCCTGAAAACTTGATTTTTTCTTTTCCAGTTGCGTTTTTTTTTCCCTCTTGCCACAGTGCCGCGCCCTCTGAACCACTTCCAGCGCGACATTTACACAGTGCCGCGTCCTAGGCATTCATACCAGCGCGACAGTTACACAGTGCCGCTCTTCAGGCAGTCTATAGCCCGCGGTAGTGTCTGCAAGTAGGTAAATTTTTCTTAATTTTTGCTTGGTTTCCTGAGTTTCTCCCTGCCTCAGATAGTCTTTACTGTTGCCTGTTAGCATCCTGGTTAATTTCCAGTCTGTTTGGTCTGCTTATTACATGGTTTGTGAGCTTGATTGATTGATTGAATTAAGTGGCACTTTTGACATATTGGTCATTTTTCAATTTGATTGCATTTGACTTGGCTTTTCCCCACAACCAACTCAACACCACTGTCTTCTGTTACTGAACACTGTAGTTTTACAGTCATATTGTCATTATCATTTTCAGTAAATTAAAAAGATCATTGGTTGAGAGCAAATTTGTTGTTTAAATTGAAAAAGTCTAGTAGCATTTTGCATAGGGAAATGAACCATTAATTTTGCCATAAAAATTCTCATCATAGAAGCATTGTAGATTGTAAAATCAATGCATTGAAAAGCGTGTTTACTTCAGCTTGGCTTGGTTTATAAATCGAAAAGAAAAGAAAAATCTTTTACTTTGATTGCTTGTGAAAGTTGTTATGCATATTGGATCGAAGAACCTCTATCTTTACCTTAGCTAGATTTCATCGAAGACAAAGGCTTGTTTATGATTCATTCTCATTTGCATGGTTTGAGTCGTCATAACACCATCAAGTCTCACGTCCACTACCCGATTGAGTAAAGACAGCCACTAAAATTAATCACCCTAATTAAACCAACTTTAACCTCACTTGAGGAAATCAAAAGAATTTGGTAGTTAGGTAGGACACCGGGGATAGGCATCAAAATAATTCCCCCTTGTCATTTTCATCTGAGACATAGTCGTTGTCTTTAGGGAACTAAAATCCTCTAGTACTTATTGACACGGTCACAGCCAGTTTGTGGAGGGGCCTCCTGACTGTTTCTAACTGTTCAGGGGTTAAACGGCCGCGAGATTGAGAACCGGACGGACTCTGTGGAATACCGCACTCCACTTAGCCCTAAGGCAACATCGATCGCTGTCTTCTTCGGAAGGCTGAAGTGCCCAAAACCTTTTCCGACGTGTCATGAACGAGGTGGCTTAGTATCTATTCTACTAGGGCTCTTTTACCCAGGATCCCTTTCGGTAGAGGGATATCCTTCTTATATCGGTCTCTCATGTTGTATTGTTCGACTTGGATTTCATCACCTTGCGAAGGATACAGCCTGTTGAGGTCTCCAGCTCTTAGTTAGGAGTTTGCTTGGCGTCTCATCTTTGTAGAGGGTCATTTTTTCTTTGTAGGGACTGCTTGTTGGCATTCTGGCCATTTTTGTTGATCAACTCGCTTATTGAGACACCGGTCTCAGTATAGATTTTTGAGCTTGCTTTTTTGGCCTGTGAGCCTTGCTTTTTCTAGCTCCTCTTTTGCACACTCGGCTGCATTAGAGTTTTTGAGTTCTTTGTTTACGGTACTGCCTCCGATTTTCATTTTCCTGTCATCATGTCAGATAAACAACGAAGATCACGAAGACAACAGGGCCTAAGCCCTCCACCACCACCACCACCACGGACTTCTGGTCCGCCTGCATCACGCATTCCTGCTCCTCCTGGCCGCGGTGCTGGTCGAGGCAACATCCCACCGTCGATCCGTACAACATCTTCAGTTACGCCTGTAACTGCCACACACAGCACAGTCTCAGAATCCATTGCAGCTTCTATGACCACTAGCATGTCTGAGGCTTCCACTGTCACCTCACCCACTGTCATCCCAGATTTATCTGTAACAGTGGGCACAGTTACAGCAGCTGAACCTAGCACGACCCAGAGTACTAGACCAGAGGTCATCCTTCTACCGGATGCCAACACTTCTCGTCCATCAGACACTTTCCATGATGATATAGACGGATCTATTGGCACCACAGAAGGGTCTGACCAGGACATACCTGGCCTAATTTCAGTCCCAGGCGGCTACGTTGAGATCGTTGAAGATACTCGTCTACCTGACACACCTTTTGAACCTGATTATGGCTTCATTACTTCCCAGGCAGAACTTCCGCCTGTTATTACTACGTCACCCAGTGTTCATCCTCAGGAGACAAGTTCTTCTAGCAACGTACCTCGCACTTTTCATCTACCCAACATCCCACCGGGACACGAAATTATGGCTTCCATCCAGTCTAGTATGGTTAGCCTAGCGAACTCTCCGTTAGCATCGGCACAATTTAGACGCAACACAGAGCAAATGCTTTCGACAGCGTCTAGATACCCCCCTGTTTCTCGTCCTTCTGACTATAGGGATCCCAATGTTCCGTCTAGCACAGAATTTCATCATTCCTTTGCAGACGGCTCAGGACCTTCGGACTTTACTACACCTAGGTTCCTGCCGGATCCCCAAAATCTTTTTCAGGATATGAACTCGGACCCAGTTCTCGATGGTCCTCCTATTATTGAACACGTGATGGACGACGCTGATACCCCTGGGCTAAATTCCCCACATTTGCTGTCATCACCAATGTTTGGTGCACATTCTATGAGGGATAACCCAGTTTTTTCTCCGTCCTCACCTGTCCAATACGGACGACCGCCTCCGCTAATCGGTACTTTTGGCGCCGTTGGCCAATCCATGCTATCATATTTGGCTAGCGGCGGAAGAACACCTAGTCATACTGCTGGATCTTCCGTTTCGACCGGAGGATCACCTTCAGCCACCATTTATACTATTTCAGGAGGTGGACAACCGACTGCAATGGTCCCTAACTCCAACTTACAAACCCTCCCTGGTGGGCCATCAACCCAACCAGCTGGGGGGCAACCTTTTGTTGGGAACCCCATTGTTAGTCAACAACCTCCAACTGGTGGGCCATCAACCCAACCAGTCGGAGGACAACCTTTTGCTGGGAATTCACTTCCCAGTCTACAACCTCCTCACATAGGGCCATCCAACCTAACTGTTGGCGGACAACCTATTGGCTCGCTCCAACTAGTTTCCCAACCAGCAGCGTCTACTCAGTTCGGTATGTACAATCCACCTGGCAGTGGGCAACCTTATTCCGGTGTTCCAACCGGACCTTACTCTCAACCACCCCCGTCAGGTATGCTTCCTTCTTGGGATCATCAAATCCCACAGAGTGGGGGGTACTCACTTTTCGGAAACTGGAACCAAGCTGGGGGGCAATCCCAGATTTCCCCCAACTTGAATTCTGGTTTCCCTTACCCTTCAGCTGCTACAACTCCATGGAACCCATCACTCCAATTTCCACTAGTTCCTCAAGCAGGAACGAGTCTTCCATGGACACCACCGTCGCAGCCACCCCCCAACCCTGTTATGGGAAATCCTCCACTTACACAGTATGGTGGCAACATCCCTGGAACACAACAATTCCAAGGAACTTTTTCCCAACAAGGAACAGCAATTATTCCTGGGTATCAACAACCTCAAGGTCCCATACCCACTCAGCAGAACACTTACCAACCGGTTGCTTACAATCAACCGGTTAACCAGATGGCTTATTATCCACAGAACTTCCAGCAGTATCCCGCGGGAAACGCATATGGGTATAACACACAGCAGCATGCTATGCAGGGCCCTCCAGGGTTCTCTGCACCGCATGGTTATTACTCATACCCGCAGACCAACCGTCAACTTCCTTTCTTGGCCACACTTGATCTACCTGATTTGTCGAGGCTTATTAACGATCCTATATGGCACGAACCTCACTGGCCACCTATCCCAGCCAAACTACCATCGGACATTCCCAAGTTCGATGCTAAGCCCGGGGAAGACCCCAAGAACCACGTGATGACCTTCCATCTTTGGTGTTCATCAAACTCCTTGATGGATGATTCCATCCGACTTCGGCTCTTCCAACGTACGCTTACCGGAACGGCAGCAAAATGGTATATCGAGCTGCCACAGCACTCTTTTCGTGATTTCAATACTTTGGCTATGCAGTTTCTGACACATTTCCAGCTTCCCATCCGATATGAGACTGGAACAGAACTGCTAACTTCACTGCGTCAAACCACTTCCACACACATCTCGGATCACATCCACGAGTGGCGAAGACGCCGTAGGCTAATAAAGGCACCTATTCCAGATCAGCTACTTGCTGATTGGTTTACAAAATCCTTTTTGCCTCCCATAGCCAGAGATATTGCTATGCGCGGACCTGTTACGGAAGAACAAGCCATCTTGGCAGCACAATACATGGATTTAGTATATACTCAATCCGGTACTTTACATGAACTTCTTCCACATGCTTCCCGCGTTCACACTGATCCTACAAAGCCTACTACTGAACCACCCATTGATGGTATCGTTGGTTCAGTTAAAGCTCAGCCTGCCACCAACTCGACGGGGCAACAAGCTTCTGCTTCCCCCGCTTTTACCCAGGCCGCTTCAAAAGCTTCCACTTCCCCTGCTGTCTCCTCCGAAGTGAATGCAGTCCAATCTACATCACAACCATCTGGAGGAAAGAAGAAAAACAATCGTGGAAAACCTAAAAAGAACCAGCAGGAGAACCCCAAACCACAACCTACCCAGAACGATCAAAAACCACGTCGGAAAGCTAAGTTTCCCTGCTTGATTTGTCAAGATGATCATTATACGCATGACTGTCCCTACAAGGACGAGGTCCATAAGTTCGTTAAAGGATCCTCTAGACCGGCAGTGCTAACTGACCCTTTCCCCCAACAGCAACAGCAAATGGTTGCCCAAGAATCCCCACAAGGGGGCAACCCGACCAATCCTTCCCGTGGAGAGACGTCCACAAACCGCGAGATCCTAATGACAAGTAATGAGGAGATTAATATCACCACTCGTTCAAAGACGTATGACAATCCTCCAAGTTCAACCAAACAATCGGAGACAGCCAAAGGCAAGTCTCCTGTTGAAGATCCGATTCCTATTCCCCCCCCTAATGGTCACCTCCATATCGAGAGACCACTTATGGACACAGTGCTACGCCCACCCAAGGGCACTATACGAAAGGCGACATTCAATCCGAATGCGCGAGCTGCCCAAAACTATAACATTGTTGAAGATTTGGCTCAAGCACCTTGCGCTATGTCAACTCTCGAGGTTCTCCAACACTGCCCCACGCAGCGTAGAACCCTACTTTCAGCACTGGGGGCACTGGACCCAGATACTTCAAACTCCATCATGTTTAACTTGGAGCACGCTAAACCTAGGCTTTCTCACCAGTTAGCCTTTCAGGTGCATACGAAAATCCATGGAAATGTTATCCACCGCACAGTGTTAGATGAGGGTGCTTCCACGTCGATTATGTCTTTGAACTGTTGGAGAGCCCTCGGCTCGCCTGAGGTCACAACTTCTCCCACTACTCTTAGAGCGTTTGATGGACATGGTTTTCAACCATATGGACTCATCCCCTCAATCGGTGTTGAACTGGGGGGAAAAACAGTATCCGTACACATCGAAGTCGTAGATGCACCTTTGGATTACAACCTCCTACTTGGTCGGAACTGGTTCTATGCCATGACTGCCATAGCGTCTACAGTCTTCCGGATTGTACAATTTCCTCATGAAGGGAAAATTGTCACTATTGATCAATTGGCTTACTGTATCCCAGACTCCCATCCGAACTCCGCCAATACCGTTCCGTTACTGGATCAACCTCGGTACCGGTTCCAAGACGTAGGTGTTGGTCTCATGAAGGATTCATCCCTCATTGGAGTTTTTCCAGAGCTGGGAACCCATCTTCAACCAGTCAACATGATTTCATCGCATGTCACCCCGTCCGATGACTCATGGGTGATCCCGAGTCCTACTCAGATCCAAGGCTATGGCAATTCCATGCCTTTGAACAGAAACCTTGCAGCATATAACGCGATCCAATCAGCCACAGATTGGGTCGACTGTTCTACTGATCACACAGTGGCACAGCTCTCGACTGAAACTCATACACGCCCACCATTGTTTGATCCTCTCAACTTGATTTTTCCTACTGACGAATCAATCATAGAGGTTATGTGCGGCAATGAGCCACCATGGGGAGATTTTCATCATCGATCTTCATTCCCCACCATTCAGTCACTTGAGCCTGATACCAAATCCAGTGCTTCACTTGGGATGGTTCAAACCAAGTTCCCCACTTCCCTCGACGAAGTATTTTCTGAAGGCAACTTGGCCAATCTTATGGCAACCACTCCCATCGACATTTCAGTAAAGCCTGGTATCGTGGAAAATGTACACATTGGCAAAACATGTACTCCTCTCGAGACGGAGTTCTATAATGCCTACTTTAAAACTTTCCGCGATGTTTTCGCTTGGAGTTATGAAGAGATGCCAGGAATCGACCCGTCGATTGTGGTCCACGAAATTCCAACTTTTCCTGGCGCCCGACCTGTTCGGCAAAAGCTTCGACCCGTTCATCCTCGTAAGGCAGCCGCCATTAAAGCAGAAGTTGAAAAACTTTTGCGTGCTGGTTTTATCTATCCTGTCCCATTGACAGAATGGGTATCCAACATCGTCCCTGTAGCCAAAAAACAGGGAACGATCAGAGTCTGTGTTGATTACCGTGATTTGAACAAAGCTTGTCCCAAGGACAACTACCCAACTCCGTTTATTGACCAGATCATCGATAACTGTGCCGGAAGTGTTATCTTTTCATTTATGGATGGCTTTTCTGGCTATAATCAGATCGATATCCTCCCAGTCCGACCAGCACAAAACGGCCTTTATCTGCCCTTGGGGGATCTTTGCATATCGGAAGTTACCTTTTGGCCTCAAAAATGCCGGGGCAACTTTCCAATGGGCGATGTCCTACGCATTTCATGACATCAAACATATCGTAGAGCCATATCTCGATGACCTTCCCGCTCATTCTCGAACTCGGGAAGAACATCCAGATCACTTGAGTGCCATTTTCGAAAGGTGCCGGCGCTACAATATACGTTTGAACCCGCATAAGTGCGTCTTCTGTGTAGAAGCCGGAAAACTGTTAGGCTTCATAGTCTCCAAAGATGGGATACGTCTAGATCCCGCAAAGGTAGTAGCTATCATAGCCCTGCCTTCACCTACCAATATTCCAGAACTTCAATGTTTGCAAGGGCATGCAAACTTTCTACGCCGTTTTATCTGTAATCTGTCTGAGATAACAAAAGGCTACATGCGGCTTCTCAAGAAAAATGTTCCCTTCATATGGGATGATGAAGCCCAACGATCCTTTGATAATTTAAAGGCAGCCTTAACCAAAGATCCTGTGATTCAACCCCCGAATTACACACAGGACTACATCCTTTATCTTGCAGCCTTGATTTCCACCATTGGTATGGTGTTAGTCCAGGAAGACCACAACGGCATAGAACATGTGGTGTACTACCTCAGCAAGAGTCTCCTCGACTCTGAAACTCGCTACTCACATGTTGAAAAACTGGCTCTGGCAACAGTGTTTGCTGTCCAGAGATTCCGTCACTACATCTTACTCCGTCGGACCACCGTCATCGCCGATTTCAATCCGATGTACTATATCCTCACACGACAAGTGCTTGGGGGCAAGTACTCCCGTTGGATTGTCATCCTTCAAGAGTTTGACTTGGAGTTTGTCAAAGCCAAGTCTAAGAAATCTCTGGTCTTCGCTGAGTTAATTTGTCACTTGCCCCGTGCTACTGAGCAATCCGAGCCCATTGATTCTCTTCCCGACGAATCATTGTTCCTCATTAGCACGTCTGATCCGTGGTATGGGGATATTCTCTTATATCTCCAAACCCAACGCTTCCGTCCCGACCTCAACCGCGATGAACGACGACGTATCAGACATCACGCAAAATACTACCTTATAGTGAACGATACTTTGTATCAGCGTGGTGTCGACACTGTCCTTCGACGCTGTTTGACCTTAGATGAGGCGGAACGCGTTCTCAACGACTGCCACGCTGGAGCATGTGGTGGTCATCTCTCTGGGATGGCTACGGCCTAGAAAATATTGCGAGCGGGATACTTCTGGCCTTCGATTTTCAAAGACTGCATTGAAACAGTCAAGAAGTGTCCGCCATGTCAATTCTTTCATAGCAAAGCACGCTCGCACCCTGCTCCACTCCATCCTGTCATTGTCGTCGGCCCCTTCTCCAAATGGGGCATTGATTTTATGCACTGTAAGCCCACTTCAGCCGGGGGGCATAGCTATGTCATAGTAGCTGTGGACTATTTTACAAAATGGGCTGAAGCGATGCCTACGTATGCTGAAGACGGCAAAACAGCAGCGCAGTTCATATTCAATCATATCATAGCTAGATTCGGTGTCCCACAGTCTATTGTGACCGACCATGGTTCCCATTTTAGGAATCATATGATCGAAGAACTAAGTGCCAAACTGGGTTTTCGCCATGAAAACTCAACCCCGTATTACCCACAAGCTAATGGCCAAGTTGAAGCCATCAATAAGGTCCTGAAACGAATGATTCAGCGCATTGTGGGTACCCAAAAATCCAATTGGCACTCAGCTCTGTTCTCAGCACTGTGGGCATACCGAACCTCAGTGAAAAGTGCTACTGGGTTTACACCATTTCAATTGGTGTACGGCCTGGAAGCCATTCTCCAGATTGAATGTGAAATTCCATCACTCAAGATAGCCATAGAGCTACTCCCACACACTACTTCCGAAGAAGAACGGTTTCTATACCTAGCCAAGCTAGATGAAACCCGCCGCGACGCCGCTTTGGCTAATGAAGCTCACAAAAAACGCGTCAAAGCTCAATATGACAAATCCGTTCAACCTCGGATCTTTAATGAGGGTGACCTTGTACTTACATATGATCAGATGCATGACAAACTTGGAAAAGGCAAGCTTGAATCTATGTGGTACGGCCCCTTCATCATAAAACGTGTCTTAGAAAAAGGAGCCTATGAACTAGTCGACTGTGATGGTACGCCATTGGCACGGCCCCGCAACGGGCTATACCTCAAGCGTTTCTACGCATGAGGTTACCCCACGCGGGTTACTTCTTGTACATAATGTACTTAGTTTGTTTTTTGCTTTATTTTTAGTGTGCGCGTGGATCTTATGTATCTACTCTTACTTTGACTCGTGCCTTTATGCGCAGATGTCTACCTACTTTGGATTCGCTGACGGTGCAAGCCAACATACCCGGAATCTCGCTTCCGCAGCATGGGTGATCTATTCCCCCACTGGCGAGTTGATTTATTCAGGAGCCATTTGTTTGGGTCCCGCAACCAACAATATCGCAGAGTACCATGCAGTCATTGGTCTCTTGACAGAGGTTGCTTCACTCGGGATTAACTCCTTATCGGTCTTTTTAGACTCCCAACTCGTGGTCTCTCATCTAAACCGTGTTTACACAGTTCGCGATCCTACATTGCTTCGGTTATTTCGAAGAGTACGTCTCTTGGAACGGTCATTTGATTTTATCATATATCAACATATACCGAGAGAATTCAATTATATTGCCGATTCATTGGCCAATTACGTTTTGGACTGGCATCTTGCCCATACATAAAACACATCATAAAAAATAAAATGCACAAGTCATTGTAAGTATTTAGATCATAAATAGGTCCATATCACTGTATATAAAAAGTGTTTTTTTCAAAATACATAAAGTCTGTGTCAAAGACAAAATTGGGGATCAAATCCCATATACAAAAAATTGGCCCTCAAAGCCTACATATCGTGTACATGCCGCAAAAAGATCTAAAGACCATCTATGGAGATCTAGGAGACCTATCATGTCCCTCATCAGACTCCTCCTGCTGATGGTGGTAACACATCACAGCTCGAACCACCTTGCGAAGAAGTCGACTAATACGTCCAGGTACACCCACGGTATGCCTCTGGAGGTGGTAGGGGACATCATCCATCCGCATAGCAGGGATGCCATGAGTCAATCCCTGCAGGTTCCTCTCAATGTCCCGGACACCTCCTGCCTCATCTTCATCTTCTTCTTCGACAGGATCAGCTTGACGGTCTACACCGCCACGACGCAGTGGAGAGTATCCAGCTGGCCTCTGTGGTCCACGATCTGCAACATGCATGCGAGTATACATTAGAAGTCTTTTACACATTCTAAAAAAGCATTAAAAATTAAATATTCAAAAAGAAAAATACATATCCATGAAGGTCATACCAGAGTTGTCCCAGTCATCATCTTCTGGCAAAGCCAAGTCAATATCCTCGCGGAAATCTACCCCTGAATAGGGATAGTCGTCGATCATGACTATCTGCTCCTCTAGCCAAGAGAAGAAGTCCTCTCCAAAAGCTAGCCGCTGAGGCCCTCCAAGGCGCCCGGCATAGTCGCTCCATCGAGCCATCCATGGCTCAGTAGGTGGGCGAGGATGCATAGATATCTGCAGACGCAGTAATGGCACCCTTGCCAGGAAGAAAGTGACCAAGATACTCCCATAGCCAAACTGGGTATTTTTCCCAGTTCTACATTTGTGCACCTGTTCCTTCATATGGGACAGCACTGCATCACACCAGTTGAAGACCGTTCCTCCCATGCACTCTGCTGCGAGATTTACCTGCGTGCGGGTCGCCTGATGTGGGCTCACGCTTCCTGCTGCACGTGTAATAGTGAATAGCAAAGTTTTGAAAGGAAGATTTGTGACCTCTTTTATGGCCACTTTCCCACTCTCCTTACTCGAACCCACCTGACAATATCGAGCAATTAAATCATCCGTGCTTGAATCTGAAGCACTGTACCCGGTAAGATTCGGCCGGGCCCCTCTTTTTGAGAGGCCCGTAAGAAAGTAGATGTCTTCAAGTTGGATTTCAAGCACGTGCTCTCCCACTCGGAAAGCTTCGATATCAGGATCCCACAATTGAATAAGGTGAGTAAGGAGCTTAGGTTGTTGGCGGATCCCTTTAGTCTTGAAAAACTTTAGCAAACCACATTCTCTCAATGCGGTCACGGTGGGTAAGTCATTTTCGGCCCTAAAATCGTCCGTTTCATGCTCCCTCTCTTTCCAACTCACCATTTTGCCTCAAACAAGTTGCAAATCCCTGCAAAAAGGTAAACAAAGTAATTAGTGACTATTTAACAACTTGATTCTAGCAAAAATTTGAGAAAAAATTGATTTTTCAAACTTAATTTTCGCATGTGCCGCGCCTGGAGGGCACCCTGCCGCGCGGCAGTCCACAGTGCCGCGCCTCATTTTGAGGTTACAGCGCGGCACTGTTGAACAGTGCCGCGTTTCACGATAGGGGCCCCACGCGGCAGTACGGCAGGCGATTCTTGCCAAAAGGGCTTGCCAAAAAATTAATTTTTCCCTGGTGAAAGTAAAAATTTCTTGCATGAAATGAAAGAGGGGTTCAAGCACCCTTACCTGGCACAGACGGCGGTCGAAATGGTGTCCCAGAACTCTCGGTATCGATCCTTGAAATTTTGCTCCAAAATGGGTAAAAATGTCTCCTTTGGGTAAAAATTACAAATGAATGGTAATTTCTATTTTTACCATGCTTTATATAGCATTTTTTCACATTTTTTAATTAATTAATTACTATTTCAAAATTAATAAACCCTTATTCATATTACTAATACCCGATTTTTGAGCATTTATTGACAGGATCTGCGGTAAAAAATGGGATGCATTCATACTGGTAGTTGTTCGTAGTTTGACCTTCATATTGAGCCCACTTTATCTTTTTCGTGCTCTGGATTTAAAACTTGAAAAAGATTCCAAGCGCTTTCACACCTGTGTCGTGCTTGTCAAACGCAAGTAAACGGTGTCGAGTACAGTCAGCTTTACTCATGCTCGTTAAACGATGAGGAAAGTATTATCCTGGTTGTATTTTATTCTTCTTTCGGGCCAGAATAATTAATTTTTACGAAAAAGACCACGGGAGTCCATAGTTAAGCTCTTTTCAGACTCCTTAAAATTGAAAAGATTGCCAAGTGATCTTGACTCTTTCACACTTGTAAAAGTATTTGAAAGGTCGTCTATTCGGTGATAGGTTACCCCTTTTTCGGCCCGTCTAGACTATTTACGAGAAAGGTATACCTCAGTCAATCTCGGCTGGGAGAGTTCTCTCGGGAATCGTTTTACACTTTTTCGGGATCGAGAGACTAAATTTTACGAAAAAGTACATTATGGAGCTTCCTTTAAGTTTTTTAGGCTCTCTAAATATGAAAAACTACCGAGTTTTCCTTCCTTGGGCTCGTTAAAATATTAACATCGAAGGACCCACTTTGGGACGAACCCCTCCTTTCTCAGGTTCGCAAAACATGTGAGATTGGAATCATCCACAAGATGAGCTACACCGAGCATCTGTTATCCTCTTCAAGCTCGTAAAACAAGAAAGAGGTACTCGTCCATCATGTCGGGGAAATATGGGGGAACAAGTCAAGTTTATCTATGGCAGCTTGTCAGTCGTTACCTTTGAACATGGCATGTGTCCATCTCTTGTCTATATTTGGGTGTCCGTTTTTCATTGAGTCATAGTCACCATCATGGGTCGTCTCCCTGGCCACGAGTCCACTCATCTGACGTCTATCCTCTATTTATCAATAATTCTTGCTGCCAAGTCTTGTTACATGCCGTTACATGTTCAAAGGGTTGCATTGTATCCAGTCATTCACTGTGTCAGGCCTCCGCTGTGTCAGTACATATCCCATTACTTCATCATCCTATCACATGTGCCGATTTCGTGTCGATGATGTGGGAATCATCATGGCCCACCTTCGACGAGTCTATTCCTGTCGACACCAAATCACTATCCAGGAATTGGACTTAGAAATCAACCATTAGTACCTTGGTACCTGCATGCCTCAATGGCAGGTTTCCTCGTGTTTGACAGCAGGTTCACCTCATTGACCTCTGATCAAGCAATCTCTCGGATGCTCGACATCAACTCATTCATTCGCATTTCGTTGAGATGTACTATTGATACCTTGGGAATCATTGTCGTTATTGGTGATCTCCCTCGCATTTGTTAACGGTCCACATCATTGACCGGTAATCAAATGGTTTCTTCCATGTTCGACTTCAACATCTTGTAATCACATGGTTAGATTCGTATCTTTATGCGATTGGGTAGAAGACCCTGGGTGCATCACTGTATCTTGACTGCGCCCAGGCTGCGATGGAGATGCCTCTTGTATTGTCACACATATCCACTTATTGTATTGGTCGTGGCTGTGTCGTTACTGTCTCATGGATCTACGATTGTTCATAGTAGCCATGATCTGTCCACAGTTTACATTATCTCAGTACTCATGGATCTGCAATGTATTGGTCGGCAGCCATGCTTTGAGTCGTTTGTTTCCGAGCATGGGAATGCCCGCCTCGGTGGTATATCTAACACTTTGTTTCCATTTCAGCTCCGTGTCGCTCTCCTCGATGCTATCTCTGCACATTTTATTCGTAAAGTCTTTCGGCCATCAGTCCCTTCTGACCTCACACTTTAGGGGGCATCTGTTATACCTCTATGTTTCACAGTGTCGCATCCCCATCATAACACATCTCGACGACACTTTCCCTACTGTTTTGAACCATACAGAAGAGACAGATGATGAGTCAACCTTGAAGGTAAATCCACCCTGGCAAGTTTTGACCCACCTTGGACTTTATTTCCACACACTACCGCGCCCTGCCAGCTTGACAAAACGTGGCACAGTGCCGCGTTCTGTAGCATTTGCAAAGCGCGGCACCCTTTTAATAGTTTTTTCCCTTGGCTTGTGGGATCTTGGATTTTCGAAGATGATGGAAGATTGGGTTCCTTGATTCGATCCCAACTCATCTCCTTCGATTAGAAACCCTGATCCACTTATCCCTCCTTAGATCCACCTATCTCTCTTGTTGGTTAACCTCACCACTCACTATAAAAGAGAGGCATGCCATTGGAAAGGGGGAGGACTCTTGAGAGCACAAAACTTATGGTCTTGCAGCATTGTGGAGATAGCTAGAGGAGAAGATACTTGGAGTTGAAGGTTTGGCTTGGACATCAAGCACCCTTTGTAAGTAATCTTCAAGTTGTAATGGAATAACTTGTCTTGTTTTCCCAAATCATTTGTGTTAATCTTGTTTTAATCATATGATTTGTATCTTTCACAGATTTAGATCCTGACTCATGTTTCAGATTGCTAGAGAATAGTGCATACTTGTATTTTGGTTACTCTTTGACAGGTTCATTAGTGAAGACTTGGAGCTTGGAGCAAATACCAAAGACAGAGCACTTGGACATAAGGTCAGTTAAAATCCTTTTGCTCTCTTCAGCATTTTAATACTGAAATGTATGTTAGATCTAGGGATTCAAGGTTGCATTTGTTTTGTCTGTTCTTAGCCTAGAGTTAGTTAGATCCTACTTTAGCCTAAGGGAGTTTTGACTTATCCGTAGGGCAGAATTCCACATAACAGGGATTCATCAAACCCCAGTTCAGGGTCACGTCGAGTGAATCCGGAAATTTCAAAGGCAAAATTGAGGAGTGAAACATTGCAGTTTTCAAATTCTGAATATATCAGTTTGATCAGCTCATCAAGGCGCATATTTCTATCCTTTCGGAAGTTTGAAATTCAAAGTTTGAATTTTTGGGGTTTCTCTGACAAACCCATATCCAGCTCCAGGTCCAGTTCTTGCAAATCAAGTGGATAGGGTTAATCCTAGAAGAAGATGGATTGGTCACCTGCATAAGTGAAGGAGTTCCTGTTTCAGAGGGAGATGAGGCTAAGGCTTTACATAAGGAGATTAAAAGCGATCTCGACAGGTATGACTCATCAAGGTATGTTTTGATATTTGTTCATGATTAAGTTTATGGTATGTTTGTCTTCATGTTATTACGGTTAGTACAATCTTGATTTTAGATTTGTTGTATCACCTTAACAAAATTATGAATGCATGATAGAAGATATTCATTGGTTAGGGTGTTGACACTTATGATTGTACTAATGCATTATGATGTTGTGTGAGGTTGATGTTGTCTGCTAACAAGATACAGGTACATCACAAAAGACAAATCAGGCTCCATGACCATGAAAACATGAAGACAAAGACTCATCCATAATCTTTGTTCTACTTACGAGGTATGTATGACTTTGTTATATTATGCTTAACCTATGAGACATGCAGGTTCTAGCTCAGGATCTCTAAATCATTGAAGAGATTGTTTAGGTATGTTGTACATAACCAAGTAGGTATACTAATCCAGGTATGTTTCCCATGAATATCTTGGAATGATTGGTTATGCTTATTCATAAAGTTAGTAATCAAGGGATTATGCATATTATATCTTTTATCTTGATTGATGATATGCATGAGTAAAAGAAGACTTCCTTGAAATCTTGAATACTAATGTTTATTAACTATAATCATGACTATACATTTTCAAGATTATTTAGTACTATAATGTTTTGATAGCATTTAGAATATACTAATGAGTGTATGTTTGTGTATGAGATCATGAGGATGACTCTTGAGCATGCACAGTGGTACAGAATGAATAGAAGTTCAAAAGACATACAGAAGATCAAGCGAGAGGCAGCCACACAAACATAAAAGATAAGTATTTGAGTTGTTATTTGAAATAGTAATGATATTGCCTGTAATAGGTTGTATGCATATTTGTATTCCTAGAATATATAATGCTGAGTGTAAACATTCATAGAGCATTGAACAGTATACAACTAATGTGCATATGATTGGTAAGTTGGACAAACATTCCATTGTTGCTTGTCTAGAATGAAACCTCTTTGCTGACATGCAGAGAGCTGTGCACACTCTCGATAGTATGTTCTGGTAGAGATGGAAGGCATCTAGATAGCCACTGTATGCATACAGGATATGGGAAAGTGTTGTGCCAAAGTATTGGTCAAATTAGTTGCATAACTATATAAATGATATCTGTATGCATAATAGGTTACCATGTCAATATGATTTGATGATTATGAAGTATTACTAATCCTGTACTTAATTTTGATTTGTAGGAAAGATCATGATGAATGATGAACACTGAACAAGCAATGGATGTTCAACAAGAAGATTTACAAATCAAACAAAATATAGAAGGCTCATGGCTAGAAGATTCTCTTAGAAAGAGGAAGAGAATCATGATGAGATGTTTGCTCCAAGTGGCTAAAATAAGACCATTCTCTTAATGGTGTAATTAAAGAAGAAGTGTGAATCAGGTTATATATGGTTCCCAGGATCGATAATCAATTGATGAGCTTAATGATCACCATGGGGGATATGGATCTCAACCTTTTCTACAAGGTTGAATATGGCTTCTATACACATATGACATGGATGCAAGAAGGAACTCACCATAGAGTTCGAATGATGTTGAGGCTCATATCAATAGACCCATCTGATGAGAGATGGCACAGATAGATGACTGTAGAAATGAAATTGAAAGATCTCAGATTGATGCATTACTTTCTAGGTCTAAAAGTATGGAAAGTCTCAGAAGGAATCTCTCTCAACCAGAGAAAGTATGCTGAGAAATCTTGAGAAGACTTGATATGTTGGAATGGCCACTCTTATGGATTCCAACTTGAAGCTGTTAGGAGATGACTCATCAGAGTTAGTGGATATAACTCTGTACAGTCAAATTATTGGGTCATTGATGTATCTAACATATACTAGGTTAGATATATGCTTTGTTGTGAACACCTTGAGTCAGTATCTAGTGGAAACTAGATGTGTTCACCCAATAGTTGTAAAGCATGTGATGAGGTACATAAAGGATACGATAGACTTTGATCTATGCTATCTTGGAGATCATGACTTTAGATGGCTAATCAGATGCTGGTTGGGAAGAAAGTGTATCAGATAGGAAGAACACATCAAGAGGATGTTATTGTCTGGGATTAGCCATGATCTCGTGGTTTAGCTGGAAGTAGTCTAGTGTGGCTCTCAACACAAGCAGAATATATGGCTGCTTGCTCTGCTAGTTGTGAAGAAGCTTGGCTTCAGGATTGGTTTGAATTAGAGATAGAACCAACTGTGATCCTATGTGACAAATAGAGTTGTATGAAGATGACAAAGAATCTAGTGTTCCATGATAAGTCAAAGAACATAGGGATCTAATAAGATATGATGTAGAAGGAACTATAAAGTTTGAATTTGTAACAGGTTACCGATGTACTAACCAAACCTCTGTCTTGAGTGAAATTTGAATACTTCCAAGACAAGCTTGGTGTAGCTCAAAAGGACCCTCCTCGAAAGGGGGAGTAGTATAGTCACTGATGATGAGATTGTCTCATCGAACAACAAGGTCGATGATGAGGTAACCTGTTCTCTACACCTAGATACTTAGAAATATTTAGATTTAGGACTCTTATGCTTAGAATACTTAGTTTTACTTATACATGCTTTTGATGATATATGTATTGATGAGAATACATGCTTTTGATGATGAGATGTATTGATGAGAATACATGTAGGGATTGTATCATCCTTGAACACTTGTTCTAAAGTGATCCATAGACGTGAGGTCTCCGAAAATGAAGTCCTTAGTGGACAGGTGGGGATTGGATCATCCCTGGACTTTCAGTCCTAAAGAGAGCCGTAGACGTGAGGTCTCCGAGAATGAAGTCCTTAGTGGATAGTTGAGGGGATTGGATCATCCCTGGACTTTCAGTCCTAAAGAGAGCCGTAGACGTGAGGTCTCCGAGAATGAAGTCCTTAGTGGACAGTTGAGGGGATTGGATCATCCCTGGACTTTTAGTCCTAAAGAGAGCCGTAGACGTGAGGTCTCCAAAAATGAAGTCCTTAGTGGACAGGTGGGGATTGGATCATCCCTGGACTTTCAGTCCTAAAGAGAGCCGTAGACGTGAGGTCTCCTAAAATGAAGTCCTTAGTGGACAGGTGGGGATTGGATCATCCCTGGACTTTCAGTCCTAAAGAGAGCCGTAGACGTGAGGTCTCCGAGAATGAAGTCCTTAGTGGACAGTTGAGGGGATTGGATCATCCCTGGACTTTCAATCCTAAAGAGAGCCGTAGATGTGAGGTCTCCGAGAATGAAGTCCTTAGTGGATAGTTGAGGGGATTGGGTCATCCCTGGACTTTTAGTCCTAAAGAGAGCCGTAGACGTGAGGTCTCCGAGAATGAAGTCCTTAGTGGACAGTTGAGGGGATTGGATCATCCCTGGACTTTCAGTCCTAAAGAGAGCCATAGACGTGAGGTCTCCGAGAATGAAGTCCTTAGTGGACAGTTGAGGGGATTGGATCATCCCTGGACTTTCAGTCCTAAAGAGAGCCGTAGACGTATGGTCTCCGAGAAGTGGGGATTGTATCATCCCCGGACTTAGGTCCCTGAATTGATCCGTAGACGTGAGGTCTCCGAGAAGTGGGGATTGTATCATCCCCGGACTTAGGTCCCTGAATTGATCCGTAGATGTGATGTCTCCGAGAAGTGGGGATTGTATCATCCTCAGACTGCGGTCCCTGAATTGATCCGTAGACGTGAGGTCTCCGAGAAGTGGGGATTGTATCATCCCCGGACTTAGGTCCCTGAATTGATCCGTAGACGTATGGTCTCTGAGAAGTGGGGATTGTATCATCCCCGGACTTCGATCCCTGAATTGATCCGTAGACGTATGGTCTCCGAGAAAGTGATTTTTTGATGTGGTTACTTGTATCGGTAGGATACTTGTATTGATGATGTGGTTACTTGTATCGGTAGGATACTTGTATTGATGATGTGGCTACTTGTATCGGTAGGATACTCGTATTGTTGATATGGTCACTTGTATTGGCATGAATACTTGTACTGCTGATGATCATGTGATGACGATACTGATGATCATGTGATGACGATACTGATGATCATGTGATGACGATGCTGCTGATCGTGTGATGACGATGCTGCTGATCGTGTGATGACGATGCTGTTGATCGTGTGATGACGATACTGATAATCGTGTGATGACGATGCTGATGATCGTGTGATGACGATATTGCTGATCGTGTGATGATGATGCTGCTGATCGTGTGATGACGATGCTGCTGATCGTGTGATGACGATGCTGCTGATCGTGTGATGACCATGCTGTTGATCGTGTGATGACGATGCTGATGATCGTGTGATGACGATGCTGATGATCGTGTGATGATGATGTTGCTGATCGTGTGATGACGATGTTGCTGATCATGTGATGACGATGCTGCTGATCGTGTGATGACGATGCTGCTGATCATGTGATGATGATGCTGCTGATCGTGTGATTACGATGCTGATGATCGTAATGTTGATGTTGATGTTGACATTGATGTACCAGTAACTGTTTGAGTTACTGATGAAGACAAATTGAAGAAAGCTTCCAATGATTTATAGATGTATCATGTATGATGTTGATGACTCCTTGCTCGGGCAGATGCTGTTATAATATCCTTCTCGTTAAGTGGGAGTGTTGAGATATTGTAACTTCAAAGAATATTATATTTGTACTTTATTATTCCGGAGATGATTCATTCCTCCGTGAAGATCTTATTGTATATCCGGAGATGTTTATTCCTCCGTTGGAATGTGGTAACTCGGGTTATTAGACTTCCCTAGTGGGGGTTGGCCCTAAATGTGTTATGTGGGTCAAAGGGTTATTAGACCACCCTAGAGGGGTCGGCCCAGTCAGTTATAATGGGATATTTAACCTAATGGTTAAATACGAGCCTACATGTACTTGTGTAAAATACATATCAGAGTAGTGTATAAATAGAGGAGGTGTGTTCCTCATTACACACACACTCACTCACTTGAGGATAGCGCACTTGTGGAGGAGAGGTCTGCTATTGTGGAGGAGGAGATCATGTCTCAGGGTTTCATCTTTGTATATTGCTGGTCATCTATATTGAGGAAGCTTTGCTGGGTTTTCTACCCCATGAGGGTTTCCCAGGATAAATCTCTGTCTCTTGTGTTTATGCTGTGCTTGTTGTTTCTTCAGTGATCCTGTATATGCTATTATTGTGAAATGGAATGTAATGCTGCTATTTTATGTCTTAGCATATTAAATCTTAACAAGTAATAGAAATAACGCAGTCTAGAACAGTATGCGTTTTTAGTCTCAAATCGTGATCATCTTCTCCTCTGTTTTATAAAGTACTTATACAAATTATTGAAAACTAGAAATGCTATTAACCTGGAAACTAATTAATGAAACATAGTCCTCGAGATCCTCTATCAGATCTATGAAAATCAACAAAATCAGAACTGCCCTGCTTTTGTGCTGAGTGGTAGCACAAGCGGTCGTCTTTGACCGACTTTGACTTGACACCTATGAGAGCCACATCATCTATTCGTTGGAAGTTCATCCATCCTTGGACACTGAGGATCTTTTCTCCATCTTTTAGTTCACGCCTAGCTGGCCTGCAAGTGTTCAACCTTGGAGACATTACGAGAAGTTAGCACATCATGTAATCCTGAATAAAGACCTTAGTTTAAATGCTTTAAAAATCTCAAAATTCAATTTGTTAAAAAGCAATGACATTTATACCTTTTAACCAAAGTTTGTGGGTGAATTTAAAGCTTTATAAATTAGTATGAAGATTTTATGGAGGAAAATGGAGGATATTTGGATGACAAAAAGAGGTCAAAATGGTGCCCAACAATTACCAGGTTGTACAAGTTTAACAACTTTGGGTCATCACCTTTTCCTTCAGTTTTTGTTGCTCATAGTGATAACTTGAGCAAACTTTGGCATGAGCGATTTGGTCACTTAAATTATCGCTCATTGCAACAACTATGTAAGGACAATATGGTGACAGGTCTTCCAATGGTATCTTGTAGGGATGGTGTTTGTTTCGGTTGTGTACTCGGAAAACATCATCAGGACAGTTTTGACAAACATGCCTCTTGCCACGCCTTAGTTCCCTTGGAGCTTGTGCATAATGACTTGTGTGGTCCTCTTCCATCTGTTTCCTTTTCTGGTTTCAAATATTTCTTAACTTTCATTGATGATTACACAAGACACACTTGGGTTTATTTCCTAAAACTTAAGAGAGAAGTATTTAACATGTTCTTGGCCTACAAGGCCCTTGTTGAAAAACAATCTGGTCATCAAATTATTAAGTTAAGATCTGATAATGGAGGAGAACATGTTAACAAAAAGTTCATTACTTTCTGCATTGAACAAGGAATCCAACAACAACACACTGTTTCATATACACCACAAAAAAATGGTGTAGCTGAATGGAAGAACCCAACTTTAAAAGAAATGGCTAATTGTATGATCCAATCTAAGGGACTAACTCTTCAATTTTGAGATGAAGCCATTAATTGTGCAAATTAAATAGTTAATCACACCCCCACTAAAGCATTACAAGCTATCACACCGAAAAAAGCATGGAGTAAAATTAAACCATAGGTAAGTCACTTCCATGTGTTTGGTAGTGAAGCATGGGCTCACATTCCGGATGAAAAACAGAAAGCATTGCAGCCTAAAAGTGAAAAGTGCATATTTGTTGGATATTCTGAAGATGTAAAAGGTTATAGACTTCTTCAACCATATTCTCATGATGTAATCATTAGAAGAGATGTTAAATTTGATGAAAATATCTTGGCCTGCAAGCCTAACTCAGTGATTATGCCATCTTTGGCCTGCGAGCCTGATTCGGCGATTGTGCCTTCTTCTTATTCTTCCAACTTCCTTGACGGGTTTCCAACTCTAGTTTCTGATGATGACAGTGAGGATGAAAATCCACCTCCACCTGCGCATGTTCCTCCAGGTGCACCAACACAAGGGCTTCCTCGATGGGTCCATTCAACATGTGAAGCAGCTGGTGATCTTGCGGGTGATCCTAAAGATCAATGTCAAACAAGTTCTCAGTTTCAACGATCCTCTTCTCTTTTGGCTGAAGTTTCCGAGAATCATGATCTAGAAACCTTTGCAGAAACTTCAGGAAATCTAGATTGGGATGCAACTATGGATGAAGAATATCGTTCCTTAATGGCGAACAATACTTGGGATTTTGTACCTCTTCCAAAAGGAAGAAAACTTGTCAGATGTAAATGGGTCGACAGAACTAAGTATGCATCAGATGGAAGCGTTGAAAGACTTAAGGCAACGTTAGTTGCTAAAGGTTTTTTCCAAGTTGAAGGGATTGACTACAATGAAACTTTTTCTCTTGTCGCAAAAATGAACTCCATCTGCCTTGTTCTTTCCCTTATAGCCTTACATAACTGGGAAGTCCATCAAATGGATGTCAAGTATTTCTTTCTTACATTGTGATTTACAGGAGGAAATTTACATGGAACAACCTCCTGGATATGTTTAGAATAACTCTAGCCTTGTCTGCCACCTTAAGAAATCCTTATATGGCCTTAAGCAAGCTCCGAGAGCTTGGTATGCCAAAATGTATAGCTTTCTCCTTAACACTGGTTTTTCTAGATGCCATTCTGACCCCAATGTCTATACCAAGAAAGTAGGAAACCATCTCATCATAATTGTTCTGTATGTTGATGAACTTATTCTTATTGGTAGTGACCCTAAGCTTATAATCCATGTGAAATCCAGTCTTAAGCAAAATGTTGAAATGTTAGACTTAGGACATTTGCATTATTTTCTCAGTCTAAGTATGCTTGTGACCTTCTTCGTCGCTTTCACATGGAAGATTGTACACCAGACCCTTCTCCCTTCCAGTTTGGAGTCAAACTTTTTGCCACCTGTCCTTCACCTGAAGTAGATGCCACCTTGTATCATCAGCTTGTTGGTAGTGTCTTATACTTGACTCATTCCCATCCTGACCTTTCCTTTTTCGTTGGTCGTGTTTCCCGTTATATGAAAACACCTCATGAAAGTCACTGGAAAGCAGCTAAAAGAATACTTCGATATATTCGAGGCACAATTCAGTTCAGGATTCATTACAGTATAGGGGGAACCTTTGTTGGTTGGTTTCACTGATTCAGATTGGGTCGGTGATCTTGATCTAAAGTCTACTGGAGGTTAAGTTTTTAGTATGGGATCTTGACCTATCACTTGGGCTTGTAAGAAACAACAAGCTCTTGCTCTTTCTTCAGCAGAGACAGAATATCGAGCCGCAGTTAATGCCAGTCAGGAAGCTTTATGGCTTTGACAGATCCTTTCAGAGTTTGGATTCGAGCAGCAGCAGTGCCATCAAGATTGCCAAAGATCCAGTCCTACATCAACACAACAAACACATTGAGATAGATATGCACTTCATCAGAAATCTTGTTCATGATCCTGTTCTTGAAGTGCTCTTTTGTCCTACAGATGATCAAGTTGCATACATCTTCACCAAGTCTCTTATAGAAGTGAAGTTTTATAAACTTCGATCTATGTTAGGAGTTCATGAATTCGTCATTAAGGGGGGATAAGCTCTATATCCTCCTTCCTTCTCCTAATAGTGTCACTTTTGTAAATCCTTCAATCCTATCCCAAGTTGTTCTTAAGGGGGGATGTTAGGATATTTAGACACTTAGGATTTAGTTAAGATCAACTTGTGTAATATATCTGTTAGGAAAAGTGTGTTTCTTTAGTATGCATTTGTAAATATTTAATCTGACGGTCACAATATGTTTTAGACATAGAGTGATCTGACGACTCAACTTCTCTTAGAGCATACCTAGCCTTGATCCGTGCCTTAACACCCGATTGGTCCATGATCTCTATTTAAAGAGCATGGGAGGTAATTGTCTAGTTGATCGATTATGAGAAGCTCATTTGTAACTTTCTTTCTTTGCATAATAAATGGCTCCATAGAAGCTATTTGGCCAAGTCCATGGAGTGTTTCCCTCTCAAGGGTTTAAACCACGTCAAAACATCGGTGTATCGATCTGTGATCTATTTGTGTGAAGTGGTTTCTCTAGGTGTTCGGTCTTTTGGGAGTACCCTGTGTACCCGAACATTTAATACACGTTTTCGACAAATATATTACAGCTTACATGAAGAACATAGACCTGCAGCACAACTCACCTTTTGATGGTAAATTAGGTCTCTTACCAAGACTATGGCTTTGTTCCTATTATGTGAAGGGATAACAGATTTCAACCAAGCATGTAAAGAGGCCCAAAACCTCGAGAAAGACTTGAAGAGATATCCTCTAGACCTTTTCCACCTCCTCATGTCTCATGAGGTTGACTCTGCAAAAACAAAATCAGGAGCTTCACAAATAGTTCAATTAGATGGACAAACCAACGATCCCTTCCATAAAGATTTCACTACCAATGAGCAAATGAATTTTTTAAATATTTTACAGGAGTTGGAACAAATACCTATTACATCCAAAATTTCATTTTCCTTAAATTCAAGAGTAAAGTCAAATAAAAATCCTCACCCTGATGTTCATTTTCTAAATGGATGAAAGCATGATGAATGTTTCATATGTTCCCTTCATGATCTGGAACCTCATCTTGAAACTGTTAAAGAGAACCTTGTTTCTGTCACTCCAAATTTACGCACTAAGTAATTGGTCCAATCAAGTTTTGAACATTTGCCTTTTTATAACAATCCAATTATCAACAAAGATGAGGATCCTGAGTTTTGTGAAGAAGGTTATTTATCTATTTTTGATGATTCTAAAGTGTTAGGATATTTAGACACTTAGGAGTTAGTTAAGATCAACTTGTGTAATATATCCGTTAGGGATAGTGTGTTTCTTTAGTATGCATTAGTATGCATTTGTAAATACTTAATCCGACGGTCATGATATGTTTCCGACATAGAGTGATCCGACGACTCAACTTCTCTTAGATCAAACCTAACCTTGATCCGTGGCTTAACACCCGATTGGTCCATGATCTCTATTTAAAGAGCATGGAGGGTCATTGTTTAGTTGATCGATTATGAGAAGCTCATTTGTAACTTTCTTTCTTTGCATAATAAATTGTCCCGTAGAAGCTATTTGGCCGGGGCTGTGGAGTGTTTCCCTCAAGAGGGTTTAAACCACGTCAAAACATCGGTGTGTTGATCTGTGATCTGTTTATGTGAAGTGGTTTCTCTTGGTGTTCGGTCCTTTGGTAGTACCCTGTGTACCCGAACATGGTATCAGAGCTTTTATGAAGTGCCGCTTCCGGTTATGATCTAGATCTTGAACTGTTGTTGCCGAAACTCGAAAGGGTTTCTAGTTCTAGTATTTCTATGCATTTTTGGTCTGTGGGAGGTGTTCCATTGCGTCCGGAGCGTCGTTTCCATTGGGAAATAGTTTTCGTTTGATCGAAAATGGTTCCCGGTTGCTCCAGAAACGCGTATTTCATCAGATCTGAAGGTATAATGTTACAGTGACGCATTTTTTTTATTTCGTTTTTTAATAAGAAAAAATCTCATATTTCATTTTTTTTACTGTTAGATTTTTTTTTGGTTCGGATTGTTGCTTTCCCGTCTGCGTATGCTCTTTGCCGTGCACCTTGAGCGATCTCGGCAAATCAGAAACAGAAAGGGAAAGGGTTTTTCTCGGCTGCGTATGCTCTTTGCCGTGCACCTTTGCGCGATCTCAGCAAATCAGAAACAGAGAGAAAACGTAGACTTTCCGGGAAAGCTAACAAGATCTAACTCCACAAGTGTGGAAAAGTTTTTTTTGTTTCGTTTTGTGGTCTGTTTTGCAGGAAAAAGGGCAAGCACGCAAACCGAGCAAGAAGAGTAAAAAAAAAAAAAAAAAAAAAAAAAGAAGCCCCCTTCCTCATTCCCATATTTTACATACCTTTTAATCTAGCTCACTTGGTTCAAAGTTGCTTTATTCCTTAATAGGTCTTGAGTTCAAGTCTTAGGAAGTTACTTTTAAAAGGAAAAGTGCATGCAATTTCTATTTTCAAGTTACTTTATTGTAAAAGTGCATCTCACTTAAATAATAAAAAAATAAAAATACAAGTGAGTCACTTAAGTTTTTTATTTATTGTTGCACTATTTAAAAAGTAATATCATTGTAAAAGTGAAATCACTTATTTTACAAAAGTGATTCACTTAAAGCAACTTTTTTAAAGTGATTGTCAAAAGGTTCATCTTGGGAAGAGGGGGGTTCTTTTTTTTTGCTGGACATTCTCTAGCTACCACGTCACTATTGGGGACATCTTCAACAGTTTCTCTGTTCAAGCATAACTTCATCATACAGAGTCAGTTTTCAGTGCCGTTTTTTTTAAAACCGCCTATTTTTTCGAGCTCTTCACATCCAGACTATTGGTTTTTTCTTTTACAGCCATTACTTTACAAATATGGCCGCCCATTGTGATATTCTACTTAACAGTTCCAACTATTTCTCATGGAAATCTCGTATGGAGGATGTTCTACGAAGTAGGGGACTTTTCAGAATTACCACAGGGAAATAAAAAGAACCCACTGATGATGATAAGAAAATAAAATGGGCAAATAGATGTGATGAAGCTCCTGGATTGATTGGGATGTCAATCTCTACTGATTTGCGATTCCACATATCTGGAATTGATGAACCTAATACTGCTTGGGACAAGTTGGAAACTGTGTTTGGTAAACACAATGAAATTCGAGGTCACCAACTCGAAAATGAGTTGATTTCTTTAAATCCAAGTGACTTTTCATGCATTCAAGATTATTTATCTAAGTACAAAACTCTCAAGCTTTTATGTGCAGAATGTAAGATTGAGAGGGAAGACAAACAGTGCATTTATCATATTCTTTCCAAACTTGGACCTGCATATTCTGTTTTTGTATCTACATTTTACTCCATGAAAGCATCCTTGAATGCAGCTAGCTATCAAGAGCCTAGTCTTGAATCCTTTTGTGATTCCTTGATTAGAGAACAAGATAAACTCATTCACCTTGGAATAATCAACAATGCAGATACATCTGGGAAAGCCTTATTGTCCCAACAGAAAGAAAAATCCAAGCCTCCTAAGAAACAAAATTTTCGCAATAATAAGTCAAACAAGGGTCCCAAACCCTCTCAGTCAGCTCCTTCTTTAAAAAATGACAAAGGATCCAAGCCAAAAGGCAAGAAGACTGAGCGGCATTGCAACTATTGCGGGAAAGATAATCATGATGAATCAAAGTGTTTCAAGAAGATGGTAGCCTTGGAAGCAACAATGAAGAAGCACCACATCAGCCTAGATTCGCCATCAGAATCTACCTCTCATGGACATGCACTTTGTGCTTCTGGTTATTCTTATAATGCATCTTCTTCTTCTACTTCAAATGAATGGCTCATTGATTCTGGAGCATCTTATCATATGGCTAAGGATCAAGCCATCTTTTCTACTATGCATGAATGTAACACCAAACAAATATTTGTTGGTGATGATAGATCTCTAAGTGTTGTAGGAGCTGGAACAGTTCCAGTAGATAATGGTCATTTTAGTGATGTACTATGTGTTCCAAGAATTTCTTGCAATTTGTTATCAGTCTATCAGATCACTCATTCTGGTGAAGGTAAAACTGTGACCTTTACACCTCACCAAGCTGTAATCAAGGATTTTAAAGATCCTCAACAGGTTCTAGCTACCAGAATTGTTGATGATATTACCAGGTTGTACAAGTTTAACAACTTTGGGTCATCACCTTTCCCTTCAGTTTTTGTTGCTCATAGTGATAACTTGAGCAAACTTTGGCATGAGCGATTTGGTCACTTAAATTATCGCTCATTGCAACAACTATGTAAAGAAAATATGGTGACAGGTCTTCCGATGGTATCTTGCAGAGATGGTGTTTGTTCCAGTTGTGTACTTGGAAAACATCATCGGGACAGTTTTGACAAACGTGCCTCTTGGCACGCCTTGGTACCCTTGGAGCTTGTGCATAGTGACTTGTGTGGCCCTCTTCCATCTGCTTCATTTTCTGGTTTCAAGTATTTCTTAACTTTCATTGATGATTACACCAGACACACTTGGGTTTATTTCCTAAAACTTAAGAGCGAAGTATTTAACATGTTCTTGGCCTACAAGGCCCTTGTTGAAAAACAATCTGGTCATCAAATTATTAAGTTAAGATCTGACAATGGAGGAGAATATGTTAACAAACAGTTCACTACTTTCTGCACTGAACAAGGCATCCAACAACAACACACTGTTCCATATACACCACAACAAAATGGTGTAGCTGAGCAGAAGAACCGCACTTTAAAAGAAATGGCTAATTGTATGATCCAATCTAAGGGACTAAGTCTTCAATTTTGGGTTGAAGCCATAAATTGTGTAAATTACATAGTTAATCGCACCCCCACAAAAGCATTACAAGGTATAACACCGGAAGAAGCATGGAGTAAAATTAAACCTGATGTAAGTCACTTTCGTGTATTTGGTAGTGAAGCATGGGCTCACATTCTGGATGAAAAACGGAAAGCATTGCAACCTAAAAGTGAAAAGTGCATATTTGTTGGATATTCTGAAGATGTAAAAGGTTATAGACTTCTTCAACCACATTCTCATGCTATAATCATTAGAAGAGATGTTAAATTTGATGAAAATATCTTGGCCTGCGAGCCTAACTCGGCGAGTGTGCCATCTTTGGCCTGCGAGCCTGATTCGGCGTTTGTGTCTTCTTCTTCTTCTTCTTCCAACTTCCTTGACAGGTTTCCAACTTCAGTTTCTGATGATGACAGTGAGGATGAAAATCCACCTCCGCCTGCTCATATTCCTCCAGTTGCACCAGCACAAGTGCTTCCTCGATGGGTTCGTTCAACATGTGAAGCAGCTGGTGATCTTGCCGGCGATCCTAGAGATCAACGTCGAACACGTTCTCAGTTTCAGTGAGCCTCTTCTCTTTTGGCTCAAGTTTCCGAGAATCATGATCCAGAAACTTTTGCAGAAGCTTCAGGGAATCCAGATTGGGATGCAGCCATGGATGAAGAATATCGTTCCTTAATGGTGAACGATACTTGAGATCTTGTACCTCTTCCAAAAGGAAGAAAACTTGTCAGATGTAAATGGGTCTACAGAACTAAGTATGCATCAGATGGAAGTGTTGAAAGACTTAAGGCAAGGTTAGTTGCCAAAGGTTTTTCCCAAGTTGAAGGGATTGACTACAATGAAACCTTTGCTCCCGTCGCCAAAATGAACTCCATCCTCCTTGTTCTTTCCCTTGCAGCCTTACACAATTGGGAAGTCCATCAAATGGATGTCAAGTCTGCCTTCTTACATGGTGATTTACAGGAGAAAATTTACATGGAACAACCTCCTGGCTATATTCAGAATAACTCTAGCCTTGTCTGTCGCCTTAAGAAATCCTTATATGGCCTTAAGCAAGCTCCTAGAGCTTGGTATGCCAAAATGGATAACTTTCTCCTTGACACTGGTTTTTCTAGATGCCATTCTGACCCCAATGTCTATACCAAGAAAGTAGGAAACCATCTCATCATACTTGTTCTATATGTTGATGACCTTATTCTTACTGGTAGTGACCCTAATCTTATAACCCATGTGAAATTCAGTCTTAAACAAACTTTTGAAATGTCAGACTTAGGACATTTGCATTATTTTCTTGGCCTCCAAGTTCTGCAAACCAAAGAAGGAATCTTTCTTTCTCAGTCTAAGTATGCTTATGACCTTCTTCGTCGCTTTCACATGGAAGATTGTACACCAGCCCCTTCTCCCTTCCAGTCCGGACTCAAACTTTCTGCCACTTGTACTTCACCTGAAGTAGATGCCACCTTGTATCGTCAGCTTGTTGGTAGTCTTTTATACTTGAATCATTCCCGTCCTGACCTTTCCTTTGACGTTGGTCGAGTTGCCCGTTATATGCAGACACCTCATGAAAGTCACTGGAAAGCAGCTAAAAGAATACTTCGATATATTCGAGGTACGGTTTAGTTTGGGATTCATTACAGTACAGGGGGGAAACCTTTGTTGGTTGGTTTCACTGATTCAGATTGGGCCGGTGATCCTGATGATCGAAAGTCTACTGCAGGTTATGTTTTCAGTCTGGGATCTGGACCTATTACTTGGGCTTGTAAGAAACAACAAGCTCTTGCTCTTTCTTCAGCAGAGGCAGAATATCGAGTAGCAGTTAATGCCAGTCAGGAAGCTTTATGGCTTCGACAGATCCTTTCAGAGTTTGGATTCGAGCAGCAGCAGCCTACTCCACTTTGGTGCGACAATCAAAGTGCCATCAAGCTTGCCAAAGATCCAGTTCTACATCAACGCAGCAAACACATTGAGCTACATATGCACTTCATCAGAAATCTTGTTCATGATCGTGTTCTTGAAGTGCTCTTTTGCCCTACAGATGATCAAGTTGCAGACATCTTCACCAAGTCTCTTACAGAAGTGAAGTTTTCTAAACTTCGATCTATGTTAGGAGTTCAGGAACTTGTCATTAAGGGGGGATAGGCTCTAATGCCTCCTTCCTTCTCCTAATAGTGTCACTTTTGTAAATCCTTCAATCCTATCCCAAGTTGTTCTTAAGGGGGGATGTTAGGATATTTAGACACTTAGGAGTTAGTTAAGATCAACTTGTGTAATATATCCGTTAGGGATAGTGTGTTTCTTTAGTATGCATTAGTATGCATTTGTAAATACTTAATCCGACGGTCACGATATGTTTCCGACATAGAGTGATCCGACGGCTCAACTTCTCTTAGATCAAACCTAACCTTGATCTGTGGCTTAACACCCGATTGGTCCATGATCTCTATTTAAAGAGCATGGAGGGTCATTGTTTAGTTGATCGATTATGAGAAGCTCATTTGTAACTTTCTTTCTTTGCATAATAAATTGTCCCGTAGAAGCTATTTGGTCGGGGCCATGGAGTGTTTCCCTCAAGAGGGTTTAAACCACGTCAAAACATCGGTGTGTTGATCTGTGATCTGTTTATGTGAAGTGGTTGCTCTTGGTGTTCAGTCCTTTGGTAGTACCCTGTGTACCCGAACATAAAGTTCCCTCTTATCCAAGAAAGAATCATTCTCCATCTTTCAACCGAATATTGGACCTTAGAATCAAAAGTTATCAAGATGTTGATCACACTTTGAGTTTTGAAGAACTTGATGATACTGCTTGTTTAGTGAATTCTAAAAATTTTCTGTCTACGTCCTTCATGTCTGATGGTTACAAACAAGATAAGGTCGATAAGTCTTTAGAAGATAAATTTTGGCTGAAATTGAGAATGAATTTAAGAATATTTGTTCAAAATACACCTTGTCCATGAAGCAAATTTCAATTGAAAAATAATTTCGATCTGACAACTTGGGGGTAAACAAATCTGATGTCCTTCACAAGAATGAGCAATTGAGTAAAAATCAACTTGATGAGGGAAACCATTCACCAAATTCAAATTTTGATCTTTCCTTTCCAACTAATAATCATGATACTTTGAAAAGGGAAATGTTGTTCACTCTTGACTCTAATGAAATTCTTCTGAATTATTATCTTAATAAGTTACATTCTATTCTGTATGATCCAATTTATTTATGGCTGGAGAAATCGTTTTTAAACTATTTTTCATTTTGTTTTATTTCATTTGAAAATAAGAGATTTGTTTTAGTTTCTCCAATTTTCGGACCTCCAATTGTAAGATTTTCATGGTTAATACATCATGTGTTTTTTCTTTCAGGCTTGAAGTGATTAGATTGGCTTCATTGGAATTTTGACTATACTTAGTCTCTGTTACCTATAAAAACAGTGTAGGAGTAGGTGTAGATTGGTTTTGATAATTTTTCAATAAAGTATGGCTTCTTTTCCTTTCAAGTTTTATTTTCATTTGTTTTTTATTTTTTTCATATTAATTGTTTTTGAATAAATTTCCATGCACATTTGGCAATGGTCAATGATTACTCTGTTTCAAAAGTTAATACAGTCTGAAGTTTTGAGATGCACTGTCAGTTTGAGCCTTTTTCATCCTATAACAGAATTTGTTTCATATAAAATTCACAATCAATAATTACAAATTTTTGGTTGATACCTTCCCATCCTCATCATTATCTTTACATATGTTCATGTTGTTAATTGAGGTTAAAGGGATGACTGGTTTTTCTTACCTTATGCTTCATTTTTGTAAGACAACATACCTTTACAACTTGGTCCATCTTTATCTGCTTTGGATCCTATCGTAGTCACCTTTAAAATAATTTCCCTTAATAAATTGCAGATTGCAAGATGTCACAGAATACCCGATCTAAGACTACTCACAAAGACCTCCTGACCAAAGACCCAAATTTTGGTATTTTCGTGGACACCAGTGATAAGATTACTGAAACCTATCAAATCGACTAGTCCAAAATCTATTCAAATTTTGATAATGATGGCCTATCAGACATCTAGAATGACCAACTTGCGTACGAGAGAATTAGGGATTCCCAAATTCATGCCATTGCTGCCCGACCCCCTATCCTTCCTTACACTGATGCTGATAAACGGATTGTGGACCACACTAACCCTAAGGACTGGTCGTTCAAAGATAGCGCGGGGGTCGCAATTGGCGACCTTCCTCCCCGAGGTTTTCATTAGGGCCTATGCCCTTAAACTGGAAATACAACCGCTTAGTGCTGAATTCATAGAAATTTCTAAAACCAAGATTAATTTTAACGAAATGCTTAAGTCATGGATGCATAAACCTAACAGTTTTGTGCCTAGGGATGATAACTTGTATCTGGTTTCCTATTTTAGGGAACCTTATTTCTTATTGGCAACCATGCTATGAAGATTGTATGGTATCCCGAATTGTTCAGTATTTAAATCTAAGTGGGCTCTCGTAGCCCATCATGTCTTAACAACTGGTGAGTCTTACCCTTGGGCGTCTATCCTCTCTTTCAAACTCAAGACAACCATTCAAGCATATCAAAAGGAACCGGCTCTGAGGAAGCCACATTTCTTCTTTTCATCTTTTGTCATTCATCTATTTTGCACAGAATTCCAATATCCCAACATGGGATGGCATTGGACTCCATATAACCCTCCCATCCATATCTATCATTCTGCATTATGGGAGAATAATTGCATACCTTTGTTGTATGACATTTGTGATCACTTCCTAGGAAGTATTTATTTTAAAATATTCAAAGAACAGGCTCCTTCCTTCTTAGTTGATGCCAAAACCTTCATTGCCACAATTGGTGACTAGTATGTCGGGGAGTCCTTTTCATATATCAGGGTTTGGGGAAGTGGCTCTTCTCACCTGCTACCCAGGATCGTACGTGACAGGCTGGTCATTGAAGAAGTCTCTTATCAGACTTGTACAGATGGTGTGTACTTAAAACTCACTAGTCCAAAGAGGAAGGGTTGGCCTAAGTTTCCCTTGAACCTTGGACCATTCGCCATCCCAACCTCAACTTGGGCAATAGTGTTGGGTGACAAAATGGCCTCTTTGAAATTCGGTTATGCTGCCAAGAGAAGACGTGATCCCAAGAAATTTCTTGATGTTGATTTGAAGCAAAACCATGTGAAAGGTGGTTATGATCATGAAGATATTCCTGATGATTCCATCTATCAGGGACTAAACATGTTTTTCTGAAGTCCTAGCTAGGGCTAAGAACAAAGAGGAGTAGAACCATATCATGCAATATCAACAAGAGATTAAAGATAAATTTGTAAGCTACTGAGCAAGGGAAATGAAGCTCATTGAGCAGGTAAGAAAAGAAAGAGAAGAAAAGGAAGCTCCGAAAACAACTAGCCCATTAATGCTGACTTATAGTGATGGTGACAAAGGAAAAGGCCTCATGGAAGATGCTCTAGAGGTAAGACTGCTGAACAAGTAAAAATACTAATGCAAGAAGCTCACCAATTAAAGCAGGAACTAGCAAAAATAACTTTAGTATTGGACAACCATGTAGATGCAGCTGCCAAGCCTGCTGCTGATACTCAAGTGACCCTGGTGGTTACTCAGTTTGATGATGATCAAGTGGTAGCTGTGACTGAACCATCTAAAAGGAAAAAAAATTAGTTTTCTGCATCTTAATTCCCCGCTTCAGACATTATTGACTGTGATGTTGTAGATGAGGCACCCCCTTTGGTGCCTGTGATTGAGGAAATAACTGAAACTTCACAAACAATCACAGATTTATTGAATGTTATTGAAATGGATGGCTCTATCACAGATCAACAGATCCTTGGAACCACTTCTGATGCTCTTATCACAACCTCAGCGCTTTTACTGTCATCTATTCAAATTCTTTCAAATTTATCACATGGGTCCACAATACCACTTTCCATATCCCAGTTGTTCCATGCAATAACTTCCATTACCACCCCATGTCTAACCAACTCGGTTCCACCTCCTATTTTTCCATCTACAGTAGCATAGACCCAGTCTTCGTCTGTCCTCTGCAATCACCTTCGTCCATGTCATCACCATCAGCTGCCGATGAGAAAACCACAACTCCTTCTTCTTCATCACTAGTTGATGACATCCAAATTACACTCTATGAAGCCTTCACTTCAATACCTTCCCAAACCTCTGTACCAACAATGGTTCAAAATGTCTCTTCCTCCCTGACCACTCCCCAAATCACTGTGTCCTTACCTAGTTCCACTACTACTCAGACATCCTCATTGGTTTCAACAGTAAACGTGACTTCATCATTTACTGTATTGATAGTTGAGTTTGAAGAAGATATTGTAGTCCCTCTTGGGGATTATTTATACAATAAGGAATCTAAAGCAGGGATCAAAGTGGATTGGGCTTATTGGAAGCACCTACTCCTAATCAATTAATTTGGGTTAAGTAGTCTGATAATAGCCAACAGGAAGCATTGGATGTTGCAGAAGCCATGGGTGCATTTGCAGGTGCGAACTTTGATTCACTGACAACACTGAACAGGGAGATTCATTTAAAGAGGGAAGAAGTGAAGAATCTTGAAGATCAATTGGCCATAACTAATGAGGAACATGAAGTTTATGTTTCTGATCTCAAAAAGATATTTGAAGACAGGTCTGAATATTTTCAGAGGAATAATTCCTCTCTCTAGGATCAACTACGTGATGCACAAGCTCTGAATGCCACCAATACACGAAGGATAATTGTGCTTGAGAAACAATCTGAGGATGCAACTACAAGTGCAACCTCCTCTTCTTTCTCTAGGTTTTCCCAATAGGATTTTAATGATTTGGCCATCTAGGTTAATGAAGAACACCACAAACTGCTGACTGAATTGTTTAGCACCCTGGATGAAATTCGTGAAACCCACATTGCTTTTGGTAAGATGTTTGTTATTCTTGATGGGAAGATAGCTAAAGGACAACAATCCTGTAAGGCTAGTGATGATATTAAAGGCTGGCAGAGGTATATCAAGGAGAGACCAGATGACCTTCCTATTTTTAATAGTTTCCAGCTTAGGAAAGTCATGACTGCACTTCGAGCTTGGCACGATCTCAACGATATGGTCGAAGACACTATCCAAAAATCCCAAGCTATTTGCGGAAGGAGGTGGTATGTTGTTGATAATATCATGGAGGTATTGTAATTCCTGCTCATGGATCTTATTGAAAATGCTTGTCCGCCTAAACTGATGATAGAACAGGTTGAACGTCGTTGTGAGGAGGCCAAAGAGAAGATCCAGTCGCTCGAGCATATCTAGATTGATGACGTGGATCAACTAATCAGGTGACCAGTTGCCATGGAGGACAAGATCCACATTTTCATCCGGATTTGGCACAAGCTGGCTAAAAACAAAATAGAATTTTTTAAGTGTGATGCCCAGCTGGGGCTTGAGTCAGCAAATTATCCAAATATATATGAGTTGTTAGAGATTTGGGCCAAATGGAAATATTTTCTTGGTTATTAAGTTTAATTTGAATTATGTAATCACTGGTGTGGGGGAATTGGCTCTTTGTATCATTTTATAATTATTATTTAAAGGGTAGATCTCTCGTAGACAAGGAGGATGGATGGTGAAGGAACAAAATTGCCATAAGAGACTAGAGATGCTCTGTTGTTGCAGACTATGTAATTTTTTGCAGGCCTTACTACACAGTTAGTTTTCTTTAGCTATCTCTTCTGTTATAACTTGTCAAATGTCTTTGATAAATTGTAATTTTGCTTCAAACCATTCATTAGATATTGTTTATTGTTTGCAATCAGTAACTTGCATTGGTCTATAGTTCATATTTCTCTTAACTTGTGATCTCTACAATTGATGTTTTGAATGAATGTATTTATCTAAAACATTTTATCTATTTCTGCAAATGATTCACTGTAATCATTATGTTAATGTTAATTTTTCTATTAACATTCTAGATTCAGGATAGGCTTGTATGCACTTCATTCTTAATCTACTGTTTGTTGAATTTCTTTAACTGGTTATATCTTGAGCTTCTAAACCAAGACACATTTTTGCATGTTTGTCAAATTGGTGAAAGGACTTGGTAATTTTCAGATCAAGTTATCTTGTACCCAAACAAATCATTTATTTTAGAATAGGCTTCACTTAAATTAGATTTCTTTTTCAAGTTAGACTAACTCTAAGGTTTAGGAAAACTCTTGTCTTTCCTTACAGGAAGAAAAATCCTTATTAGGATCAAACACACACAAGTTCCTACATAGGCCTTTGTATCTGTGGTTGTTAACACCAAACAGCTCAAGGATAGGGTAAAACTTGCGTAGGATTATCTGAAGCCTTTGGCTGGGTTTTCATCCCTTGTTTTTTTCCTTGAACACCATTCCAGCAGATGTTCAACCGAGGCATCAACAAATGGCACTAGAAGGAGGGCTTGAACCTCTAGCACATTTCCCTAAATAAGAGCTACTTCTGACTTTATTATGTTTTCATGTCTCTTTCCCAAATCCCTGTATGGGAGTTTGACACTACGTTAAGCCTACAAGGGCCTTTACATGAGCTCCCTAAAAAGGCAGTTAAAATCTTGCCGAATTTTAATGGCGAAGGCAATGTCTCTGAGCATATTAGAAGGTATGAATCTATTTTATGTTTATTTAATGTCATACATGAAGTTGTGGCTTGCAGATTATTCCCATTTACCTTCGAAGGTAAGGTTTCTCTTTGGTTTCATTTTTTACCTTTGAATTCAATTTCTAGTTGGTCATAATTTAAGAATGTTTGTCGAGATTCTTTTGAAGATTATGATGCAATCGAAATTCATCAGGATCTGAGTCGAATGCAAGTCCATGATGGGGAGTCAATTGGATATTTTAATACACGTTTTCGACAACTCTATTACAGCTTACATGAAGAACATAGACCTCCAGCACAACTCACCTTTTGCTGGTACATTAGGTCTCTTCCCAAGACTATGGCTTTGTTCCTATTACGTGAAGGGATAACAGATTTAAACCAAGCATGTAAAGAGGCTCAAAACCTTGAGAAAGACTTGAAGAGATATCCTCTAGACCTTTTCCACCTCCCCATGTCTCATGAGGTTGAGTCTGCAGAAACGGAATCAGGAGCTTCACAAACAGTTAAATTAGATGAACATATCAACGATTCCTTCCATAAAGATTTCACTACCAATGAGCAAATGAATTTTTTAAATACTTTACATGAGTTGGAACAAACACCTATTACATCCAAAATTTCATTTTCCTTAAATTCAGGATTAAATTCAAATAAAAAACCTCACCCTGAAGTTTCTTTTCTAAATGGATGCAAGCATGATGAATGTTTCACCTGTTCCCTTCATGATCTGGAACCTCAACTTGAAACTATTAAACAGAACCTTGTTTTCGTCACTCCAAATTTATGCACTGAGCAATTGGTCCATTCAACTTTTGAACATTTTTCTTTTTATAACAATCTAATTATCAAAAAAGATGAGGATCCTTAGTTTTGTGAAGAAGGCTCTTTATCTATTTTTGATGATTCTAAAGTTCCCTCTTTTCCAAGAAAGAATCATTCTCCATCTTTCAACCGAATATTGGACCTTAGAATCGAAAGTTATCAAGATGTTGATCACACTTTGAGTTCTGAAGAACTTGATGATATTGCTTGTTTAGTGAATTCTGAAAAATTTCTGTCTATGTCCTTCATGTATGATGGTTACAAACAAGATAAGGTCGATAAGTCTTTAGAAGATAAATTGAATGAAATTGAGAATGAATTTAAGAATATTTGTTATAAATACACCTTGTCCAAGAAGCAAATTTCAAATGAAAAATCATTTTGATCTGATAACTTGGGGGTGAAAAAATCTGATGTCCTTCACAAGAATGAGCAACTGAGTAAAAATCAACTTGATGAGGCCAACCATTCACCAAATTCAAATTTGATCTTTCCTTTCCAACTAATAATCATGATACTTTGAAAAGGGAAATGTTATTCACTCTTGACTCTGATGAAATTATTCTTAATTATGATCTTAATAAGTTCAATTCTATTATGTATGATCCAATTTATTTATGGTTGTAGCAATCTTTTTTAAACTATTTTTCATTTTGTTTTCTTTCATTTGAAAGTAAGAGATTTGATTTAGTTTCTCCAATTTTCGGACCTTCAATTGTAAGATTTTCATGGTTAATACATCATTTGTTTTTTTCTTTCAGGCTTGAAGTTGTTAGATTGGCTTCATTGGAATTTTGACTATACTTAGTCTTTGTTACCTTTAAAATAGTGTAGGAGTAGGTGTAGATTGGTTTTGATAATTTTTCAATAAAGTATGGCTTCTTTTCCTTTCAAGTTTTATTTTCGTTTGTTTTTTATTTTTTTCATATTAATTTGTGTTTGAATAAATTCCCACACACATTTGGAAATTGTCAATGATCAGTCTGTCTCGAAAGTTAAAATAGTCTGAAGTTTTGTGATGCATTGTCAGTCTGAGCATTTTTCATCCTATAACAAAATTTGTTTCATATAAAATTCATAATCAATAATTACAGAGTTTTGATTGATACCTTCCCATCCTCATCATTATCTTTACATATGTTCATGTTGTTAATTGAGGTTATAGGGATGACTGGTTTTTTTTACCTTATGCTTCATTCGTGTAAGACAACATACCTTTACAACTTGGTCCATCTTTATCTGCTCTGGATCCTATCGTAGTCACCTTTAAAATAATGTTCCTTAATAAATTGTAGATTACAAGATGGGGGGTCTTATTACAAGCCAACCCATTAGGTTCATAGGTGTTTAGTGGAATGACATCTTTACATCAAGCCACCAAACTTAGAAGATGACTTTCAGTTTTCACTAAAAGGTGGAAGATCCTATCGCACGTCGGTCCACTCATGATCTGCAAAGCATCAGTGAGTAACACTACTATCATGTGGTTACCGAGCCATGGTAGTGTCTTGTAATTTACACCTTAATAAATCTTTGTTTTCTATTATAAGACGATTGTTGTATATAGGGATAGGGGGGGTCTTATCATAAGCCATCCCTACCATGATCATGGATATGATTTTGGAATGAAATTATCATTATGTGGTCACCAAGCCATGATAATTGCTTTTAGTGTCAAAAGATGGAAGACAGGGAGTCTTCTTATCAAGCTTGCCTATTCAGTTTCCAGATCAGTTTTTTGAATGGCATTGCCATCATCTGATCACCAAGTCAGGGCAGTGGTCCTATGTCAACTTCGTCTTATATGTGAATCTTAAAAAAAAAGTATATATTGTTAGTAATACATCTATATGGAGATAAACCATTTTAAGAAAATTAAGATGATTTATGATTTGCATATCCAAAGTGAGTTTAAGTTTGTTCCCAGGTTCAACTTAAGCTTCCTTCCCATGATTGCATAATGATGATGAATTCTTGTCGTTTCTTTTATCTCCTTATCAGCTCTTGCATCATTTTTAAACTGATTATTGATGGGAGTATATCAATCACACATTTAACTATGTTTGTTGTTTGTTTTTGTATGAACATCTTCTAATTTGCAGGTTGAAACATTAATTGACTGACATGTTTTCTTTTAGCTGGGGTTAGTACTTACAGAGATAACTGGTTCTTCCAATCCAATCACCATTTTTTGTAGGTACAACAGATCCCATGTTCTAATAGAACATGGGAGACCCAAGTTCTTAAACACAAAGGTAATGACTTAAAGTTCCTTTATCATTATGGGGTTTTTCAATCATGTTTATTATGATTGTGTTATCTCTCCAGGAAACTCTTCTAGGTTGCAGCTCGAAGATTCCTAGCAACTTAATTTATTCTCTCAATGGTGGATAATATTGGATCAAGATGAACATCTAACTCACTCAATTATCTACTCAAGAGAGTCTTGAATATACTCAAACAATGCAAGGCCTCAAGGACTATTATCAGATAGGCAAAAGGATAAAGAAACTGGTCATTTAACGAGAACATATATAAAGAAATTACATATGATGGGCTAATTAACTAAAAATGAGTGCTAATGATTCTAGTTTGATGATCAATAGTAAGATGGCAGTTACCCAGATTATAAACATAGACAAAGAATACCATTCAACTCAATAGCATATCACAGAAATAAGAAGAAAAGGTCTGACAAAAATGAATGAAAGAAGCTTGCAGGTTGATCATATTAAAGAAAGGGGCCTCTTTACAAAAACAGTCAAGTAGAATACTCGAAATCAAACCCTTACTCCTTTTGAAGTTTTAGGCTTTATAGAATTTACATGACAGTTCCAGATCCTCAAAAAAGGAACCGATTTACTAAAAATAGACCATTTAAAACAGTTTTACAATAAACTAGCAAAAGATCCTATTTTCATGGTCGAAACTATATCTTCAACAGATCTTCAAGGTCTTCAACAGCTTTCCATGATCTTGAAATGTTTTCTGGAGGAAACCAAAAATGCTACTTGGTAGATAATCCAACTGTTTACTAAAAATAGGCAAGAAGCCCTATCTTTTCACCTTGTTGGCATCTTTCAAAACTGAAACAGGACCTTACTATCAATGCCCTTAATTATTATCTAGCATTAGAAATCATCCTCGAAGTGTTTAGATCAACAAAAGTAAGCTCTATGCAAATAGGGAGCTTTCTGCATTATTTTGTAGTTTCAGTAGCTAGGAAAAGTAGATTTTAATTCAGTTAGCTACCGAAAGCTCTGCTTTCAGTGGCTAATGAACAATTCGACATGTTTTCCTAAGCCACCAAAAGCTCTGTTTAGTCTAAGTTGCAAAACTTTACAAAAATATGTTTCCTAGCTTCTATTAATCTTCATTTTTGTTGATTGGAAATTTCTGTACCCTGGGCTAGGTCTGGACTGTCAGCGAGACTGATGGCTGCTGTTGCTAGGGTTTCAAGATCTAAGTGTGTCTTAAGCTAGGGATTTCGAGACATCTTCTTATTTCTCAGAAGCTTGACCTTCCTATTTAACTTGATATTGTCTCTTATCAATGTTATATTTCTCTCCTTTAACTTATTATGCTTTTTGGTTAGCCCTTGGAAGGAGACATATAATTTAGTATTTCTTTCAATCAACTTTTCATTCTTTTTCTTGATTACTCTTTGAAGTACTTTGAGCTCATATACCTATCTGAGAAGTTGATTGATCTTATGTGATGAAGGATTATTTGCCTTGCTGGTTGATGCTTTAGCAACCTACTGATCTTTCTCTTCCTGAAAATCTTGCCCTGTTGCATCTTGCTCATGTTCCGCTTCAGCTTCTTACTGCTTATCGTCTTTAGAATCTATGTAAGGGAGATTTAGGATGTTTTTAACTTCTAGAGAAACGTCTCCTTCTATACCCTCACTGAAAACTAGTTTATTTTTAGCCCTCTTATGCTTGGAAGATGGAGAGGATTGATCAATTGCTATTGGGGAAATGGCCCTCCTTTTCCTCTTTCCACTTCTGGGAGTGGAATATTTCTTTGAGGAAGTTTTCTTATCATCTTCTGGCTATAGTTCTGTTTCAAACTCATTCCAAAATAAAAAATATGCCCATCCATTTTTCCTTCATTGGAGTAACTCACTAACCAAGAGCCTGATTAAACCATGATGAAATAGCCTGCTTGCAACTTTGCTGGGGTTGGCTTGGACTTGATGGGCAATCTTGGTCAAGCTTTTGTGTAGATAGAAAGGAAGCTTCAAGGGATTTATGCCAGTGAATTGGTTTATCAATTTGAAATGGTAAATCAGTACTCTGTTGTATCTGCCCTCACAGGTTATATAGACTAGGATTATCTTCAACATGTGCTGCCATTTTTCTTCAAGATAGGACGTGGGAATGCCCTTCTTCCATATCATATTTTTTTGTTATGGCTTCAGATAGGACCTGAATTCTATATCTTCTGTGGTAGTAGTTTTGAACCAACTTTCTCCTGTCCTTGGAAGTTCTGTTACTTGAGCTATGAGAGCTTCCTCCACTTCGAATTCATCTCTTCCAATTATTTCCTTCCTGCCATCAAAAGTCATAGCAAAAGCTTTTGCTACTTGCTGATGTGATCCCTGTAGTTTTTCACAAAACTTATAGCATCCCGCGTCTTTGAAAAATTGACACACCTCGAGGTGTGATTCTAGATAACAGATGTAATCGAGCTCTCTTCTTAGGACCAATCCTCCTCCTTTCTTCATCTTTCTTGACACCTGCAATAAAAAAATTGAAGCTTGGGAGAAAAGGTAGACGTGAATTAAGGAAAGAGTAGGCTTGGCGACAGGTAACAGTGAGAGATGGAGGACGTGTTCAAAATAAAAAACTAACTTTGAGGGATGTGGATGGATAGACTGCTCATGCGAGTTTAACCGACTTGTCAATCTCGGTAGATGGGGTTTTATACTAACACGTGGAAAAATTAGAACTGAAGTTCTACATAATTACGAAGGATGCACAGTCTTAAATTTTGGATTGATAGGATAGGTGTAAGGTGTAGTGGATCTGGGATTTTTAAATAAAATCACAATTACACCAAATGCTTAATCATTAGATCATGACCTGCTGATCCTTGTTCTTTTCGGCGGCTAAGGAATGATGAATCCCTTTTAAACTTCACGATTGACCCCTTGGTTAGACATCTCAATCGTTTGAAACTGACTTACTTTCGGTAGCTAGGATGATTTTTCCTTTAAACACGTGAACTGCCGGAAAAGTGTTGAAAATGCCTCTCCTTTCGGTAGCTTTGAATAATTTCGCCTTTACACTGTAATCTGCCGAAAGTTGGGTTTTCGGTGGCTAATGAACAATTGCCATGTCCGCCTAAGCCACCGAAACCTGAATTTTCTTTTTGAAGAAATGTAATATCCAATGTTGTTTCAAACTTTATTGCATACTGAAAACTCTTGAAAAAGAACCTCTAATGTATATAAAAATGAAAATTTGAAAGACTTCCTATCACCTAGAAAAATCAACTTGTCTACGTTTATTTGAGGAGATAACATTTGGCTCCTACTCGGAGATGGAATCCTCCCTATGAGGTTCCAAGAACCATAGATCAAATGTTTCCTGTAAAACAAAAATTTAAAACCTATCTTCTAGTGCTCCATTGGGCATGGAGTTATTTTGCAAAAACTAAAAACCAAAATGATATTTACAATGACAAGGCTTTGAAGCCTTAGATGAAATAGAGCTTCAAAAATCGCCCATTGACTGGGCCACCAAACATTTCTTCACCTTCCAGACTTTGCAGTTTGAAAGTGTTGTTCTGCTACACTTGAGTTATCACAAAAGGACCTGTCCATAGAGAATCAAATTTACCATGCTTGCCCTTGTCTTTCCTGGGGTCATCCCATTTTAGAACCCAGTCTTGTAGCTAGGGTTTTACCCCTAGCTTGTGCAAATGAGCACCTACTAAGGAGAATGGACTCCTTAGTAGCAGTTCAGTAAATGCAAATTATTATGGTAAAACAGAAATGTAAACTACTCTAAAACATGTGCATGAAATATAAACAACAAGATGTAAATAATGGTTTTTGTATTAATATTACCTCCAATGTGAAGGTTGGTGAAGCTCTTGCAATGTCCAAGAGGGTTGCTCCAAGCTCCAATGTGCTCCTTCTCTTTCTCCAATGGTGGAAATGGGCCAAAAGGGGCTCTCAAGGTGAAAGTGGCTCAATGGTGAGCTAGGGTTTCAAGAGAGATTTTGGCAGAGTAAGGGTATACTTGATTGTGGATGTGGAATAAGGGGTCTCCATCACCTATTTATAGTTTTTTGGTGGTGGAGTGCTGGCCCATGGTTTTGGGAACCATATGGTTTAGGGCAGCTATATAGGGTTTTTTCCTCCTTTTCCTCATTATTTTATATTTTTTATTCCCTTTTTAGAGGGATTTTGCTATTTTTGGAGGGAAAATGGGTTTTTTAGCCTTTTTGAGGCTTTTTTGATGGTTTTGTGGCCTTTTGGAGGCATTTTAGGCCTTTTGGAGGCTTTTTAGTGGGATTTTTAGGATTTTTAAGGGAAATATGGTAGGAAAATGGACAAATGAGCCATGTAATGAGGTAGATGAGGTAGTGAACACTTTTTGGGTGTTAACAGATTGCCCCCTGATGTGCGAGGGCAGGAGCTCATCGTATGGCCGATGGACATCATAAGTCATATATGGTTTTCCTGGGGTATGGAGAAGAGAAGAAACAAATTGAATCCTGGAACAACGATCCCGAACAAACTGCAAGAACTAAAAGTACATAACCTCAATAATGGATGAGGAATCATCTGATCATATGGACGAGGCGGGCATTCCCATGCTCGTATCAGGATATAACATAATAATAACAATGGGGTCCAAAAAATGGGGACCTGACATATACATGGCCTCAAATACTGAATGAGGAAGAATCTCAATATATGGACGAGGCGGGCATAGCCATGCTCGTATCAAGATACATAAACATAACTGTGAGGCCCAAAAAGAGGGACCTGAAAGATACATAGAGAACCACTGTGTACATCATAAGGGTCCAAAGGGGACACAAATCTGGGACATACTGCTAGGCTGACCATGTCTGAGCTGAAGAACTGAGACACTGGGATGACAACAGTGCTACTGAATGTGGTACCAAAGGAACTGATGAGCTGTTGGATCAGAGTGACAAAGGGGTATACTCGCAATGGTACACTGAACTGGAACTGATATGGGACTGAACTGGGTACTCAAGGAAGCATATAACTGGATGGCTTCCAAATACAATCGCCAACATAGCCCGGACATCCACGGGAACATATAACTGGTTGTTCTGAAGTGACTCACCAATGTGCTAGAGTTGGGGGAAATCTGGGGTCTTCGACAAATAATGGTAGGGATGTAAATCCTGCGCGATTCTCAACGATGCGATCAAGGTGCTGAAGTCAAGCATGTGAGAAACAATCACTCGGAGAGGCAATGATGACTCCTCTCAAAATGGTCCATAGGAACTCACCATAGATGGTGATGGGTCCAAGGCGCAGGGACCTCTGGGCCTATCCTCTGGAATAGAGGGGCTGTCGTCGACAAAGGGAGACCTGCAACTATCAAGGCATGATGTTTCCTTGACAGGAGCGCGAGGTGGAGAACCGAAATGTAATAGTACTGATGGCAGGACTGACAAACTGGGGGGACAACTGGGCAAGTAGAGGGGGTGGACTCAAACTTCCTTTGTTCAGAGAATGATAATGGGGATGATCGGGCAACATATGAAACTGACTGATGGGAAAGGGATCATAGCTGTATTGGATCTGGGATGATGACTGGGCTGAGGGAGACTCAAGCTAGGGTAAAATGGCAGGAGACTGCAGAATACTCTGAACAAAGGCAACCTGATTGGGGGTGCTGTCGAGATGATCGATCAAAGTGCCAAGAGGCACGGGGGGACTTCTTCATGGGTTAAGGAACTAGAAGAAGTGTGTGTAAAATGGTACTGTCGTGTGGATTGAAACGAGCCCAGGACAGTTCATGCTCATGGTTGCTTTCAATTTTAAGGAGTCTGAAAGCGATAAGAAGACTCTGAAGTAATGGAATGGTACTGTCATGTGGATTTTACGAGCCCAGGACAGTTCGTGCTCGTGGTTGCTTTTAATTTTAGAGAGTCTGAAAGCGATAAGAAGACTCCAGGGGGTTGCTTTTTCGTGTGTTAGTCTCCAAGGCCCAAAGAAGCATAAAAGGATGCAATGAAGAACTCTTCTAGCCGGTGTGACTAGAGTATTCCTTTTTCGTAATTAGTCTACCAGGTCTGGAAAAGGGGTAAACTTATACCAGATAGACGCCCTTTCAGGTACTTTAACGAGCATGAAAGGAAGCAAGATTGCTCGGAGATCTTTTCATTGTTTTAGGAGTCAGAAAAGAGCTTAACAGAAACTCCCTAAGTGCCTTTTTTGTAAAGGACTTGTTCGACCCGAAAAAGGGATAAAATTATACCGAACAAAAGGAATGGCCAGGCAAGGAGGAAGTGTTCAATCAAGGAACATGTATGATGACCAAGAATAAGGGTGGGGGGGAACACTTGTGGGCCTCCTTGCGGGGTGAATGAAATGGTGGAAAAATAATGAAACATTTGCAGTATGACAGGAGTGGATGGCTCATGTAAAAGTGTGGAACAATCCGATGGCGGTCGATGTGGTGCGCAAACCGAGGCAGCAAGGTGTTGGGACACAATGTTGAAACTGTACCAGGTGAGAGCGAGAAATGATCTCAAGCATAATCATGAGCTCGAAAAAATGAATCCGACGATATAAAGAGTGTCGAAAATGGATAACGGCCGATGTGGCACGCAAACCGAGGTGACTAGGGGTTTTTTGGAAAAAGACCCAAAAAATATGGGGGTGAGAGGGAGAAATGATCTCAAGCATCATCACCAGCTCGGAAAAATGAATCCGATGATATAAAATATGCGAAAAATGGAGAACGGCCGATGTGGCACACAAACCGAGGCGACTAGTGGCGTCTGAAAAATGTGTAAAAAATGACAGGGAAAAAATGATGCAACGAGGTGACCATCAGGACGGTCTCGTCATGCTGATTCTAGTGGTGGAAACGGTTCGAAAAACGGACTCCGTATGGGTTCATAATGGCCAACAAGAAAAAGTCAACTGACTTTAAATAGTGTGTGGGTCCAACATGACAAGTGTTGTTTGTACTTGTTTGACTTTGACTAGTGATCAGAGTGGACCATAGGTGAGGTGGCGTTTCTGGACGATTCGACCAGCCGATTTAAGATCCGGGAGATACAGGTATTCCGTCAAACTCATACCTGCATGTTTTTTAGGTTCGGGGGGTGCGTAGTGGGTCCCAGGGCTTACTTGTACATTCCACGTGGGGTGGACCGCGGGTTTTTTAGGGGGAACCACGATCGGAGACCGCGGGTTCCACGACAAATGACGCGCGTGGAGACCGCGGGGTTCGATGCGAAACACACGGTCTGTGACCGGGTGTTCCGAGTCTAAACACGCGGTTTGGGACCACGTGTTTGGGACCACGTGTTTGGGACTGACAGTCGTGGTTATGGATCGCGATTGTGGGCCAAACAGCCGCGATTGGAAACCGCGGCAAAGGGGTCTAAAGCCGCAGTTTGGATCAAACTTTTAGGACTTCCCGGGGGGGGGGGGGGGGGGGCGACAAAGTTTATTTCTTTGACATGAGTCTGATGAGTTTGCCTTGCGTGTTGGATAGGATGCCGCTGGTACTATGGAGAGAGCGGGAGATCTCATATGGGATAGTGGATTACATCCGGGATGATGGTCATGTGCGGGCGGTGTTAGGGATGTGCGGACTGCTGAAGTTCGCACAGGTACCCATGATGCGTTCAGTAGGGTTGCTGCTGAACCGGCTAGTGAGTTTCTGGGAGCCAGACATACAGGCTTTCATGGTGCAGGGTGAGAGGGTAGACGTTACCCTGATGGATGTATACTTCCTGACAGGGTTGCCCTGTCTGGGTAGAGTGGCGGATACGCAGCCGAGAGTATCTGCCGATGTGGACATGGAGGACATGCTGGAGCGATACTGTACTCCAGAGGCGAGGGTGCATAGGAACGCACTCTGGGTGCTAGACCTACAGGAGCCGACGATACAGGTGATTGGAGCATGCGTGGTACGTGTGTTGGGGTCCTAGTCACCGGAGAAGGTGTCTGGTGGCCAGATGCAGCTTGTGGAGCGCGTACTGGACAGGGTCTACTATGCGTGGGGCCAGATGTTCCTCACCTGTGTCCAGCAACAGCTGACAGCGGTGAAGGAATCTGGGAAGGGGTTTTGCTATGGTTCCTTCCTATGTGTATTCTTCATGGAGAGGGTACCCACCCTACGGCCGCGGGTACCGATCAGGGCAGGAGGTTTGAGGGAGCCGCGGATGGTGCGGTGGGGTGAGATGATGCACCACCGGGGTGACGGGGAGGTGGGTAGGTACTTTACCCATGAGTTATACCTGCAGTGGCTACAGATGCCACTGCCACTGGATGACTATCCATATAGGGATATGGACTACACGGGAGACCTAGAGGCGCCGCGAGCACTAGGACAGGCATGGGGACCAGACGGTACGTATTGGTTTACTTGCATGTCAAGTTTTATATATGATGTGTGGTATGATATATACTAATACTGACTGATGTGTGATCTATAGATGTGGGTCCGAGACTGCCGCCAGGACATGTGGCACGTAGGGGACATGTGGCGGCACCAGCCTTACCCGGCCGAGGAGAGGTGTGTCGGAGGGACGCGGAGGTGACTTTGGAGTCCGTTCGAGTGTTGTTGGATCGGTTACTAGTTGGAGTAACCGACGAGGGATGGCGGGATGTGGATCCCGAGGTAGTTCAAGATTGCATGAGGGCACCCCGAGAGTTCAGATCTATTGCGATCCAGGTGGCTATCTTGGCGGACAGGGCATGGGCATAGGAGCCCACAGGGGATGAGGACTTGCCGGAGGAGGAGCGAGAGGAGGACTCAGAGGTCGCAGATGCAGGCAGTGATGCAGGGTACGACTCTCATTAGGGAGTGTAGGGGACTCTCCCCGAGTTTTGTAGCTACGGCATGTATTTTATGAGGCTTTAGGGATGTATAGCCATTTTTTGTATAGCTGAGTACAGGGGTACTCAGGACATGTATAGCACTGAACATGTATTTTTTGATATATATATATATGCACATGGAGACACCTTTTTGTGATATTGTTTTAGTTGTACGCACGTGGATGTGCTTTATGATTTGTGATATGTTTTACATTGCACGTGGATGCAAGTAGCATAGGATGTTGGGCACATGGATGCCCCTTGTGTATGTTATGTGATGTATTGCACATGGATGCAACACTAGGTATGTAGGACTATGCACGTGGATGCCCCTTGCAATCTTTTTGGGTTTTTATATATTTTTATGAGATGCTATGCATGATGGAGGTTTTACATGGTGTGATTGATGTGCCAATCTAGAATGTGGTTAGCCATTTGGTCTGCGACACTATTTTGAGCTCTTGGGACATGGGTGAATGTTATGGATTCAAACTGTCGGCTGAGTTGTTTTGTGCGCAGGAATTTTCTAAAGAGGCAGGGATCACGCACCTGATAGTAGTTGTTGAGCTGGGAGACAAGCAGCTGGGAGTCAAGGAACACATGGAGGTGACGTATGCCCATCTGGAGGGCAGCAGTCAGGAGATTGTTCACATCATCATACTCCGCCTGGTTATTGGTAGCAGCGCCTATACAGATTCCGTCAAGGTGAATCATTTCATGGGAAGGGGAATATAGGACCCACACTACAGAAGCCAGGTTGGGAGACTAGCAGCTTGCTCCATCGGCGAAGCCAGTATAGTGAGGTGGAAGATGGTCCATCTATGGTCATGCAAAAAAAATGAGGAATGTAAGATCGCGGTAAAAAAGGTGAAAAACGAAAAAGAGAGCAAACTGTACAATGCGGACCAATGGGGCCGTGAGTTATTTAGGGATAAAAGCGTTTGAGATACAACCCATTACGAGGGTTGCGCAAAGTGTGACCTTCGAAGTCGGCTAAGATGTATGCCCCCTTGCCGAGACAAGTATGCACGATGTAAGGGCCTTGCCACATGGATTCAAACTTCCCTTTGTCGATTTTGTCATGGGCTTGGTCATAGGCGAGGACAAGGTCCCCTTCGTGGAAAGTTTGAGGGTGTACATGTTTGTCGTAACCAGCTTTGGAGCGGTTCTTGGCAGCTTCAATGGTCTAGAGAGAGGCACGACGGTCTTCATCGGCTTGTTCGAGGGATAGCAGACGTTGCTCAAGTGCAGAGGTATCGGGGAGAAGCTCAATGGCGATATGTAAGGCAGGTATCTGACATTCGATGGGAAGGACAGACTCTACGCCGTGAACTAAGTGAAACGGGGTGAAACCAGTGGCGATTTAAGTGGATGTATGGTAAGCCCATAAGGCGGGGAAGAGCATATGGTGCCAATTGGACTTATGCTGGTCAACAGTGCGTTGGAGGATGGTCTTTAAGATTTTGTTAATGGCCTCTACTTGGCCGTTCCCTTGGGGGTAGTAAGTAGAGGATAAATGATGTTCGAACTTGAGTAGGGTGGATAACTCGCGCCAAACGAAATCTTCGAAGTGTGAACCATGGTCTGAGACTAACTGTTTAGGAACCCTGAATCGAGTGATAACATGGTTAAAAAAGAAACGGGCAGCTGTGTCAGCAGTACAATTGAAGGTAGGAATAGCTTCGGCCCATTTGGTGAAGTAATCGACGGCGACAATGATGTATTTGTGGCCGTTGGCAGACGGAGGTCTACACTCCATGAAGTCGATAGCCCACTTACAAAAGGGACCAATGGTGACGACTGGGTGTAACGGAGCAGGTGGTGTCCGAGCCTTGGGGGAAAAACGTTGGCAGTTATGGCAGTGCTTAATTGCAGTGATGCAGTCGGTGAACAGTGTGGGCCATAAATATCCGACACGGACGACCTTCTGGGAGGTGGCCATTCCAGAGAAATGGCCGCCGCAGGCGCCGCTATGACAGTCATTAAGGACGTGCTCAGCTTCCTCGTGTGTAAGGCAACGACGAAGAATGGTGTCAACCCCCCGCCGGTAAAGGACATCGCCTAAGAGGAGATATCGAGAGGCCTGGTGATGGATGCGACGTCACTCATTATGGGTGACTTTGGGTCTGAACTTCTACGTGCGCAGGTATAACAAAATATCACCGTACCATGGGTCATTAGACGAGATAGTGAACAAGTGGTTGTCGGGTAACTCATCGAAGATTTGTGGGGCCGGGGAGAAGGGAAGGTAGATCAGTGATGAGCTGGGCAAGCGCAAGGGATTTAGTGCTCTTAAGTGTTCGGAAAGTGAGGTCATATTCCTGGAGGATAATGACCCATTTAGCGACATGACCTTGTAGTAGCCACCGATTTAGGGGATAGACCAGGGGGTTGGAGTCAGCAACGATTGTGGTATGACTAAGTAAGATATAGTGTCACAGTTTTTGGATGGAAAAGACCACAGCTAGGGCTAGTCTCTCCTCATATGGGTAACGTAGGGGTGGACCAGACAAGGTCTAGCTAACGTAGTAAATGACATGCTCTTGGTGGGAGACGTCTTCTTGAACCAAGACTCCAGACACAGCATGCTCGGATGCCGAGCCGTAGAGGATGAAGTCCTGAGAGAAATCCGGAGGGGAGATCAAGGGAGCTTGCGTGAGAGCTTTCTTGAGGGCTTCGAATGTGGCTTCTGCTTGCTCATCCCAGACAAAGGGTATGTGGGTACAGAGTAGGCACAAGAAACCATGAATGGTAGTGGCGTAATCAGGGACGAAGAGTCGAAGGAAATTGGAGCGCCCCTGTAGAGTTTGGAGCTGCCGGAGCGTGCGAGGGGCGGGAAGGTCTACGATGGCTTGGACTTTGAGGGGATCAATAGTAATTCCTTTATGGGAAACAATGAAACCCAACAATCGGCCTACCGGAATGCAAAAGACACACTTGTTTGGGGGCAATTCTTCAAGACTTCTAACGCAGACATGGCTGCGGGAGATTGGGCTAGGTCGTCTACAATGTTGTAGTTGGATGCAGCACGCGCATTGGGGTTGTTGTTGATACGCCGAAGTGGGAAACGAGGTGCTTTGGAAGCACCATCTATGGGAGGCGGAGGGATACGTAATGCTTGTTCAGTGGGGTGAGTGTTAGTGGATTTATCAGCGGGAGGGGCTTCAGAGGTGGAGCCATATTTGTTCCGGCGAGTCTGAAGGTTGACATCAGTGGAAGACATCATCAACAAGTGGTGGGTACCTGAGTCAAACATGGGTTGATCAGGAGCGGCGTATGTGATATGTTGTTGTTGGGGTGGCGCATTGGCTTGAGGGGGGGCCAATGGCTGAGTGTTCACGATGCCTTGGGTTGGTAAGGGGTTTTGCAGCACCAAAGGTGGCTGCTGAGGTTGTGGGGGGTTGGGATGCGCTTGAGGTGCTGCATGTGCTTGGTGATTGGCATCATCAACCCAAATTTGCCGAGCTCGCTCCAAATTTGGGCAAGTATGTGTGTATTGGCCATAGACCCCGCAGATAGAACAAGGATGGTTCGTTCACAAATTAGGGTTTTTAGCCTGCTTGGGCAGGCGATCAGGGTTTTGGTTAGCGGGGGCTGCGTTGTTGTTGTCTGGGGGATTATCGGGTTGACCACCTTGGTCTCTAGGTTGGTTGTTCCCATGATTATGGCCCTTGCCGCGATTTTCTTGGCCCTAGTTGCGTTGGTTGGTCTGGTTTTGCTGCGGGTTGTTTTGGGCGTAAACTTGCCCTTGGGCAGCAGGTGGGTTTTGAGGTTGTGCAGGTGTAGGAGCAGGCTGCGGTGGATGATAGGTAGGTGGAGGCTACGCAGGTGTGGAAGGAGGTTGCTGATATGTATGCGGAGCAGGTTGTGGGTTTCTCGCAAGGGATGCCTATGGCGGGTAATAAGCCGGTTGGGCTTGGGAAGGCGCAGGAGCTGGTGCAGCCTGCTGGTGGTAATAAGCGGGTTGGGCCTGAGAAGGCGCAGGACCTGGTGGAGCCTGCTGGTGGTAATAAGGCTGAGGTGCGATTGGGGGGTTGTAAGCAGGGGGCACACAACCGAAGCATTAAGTTGGACAGGTGGGTCCATGGGAATGATGGTGATGTGTCATAGGAGCGTACGAGTTGGTAGCCCCAGACTGTGAGGTGGCCCGTGAAAGGTCAGGGCCCGGGGTAGGACGTGCTATGGAAAAGGGTTGGGGATGCGAAGAAACACGGCCAATGATGCCGTCTACAGCGTGGGATGCCCCCGGCGCATCGTGCTGGGAGGACTCACCGCGAGGGGCATCAGGTATAATGGTATATAGGTAACCCGACTGGGCATAAATAAGGTCAAACTGCTGTTCCTTAAGGATGGCCTCTTCTTTAGACTGGGGTCTTTCGAAAGCTACATCCTTAGCAATGACAGGAAGAAGGGACTTGAGGAACCAATCTAGGAAGATACAGTCATCTAATTTGATATTGCATAAGCTACGGCGTCTATGCCACTCATGAATGTGGTCCGTGATGTGGGTAGCCGTGTTTTGTCGGCAAGATAGGAGGATCTCAACGCCCGCGTCATAGCAGACATGTAACTGGAAGAATTGCAGGAAGGTCGAGGCAAGGGAAGTAAAGGTGGCATGGGTGCCATGGGGTTGCTCGATATACCACTTGGCTGCAGGGCCAGTGAAGGTGCGCTGTAACAGACGGAGGTGAATAGAGTCATCCACTACGGAGTTAGAGGAACACCATAGGTGGAAGGACATTATATGGTTTTGTGGGGTCCTCACCTGCCTTGCCCTCGAACTTAGGGATGTCAGAGGGGAGCTTGGTAGGCATGTGAGTGTTATGTAGAATTTTGTCCTACGGATAAGCCAAAACTCTCTTAACTTTAAAGCAGACTTTAAACTAACTCTAAAGCAAGAAACAAGTCGAAACAAATGCTACCTTGAAATTCCTGAATTAACTTTTACCGCAAGATTAAATGTATTTAGAAACAATGAGAGATGAGACACACCTTTCAACTGACGTTTGTCCCGCTTCTAGCTCTTGATCCAAAGCTCCGATGTAGAACCTGTTAAGATCAACCAAAGAACAAACATACAAACTTCCAAATACCTTGAATGTAAAGGTTAGATTCAAATCCAGATTAGATACATTTCATGCTAAGAACTTATGCTAAAACACATGAAATGGGAAAGACAAGACAACTTATCTTATTACAACTTGAAGGATGCTTACATAGGTTGCTTGATGTCCAAGCCAATCCTCTAGCTCCAAGTGCCTTCTCCTCTAGTTATCTCCACAATGCTGCAAGATCATAAGTTTGGTACTTCAAGAGTCCTCCCCCTTCCCCATGGAATGCCTCTCTTTTATAGTGTATGGTAGGGTTAACCAACAAGAGAGATGGGTGGATCTAGGGAGAGATAAGTGGATTAGGGTTTCTAATCATAGAAAGTGAGTTGGGATCGAATCAGGGACCCCAATCTTCTACTATCTTCGAAAATCCAAAATCCCACAAGCCATGGAAAAAAGGCTATTAAAAGAGTACCGCGCCCTGTAGTCTTAGCACAACACGGTACTACCGCGTTCTGTGGAAACATCATAGCGCGGTAGTGTGGAGTACTGCGCGCATATAAATGAGCAAGGCGCGGTAGTGTAAGTAAATAAAGTCTCAGCTGGGTCAGAACTTGTCAGGGTAGATTTACCTTCAAGGTTCATTCATCTTCTGGGTGGTTCAAACAGCAGGGGAAGTGTCATCAACTCTGTTTGTGGTGGAGATGTGACACCGCGGAATATAGAGGTATAACAGATGCCCCCTAAAGTGTGAGGTCAGAAGGGACTGATGGCCGAAAGACTTTACGAATATAATGTGCAGAGATAGCATCGAGGAGAGCGACAAGGAGCTGAAATAGAAACAAATTGTTAGATATACCACCGAGGCGGGCATCCCCATGCTCGGAAACAAATGACTCAAAGCATGGATGCCGACCAATACATTGCAGATCCATGAGTACTGAGATGATATAGACTGTGGACAGACCATGGCTACTATGAACAAGCGTAGACCCATGAGACAATAATGACACAGCCACGACCAATACAATAAGTGGATCTGTGTGACAATACAAAGGACATCTCCATCGCAACCTGGACACGATCAAGATGCTGAGGCGCGCCCAGGGTCTTCTATCCGATCGCAAAAGATACGAACCTAACCATGTGATTACAAGGTGTTGAAGTCGAACATAGTAGAAACCATTTGATTACCGGTCAATGATGTGGACCGTTAACAAATGCGAGGGAGATCACCAATGATGACGATGATTCCCAAGGTATCAATAGTACATCTCAACAAAATGCGAATGAATGAGTTGATGTCGAGCATCCGAGAGATCGCTTGATCAGAGGTCAATGATGTGAACCTGCTATCAAACACGAGGAAACCTGCCATTGAGGCATGCAGGTACCAAGGTACTAATGGTTGATTCCTAAGTCTAATTCCCAGATAGTGATTTGGTGTCGACAGGAATAGACTCGTCGAAGGTGGGCCATGATGTTTCCCACATCATCGACACGAAATCGACACGAACGATAAGATGATGAAACAATGGAGTATGTACTGACACAACGGAGGCCTGACACAATGAACGACTCGAAACAATGCAACCCTTTGAACATATAATGGCATGTAACAGGACTTGGCAACAGGGATTATTGACAATAGAGGATAGACACCGGATGAGTAGGCTCGTGGCCAGGGAGACGACTCATGATGATGACCATAACTCAGTGAAAAATGGATACCCAATATAGACAAGAGACGGACACATGCCATGTTCAAAGGTAACGACTGACAAGCTGCCATAAATAAACTTGACTTATCCCCCCATATTTCCCCGACCTGATAGACGAGTACCTCTTTGTTGTTTTGCGAGCTTGAAGAGGATAACAGATGCCCAGTGTAGCTCATCTCATGGATGAGTCCAATCTCACATGTTTTACGAACTTGAGAAAGGAGGGGTTCGTCCCAAAGTGGGTCCTTCGATGTTAACATTTTAACGAGCCCAAGGAAGGAAAACTCGGTAGTTTTTCATATTTAGAGAGCCTGAAAAACTTAAAGGAAGCTCCATAATGTACTTTTTCGTAAAATTTAGTCCCTCGATCCCGAAAAAGTGTAAAACAATTTCCGAGAGAACTCTCCCAGCCGAGATTGACTGAGGTATACCTTTCTCGTAAATAGTCTAGACGGGCCAAAAAAGGGGTAACCTATCACTGAATAGACGACCTTTCAAATGCTTTTACAAGTGTGAAAGAGTCAAGATCACTTGGCAATCTTTTCAATTTTAAGGAGTCTGAAAAGAGCTTAACTATGGACTCCTATGGTCTTTTTCATAATTTTTGATTATTCTGGTCCGAAAAAAGAATAAAATACAACCAGGATAATACTTTCCTCATCGTTTAACGAGCATGAGTAAAGCTGACCGTACTCGACACAATTTACTTGAGTTTGACAAGCACGATACGGGTGTAAAAGCGCTTGGAATCTTTTTCAAGTTTTAAATCCAGAGCATGAAAAAGATAAAGTGGGCTCAAAAATGAAGATCAGATTATGAATAAACACCAGTGTGAATGTATCGCGTTTTTATCGAGGATCCTGTCAATAAATGCTCAAAAAATGGACATTAGCAATGTGAAAAAGGTTTTATTTTAACCATTTAAAATAACAATTAAAAAATATGTGAAAATGCTATATAAGGAATGGTTAAAAATAGAAATTACTATTCATTTGTGTTTTTACCCAAAGAGGAGATTTTTACCTATTGAGGAGCAAAACTTCAAGGATCCATATCGGGAGTTCCAGGACACCATTTCGACAACCGTCTACGCCAGGTAAGAGTTCTTGAGCCCCTCTTTCATTTCATGTAGGAATTATTTGCTTTTACTAGGAAAAATTCGATTTTTGGGCAAGCCCTATTGGGAAAAAATCACCCTTCACACTACCGCGTGGGGGCTCTATCGGGAAACGTGGTACTGTCTAACAGTACCGCGCTGGAGCTCCAAAGTGAGGCGCGGCACTGTACAGTACCGCGCGGCAGTGTTTCCCCCAGGCGCGGTGAAGGCGAAATTTGTGGTTAAGAAATCAAATTTTCTCCAATTTTCTGCTGGAACTAAGTTGCTAAATAGTTACTAACTGCTTTCCCTGACCTTTTGCAGGAGTTTGCATCTTGTTCGAAGCAAAATGGTAAGCTGGAAAGAAAGAGAGCACGAAGTGGATGATTTTGCAGCTGAAAATGACTTACCAACCGTGACCACATTGCGAGAATGTGGTTTGTTGAAGTTCTTTAAGACTAAAGGGATTCGTTAGCAACCCAAGCTTCTCACTCATCTCATCCAATTGTGGGACCCTAACACTCGAGCTTTTCGAGTGGGAGAGCATGTTCTCGAAATTCAAGTCGAGGATATTTATTTCCTCACGGGTCTCTCGAAAAGAGGGGCTTGGGTGAACTTTACCGAATACTCAGCCTCAGAATCAAGTACAGATGACTTGATTGCTCGGTATTGCCATCAGGGTTCAAGTAAGAAAGTGGGAAGGTGGCCATAAAGGAGGTTATAGAACTTCCTGTAAAAACCGTACTGTTCACTATCATGCGTGCAGCAGGAAGTGTGAGTCCGCATCAGGCATCTCGCACACAAGTGAATCTCGCAGCAGAGTGCATGGGAGGAACAGTATTTAACTGGTGTGAGGCGGTGTTGTCCAATCTGAAAGAACAGGTGCACAAGTGTAGGGTTGGAAAGAATTCCCAATTTGGCTATGGGAGCATCCTGGTTACCTTCTTTCTGGCGAGGGTGCCACTGTTGCGCCCGCAGATATCTATGCCCCCCCGTCCACCTACTGAGCCATGGATGGCTCGATGGAGTGATTATGCTGGACGTCTCGGGGGACCTCAACGCTTAGCCTTCGGTGAGGATTTATTTTCCTGGCTCAAGGAGCAGATAGTTATGATTGATGACTATCCCTACTCCGGGGTAGATTTTTGTGAGGACATCGATTTGGCACTGCCAGAGGATGATGATTGGGACAACTCTAGTATGACCTTCATTTATATGTATTTTTTCCTTTTTTAAATATTTAATTTTTATTACTTTTTTAGAATGTGTAAAAGATGTCTAATGTATGTTCGCATGCATGTTGCAGACTGTGGACCACAGAGACTAGTTGGGTACTCGCCACTACGTCATGGTGGTGTTGACCGTCAAGCTGTTCCTAACGAGGAGGAGGATGAAGATGAGGTAGGAGGTGTTCGAGACATTGAGAGGAACTTGCAGGGATTGACTCATGGTATCCCTGCTATGAGGATGGATGACGTCCCTTACCACCTCCAGCGGCATACTATAGGTGTGCCTGGTCGTATCAGTCGACTTCTTCGTAAGGTGGTTCGAGCTGTAGTATGTTACCACCAGCAGCGGAAGGAGTCCGATGAGGCACATGATAGGTCTCCTAGGTCTCCATAGATGGTCTTTTGATATTTTTGCGGCATGTACATGATATGTAGGCTTTGAGAGCCAAATTTTGTATATGGGATTTGGTCCCAAATTTTGTCTTTGACACAAACTTTATGTATTTTGGAAAAAACACTTTTATATACAGTGATATGGACCTATTTATGATCTAAATATTTACAATGACTTGTGCATTTTATTTTTAATGATGTGTTTATGTGTGGGCAAGATGCCAATCCAAAATGTAATTAGCCAATGAATCAGCTATACAATTGAATTCTCTCGGTATGTGTTGATATGTGATAAAATTAAATGATCGTTCCAAGAGGCGTACTCTCCGAAATAAATGAAGTAGTGTAGGATCACGAACTGTGTAAACACGGTTTAGATGACAAACCACGAGTTGGGAGTCTAAAAAGACTGATAAGGAGTCAATCCTGAGTGAAGCAACCTCTGTCAAGAGACCAATGACTGCATGGTACTCCGCGATATTATTGGTTGCAGGACCTAAACAATTGGCTCCTGAAGAAATCAACTCACCAGTGGGGGAATAGATTACCCATACCGCGGAAGCGAGATTCCGGGTATGTCGGCTTGCACCGTCGGCGAATCCAAAGTAGGCAGACATCTGCGCAGAAAGTCACGAGTCAAAGTAAGAGTGGATACATGAGGTCCACGCGCACACCAAAAAGAAAGCAAAAGAAAACTAAGTACATTATGTACAACAAGTAACCCGCGTAGGGTAACCTCATGCGTAGAAACGTTTGAGGTATAGCCCGTTGCGGGACCGTGCCAATGGCGTACCATCACAATCGATTAGTTCATAGGCTCCTTTTTCTAAGACATGTTTTACAATGAAGGGGCCGTACCACATAGATTCAAGTTTACCTTTTCCAAGATTATCATGCATTTGATCATATGTAAGTATGAGGTCACCCTCATTGAAGATCCGAGGTTGAACGGATTTGTCATATTGAGCTTTGACGCATTTTTTGTGAGCTTCATTAGCCAAAGCAGCGTCGCGGCGGGTTTCATCTAGCTTAGCTAGGTATAGAAACCATTCCTCGTCGGAAGTAGTATGTGGAAGTATCTCTATGGCTATCTTGAGTGATGGAATTTCACATTCAATCGGCAGAATGGCTTCTAGGCCATACACCAGTTGGAATGGTGTAAACCCAGTAGCGCTTTTCACTGAGGTCTGGTAGGCCCATAGTGCTGAGAATAGAGCTGAGTTCCAGTTAGATTTCTGGGTACCCACAATGCGTTGAATCATTCGTTTCAGGACTTTATTAATGGCTTCAACTTGGCCATTAGCTTGTGGGTAATACGGGGTTGAGTTTTCATGGCGAAAACCCAGCTTGGCACTTAGTTCTTCGATCATATGGTTCCTGAAATGGGAACCGTGATCGGTCACAATAGACTGTGGGACACCAAATCTAGATATAATATGATTGAATATGAACTGCGCTGCTGTTTTTCCATCTTCAACATACTTAGGCATCGCTTCAGCCCATTTTGTAAAATATTCGACAGCTACTATGACATAGTTATGCCCCCCAGCTGAAGTGGGCTTACAGTGCATGAAATCGATGCCCCATTTGGAAAAGGGGCCAATGGCAATGACAGGATGGAGTGGAGCAGGATGCGAGCGTGTTTTGCTATGAAAGAATTGACATGGCGGACACTTCTTGACTGTTTCAATGCAGTCTTTGAAAATTGAGGGCCAGAAGTATCCTGCTCGCAGTATTTTCTGGGTCGTAGCCATCCCAGAGAGATGACCACCACATGCTCCAGCGTGGAAGTCATTGAGAACGCGTTCCACCTCATCTAAGGTCAAACAGCGTCGAAGGACGGTGTCGACACCATGCCGATAAAGAGTATCATTAACTATGAGGTAGTATTTTGCGTGATGTCAGATGCGTCACCGTTCGTCGCGAGTGAGGTCGGGACGGAAGCGTTGGGTTTGGAGATATAAAAGAATATCCCCGTACCATGGATGAGATGTGCTAATGAGGAACAATGATTCGTCAGGAAGAGAATCAATGGGCTCGGGTTGCTCAGTAGCACGGGGCAAGTTACAAATTAACTCCGCGAAGACCAAAGACTTCTTGGACTTAGCCTTGACAAACTCCAAGTCAAACTCTTGAAGGATGACAATCCAACGAGAGCATTTTCCCCCAAGCACCTGACGTGTGAGGATGTAATACATTGGGTTGAAGTCGGCTATAACAGTGGTCCGGTGGAGTAAGATGTAATGGCGGAATCTCTGGACAGCAAATACTGTTGCCAGAGCCAGTTTTTCAACATGTGAATAGCGGGTTTCGGAGTCAAGAAGACTCTTACTAAGATAGTATACCACATGTTCTATGCCGTTTTGGTCTTCCGGGACTAGCACCATACCAATGGTGGAAATCGAGGCTGCGAGATAAAGAATGTAGTCCCGTGTGTAATCAGGGGGTTGAATCACAGGATCTTTGGTTAAGGCTGCCTTTAGATTGTCAAAGGAGCGTTGGGCTTCGTCATCCCAAATGAAGGGAACATTCTTCTTGAGAAGCCGCATGTAGCCTTTTGTTATCTCGGACAGATTGCAGATGAAACGGCGTAGAAATTTTGCATGCCCTTGCAAACATTGAAGTTCTGCAATATTGGTGGGTGAAGGTAGGGCTACAATAGCTGCTACCTTTGCGGGATCTAGACGTATCCCGTCTTTGGAGACTATGAAGCCCAATAGTTTCCCGGCTTCTACACAGAAGACGCACTTATGCGGGTTCAAACGTATATTGTAGCGACGGCACCTTTCGAAAATGGCGCTTAAGTGGTCTAGATGGTCTTCCCAAGTTCGAGAGTGAGCGGGAAGGTCATCAAGATATGGTTCTACAATATGTTTGATGTCATGAAATGCGTAGGACATCGCCCGTTGGAAAGTTGCCCCGGCATTTTTCAGGCCAAAAGGTAACTTTCGATATGTAAAGATCCCCCAAGGGCAGATGAAGGTTGTTTTGTGCTGGTCGGCTCGGAGGATATCGATCTGATTGTATCCAGAGAAGCCATCCATAAATGAAAAGATGACACTCCCGGCACAGTTATCGATGATCTGGTCGATAAACGGAGTTGGGTAGTTGTCCTTTGGACAAGCCTTGTTCAAATCACGGTAATCAACACAGACCCTAATCGTTCCCTGTTTCTTGGCTACGAGAACGATGTTGGATACCCATTCTGTCAATGGGACAGGATAGATAAAACTAGCACGCAAAAGTTTTTCAACTTCTGCTTTAATGGCGGCTTCCTTACGAGGATGGATAGGTTGAAGCTTTTACCGAATAGGTCGGGCGCCAGGGAAAGTTGGGATTTCGTGGACCACGATCGAGGGGTCTATCCCTGGAATTTCTTCATAACTCCAAGCGAAAACATCGCGGAAAGTTTTGAAGTAGGCACTATAGAACTCCGTTTCGAGGGGAGTACATGTTTTGCCGATGTGTATGTTTTCCACGATACCAGGCTTCACTGAAATATCGATGGGAGTGGTTGCCATAAGATTGGCCAAGTTTTATTTCTGAAAATACCTCGTCGAGGGAAGTGGGGAACTTGGTTTGAACCATCCCAAGTGAAGTGCTAGGTTTTGTATCAGGCTCAAGTGGCTGAATAGTGGGGAATGAAGATCGATGATGAAAATCTCCCCATGGTGGCTCATCACCGCACATAACCTCCATAATTGATTCATCGGTGGGAAAAATCAAATTGAGAGGATCGAAAAGTGGTGGGTATGGATGAGTTTCAGCCGAGAGCTGTGCCACGGTGTGATCAGTAGAATAGTCGACCCAATCGGTGGCTGATTGGATCGCGTTATATGCTGCGAGGTTTCTGTTCAGAGGCGTAGAGTTGCCATAGTCTTCAATCTGAGAGGGACTCGGAATCACCCATGAATCGTTGGACGGGGTGATACTCGATGAAATCATGCTAATTGGTTGAACATGGGTTCCCAGCTCTGGAAAAACTCCGATAAGGGATGAATCCTTCATGAGACCAACACCAACGTCTTGGAACCGGTACCGTGGTTGATCCAATAACGGGACGGTGTTGGTGGAGTTTGGATGGGAGTCTGGGATACAGTAATCCAATTGATCAATAGTGATAATTTTCCCTTCATGAGGAAATTGCACAATCCGGAAGACTGTAGATGCTATGGCGGTCATGGCATAAAACCAGTTCTATCCAAGGAGGAGATTGTAGTCCAATGGTGCATCTACGACTTCAACGTGTACGGATACTGTTTTGCCCCCCAGTTCAACACCAATTGAGGGAATGAGTCCATAAGGTTGAAAACCGTGTCCATCAAATGCCCTCAGAGTAGTAGGAGAAGTGGTAACCTCGGGTGAGCCTAAGGCTCTCCAACAGTTCAAAGACATGATCGACATGGAAGCACCTTCGTCTAATACAGTGCGATGAATGGTATTTCCACAGATTTTTGTATGTACCTGGAAGGCTAACTGATGAGAAATCCTAGGTTTGGCGTGCTCCAAGTTAAACATGATGGAGTTTGAGGTATCTGGGTCCATTGCCCCCAGTGCTGAAAGTAGGGTTCTACGCTGCGTGGGGCAGTGTTGGAGAACCTCGAGGGTCGACATGGCGCAAGGTGCTTGAGCCAAATCCTCAACAATGTTGTAGTTTTGGGCAGCTCGCGCATTCGAATTAAATCTCACCTTTCGTATGGTGCCCTTAGGTGGGCATAGCACTGTGTCCATCAACAGTCTCTCAATATGGAGATGACCGTTAGGGGGGGGAATAGGAATCAAATCCTCAACGGGAGATTTGCCTTTGGATATCTCCGATTGTTTGTTTGAACTTGGAGGGTTGTCATACGTCTTTGAACGAGTGGTGATATGAACCTCTTTGTTACTAGTCATTAGGATTTCGTGGTTTGTGGACATCTCTCCGCGGGTGGGATTGGTCGGGTTGCCCCCTTGTGAGGATTCTTGGGCAACCATTTGCTGTTGCTGTTGGGGGAAAGGGTCAGTTAACACTGCTGGGCGAGAGGATCCTTTAACGAACTTGTTGACCTCGTCCTTGTAGGGACAGTCACGCATATAATGATCATCTTGACAAATCAAGCAGGGAAACTTAGCTTTCCGATGTGGTTTTTGGTCATTCTGGGTGGGTTGTGGCTTGGGGTTCTCCTGCTAGTTTTTCTTGGGTTTACCACGATTGTTTTTCTTCTTTCCCTCGGATGGTTGTGACGTAGATTGGACTGCATTCACTTCGGAGGAAACAACAGGGGAAGTAGTTGTTTTTGAAACAGCCTGGGTAAAAGTGGGGGAAGCAGAAGCTTGTTGTCCCGTCAAGTTGGTAGCAGGCTGGGTCTTGACTGAACCGACAATACCATCAATGGGGGGTTCAGTGGTAGGCTTCGTTGGATCAGTGTGAACGTGGGAGGCATGTGGAAGAAGTTCATGTAAAGTACCGTATTGAGTGTATACCAAATCCATGTACTGGGCTGCCGAGATGGCTTGTTCTACTATAACCGGTCCGCGCATAGCGATATCTCTGGCTATGGGAGGCAAAAAGGATTTTGTAAACCAATTAGCAAGTAGCTGATCCGGAATAGGTGCCTTTATTAGCCTACGGCGTCGTTGCCACTCATGGATGTGATCTGAAATGTGTGTAGAAGTGGTTTGACGCAGTGAAGTTAACAGTTCTGTTCCAGTCTCATACCGGATGGGGAGCTGGAAATGAGTCAGAAACTGCATAGCCAAAGTATTGAAATCACGAAAAGAGTGTTGTGGCAGCTCGATGTACCATTTTGCTGCCGTTCCAGTAAGCGTACGTTGGAAGAGCCGAAGTCGGATGGAATCATCCATCAAGGAGTTGGATGAACACCAAAGATGGAAGGTCATCACGTGGTTCTTGGGGTCTTCCCCGGGCTTAGCATCGAACTTGGGAATGTCCGATGGTAGTTTGGCTGGAATAGGTGGCCAATGAGGTTCATGCCATATAGGATCGTTGATAAGCCTCGACAAATCAGGTAAGTCAAGTGTGGCCAAAAAGGGAAGTTGACGGTTGGTCTGCGGGTATGAGTAATAACCATGTGGTGCAGAGAACCCTGGAGGGCCCTGCATAGCATACTGCTGTGTGTTATACCCATATGTGTTTCTCACGGGATACTACTGGAAGTTTTGCGGATAGTAAGCCATCTGGTTAACCGGTTGATTGTAGGAAACCGGTTGGTAAGTGTTCTGCTGAGTGGGTATGGTACCCTAAGGTTATTGATACCCAGGAATGGTTGTTGTTTCTTGTTGGGAAAAAGTTCCTTGGAATTGTTGTGCTCTAGGGATGTTACCACTATACTGTGTAAGTGGAGGGTTTCCCATAGTAGGGGGGGGTGGCTGCGACGGTCGTGTCCATGGAAGGCTCGTTCTTTCTTGAGGAGCGAGTGGGAATTGAAGTGATGGGTTCCATGGAGTTGTAGCAGCTGAAGGGTAAGGGAAGCCAGAATTCAAGTTGGGGGAAATCTGAGATTTCCCCCCAACTTGGTTCTAGTTTCCAAAAAGTGAGTAACCCCCACTCTTTGGGATTTGAGGATCCCAAGAAGGAAGCATGCCTGACGGGGGAGGTTGAGAATGAGGTCCGGTTGGAATACCGGAATAAGGTTGCCCACTGCCAGGTGTGCTGTACATACCGTACTGAGCAGATGCTGCTGGTTGGGATAGTTGTTGGATAGAACCAATAGGTTGTCCGCCAGCGGATGGGTTGGATGGCCCTATGAGAGGAGGTTGTTGAGTAGGAATGGGGTTCCCAACAAAAGGTTGTCCTCCAACTGGTTGGGTTGATGACCCTATGGGAGGAGGTTTTTGACCAACAATGGGGTTCCCAACAAAAAGTTGCCCCCTAGCTGGTTGGGTTGATGGCCCACCAGGGGGGGTTTGTATGTTGGAGTTAGGGGCCACTGTAGTCGGTTGTCCACCCCCTGAAATGGTGTAAATGGTGGTTGAAGGTGATCCTCCGGTCGAAACGGAAGATCCAACAGTGTGACTAGGTGTTCTTCCGCTGCTAGCCAAATATGATAGTGTGGATTGGCCAATGGCGCCAAAAGTACCGATTTGCGGAGGAGGTCGTCCATATCTGATAGGTGAGGACGGAGAAAAAACTGGGTTATCCCTCATAGAGTGTGCACCAAACATAGGTGATGATAGCAAATGTGGGGAATTTAGCCCAGGGGTATTGGCTTCGTCCATAATGTGTTCAATGATAGGAGGACCATCGAGAACTGGGTCCGAGTTCATATCCTGAAAAAGATTTTGGGGGTCTGGCGGGAACCTAGGTATAGTAAAGTCCGAAGGTCCTGAGCCGTCTGCAAAGGAGTGATGAAACTCTGTGCTAGACGGGACATTGGGAACCCTATAGTCAGAAGGACGAGTGTTATCCCTAAAGTTGAACCTAGACTACGGGATTCAAGCTTAAAGAAATCTTTGTATAAATCAAATAAAATCACACTGAAAACACCAATTGGTATGAAATCAAAAATTGTAAAGGCATCAAACAATTTACAAGAAACCAAACTAGTATATGTCAATTAACATAAAATCAAATCTGTTCTGCACATATCACACAATCCATACTGTATTATATGGGTATTTACAATCTTTACAAGCAAACATGATACTTTTAAAAGGATAGGCTGGTGTGAAATCAGAGTTACAGGAAAGTCAAATAAACACTGCATAACACGGAGTTTATCACAAATTTCAATATATAGGCACTATGATCCTAAATCATGAAGTGAAACTGTCAATGTTTATAAAATAAAAAGATAACTGTCTTCTCATGATAAGAATTATTGCAATGGAATATATATGACCATATACATAACAAAGTTATCAGAAAGACAATTCATATAACACAGGGGCAAATCATCATCATGTTTATTCAAAAATAGAACCTGTTACTGAAGCTGCAAAATGCTCATGTTACACAGATGGGTTCACAATTGATCATGCATTACTCCCAAAACTGCCAACTTCTAGTTCTCTAATCGAGACTTCCTTTTGTACAAAAATCCTCTATCTAGCAATTAACCATAGATCCTAAATTTCTGGATCGAACTTCCTTCAAAAGTGGGAAGTTAATCCTTTACAAAATTTTAGGCTACAAGTGTCATACAAATGTCAAATATAACAACATAAGTTCAAAATCAAATAACTTTTAAACACCTAAAGGCTTCTAGAAGCCTCAGCTAAGGCAGCTAAGTCGCTAAGCACCTGTGAGCGCTTTTGAAGCCTCGCCAATTCAACATATTTATCACTTTCCTTGTTCTGGGCTTTGAGCTGCTCCAGCTGTCTTTGCATGTCTCGCTTCTCCTTGAGGATATTCTTAGAAATCTTCAGTAATTTTTGGAACTCTGCTTCCTTATTTTCCATGTCTTCTCGTAATCTTTTTTTTGCCACCATTAATTTCTCATTAATGTCCTGCAGGTATATTGTTTGTTCTTTATAAGTTTGAAGAGATCTTTTACATTGACCAAGTTCTGAGGAAATATCCAAATCCTCCTCTCTTATGCAACCTCTTTCTTCAGTCAGATTTCTTGATACTGAACCTTCTTCAAAATTGTTTTGTTTGTCTGTACAAAACATTTCTGGTGTGGAACCTGCTACACCTTGCATGTCGATAAACTGTTCCATATCCTCATCATACTTGTCCTCTACTGTGTGTACTAGTCCTTCACTTGCAGCATCTTCAATAACTACAACTTCCTTATCATCTTCCATAACTGTTCTTTCTTCCATTTGCATTTTCTCACTGAGTCTGGTTCTTGGTCTGCCTTCCCTGAATAACTGTTTACAACTCTTCTTTTTTGAAGCAATGCTTTTAATCATGTCACTGAGTTTTTCTGGATTTTCTTGTGTGCAGGGTGTTTCAGGGCTCAAACTGCTCTGTACAGCATCATTTTCTTTGTTTTTACCCTTTTGAACTATCTCTGTAGGGTTTGCTGTCTGCTGGTTAGCGTCCTCAATCATCTTCTTGCCTTTCTCTTTAGGATTATCACTAAACCCTAACTCTGTCAGCAGAGAACCCCATGTTCTTTCTTCTTTTTGCAGCTGAGTTAGAATCAACAACTTAATTAGCCCCTGGTGATAAACCGAGCGAGCTGTATGTGCTAGATGGCCTTGAATCTTAGCAATCATTTTTTGGAGGCTCTTAAATAGGTAAAATGGAAGATTCAACTGTGTACTACCATGAATATGCATTAGAAGTTTCAAATGGCACTTTAAAACCCTATCATACCTTCCATCACAAGTGATATAATTCTGAATTACCTCCAATGGCACTCTCCATTCTGGCTTCATTTTGCTAACATGAACTCCATTTTTCCAGTCGAGCTTTTCACTTCCCAGGATCAAGAATTCGCTGAAATCTTCTTTGAAATCCTTTTGTTTAAACCATTTTTCCCCTTCTGCAGGAACATTTATATCTTCAGCAATAGAATCTTCATTGACTCTCACAGTTAAGGTTTGTAACTGAACCCTGTCATCATCATAATTTTCAATAAAAGCCATTGTCAATTGTGAATGGTATCCCTGCAATTTATCACAAAAACTGAACCAACCCGACCTCTGTATCAACTTTGCAGTCCTTGGAAACTATTTAATCCAATCTGTATTACTAGGTTCCAATCTACAAATGAAACCTCCCTGCTTTTTCTTCACGACCATCTCTAGCTCCTCTTCAATTTCAATTACCCTTGACATTATAAACCCTAAATTGACTTCAACTCAGCTGTATGAACCAATAATGCTTTTATATTTCGGCTAAAAACATTAATATTCTGCTGCACATAACCCTATTAAACATTCAACTCAGCAAAGTCTTCACGCAGTACTGTTCTAAATAGGACATTTGTCATGCGGCGGTGTGCTTTAAGAATGGCGATGCTGAAGCTGCGTGCTCTGCTATGCAAGGAAGCACAAATGTATTCGATTTCTAAATTTGCAAGCGCTAGGGTTCAGACATAAACCCAAAATTTTCAGAACCTTTACATAACACTGCTTGTGATCAGATGGCGATGAACAATGAACCAAACCATTCTGCGAATGCCCTTCTTCAGCAAACTAATGAAAAACATTTTGATGGAACATGTGCATTGGGCTATTCTTGTTATGATGATCACACTTACTCATTATATGAATGGTTTTAATCTTGACATGACAACACCTGTATTCTTCCATAATTGCCACCATACCATATGACTCATTATTTCATGGTCAGGGATGTAAAAACATATAGGATGTCGAATACTTATAATATAAGCTTACATTCCATGAAATAAATCATAAACCATTTGATAAAATGTCATGTGATCATTTTGACATAAAAAAGAAATCAATATGCTGCAGGCTCACAAGATGCTGCTAGTTTAGAAAAATGCCACCAGTCTGTAAGATTGCATCCTGTAACACATACCTTTTTGCACATACATGGGCTCATAATTAATGAATAAAAACTTTGATGATTTTAGGTAACTCAGGAACCCTAATAGTGAAAAAGAAAATGTAAAATATGAAACAAAGTAAAATTAAAAACAATAAAAACAAATCATAATCAAAATTTAAAAATAAGTAGAAGGAACAACCCTAGAGATAACAACGAGAAATGGGGGGGTATCTAGACGTTGTCGAAAGCATTTGCTCTGTGCTGCGTCTAAATTGTGCTGATGCTAATGGAGAGTTCACTAGGCTAACCATACTAGACTGGATGGAAGCCATGATTTCATGTCCCGGTGGGAGGTTGGGTAGATCTAAAGTACAAGGTACGTTGCTAGAAGAACTTGTCTCTTGAGGATGAGCATTGGGTGACGTAGTAATAACAGGTGGAAGTTCCGCCTGGGAAGTGATGAAGCCATAATTAGGTTCAAAAGGTGTGTCAGGGAGTCGAGTATCTTCAACGATTTCAACGTATCCGCCTGGGACTGAAATCAAGCCAGGTATGTCCTAGTCGGACCCTTCTGTGGTGCCAATAGATCCTTCTGTATCATCGTGAAAAGTGTCTGATGGACGGGAAGTGTTGACATCCGGTAGAAGGATGACCTCTGGTCTAGTACTTTGGGTTGTACTAGGTTCAGCTGCTGTAACTGTGTCCACTGTAACAGATAAATATGGAATGATAGTGGGTGAGGTGATAGTGGAAGTCTCAGACATGCTAGTGGTTGCAGAAGCTGCAATAGATTCTGAGACTGTGCTGTGTGTGGCAGTTACGGGCGAAACTGAAGATGTTGTACGTATCGGTGGTGGAATGTTGCCTCGACCAGCACTGCGGCCAGGAGGAGCAGGAATGCATGATGCAGGCGGACCAGAAGTCCGTGGCGGTGGTGGTGGTGGAGGGCTTTAGCCCTGTGTTCTTCGTGATCTACGTGGTTGTTCTGACATGATGACAGGAAAATGGAAATCGGGGGCAGTGTCGTAAACAAAGAACTCAAAAACTCTAATGCAGCCGAGTGTGCAGAAGAGGAGCTAGAAAAAGCAATGCTCGTAGGCCAAAAAAGTAAGCTCTAAAATCTATACTGAGACCGCTGTCTCAATAAGCGAGTTGATGCACAAAATGGCCAGAATGCCAACAAGCAATCCCTACAAAGAAAAATGACCCTCTATGAAGATGAGATACCAAGCAAACTCCTAACTAAGAGCTGGAGACGTCAACAAGCTGTATCCTTCGCAAGGTGATGAAATCCAAGTCGAACAATACAACATGAGAGACCGATATAAGAAGGATATCCCTCTACCGAAAGGGATCCTGGGTAAAAGAGCCCTAGTAGAATAGATACTAAGCTACCTCGTTCATGACACGTCGGAAAAGGTTTTGGGAACTTCAGCCTTCCGAAGAAGACAGCGATCGATGTTGCCTTAGGGCTAAGTGGAGTGCGGTATTCCACAGAGTCCGTCCGGTTCTCAATCTCGCGGCCGTTTAACCCCTGAAAGTTAAAAACAGTCAAGAGGCCCCTCCACAAACTAGCTGTGACCGTGTCAATAAATACTAGAGTATTTTAGTTCCCTAAAGACAATGACTATGTCTCAGATGAAAATGACAAGGGGGAATTATTTTGATGCCTATCCCAGGTGTCCTACCTAACTACCAAATTCTTTTAATTTCCTCAAGTGAGGTTAAAGTTGGTTTAATTAGGGTGATTAATTTTAGTGGCTGTCTTACTCAATCAGGTAGTGGACGTGCAACTTGATGGTGTTATGACGACTCAAATCATGCAAATGAGAATGAATCAAAAATAAGCCTTTGTCTTCGATGAAATCTAGCTAAGGGAAAGATAGAGTTTCTTCGATCAAATATGCATGAAAATTTTCACAAGCAATCAAAGTAAAAGATTTTTCTTTTCTTTTTGTAAACAAGCCAAACTGAAATAACACTCCTTTTAATGCACTGATCCTACAATCTACAATGCTTCAAATATGAGAATTTTTTGTGGCAAAATCAATGATTCATTTCCTAATGCAAAATAATGCTGGTAGACTTTTTCAAATTAAACAACAAAATTGCTCTCAAATGATAATATTTTAATTACTGAAAATGATAAAAATAATGTGACTATAAAAGCTACAGGATTCAGTAACAGAGAACAGTGGTGTTGATTTGGTTGGGGTGAAAAAATCAAGCCAATGTAATCAAACTGGGAAAAAGACCCAATGTGTCAAAAATGCCACTAATTCAAATAAATCAAGCTCGCAACAGGGAAATAATCAGATCACACAGACTGTAAAATGACCAGGATGTTAATAGGCAACAGCAAAGACTACCTAAGGCAGAGAGAGACTCAGGAAACCAAGCAAGTATAAAAAATTTAAAAATTTGCAGACACTACCGTGGGTCAGGGTCTGACTAGAGCGCGACACTATGACAGTACCGCTCTGGTACTAATGCAGAGAACGCGGTACTACCGCGCTGGAAGTAGTTCTGAAGGTGTGGTATTGTGGCAAGGGAAGGAAAAAGCGCAACTTGAGAAGAAAAAATAAATTTTTCAGGGTTGTTGCTAACCCAGGGGACTTAGTGATCAGACAGGGAGAAAAATACAGCGAGGAGTGGTGAATAAAGGTCAAAAAAGACCAAGATTCAAACTGGTTTGAAGTGCAATAAAACAAATCACAATCAACAGATGGATGACATTGAACTGAATCGATCAAATAGAAATCAAACCCAACGGAGTCACCATTCTTGTTATGTAGAATTTTGTCCTATGGATAAGCCAAAACTCTCTTAACTTTAAAGCAGACTTTAAACTAACTCTAAAGCAAGAAACAAGTCAAAACAAATGCTACCTTGAAATTACTGAATTAACTTTTACCGCAAGATTAAATGTATTTAGAAACAATGAGAGATGAGACACACCTTTCAACTGACGTTTGTCCCGCTTCTAGCTCTTGATCCAAAGCTCCGATGTAGAACCTGTTAAGATCAACCAAAGAACAAACATACAAACTTCCAAATACCTTGAATGTAAAGGTTAGATTCAAATCCAGATTAGATACATTTCATGCTAAGAAATTATGCTAAAACACATGAAATGGGAAAGACAAGACAAGTTATCTTATTACAACTTGAAGCATGCTTACATAGGTTGCTTGATGTCCAAGCCAATCCTCCAGCTCCAAGTGCCTTCTCCTCTAGCTATCTCCACAATGCTGCAAGATCATAAGTTTGGTACTTCAAGAGTCCTCCCCCTTCCCCATGGAATGCCTCTCTTTTATAGTGTATGGTAGGGTTAACCAACAAGAGAGATGGATGGATCTAGGGAGAGATAAGTGGATCGGGGTTTCTAATCACAGAAAGTGAGTTGGGATCGAATCAGGGACCCCAATCTTCCACTATCTTCGAAAATCCAAAATCCCACAAGCCATTGAAAAAAGGCTATTAAAAGAGTACCGCGACCCGTAGTCTTAGCACAACGCGGTACTACCGCGTTCTGTGGAAATATCATAGCGCGGTAGTGTGGAGTATGGCGCGCATATAAATGAGCAAGGCGCGGTAGTGTAAGTAAATAAAGTATCAGCTGGGTCAGAACTTGTCAGGGTAGATTTACCTTCAAGGTTCATTCATCTTCTGGGTGGTTCAAACAGCAGGGGAAGTGTCGTCAACTCTGTTTGTGGTGGAGATGCGACACCGTGGAATATAGAGGTATAACAGTGAGGCCATGCAGGGTCATGTCGGATAGGATCATTGGTCAGTCTGGCTAGGTCAGGTAGGTTGAGGCTAGCCATGAATGGCAGACTGAAAGAAGGATGTGACACAGGAGTGGGTTGGACCAAGTTGGGGCCAATGCCCTCAAGTGGAGGGACAAGGTGTGGGATGTTGCCCCCAAGTGGGGGAACTAAGGTTGTATAGGATGGTCCTGCACCACCATGGGTAGTGTGAGTCACTGGTGGAGTGGTGATAGGTATGCCAGCTACTGGAATGGGAATGGTGACCGGGATGGTGGACGTGGCCCCCATCGAGGGCATTCCCAGAGCAGGTGTGGTAACTGGTGTAGTGGTGGACGTGCCACCAATGGGCCCTACAACGAAAGGAGTGGAAGTTGCTCCAGCCATGGGGCTAGTAGGGGCAGTGTAAATGGGGTTCTCAGACTCTTCTTCTGAATCAGAGTTAAAGTAAGGGGCGTCAATATCTGGTGACGGAGTCCTATGCCGTTGACGAGTGGAGTCAAGTGACAAGGCTCTAGATCTATGATAAGTGGTATCAAGTGATGATGATCTGTGGCGATGACGTGTGGTGTCAAGTGAACCGTGCTGTGGGGGCTCGCCCCTGAGGCGCCGAGAGTGTCTCGGGGACTCAATGGTGACAGATGGTGTCGAATCTTTGTGGGTTGAGGTGAGTAAAAAACAGCTCAAAAACCCTAATGCAACCGAGTGTGTAGAAGGAGAGCTCAAAAAACAAGGCACTCAGGCCAACAACCAACTCAAAAACACCCACTGTAATAGCTGTGCTACAATAGGTGGAGTGTCAACAGAAATGGTCAGAATACCAACAAGCAGCAGGTTTCCTAAAAATAAAAAATGGTGGACTCACTAGACCAAAAGGAGGTAAGGGAGCATGCAAACACCTAACTAAAAAGTATTCTGACTCAACTAAACATATCCTCTCCAAGGTGATGAAATCCAACTCAGACAATATGAATAGGAAAGCCAAGTGGCTAAGATGTCCCCCTACCGGGAGGGACACCGGGTAGTCAATCCTAGAAGAATGGCAACTAAGATTCCCTGTTCATGACACGTCCAGAAAGGTGAATCTGCCATTTGGTCCTTTTACCGCAATACCCCAATACAGGGATATCCCGAGAACTGTGAAACGTATCCCTTCGGTTACTGAATGGAGTGCGGTATTCCACTCAGGCCTCTGGAACCAGTCTCGCGACTTCAACCCTCCTAGGGGAGAGGCCCTCTGGTAAACTGGTTGTGACCGTGCCAAAAAGTACTAGGGGATTTTGGTTCCCTAATTGGACAACGACTATGTCTCAAGTGTAAGTAACCGAGGGGTGTTATTGGAAGCCTATCCCCCCGATCCTACCTAGCTACAAAGATTCTTTTGTGTTCCCCAAGTGGGGTTAGAATATTGGTTGAGTTAGATAGTTTTTTAAGGCTCACTTGATTTATGTGACAGAGTGTGTGCTCGTGAGGTAATGATGAACCCAAGTAGAAAGTGCCACTAGGGAGGGAAACTTTCTATCTAGCAATAACAATACAGAAATGAACTTTTTTTAAAATGCACAATTCTCTTTTTCAAATTTAAAATGCTAAAAATGAAAAAACGGTTCTGTAAATGAACCAGAAAAAATGCAGAAAAATGCTGTAAGGAAGGGTGGCTGCAGGTAAGACAGAGGGCTGTGCTAATGCAGAAAATAGTGCGGCAAAGTTCTGGGCTCAAAACTGGAAAAAATGCAGAAATCAGACCGCGGGTCTGTGGCGAAATTGAGCAGTCGAACCGCGGGTTTGAGGGAAACAGGCGCAGACAGGACGCAGGTTCTTGGCAGACAGACGCAGTCGAGATGTAGCAAAGGGGTGAAAGTCACAATCAGGACGCGGGAAAGACGCCGAAAGTCGTCGGCGGGTTGCGGGAAACTGGCCGAAAGCTGCAGGCAGGACGCAAGAAAGACGCCGAAAGGCACCGGCGGGTTGTGGGAAACTGGCCGAAAGCCACAGGCGGGACACAGGAAAGACGCCGAAAGGCGCCGGCGGGTTGCGGGAAACTGGCCGAAAGCCGCAGGCGGGACGCCTGAAAAAGGGTAATAGCCGCAGTCAGACCGTCCCAAACAGGCTAATAGCCGCAGCCGGATCGCAAGTAACAGATTGAAAACGGACGGTAGGTCGCCGAAAATAGTCTGAGAGCCACGGTCGGGTCACAGGTAAGTGTCTGAAAAATGCGGTCGGCGTGCGACTGTGGGGGGAAAAAACGCGGTATACGGCGGCCGAAAGGGACAGCCGAACAGAAAAAAGATTTAAAAATTGTAACCAAAAATTCAAACTTAATGGAGTCGCCAAAACTGTAGCTAGGGTTTTACCCCTAGCTTGTGCAAATGAGCACCTACTAAGGAGAATGGACTCCTTAGTAGCAGTTCAGTAAATGTAAATTATTATGGTAAAACAGAAATGTAAACTACTCTAAAACATGTGCATGAAATATAAACAACAAGATGTAAATAATGGTTTTTGTATTAATATTACCTCCAATGTGAAGGTTGGTGAAGCTCTTGCAATGTCCAAGAGGGTTGCTCCAAGCTCCAATGTGCTCCTTCTCTTTCTCCAATGGTGGAAATGGGCCAAAAGGGGCTCTCAAGGTGAAAGTGGCTCAATGGTGAGTTAGGGTTTCAAGAGAGATTTTGGCAGAGTAAGGGTATACTTGATTGTGGATGTGGAATAAGGGGTCTCCATCACCTATTTATAGTTTTTTGGTGGTGGAATGTTGGCCCATGGTTTTGGAAAAGATATGGTTTAGGGCAACTGTATAGGGTTTTTTCCTCCTTTTCCTCATTATTTTATATTTTTTATTCCCTTTTTAGAGGGATTTTGCTATTTTTGGAGGAAAAAGGGGTTTTTTAGCCTTTTTGAGGCTTTTTTGATGGTTTTGTGGCCTTTTGGAGGCATTTTAGGCCTTTTGGAGGCTTTTTAGTGGGATTTTTAGGGGTTTTAAGGGAAATGTGGTAGGAAAATGGACAAATGAGCCATGTAATGAGGTAGATGAGGTAGTGAACACTTTTTAGGTGTTAACAAGTCTCCAACCTGAAAACTTTCCACCTTTGCCTTCTTGTCAAAAGTATATTTTATCCTTTTCTGGTGAGCTTCTGACTTTTCCACCAATTGTTCTCCAGTATGCTGCAATTCAACCAAGTTGAGCATTCTTCTCACCATGTCATTTGGTTCATCCTATTCCTCCTGAAAGAACTTAGCTACTGGCAGAACTATCTGCATTGGGAAAATGGCATCAGTACCATATACCAATTTAAATGGAGAAGTCCCTATGGATTTTTTATTGGTCCCTCTGTCATCCCAAAGAGCAAACTTTAGTTTAGAATCCCAGCTCTTCTGATTTTCATCCAATAGATTTTTGATGATTCTAATTAGACTCTTATTGGATGACTCAGCGAGGCCATTTCCTTGAGGGTAGTAGGGAGTAGAGTGTACCAATTGGATGCCCATTGACTCACACATGTCAACTAATGCATTATCTTAAAAGCTGGTGCATTATCAGTTACCAGCCTTTTTCGGCAACCAAATTTGATAAATATGTTTTCATAGAGAAATTTCATGATGACTTGATGATTAGCTTTCCTTGTGGGAATTGCCTCTATCCACTTGGTAAAATAATCAGTGGCTACTATGATCCATCTATGCTAACCCCTGGATGAAGGATTAATCTCACCTATAAAATCTAGACCCCATTGTTGGAAGGGACCGTTAACTATAATAGGTTTCAGGGGCAAGGATTTAAGCTGTTGTTTTCCTACAAATCTTTGGCATTTGTCACAAGAATTTACAAAGGTGTATACATCAGAGAAAAGAACGGGCCAATAGTATCCATCCCTTATAATCTCATGAGCTGTAGTTTTCCAGTAGTGATGGCCTCCACATACACTTGAATGGAAATGATGCATGACTTGAACTGACTCTTCTTGATCTAAACATCTCAGCAAAACACTAGAAGGATATTTCCAATACAACAAACTATTACTTATGTGAAATTTAATAGATCTAATCTTAAGAGCTTGTGCTTGAGTTGTGCTAAGTTCAGGAGGAACTTCTAATTTTTGCAAAAAATGAATAATACTTGAATACCACTCGCATGAAAAAAATTTATCAGCCACCTGCTGACTGTCATGCTGCCCTTCTGTTGCTACTTCTATTTGCAAACTTGCTGAACTTATCCCGATGAAATTAATGTCAAGTAGTTCACAATTTTCTTCAGCCATAAGCTTAGCTAAGCCTTGTCCTTTTACTAGCTTGGTGGGATTCACTTCTATATGAAATTCAATCAGCTTAGCAATCCATTTGGCTCTCTTTCCATCAATGTCAGGATGAGTTAAAACATCTTTCACGGAAGCTGAAGGGACATAGGCAATGACCTTTGTATGTAGGATATAAATTATGAACGCCTTCAATGACTTGATTAGAGCATAAGCCTGTTTTTCTATAGTATCATATTTTAGTTCAGCATCCCTCAATGTTTTGCTGAAGAAGGCAATTGGGTGATCAAGACCTTCATCATCTTTCTGCAACAAGACTATTGCCACTGTATCATAGGAAGCAAAAGAGAAAATATAGAAGCTTTTAGTGAGATCTGGACTAATTAAAGTAGGTGCTTCCATGATAGCATGCTTGATGGCTTCAAAAGAGATTTTTGCATTGTCTGTCCATTTAATTTCAGATTCCTTCCTCAACATGGAAGTTATGTGTTTCACTAACTCAGAAAAATTTGGAATAAATCTTCTGACAAAGTTAATTTTACCAAGGAATGATTGGATGTATTTCTTTGACCTTGGTATGGATAGTTTCTAAATTGCGTCAACTCGAACTAGATCAATCTTTTCACCCTCTGCTGAAACTATGTGTCCTAGGATTTTCCCCTCCCTGAGAGCAAACTAAGACTTCTTAGAATTAAGAGATATTCCAAACTGTCTACATTTCAGAAAAAACCTTTTTTAGGTGTTGCAAATGTTCTTCATAACTGTTTGAGTATACAGTGATATCATCGAGATATATGAGGACAAACTTGTCTTTTAATCCCACGAAAGCTATGTCCATGGCCCTCTGAAAGGTGGCCCCAACATTCATCATCCCAAATGGCATCTTGGCATACATAAAGGTACCCCAAGGAGTGGTAAAAGCTATCTTCTCCTGATCATGAGGGTGTACAGAAACCTGGTTATATCCAGAATATCCATCTAGAAATGACATAACACTAGGTCCTGAAACTCTTTGCAGCAGATGCTCCATATTGGGAAGAGGGTAGTTGTCTTTCTTGGATCATTTATTCAGGTTCCTAAAATCAACACATAAGCTGATCTCACCATTCTTCTTCCTCACTATTACTAAATTTGCAATCCATTTAGAATATCTTAGGGGAGATATGATTTTAGCATCTAGGAGATTTTTTATTTCTTTCTCAATCACAGGTAACAAGAGAGGATTGATAGGTCTTAACTCCTGTTTGAAAGGGATGGTCTCTTTTCCAGAGGAATTATGTGTTGAATGATATATTCATCATGGGTTTTTAGATCACTGTATTCGCAAGCAAATACACCAGCAAATTCTTTCATAAGACTGCAAGAAGATGAATGCATCTTGGGAACCTTTCCCTACCAAAATAGTTCAGCTTGATCGATTAAAAGTTAGGGTAGTAGGAGAGTTGAAGAATGTTCTTTTGACGTTGTCAGCTGATCCAAGAATCCACCAAACCATTGACATAGTTGTGGCTGATATCCCCGAGGGATATGGAATGTGGCTAAGTAGAGATTGGTTAGAAAATCTCAAAGGATATTTTGCTACTGACTGGTCCCATTTGTGGCTCCCTTATAACGAAAGACCTAATAAAATCAAAATTAGTAGAGATCCATACATGAAGCAAGCAGTCATTGATTTGAATGATTCCAGTGAACTTGCTACTTCTTTAAGCTCACATATTGAACACTACACTTTTGACACATTATTTGGGTATTTACCTCTTGATTCATCGCCTATTGAGAATGTTCAGAATCAATCCCAAATTGTCAATTTTACTTCTGTTTTATTCTCCGGTTACATTGTACATAATGTCTATAATGTGAATACTAATTTTAGGATAGATTCAAATGCATGGACATTGTTCTTTGATGGGTCGAGATCTAAAGATGGAGCTGGTGCAGGATGTGTCTTAATAGACCCAAAGGGAACCAAAATAATGATTATATGCAGACTAGAATTTGAGTGCACTAACAATATTGTTGAATATGAGGCTCTGGTTCAGGGACTTAGGAAGGAAATCAATATGGGAGCTCAGGTAATAGAATGCTACGAGGATTCCGAAATTATTGTGAAACAGGTGAGGAATAAAATTTATTGTATATCCCCCTGCTTAATTAATTATCAGAATATGGTTAGGGATCTGACTAATTCATTTAGTGCATTCAATATAAAATCAATCCCCATGTCCCAAAACTTTGATGCAGAGTTATTGGCCAACACTGCTTCTTGATTGATTTCTCCAAAAGGTTTGTCCTCTAATACTTTCTCTATTGAGTTAGTGTACAAACCTTCTATCCCTGACAATGTCACAAGTTGGAAAGTTGTTGATGATGATCAACAGATCTTAGATTTCCTCACAGCCTAGGATACCTTCCAAGATGTAACCATAGATGAGGCTGATCATGAGAAATCTTTATCTGACCCTAACTTCCCTTCCAATCTTATTCCCAAGTCAATCGTTAATTTGGAAGAGTACTATGATTTGCAGGACAAGTTTAAACAGAAAACGAATTGTTACACCCATAGTTCATCTCTGAACTATGAACTTGTCAACCTAGGTACTGACCCAAACCCTCACTTAATCAATTTAGGGATTGACTGCTCTCCCAAGGAGAGGAAAGCTTTCATTAAATTATGCAGAGAGTTCAAAGATGTGTTTGCATGGACATATGATGAGCTCAAGACCTTTGATACCCATATCATGCATCACAATATTCCCATGAAACCTGATTTCAAACATTACCAGCAAAAATTAAGAAAGATGCATCCAAGCTTAGTACCATCTGTTAACAAAGAGCTCGTGAAATTGTTAGCAGCCAGAATTGTATTCCTAGTTAGACACATGCAATGGATTGCAAACTTAGTCCCTATTCGAAAAAGTAATGGGGAAATCAGATTGTGTGTAGATTTTAGGAACCTTAATAAAGCATCTTAGAAAGATAATTATCCTGTTCCTCCTATGGATAATATCTTACAAAAGGTTGCATGTGATGTGATGTTTTCTCTGCTAGATGGATTCTTGGGATATAATCAGGTTTTAGTTGCCCCTACTGATCAATTAAAAACAACTTTTAGAGCCCCTTGGGGAACATTTGCTTACAGACGAATGCCTTTTGAATTGATAAATGCAGGTGCCACTTTCCAGAGAGCTATGGACATAGATTCCAGGAGGTTAATGCATAATTATGTTGTTTTTTATTTGGATGACATTACAATTTATTCTAAAAAGAGGCATGAACATCTATTTTCTCTTAAACATGTATTTGAACGGTGCATAAAATATGGAATCTCGCTGAATCCAAATAAATCCATCTTCGCGGTTACTGAAGGTAAGCTATTGGGATTTATTATTTCAAATCACGGTATGTCATTGATCCCGAAAGGACAGATGCCATAGCAAAGATTGGACTTCCCAGTTCCAGAAAAGCCATGCAGTCATTCTTAGGTAATATTAACTTTGTTAGAAGGTTTGTTCCTAATTTTGCATAGATTGTCAAGCCTTTACAATAGCTGATTAAAAAAGATGCACAATTCAAATGCTCCGATGAGCAGAGAAATCCCTTCACTGAAATTCAGAAAGCCATCACCGAAGTTCTCGCTCTGATGTCTCTCGATTTCACTATATAATTTATTTTGTATGCATTCACTAATGATTTCTGGTATGCTACTGTTCACACACAGAAACACCCTGAGGATGTTGAGATTCCTATCTCCTTTATGAGCTCCACGTTTAAAGGGGCCGAACTGAATTATTCTCAGATTGATAAACATGCCTATGCAGTTTATAAGTATGTAAAACACTTCAGACCATATCTTTTGAAATCTCGGACTAAGGTAATTGTCCCTTATGCAACCATCAGGAATGTTTTGATCCAAAAGGAGTTAGGTGAAAAACGCGCTCACTGGATGACATCTCTTCAGGAATACGACCTTGAGATCACACTTGCTAAGATTGTAAAAGGCCAAGGTCTGTGCTTACTTACTGCTTAGTCTAATGACCCTGTACAGGAACAACTCGAGTGGAATCAGGAAGAAAGTACATCATAAAGTTTTTTAAATGTTATCTCTACACCAACATTTGAATGGTATGATGACATAATTTTTTTCTAACACATGGGTTTGCTCCCTAAACCCTTGATTTTAAAAAGCACAGGGCTTGAAGATTGAAGGCTGCGCCCTACCAGTTTATTGATGGTGTGCTTTTTAGAAAAAACTGTGATGGTGTTTTTCTTAGATGTTTAGATAAAACTGAAACTAACAATATCTTGTTGGAATTTCATACAGGAACTGCAGGAGGACATTTTTCAGGGGAAACTACTGCCCACAAGATCCTGAGAGCAGGCTATGACTGGCCAACTATATTTAGAGATGCATATTCTTTTACTAGGAAATGTCAAGCATGCCAAAAATGTGATGGAAAGTCAAAAAGCATGTCTTTCCCCTTGAGTCAATCACTAGCCAGTTTCCATTTCAACAATGGGGCCTGGATTTTGTTGGTCCCATTACCACTGCCTCCTCCTTGAAACATAGATACATCTTGACAACCACAGACTACTTCACCAGGTGAATAGAGGCAATTCCTCTTAGGGTTGTGTTGTAGGCACAACAGATCCCATGTTTTATCCAAAACATGGGAGCCCCAATTCCATAACAAAGAGTAACTTAATCATTTTTGGGGTTGTTCATCCTGTTTGCCATTTATTTTGATGTCTTTGATTGGATTTAATTAAGTTAGTAAATTTTTCTTTCTCAAAAAAGTGATGCATTTTTTTGTGTGTTTTTGGGAAGATGCGGAAATAAGTATTGGGTTGAATTTTTAATCATCCCACAACCTGCAACCCGCAATTACGGATTGCGGGTGTTTTTGTTTACATTTCGAGTTTTCCCTTCTGCAATCCACAACCCGCAAATGGAAGATTGTGGGATGCAAAAAAAGGTTTTGAAAGTTGCATGTAAAGTTTGTAAAGTTTCCTTCCTGTAACCCGCAACCCGCAAATTGCAGATTGCAGGATGTGGAAAGGCCGTTTTGAATAAGGATTGGTGTATACTCTCTGCAACCGACAACCCACAAATTGCGGGATGCATAATTATTCTCACCTCAGATTAGGTTTACGTTTCGCAACCCACAACCCACAATTTGTGGATTGTGTATTGCGTAAGGGTGTGTTTAGTTTTTAATAACGAGTTCCCTCATTTGGAATCCTGCATCTCACATCCTGACCATTGATATGCAGTGATTTGAGGGCCATGATTGCATCTGGAGAAATGATTTGAATTTCAACTTTTCATGCTTGGTTTGTTGTTTTCACCATTGTTCTAGTTTTTGTAAGAATATGCAAGGATCTCGCAGCTGTAGCAATTCACAATCAAACTCACAAATATGTTGCAAAGAAGAAGAGAAGGAAACAGTCAATGATCACTCATAAACACAGTATAATAGAAAAATATCTCAATATTATCGAATGAATAAGAATGTAAGTGAATGAGTACAATAGAACAATAAGGTGCATAATATAGGATTCGAATAGGCCAAGTAGGGCATTCGAATTCCTAACTCAGAGTGTGGCTTGGATGATAGTGGAGTCATCATCCAGTCAATTTATTAGTCATCAATGGCAATAGTCAGTCAATTGATTCTAACTTAGTGAGGTAGGAAATAACTGAATGAAGGAGGCTCAGTGGAGGGCGCATGAGGAGTCTAACTGAGTAAGGTAGGCACTAACTAAATGAAGGAGGCTTAGTGGAGGGTGCATGAGGAGATAATTGGAGTCAGAATGGGAAGACTAGTCTCACTGGAGGTCCATCGGAGTGAAACAGTCAGTGGGGGAGTCAATCTAGCCTTAAATCAAGGAAGGACTGAGTAATAACTGATTGGTAGGTGAGAAAGGTGCCTAACTGGTTGTGGTAGGTGAGAAAGGCACACTTGTCATGGATAAGGGTGCTTTTGGTAGGTGGGAGGCCCCCTGGGGGCTGTAGACATGTTCTGGAGAGCTAGAACCAAGCTCTAGGAGCTGGGAGGTCCACCCTGATGATGACTGAATGCAGGCATGCATGCAAAACTAAAAAATGAAGGGGAGAATATTCCAACACCCCCCCGCAAGCTATACTATGAGAAATAACTGAAAAGTAGGGCCCTGGTAACTAAGACCAAAGGTTACCTTGTAAAACAACGAGATAGGGCCCTGGTTACTGAGACCAAAGGTCACCCCGTACAATCAATCTAAAATAAACTAAGTGAGGAAAGAGGGAAAACCCAATGGGAAGAAATCCCTCGCTCAAAATAGACTAAAGGATGCCATGGAAGCATACAATCTCTCACCCTTAAGGAGGTAAGTGTCCTCCTTTCTCAAAGATGGATCTAGACATCCAAAATGGATGAGGAATTTCAAAAGGATGAATCCTTACATGTGAAAATTTTGATCTGGTAGATCGGGAAGCAGTGGTTTCCCATCGAAGGAGAGGATCAGTAAAGAAGGAAGAGTGGAACCTCTCATGTTGAGACTCTAATCTGGATGTTCTGAAAGTAGTGAATTTCCACTAAAGAAGAGTAGGAAAAATAGGTGAGATATCTTCAGGTTCTTGTGGATATGGATCTCCCATTTGCTCATCTCCTTCATTAGTTTCTAGACCTTCAGGTTCTTGTGGATCTGGATCTAGCATTCCCTTATCTCTATCTGCAATATCATGTGAATATGTATCATCACATCCAATCTTTGAATCTGAAATATCAAGTGGAGGAGCAAGTAAAATTAGCTCATCCTCACATGCAAACTCTGAATCTGACATTTCATGAGGAGAAGTAAGTGTTGAGATATTGTAACTTCAAAGAATATTATAATTGTACTTTATTATTCCGGAGATGTTTCATTCCTCCTTGAATATCTTATTGTATATCCGGAGATGTTTATTCCTCCATCGGAATGTGGTAACTTGGGTTATTAGACTTCCCTAGTGGCGGTCGGCCCTATATGTGTTATGTGGGTCAAAGGGTTATTAGACCACCCTAGAGGGGTTGGCCCAGTCAGTTGTAGTGGGGTATTTAACCCATTGGTTAAATACGAGCCTACATGTCTTGTGTAAAAGACAAGTCGGAGTAGTGTATAAATAGAGGAGTTGTATTCCTCATTCAACACACACTCACTCACTTGAGAGTGGCGCACTTGTGGAGGAGAGGTCTGCTATGGAGAAGGAGGAGCTTATGCTCAGGGTTTGCATCTTTGTATATTGCTGTTCATCTATATTGAGGAAGCTTTACTGAGTTTTCTACCCCATGAGGGTTTCCCAGGATAAATCTGTGTCTCTTGTGTTTATGTTGTTCTTGTTGTTTCTTCAGTGATCCTGTATATGCTATTGTTGTGAAATGGAATGTAACGCTTCTATTTTCTGTCTTAGCATATTAAATCTTAACATGGTATCAGAGCTAACCTGAAGGAAGGCAAGGTATGGCACTTACGACACTTGCTTCTCTTGCGACAATTTGAAGGTTAGGGTTTTATATAGCAAAAACCAGTCATCGTGGAACTTTCGCTATAAATCCATTTATGCGAAGGTTTCAGAATCTGAAACCTTTACAGGTCGTATATAACATCTCCAGGTATCTTGTGTCCAAAGGGAACCCTCCGATCCATTGTATTTTGTAAGTTATGATCAGTACAAGTTAGGGTTTCTACCTCTTCCATATCTCAGTCAAAATCAGGTGACCTTGGAAAAAAGGTCATAACTTAGGCTAGGAAGCTCCAAATGAAATTTCATAAAATGTGATAGGTAGTACACAGATTGTACTATCTCAAGAAACATTTTCAGAGGCCGAAGGTGAACCAGTGACACGTGGCACGCCGTACAAGTTCACTCTCCTTTTTTATCCCATAAACAGGTCACATTGCGACACTTGGCATAACTCTCTCTCAGAGAGTCCAATTGAGGTCAGACCTGTCAGGATGGAAATATAATAGGGCGAGCTATCTCAAGAAAAGTTTTTAGAATCCTAAGTTGAAACAATGACATGTGGCACGCCATACAAGTTCGCTCTCCTGTATTATCCCAAAACAGGCCACGTTGGGACATTTGGCATAACTCTCTCTCAGAGAATCCAATTGAGGTCAAACATGTTGGGATGGAAAGATGACAAGTCATGCTACCATAGAAAACGTTTTCAAACCCTGTGGAGTGAAAATTTTGGAGTTACAGCAGAAACAATCAGGTACATATTTCTGTCAAAACAGAATTATTTTTTGAGCACCTTCATTCATGGCTTCCGGAATTTAGGGTTTCGGAGAAAGTTAGAATTTTTGGAATCGGACTCCATGGCTGAATGCTACTCAGGAAAATCGAAATTTAGAGACCAAGATCGAATTTTTTGGTTGGGTAGAAGACCGGGCTTGATCAAACCCCAGTTCGGGATTTTGATCGGAAAGATGGAAAATTAGGGCTTCAGCAAAAGTTGGAATTTTTTTAAGTCTGTAACCACGGCTGGAAGCCCCTCAAAAAAAAAAATATTTTAGAGCTTTGGATCGAACCTTTTGATTGGATAGAAGGGTGGGCTTCATCAAACCCTAGTTCGGGTTCCTGTCCAGAAGATCCAGAAGTTTTGAAGGCAATTTTAAGGGGTCAAATTTTGGAGATTTCAAAATTGAAGTATGCTAGCAAGACACATCCTTCCATCCATTCAGAAGTGTGAAAATCAAAGATTGAATTTTTAGGGTTTCTCTAGCAAACCCTAATCAAGCTCCAGATCAAGTTTCAGGGGGAGTTGAGGCTAAGGCCTTACATAAGAAGACTACAAGAAGTCTCGACAGGTATGACTTAAGGAGGTTCAGGTATGTCTTGAAATCTGATTCTTGATTAAGTTCATGATGTTTTTGTATTCATATTATTTATTAGTACAATCTTGATTAATGTTAGAATTGTCTTATCACCCTAGTAACAGTATGAATGTATGTGAATGATCGAAGACATTCATTGATTAGGGCTATATGATTGTACTAATGCATTATGGTGTTGTGTGAGGTTGATGTTGTCTGCTAACAAGATACAGGTACATCACAAAAGACAAATCAAGTTCCATGACCATGACAACATGAAGACAAAGACTCATCCATAATCTTTGTTCTACTTACGAGGTATGTATGACTTTGTTATATTATGCTTAACCTATGAGACATGCAGGTTCTAGCTCAGGATCTCTAAATCATTGAAGAGATTGTTGTACATAACTAAGCAGGTATACTAATCCAGGTATGTTTTCTTATGTCAAGTTAGAATCTTACCTTGTGTTAGGATCCCTTATATAAGTATACTTGGTATGATTGGTTATGCTTATTCATAAAGTTAGTAATCAAGGGTTTATGCATATTATGTCTCTTGTCTTGATGATTTAATTAACCAGAAGAGTACTATGATCAAACAAGAATATGCATGAGTAAAAGAAGACTTCCTTGAAACCCTGAATACTAATGATCATGACTATACATATTCAAGATTATTTAGAATTAGAATGTTTTGAGAATATACTAATGAATGTATGTTTGTGTATGAGATCATGAGGATGACACTAGTGCACACTTGAGCATGCACAGTGGTCCAGAATGAATAGAAGTTCAAAAGACATATAGAAGATCAAGCGGGAGGCAACCACACAAACATAAAAGATAAGTATTTGAGTTGATATTTGAAATAGTAAATGATATTGCTTGTATGCATATTCGTATTCCTAGAATATATCATGCTGAGTGTAAACATTCATAGAGCATTAAACAGTATACTACTAATATGCATATGATTGGTAAGTTGGACAAACATTCCATTGCTGCTTGTCTAGAATGAAACCTCTTTGCTGACATACTGAGAGCTGTGCACACTCTCGATAGTATGTTCTGGTAGAGATGGAAGGCATCTAGATAGCCACTGTATGCATACAGGATATGGGAAAGTGTTGTGCCAAAGTATTGGTCAAAATAGTTGCATAACTATGTAAATGATATCTGTATGCATAATAGGTTATCATGTCAATATGATTTGATGATTATGAAGTATTACTAATCATGTACTTAATTTTGAATTGTAGGAAAGATCATGATGAATGATGAACACTGAACAAGCGATGGATGTTCAACAAAAAGACTTACAAATCAAACACACTATAGAAGGCTTGTGGCTAGAAGATTCTCTTAGAAAGAGGAAGAGAATCATGATGAGATGTTTGATCCAAGAGGCTAGATAAGACCATTCTCTTAATGGTGTAATTAAATAAGAAGTATGAATCAGGTTTTGTATGAGTTCCCAGGATCGATACTCAATTGATGAGCTTAATGATCACCATGGGTGATGTGGATCTCAACCTTTGCTACAAGGTTGAATATGGTTTCTATACACAGATGACATGGATGCAAGAAGGAACTCACCACAGAGTTTGAATGATATTGAGGCTCATATCAGTAGACTCATCTAACGAGAGATGGAACAGATATATATGCAGAAGATCATTCAATACAGAAATGAAAATGAAAGATCTCAGATTGATGCATTACTTCCTAGGTCTTGAAATATGGCAAGGCTCAGAAGGAATATTTCTCAACCAAGAAAAGTATGCTGAGAAATATTAAAAGGACTTGATGTGTTGGTATGGCCACTCTTGAAGTTGTTAGCAGATGACTCATCAGAGTTAGTAGATGGAACTCTGTACAGAAAAAATATTGAGTCATTGATGTGTCTAACGAATACTAGGTCAGATATATGCTTTGCTGTGAACACCTTGAGTCAGTATCTAGTGGAAACTAGATGTGTTCACCTGATAAGCTGCAAATCATGTGATGCAGCACCTAAAGGACACAATAGACTTTGATCTATGTTATCTTGGAGATCATGACTTCAGATGGATACACAGATGTTGATTGGGCAGGAAGTGCATCAGACAGGAAGAGCACATCGAGAGGATGTTATTGTCTGGGATCATCCATGATCTCGTGGTTGAGCAGGAAACAATCTAGTGTGGCTCTTAGCACAAGTAGAATATATGGCTACTTACTCTGCTAATTGTGAAGCGGTATGGCTTCAGAATTGACTTAGAGATGGACCCAACTATGATCCTATGTGACAAACAGAGTTGTACCAAAATGGCATAGAATCCAGTGTTCCATGATAATTCAAAGCACATAGAGATCTGACATTTCTATATACAAGATATGGTTAATGTTCGAATTCGTAACAAGTTACCAATGCACTAACCAAACCTCTACCGATCCGATGTACTAACCAAACCTCTACCTCAAGAAAAGTTTTCCAAGACAAACTTAATATAGTTAAGAAGGACCCTCCTCGAAAGGGGGAGTGATGTGATCACTTATGATGAGATTTCCCACATCGACAGTGAGGTCAATGATGTCGATACCTATATTGGTCATGCCGACAGAGAGGTTGGTGGATGGTCCTTAGACAGGGTCTAAGCTGACAAGGGGGTTGCATCATCCTTGAACACATGTTCTAAAGAGAGTCGTACATGTATGTCTTCGAGAATGAAGTCCTTGGTGGACATGTGGGGATTGAATCATCCCTGGACTTCAGTCCTAAAGAGAGCCGTAGACATATGTCTTCGAGAATGAAGTCCTTGGTGGACATGATAGGATTGCATCATCCTCAAGAGAGCCGTAGACATGATGTCTCCGAGAATGAAGTCCTTGGTGGACATTTGGGGATTGGATCATCCCTGGACTTTAGTCCTAACATGAGCCGTAGAAAGATGTCTCCGAGAAAGAAGAGGGATTGTATCATCCTTGAACACATGTTCTAAAAGAGAGCCTTAGACATGATGTCTCTGAAAATGAAGTCCTAAATGAACAGGTAGGGGATTATATCTTCCCTGGACTTAGGTCCCAGAATTGATCCGTAGACTGATGTCTCCGAGATCTGAAGATAGGACTGGATCGTCCCTAGACCTCGGTTCAAAAGGTACACGATAGGACTGGATTGTCTCTGGACCTCGGTTCAAAAGGTACATGATAGGACTGGATCGTCCTTGGACCTTGGTTCAAAATATACATGACAAATCCTAGAATTGATCTAGGTTACATCCAGCATGAAAAAGGGATGGCTCTGTAGATGTGATACATTCAACATGAAAAAGGGTTGGCTCTGTAGATGTGATACATCCATCATGAAAAAGGGTTGGCTCTGTAGATGTGATACATCCAGCATGAAAAAGGGTTGGCTATGTAGATGTGATACATCCAGCATGAAAAAGGGCTGGCTCTGTAGATGTGATACATCCAGCATGAAAAAGGGATGGCTCTGTAGATGTGATACATCCAGCATGAAAAAGGGATGGCTCTGTAGATGTGATACATCCAGCATGAAAAAGGGCTGGCTCTGTAGATGTGATACATCCAGCATGAAAAAGGGTTGGCTCTGTAGATGTGATACATCCAGTATGAAAAAGGAATGGCTCTGTGGAAGTAAATCCTAGATCTGATCTAGGTCACATCCAGTATGAAAAAGGACTAGCACTATGGTTGGGATTGCATCATCCCTAGACATGGATTCGTCTTAAATGAATCATAGACTGCATCGTCCCTAGACATGAGACTTGTCTTAAAGTGATAAGGATTGATCATCCTGGAACTTGATCTGGATTGCATCATCCATGGACCTATATCCTAAAGAGAGCAGGATTGATCATCTTATAATATGATCTTGTGATGACAATGCTGGTGATCATGCGATGACGATGCTGATGATCGTGTGATGAAGATGCTGTAGATCGAGATGATCCAGATGCTGTAGATTGAGATGATACAGATGCTGTAGATCATGATGATCCAGATGCTGTAGATCGAGATGATCCAGATACTGTAGATTGAGATGATCCAGATGCTGTAGATCATGGTGATCGAGATGCTATAGATCGAGATGATCCAGATGCTGTAGATCGAGATGATCCAGATGTTGTAGATGGTGATGATCCAGATGCTGTAGATCGTGATGATCCAGATGCTGTAGATCGAGATAGTCCAGATGCTGTAGATCGAGATGATCCAGATGCTGTAGATCGTGATGATCCAGATGCTGTAGATCGAGATGATCCAGATGCTGTAGATTGAGATGATCTAGATGCTGTAGATCGTGACAATCCAGATGCTGTAGATCGAGATGATCCAGATGCTGTAGATCGAGATGATCCAGATGCTATAGATCGTGATGATCCAGATGCTGTAGATTGAGATGATCCAGATGTTGTAGATCGAGATGATCCAGATGCTGTAGATCGAGATGATCCAGATGCTGTAGATCGAGATGATCCAGATGCTGTAGATCGAGATGATCCAGATGCTGTAGATCGAGATGATCCAGATGCTGTAGATCGAGATGATCGAGATGCTGTAGATCGAGATGATCCCGATGCTGATGATCATATGATGATGATGATGATGATCGTGAGGATCCAGATGTTGATGTTGTTGTAGCTGTTCGAGTGCTGCAAAAGATAAAGACTCAGTAATGAAGATGTTGATGTTCCAGTATTGAAGATGTTCCAGTAACTGCTTGAGTTACTGATGATGTTGAGAAAGCTTCCAATGATTTATAGATGTATCATGTATGATGTTGATGACTCCTTGCTCGCGCAGATGCTGTTATAATATCCTTCTCGTTAAGGGGGAGTGTTGAGATATTGTAACTTCAAAGAATATTATAATTGTACTTTATTATTCCAGATATGTTTCATTCCTCTTTGAAGATCCTATTATATATCTGGAGATGTTTATTCCTCCGTCGGAATGTGGTAACTTGGGTTATTGACTTCCCTAGTGGGGGTCGGCCCTATATGTGTTATGTGGGTCAAAGGGTTATTAGACCACCCTAGAGGGGTTGGCCCAATTAGTTGTAGTGGGGTATTTAACCCATTGGTTAAATATGAGCCTACATGTCTTGTGTAAAAGACAAGTCGGAGTAGTGTATAAATAGAGGAGGTGTATTCCTCATTCAACACACACTCACTCACTTGAGAGTGGCGCACTTGTGGAGGAGAGCTCTGCTATAGAGAAGGAGGAGCTTATGCTCAGGGTTTGCATCTTTGTATATTGCTGGTCATCTATATTGAGGAAGCTTTACTGGGTTTTCTACCCCATGAGGGCTTCCCAGGATAAATCTGTGTCTCTTGTGTTTATGCTGTGCTTGTTGTTTCTTTAGTGATCCTGTATATGCTATTGTTGTGAAATGGAATGTAATGCAGCTATTTTCTGTCTTAGCATATTAAATCTTAATAGTAAGAAAAATTGTCTCATCTTCATCATCACTCGAAGGAGGAACATATCCAAAAAAAATGATGCCATGAAGCTTTTCCAAAACATGTATGAGGTCTTCATCATGATCAGATGAGTAATGGAGGTCCATATGAGATGGACCAATAGGTTTTGGATATTTAGGTTCTTGTGGATCTGGATCCAACATTCGCATGTCATGAGTAGAAGAGTGATGGGAAGACTCCTTTGACAGAGGTAAGAAGTGTGAAAACTCATAGAGTTTTGTCTTTTGATTTGAAACTCCTTTTGCAATGACTTCCCCTGAAATCATGTGTTGTACTTCGACCTCATGTGGAGTAAAGATCACTCTTTTGCGATCTCCATTATGAGTCATTTGAAATACTAAAAGAACATTTGCTGCAAGAGAAGGAACATAGAGCACATTAGAAAAGTGACCATGATCAACATCAATTCTTCCTATCCCCTTAAATGTGACAGCTGAATTATTGCCCAAACTAATGGACTGACCAGTAGAGCTTTTGAGACTAGAGACGAGATATTTTGAGCAAGCCATATGGTAGGATGCTCTTGAATCTATGACGAGAGAAGAACCAGTTGATGTAACTATTGTGAGAGCATGACAACTTTCTTTGCCTTTGGATCTAGAAGAATTAGTATCAAGATCCTTCTTCCTTGCACATGCTAGTACAGGAAGGTTGTTTTATTCAAGTAATTTAGCCATCAAATCAATGGCCTTCCACATGCAAGGACTCTCAGGATGAGGCCCTCTATGACAGTATGTGCACTCTGCCTTTCCCTTTTGAGAATGTTTGGCCTTCTTAGAGTATGAAGCTCTATCTGACTGGTGTGTAGGCCTTGTATCACCAGGAATCTCTAGCTTTCCTATATCATTCGCTCTCTCTGCAACTGTAAGGGATGAATTCAATTTGGGTATGATGATCATTCCCATTCAAATCAACTTCTCTTCCTCTTGGGTAAGAGATTGTGTGAAATCATCAAATGAGGGAAAATTCCATCTTGGAATGGACAACCTAGCTGACTAGACAAAAACTGAGAAATTTTCCCCCAACTTTGAGAGAATGGCAAGTATAAGTTGCTTATCTTCCTTCACTATCTCATATTTTTTCAACTGTGATATCAAGCTTTTGAACTTGGTGAGAAAGGCATTGATAGAATCGAAGCTGCTAGGACTCAAACATATGAGCTCATTCTCCAATTTGTGTGCTACCATATCATCTTTTGTCCCAAAGAGAGATTTGAGCTTGTCCAACACCTCTTTCGGAGATGTAAGATCGATGACATGAAAGTGTAGTTCATCAGAAATTGAGAGAAGGAGGAGACCAATTGCTTCATTAAGCCGATCCAAGTACTTGGAATTTTCAACTGCACTGGTTGGTTCTACCATCGTTCCATTTCGTATTCTGGAGAAGCTCTTGGATCTCATGAAGATAGCCAACTTGGCTTTCCACTCAACATAGTTGGAAGATGTAAGCTTTAGATCCATCTGAACATAGAAAGTTGAATAGTTGAAGAAGATTCCGAATGAATGAATAAACCTACAAAAAAATAAAAGATGTGTTGATGGAGAATGCTACAATTCGACTGAACACTACCTTAAGGACACTTGGCACATGGACTAAGTCCTTCACACCTGGCTAGACCTCACTAGATTTCTCTAATGAAATCAAGTAATAGCACCGGGATTTGTTGTAGAAACTCAGAGGATTCTGGTGCACAAGTGAAATATAGCTGCTCAAATAAATGCTGCAACAACTGCTGCTACAACTTTGTAATATCCCTTTTTAATAATTTTATAAAAATGCTCAATTTTCCACTTTTCCCCCAATTTCAGCCTTTGACTAGTTTTGATGCCTAGGTCCCAATTTTGCCCCAAATGGTCCCAAATATTCAAGGAAGGTGTATGATTGATATTAGAACATAAATATGTGTTTTAGGGGTGCTTTTGGACCTTTAAAATACTTCTTCAAATCCTCTTTCAATTCTAGCCAATGTAGGTGACTTTACTAGTGATTTGCCTTTGACTAGTATTGGTCTCTAGGTCTCCCATCGGCTCCAAATGCTACCAAATATTCTGAGAAGGGGTATGAATGATATTAATACTTTAATATGATGTTGAATGATCATTTATGACCCCCCAAATACTTCTGCAAACTTGTTTAATGTTCTGGTCAATGTATGGTATTTTAACTAGCAATTTATGCATCAAATTCCCCCCTGGGTAAACACTGAAATGGCCTCCCAAATGCTTCAAAAATCCCTCGAATTTTTTAAAAGAGATAGGGGACATATTAATGATGTTATTAAGGTCTCATGTGAATCATTAATCAATTATTATACCTGTTCAAACCCTCTCCCAAACAGCAGCAAAAATCATAAATTCAACCCTTGGGGAAATGGCAGCAAATCCTCTCCAAATGCAAATAAACTGATTGAAATGGCTTCAAATGCTTAAGTGCTAAACATGAAACTTGTACTACTCATAAATGGAATTCCATAAATCATAAATATGTTGATGTAATTTTAACTTCAGAATGTATTTCACATATATGTATATTGTATTCCTATAGAGATGTTATTATTCCTCTATACGAAAGTGTCGTCATTTATATTGTAAGTGTTGTAACTTATACTTGATGGGTTATTAGACCACCTTGATGGGTTCGGACCTATATAATTCATCTATTTTAAATGTTTATTAGACCATCCTATTGGGGGTCGGCCCTGTCAGCATTATGCTATGTGGTTAAGTTGAGGCCGACCTAGTAAATGTTATTAGGAAAGTCAAGTCATGTATAAATAGAGTGCGGGAGGCACTCTATTTGATCATTCTATTCTTCACTCACACACTCATTGGAGAGTTGCATACTAGTGGAGGAGGATAAGCTGCTTCTAGGAGGACTATCTCTTGTACTTGGGTTGTATCATTGCTCTATCTATCTCTGAGGAAGTTGTGGGATTTTTCACCTTCTTGGTTTTCCCCGGTGAAACTCCGTGTCTCTTGTGTGCTTGCATTATTGTGTCCATGATTGATATGCTGTAGATATGATGTACATGTTATTCTCTCAGTTTAGATCCTAGATTAGATTGAAATTTCTGAAAAACTAACATGGTATCAGAGCTAACCTGAAAGAAGGCATGGTATGGTATTTATGACACTTGTTACACTTGCGAAGCTAGGGCTTGATATAACAAGAACCAGTCATCATAGCACTTTCGCTATAATTTCATTTTGGCGAAGTTTCAGGATCTGAAAATATTACAAGTCAAAGATAAGATCCCCATGTACCTTGTGTCCGAAGGAGAGCCACTACTTCGTTGTACTTTCATATTTATGATATGTACAATATAGGGTTTATGCCTCTTCCAAATCTCAGTCATAAACAGGTGACCTAGGAAAAAAGGTCACAACTTGGGATAGGAAGCTCCAAATGCAATTTCGTTAAAAGTGGCAGGTATTGCACAGAATGTACTTTCACAGGTCCGATTTTTAGAGGTCGAAATGGAACCAATGACATGTGGAACTCCGTACAAGTTCCCTCTCATGTTTTATCCCATAAACAGGTCACGTTGCAACACTTGGCATAAATCTCTCTTAGAGAATCCATTTGAGGTCATACCTATGGGGTTGGAAATATAATAGGTCAAGCTACCATGGGAAGAATTTTCAGACCCTGTAGATCTGAAATTTTGGATTTACACCAAAAACAATCAGGTGCATATTTCTGTCAAAACAGAATTGGATTTTGAGCACCTTCATTCATGGCTCCAGGAATTTAGGGTTTCAAAGAATGTTGGAATTTTTTGTATCGGAGAGCACGGCTGGATGATCCTCATCAAAATAGAAATTTAGATACCAAGATCAAATTTTTTGGTTGGGCAGAAGGCTGGGCTTGATCAAACCCTAGTTCGAGACTTTGATCAGAAAAGTGGAAAATTAGAGCTTCTACAAAAGTTGGAATTTTTGAATTATCTGACCATGGTTGGAAGCTCCTCAAGAAAATCAAATTTTAGAGATTTGGATCAAACCTTTTGGTTGGGTGAAGTTCTGGGAAAATCAAACCCTAATCCGGAAATCTAAAAGGCAATTTTGAGGGGTGAAACTTTGCATTTTTCAAATTCTGAGTATACCAGCTTGACCATCTCAGAAAGGCGCATCTTTCTATCCTTCTAGGAGTTTAAAATTCAAAGATTGAATTTTTAGGGTTTCTCTGACAAACCCTAATCCAACTCTAGATCCAGTTTCAGCAAATCAAAGTGGATTGGGTTAATCCTAGAAGAGAATGGATTGGTCACTTGCATAAGTGAAGAAGTTCTTGTTTTAGAGGGAGATGAGGCTAAGGCCTTACATAAGAAGATTACAAGCAAACTCGACAGGTATGACTTACGGGTATGTTTCGAAATCTGTTCATGATGAATTTTATGTTTGTCTTCATTAAGATTAGTACAATCTTCATTAATTTTAGACTTGTCATATCACCTTAATAAAAATATGAATGCATGATAGAATATATTCATTGATTAGGGTTTTGACACTAATGATTGTACTAATGCATTGTGGTGTTGTATGAGGTTGATGTTGTCCACTAACATGAAAGGTACATCAAGAAAGACAAATCATGTTCTAGTTCAAGAACAGATGACCATGGTGACATGAAGGAAAAGATTCATCCATTGTCATGGATCACATAGAAGATCTACTTATGAGGTATGTATAACTTGGTTCTATAATGGTTAACTTATGAGATATGCAGGTCACTAGCACAAATTCATTTAAGAGAACAAGAAGACATCATGTGGGTATGTTAGACATAACCAGCTAACATATTAATCCAGGTATGTTTTTCCTATATCAAGTTAGAATCCTACCTTGTGATAGGATCTCTTATATAAGTATACTTGGTATGATTGATAATGATTATTCATGAAGTTATAGGTTTGAGTAATCATGGGTTTAAGCATATTATGCTTCTTACTTTGATTGATGATATGACTAACCAAGAAAGTCCTATGGTCAAATAGGAATATGCATGAGTAAAAGAATTGTGATAAATTATCTGTGTATGAAATGATCTTGACCATACATGTTTAATATTACTTAGAATCATAATGTTTTTTATAGTATTAAGATTATACTAATGAATATATGTATGAGACCTCGAGGATAACACAATGATGATACTAGTAAGTATGCATAGTAATCGAGGATGGATATAAGTTGAAAGACAGGTAATCCAGGAAGCAAAGATCAAGAGGGAGCACACTCCAGTAGTTCCTGCAAGGAAGCAAATATTGAGAGAGAGTCCACCCTACAAACAAACAAGATAAGTATTTGAATTGTCATTTCTTGTATATTTGATTTTTTAGATAATACTGTTCAAAGACTTCGGTTGTGTATTATGCATATTAGAATAATTGCATTAATGAACAATATACTACTAATATGCATGTAATGGGTAAGTGGGCTATGGAACTGTACAACTTTCCATTTCTACTTATCTAGAATGAAACCTCTTTGCTGACATGTTGGGAGTTGTGCACACTCTTAACCATGTTCTGGTAGATATTGGAAGGCTTCTAGAAAGTCACAAGATATGGATAAATGTTGTATTGAATCATTGGCTAAGATAATTGCATGATTGTATGACATATGTTTTTATGCGTAATATTTTGTTATGAAAACTATGAGAAGTTTCTAATCATGCAATTGAATTTGACTTGTAGGAAAGATTGTGTATAATCACCTACAAAAGAAGGACTACAACATTTGTTCAGCAACAAAGCTATATATTGAAGAATCTAAAGTTCCCAGGATTCAGGATGCAGTAATGGAAGAATGCCATGATCGAGGAATACCAATCGATCATGAAGAATGATGTTTGGGATGCGGTCCCAAGACCTCAAGGGAAATCCGTTGTGACTTCCAAGTGGATCTATAAGATAAAGCATGCTGTAGATAGTAGCATAGAGAAATACAAAGTGAGGTTTATAGCTCGTGGCTTCTCCCAAAAAGAAGGATTGATTATGAAGAGAATTTTGCACCTATAGTCAGATACACTTCCATCAGAACAGTACTTGCTCTGGCTACAGTGATAAAGTGGAAGATACACCAGATGGATGTCAAGACAACTTTCTTGAATGGTGTAGTCGAAGAGGAAGTGTATGTGGAGCAGCCACTCGGTTTTGAGACACATGATAGGGAGTCATATGTGTGCAGATGGAATCTTCCTTGGACAAGGGAAGTATGCAGTAGAAATCCTGAAGAGGTTCGGGATGATGGACTGCAAGGCCATGGCCACACCTATGGCATTGAACTTGAAGCTTCTATGTGATGCTTCATCTGAGCTCGTTGATGCCACGATGTATAATCAGATGAATGGGTCCTTGATGTACTTGACGAACACGAGACCATATATTTGCTTTGCAGTGAACACATTGAGCTAGTTCCTGATGGATCCCATAGGTGTTCACCTGGTTGCTGTAAAGCATATTCTGAGGTACCTGAAGGGTACAATTGATTATGGGCTCAAGTATGATGAGAATCAAAAGTTTAACCTGTAGGGTTATGTTGATTCAGATTGGGTAGGTAGTGCTGTAGATAGGAAGAGCACTTATGGGTGCTACTTCAGTATGGGATCAAGTGTGATCTCTTGGTTTATCAAGAAGCAGTCCTACGTAGCACTGGGTACAGCCGAAGCCGAGTATGTTGCAGCTTGTTCGGCTAGTTGTGAGGCAGTATGGCTGAGGAAGCTATTGTCTGAGCTATTTGATCTCCCGTTGGATGCTACTAGTATTTTTTGTGACAACCAGAGTTGTGTGAAGTTGTCTAAGAACTTGGTGTTCCATGACAGATCGAAGCACATTGAGATAAAATATCACTATATCAGAGATATGGTGCAGAGAGGAGCAGTGAAGCTCCTATATGTTGCGACAGATGAGTAGGTTGCAGATGTGTTGACGAAAACACTAGACAATGTGAAGTTTGAGTACTTTAGAGAGAGGCTTGGTGTTCTTCAAATAGAAGATACTTCGAGGAAGAAGTGACAGGACACATCTGCAGGAGCTATTCCAAGCATGGTGAGAGGAGGATCCTTCCCATGGCTGTGGATGTAAGTGTTGAGTGATGAGCATCTAGACAATGCTCCAGTTACTGCTTTGTATGATCAGTTGGATCATGTATTTGTATATGCATCATGTTGGATGCTTTGTATGATCAGTTGGATCATGTATTTGTATATGCATCATGTTGGATGCTTGATATGATCAGTTGGATCATGTATTTGTATATGCATCATGTTGGATGCTTGATATGATCAGTTGGATCATGTATTTGTATATGTATCAAGTGGATACATTATATGATCAGGTGGATCATGTATGATGATATGTATCAGGTAGATACTTGGTATGCATCAGGTGGATGCATTGTATGATCAGGATGACCATGGATGACGAGCTTCAGGATGTTGCTCCAGATTATATACATTAGGATGATGTTATTATGATGATCAGGATGATCATATGTGATGATATGTATCAGGTGGATACATTGCATAATCAGTTGGATTATGTGTGATGAGTTCTGAAGACATAGATGCACATGGGATTTTCATACATGGTTGTACATGTGTTCTCCCATGGTCGTGATGTAATTGTTGGGCTTTTCCGACATGGTGGCAGATGTGTTCTCCCATCGTCGTGATTTAATTGTCTGATCCATTCTCACATGGTGGTAGATGTGTTCTCCCATGGTGCAGATATAATGGCTTGGGCCATTCTGACATGGTTGGAGTGTGTCTTCCAATGGTCATTGATGTAAGATCCGTGCCATTCGAGCATGGTTGAAGTGTGTCTTCCCATGGCTTCTATATAAGTGTTGTTCCATTCGAGCATGGTTGAAGTGTGTCTTCCCATGGCTACGATATAAGTGTTGTGCCATTCCTAGCATGGTTGAAGTGTGTCTTCCGATGGCAATGGATGTAAGTGCGATGCCATTCTTGCATGGTTGAAGTGTGTCTTCCCATGGTGTAGATATAAGTGTTGAGCCTTTCACAGATGGTTGAAGTGTGTCTTCCCAATCGATGATTGTAAGTGTTGTGTGATGTGCATCTAGGTTGTGCTTCGTGAACAATGTTATGATCAGTATGATCATGAGTATCAGGATGATACTCTGTGGCCGTGGACAGGTTGTGCAGTGGCATGTAAAAGGTCTTGGGAGATCCGATAGGTTGAGCTGTGTGCTCGTAATCAATCCTGGGATGCTCTTGCGAGGTTTTAAGTCCTAAGGATTCCACAGTCAAGCCAGTGATGATGAAGACTTGTAGGTGGTGGGCCTAGATACAACATGAAAAAGGGTTGGCTCTGTAGAACTTCCTATGACGAGTAGTTCAGAGATCGATTGAGATAGCAGTAGCAGTGACGATGACGATGATTCGATGTCAATGATCCAATGACGATGATCTAGAAAAGAAGACCTGTGATAGCAGATCTCTATTGAGAAATACCTCCCTAGTTAAGAGGGAGTGTTGATGTAATTGTAACTTCGGAATGTATTTCACATATATGTATATTGTATTCCTATAGAGATGTTATTATTCCTCTATACGGAAATGTTTTCATTTATATTGTAAGTGTCGTAACTTATACTTGATGGGTTATTAGACCACCTTGATGGGGTCGGTCTTGTATGAGTCATGTGGGTTAAAGGGTTATTGGACCACCCTATTGGGGGTCGGCCCTGTCAGCATTACGCTATGTGGTTAAGTTGAGGCCGACCTAGTAAAGGTTATTAGGCAAGTCAATTAATGTATAAATAGAGTGTGGGAGGCACTCTATTTGATCATTCTATTCTTCACTCACACACTCATTGGAGAGTGGAGCACTAGTGGAGGAGGAGAAGCTACTGCTAGGAGGACTATATCTTGTACTTGGGTTGTATCATTTCTCTATCTATCTCTGAGGATGTTGTGGGGTTTTTCACCTTCTTGGTTTTCCCCGGTGAAACTCCGTGTCTGTTGTATGCTTGCATTATTATGTCCATGATTGATATGCTGTAGATATGTCGTACATGTTATTCTCTCAGTTAAGCTCCTAGATTAGATTGAAATTTCTAAAAAATAAAAAAATATATCATATAAACATTCTTTCATTTGAAATCATCATCAATACATTGGTTCACAACAAGGTAGTGGGGAAATGGCACTGTTCTTTCATTAAAAATGAGATTTATACATTTCTACTTGCAATTTTGACCTGAAACTTTCTGGATATGAAGAATAGAGTATTTAATTCATATTACAAAATAAATGGGGCATGAGAATCTCCCCCAAAGAGTACAATAGATCACCAAAAACGCCCTCCCTCAAGGATCAAGAATATGCCATCAAAACTGGAAATGGTCGAGAGAATGTGTTGCAATACAAGAAACCATGAGCTGACGTGTAGTTTACACCTGCAAATAATGACTCCATTAAACCTCCAAATGAAAGTTCTAAATGGCCTTTCCAATTACCAACTTGGATGGGAATCTTTCACCCTCGAAATTGGCTAAGGAAAGAAACTAGTCATCCACTAGCTCTCCCTCTACACAAATGCAATTTCAAATTCTACAAATGATCAAAAGCTGGTTTCATTCTTTGTTATTGACATTTATAAAGTTCTAATTTCCTCCATGAGTCGAATTCCTTCCAAGATACTCATGCCAACTCAAGTCGGGAAGAGATTCCAAAGAACGCCACTTGTACAACAATTCCTAGTCTCCCACTTCCACCAAATCACATGTGGATGCATCTTAGCTTCCCTAACACCCTTGAGCGCCCTCTTGGAGTCTATTTTTAGCCCTGACATGTCATATATGTCATATTTCAGCCTTCAAGTCTGATTTGTGTCATAGGTGTCATAGCATCTTCATCATTGTTGTCATAGAGCTAGGGAATATAGCCCAACTATCTCACTAGCTCCAAATTGCCTCTCCCTCTTCCATGGGAGTTAATATTCCTCTATATTTCGACCTTGGATGAGTCATGCCAAGAATAACACCTTTTTAACTCTCCCAATTATGTTACCATTCACCTTGAATTTGAATTGGTGAGAGAATGATGCCAAGTGTAGTGGGGAAATCTAGCCATATGTGGGTCCCACTTCCTCCATGTGTCTTCATGATCAAATGCCACTTTGATTTTCACTTGTATATATTTATTTAGCTTCTTTATTAAATATTTATTCCATTATAATGTTCAAACATCATTTATTATCCCCCTTATTCCAAATCCCAAAGCTTCCACCCCAAACCTAGGAAACTAGTAATTTTCCTCCTTGGCAATTATTTGACCCTTAACATCAATTTGACAAACTCTAATGAATACGACCAATGTGATTAGGCCATTGTGACCTAATTCCAAATTTGGTACATGACAAATCCTTTATTCCCAATGTTTCTTGTGCTCTAGCAATTTTAAACATGGGTGTTGAAGAACCTGCTTTCTATATAATTATATGAAGTTTCCATTGAATTTCCCAACCTTGAGTCTTTGAGTTTCCATGAATATTTTAGAAAGGAACCACCATGCTTACTGCTGCACTACTCTGATAAAAATCACTTTATTAAGTGGGAAATCCATCTCCCATACTTCTTGTTTCCCCCAAAAATTGGAACCAATGAGACTAAGAATTATCCCAGGGTCCCATTGCTTGTATTGTACTCCAACAATTAGAAGTGATCTCCAATTCATAGTTCACGGATCCCATTTTCTTATATGCATTCTTCCAAACATCATGAATACAAAATATATATCATCAAAGTACATAACAACATAATGAAAATGAACATCAAGAATATGCTTCATCAAAGGATCATGAAAGTGCTTATACCTCCAAGCAAGTAGACCACCATTTTCCAAGTGCATACAAGCATCAAGTAACCAATCAAATCTGCTCCAATGACATAGGTGAGGATCCCATGTCCTATCATGCTGCTCCAAAAAGATGTGATATGCATCAAAATATTCAACAATGTATTCTTTCATCTAAGAAGTGAATGAAGTTCCTCCAACATCAATTGAACTAAGCAAGGAGCAAGGAAAATCATGAGTCTTTAACTGACTCAAGTGAATATCATAAGTGCATCCAGGAAGATATGTATCATCATAAGGTAAAACAATTTTCTGCTTGAAATGTAAATAATGAGGTGCTCTATTCATGTCATCATCAAAACAAGAGGTAGGAGTTTCACACCCCTCATGTGGCACCATTAGAAAAAAGCCTTTCACCCAATTTTCATCCCCAATTGGTGTGGCTGAAAAAGAAGAATGGGGAGAGGAATTATGAACCAACTTTAAATCTTTACAAATCTTACCTGCATATCAAAATGTACCTCATGTTCCACCATTACATGAGGTTCCTCCTTGGTAATTATTTCATCCATTTCCTCCTTTTCTTGAAAACAAAACCATTGCTCATTCTTTTTTCCAAGTTGCTTTCAAGTTGACTAACCAACAATTCGAACCCTTGCATTAGTTGCCTCCACTTGTCTTCAAATGATGGTTTCAGTAATTTTATAAACTCCTCATTCTCCTCTAAGGTTCTTTTTTTTTCCCTAGTCATAGTTTTCTCAAAATGCACTTTTTTTTTCCTAGTTCCTCCTTTTCAACAATATTACTTCTGATTCCAATGTATAAGATTGGTCCCTAAATTTTTTTCATCATAAATTTCAGACCACATCAGGTGCCAAGATCATGCTCTGATACCACTGTAATATCCCTTTTTAATAATTTTATAAAAATGCCCAATTTTCCACTTTTTCCCCAATTTCGGCCTTTGACTAGTTTTGATGCATAGGTCCCAATTTTGCCCCAAATGGTTCCAAATATCCAAGGAAGGTGTATGAATGATATTATAGAATAAATATTTGTTTAAGGGGTGCTTTTGGACCTTTAAAATACTTCTGCAAATCCTCTTTCAATTCTGGTCAATGTAGGTGACTTTACTAGTGATTTCCCTTTGACTAGTATTGGTCTCTAGGTCTCCCATCGGTTCCAAATGCTACCAAATATTCTGAGAAGGAGTATGAATGATATTAATACTTTAATATGATTTTTAATGATCATTTATGATCCTCAAAATACTTATGAAACCTTGTTTAATGTTCTGGTCAATGTATGGTATTTTAACTAGCAATTTATGCATCAAATCCCCCCTGGGTAAACACTGAAATGGCCTCTCAAATGTTTCCAAAATCCACTGAATTTATAAACAGATATAATGGATGTATTAAGGATTTTATTAATGTCTCATGTGAATCATTAATTAATTATTAGACCTGTTCCAACCCTCTCCCAAACATCAACATAAATCATAAATTCGACCCTTAGGGAAATGACACCAAATCCTCTCCAAATGCAAATAAACTGAGTGAAATGGCTTCAAATGCTTAAGTGATGAACATGAAAATTGTAATAATCATAAATGGAAGTCAATACATCATAAATATATCATATAAACATTCTTCCATTCGAAATCATCATCAATACATTGGTTCACAACAAGGTAGTGGGGAAATGGCACTGTTCTTTCATTAAAAATATGATTTATACATTTCTACTTGCAATTTAGACATGAAAATTTCTAGAGATGAAGAACAGAGTATTTAATTCATATTACAAAATAAATGGGGTATGAGAATCTCCCCTAAAGAGTACAATATCTCACCAAAAAAGCCCTCCCTCAAGGATCAAGAATATGCCATCAAAACTGGAAATGGTTGCGAGAATGTGATGCAATAGAAGAAACCATGAGCTGACCTATAGCTTACACCTAAAAATAAAGACTCGATTAAAGCTCCAAATTAAATGTCTCAAAGGCCTTTCCAATTACCAACTTGGATGGGAATCTTCCACCCTCGAAATTGGCTAAGGCAAGAAACTAGTCATCCACTAGCTCTCCCTCTACACAAATGCAATTGCAAATTATACAAATGATCAAAAGCTGGTTTCATTCTTTGTTATTGACATTTATAAAGTTCTAATTTCCTCCATGGGTTGAATTCCTTCCAAGAGACTCATTCCAACTCAAGTTGGGAAGAGATTCCAAAGAACGCCACTTGTAAAACAATTCCTAGTCTCCCACTTCCACCAAATCTCATGTGGAAACATCTTAGCTGCCCTAACACCCTTGAGTTCCCTCTTGGAGTCTAGTTTTAGCCCTGACATGTCATATATGTCATATTTCAGCATTCAGGTCTGATTTGTGTCATAGGTGTCATAGCATCTTCATCATTTTTGTCATAAATCTAGGGAATCTAGCCCAAGTGTCTCACTAGCTCCAAATTTCCTCTTCCTCTTCCATGGGAGTTAATATTCCTCTATATTTTGACCTTGGATGCATCATGCCATGAATAATACCTTTTGAACTCCCCCAAGTATGTTACCATTCACCTTGAATTCGAATTGGTGAGAGAATGATGCCAAGTGTAGTGGGGAAATCTAGCCATATGTGGGTCCCACTTCCTCCATGTGTCTTCATGATCAAATGCCACTTTGATTTTCAATTGTATATATTTATTTAGCTCCTTTATTAAATATTTGTGCCATTCTAATGTTCAAAGATCATTTATTCTCCCCCTTATTCCAAATCCCAGAGATTCCACCCCAAACCTAGGAAACTAGTAATTTTCCTCCTTGGCAATTATTTGACCCTTAACATCAATTTGACAAACTCTAATGAATATGGCCAATGTGGTTAGGCCATTGTGACCCAATGCCAAATTTGGGGCATGACAAACTATTGCAATTCGAATAGGTGCTTCCTGCTCTGATACCATGTGAGAATATGCAAGGATCTAGCAGCTATAGCAACTCACAATCAAACTCACAAATATGTTGCAAAGAATAAGAGAAGGAGACACTCAATGATCACTCATAAACACAGTAGAATAGAACAATATCTCAGTATGATACAATGAATAAGAATGTAAGTGAATGCGTACAATAGAACAATAAGGTGCATAATATAGGATTCGAATAGGCCAAGTAGGGCATTCGAATTCCTAACTCAGAGTGTGGCTTGGATGATAATGGAGTCATCATCTAGTCAATGTATCAGTCATCAATGGTAACAGTCAGTCAACTGAGTGTAACTGAGTGAGGTAGGCACTAACTGAATGAAGGAGGCTCAGTGGAGGGTGCATGAGGAGTCTAACTGAGTAAGGTAGGCACTAACTGAATGAAGGAGGCTCAGTGGAGGGCACATGAGGAGCTAACCTGAGTCAGAATGGGGATACTAGTCTCACTGGAGGTCCATCAGAGTGAAACAGTCAGTGAGGGAGTCAATCTAGCCTTAAATCAAGGAAGGACTGAGTGATAACTGACTGGTAGGTGAGAAAGGCACCTAACTGGCTGTGGTAGGTGAGAAAGTGCACTTGTCATGGATAAGGGCGCTTTTGGTAGGTGGGAGGCCCCCTGGAGGATGTAGACAGGCTGTGGAGAGCTAGAACCAAGCTCTAGGAGCTGGGAGGTCCACCATGATGATGAATGTGTGCATGCAAAATGCGTGTAAAATGCATGCATGCATGCAAAACTAAAAAATGAGGGGGAGAATATTCCAACAGTCTTTGTATGCGTTATGCTTAATAAAACATGAAGTCCTTGAATCCAATGATTACTTAATGATTAAAACTCTGAGATTTGACTATTAATTTCATTTGTTATTATGCAAATTTACTTCATCTCACGCCAAATTTCAATTGATGCATCTCTGACTGATATTTCGCTCGCATACATGATAATTGCAAATTGTGCATTGTTCATCTGTAATCATGTTAGTTGGTTACACTCAACTGATGTCAAATCCTATGGTTTTATGTCCTATAAGTATTGTTATGGATAATAAGTTGTTTTACGATCATATATGCAAAATTTGGATTGATAATTTAATATCTTTGTTAACAATTGAACATTGTGATTAAAATGAAGGGAGTTTCTCATATTCTTTTCGAGCATTCTTTTGAAAAAGAGCCTCATCCAGTGGAATACTCTGAACCTGTCCTTGCACCATTTGACGCTGATGTTTCTGATGATAGCACAGATAATGAGGAGGAATATGACAAGGTTCGATTCATACATGAAAAACTTATTTTCAACAAGCAGAAGAGGGTTGATAAAGAGTACATTGATCAACATAACACAATTGTTCAGGACTTGATTATCAATTTTTCACCTGTGTGCCCCACAATTCCTTCCAAGGAGGATCTGCTAGCTGATTTCTCGATATTTGAAGACATATTTGGTCCTCGTGGATATAGGGAAGATTTCATATGTTCCTTGTCAGCTATCTTCAATACCTCGTGATCTATCTTGATTCTCCTAGACTAATGACAAGATGTCCTCGAAGATATGTGGTGCAATCTTTTGAATTGTATGATGCCCAGTTTGGGGTCCGAATTGGTTATTGTTCCTACGTATAAGGATAGTTAGATATTGTAGGCCAAGAGGTGGTCTTTTCTTGGACATTTTTAGATAGATTATCCCAGTCCTGTGGGAGATTTTATCTTGAATTATTACTTTGTAATTATTATTTAAGGGATTTTAGATGTCATAGCAAGGGATGGATGGTTAGGGGTCAGAATCACCAAAAGAGACTGGATATGCTCTGTTGTTGCAGACTATGTAATGTTTTGTAGGCCTTAATACATGGTTAGTTTTTTTCAGCTATCTCTTATGTTATAATTTGTCAAATGTCTTTGATGGATTGCAATTTTGCTTTGATACATTCACTAATATTGTTTATTGTTTGCAATCAGTAATTTGCATTGGTTTATAGTTCAGATTTCTCTTGAAATATGATCTATGCAATTAATGTTTTAAATGAATGTCTTTATCTAAAAAAAATTATCTATTTTTTGCAAATGATTGACAGTAATCATTAAGTTAATGTTAATTTGTCAATTAGCATCCTAAATTCAGGATAAGCTTGCATACACTTTATTCTTAAGTTATTGTTGGTTGAATGTTTTCAATTAATTATTTCTTAGGCTATTGAACCAAGATCCAGTTTTGCATGTTTGTCAAATTGGGGAAAGGACTTAGTAATTTTCAGATCAAGTTATATTGTACACAAACAAATCATTCCTGATAGAATAGGCCTGACTTAGATTAGATTTCTTTTCAAAGTTAGGCTAACTATTTGGGTTAGGAAAGTTTTCACGTCTTTCCTTACAGGAAGACATAACCTACGTAGGATCAAACACACATAATTTCCAGCAGAGGTCTTTGTATCCATGGGTGTTAACCACACCAAATAGCTCGAGGATAGGGTAAAACTTGCGTAGGATTATCTGAAGCCTTTTGTTACGGAAAAAACTTCCTATGGCTTGGGGCAGACCACAACAAACAACTGACTACTAGAAAATGACTCAATTCCCAGTGCAATTCTATCTAAATGACAATGCTAAGATAATAGAGAATATAACCAACCTTGAACCGGATGTTCGATGTAGATCCCCGTTGAAGCTTTCAATATATGCACTTGAACCTGCAAATTAGTCTTGACAAACAATACACAACAAGTGCATATAATATATGAAAGACATTAACATCATCAATAGAAATGGTCCATGATATCATAAGTAGATGCAACCCAATGTAATATAAACAACATTCACAACATTAATGGACGCAAATGTGAGTATTTCTATTATGAATAACAAGAAGTACAATGTGATACGACCTCTTGTCGGCAACCAATCTGAACTAAGAACTGGGTCTCTCCACTTGTGCCTCCACCACTTCAATCCTCCATATAATGGAAAAATCAAACTAGGATAGGAGTTTGGTAGGTGAACATAAGGAGTTCACAACAACAAGGATCAATCAGTGTAGACTCAAGTCACGGAAAAAATCCACTAGAGTTCTCTTGCTCTCTCTTTCTCCTTCCTTCCATATGCCATAAGAGCTCAAAATTTAACCTTCCAAAGGTAAGTGAAAGGACACATTGAGGTGTTTCGGGGCAAATGGAGGGCCAAAGGTCACCCTAAGACCGCTTTTTGGGAGTAAAACGTAATATTCTAGTGACTTTAACCATTTTACTTAGCACCCATGGGCTATAGTGGAACAGCTCATGTGTATGCTGGCTAAATTGGAACAACTAGCGTACAGGAAGAAAAATATGGAAAAAGTGTTTCTAAAGGACATAAAGTGCATCTGAGTCAGTGAAATGGATCCTGAAGGCCAAAGAGTGTTGATGCTCACAAGGTGGAAAATTACGTTGTAACACCTTTGGCTGGGTTTTCATCCCCTGTTGTTTGCCTTGAATACCATTACAACACATATTCAACCGAGGCATCAACAAATGGCGCTAGAAGGAGTTCCATGTACCAAACATGCCTAAACAAAACTTAAACAGACCTACTCCAGTAAGAGAACCAGTTGTTACACGTAGCCATACCCAAGCTTCAACATCCACAGAAAAACCAGTACAAAATTCTACAAATATTCTTGCCACCCCTGTCATAGGACAGGAAACTAGGAGGGCCAATATTATTATTGTATCACCCACAAGAGGACCCCTCACACTTGAGAAGATTCTTAAACGTTCCTATGATAGTGTTTCTAGGTTACAGCAAATAATCGTTGATTAGTGTAATATAGGACTGGCAGCAATTCAAGATCACCATAACACTGGTCCTCTAGTCGATAATTCTGATAATCAGAAATAAGGCGACTAGAATCCTGAACAACGTAATTCACCCTGACACAATTTGCTTCCAGATTTTAACCTTGACACATTGTTTGGGGAAGCACCAGAAGAAAAACCACAAGTGAGAACTGGTGGACCACCACTGCCACCTTTTTCGTCTTCGTCTTCTTGATCTGAAGAATCCTCAGATACTGATTCATCCTCGAGCTCATCTTCAGAGGACATAACCATGGCTCAAGGCCAAAACAGAACTTGGTTGGACTAGGATGTTGTTTTTTCCCTAGGAGATCAACATAGACTCCCTAAAAATCCTGAAAAATGGCTTCCTAAGTTCGATCCTGATGAAAAGTCACCTGCACTCGATCACATAAAGACATTTATGCAAGCCATCAGGCTTAGAAATGTGGTCCATGAGGATATAGTTTGTAGGTTATTCCGATATACTTTCCAAGGGAAAGCATCCATTTGGTACTTTGCCTTAGAAGCTAGGTCTATCACTTCATGGGATGATTTTGAAAATGCAAAAGTTTGGGGACAATAAGACACCCAAAGACTTGGTAATTGATCTGTCTTCTATGAAAATCCGAGGTAAAGAAATAGTAAAAGATTATAATCAGATATTTTCCTATCTAAAAAATGGAATCCCTGTCACTCCTCTTCCTGCGGAAGAACTCCTGTTTGCATACTATGTGAAAGGTTTGTCAGTCCCCATAGCTATGTGGGTTAAACGGGCACACAAGGAAACCTTGTCAAATACCTTTGCTGAGGCCATTCAGGTCGAGAAGGATATTTTTGGTTTAAAGGACATCCTGGATACTTCAGCTGATCAACCTTCCACGTCACGAAAGAAAACTGATGTTCCTACAAAACATGTTGTACAAGACAAAGACCCTTTTGAAATGGGTGACATGAAGAAAATTCACCAAAGGATTTCTAACGAAATGGTTGACCTCAAGAGAACTAATACTGAAAACCAGAACACAAACAAAGGGTTCAATAGATAACCATTTAGAAGGCCCTAACAACCTCAACAAAACAAGGTCCCACTGAATCCTGAGGAAGGGTTGAACTCTGAGGAAATTTTGTCTATTTTCAAAGCCTTAGTTTTAGAACCCCATCATTCTCCTCATCACTTAGAACAAGAACTATAGGAGAATCAAGATCTTGAACCTCTAGATTAGGAAGAAGACCAACAGGTTAATACCATTAGCTTCTTTGCAGAACTTCGCATGGTTGGGGAAGAAGAAGAGCCTAAAACAGTGTTTAACGTCCAACATCCCTATAACACGAGGAGTAAAGGACAACCAACTCAAGAAGATTCTACCTCCACACCCATAACGAATAGAGTCAAAACCACCATACAAAAAGATACACTTAGTCTAGAGATAGAATACAACTTGATTGACGACTTAAAGAAGATGAAAGCTAATATCTCTGTATTTGAACTTTTGAAGATCCCTGGTATGAGGGAGAGTTTTCCTAAGAGTATAATTGTCAACAAACCTAGGGAGACTCAAAACAATAATCTGGAGACATACACTAAAACCAGTAGTTCAAAACCTGTTGGGAAAAGGACTCCTCCCTTTTTGTTAACCTTTGAGATCTTTAACAGGAATGTTCATAATTGTATGGTGGATTCAGGGGCTTCATCCAATGTAATGCCCTTATCAGTTTGCAAGAAGTTAAATGTTGCTTGGGAACCATGTCCTACTCAGATTGTTCAGTTGGATAGATCTAAAGTGAAAGTAGTAGGAGAACTAAGGAATGTTATGTTAACTTTATCTGCTGACCCCAGGATCCATCAAACAGTGGATATCATTGTGGATGACATCCCAGAGATGTATGGGATGTGCCTAAGTAGAGATTGGTCGGAAAAATTTAAGAGATACTTTGCAACAGATTGGTCTAACTTGTGGATTCCTTGTAATGGGAGGCCAAATAGGATAAAGATTAGCAGGGAGCCTTATATGAAGCATATTGTCACAGATTTGAATGACCCCAGTGAGCCAGCTGCATACTTCAGCTCACATGTGGAACATTTCACTTTTGATACGTTTTTTGGAGACTTGCTTGCAAATTTGTCACCTGCATAGAGCGCACAGAAATAGTCTCAGATTGTCAATTTTACATTTGTTCCATTCTCAGGTGATATTGTACATAATGTATATAGTGTGAATACCAATTTTAAGTTAGATTTGAATGCATGGACTTTGTTTTTCGATGGTTTCATATCTAAAGATGGAGCTGGTGCAGGTTGTGTTCTCATTGATCCCAAAGGTACCAAAAGTATGATTGCTTGCAGGATGGAATTCGAGTGTACCAACAACATTGTTGAGTATGAGGCCTTGGTCTAGGGACTCAGGAAAGAAATCAATATGAATTCCTAGGTAATTGAGTGTTATGGAGACTCGTAAATAATAGTTAAGCAACAAAGAAACAAGATTCATTGCATATCTCCTCATTTGCTTAATTATTGAAATTTAGTAAGGGACTTAACTAATTCTTTCACTGCTTTTAACATTAAGTCTATCCCAAGATCTCAAAATTTGATGCTGACTTGCTAGCTAATACTACATCCAGGCTGATACCTCCAGAAGGTTTGTCACCAGATACCTTTTCTATTGAATTAATGTACAGACCCTTGATCCCGGATAATATAACCAGTTGGAAAGTGTTTAATGACGATCAAAAGATTCTAGATTTTCTTACAGCTCAGGACATGTTTCAAGATGTTGTTATTGATGAAAGCGAGCATGAAAAATATTTAGCTAATCCCACTTACACTGCCAATTTGATTCTTAAGTCAATTGTCAACCTCGAAAATTTCTATGACCTCCAAGATAAGTTCAAGCAGAAGGTGAATTGTAAGACTCATAGCTCTTCTCTCAATTATGAACAAGTGAACTTGGGTAGTGAACAAAACCCTCGCATGGTTAACCTAGGGGTTGACTGTTCACCTGATGAAAAAAGAGATTTTATTAAGTTATGCAGAGAATTTAAGGACATCTTTGCTTGGACATATGACGAGTTGAAAACCTTCGACACTAACATTATGCAACATAATATACCGATGAAGCCAAACACTAAACCCTACCAGCAGAAGCTTGGGAAGATGCACCCTAGCTTGGAACCTTCTATCATGAAGGAGATGGAAAAGATCCTTGCAGAAAGAATTATTTTTCCAGTCAGGCATACGCAGTGGATCGCTAATTTAGTACCCATTCGCAAGAAAAATGGTGACATTAGGATCTGCGATGACTTTATAAATATTAATAAAGCTTCTCAGAAATATAATTACCCTGTTCCCCCTATGGAACATATCTTATAGACAGTTGCAAGTTAGAAATGTTTTCCCTCCTCAATGGTTTTTTAGGGTATAACCAGGTTTTGATTACGCCCGATGATCAACTAAAAACAACTTTTAGGACCCCTTGGGGAACTTTTTCCTACAGGCGAATGATATTCGGGTTAATAAATGCAGGTGCTACATTCCAGCGAGCAATGGACATAGCCTTTAGGGGACTTATGCATGATTTTGTTGTTTTATACTTAGATGACATTACTATCTTTTCAAAAAAACTACATGACCATTTGTTTTCCCTGAAACAGGTATTCGAACGTTGCAGAAGATACGAAATTTCACTCAATCCTAAGAAATCCATCTTAGCAGTGATTGAAGGAAAGCTGCTAGGATTTATTGTTTCAAAAGAAGGTATGATTATCGATCCAGAATGCACAATGGCCATCGCAAGGATCAGATTTCCAGGTACGCACAAAGCCATGCAATCTTTCCTTGGTAAGATAAATTTTGTTTGCAGATTTGTCCACAATTTTGCGCAAATGGTTAAACCTTTACAATTGATGATTAAAAAGTATGCACAATATAAATGGTTTGATGAAAAATGAAATGATTTTACTGAGATTAGGAAGGCTATTGCAGAAGCTCCTACTCTTATGTCTCCTGACTTTAGTCAGGATTTTATTTTATATACTTTTTCTACTGACTTTTCTTATGCTTCCATTCTTACACAGAAGCACCCAGACAACCTCGAGATTCCTATTTCTTTTATGAGTTCAACATTCAAGGGCATAGCATTAAATTACTCCCAAATAGACAAACATGCTTATCCAATTTATAAATCAGTTAAGCTTTTTAGACTGTACTTATTGAAGTCTAGAACTAAAGTAATTGTTCCCTATGCAACGATCAGAAATGTTCCAATACAAAAGGAATTTAGGGAGAAAAGAGCTCACTAGATGATAGCCTTGCAAGAATATGATTTAGAAATAAGACCAGCAAAAATAGTGAAAGGCCAAGATTTTTGTTTTCTTACCTCTCAGTCGAATGATCCTATAAAACAACAATTCGAGTGGGAGCAAGAAGAAGGCACCTCAGCTGGTTTTGTCAACATTATCACTACTAAGGCATATGACTGGTATGATGACATTAAATTTTTCTTAACTCATGGGTACATTCCTGAATCCCTTGACTTCAGAAAACGTAGAGCCTTAAGATTAAAAGCAGCACCATACCAATTCATAGATGCTGTGTTATTTAGAAAAAGTTATGACAGTGTTTTCCTTATCTATCTAGAGAAAGCTCAAACTGAGAATATTCTTTTGGAATTTCATGTAGGACCTGCAGGAGGACATTTTTCTGGAGAAACCACTGCCCACAAGATATTAAGAGTAGGTTACTACTAGCTGACCTTGTTCAGAGACGCGTATGATTACGCTAGAAGATGTGAACCATGTCAGAAGTGTGCTGGAAAAATGAAGAAGCCTGCATTTCCTCTGCAGCCAGTCACAATTCAATTCCCATTCCAATAGTGGGGTCTAGATTTTTTCAGACCTATTAATGCTCCCTTTTCTCTGCAACACAAATATGTTTTGACAGCTACGAACTACTTCACCAGATGGGTAGAAGCAGTTCCTCTTAGACAAGCAAACATGAGCCAAGTAATTTCATTTCTTGAAAGTCAGATAGTTACAAGGTCTGGTGCTCTGGAATTCCTGGTGTTTGACAATGCTTCATACTTCTCATCTTTTGAATTGACTTAATATGCCCTTGAAAAAGGGATAAAATTGAAATTTTCTGCCAATTATTATCCACAAGGAAATGGATTAGCAGAGTCTTCTAATAAGAATTTAATTAACATCTTAAATAAGACAATGGATACTCACCACAAGAATTGGCACATTCAGTTACACAATGCTCTTTGGGAAGACCGTGTCACTCCTAAAGCGGCCATTGGCAACTCCCCTTACTGCCTAGTTTATGGTAAGGAGATTGTCTTACTAGCCAGCCTCATGATCCCTTCCCTGCAACTAGCATAGTCTGTGTAGGAAAGTGACTCTTCCCCGCTCCAACACAGAATTGATACATTACTCAAACTAGAAGAGGACAGGGAAAAGTCTAAAAAGAAGTTGTACCAACACCAACATCTTGTGAAGAGGTGGTTCGATGAGAAGTCTTCATTTGATAGGGAGTTCTCTTTAGGGGACTTAGTTTTAAAATGGGACAAGAAATATAAGGACAAGAATGATTATATTAAGTTCCAACGCTAGTGGGTAGGACCTTTCATTGTTACAAAAATGATTGGTCCTAGTACCGTCCGGTTACAAACACTAGAAGGTTTTGCAGAAACCTATCTAGTGAATGTCTAGCAAGAAGTACTTGTTTGAGGAGAGCATGTTGGTCCACTTGTACATAAAGTATGGTTTGTTTATTTTTCTTTGGTTTTGATTGATTTCCTTTTTATTTTGATTCTTTTCCTTTTAATAAGTTTTCACGTTGGAAAAAGTTGTTGTTTAGTCTTTCTCTGAGACTAACACAATCTGAAGTTTTCAGGTAGCATGCCAGCTTCTTTTCCTTTCATCCTATGTCAGAAAATGCTCTTCATTGAACCAAACAGTCAATTTTTGCAGAGCCTTGATCAATATCTTCCCACTATCATCAACATATTTTAAATATTTGTCTGATTAATTGAAGTTGAAGAGCAAACTAGAGTTTCTTACTTTGAGTTTCATGGGTAAATGTCATAATCATTTATAGCCTGGCTAGACTTATCTATTATGGATGCCATACTGATCACTTTGTTAATAATTTATTTCAATTAAAGTAGATTACAAGATGGGGGGTTTCATTACGAGCCATCCAATTATGATCATAAATATTTAAGTATAATGACATCTTCACATCAAGTTACCAAACTTGGGAAATGACTTTCAACTCTGGATGGAAGGTGGAATATCATATCAAAGGTTGGAACATTCATGATCTGCAAAGCATTAGTGAGTAACACTGTTGTCATGTGGTTACCAAGCCATGTTAGTGTCTTGTAATCTATGTATTAATAAAACTTTGTTTTCTTATAAGATGCTTTGTTGTATATAAGGATAAGGGGGCTCTTATTACAAGCCAGCCCTACCGTGATCATGGATTTGATTTTGGATAGGAATTGCCACTTATGGTAACCAAGCCATGGTAATTTCTTTTAGCCTAGAAAATGGAAGAGAAGAAGTCTCTTGACCGATCTAGCTTGTTCAGATTCCTAATCAGGTTTGTGAATGGCATTTCAAGTATCTGATCACCAAGTCAGGGAAATGGCCTTATATCAACAAAACTCTTATTTATTTATTTCTTCAAAAAAGAAAGAGAAAAGAAGAAATATACATGTACATAAATGAATAATTAATGAAGCCAAGGTAATTCATGTATTTTAATCCAGAATGGCTCTCAGTTTATTCCAAAGGTTAATCATAAATCTTCCCTTCCATGATTACATAAAGGTATAAGAATTTTGTTTGCTCCTACACTGCCTTACTAAATTAAATATTATAGTTAATTGGTTTTTGATGGGAATGTATTGATTATATGCCTAAATTTGTTGTTTTGATTATGTTTTCATGAGATCATTTTGAAGATTGGATATTGAAAATGAGTTGGTTGGCATGTCTGCCTTATAACCAATGGTTTTCATTTACAGAGATAACTGGCTCTTCCCATCCAGTCACCATTTGTTGTAGGCACAACATATCCCATGTTTGATCCAAAACATGGGAGCCCCAATTCCATAACAAAGGGTAACTTAATCATTTGTGGGGTTGTTCAACCTGTTTTCCATTTATTTTGTTGTCTTTGATTGGATTTAATTAAGTTGGTAAAATTTTATTTCTCAAAAAAGTGATGCATTTTTTTTGAGAAGTTGTGGAAATAAGTTTTGGGTTGAATTTTCAATCATCCTGGAACCTGCAACCCACAATTGCAGATTGCGGGTGTTTGTATTTACATTTGGATTTTTCCCTTTCGCAATCTGCAACCCGCAACCCACAAATGGTGGATTGTGGGATGTGGAAAAAGGTTTTGAAAGTTGAACGTAAAGTTTCCTTCCTGCAACCCGTAAATTGCAGATTGCGGGATGCGGAAAGAACCTTTTGAATAAGGATTGGTGTATACTCTCCGTAACCTGCAACCCGCAAATTGCGGGATGCGGAAGTATTTCCACATTGCATTAGGTTTACGTTCCACAACCTGCAATCCACAATTTGCGGATTGCGGACAGTAGATTGCAGAAAGGTGTGTTTATTTTTGAATAAAGAGTGCCCACATTTGGCATCCTGAATCCCGCATCCCGACCATTGATATGCAGTGATCCGAAGGCCATGATTGCATCTGGAAAAATGATTTGAATTTTGATTTTTCATGCTTGGTTCGTCGTTTTCACCATTGATCTAGTTTTTGTCTACGTTATGCTTGATAAAACATGAAGTCCTTGAATCCAATGATTACTTATTGATTAAAACTCTGAGATTTGACTACTAATTTCATGTGTTACTATGCAAATTTACTTCATCTCATGCCAAATTTCAATTGATGCATCACTGACTGATATTTCACTCGCAGAAACGATAATTGAAAGTTGCGCATTATTCATCTGCAATCATGCCAGTTGGTTACACTCAATTGATGTCAAATCCTGTGGTTTAATGTCCTATAAGGGTTGTTATGGATAATCTGTTGGTTTACGATCATATATGCAAAATTTGGATTGATAATTTGATATCTCTATTAAAAATTGAACGCTGTGAGTAAAATGTAGGGAGTTTCTCATATTCTTGTCAAGAATTCTTTTGAAAAAGAGCCTCAACCGGTGGAATACTATGAACCTATCCCTGCACCATTTGACGCTGATGTTTCTGATGATAGCACAAATAGTGAGGAGGAAAATGACAGGGTTCAATTCATATATGAAAAACTTCTTTTCAACAAGCAGAAGAGATGTGATAAAGAGTACATTGATCAAGATAACACAATTGTTCGGGACTTGATTATCAATTTGCCACCTATGTGCCCCGCAATCCCTTCGAAGGAGGATCCGCTAGCTGATTTCTCGGTCTTTGAAGACATATTTGGTCCTCGTGAATCTAGGGAAGATTTCATATGTTCCTCGTCAACTATCTTCAATAGCTCGTGATTTATCTTGATTATCCTCGACTGATGACAGGATTTCCTCAAAGATATGTGGTGCAATCTTTTGAATTGTATGATGCCTAGTTTGGGTTCCGGATTGGTTATTGTTCCTACATATAAGGATACTTAGATATTGTAGGCAAATAGGTGGTCTTTTCTTGGCCATTTTTAGATAATGTATTTTTTACTATCCCGGTCCTGTGGTAGATTTTATCTTGAATTATTACTTTGTAATTATTATTTAAAGGATTTTAGATCTCATAGCAAGGGATGCATGGTTAGGGGACAAAATTGCTAAAAGAGACTCGAGATCCTCTATTGTTGCAGACTATGTAATGTTTTGCAGGCATTAATACACAGTTAGTTTTGTTCATCTATCTCTTATGTTATAATTTGTTAAATGTCTTTGATGGATTGTGATTTTTCTTTGATACATTCACTAATACTGTTTATTCTTTGCAATCAGTAATTTTCATTGGTTTATAGTTTAGATTTCTCTTGACTTATGATCTCTGCAATTAATGTTTTAAATGAATGTCTTTATCTAAAACATTTTATCTAGTTTTTGCAAATGATTCACAGTAATCATTAAGTTCATGTTAATTTGTCAATTAACATCCTAAATTCGGGATAAGCTTGCATGCACTTTATTCTTAAGTTATTGTTGGTTGAATGTTTTCAATCAATTATTTCTTAAGTTGTTGAACCAAGATCCAGTTTTGCATGTTTGTCAAATTGGTGAAAAGACTTAATAATTTTCAGATCAAGTTATCTTGTACACAAACAAATAATTCCTGTTAGAATAGGCCTGACTTAGATTATATTTCTTTTGAAAGTTAGACTAACTTTTAGGATTAGGAAATTTTTCTCATATTTCCTTACAGGAAGATAGATCCTACTTAGGATCAAACACACATAAGTTTCAGCAGAGGCATTTGTATCTGTGGATGTTAACCACACCAAACAGCTTGAGGATAGGGTAAAACTTGCATTGGATTATTTGAATCCTTTGGTTGGGTTTTCATCTCATGTCATTTTCCTTGAACACCATTCCAGCACATGTTCAATGGAGGCATCAACAAATTGCCAACACAAACTTAGTGATATCCTTTCTTAAGAGTAACATAGTCACTAGGATTGGGGCTCCTGAGTTTCTGGTGTTTGATAATGCTTCCCACGTCTCCTCTATCTACCTTATGCAGTATGCCCTTGAAAAAGGGATCAAACTTAAATATTTTTGCAACTATTATCCTCAGGGAAATGGGCTGGATAAGTCTTCCAATAAAAATATGATCAACATATTTAAAGAAGACTGTGGACACCCATCATAAGAATTGGCACACTCAGTTGTACAATTCTCTTTGGGCAGACTGTGCAACCCCAATATCCTCCATTGGAAACTCCCCTTATTGTTTGGTCTATGGTAAGGAATCCATATTAACATCTAACCTTATGATCCTTTCATCACAATTAGCTCATTCAATACAACAGGATGACTCTTCTCCCCTCCAGCAAAGGATTGACACATTACTTAAATTGGAAGAGGATAAGGAAAAATCCAAGAATAAGCTATATCAACATCAACAATTAGTTAAGAGATGGTTTGATGAGAAGTCCTCAACTAATAGGGATTTCACAGTGGGAGATTTGGTTTTAAAATGGGATAAACAACATAAAGATAAGAATGATTATACCAAATTTCAACGCTTATAGCTAGGACCATTCACTGTTACAGAAAATATTGGTCCTAGTACTATCTGATTACAAACACTGGAAGGTGTCTTTGAAACCTATACAGTCAATGTTCAGCTGCTCAAAAAGTATTTCATTTAGATAAGCATCTGGCTTATCTATACATAGGTGTGGTTTGTTTTTCTTTTCTTACTTTGCTTTGTTTTTTTTCTTTTTCTTTCTTTTGAATGATAATAATGTCAAAAAATTTGGAATAGGCTGCTGATCAGTGCATCCCAGATCAATCCGATCTGAAGTTTTGGTGTGACCATGTAATATTCACTTTACTCGGTCTATATGTGAAGGTGTCTTTTCATGAAATATAACAACTAATTTTTGCAGAGCTTTAATTCATACTTTCCCACCTAAATCACCATCTTTTTAGATGTTTTATTTTGTTAATTGAAGTTATAGAGGTGACTAGGTCTTCCTACCTTATGTTCCAATAGTGATTGGCAGTAATTTTTTATAGCCTGGTCAACCTTTAGCTGTTCTGGATCCCATCATGATCACCTTGGAATTAAATGCATTTTAATAACTATAAATTGCAAGATGGGGGGTCTTATCACAAGCCATCTCATTACATTCATAGATGCTCAGTGGAATGACATATCCACATATGGTCACCAAGATTGGGGGTGGCTTTCAGCTGCTATTGTAAGGTGGAAGATCCTATTACAGGTCGGTCCATTCATGATTCGCAAGCATCGGTGAGTAACACTACCAGTCTGCTCACCAAGCAATGGTAGCGTCTTGTAATTTTGACTCCAATTAATCTTGGTTATTTTTCATAAGACAGCTTGTTGTATTCAAGGATAGGTGGGTCTTACTACAAGCCATCCCTACCCTAATCATGAACTTTATTTTGGACTGGAATTATTTCCATATGGTCACCAAGCCATGATAATTTGTTTTAGTGTTAGAAGCTAAAAGACAAGGAGTGTCCTTAAAGAGCTAGCTTATTCAGTTTCTAGGTGAGTTTTGTGAATGGCATTGCCATAATCTGATCACCAAGTGAGGGAAATGGCCTTGTTTCAACAAAGTCTTATTTGCACATTTTTCTTTTATTTAAAAAAAATAAAAAATAAAAATAAACTTGTTATATAAAGATTTTGAGTAATGCATTGGCAAATACAATAAATAAATAGTTAATGATTTAAGGTGACTCATGATTTGGTGATCTAGAATAGCTGTAAGATTGTCCTAAGGTTTATCACAAAATGCCTTCTCATTTTTGCATAATGGTTTAAGGATTACCTCTTTACTCCTAGGATTCCTTTTTCAAATGCATCATTAATTGATTTCGGATGGGAACATAACAATCATGTGAAAATAACTCTGTTGTTTGGTGGTGTTTTTGTGAAAACATTTTCTAAGTTGTAGGATGAAACATCTTTTATGTTGACATGTCTCCTCCTCAAAACTAAAGATTACATTCACAAAGATAATAGCTTCACCGAGCCAGTTTCCATTTGTTGTAGGCACAACAGATCCCATTTTTATAAAAAAAAATGGGAGCCCCGCTACTATTTTTGAAGTTAACTTGGATTTCCTTTACTCATTTTTGGGGTGTTTTTATTTTTGTCTTTATGTTTTCTTATTCCCATGTTCTGGATTTAATTAAGTTTGTTTAAAAAACCTTTCTTTTGTGTGTTTTGAAAATTGCGGAAAACTTGTTTTTTCTTGAATTTACGTCATTTCCACAACTCCCGTTCCGCAACCCACAACCCACAATTGCATATTGCGGATGTCGAGAAACCTTTTTAATGAAATCAGATTTTCTTTCTGCAACCCACAAATTGCAGATTGCGGAAAGCGAAAAACACTTAGAAAATAAAATTTGTGTGTTGCACTTCCGCAATGTGGATTGCGGAATGCGTAAAGTACTTAGTCATTGAAAATAAACATTCACGTTCCACAATCCGCAACCCGCATTTTGCGGATTGCGGATTGCGGAAACCATAATAAATAAAATGAAATGGTGCTTCCGCAATCCGCAACCCATATTGCGGATTGCGGAAACCATAATAAATAAAATGAAATGGCGCTTCCGCAATCCGCAACCCGTATTGCGGATTGCAGAAAGATTGATTTCTCTTGTTATTTTTCACCGCTTCGCTATCCAATTGCGAATTACAGTGTTAGGAACCCATGTCAACCCTTTTATTTACTTTGTTAGTATATTGTTGTTGGACGCATATGCTTTGTAAATTGTCCTGTAGTATTTGTTGATCAATAGTTTGTTTTATTGTTGTTGGACGCACATGTTTTGTAAGTCATCCCACAGTAATTGTTGATCCATATTTTGTATTGGCCCATGGTTTGTATTGACACATGGTATTGACCCATGGTATTGGCACCTAGACTTAGTATATAAGTTTGTGTTGAGACCAATGAAGGTATGGTGAATTTATTTGTATTGATCTTGCTCAAAGGAGGTTTCCCCCTCGAAGTGGCCTGCAATCAATACAAGTGATTCTGAGTTCTGTTATTTCTGCTATCTTGTGTATTTTAATTAATTAATTGTTGCAGGTTCTTCACATATGGTATCAGATCAATTTATTGGGCTCGTTGGGTGGAACTTTTTCCAAAAAAATTTCACATCTATTGCAAGTTCGGATCTAGGAATAATCCCTATCCACTTAACTGTGGGAAGTACTTGGGCATAAGCCCTGAAACTCATTGTGAGGAGTACCACAAGAACCCCAAAGTAGCTAGCCCATTGAGAGGACCTGCCAGCGAAAAGGGAAAAGACCCCTACCTGAGTAACGAGTTCCCACCCATGAGGTAAACCAAGAAATTTCATTTGTAGAAAAGCGGTTATCAGTTTTACCTGAGCCGTGGAGTGAGGGGAATTTCCCCAGTATGCAAGCTGTCAGATAGCATTGGTGGTTGAGTGAAACCCCTGAACTATTAGGAAGTCGAACATACCTGGGGTCCATATCTATTTTCAGCTGAACTATTGTCGATCACTTCTGCATCATTTCAGATCCCGCCGTTTTTTATCCATTCGACGTCATTTCAGATCCATCTGTTGCCTATCCCTTCCGTGTCATTTCAGATCCAATTGTTTTGATCCCTTTCGCGCCATTGCAGATCCATTTTTGATATATATATATATATATATATATATATATATATCCCTTATTTTAACCTCGTTTCCCTTGAAACTTCCCGAACATACTTGCAATCCCATTCTGCATATTTCATTCCTGAGGACCCTATCCCATATTGGACTTCCCAATGCCAGAAATATCACATTTATCTATTTTTAGGGTTTGCCATAACTTCTTCATTTTTCACCCACTCACCTCCAGATTTTGCCACCGTGTTCATTCCCTATTTTTGCTTATTTGTCCTTCTTTGACAAATTTTCTCATTCTTTCACCCTGCTTCTGAAATCCCCATTTTTTGCTTCCTTGTCCATCAGAAAGTGTCCAAAACCTAGTCAAACCCCAATTACCCATCCTAGTTTTTCCCAAATCCAAATTTCCCTTTACTAAATAAGATTTTGTTTTTGTTTTTATATCCATTCCCCCCCCCCAAAAAAAAAACTCCTGGTTATGGTTGTCACCCGTGTAGGAGCAAACACCATGGAGGAAGCACTTGCTTCCATCCAAACCAAAATCCAAGATCTGGATGAAAAATTTCTCAGCCTCCATCTTCAACATTCAGCCATGAACAATAACCGACAACAAGAATCTTCTGCAGCCAATGGGTTCTCTTCTTCCAACAATTTTCGTGGTCTGAAGCTTGAATTTCCTCGCTTGAATGGTACTGATCCAATTGGATGGATCTATCGTGTAGAACAATATTTCAGTCTACATAATACTTTTTATATCCAAAAAGTTGCACTTGCATCCTTTCATTTGGAACAGGAAGCCCTTCAATGGTACCATTGGTACATCAAAGCTCATGACGAGCCAAAACGGATAGATTTTTGCCAACTGCTTTTGCAACGATTTGGTCCTAGTGCTTTTGATTACTTCACCGGAGCACTCACTAAAATTGGTCAAAGTGGCATTGTGAGAGATTATCAGACAAAATTTGAGAAACTAGCCAATCACACAGAAGGATTGCCTGATGAATTCTACATGAGTTGTTTTATCAGTGGTCTTAAGGATTAAATCCGTCCAGAGGTTAAAATGTTATGTCCCAACACAATGATGGAAGTCCTAGGGTTGGATAAGTTGGAAAAAGACAAGATTGCAGCCCAACAACGCTCCAAACTCACTTTTATTCCCTTCCAGAATATGGGTTCTCAACGACCTCCCATCCCGCCAGCTCCTCGACCAACTCCTTTCAAGCATTTGTCTGAAATAGAGATGCAGGCATGCAAAGAAAAAGGGCTTTTTTATAGTTGTGATGAGAAATTCACTTGGGGACATAGATGTGTTCAACAAAATCTCTTTCTCTTGGATATGGATTCTCCACCTGCCTCTAAAATTGGTGAAGAAGCTCCAAATACAATGGATGATCAGGTCGACATTCAGGAACCACTTATTGACCCCCCATCTCAAGATGAACAACTAGAAATATCTCTCCATGCTTTGTCCAGCATCACCACCCCCCAAACAATGTAAGTCAGGGGTTACTTCAAGAAGCTTCCTCTTACAATACTCATTGATTCTGGTAGCACTCATAATTTCATTGATCCTCGAATTGCCAAACAAGCTGATTGTTTTGTCCATCCTTGCTCCAACCTTGAAGTCATGGTTTCCAATGGGGGCACCTTACCTTGCAAGGGGAAGTGTCACAATGTGTGTATCTCTATGGAAGATTATAACCTGCGTTCTCACATGTTTGCCTTGTCCTTAGGCAGATGTGATGTGGTTTTGGGCATTCAATGGTTACGCACACTTGGCCCCATCTTATGGAATTTTGCTGAACTTTGGATGCAGTTTTCAGCCAATGGGAAACAACACAAATTTAAGGGATTACAACAAGAGTCTCTCTGCATCATTAGTTCACATCGCCTGGAAAAGATCCTTAAGAAGAATTCACATGGTGTCATCGCTCAACTCCATTGCATTCAGATGCACCCATCAATGGTCTCCCCTACATCCTTGGATAGATCTGCAGGTGTCCTTGTTGAACCAGTGGGCTTGTCGCCTTCTAGAGACCTTTCCAGTAAGAATTTAGCCGCATCTACATCTCAGCATGAAATGATGGCTATTTTGCATGCAGTACAAAAGTGGCAGCCATACCTATTAGGGAATTATTTATGCATCACGACTGATCTCTAGAGTCTGGAAAATTTCCTAGAATAATGGGTCTCCTCCCTAGCACACCTGAAATGGGTTATCCAACTCATGGGTTATGCCTATGCGATCACTTATAAGAAGGGTAAGGACGATATGGTGGTAGATTCTCCTTCTCGCACATTTGATGACCTAGTTTCTCTTACAACTATTTCTCTGCTTGTTCCAAATTGGTTGCAATCTGTTCAATAGGGCTATCTCTTCTATGAACTCCATGCTTCATCATCAACAGGGCACTCTGGGTTCCTCAAAATGTATGACCGGGAACAATGTAACTTCTTTTGGCAGGGACTGACAATAACAATTCAACAGATGGTGGCTAACTGTGATACTTGTCAGGTCAACAAGGGTGAAATGACACTCCTTTCAAGACTGCTCGAACCCTTGCCCATCCCTACACAGATTTGGACAACTATTTCTATGGATTTCCTAGAAGCACTCCAGTGGTACAATACCACATCTAAAAGGACACCATATGAAGCAGTCTATGGACAAGCACCGCCACCTATTCTTCCATACACCCTCAGCAGCTCCCCAGTTCAGGAAATTGACTTGGTTCTTCAAAACCGCGATCAGATTATTCTCATTCTGCAGGACAATCTTCACATGGCAATAATTCGACTGAAACAACAATGCGATCAGCACCATTCTGAGCGCACTTTTCACGTAGTTGACATGGTTCTTCTTTGTCTACATCCTTCCAAGCAACCCTCCCTGAAACTCAAAAGGCGTCAGTGGTCCGGAATGTAACCCGAGGATGCTACAGGGGAACCACTCCTTCATATTCTGCATCAATTTCCACATCTAAAGCTTTGAGGACAAAGATTTTTCTAAGGGAGAGGGCAGGTTAGGAACCCATGTCAACCCTTCTATTTACTTTGTTAGTATATTGTTGTTGGACGCATATGATTTGTAAGTCGTCCCGTAGTATTTTTTGATCCATAGTTTATCTTATTGTTGTTGGACACATATGCTTTGTAAGCCATCCCGTAGTAATTGTTGATCCATATTTTGTATTAACCCATGGTTTGTATTGACACATGGTATTGACCCATGGTATTGGCACCTAGACTTAGTATATAAGTTTGTGTTGAGACCAATGAAGGTATGGTGAAGTTATTTGTATTGAGCTTGCTCAAAGGAGGTTGCCCCCTCGAAGTGGCCTGCGATAAATAAAAGTGATTCTGAGTTCTGTTATTTCTGCTATCTTGTGTATTTTCATTAATTAATTGTTGCAGGTTCTTCATTGCAGAAACTTTAAAATTAGTTATGCTTAAACTTGCACTTCCGCAACCCGTGTTGCGGATTGCAGAAGTCACACTCAAGTTTGCAAAAAATTGATCCTGCAATTTTTTTTTCGCTATTCGCATTTTAATCTCATCCGTTGATTTCGTTTGATCTTACGATATGGATTGACCCCGCTATTGCTTAAGCATTTTCATTTTTATGATTTTTTCATTGTTTTTCGAATTAGGATTTTTCGTTTGCGCCAAGGATTTTACTGCAAGTTTTTCCAAGGATTTCAAATTTTCACTCCTTCAACGCAGTTTGGTTTTTCCTTTCGTGTGCGGAAATTGTTGAGTTTTAAAACTGTTTCATTAATTAATTTCTGCATTCATCATAATTTGACATTTTTTCAAGCATGTCGAGAATTAGCCGATCAAAGACAACTTTAAAAGAATTTAAGAACAAAGACTCAAATGCTGGTATCCTTGCTGACACCTATGACAAAGTGTCTGAGACATGTCACTTGGACTGGTCCCTAATTTACTCCATGTTTGATAATGAATTTTTTTTCGAAATACGGTGCAATCAGGCCTTTTACTTGAACATCAATAAGTCCCATTTGCATGACATTGCGGCCAAGTGAGCCCTCATTCCTTATACCAACAACATCAAGTGGATAATCGACCATGCAAGCCTCAAAGACTGCTCATTTAATGATAATGTTGGATCTCAGATAGCCTCTTTCCGGTCTGAAGTATTCGCTAGGGCATATTCCCTTAGGTCACCCAACCAGCTCCTCAATAAGGGTTTTCTTAACTCTACAAAGACCTAGTATAACTTCGAAGAAACTCTCAAATCCTGGATGGATAACTCGACTAGCTTCACCCCCAAGGATGACAACTCCTACCTTGTTTCTTGGTTCGAGGAATCCTTTTCCCTATTAGCGGCTATGCTTTGTAGATTGTATGGGTCACCAAACTGATCTTTGTTCAAGGCCAAATGGGAACCTCTGGCACACCATGTTCTTACAATAGGGGAGTCTTTTATTCGGGCCCATATACTATCAGTCGATCCCAGAACAACAATTGAGAAATACCAAAAGACTCTGGTGTCCAGAAAACCCACATTTTATTATTCATCATATGTCATGGATGTATTCTGCTCAACTTTTCAGTTTCCTTCTATGGGGTGGAATTGGACCCCGTCTGCACCTCCTGTTCACATTTACTCTTATGCACTATGGGAGGAAAATTTTGTGCCTCTTATATATGATATTTATGATCATTTCATAGGGAAAATTTACTAGAAGATATTCAAAGCAGATGCACCTAATTTCTCTGATCAAGCCAAGACTCTTATCTCGGTCATAGGTGATCGGTATGTTGGGGAGTACTTTTCTTGTGTCAAAATTTGGGGCAGTCAATATATTCATCTGTTTCCCAGGATAGTACTAGATAGATTGTTACTGGAAGAATTTTCTTTTCAAACAGTCATAAATTGAGTATTCCCCATATTAACTGGAGCTAAGAGAAGAGGATGTCCAAAGTTCCCACTTCACCTTGGGCCTCTTGTGATTCAAAACTCCACACATGCTACAATGCTTGGAAATAAAATATGCACCCTCAAGCGGGAGAAATCCCCCAAGATAATGCATGACCCTAGGTCATTCCTAACCAACCACTTTTCACAAGAACATATGAATAACACTTATGCTCATGAGACTGTTCCAGATGACTCCATTTACCAAAGGGTTGACTTATTTTATGAAGTTATGAGTCGGACCTATTCCAAGGAATATCACAGCTTCATCTTCTAGTACCAGCAGGAACTCAAGACCAAAGTCTTGCAATATAAAAAATTGGAGCTCTCACTTGAAGAAAACGTTAGGAAGGATAGGGCAGACAATGAAGCACAAAAAGCAAGTGCCCCTCTAATGATGACTTATGAAACTAATGGAAAAGGAAAGACACTTGTTGAGGACACAATACATCCTAAACCATTGGCCATGCTTAATGCCTTAATTCAGTCAGTTACTGAGATGAAAAGAGAACTTGTAGCGATGACCTTAGTAGTGGAAACTCAGATGGTTGTTGCATCCACTCCAACAAAAAGGAAAAATATTAAAATCTTTGTGTCAGAGGTGACCATGATTGAAGCTAGTGATCTAGAGGATGAAACACTTCCATCTTCTTTCCCAATTTTTCTTCCTATTCCACCAAAGGTTCCTACTACACCAACTTTTTCTGATATTTTGAGAGGTATAGTGATAGGTGATCCTCTTCCAGATCTTCATTTTCAAGAAGCAACCATATTGACTACTGCATTTACTTCTACACCTCCACTTGTTTCCACAATGATCCCTTCCATTTCGTCAATTGATGTCACCCTTCCTTCATCCACCTCAGTGGAACCACTTGCTTTTCCTATTGTCACTTCACTAGGATCCTTGATAACTCCACTTTATCCCTTACCACCACTGGTTACTAAAGTTCAAGTCCCAACTGTATCATTACAACCATCAATAACCACAGTCTTTATTTCACTCCCTGGGGTTATCACCTTGACTTATCGCCCCATTTCTATACCTTTAGTTTCCAATATGGCCACTCCCTCCATCTCCACCGCTCAAATCACTATGACAATCCCAACCCCTATTGTGTCCCAGACAGCTCCTCTGGTCACTACATATGATATGTCCACATCTACAGTCAAAGTAGTGGCTGATTTCGGAGAGGATGTTGTCGTTTCACTTGGAGAATTTTTCTATAGTAGGACAGAGAAGGTAGTGGTAAAGAGGGGTACCAAAATTCATAAAGAAGGAAATTTGGCTAAATTCCATGTTCCCAATCAAGTGATCTAGAGAAAAGAATCTATTGATGTCCAGCAAGAGGTGCTTGACACTGCTGCAGCAATGGGGCCCTTTGCAGGGGAAAATTATGATTTAGTTACTTCGTTGAACAAAGAGATTGAGATGAAGCAACAAGAATTGTAGAAGCGCAGGTAGGAGCTTAATCAAATAGAGGAGCAACATAAGTCTCAAATACAAGAGTTGAAGACTGAGCATGAGAACCATATTAAATATTTGCATGTGATGAACCGTCAATAATTAATTAATGCAAATACACAAGATATCAGAAATAATAGAACTCAGAATCACTTTTATATTGATCACGAGCCACTTCGAGGGGGCAACCTACTTTGAGCAAGCTCAATACAATTAACTTCATGGTGCCTTTAATGACCTCAACACACACTTATATACTAAGTCTATGCCCAATACTATGGGTCAAAACCATGAGACATATAATACTACAGGATGACTTACAAAGCATATGCGTCCAATACTATGGGCTAATATAAACTACGGATCAACAAATACTACGGGACGACTTACAAAGCATATGCGTCCAACAACAATATACTAACATAGTAAAGAGAAGGGTTGACATGGGTTCGTAACATCCCCTCTCCCTTAGAAAAAGCTTTGTCCTCAAAGCTTTGGTTGGAGAAATTGTTCAGAATATGAAGGAGTGGTTCCCTGGTAGCATCCTCGGGTTGCATTTCGGGCCACTGATGCCTTTGGAGTGTCAGGTAGGATTGCTTGGAAGGCTGTAGATGAAGAAGAACCCTATCAGCTGCATGAAAAATGCCCTCAGAATGGTCCTGATCGGCTTGTTGTTTTAGGCGAATTCTAGCCATGTGAAGATTGTCCTGTAGAATGAGAAGAATCTGATCGTGGTTGTGAAGAACCGAGTCAATTTCCTAAACTGGGGAGTTGCTAAGGGTGTATGGAAGAAGAACTAGCGGTGTCTGTCCATAGACTGCTTCATATGGTGTCCTTTGAGATGTGGTATTGTACCACCAGAGTGCTGCTAGGAAATCCATAGAAATAGTTGGCCAAAGCTGTGTAGGGATGGGCAAGGGTTTGAGCAATCCCGAAAGGAGTGTCATTTCACCCTTGTTGACCTGGAAAGTATCACAGTCAGCCACCATCTGTTGAATTGTCAGTTTCAGTCCTTGCCAAAAGAAGTTACATTGTTCCTAGTCATACATTTTGAAGAACCCAGAGTGCCCTGCTAATGAAGAAGCATGGAGTTCATAGAAGAGATAGCCCTGTTGAACATATTGCAACCAATTTGGAACAAGCAGAGAAAGAGCTGTAAGAGAAACTGGGTCATCAATTGTGCGAGAAGGAGCATCTACCACCATATTGTCCTTACCCTTCATGTAAGTGATCACATAGGGATAACCCATGAGTTGGATAACCCATTTCAGGTGTGTTGGGTAGGAGACCCATTGTTCCAGAAAATTTTCCAGACTCTGGAGATCAGTCTTGATGCAGAAATAATTCCCTAATAGGTATGGCTGCCACTTCTGTACTGCATGCAAAATAGCCATCAGTTCCTGCTGAGAGATAGATGCGACTAAATTCTTACCAGAAAGGTCTCTTGAAGGCGGCAAGCTCATTGGTTCAGCAAAGACACCTGCATATCTATCCAAGGAAGTAGTGGAGATCGTTGATGGGTGCATCTGAATGGAATGGAGTTGAGCGATGACACCATGTGAATTCTTCTTAAGGATTTTTTCCAGGTGATGTGAACTGATGATGCGGAGATACCCTGGTTGTAAGCCCATTAATTTGTGTTGTACCCCATTGACTGAAAACTGCATCCAAAGTTCCGCAAAATCCCATAAGATGGGGCCAAGTGTGCATAACCATTGAACCCCCAAAACCACATCACATCTGCATAAGGACAAGGAAAACATGTTAGAGTGCAGGTTATAATCTTCCATATAGATACACACATTGTGACACTTCCCCTTGCAAGCTAAGGTGCCCCCATTGGCAACCATGAATTCAAAGTTGGAGCAAGGATGGACAAAACAATCAGCCTGTTTGGAAATCCGAGGGTCAATGAAGTTATGAGTGCTACTAGAATCAATGAGTATGGTAAGAGGGAGCTTCTTGAAGTATCCCCTGACTCTCATTGTTTGTCGAGTGGTGACGTCGGTTACAACATGGAGAGAGATCTCGGGCAGGTCGTCCTGAGATGGGGTGTCAATAGGCGGGTGTTGAATGTCGACCTGATCATCTACTGTATCTGGAGCTTCTTCATCAAGTTCTGAGGCAGGTGGAGAATCCACATCCAAGAGATAGAGCTTTTGTTGAACAAATCTATGTCCCCGAGTGAATTTCTCATCACAATTATAACAAAGCCCTTTTTCTTGGCGTGCCTGCATCTCTGTTTCAGAAAAATGCTTGATAGGAGTTGGTTGAGGAGTAGGCGTCATGGGAGGTTGTTGGGAACCCATATTTCTGAAGGGAACAAAGGTGGATTTGGAGCGTTGTTGAGCTGCGATCTTGTCCTCTGCCAACTCAGCCAACCCTAGGACTTCCATCATTGTGTTGGGACAGAATATTTTGACCTCTGAGCGGATTTCATCCTTGAGACCACTGATAAAACAACTCCTGTAGAATTCATCAGACAATCCTTCTGTGTGATTGGCCAGTTTCTCAAATTCTGTCTGATACTCTCTCACTGTGCCAATTTGGTGAAGTTTAGTGAGTGCTCCTGTGAAGTCATCAAAAGCACTAGGACCAAATCGTGGCAAAAGGAGTTGGCAAAAATCTGTCCAGTTTGGTTCGGGATGAGCTTTGACGTACCAACGATACCATTGAAGGGCTTCTTGTTCCAAATGAAAGGATGCAAGTGGAACTTTCTGGACATCAAAAGTATTATGCAGACTGAAATATTGTTCTACTCGGTATATCCATCCAGTCGGATCAGTACCATTGAAGCGAGGAAAATCAAGCTTCGGCCCACGAAAATTGTTGGAAGAAGAGAACCCGGTGGCTGCAAAAGATTCTGGATGTCGGTTATTGTTCATGGCTGAATGCTGAAGATGGAGGCTGAGAAATTTTTCATCCAGATCTTGGAGTTTGGTTTGGATGGCTGCAAGTGCTTCCTCCATGTTGTTTGCTCCTGCGCAGGTGACAACCACAACCAAGAGTTTTTTTTTTTTTGGGGGGGGGGGGAGGGGAAATGGATAGAAAAACACAAACAAAAGCTTATTTAGTAAAGGAATATTTGGATTTGGGAAAAACTCGGATGGGTAATTGGGGTATGATTAATTTTTGGACACTTTCTGATGGACAGGGAAACAAAAAATGGGGATTTCAGAAGAGGGGTGAAAGAATGAGAAAATTTGGCAGAGAGGGACAAAGAAGCAGAATTAGGAAAGGAACTCTATGGTAAAATTTGAAGGTGATTGGGTGAAATCTGAGGAAGTTATGGAAAACCCTAAAAATAGACAAATGTGGGATTTCGGGCTTTGGGAAGTGGAATTGGGGGTAGGGTCCTCAGGAATGAAATATGCAGAATGGGAGTACAGGGGTTCCCCGAAAGTTTCAGGGAAAACAAAGTGAAAACAAGGGAGATATGGAGCGGCTACAACTCGGAAGGGATATGAAACAGATAGATCTGCAATGGCCTGGAAGTGAGCGAACACAGAGGGATCTGAAACGACGCCGAATGGATTGAAAACGGCTGGATCTGGAACGAATTTTAGAATGGATCTGAACGGCTGGATCTGAAACGGAGTAGCAGTGATCGACAACAGTTCAACTAAAAATAGATATGGAACCCAGGTATGTGCGGCTTCCTAATAGTTCAAGGGTTTCACTCGGCCACTAATGCTGTCTGACGGCTTGCATATTGGGGCAGTACCCCTCACTCCACGGCTCAAGTAAAACTGATAACCGCTTTGCCACAAATGACAGCTCTTAGTTTACCTCATGGGTGGGAACTAGTCAATCAGGTAGGGGTCGTTGCCCTTTTCGCTGGCAGGTCCTCTCAATGGGCCAGCTACTTCGAGGTTCCTGTGGTACTCCTCACAATGAGTTTTAGGGCTTATGCCCAAGTACTTCCCATAGTTAAGCGGATAGGGATTATTCCCAAATCCGAACCCGCAACAGATGTGAAAAAAAAAAATTGGCAGAAATTTCACCCAATGAGCCCAAGAAAGTGCTATGATACCAGATGTTATGAACCTGCAATAATTAATTAATGCAAATACACGAGATATCATAAATAATAGAACTGAAAATCACTTTTATATTGTTCACGGGCCACTTCGAGGGGGAAACCTCCTTTGAGCAAGCTCAATATAATTAACTTCACGGTGCCTTTAATGACCTCAACACACACTTATATACTAAGTCTATGCCCAATACTATGGGTCAAAACCATGGGACATATAATACTACGGGACGACTTACAAAGCATATGCATCCAATACTATGGGTCAATACTATGGGATAATATAAACTATGGATCAACAAATACTATGGGACGACTTACAAAACATATGCGTCCAACAACAATATACTAACATAGTAAAGAGAAGGGTTGACACGGGTTCCTAACATTGCAGGTACAAGATGAAAACCTCTCACAACAGCTTCACAAGGAAAAATTGTTAAATTTGAATCATGTATAAAATATTGCAGGGTTGGAATCACAACTGAAGGATGCATTAGCCATTGCAATTGTTTCTCCTTTCCCAAAATTTTCTACAGAGGAGTTTAAGGAATTTGCCCTGAAGGTGAATGAAGATTATAATAACCTCTTGGTATAGTTGTTTGAATTCCTGGATGAGATCAGGGAGACCTATAATGTTTTTGAACGTCATACTGATGACCTCTTCACACACAATCAGAAAAGAGAGGATGTGCTTCGAGATATTGAAGACGTGACAGATTGGAAAAAGTACATCAAAGACAAGCCTGAAGATACACTTGTTATTGAAAGCATTAATTTTTTTAGAATTAAACTCTCTCTAGACTCAAGGGAAAATGCATGTGAAGAGGTAGAATCTACAATCCAGAAAGCTTAGGCAGTTTGTAGTAGAAGGTGGTTTGCTTCAGATGAGTTGTTGACCATGTTAGAGTTCCCCACTCTCAAGCTCATTGAAAATTCTGATCCACACAAGTTAATGATCCAGTAGGTTGAAGAAGGACAGGAGGAATCCAAAGTTCGAATTGATCAGTTGGAATATATTTGCATAACTGATCTTAAAGAATTGATTGATTCCCCCATCAATTTAGGAGTGGAGTTCAAGCTTTTCCTGCGTGAGTGGGATAAGTTAAAGAAAAGGGAAATTGAATCATTCAATTGTAAGACTCAACTGACACACGAACATGCCAGATATGAAGATATTGAGGACTTGTTAGATGTATCTTCCAAGTGGTGGATCGCCCTTGGAAAGTCTTAGTTAATATTTTGCAATCCTTATCTTCATGGGAGAATTGCCTTGTAATATTTTTGTAATTATTATTTAAAGGGCTTAGATTTAATGAAGGGGAAGGGGGGGGACTACAGAAGGAGGAATGGAGATGCTTGTTTTCTTTAAGGACGTGTAATTTCTTGCAGGCTTAATTGGAATACAATTAGTGTCTCTCAGCTGTCCCTTTTATATAATTGATCAAATTTCTTTGATGAATTGCTTGATTTTCCCATTTCAGCCATTAGAGAAACTCTGTTTTATGTTGCAAATGTATCAGATGCATTGATCCATTGATCCATATTTATCATTATTGATAGTATATGTATTAACATGTGTTAAATGAATTTGTTTGTTCAACCCTTGTTATTTATTTTTGCAACCCATAAACAATTACTTTTCAATTGATGCTAATTTTTCAATTAGCATGTTATAGGAGAACAATCTTATATGCTTTAATTCTTTGAATAAAATCGATTCAATTTTCATTGCATGGTTTTGTTTAAAGATGATAGGCTTAGATTCAATTCATGTTTATATCAGTTGGTCTTCTTTTTATCATGTAAGCAAATATGATTGTTGTGTATGTTAGGAACCCATGTCTTTACTTTGTTAGTATATTGTTGTTGGACACATATGCTTTGTAAGTCGTCCCATAGTATTTGTTGATCAATAGTTTATGTTATTGTTGTTGGCGCATATGCTTTGTAAGTTGCCCGTAGTATTGTTGATCCATAGTTTGTAGTGGCCCATGGTTTTGACCCACAATATTGGCACCTAGACTTAGTATATAAGTGTGTGTTGAGACCTATGAAGGCACGGTGAAGTTATTTGTATTGAGCTTGCTCATAGGAGGTTGCCCCCTCGAAGTGGCCTGTGATCAATATAAAAGTGATTCTGAGTTCTGTCATTTATGCTATTTTGCATATTTTTATTAATTAATTGTTGCAGGTGCATCACAGTGTAAGGGTGAAAACATGAAGTTGGAAAACAATTTTGGCTTGTTTTTGACAAAAACAAGTGCTAATTTTTATGTTTTTCAACTTTGACCTCTTCAAACCCATATCTCCCTTAGGAATTTCAACTTGAAGTAAACACAAAGGTTTTATAGAATTGAATTAGCTTTCTACTCATATTTTTTTAAATTTTTTTTATGGATATATCGTGGGACACATTTGTTTTCAACCAACAGCATACACTTGAAAAGTTTAGGTATGGATAATGAGTGACCTGTGTTGACGACGATTTTTTGATAGATGGTTATTCATTTTAGGGAAAACAATTGTATGCTCATAATCTACACACACTAAAATCGATCCTGGACTATATTTCGAGTTTTTTAAGACTTGAGAACTATTTTTTATTATTTATCGAAACAACGTATGTTCAGAAAATGGTGCATTATCAACACATGTTTTTGTCTTCACATTTTCTTTCAACTATTACTCTTATCAAACAAACTAAAACCAACCCATTGAACATGACACTTCAAGGAACATCCTTGTATTTTTTTAAATTTTTTTGGCTTTGTCATTGTGATGATATTGAATTTTCATTGTGACTGATTTTTCAGTCACTTAATTTTTTAATGATAAAGTTTAGTAAACAATAGAAAAAAATAATAATCCTAAATGAAATTGAAAAAAAACTTATATTACTAGAAAGTAGATTGAATGATGAATCTACTGGTATAAACTCTAACATGTAATTCTCATGTTTTGTAGTGGTTTGACCTTGTTAAAGTGACACATTTCTGAATTTTGGAGAAATGGTGCTGGAATTGTTGACCAGAAACTCTCGGGTGAGAAAATGTCTTCCAAACTCTCGACCTAGAGTTTAGTTCAAATTCTCATCCGAGAGTTTTTTTTTAAATACAGCGCGGTGATTGGTTCAAACTCTCGACCTAGAGTTTTTTTAAACTCTCGGCCTAGAGTTTGAACTCTCAAAACTCTCACCCTAGAGTTTCAGTTTGACTTTTTTTCGCGTGATCATCCACCCACGCTCCATTTTTTTCACTCCGTTTGTCACAAAATTGTTTCCCAGGTTCGCGATTTCACCCGTAAACCCAGATCACACTTTTTTAACCTTATTCTAGTTTACTTAGATTAGATTTAACTAGAATCACTTACATATCAGATTTAGAACTTTTCATATCTCCCCTAATCCGAAGACAGATCTATCTAAATATCTAATCACCTAAGTGCCAATGGAGGCCTAATATCCGTAAGAGGAAACCACACCAAATAATTTGGGGATAGAACTACTCTTGCACAGAGTTGTTTGAAGCCTTTCAAATTGGGATGTCACCCTCTGTTGTTTTCCTTGGAAAACATTCCAGCACTATCATACCTGGGGCTTTAACAAGAATTAATAGTGTGTTTTCAAGCAACTATTTCAAGGACTGTGGAATTTCATCTTCTTCAAATAATTGTTTGATGTAATTATGTCAAATAATTGTTTCATGTAGAGTTCCAATTGGCCAACTCCACGGTACAAATACATGCTTGGTCCACATTGTTTTAATTGACAATGAAGCATATTTTTGGGCCAAACATTGATGTTTCATTGTTTTAATTGACAATGAAGCATCTTGTGACTTTTGTGGTGAAAAAGGGACACTAATAATTACAATTTATGCCCTTGTGTTAGTTACAATTTATGCTTGGGTTTACCCACAAAGTTTATATAGAATTAAAAAATCCATTTTTTTATTCACAAACTATGCATACTCCAAATGATCATTTCAGTTTTTATGATGACAGAGGAGAACATCACTTAAAACACCTTACCTTTTTTCCATAGGTTGAGTGATGAGGTTCCTCTTCTTTTGGTCCCATTTTCTGCTCTCTCTAGCCGTTTTTTAGCCGGGTGGATGCTTTCAGTAAGTAAAATACAATTTGTATTTTTGTTTCTATTAATTATGAAAATATTATATTCTTTCAAATATTCAAAGAACTATATTTCATACCTTAATACTCAAAATACTTGATATAGTTCTATTGCTTGTGTAAATTCTATGCTTCTACTTGTACATGCATATATGTGTGTTTTCTATTCATCTTTATTATTTTTTGTTAGTTGGAGGGAGGGTTTACCAATAGATTTCATTTCTCATATTTAGCTTTGTGGAACTTTCATTGTGTTAGGCATCTTCATCCTTCCATGTGCATTGCATACTCATTATCATCCTATTTTATTCCATATAAAATGATATGTGAACCGATGCCTCTTAAAAAAATTGTACAGTGGTAAACCATGCAAAGAGATGAACTCTCATATATTACTATATTAGTGAATTTGGAACCATTATGCTTGCATTGTGAGAACACTTGTGATTATTTCATGTGAATTTAAACTTAAATAATGACTACTGATGTTATTTCTGATCTGGATGTTCCTTGTTGTTCTTCATTCTTGAATTGTTGGTGATAGTATACTTCAAGACTTGGAAAACCTTGAAGTCTCTGTACCTACATATATTTGAGTCAATATTAGCTTGGGTAATTATTTATTTTTTGTAGCTGCTTATCCAGTCTTGATTACTTGTGGATTTAGATTGCTCTTCAAATTCACGTTCATGTGCGGAAGTGTTGTTGAATGATCAAATTTAAATGGTTAGTCTAGTTCGTCACAATTCCAATTAGTTCAGTGATCAAATTTGAAGGGTTAGTCTAGTGCCTTGATATCTAGTTCTTCACAAATCCAATTATAAATATGTATGGCCTACAGTCAGTTGGTCAAATGGCTTAAACTCTAATTATTTGGAAGGTAATTTGTGTGCAGATTTCATAAAGTAGAAAGCTAGAGGCCAAAGATAGTATCTTGAAATCCATAGCATGGCATATCAACGATTCAACATATTTATGTTATCAAAATCGAATTGTTTGTCAAAAACTAAATTATGTTATAAAGAGCCAATAAAACTAAATTAGTCTCCAAATATTATATTACTAGGTTTGTTTCCAATGATGCCAAGAAATAGAGTAATTCGTATTTAATGTTTTAGTAAATATAATGAATTAAAATGTTATATTTCAAATCAATTTATAATTGGACATTGATTTGAAATGTAATATTTTGTTTAACATATTTTTTAATGAAGTGGATAATTAATTTATTATTGTAAATTGAAAGAAAAAATTTATAAAGCTTTTCATCCTCGAAGTGTGTAGGAATATATACCCTTCAAATTTGAATTAAGACTAGCCCTTCAAATTTGATCAGTGGTTCATACTCGCTAAGTGTTGTCTTTGGATCCTAGCTTCGACAATGTCACATCCAAAAGGTAAAAGTGGGTAACGAAAAGTTTACTAATACTAGCATTGATCTTTTGATACGATTAAATAGTGTGCATAATACATGTAGGAACAAAAATATGAATATGGACAAATCCAATATAAAACACTAACATTTTAGTGAGATTTTCAAAGTTAAAATTTAGTCAATTTTATGCTAAAATGTGATTGAAGATACTCGTGAGATATTTCATTATATATATATATATATATATATATAATAAAACTTATATATGTGAGATATTTTACATGGATGTAAAGAATCTTTTAATTTCAATTTTTTTAGTGATACGTGTTTGATTATAGTGATGATGATTGAGTGGGATTAATGGTTAAGAACATGTGTTTCATGCTAGGAGGTCATAGGTTAATGACAAAGTGGACTCGTAAATTATTCATTGGCAAGAGAGATCCAAGTGAACTAGTGAATTAGGCATTAACATGAAAATATTTTAAATCTCAAAACATTCTACTGTCAAAGTCTAATGAAAGAAGTCTCTTGTCGCACAAACATGGGACCTCATAGATATTATCATCATCATCATCATCATCATCATTATCTTTTTATTTATAAAAAAATTCATAGTAATATTTACCATTTTCCTTAATCCAAAACCATACCCAATGAAAACTATATAGATATACATATATGAATATAAACAAAAAAATAATAATTTAAAGCCATGCACTATATGGATATACATGTATGAGTATAAACAAAGAATTTAAATAAAACTGAAAATAGAGCAAAACAAATCTATCAACCAATATATAGGGATCTCAAAAATAATCTGGTAGAGATATCGCCCCTTCCTTCACATTAATTTCCCATCCACCCCGGTAACACTGAAATTGTTCCCATTTTTCGATCTGTTTCTTTTCAATTGTTTGACTCTTATTCACTTTTCATTTTATTTTATCTTCAATTTTAATGATTTTGAATGTCTTTTATTGTTTATGTTATAGTTTTTCATTTTAATTTATTTTACCCCTACGTGGCTTATTAAATGCTATATTTCTTTCAAAGTCTTCAAAATACTTATTTGGGTTCATTCTAATGCTTATATCCAAGGTTTAACTTCTATTTTGAGTGTGTTTTCCCAATTTGTTATGTTGAGGTATTCTCGCAGTGCAAGGTTCAAATTACATACATTAGCGCGTTGTAGGAATCTGAGATCATGGAAGATCGTGGTTCATCGATGGTGGGAGTTGCATGCGGTGATGACAGAAGACCTCTAGACACCTATTCGATGAATTATGACATATCTAAAGGCCATTGAACTTTATCATTCAAGAAATCACCGATTTGAGTGGCCATGGGTTATAATTTGGGGGTTACGAATTTCAGAGCAGAGGAACGCGATTGGAGATGATTATGAGCATATTGTTGAAGATTAAATAATGGAAAAGGTAACTGATTGAAATCCTGAAGAATCCAGTAGCAAAAGAAGCCCTAAAAAGAAAAAGAGATGCATAGTTATGTTATGTTTTTCCCTGTTTTGGTCATTGCAATTGAGTGCGGAGCACGAGTTGATGGAGAAGAATTTTTAAAAACCAAAAGAGGTTTCTCTCCAAAATAAACTCATTCACAAAAACCTCCCTCATTTTTGAAACAGGTTTCATCGTTTGAAAGATTTGAATTGATCACTGTGGCCTATTTTTCAGGGTTTAAAATATTTAATAATTTACTGTTTTAGTCACAACTTTTTGGCACATATTCGGATCAAGTGGAGAATAATTTTTAAAAACCAAGAGAGTTTTTTTTCATCATGGACTCATTTAAAAAAAATATCTCAATTTTTGCACAGGTGTCCTAAATCAAGATATATGGAGGCATCTTTGAGACCCAATTTTTCAGAAATTTGCCAAATTTCCCCAAAATCCGATTTGCTATTTTTGGTTAATTAGTCTTTAAAGATTCAAAGTTAGTTTATACCTACTTGATGTAACTGCTTTAAAGCTCGACCTAGAAGGTAGTTTTGAAACTAATTTATTTTGTAAAGGATAAAGGAAGAAAGTCTAGACTAGAGGGGCTTGATTTTTGTTTCAAGAAATAATATACAGCCAAGAGCATTGGAAGCATTTCAAACTGATACAAATGACTCTTATGTAATTTTTGAAGCTGAGATTGATTTATATAAATATAAGACACTCTATCTTATCTATTGTTTTTGTTTCTGGTTAGTTTGACCATTTAGCTTATGATTTCATCCCTTGTGTAAAGTTTTATTCATGTGGATGCTCATATGTTGTAGACAAAACCAGTAAATGTGCTTGCAAATCTGATGTATTATATTTGTTCTTTTAAGCCTTAATATTTCAGTTCTTTGATGTTATTGCATAATTTAGTACTTGTATTAGTTTGATGATTGATTGATTACTTTCCTGAAAATGAAACCCTCAAACCAATAAAAAACAAAGACAAAACCTATTTTCTTTTCATTGTATTGAGATTGTACTAGCTTGCTCCCTTTGTAGTCTAGGGACAATTTCTAGCACAAACATCTTTGGCGTCGTTGTCGGGGATAGAAGTGAAGCATATCTTCCCTGGAGTATTTTCATTGTTCTGGTTTTGAGAGGTGAACACGATCATAAGCTTTTTTAGACTTCAATTTTTCCCCGAGTGACTCTGCAGGGGAAGGATCTATTGGCGACTCCATGTTTGAAAAATTCAAAAGCAACTTCACACTTTCAAAATGTCAATGAATTTTGTTGCTATGTTGGCATAAAGGTTTGTTCCTTTTATCTTTGTTGATATTCCAGGATTTCCAAATGATGTGCCTACGATGGATGAATGGGGAGACTTCCTTCCAAGATTTAGAGGAGATGATCATGACCATCCGGCACAACACTTGATTAATTTTCATCAATACATGGACCAGCTCGATATTCATCACGAGGATGTATTGTTGAAAATGTTTATGTACTCCTTGGAAGGAGATGTCAAACAGTGGTATAGATCTCTTCCCGTCTCTAACATCTATTCATTAAAAGATTTTCATGTTGTCTTTCATTCATATTGTAAGAGGATTTATCCATTGATCTCCTTTTAGAGGACTGTTGCGAGCAATTTGAATTCAAGAAATATCTTAGCAATAATGATCAAGGTAGCCTTACTAATGAAATTCATGAAGAAATATTTCAAAAAAACAAAGTTCAGGACATATTTGGTAGTTTTCAAGAATCAAGACATCATTATCATGTAGAGTTTATTGTTGAAAATCCTTGTGAAGATCAACTCTCTATTGAAGAAAATGTTGAAAATCATACCGTTGATGAAGATTTGCAGGACAATGTTAAAATTAGTGTTGATGACATCCGAATTAAAGATGCTCTTGATTCTATTTTAGAGGATGCAATTGTTTTTCCCAAATTATTTGATGGCCATCCCATTGTTCAAAACAATTTTCAACATATTTTTAATCATAAAACTATTGGAGATGTTTTTCAAGTTAACTGTGTCAAAGATCAGTTTCACAATTATGCAGGTCAGTCCATTTACGATATGTGTCCGGATGTTTTAGAGCAACAGTATTATGAATCAACACCTATGGAATTTTTCAGTAGTGAAGCGGTGTATGGCAAATATGACTTAGATTTTTTGGAAAGTAGTGAAGGAGATGGAAAGGAGTTAGAAGAGCAAATTACACATTTTTCTTCTTCACCGGTTGTTGAGTAGCAGTCTCCAGAAATCAATAAACTTGTATCTACCATTTTTGAATATAAATTTGAAGGACACACTAAACAAAATGAGTTTGTTATAGTTGAAGATAAGGGTATCAATTTCTTCTTTTCTGCTTCTTCATTTGCAACGTTTGAAGAACAGAAGTCGGATATCTTTCATGAAGTAGAAAATATAAAGAGGCATCATTCTCTTTTAGATCAACCTTTTGTTGAAGAAACTGTTGTTTTAAATAATTTTAAACATCATTCTTCTAATGAATATCATGTTTGCAATGAAGAATGTTGGACAGAGCACGAAGATAATATCTTTTCTAAGGTATTCTTTCATAATGATCCCATAAATAATTATTTTGAGTTTCTCAATGAAGAAGGGGTTACAAAAGAGATAGTTGTTCATGATTTCTATGATTCAGTAGCAATGTATTTAGAGGACTTTCTTAGATCAAAGTTGATATTTATAGGCTATAAGTATCAACTTCCATGTTATAATGATTTTCCATGGTATACAATTTTCTTTTTTCTAATTAATGACATGGAAGAAAATCCATTGCATGAGACAATTGTTGAAAAGGTTACATTGACAATCCGAAATTACTTGATCAAAGAGTTGAGTTGGTTATATTAGGAGCTATATATAAATAATCTTTCCATGCAAGCATTTAGTTTCACTTTGAAGTTTGGTATTCAATTTACAGTATGGTGGATTTGTTTTTTTTTTTGCATAGAAGGCAGTCTTGTGAATAGTTTTTCAGTTCTCAATAAACAACAATTGTGCTCTCAAGGCGTGAAAAGGCCATATTTTATAGTATATGGTTGTTCTTCAGTCTACCAGGCAGATGGATTTGCAATTTGGATGAGCAGATTTCTATTGCAACATAGATGTAATTTTTTAGCAGCAATCACATAATTTTTGATAGCTATGGATCAGAATTTGAGGAAGGGAAAGTGTCTTTTCAGCAGAATCTTGTTATAAGATCATACAATAAGCCCATCATTAAAAAAAAATTATAAGGAGGGTTGCAAGTTTTGGAATAGGTTGGGAACTAAATACAAATGACTCCATCACCCAATGAATAAGACACAAGATCTACAGGTTCTTGAAACCTCACAAGGAGGCTTTCATCCCTTAGCACGAGCCATCTAGATGTTAACACTCAAACTCTTCCCAAAACTTTTCCCATTTTTCGATCTGTTTCTTTTAAATTGTTTGACTCTTATTCACTTTTCATTTTATTTTATCTTGAATTTTAATGATTTTGAATATCTTTTATTGTTTATGTTATGGTTTTTCATTTTAATTTATTTTACACCTAAGTGGCTTATTAAATGTTATATTTATTTCAAAGTCTTCAAAATACTTATATAGGTTCATTCTAATGCTTATATCCAAGGTTTAAATTCTATTTAGAGTGTATTTGCCCAATTTTTCATGTTGAGGTATTCCTGCAGCGCAAGGTTCAAATTACATACATTAGCGCGCTATAGGAATTTGAGATCATGGAAGATCGTGGTTCATCGATGGTGGGAGTTGCATGCGGTGATGACACAAGACCTCTAGACACCTGTTCGATGAATTATGACATATGTAAATCCCATTGAACTTTATCATTCACGAAATCATCGAATTTAGTGGCCATGAGTTATAATTTGGGGGTTACGAATTTCAGAGCAGAGGAACGCGATTGGGAATGATTATGAGCATATTGTTGAAAATGAAATAATGGAAAAAATAGCTGATTCAAATCCTGAAGAAGCCATTAGCAAAAGAAGCCCTTAAAAGAAAAAGAGATGCATAGTTATGCTCTGTTTTTCCCTATTTTGGTCATTGCAATTGAGTGTGGATCACAAGCTGATGGAGAAGAATGTTTAAAAACCAAAAGAGATTTTTGTCCAAAACAAACTCTTTCAAAAAAACCTCCCTTGTTTTTGAAACAGGTATCATCGTTTGAAAGATTTGAATTGATCTTTGTGACCTATTTTTCAGGGTTTAAAATATTCAATAATTTACTCTTTTAGTCACAAATTTTCGGCACATCTTCCTATCAATTGGAGAATAATTTTTAAAAACCAAGAGAATTTTTTGTTCATCACGGACTCATTTAAAGAAACCTCTCTCAATTTTCGCACATGTATCCCAGATCCAGAGATATGGAGGTGTCTTTGAGACCCAATTTTTCAAAAATTCGCCAAATTTCCTCAAAATCGGATTTGCTATTTTTGATTAATTAGTCTCTAAAGACTAGACTAGAGGGGTTTTATTTTTGTTTCAAGAAACAATATATATCCAAGAGCATTGGAAACATTTCACACTGATACAAATGACTCTTATGTAAGTTTTGAAGACTGAGATTGATTTATCTAAATATAAGCCACCGTATCTTATCTATTGTTTTTGTTTCTGGTCACAAATTATGATTTTATCCTTTGTTTAAAGTTTTATTCATGTGGACGCTTTATTATGTAAAGGATAAAATGAAGAAAGTCTAGACTAGAGGGGTTTGATTTTTGTTTCAAGAAATAATATATAGCCAAGAGCATTGGAAGCATTTCACACTGATACAAATGACTCTTATGTAAGTTTTGAAGACTCAGATTGATTTATATAGATATAAGCCACTGTATCTTATCTATTGTTTTTGTTTCGGTCAGTTTGACCATTCAGCTTATGATTTTATCCCTTGTTTAAAATTTTATTCATGTGGATGCTCATGTGTTGTAGACAAAACCAATAAATGTGCTTGCGAATGTGATGCTTTATCTTTGTTCTTTTAAGCCTTAATATTTCAGTTCTTTGATGTTATTGCATAATTCAGTACTTGTATTAGTTTGATGATTGATTGATTACTTTCTTGAAAATGAAACCCTCAAACCAATAAAAAACAAAGACAAAACCTATTTTCTTTTCATTGTATTGAGATTGTACTAGCTTGCTCCCTTTATAGTCTAGAGACAATTTCTAGCACAAACACACTCATTTATAGCTTTATTGATTTTTTAATTGCAGATCTGTTTTCATGTTTATCCCTCTCCAAAAAACAAATTCCAATAGTTTGACCAATATCAATAGAATTCCCAATCTGAGAGTTGGGTTGCCCTGTTATTCCACTTACACAGAAAAAGCCAATAAGCTGAATGGTTCTATTATTCAGATTCTACATGGTGATCAAGGACTGTCTTAAAAAAATGACCAGAGGACTCTCGCAAATTGACCTAATCATAGCAATGACAAAGAGTTTGAATCTTTATTAAAGATATTTTTACGTGGCTTGCGTTAACCATCAATTACAATACCCTTCTCTATACGTTTTTGTTTGCTACATTCCAACGAATGTAAGCTTTTTTGTTTGTTCATACTTATTTCAAAGCTGATGCTTGCACACAGAAGATTTAAGATTACTGCATATAACAACCTTACGGATACCAACAAGATTAAGCTTCCTGCATATAACAACCTTTGTAAAGGCAAACTTACTGAAATGAAAAATACCTTGTTAGTACAGAGAGCAAATGTCAGCGCGCATATCATACATATCCCGAGCTTGCAAAAGCACTACTGCACAACTGCAGCTTGTCATGGGAATATTGCCAATTTGCCATTGAAATGGAACATTGTTAAGTGTACATAGCTTAATGCTATGGTGTGGCCTCATGGGCCTCTGCTCGTTGACATGTTAAAGAGACCTGATTTCTCCGGTCCTTGACTTGTAAAAGCCGACGGCCTGCGGGCTTTTCCTACATAACATGGTGACAAGCTTCTTACGCAGAAGATCTGTATCCACTTCGCTCCTTCCAATCATCTGAACCAAAGCACCATAATAATTAGCTATGTCTCCTTTACACACGCTAATTGCAAATGAATTAGTTTTGAGAATTTCAATTCAGCAGGTCTCACCTCGAGGTGAAGATTGTGGCAGATCACTTGGTGTTTAGAGAGGAAAGTAGAAGCACTAAGCACATCTAATCCCTCCTTTTCCAGCACCTGAAAAAGCGTAGAGAAGAGGAATCCATGAGCTCTGCGTGCGTAAATTGTAATTATCAGTTCTGAACTCCCCAAATCTGAGTTTACTGTAACATTAATAGGAATAGGAGAGCTTAAGTCCACAGGAGGACAGTACGTAAAATCATTCATTAATTCATGATGATCAGAAGCTCCAGTACATGATTTTGAGATGATCGCCCCCGAGCTCTTAGAAATTCGCCGGTTTGCAGCTAACAATTCATTGCGTTGCTTGCGCAGTTCTTCGATTTCCTTGCGCAGCTCAGGAATGTATCTTAGAACTTGACTAACAGTATTCGGAATGCTCAGTTTCCTCTGAAAAACTAAGAGAAATGAAAAACAAGGAATTCATGTGCAGGCCGACTCTGATTAATACCCTAATCAGAAGGAAGACCAACAAGCTACACCAAAGTAATTTTTCTCTAATTAATGAACATACACTAACTTACCTTTGTATTTGGATTAGGCAGCAGCGAACGTAGCTCGGAATAGAGTACTTTCAACTTATTTCGCCTGTTCCGTTCCATGGCATTATGAACAGCCTTTTTGGTGTAATCTCCCGAATTGGCCGCCGATTCCTTATTATTGGGCTGCTGCAGTTGATCCGAGTTCATTGCTAGAAGCTGATCTGCATATTGATAATTGTTGTCATGCATTTCAATTTGACCAGTGTATTCTAGGACGGTATTATCAGATTCAGGTTGCTGCAACCAATATGAAGGCGAAAATATATTTATGGTTGCAGGTTGTTCATGAGCGTCCCTTCCTTGCTGCAACCAATATGAAGGCGAAAATATATTTCTGGTTGCAGGTTGTTCATGAGCGTCCCTTCCTGCTGCATGAAGCAAAGAGTTGTTGGGATATTCCGAGTTGTATGCTTCATTATAGGCCGCAGGAGCAGGGGCAGATATTTGAGTGCTCGAAAGGAAGGGAAATATAGGCATGATGATGATGATATAGGAAGCAAGTAAAATCAACTAGATTGGATTGAAGAGATGTTTGTTTTGGTGTATAGATTTTTTTAATGGTAGTTTACCATTTGTTAGAGGGGTAGTGGATTATGAGAATGTCAATACCTGTTATTATAGGTAGAGAATCAAGGTATCCCTAAAAATACAATCATTACAATAGGAGCTCAACAGGATCATCATATGAACCTAAGTAAAGAGGAGCAACAATCATTCTTCTCAACCACCCAAACTACAACCAATAAACTAGTATAAAAACCTTATTAACATTACTAACAAAGTAATTTTTATTTCCAATGCTTGCTTTAACCGAGCTTTGCTGCTTCCATGCTTGCTTTAATCAGGCTTTGCTGCATCCAGAGAAAGCAGACTTCTTAGAGGCTGTTAACGGAAAAATAAGAGTGGCAACCACTGAACCCAACTCAACTTACAGGTCTAACTCTGCTTCGCATAGCCCTAGATATTCTCATAGCATGGAATGGATAGAATATACATGAAATTGTAAATGTAAAGTTGATCAGGTTTTTGTTACAAAATCTAAATTTTCCATGAATAAATAGTACAAATAGTACACGTATAAACTCCATTCAATTTTGAAACAGTGGTACCTGCTATTCCGCTCTAATATATTTTAGCGCATTGCCGGCCATGGGCAGGACATCCTTGAGTGATTCCAAACATCAAGTAACAGATTAAACATATAAACGGTGGGCATCTAAGCATCATAAAAATAATCTATCTTGTTAGGAGAATGCCCAACTGTCAATGCGCTCAGTGGGCACAGTACCAAGCGTAGTGGAAATTTTTCAACAAATCATGCGACAAGACGGCCATTGACGTGTCCACATGGAGTTAAGTGTAACACAGTTACACAGCCATTATTAGTTGCCAATAAGCATCGTGTAGCTTTCTAATTATTTTCCAAAAGGTAGGTATAGGTAACGTAGCTTTCTATTCGTAAGTTGTAACGATAAGCTTTTAGTTTTCTTTACTAAATCAGTGTATTAAATAATCACGGTATATGCTAAAAAGTATTCGCATATGCCACTTTAAAATGCAAAAAATTAAAATAATATTACTGATGATATATATAAAACTAAATTTAATGTTCCGAGCAAGCTACCTTTATAGAGATAGTTGGCCTACAGACACAATAATCTTGTGGTCCCAAACAGTACCGGCTATCTTCATAGAAGTGATTTTGATGTGTTTAATATTAAATATTACTAGTATAAGTAAACGTTATAGGATTTGTCTTTTCTTCTAAAAGATTGAGGACTTATTTTATAAAGCATTTTTATTAATCCCGAAAAATGTTATTTAAATATATATGGATTTCCACTTATTCATAATATAAAATTAAAGCTAACAAATGTAAAAATTAAATAAAAATATTAAAATATATTAAAATTAAATAAATTAAATTAATAATAAATAAATTAAATAATATTAAAATAAATTAAATTAAAAAAAGAAATATAGGTATAGAAAAAAAAAAAACTAAATTAAATTAATAATAAATAAATTAAATAATATTAAAATAAATTAAATTAAAAAAAGAAATATAGGTATAGAAAAAAAAAAAACTAAATTAAATTAAAAGTAAAGTAAATAAAGTAAAGTAAATTAAAAATAAATTAATAAACGTAAAGTAAATTAAAACATATTAAAAAGAGAATAAAATAAAATTAAATTAAATAAAAATAAAGTCAAGTAAATTAAGTAAAAATAAAGTAAGAATAGTAAATAAAGTAAAAATAAATAAATTAAATTAAGCTAAATAAATATAGTAAAATAAAGAAATAAAATAAAATAAAAAAATAAAATAAAAATAAAGTAAAATAAATTAAATTAAATAAATAAAAAATTCAATATAAAAAAATTAAATTAAAGTAAAAAATAAATAAATAGAAGTGAAAAAAATCTTAAATAAATAAAAGTAAAATAATAAAATAAAATAAAAAATATATTAAATAAAAATAAAAAATAAATTCGATAAATATAAAAAATTAAAGATAAGTAAAATAATTGATATTAAAAGTAAATTCATAATAAAATAATTAAATGATATTAAATAAAAGTAAACTAATTGTTATTAAAAAAAGAAAAAAGCAAAAGATTAGATATTAAATTATTTGATGTTAAATGTAAATTAAAAATAAAATAACTAATATTAAAATTAAGTGAAATAATTAAATGTAAGTAAAGAAAAATGTAATTTATATTAAATTATATTAAATAAGAATTAAAATAAATTCAATAATTGTTATTAAATGTAAATTAATGTAAATTAAAAAAATATTAAATATATGAATATTAGTAATGATATTTACTTATAAGAAAAAATATTTTTATGGTTAACCATGGTTGACTTTAAAATCATATGGTTGATTATAATTCCACTATTATTTGACTATTGTTCAATTTGGTTGAATTTGTTTGTCTATGGTTCAATTTAGTTGACCATAGTTGAACATGGTTGACTATGGTTGATTCTGGCTAACCATGGTGCACCATGGTTGACTTTAGTTGACCACAATCAACTTAAGTTTACTTTTGTTTACCATGGTTGAATTTGTGTTACTATGGTTGACTTTGGTTAACTTTTGCTTCAACATGGTTGACTTTGGCTAGTTGAGTTTGCTTCACATTAACAAGAGCAATAATTGAATGTCACATACCCAAGTTCTATACATTTTATGTTATTAAGAAGACATTATGTTTTATTTTTAGTGTAAAGTTTTATGACTATTGACCACGTGGGGTCATGGATGACTGTAATTAATTACTTTGAATATTTTATTATTAATAAATAAAAGTGGAGACAAATATCCAAAGGAGATTGTTGAATGAGTGTTCACTGACCCACTAGGAGGAATGGACTCGTGTGGAGAGCAAACTGACACTTGGCAGCATCCTCAACTCACTTCTAATGGTTGCAGGGGGAAACTTCCCTACTTTTATGGTCATGTTCCCCAAGAAAGTGGAACTGAGAAGGTGGCTCATTTACTGAAATAAACTAACTAAAGACCTAGGCATACTACTTATCTACCCATCGAATTCAACAAGAGGTTGTTCATTCTTACCTTGTGATAATTTCTGAGCACAAGAGATTCGATGAGGGGAAAGTTAGAAGTAAATGAGTGAATTAAAACTGCATTCTGAACTAGTGCAACCACATTGCTGAGTTCAATATTGCTAAAAGCGTGAAGTACTACTGCTGAGTTGAATGGTAATTTATTCCATTACTCCACATAGCATCTTCGTCTTGGTGGTTCAGTGAACAGGCTCGGGGGTCCTAAGGCAAGTAACTTGGCTGTCTTCAGGATTTGGTTGGGTGGAACGAGCTCCTTTGGTTGTTTGTTTCTTCTCAAGTTCTTAGGTTCAACTTGTGTTATCTTATTTATTTATGTGTGAATCTGAATGTTGTTAAGTTATTAGTGTTTCAATTAAACTAGACAAACTGCATTGTTAGTTAATGTTTTAGTTCTGCAAGTTTTTTTTATCTATTATAAATGACCAAGGTAGCTGTCAAAATAACATGCAGATTGATGCTATAGTAAATAAATGAATGAATGATAAATGCTTCCCTGTATTTTTCCTCACACTTTTTAGTGCCGTACTCTAGTACAGGGAAGAGTAATTAAATTTAGATATGAATATTGATATGCAACAGAAAGAGATGGATGAATGTATATAATATATCTGTACAACAAATAAGTAAATGATTTTATACTTTCTCTCCAAACTTAGAACTGTTAGGGTTTCAACCTTTCGAATCATAAAAAAAAATACATATTATACATTTCTGAGTATAAATCTTCTCATTTAAACGTACTCTACAATATTATAATCTCTGCCCTTAAAACTCTGTAACAATGAAAGTAGTATACAAATCAAAGCAAGTACAGAAGTAAAAGTTACGTACATCTATATTTATAAACATTATAACTTGCTATAAAACATCACACTATATATTATTACAGTAATACAATTATTACATAGTTATTAGAACAAGTATTGACTCTGTTATTTCTAGTAACAGTCCTAGGGTTCAAATCCTTACTTTTTAAACAATAGTAATATCATCTACGAAAGTCGATTGGCTTTCGAATAAAAATGTCCACTGCTATTGAGACGAATCTTTAACCCTTGATCTCTATTTATTTGACAAGCATATTTTTTACAAAAGGGTTACGATGCAACCTTTACAACTTTAATGTTCAAAACAATATCCTAACAACAACCTTCCTAACATAGTATTGAGCACATCCCTGGACTCTCTATCATTCAACAAACCTTACAATAGTTTTGTAATGAACGAAAATTACACTCCACTTATGATTCCAAAACCTACTATCAACTTTTGTCAGCTATTTTAGTAACGCTACATTCTTATATATAAAATGATGGACATTCACAAAGATTGAACCAAAACCCTAAAGGTTATCTCTGCTAAGATGAGACTATTGTTTTTATTAAGAGTTTAAACCGATGAAGAACTCGAAACCCTTGGCATATTTTTATTTTACATTACAACACCAAAACAAAGAAATATAGCAGAGTATAAAACCAGGTGCATGGTCAACATTATTCTTATATACAATCTCAATGGTAAAAACAAAACAATATTTCATATAGTAACAACATTGGGTCCCGCCCTTAAATTTATCAAACACTATAAAATAGCCCAGGTTCGGCCAAGAGTGTCTCGCCATACCAAAAATCGAAACACAAATAAATTATGGGAAAACTCTTGTATTTATAGAAATCGTTAAGAAATCAACGAGAGTCGAAAAGGGCTCGGGAGTAACAAATCCAGTTTAATACAAAACATTGCTTATGCCATACGGCTTAAATTCTTTAACCATAACTGAAAAATCAGGTTTAAACCAAATACATTTTCTTAGCCATTCAACGAAGGCCTGATTGGACTCATATTTTAGCACTACAACTTTGAGATACTTGGGTTACCCTTGGGATGTCTCCGAAGCTTACCGAGGCCAGTATGATCACTTCCAGCCCATCTGAACCACAGTCCCATGTCTTTTAAAACCTGCAAACAACATGTGCATGGGTGGTTAAAAAATTATTAACCGAAATAAATAACACAGTATTGTTATTTCAAAGAAAATTTTATGAAGCATTGGGTAGATACGAATTTCGTTACCTGTAACTTCCTTTGTTCCTTTATTGCTTCAACCACGATAACAACACTCGTCAATGCTCCCACTTTTAGTATCAAATTAACCACAACCAAGAACCCAACAAGGGCTGGAAACTTCACCTCAACAACAATGAACATGAAACCACTAAAACCCAGCAAGGAAACTAACTTAAAGCCAGTAAAGAACACTGGTGCGACTCAAAGTTTATCATACTTTGGAGAGGTCTCCAGATCGAACCCCAACGAGTTCGCAGCCATGAGAACCCTAACCAAGAAAATCACAGAGCTTGTTAGGCCTCTCCCCCTAAATTTTGTAAATGGATTAAATCACGTTGGAAGTGGTGATATCAACGTAGTCTAGGGTTAAACCCAAAGCCCAAGAGATCTCGGAGATCAATGATGAGGATCATGCCACGGGATATCACCCTGCATACGATCACCCACTGTATTAATGGGCATTTAAAACACAGCTTGCAAATTATAAGCATATTGCCAACACATTTCCTTCAACCATACATTCCATGCACAACTCTGCGTAAAGACATTACGTAACAAGGGTTTGCCACCCTCCTTCAAAGTTTAGCATGTGAAAGTTAGCCATGAGCGCTGCCGGTAGGAAATCAACCAAGTTGTGAGTTATTGAACCATAACTACCATGCCACCAGCTACAAACCTTCCAATGCATAGTCCACTTCCTTGTCACTTACCATTAATATCTATCTTGCATGGTTTACAAGGTTTCAAAGTTAGATTCATATCCATATAAAGGTTAAAAACATATCGTATCACAAGTAGTGGTACATGGCTATAGCATTAATGCATATAGCTTATGCATTTTGAAACAAGCATTTAAAACATAGATTAAACTTAGGATAATGCTTTTGTCCATAATGGATATGTGGAGTGATAACTCGGGTGATAGGAATTGATTGTTAGGGGGGATCAAAGGAGGCGACAATCTATTGACGACAATTAGGGTTTCGTAGTGCCGCGATCGGCTATAGGTTTTCGCAGTGGTTCTGTTGGGGCCTCCCTCTCTGAGGGAGCGAGGCTTGATCCCCAGAAATCTCCTTCTGCGTGTATGACATCCACTGGGGACATCCGTGATCCAGGTCCAAGGGTCTCTAGAGTGCAGAAGAAAGGTTCTCCTAATTGGCTGGGTCCAAGGGGTTGTCTCTCAAAAACCCACGCTATCCCTGCCATTCAGATCCAGGCAGAAAAAGTCAGGGAGAAAGTGGAATTATGGAAGGAAAAGGCACTAATCGGTAAATTCACTGGGCTCTGGCTCAAGGAAAAAGACCTAGTTAGATGGATCAAAAGCACATGGAATCCTAAAGGGGAATATGATCTTCATCTGGGGGAAAAAGGTTTCTTCTCCATTATAATTTTTAATGGGGAAGACAGGGACAGAGTGCTCGAAGGGGGACCCTATTTCTTCTTTTCTGTGGGGCTATATCTCAGACCATGGAAAGAGCGTTTCAATCTAGAGACGGAGGATATGAAGGTGGCTCTGGTGTGGATATGACTCTTTTCTCTCCCTTGTGAATTCTAGGACTCGAAAATTCTGAAGGATATTGGCGATTCCCTGGGAGAGTTTATAAAAGTAGAGGAACGAACCAAACAACAGAGATACACAGCGTGTGCTCGGATATGTGTCTACATGGATCTCTCGAAGGATCTCCCAGAAGCCATCAGCTTGAATTGGGAAGATGAAGAATGGATCCAACCTTTAGACTATGAGTAGCTTCCTTTCAGGTGTAGAATATGCCATGAATATGGTCATTTTGGGAGGAATTGCCATAAGGTCAACCAGTTGAAAAACCCTCCCCAATTTGATCAAGAAGGAAAAAAAGATAAAGAGGCCTTCACCTAGATTTGCAATCGCAGGAAAACTCGATCAGGTGACAATCAAAGGAAAGGGAAAGAAAAGGTAGACAATGGGCCCTCTAGAAGAAACCCTTTTCAGGTCCTTGAAGAGGTTGACAACGCAGGCGAAATCTGAACGGAGGGTAAGGAAAATAAGGAGTCAGAGGCAGTTGAAGCTATGGATATGCTGAACCAAGAAGAGGATCAGGAAGATCTCATAGCGACCATGGAGGAGGATGACGAGGAGGAAGTAGATCTGGGAGAACTGGACCTGGATGAGCTGGAAAGAGAGTGTGGAAAAAATAAGGGGGAAGGCTATGTCTCACGTAGACAACTAGAACTCCTTAAGGAAGTAATCATCGGGACAAAAGCTAGCCAGAAGCTGGGCATCCGTGCTGATGCCCAATCGGGGAATAAACACAAGTCACCCATTGGGGATTTGAAATGAGGCAGGAAGTCTAACAAGCAGAGGATAGCATAAATCCGAGTGAGGCTTATTGAGTATGGGAAGTACCCTTATATTAAGGATTCCTTTACTATTGTTAATCAAATTTACCAATGAAGATTGTATCCTGGAATGTTAGGGGCTGTAATCACCCCTGAAAGATCAAAGCTATCGCAAGGAAAGTGAAACAGGAGAATCATGATGTTCTATTCTTACAAGAAACCAAGTGCTCTTATTGTTAACACCTAAAAAGTGATCACCATCTCATCTCCCTCATTACATGACTTATTTGTCTATATTTCCTACCATATTTGCCTCCAAAACCTCAAAAAACCATTAAAAATCCACCAAAAATGCCAAAAAACCCATTTTTCCCCCCAAAATAATTTAAATTTCCTCCAAAGATAGAAAAAAACCTCTAAAAGGGCCCTAAATTCCCAAAAATCAAATAAAAGAGAATAAAAAATATAAAAAAGAGGAAAAAATGAAGCAAAAACCCTATACAATTGACCTAAACCATATGGTGCCAAAAACCATGGGTCAACACACCACCACTAAAAACCTATAAATAAGTGATGGAGGCTCCCCATTTCACATCCACAATCTTTCTTATCCTCACTCTGCCAAAATCACTCTTGAAACCCTAGCTTACCATTTGAGCTAGTTTTTCCCATTTGAGTGCCCTTTTTGGCCCATTATTCAAACACCTTGGAGAAGGAGAAGGAACCCATTGGAGCACAAAAGTAGCTCTCCTGGACTACTGTAAGAGCTCCACCAACCTTAACACTTGAGGTAAATGTAATCTTGATCATATCATAATAAAAAAAGAAACTTTCTATTATATTGTCATTTTTATTTTTATTTTTTATTTTTTTTTATTATCTATTTATTTTTTTTTATTTTTTTTGATGCACATGTTAGCTTAGATTTTACCATTTTACTGTTTATTGAACTACTACTAAGCAGGCCCTTCTCCTTAGTAGGTGCTCATTTGCACAAGCTAGGGTGAAAAACTTAGCTACAATTTTGGCGACTCCACTAGTGTTCCTTTGAATTTATGGTTAAAATTTTTAAAAAGTTTTTAGTTTTCTACAAGTATTTTTATTTTTATTTTATTTTTTTCCCTATTCGGCTGTGGCTTCGGCTCATTGGGTTTTCCGCTGCAGATCGCAGTTCTCCTTTTTGAATTCGCGACCCAGATCGCAGCTTCTGTCCATCTTTCGGCAATCCCGATCACGACTATTTGCGCTGTTCCCGCGACCCGAGCACAGCCTTCTGCCTCTTTCCCGCATCCCAAACCGCATTTGTTAGTCCCAGATCTACGATCCAACCATGGATTTCTGCCCCTTTGTCGCGCTCCAAAGTGCGCATTACGGCCATAAACCCACGATCCGACCGCAGCTCTTCCCCCTTTAGCCGCTCCCCAGACCGCGTCGCTTGACCCCAAACCCGTGATCCGGCCGTAGGGTTCATCCCTACAGCCGTTCCCCCAACCACGCCTTTTAGCCACAGACCCGTGATCCGACTGCAGGTTTCACTCGTACAGTCACAATCCAAGCCGCACATTTCAGTCACAGACCCGCAATCTATTTTCTGCGTTTTCACCCTTTTTTGAACCCAGAATTTTGCTGCAATATTTTCTGCACCTGCACAGACACCTGTTCTGTCTGCAACCACACTTACCTACAGCCTTTTTCTGTATTTTTCTATTTGTTCCATTAACATAATTTTTTAAGTTTAAGCATTTACATTGAAAAAAGAAAATTTTGCATTGCAAGTTAAATTTCTGCATTATTATTATTGGTTAAAAAGTTGCCCACCCCGTGGCACTTTTGATTGGGTTCATTACCTCACACGCACACACTCTGACACCTAATTCAAGTGAGCCTTAAAATACTACTTAACACAACCAACATTCTAACCCCACTTGGGGAACACATAAGAATATTGTAGTTAGGTAGGACAGGGGGGATAGGCATACAAATAACACCCCTCAATCGCTTACACTTGAGACATAGTCGTTGTCCATTAGGGAACCAAAATCCCCCAATATTTTTTGACACGGTCATAACCAATTTATCAGAGGGCCTCTCCCTTAGGAGGGTTGAAGTAGACAGACTGGTTCCGGAGGCCTGAGTGGAATACTGCACTCCATTCAGTAATCGAAGGCTACCTACTCGTTGGTCTGTGTGTGGTGATTCCTTTTAGGCCCACACGGTGATAGGACCGAAGATGCAGATTCACCTTTTCTGGACATGTCATGAACGGGGTATCGTAGTTTCCTTTCTTCTAGGATTGTATTGCCCGGTGTCCCTCCTGGTAGGGGGATATCTCTAGCCACTTGGCTCACCTATCCATATTTTCTGACTTGGATTTCATCACCTTGCAAAGGATATGTCTCGTTCAATGAGTCAGAATACTATTTAGGTAGGTGTTTGCATGCTCCCTTACCTCCCTTTGGTTTAGCGAGTCCACTATTTTTATTTTTTAGGAAACCTGTTGCTTGTTGGTATTTTGACCATTGTTGTTGACACTTCGCTTATTGTAGCACAGCTGTTACAGTAAGCGTTTTGAGCTAGTTATTGGCCTAAGTGCCGTATTTTTTGTGCTCTCCTTCTGTACACTCGGCTACATTAGGATTTTTGAGCCTTGTTTCACTCGACACAACCCCCAGATACTTGACACCATCTGTCACCATTGAGTCCCCGAGACACTCTCAGTGCCTTCAGCGCGAGCCCCCGCATCATGGTTCACTTGACATCACCCGTCATAGACGTAGAGCTTCATCACTTGATACCACTCATCATAGAGCTCACGCTTCGTCACTTGACTCTACTCGTCGACGACATAGAGCTCCATCCCCCGGCTCTGACGCCCCTTATTTCACATTTGATTCTGAGGCAGAGTCCAAGAACCCCACTTACACTGCACCAACCAGCCCCATGGCTGGCATTACTTCCAACCCGTTCTTTGTAGGGACCATTGGTGGAGCGTCCACAACCATCCCGACCACCACAGCTACTTTGCGTATGCCCTCGATAGGGCCCACACGCACCATTCCGGTTACTGTGCAAATTCCAGTGGCTAGCATACCCAACCCAACCCCACTAGTGACTCACACTACACTTGGCAACGTCAGACCCTCTCATACCACCTTCGTTCCCCCACCTAGGAGAAACATCCCCAACATGAACCCAACCCCTACACTCAGGGGCATCAGCCCCAACGTGGCCATGACCACCAACATGTCACATCCTTCTACTAGTTTTCCATTCATGGCTAGTCTCAACCTTCTTGACTTGGCCAGACTGACCAGCGATCCCATCAGACACGATCCTATGTGGCCTCACATGCCCACCAAGATCCCATTAGACATCCCTAAGTTTGAGGGAAAGGTAGGTGAATACCCCTAGAGCCACATTATGTCCTTCCATCTATGGTGTTCCTCCAACTCCATAGTGGACGACTCTGTCTGCCTCCGTCTGTTACAATGAACTCTCACTGGCTCTGCAGCCAAGTGGTACAATGAGCAGCCCCATGGGACCCATGCCACCTTTACTTCACTCACCTCGACCTTCCTGCAGTTCTTTCAGTTACCTGTCCGCTATGACGTAGGAGTTGAGATCCTACTGTCTTGCAAACAAAATACGGCCACCCACATCACTGACCACATTCATGAGTGGCGTTGATGCCGAAGCCTGTGAAAAATCAAGTTAGATGACCGAATCTTCCTAGATTGGTTTCTGAAATATCTCCTTTCTGTCATTGCCAAGGATGTGGCATCCGAGCGACCCCACTCTGAGGAAGAGGCCATCCTAAAAGCCCAACAGTTTGACCTTATCTATGCCTAGTCTGGTTACTTATATACCATCATACCCGACACCCCCCACGACGATTCCTCCCGAAACGATGCGCCTGGGGCATCCCATGCCGTCAATGGCATCATTGGTCGTATTGCATCGCATAACCACCCCTTTTCTATAACAAGACCTAGTAATGGCCCCAGCCTTTCATGGGCTACATCCCACTCTGGAGAAACCAATTCATATGCTCCCATGGCGCATAACGACCATTCCCACGGACCCTCATGTCCACCTCAGTGCTTCAGCCACGTATCCCCCGCTTACGTTCCGCCGGTTGCACCTCAACCATATTACCACCCGTAGGTTGTGCACGCTCCTATATCATCTCAAGCCCCCCCGCTTATTATCTGCCACAGGAAGCACCTACTGCAATTAAACAACAAGTCACATAGACATATCAACAACCCCCACAAGGTCCTGCACCTACACCGCCTCCACCCCCACCCACTTATTATCCACCACATCCTGCTCCCGCACCTGCACAACCCCAGAACCCACCTACTGCCCAACGGCAAGTGTATGTGCAACAAAATCCGCAGCCTAACCAAAATAACCAATGCTAGTAAGGCCAGCAAAACTGCGAAAAAGGATGTAACCGCGGAAACAACCCCCCTCCAAACCAAGGCGGCCAAACACCTAATCCCCCAAACAATAATAACGCGGCACCTGCCAATCAAAACCCCGACACGCCGCCCAAACAAGCCAAAAACCCTAATTTGCGAAGGAACCATCCTTGTTGTATTTGCGGGGTCTATGGCCATTACACACATGCTTTCCCACATTTGGAGCGGGCCCGACAACTTTGGACCGATGATGCCCACCACTAAGGGCACGTAGCACCTCAGGCGCCACCTAACCCCCCCACCTCAAACTCAACCCTTGGTGTTACAGAACCCTTTACCAAACCAAGGTGTGGTGAACACTCAACCGTTAGCTCCCCCTCAAGGAAACGCGTCTCCACAACAGTAAATCACTTATGCAGCTCCTGATCAACCCATGCAAGACTCAGGTACCCATCACTTGTTAATGATGTCATCCGTTGATGTCAACCTTCAAACCCGTCAGAACCAATATGGCTCCACCCCTGAAGCCCCTCCCACCGAAAAAAACACCAACGCTCTTCCCATCGATCAGTCTTTACTAATACCTTCAGCCCCATTAGATGGCGCCCCAAAAGCCCCTTGCTTCCCACTTCGCCGCATCAACAATAACCCCAATGCTTGCACTGCGTCTAATTACAACATTGTAGATGACTTAGCTTAGTCCCCCGCAGCCATGTCTATGTTAGAGGTCTTAAAAAATTGTCCTACACAACGCAAGACTTTGTTATTAGCCATTGGTGCTATTGACCCAACTGATTCACGAATGATGGCCTTTGATTTGGACCAATCCGAACCACGCCTGCCTTCCACATTAGCGTTCCAAGTTTTTGTATCCATTCGAAATCTTGTCATCCATCGGTGCATCATTGATGAGGGTGCCTCTACATGCGTTATGTCCACATTTGTTTGGCAGAAGTTGGGATCCCCTACTCTCCAGCAGTCCAACACTGCGTTGCGAGCCTACGACGACCATTTGTCTCAACCCCAAGGTCTCTTAGCTAATGTCCCCATCCATTTGGCTGGTAAAACAGTGCTTATTGACAGAGAGGTCATCAACGCCCAACTTAATTATAACCTCTTACTTGGCCACAGTTACATGTATGACGTGCAGGCGGTTTCCTCATCTGTTTTTTGTACCATGATGTTCCCCCATGAAGGATGCATGGTTAAAATTGATCAACTCACCTATTACGATCCCAATGCCCCCGCTGCACCCGAAAACATTCTTCCCATGGTTGAACAACCCGTTTGTGGTGCATCTACCTCATTGGTTTCCTCAGTTGGAACCGGAGTATACTCAGATATGCCGATGACTTCCACATTCCAATCCATTCTACCCCCGTCACCAGCGATCGAAACATCTGACTTATGTACCCTCTCCCACAATACACAAACACCCAACCATCAACCGCCCTTGCTACCCCAACCACCATTGTTACCTAGTCATGTTGGCGTTACACCCATCCATACAATCCCCTTCCTATTCCCCCCTTCAGGAGTAGTGAGCGGCACGGTTATGGCCACTCTTAGCCCCCCAGGGTTAACTTTAGGACTACTGGTGTGGTACATCACACCCCCCGTTTTCGCTTCGACGCCCAATGTCGTCTTACAAACGGTGCAACCCATCACCACTACTAGTCAACCACCTCCCAATGTCAGTACTCCTTCCTCATCCACGAATCCATCCCCTCTTATCAAGCACCCTGGGGGCAGAGGCCCACAACCATACACTGCTCTACCCCCGCCCAAAAACCATTAAAAACCCCCCCGCATTTCACACTCCTCCCAAATTCTCTTTGTGTGATGAGTTGAGCCATGCTACACATCAATGTCCACAATTACCCGCATTACAAGAGCACATGAAAATGATTGACGATGACCCTAACATCCCAGTTGTCCAACTCGACCCTACCCCTAAGCCTCGCGATAAATCACTGCGTACCAACCACCCTTGTGCCATATGCGATATTTACGGCCATTAATCACATCACTGTCCTGATCTCCGAGATTACAGAGCCGCTCTCTATGATATGAACAACTTGGACCTCAAAATGTCCCCCCCTACCATTGAAGAGATCCACCCCCCAGAATCTCCGCCAACAGGAGAGGTCAATACCATTTATATGATCTCTACTACTAGTGATCCCTCGTCAACCGATTTGACAACCAAAAGTTTCCACAATGATGAAGAGATTCTTGAGGCTCTTTCCGCACCTCATTACCCCTGGGAGGATATGCACCATCATTCTTATTTCCTCCCAAAGGAGTCCTCCACCACCACAGCCACCCAATTTTCAGTTGAGTCCAAAGATTTCCTCCCCACAAAAGTTGACTGGTTTAAAGAGCCCATTCCCTCTCCCGATGCCTTCGAGAAAGGTAACATGGCCAATATCTCATTCACAATCCACATTGACATCTTTGCCCCAGCCTCTGCTTGTGAACTCATTATGTTAGGAGCCTCCTGCATTGAATATGAGATCGAAGAGTACAAAAAAAATTTTCAGGAGTTCTGTAATGTCTTTGCTTGATCCTACACCGAAATGCTTGGTCTTGACCCCGCTATCATAGAGCACCACATTGACACATGGACAGATGTGCCCCCCATTTTCCAGAAACAACGCCCCATTCATCCATCAAAAATCCCAGTCGTTAAAGCAGAGATTGAGAAACTTCGTGCAACAAGATTCATTTATCCTATTGCATACACCACTTGGGTTTCTAACCCCGTCCCTATTAACAAAAAACAAGGCACCATCAGGGTATATACTGACTTCCATGATTTAAACCGAGCACGTCCCAAAGACAACTTCCTGACGCCATTTATTGACCAACTCATCGATGCGTGCGGGGGGCATGAAGTCCTATCCTTCATGGATGGTTTCTCTGGGTATAACCAGATTCAGATCCACAAAGAAGATCAATACAAGACTGCCTTCACAACCCCATGGGGCACCTTTGCATATCGTGTCATGCCTTTCGGCCTTAAAAATGATGGTGCCACCTTCTAGCAGGCCATGACCTATTGTTTTCACGACTTGGTCCATATCCTATTAGTCTATCTTGACGATTTCACAGCACATCCCAAATGGGAAGAAACCATGCCCACCTTCAATTGTAAAGCCGACACTGCTTCCCGTTTCTTTTTTAACCATGTTATTACACGATTCGTTTCCCAAAATAGCTTGTCTCAGACCATGGTTCACATTTTGAAGATGCCATTTGGTTCAAGTTGTCAACTCTCCTTAAGTTCAAACATCAGTATGCCTCTGCTTACTACCCCCAAGGGAACGACCCGGTTGAGGCCATTAACAAAATTTTGAAAAAAATCCTCCAACGCACTATTGACCGACATAAGTCCAATTGGCATCACATGCTTTTCCCTGCATTATGGGCTTACCGTACATCAACTAAGACCACCACCAGTTTCACCCCTTTTCACTTAATTCACAGTGTCGAATCTGTCCTCCCCATCGAGTGTCAGATACCTACCTTACACATCACCATTGAGCTTCTCCCAGACAGCTCAACACTTGAACAACGTCTGCTATTGTTAGAACAAGCCAATGAATACCATCGCGCAACCCTCCCAACCATTGAAGTTTCCAAGAACCTCTCCAAAGCTGGTTACGACAAACATGTCCACCCACGAACGTTCCGTGAAGGCGACCTAGTCCTCGTTTACGACCAAGCCCATGACAAGACAGGTAAAGGGAAGTTCAAATCCATGTGGCAAGGCCCTTACATAGGGCATACCTACCTTGGGCATGGGGCATATATTCTAACTAACTCAAAAGGCCACCCCTTGTGCAACCCCTGTAATGGGTTGTATCTTAAACGCTTTTATCGTTAACAATCCGGCGGACCGGTTGGTCCGCATTGTATAGTTTGCTTTCTTTTTTGTTTTTCACTTTTTTACCGCAACCTTACATTCATCATTTTTGCATGATCACAAATGGACCATCTTCCACCTTATTACATTGGCTTCGCCGATGGAGCAATCCATTGGTGGCCTCTGCAGCTTGGGTCTTATATTCCCCTTCACATGATTTGATTCACCTTAACGGAATGTGCATAGGCACTGCTACCAATAACCAGGATGAGTATGATGCTGTGATTGGTCTCCTGACTGCTGCCCTTCAGATGGGTATATGTCACCTTCATGTGTTCCTTGAATCCCAGCTGATTGTCTCCCAGCTCAACAACTGCTACCAGGTGCGTGATCCTTGCCTCTTTAGAAAGTTCCTGTGCACAAAACAACTAAGCCGACAGTTTGAATCCATAACGTTCACTCATGTCCCGAGAGCTCATAATGTGTCACAGATCAAATGGCTAACAACATCCTCGAGTGGCATATCAATCACACCATGTAAATCATCCATCATGCATAATCATCACATCAAAAACATAAAAATCCCAAAAAGAAGACGTCTACAACAACGAGCATCCACGTGCCTATCATAAAAAACCATTTGCATCCATGTGCAATAAAATAACACATAACCTTACAGAAGCATCCACGTTCCTATCTTAACACATCATTTTGCATCCACGTGCAATAAACACATACAAGACAATACAAGTGCATCCACGTGCATACACCAACCTAATCACTGCAAAAAAATGCATCCATGTGCATATATATATAAATATATCAATGTCATACGACTGCCATGAGTGCCCCAACACTCAACTATACAAAAAAATACATCAAGGAGCCCCAAGAGCATCCCTGTCATACAATACATGCCATATATACAAAAAATCCCGAATGCCCATACATATCGGGGGGAGTCCCCAGTACTCCCTAATGAGAGTCATATCCCGCATCTGAACCCTCCTCACCAGCCTCCTCTGCTACGGACTCCTCCTCTCCTCGCTCCTCCTCCAGCTCCTCCTCCGGATCCTCCTCTGGATCCTCCTCATCCCCCTGTCGATCCTGACCCCTATTCTCCTCGACCATAACTACCACCTAAATCAAGATAGACCGCAAATCCCGTGGAGCCTCGTGACAGGCCTCGACTACATCCCAATCCAGCTCCCTCCACCCCTTGTTGGAGACCCAAACCAGTAGCCAGTCAAAGGTAACCCGCAAAGCCTCCGCATCCCGTCGTCATACCTCCCCCCGATCTGGCAAGGCTAGCACTACTATATGCCCCTAACGCTCCCTATGCCGTGGTGGTGGCAGCGGTCCCACATTTGCATCAAACCAAATCGCAAATAGTCAAAATCATCATATATCTCTAACATCAAAACATCCAATATAACACAATCAAGAAACCAGATACATACCATCTGGGCCCCAAGCCTGCCCTGGGGGTCGTGGTGCCTTCGAATCTCGCTGGTAGTCCATACCACTATATGGATAGTCATCAAAATTCAACGGCAGCTGCAACCACTGCAAATAGAGCTCCTGAGTAAAGTACCACCCCACCTCTCCCCCACCCCTCCAGCACATCATCTCACCCCATCGCACAGCTCCTGTTGGAGCCTAGGACGCAGCTATGGTAAAAGATGCGAATTTTGAGGAAAAAGCACAAGTGTTGAAGGGAAAGTGCTAATTTTGAATAAACACCAAGTTTTGGGTGGAAGGAAACGGTGCGCAGTACGGTGCTAGATGGACGAGCTTAACGCAGATTACGGACTGGAACTCGTGGAGCTCACGCGCACACGTCATAGAGGAATGAATGTGGCTGAATAGAAAGCTCAGCTACCATAATGAATGAAGCGACGGAGTAGAGGGCTCAACTACCCTCATTAAGGCTAAGTACAGAAGTTATGGTTGCTCGGATCAAGGAGGAGCAACGGACCAAAGCATTGAAGGCGAAGGACAAGGCACCCATACCCGCAATCTGCGCCGGAAGTCACGGAACCTGCAGGAAGCAGCGACGTGACTGCAAGCGGCGCCTACAGTACACCTAGCCATGTGCGTGGTTAGGGTTTTTGGGGATTACTGTTGGGAAAGGCCCACATTTTTGTAAAGGTGTGACCGTCATGGCCACCTATATATATGTATAATTGATAAGGGAGAAGGTTAGCTAGGTAGTTAGTGGTTTTCAGTCAGTCCACTAGTAAGCTAGCCATTCAGTCTTCTATTGTGTTGTTAGAAGAAGAGTTAGAGTCGGGATAGCCGTGGAGTTAATCCCTGAGTTGCAGACAGTCTGAGTCGACGTCTGAACTATTGTAATCTCTGTAGAGGAAGAGACTAGATCGAGAGAAGGGCTCCCAGCTGTGTGCGTGGAGTTTCCTGGAAAGATCTAAGGCTGCAGCTATGTGCGCAACATTATTGTATAAGTTTCCTTTGAGTTAATATATGAAACACTTCCCGTGGACGTGGTTTCCCGTGGAGGTGAATTCTTTACGTCTTGTTGTTATGATAATGATCGCATGAATGCATGTCTGAGTTGTTATCTGTGTTTCTATGAATGTTGCATTATCTTTATGAATATGTTGAGTACGTTCTCCAAGCTTTCTTGATAGCTATAATCGTTAAGTGTCGAAGGATTCGTAGAACGCTGTCACCGCGGCGATAGAGGAATGCATTACTGTGCTGGGTGCGTGGAAATAAGAGATACATAGAGCGTCGACGCAGGGGATAGTCGCCTCGTGCGCCGGAGTGGAGATACCGTGCAGCTAGGCTATTAAGTGAGCACCGCGCTGTTACGCTGAAGGGTCTGCGGAAAAGTCCGACAGTCTGCTTTGAAGAATCATCGAGGAAAAAGAGAGCAGTCTCTACGTCACCTAAGTTAAGGAAATCTGATTCCTTAGCCCCCTCATAGCCACTTCGGGTGAGACCTCGAGCTGCTGTGCAGCTCGTTGCCGAGAGGGCCAGTGCGCCAAGGGGTTTTGTTGTTGCGCTTCATTAAAACCCGGGTCTTCCCCAAAAAGAAACCAACAAATGGTTCCGTTGCCTCATGACTGGTTAGTGCAAGAATTACTATTTCCGTGACGTCTGAGATTGTTGCTGAAACCAACAAAGGGTTCTGTTGCCTTTTGATTTGTTACTGTGAGACTTGTTACTCCGACGACGCGAGATTGTTACCTTATGGTTGGTTAAGCCAACAAATGGTTTTGTTGCCCTGAGACTTGCTCAGCTAACAAATATGTTACTGGAATCCTACAGCTAAAGAAATTGAAGACTGGTTTGATTCAAAGGATAAAGAGTTCGCTGAACAAGAAAATAGAAGCTCTAGGCTCCGGACAGAAGACTGGTTGCAGAAGTATATCTATACTGACCTTCACGAAATTTTCTTTGTCACGTTTGCACTAGAATTGCATGCTTGGATAGCCAAGTTAGCAGATACTAGACCCACTGTGCATGTTGATCGACCCGTTGCTTGGACACCTGAGCTAGTCAGTATTTTGAAGCGGGCAGACAATTCTGTGTCCCGCGCAGTAGACTTTTGGTTGAATAGTCTACTGGAAGGTTTCATCACTGAGTTTGCAGTAGAAACAAGAAAGAGTTTTAGTGAAGCTGAGAGGATTTTCTTCCAAGCACACAGAGGTAAGTTCTTAAATTCTCTGAACTTATGGATTAAAATGCTTATGTATGAAAAAGCAAAACTATGCATAGCTTCCGATGAATAACATAGACAAGTAATGTCCGCAGATTCTGATAGTGATCCTGAACTTATTGGTTGCACTCGTAGTGGAAAACGGTATAAAGTAGGCCTTGACCAGCATTCTTTTGAGTCTAGCCCAGAAGATAGCCAAGTTCCTAGAGCAATCCATCTAGAAAGACAAGGAAGTGCTCGTATCCATTATCACCCCTTTACACCGCAAAAGCCAGACGGAGCTCAGTATAACCCCGCAGTAACACCTTCTAGTAGCCCACATGGTACTTCTAGTACCTCAGCACCACCTTTATTTAACCAGCCCAGAAGCACTGCTACAGCACCTCCACCTCAACCTAGCACAAGAAGGATGGGTGATGACATGAAGCTGCCAACTTTTAGAGGAACAGGGATAGAAGACCCTGAGCAGCATTGGTTCCTATGTGAAGCCATTTGGACAATTACGCAAATTAATGATCATGCTGTTAAACTGGTTCAGTTAGCAAACACACTAAGAGAAAGAGCCTTAACTTGGTTCATGAAATACTCAGCAGCACAGAATAGGACGCTTGCTGATGTAAGAAATGCGATGATTAGAGAATTCAAGAAACCTAAATCAGAATCACAGTGTATAACAGAGCTCAAAGACATCAAGCAGTTACCTACAGAGTCAGTATGGGACTTTGACCAGAAGTTCAAAGCCTTGATAGATCAAGTAAGCTTTGAGTTTGCACCACAGCAGCATAAGGAATGGTTCATTGCTGCGCTTCTCCCACATATTAGACTTCCTCTTATGCAACAGAATCTCAATACTCAGGAACAAGCTCTAGAGATGGCTATGAAACTAGAAGCTTCACCAATTGCTGGAACAAGCAACGATGTTGCGCAGTTGCAGAACCAATTAGCAAACTTAACCTTGCAAGTGCATGATATTAAGAAAGGCAAGGATGTTAAAGAAGAAATTTGGTGTACAAAATGTAAGGCGCAAGGTCATTCAAAGGACCATTGTCCCGTTTTCATAGAGTATATTGCAACTGGAGCACCTAATCCTTTACCACAGGCACAGGGGCCTTGGTGCGAAATCTGTAGAACTAGAGGTCATAGACCACAAGAATGTCACTTACTTCAGAAATATGTACAAACTCCAAAGAATCTATATTGTAATTTCTGTAAATCAGTAGGCCATGATGAGAACAATTGTAGAGCATATGATCTTATGATAGAAAGAAAGCATGATGTTTATAGAGTACAATCAGAGACACAAGGACCCACAGCAGGTCCACAGTATGACCAAACTCGCGACGGCCGAGCAGGAAATTATAGGGGTCACGGATGCACAACAAATTTTGGCCGTGGAAGAGGACAGATCACTTGTTATAATTGTGGAGCGCAAGGTCATTTTGCAAGGGATTGCCAAAATCCTACAACCATCTGCAAATACTGTAAATCTTATGATCATGCCATTGAAGAATGCCCTCAGTTGATGGCTAAGATGCAAGCAAAGACGCCACAGGTCAATCAGAATATTCAGTTGATTGGAGCAGAAAAAAGAGAACCAGACCCTACAGTTAATATAGTGACGCGCAGTGGAGCAACCACTGGTGTGCCAGAGATGGGAACTGGAAAGCAAGCGACGCAATGGGTGCGCCGCGCTAATATTCAACCAGCCCCACTGAACCTGCAGAAGCAAAAAGAAGCATTCAAGCAAGCTCAAGAGTATTTCTTAGATCCGAGAGCTTCAAGTTTTGTCGCAATTCCGCATAATGATATCAGACCGCAAGTGCTAAGACAAGACAACCTGGTACAACAACAAGCCACTACATCCGGAAGGCCTGATGAAGAGAATGCACTAGGCAGTGTCCATACTTTCCTGAGGAACTGCTTAAAGTTGTTGCGCAATGAAAAAACAACTATGGAACTTCAACACCTACTGGATAAATGTCAACAATCTGCTTCGGCGAACACACCGCAGCGTGCTGTTCACCAGATTGGGAGTCACACTAGAATTGGAAAAGAGATGAGGCTCACAACGCAGATTGGCACATTTGAAATGGACGAAGTCATTTTAGATTTGGGCTCAGAAGTTAATGTTCTCACCATGCAGACATGGGAATAGATGGGTAGCCCTCAGCTTACAAGATCTCCTATCCAACTAAGACTCGCGAATCAGCAACGAGTCTCTCCATTGGGCAGATTACCCAATGTACCTATTGATATTGAGGGAGTAAGAAGTTCTATAGACTTTGAAGTAATCAAAATTATGGATGATAGCAGACCTTACCCAGCACTTTTAGGCATAGACTGGGCATTTGATAATTTGGCTGTCATTAATTTGAAGAAAAGACAGATGACCTTTGAGGATGACCAGATTAGGGTCATTGCACCGCTTGATCTTATTCAAGGACCAAGGTATATAGAACCCATTCGGGCAGAAGAAGAAGCACGCCACATGGAAAGTTTGTATCAGATGACTGCTAGTCAGAGTGACTATGTCAATCCCATAGCAGACGGCCATATCAGCTGGCGATGCGATAACTTGTGCACATCAGACTCAGATGCAGGATTGGAAAACTGGTAGAATCGTTTACATGAGGTTTCTGCAAGACGTTGTGCCATGATGACTAAATCCATTCGATGGATTGGCACAGAATTGACTGACACTCCAATTTTTGATGGTTTAACTGACATAAGCGAATTCATACATGCATATGAACAACAGCTTCCAGAACAGCAGCGCATACCGGCACTGGATGTAGCACTGCGCGCTACACCCGCAAGATGGTGGGGTGCGCATAAAGAGAATATTCACACATGGCAAGACTGTCGCACATTGATACTGTGCAGATTTCAGGACACCACAGCAGAAGTGTTACACAAATATGATGGACAAAGTGACCCCAGGTCACACGTTGAAGCATGTAATCAGCAATGGTCAGGTATTCCAGAAGATGAGTGGGTTCACCTATTCATCCACACATTGGATATAGTTCCAAGGAACTGGTACACTAAAACAGAATTGAGTAGAGGTACTATCAGTTGGCCTCTTATGATAGAAAGTTTTCAGCTTACCTTCAGTTTTGAATCAGAACATCCAAGCATTGACCACGCTTTAAAATGTATTAAAAAGAACGTATTTGAACAATGTCCATTACCAGAATATTCCCAACCAGATTGGGCTGTCCAGATAGAACATGCCCTGGAATGCTATAATTTCGCTACTGGAGAAGAGGACGATGATCCTCTCAACATCAATATTCCAGAATCAGAAGGGATGCACAATGTTGAAGGTCCTCAGCTTGATATCCCTGCCATTACAGAACACATCAAGCTCAAAAAGATTAACATTGGTACAGAAGCCGAACCCAAGTTTGCTTCTATCGGAGATTATTGGGATGATGAAACTATTGGGCATATTTCAGACTTATTACGTGACTACCAGGATATCTTTCCTACCAAGTTCACAGAAATGAAAGGCATCCTAGGAGACTTAGGAGTGATGCGCATACCCCTGAAAGCAGACGCCAAGCCAGTAAAACAACGCCCGTACAGATTGAATCCGCGATACAAAGAAAAGGTTAAAGAAGAAATTGATAAGATGCTCGCAGCAGGTATTATTGAGCCAGTAGAAGAAAGCGATTGGATTAGTCCTATGGTTGTACAAGAGAAAAAGACAAAAGGTGAAATAAGAATCTGTGTGGACTTGCTCAAACTCAATGATGCATTAGCGCATGATCCATTTCCTACTCCTTTTACAGACGAAGTGCTTGATAATGTTGGAGGACAAGAGGCTTACTCCTTCACTGATGGCTTTTCCGGATATCACCAGATCAGAATCCATCCAGACGACTGCCATAAGACTACTTTTGCGACTGAATGGGGCTCATTCCAGTACACGGTAATGCCCTTTGGTCTTAAAAACGCACCTGCTATCTTCTCTAGAGTCGTTGTTGCTGTTTTTAAAGAATTCATTCACAAGTTTTTAGAAGTCTATTTTGATGACTGGACTGTATTTGGTTTATTAAAGAATCATATAGGGAATCTGCGCATGATGTTATAAAAATGTAGACAGCATCAGATTTCCCTTAACTTGAAAAAATGTATCTTCTGTGCTCCTTTTGGTATTTTGTTGGGTCATATTGTATGCAGACAAGGACTCCTGATGGATCCTGCGAAGGTTGCCATCATTGCTAATTTACCCACGCCCAACTCAGTTAAATAATTGCGCACTACATTGGGACATACAGGATACTACAGAAAATCAAAGGATATGCAAAGATCACAGCACCTATGGAAATATTGCTGAAAAAGGATTCGAAGTTCCAATGGACACAAGAATGCCAACAGAGCTTGGATACACTTAAAGAAAAGATGATCACGTCGCCAATTCTAGTTTTCCCAGACTGGGGAAAACCCTTTCATGTTCATGTCGATGCTTCTTCCATAGCATTGGGGGTCATGCTTACACAACCGGGAGAAGGAGGTATTGACCACCCGATTGCTTACTCCAGCAGAAAGCTATCCACAGCCGAGAAGAACTACACCACTACAGAAAGAGAAGGACTAGCTATGGTGTATGCCCTACAGAAATTCAGGCACTACCTATTGGGCGCACATTTTAAAATGTATACTGACCATTCTGCTTTGAAATACTTGGTCAATAAGCCAGTGTTAGGGGGAAGAATTTGCAGATGGCTACTGCTCTTCCAAGAGTATGATTTTGAGGTTATTGTAAAGCCAAGAAAATTGAATGCAGGACCTGACCATTTATCCAGGATAGAGTTAGGAGAGGAACCTACAAATCTGGAGGACAATCTGCCTGACGTGCAGTTGTTTTCTATTCAAGTAGCAGATGAATATTATTCCGATATTCTTGAGTTTCTCACTACCGGGCAAGCGCCGGCTGAGTTTACAATCCAACAGAAGAAGCAACTTGTTGTCAAAGCCGCAGACTTCACTTTGATAGTAGGCCAGCTTTATAAGTTGGGCCCCGACGAAGTCTTGCGCAGATGTATCTTACCGCATGAAAAAAGCTCTATCATCGCAGAAGCACACTCAGGTACCGCAGGAGGCCATTTCGCAGGAAAGACGACTGCGCAGAAGATCTTAGCCGCAGGTCTTTGGTGGCTGACATTGCACAAGGATACTAAGGAATTCTGCAAATGTTGCGATGTGTGCAAGCGAACAGGAAAACCCTCAAGGAGAGATGAAATGCCGCTAAGACCCCAGATAGCACTGCGTGCTTTTGATAAATGGGCCATTGATTTTGTAGGACCTATCAACCCACCAGGAAAAAGAACCAGCGCGAGATACATCATCACAGCTACTAAATACCTCACCAGATGGGCTGAGGCGAAGCCCGTTAAGAACTGCGACGCTGCCACTGCCGCGCAGTTCATTTTTTAGAACATTATCACTAGGTTTGGATGTCCAGTGATTCTCATGAGTGATCAGGGTACACATTTCCTCAATGAGACTATAGAGGCCCTTACTGAAGAATTCCAAATTAGTCACCATAAGAATACACCCTACCACCCTCAAGCTAATGGTACGGTGGAGGCATTCAATAAAATTCCTGAGAATACCCTGACGAAGATCTGTAATCAACAAAGAGATGATTGGAACCTTAGAGTCACAGCTGTATTATGGGCTTACAGAACCACATGCAAGAAACTAACAGGTCACACACCTTTCAGTTTGGTGTACGGACAAGAAGCAGTTATGCCCATGGAATACATTGTTCCCAGTCTCAGAATTGCGCAGATTACAGAGATGGCAGATACTGATACCATGAGTGAAAGACTTTCACAATTGCTTGCCTTACAGGAAGACAAACTTTTAGCAGGATTCCATCAACAGGTACAGAAGGAAAGACAGAAATCTTGGCATGACAGGCACATTAAGAATAAATACTTTGAAGAAGGAGACTTGGTACTCCTCTATGATAGTAAATTCATCACGTTTCCGGGCAAGTTTCATGTACATTGGTTAGGCCCTTTCCGGGTAACAAAGATAACAGAAGGAGGAGCAGTTCAGCTTGTGAAGATTAATGGAGAATTGCTACCCACAATGGTCAACAGGAGTCGGCTCAAGCTTTATCGCGACGGCCACTCCGCCCTGTCGACTTAATATATTGCTAAAGAGGTGCAGATGTCCAGTGTAGTTGAAAGAGACATCGCATTGTCACAGTCTACATGGAAGTTGCGAGACACTTTCAGTCTCCGGCTTCCCGCGTAGTTCCTTAAAACATCCACGCATGTCGAATAAAATTTGTTCTGAGCGACCCTAGTTTGCGCTCTTGCGAAGTTGTTCCCCGGGTTGTCCAAATGTCGCTCTTGCAAAGTTCCCTGTGTCAATTTGCCGCTTGAGGAGTTCTCGTTGTGGACCCCTCTATATGCACAGTTACCTAAGCTGAAATGACCCGCCGAAAAATTTGAATTACAGCAGTTATGTAGCCGCGTCTAAGTATTAATGCAGGATAAGCCCGCCATTTAATTGTAGCCACTCTGACAGATTCGGCTTGATCTCCGTAAGATTTGCATTTAAATCATGCGCCGAAAGCTTTAGCTTCCTCCGGAAGGCTTTCAGAGCCCGTCCATCACAATAAATGCACCGCAGAGGCGAGGGGGATAAAGGGGTTGTCAACTCATGCATAGGTGCCTACAACTAGTAACCCCACTTGCCCGCACTTACTATCACCTTTGGCTATAAATACCCCACACTTGTATATTTTCGGGTTACTTTTCTCGAGTTGCATAGTCTTGTTTGAGAATCTAAGTTATTGTTTTCAGAGCCGAGTTGTGCAGAGTGTTTCCTTTGTTTTCAGTGTCCATATCCTATGCTGTTCCACCATTTGTCTGTCCAAGTTCTTGTTTCCTATACCGGTTCACGACGGAGAACCTGTCAACTGAAGAGGTTGTTCGTCAATTCCTGCGCCGAGGCTTAGATTTCGGCATGACTACTCCGGTGACAGCCTCGACTTATGTACACCCTGGTTATAATGATCCCAGACAATCTCTTGGAACGAGGGCATCTCAGCAGCAGCAGCTGGACGAGCCCGTTCCAGAGCCGTTAGCAACTATGGTGAATTATATCCCGCCGCGTCCAGATGATGCACCAAAAGTGCATATCCCGAAGAATGCAAAGTATCCGATTCCATTACCTCCACTGCCCGTTGGCGTGCGATAAGAAGGGTCCCTACTTGGACACCTTCCACTGGTCAAGTTCTCTGATTTCAACTTGGGCGACTACAGAACATATCCTCAGTTTGCGCCAGATCGCTATCTGACGGTAGTCTATAATACTGATAGAAAGGTTGATGAATTTGTTCCCAAAGATTTCGCAGCAAATCTTGAGCGGCCTGGACTCCTGAACCTGTTAAAACTACCGCATTTCGGGCGTAGCAATGAAGTGAACGCAGTTGTTAAGACACTGCTATCCTGCGTTCATGGTGGTTACCTTTGGCTGGGGAGGCCAATCAATTTAAATGTCGATTTGATTCACCGAATTACCGGCCTATCTAAGGTTGGTAAGGACCCTAATATTCATTTTGTAGGAAAGGAGAAGGACAGAAAATTGGCTGCACGGCTGGTGCAGAAATATAATTTGACAAGGGGAGGTCGAGCTTACGACCTCACTATAGTAGAAGACGAAACACTTAGATTTACAGGCAGTCTGCTTGCAGGCAGACTTCTTACAAAGTGCAGACCCAGAGAAGTTACTGGAGCTGTCGTGGAGCTCACCATCACAGCTGCGGAGGGAGAGCAGTACAATTGGTCTCTCTTCGTCCTCAATTCTTTCTTGGAAGACTGCCGGAACGTCCAAGACACCCCCGGTCAGTTGTTCCATTTTTCTTGGATTTTAATTTTATGTGCTCTCGTCGGGTGGAAGGAACCCCCGAACACTCAGTTCCTTCCGCACCGCGCAGGAGAACCTGCCGGCATCCGCTATGTTAATCTCTGGTATTCCAATAATCTCGCGAAGCGCAAGATGAACCGCGCTGCATTTTGTGAATATTACCATCTCCTTAGAGATACCATTCAGGAAATGCCGAGGCTGAGTGAGGAGACAGCAAAAGTATTTGAAGGAAAGTTGGCCTTTTCTGCCGACTTACATCAACTCTACCTCCGCCCTTGCAGCATTCAAGAGGAATGGGCCGTAGGCCTTTACAGGATGACCACCGAGGATGTTGAAGAAACTATTAAGTCTTGGTCGGATGAGTGGAGGGAGGCTGCCGAAATCGCATCTGCGATGCCACCCGCTGCTGCGCAAGAGAAGGAGAAGGGCAAGGAAGCCCACGAGCAAAGAAGTGATGAAGGTTCGACAGAACCAGCAACCAAGAAACAAAAGGTGTCGCATCCCTCTGAGGCTATTCCCTCGGGGATCGACCAGTATTTGAAAGAGCAATTTCGTGAGCTGCGGACCGCACATGCTCACATTAGAAGTGCTCTAGACCTGCAGTTTGTGGAACTAAAAGGTCTCGCAGGAAGAGTTGCGCAGACCCATGCGCCAGCATCTACTTCGCAGGCGCTACAAGTAGCTACAAGTACCAAGCGAGTTGAAGTACTTGCAGAAAGGCATACTGTCGTGCACATTCCGCCTACAAGCATGACACTTCCGGATCCGCTAGCTGCACTACAGGTAAGCGCAATTGGGCCCGTTGAAATAAATTTGTCTTTAACTCCTATAGAGACTCTATAGCTAGTGCATGAGAAAGTTTCTGTTGAGTTGAGAGCTAGAGAGCTCTCTACCTTCCATGCAAACCAAAGACTGCAATCGCAGGAGATAGAGTTGAAGGCAAGCCATAAGAATATATCCGAGAAGCTCTCCCTTTATGAGGCACAAGACACTGGCATAAGAAATGTAATTGATGAAATTGCCCAGGAGTTTCCAGCTTGCGAGATTCAACCAGACCTTCCTCTGGTTGAGAAAGTTTAAATTATTGGAGGAAGGGTGAAAACCCTAGAGCACGAAATAGTTGCTATGGCTGAAGGCCATAGAACGCAGATCGCAGAGTTACAAGCTCGTGTTGCAGCGCATTTTACAGATGATACCCAGGAATAGTTTGAAGCGCTGCGCAGAACTTCTACACAACTGAAGAGCAGAGCAGGTGAAGCCGAGAACCTGATGAACCAAGCTATGGAGGCTTGGACGGAGCTTGAGACGCTCCCTTTTAAAGTTGGTATTTTTGAACAGGTACAAGCCGCAGAACAGTCCCTAACTGTTCTGACTGAAGAAGCTAAGGCCTTAGAAGGCTTAGCAAAAATGAGGAAAATGAGTGAAGTGCGCAGAATCCAACAACAACTGCACAAACTCATAAATGAAGATGCTAAACTCACCAACAACATTCATCCATTTATGGAGTAGTATGCTGACCTTGTTGCCTAGATCGAGGCAAAGATCAAAGAAATTGCAGAATCTCAACAGGTGATTGATGACACAACTAAAGAAGAAGCCACTACAGAAACGGTGCAGACAGCTGTGGAGTGTGTCGATGAAATGGACTCCGCTATTGCGCAGTGGAAGAAAACATTCGCGGAGACCCAAGCAAAAGAAGATGCACAAGTAAAGCGACCACACGCTAGTGCGAGTGGCTCGAGGATGAGCCATAAGTAAGTGTTAGGGGCCTGTTGGAGCCTAGGACACAGCTATGGGAAAAGCTGCAAATTTTGAGGAAAAAGCACAAGTGTTGAAGGGAAAGTGCTAATTTTGAATAAACACCAAGTTTTGGGTGGAAGGAAACGGTGCGCAGTACGGTGCCAGATGGACGAGCTTAACGCAGATTACGAACTGGAACTCGTGGAGCTCGCGCGCACACATCATAGAGGAATGAATGTGGCTGAATAAAAAGCTCAGCTACCATAATGAATGAAGCGACGGAGTAGAGGGCTCAGCTACCCTCATTAAGGCTAAGTACAGAATTTATGGTTGCTCGGATCAAGGAGGAGCAACGGACCAAAGCATTGAAGGCGAAGGACAAGGCGCCCATACCCGCAATCTGCGCTGGAAGTCACAGAACCTGCAGGAAGCGGCGACGTGACTGCAAGCGGCACCTACAGTACACCTAGCCATGTGCATGGTTAGGGTTTTTGGGGATTACTGTTGGGAAAGGCCCACAGTTTTGTAAAGGTGTGACCGTCATGGCCACCTATATATATGTATAATTGATAAGGGAGAAGGTTAGCTAGCTAGTTAGTGGTTTTCAGTCAGTCCGCTAGTAAGCTGGCCATTCAGTATTCTATTGTGTTGTTAGAAGAAGAGTTAGAGTCGGGATAGCCGTGGAGTTAATGCCTGAGTTGCAGACAGTCTGAGTCGACGTCTGAACTATTGTAATCTCTGTAGAGGAAGAGACTAAATCGAGAGAAGGGCTCCCAGCTGTGTGTGTGGAGTTTCCTGGAAAGATCTAAGGCTGCAGCTGTGTGCGCAACATCATTGTATAAGTTTCCTTTGAGTTAATATATGAATCACTTCCCGTGGACGTGGTTTCCCGTGGAGGTGAATTCTTTACGTCTTGTTGTTATGATAATGATCGCATGAATGCATGTCTGAGTTGTTATCTGTGTTTCTATGAATGTTGCATTGTCTTTATGAATATGTTGAGTACGTTCTCGAAGCTTTCTTGATAGCTATAATCGTTAAGTGCCGAAGGATTCGTAGAACGCTGTCGCCGCGGCGATAGAGGAATGCATTACTGCACTGGGCGCGTGGAAAGAAGAGATACATAGAGCGTCGACGCAGGGGATAATCGCCTCGTGCGCCGGAGTGGAGATGCCGCGCAACTAGGCTGTTAAGTGAGCGCCGCGCAGTTACGCTGAAGGGTCTGCGGAAAAGTCCGACAGTCTGCTTTGAAGAATCACCGAGGAAAAAGAGAGCAGTCTCTGCATCGCCTAGGTTAAGGAAATCTGATTCCTTAGCCCCCCCATAGCCACTTCGGGTGAGACCTCGAGCTACTGCGCAGCTCATTGCCGAGAGGGCCAGTGCACCAAGGGTTTTTGTTGCTGCGCTTCATTAAAACCCGGGTCTACCCCAAAAAGCAGCCAACAGCTCCCTCAAACCCCCAGCTCGGACCAGCACTCACGGTCGCAGTGTTAGAACCCACTCCATGAAGAAAGAGCACAGAAATGACCCGTAGTAGAACCCCTTGCTAGAGACCTTCACCAAGCTTAGCTGTCCCTAAGCACAGGTGGGGAACATCTGGTCCAAGCAAAGTAGGTCCCCTATAGTACCCGCTCGACTAGCTGCATCTGTCCCCTAGACACCCGGTTGGGCCCTTGTGATCCCAACACTCGGACCACACATGCCGTGATCGCCCGAATTGATGGCTCCTCCAAGTCACAAATCAAGAGTGCATTCTTATGCACTCTTGCCATTGAAAAATAGTACCGATCCAACATCTCCTCCATATACACATCTGCGGACACCCATGGCTGCGTATCTGCCACCCTACCCAAAAATGCTAATCCCGTAAAAAAGTATACATCTGTTAGGGTGAGCTCCAGCCTCTCCCCCTGCACCATGAAGCACATACTATCGGGCTCCTAGAATCCCACCAACTTTTTCAGTAGTAGTGCTGCTGAACACATCATCGGCACCTGTTCGAACTTCAACAGTCTACACAGCCCCAAGGTCCCCCGGACATGATGGTCATCCCGTATGTAGTCCATCAAATCGTTAAGTATCTCATGCTCTCTCCAGATTACTCTCAGCATCCTGTCAATCCCACAATGAAAACTCATGAGAACATCATCAAATAAACCATCATCCCCCCAGGTATGACTCCACAATCCCGATCCAGATCGCGGCTATGGGGCCCAATGTCGCGATCCCAAATCGTGACTATAGGGACTACAAATGCGGTCATAGATCGCACCTGTGAGGGCCACAACTATGATCGCAGATCGCAGCTGTCCAGGCCACAGTCGTGATTGCAGATCGTGGTTGTTTAGGCCACAACCACAGGCACGAATCGCGACTACCCAGGCCATAGCTGCGATCCCAGATCGTAGTTGTGGAGGCCACAGTCACGATCGGAGATCACGACCATCGCCTTGAAACCCGCAATCCACACCCACGTGGACCGTACAACCCCCCCTGAGGACCCACTACCCACCTGAATCAAGAAAAAATTAAAGGTTTGAGTTCAGTGAAATACCTGCCACTCGCGGAAATAAAATCCACTAGTCCAATCACCCAGAAATGTCAAATCCGCTTTGGCCCACCACACTCTCCTGTCAAAGTCAACCACACAAATGACACATGGCACTATGGGTCCACTTACTATTTATAGACAGTTGACGTTTCTTGATTTGGCCATTATGGATCCATACAGTGTCCGTTTTACAAACTGTTTCCATCACTGGAATCAGCACAACAAGACCTTCAGAATGGTAGACTCGGTTTCTATTTTTCTCCGAACCCCTTTTTTGGAATTTTTTCCATGCACATTGCCATCTTGATTTGCGCGCCACATCGGCCATTGTCAGTTTTTAGCATTCCTTATACCATTGGATTCATTTTTCCAAGCCGGTGATGATGCTTGAGATCATTTCTCACTCTCACCCCCAAATTTTTTGGGCATTTTTTACCAGCCCCTAGTCATCTCGGTTTGCATGCCACGTCGCCCATTATCCATTTTTGACACTTTTTATATCACCGGATTCAGTTTTCCGAGCTCATGATGACGCTTGAGATCATTTCTCGTTTTCACCAAAAACAGTTCCAACATTGTGTCCCGACACCTTGCTTCCACTGTTTGCATGCCACATCGGCCGCTATCGAATTGTTACACATTTATACATGAGCCATTCACTCCATTCATACTGCAATTATTTCGTTATTTTGCCACCATCTATCATCCCACAAGGAGGCCCACCAGTGTTCGCCCCCAACCCTCATTCTTGGTTCTCATCAATGTCCCTTGATTGAACACTCTCTCCTTGCCTGGCCATTCCTTTTGTTCGGTATAATTTTATCCTTTTTTCGGGTCGGACAAGTCCTTTACGAAAAAGTCACTTAGGGAGTTTCTGTTAAGCTCTTTTCTAACTCCTAAAAGAATGAAAAGATCGTCGAGCAATATTGCTTCTTTTCATGCTCATTAAAGTACCTGAAAGGGAATCTATTTGGTATAAGTTTAACCCTTTTCTGGACCTGGTAGACTAATTACGAAAAAGGAATACTCTAGTCACACCAGCTAGAAGAGTTCTTATTGATTTCAGACTCTCTAAAATTGAAAGCAACCACGAGCATGCACCGTCCTGGGCTCGTACAAATCCACACAATAGTACCATTCCATTATTTCAGAGTCTTCTTATCGCTCTCAGACTCCTTAAAATTGAAAGCAACCATGAGCACGAACTGTCCTGGGCTCATATAAATCCACACAACTGTACCATTTTGAGCACACTTCTTCTAGATCCTTAAACTATAACGAAGTCCCTCCCAGTGCCTCCTGGCACTATGATCAATCATCTCGGAAGCACCCCCAATAAGGTCTCCTTTGTTTAGAGTATTCTGCAATATACCAACCTTAGAGTCTCCTGCCATCCTACACCAACTTGAGTATCCCTCATTCCAGCCACCATCCCTAGTCCCTTACAGCTATGATCCCCTTCCCATCAATCAGTTTCATATGTTGCCCGATCATCTCCGCCATCATACTCTGAACAAAGGAAGTTTGAGTCCACCCACTTTGTTTGCCCAGTTATTCCCCACCTCCACAGTATGTCAATCCTACCATTAGTACTTTCACACTTCAGTTCTCCACCTCATGCTCCTAATCAAGAAAACATCATTTCCTTGGTAGTTCCAGGTCTCCCTCTGTCGACGACAACCCATCTATTCCAGAGGATAGACCTAGAGGTCCCTATGCCTTGGACTCATTACCATCTGTGGTGAGTTCCTACAGACCGTTTTGAGTGGAGTCATCAGTGCCTCTCCGAATGGTTGTTTCTCACATGCTCGACTTCAACACCTTGATCGCATCGTTGAGAATCGTGCAGGGTATATATCCCTTCAGTTATTAGTCGAAGACCCCGGACTTCCCCCTACTCTAGCACATTGGTGAGTCACTTTGGAACACCCACTTATATGTTGCCACAAATATCTGGGTTGCATTGGCGATTGTATTCGGAGGCCACTCACTCAGATGCTTCCTTGAGTACCCAGTATAGCTACAATCTAGTGTACCATTGAGGGTATGACTCTCCGACATTATGATCCTATAGTCAATCGGTTCCTCTGGTACCATGCTCAGCACCACTATTATTATTCCAGTGTATCAGTTCTTCAGATCAAACATGGTCAGCCCAGCAGTATGTCCCAGATTTGTGTCCCCTCTGGACACTTATGATGTACATAGTAGTTCTCCATGTATCTTTCAGGTCCCCTTTTTTCAGGCCTCATTGTTATTTTATATATCTTGATACGAGCATGGGTATGCCTGCCTAGTCCATATATTGAGATTATTCCTCATTCATTTTTTGAGGTCATGTATTTTCAATTTTTGCAGTTTGTTTGGGACCGTGGAACAAGGCCTTGGGTCATGTATTTTCAGTTTTTTAGTGGTGGAGTGTTGACCCATGGTTTTTGGCACCATATGGTTTAGTTCAATTGTATAGGGTTTTTGCTTCCTTTTTCCCTCTTTTTCCTCTTTTTTTATTATTTTTTATTCCCTTTTATTTGATTTTTGGGAATTTAGGGCCCTTTTAGAGGGTTTTTTCTATCTTTGGAACAAGGCCTGGTGGAATGACTAGAAGATAGGGAAAAGCAAGAGGAAACTTATTGGAAGAAAAAGTCTCGCATCCAATGGATCTAGGAAGGCGAGAGAAACAAAAAATTATTCCACAATATGATCATCCAAAACAGGCACAGGTCGAAAATTATCAAGATTTGTAAGTCCAACGGGGAAATGGCGGATACTAGAGAAGACATTGCCGAAGAACTGGTAAAACACTTTGAGACAATCCTCAAAGAAGACAGGGTCGAACGGAGTCGGGATATATCCAAGATCTCTTGCCTAATTTTGTGGCTGGTCACTTAGGAACATAATTAAATATTGGGAAATCCAATATCTTTGTAGGAGGTAGAAGATGCTATGAACCAAATGGCCTTAGGGAAAGCGCCAGAGCGGATGGCTTCACTTCGAATTTCTTCCACTTTTTCTGGTATTTGATCAAGTCTGAAGTTCATCAAAATGTGGAGGAATCTAGATGTAGTGGGGGGGTGCTGAAAGCTTTTAATGATACCTTCTTCTCTCTTATCCCAAAAGAGGAGGGGGCTGATTCCCCGGGCAAGTTCAGACCCATTGTGTTATGCAATGTGATCTATAAAATCATTACCAAGGTCATCGCCAATCAGCTCAAACCCCTTCTCCCCATGTTGATTAGTCCGGAGCAATATGGCTTTGTTGAAGGAAGAAAAATTGTGGATGGCATCATCCTGGTTCAATAAACCATGCACTCTCTCAAGGTCACCAAGAAACCTGGTATGCTTATCAAACTCGACATAGTGAAGGCTTATGACAAGATCAGCTAGCAATACATGCGGTGCATTCTCGAGGATTTTGATTTCTACAGGGAGTGGGTTGCTTGGATCATGAATTTGGTCTCTACCCCTTTTTTCTCCATTCTCCTCAATGGTTCACCAACGAGGCTCATTCGGGCTTCTCAGGGTATCAGGCAAGGGGATCCCTTATCTCCTTTTCTCTTTATCCTAATGGCAGAAGGTCTCAGTAAAATTTTACAAGCTCAGGCTTCCAGTGGTAGTATTCGCGGACTTCAGCTCCACGTGGGAATGATAAATCAAAAACACCAGCAGTTTGTGGACGACACAATGCTGATGGGTCACCCTTCAGTCCAAGAGGATAGGGATTTCAAAAAATGATTAGTGCAATTTGCGAAGGCTTCTGGCCTTGAAGTTAACCCGGGTAAATCCTAGGTTTTTTCCCTCAACACTTCGGACCCAACTCAGTGTGACATTTTGAGAATTTTGGGTTTCAACCGAGGTTCGTTCCCCACCAAATACCTTGGGGTCCCCTTAGCAGAGGGAACGATTCGCCAGGTTTCTTGGGATAACTTCCTAGACAGAATGAAAAGAAAACTCACTAGTTGGACTCTAAGGCCATTGAACCTTCCCAGCTGCTTAGTTTTGGTTAAATCCATCCTCCAATCTATGTTGGTGTATTTGTTTTCTATGCTCTTGGATCCTAAGGCTATTCTGAAGGAAATTCATGGTATCCAGATATCCTTTTTGCGGGGAGGAAGGGAAGCTAAATCCAAATTTGCATTGGTGGGCTGGGATAACATCTATCAACCCAAGCTAAGGGGAGGCCTTGGTCTTCGAGATCCAATGATACTGAGAGAGATATATGGGACTAAAATTTGGTGGAGGTGGTGTACTCATAACAATGAACCTTGGGCAAAGTTGTGGCACATCAAGTATGGCAGGGATAGAGATAGGTTCCAGTTAATTAGATTTAATGAAGATCAACAGGGTTCTCATATATGGTTTAAAGCCTCCTCAGGTTGGAAACTTGTCCAGGATCATTCCTTTTGGGAAATCCATAATGGCGCTGACACCAACTTTTGGGACGATTACTGGAACCTGCTTGCAAGGCTTGGGGATGATCTTAGATGGATACCTATAAGGGATCAAGGAATTGTAGCAAGAATGACGAATGTTAGGCATTATTGGGACCCCCATGAGCAGGAGGATTTTCATTCTTGGCTTAGTGTTTCCCGATGGGATGACGCCTCATCTGCCGAGACCATTTCCTCCTTTGAACTCATGCTTAAGGAGAGATTCATTCGGAGGAACATGGATGCGGACAGACTCAGGTGGGTTTATTCTCAGAAAGGCACTTTCAGTATTAAAGAGGCATACAATATTCGCATTCATTTTGAGGAGGAAGAGGAGAAAATATGGGGAAGAATATGGAGTATGATTTTTTGTCCCAAAGTATCGGTGTTCTACTGGTTTGTGACTTGGAGGAGGATCCTGACCATTGAGAATTTGAGGAAGCGGGGGATTCTGGGACCTTCTAGATGTTTGCTTTGTCTCAACAATGAAGAAACTATTGGTCCCCTTATTGACTCCTATCCCTACTCCTCATCGATTTGGGATAGGGGGCATCCATATCTAGACGTAGCAACAGAATAAGAGGTCAACCTGAGCAGACCCTCAGGTCTTGGCATCTAAAAGCCTTCTCAAACCCTATTATTGGTACCCTTTGGCATCTTTTCTTGGGTATGGTGATATGGAATATTTGGAAAGAGAGGAATGATCGCATATTCCAGGATAAGCATCACAGAGAGGAGGTCGTCTGGATGATATTGGTCATAAATATAACCAAGATGATTAGAAGCCATCAATGGACTGATAAAGATAAAGACCTTTCCGCGGGGGAGTTGCACATTGCTGCTGAATGGGGTCTTAACTGGTCAGACCTTGATGGCCTCCGCAGGAAGGTGGTGGTATGTCGTCCGACTATCCCTTCGTATTGGTATCCTCCTACTTTTATTGGTCTCAAGGTCAATTTTTATGGAGCCTCACGGGGGAATCCGGGCCCTGCAGGATTTGGAGGGGTATGCAGAAATAGAGATGGTTTCATCTTGAAGGTTTTCTTTGGATACATTGGTCACAACTCAAACAATGTGGTAGAACTCGAAGGTCTCATCCAGGGTTTGAAGCTGATCGTCTCGAAGGCTTGGTTCCCCGTCACCTTGGAAGATGATTCTCAGGTCCTGATTCTCATGGCCAAAAACTTATCCAAGGACAATCTCCTGAGAAATTTTTGACCAGTTGGCGTCTTCTTGCTCGATTAGAGTGTCAAAAGGTTTTATTGACCAATCAGAATGCTATTTAATTCTCCAATGTCAACGGGATTCCAACAAAGTGAAAGAATCCTTGGCGAATCATAGGTTTGATTCTGGCATCTCATTGGCATGTGGCTCTATGGATGTTTTCCCAGAGGATGACTAGACTAGATTGTGCTGTCACCTTGCCGATGCTAACATGGCGGGGTCTCGTCATCACTTGGAATAGGTGGCTTCTACATTGATAGCTGACAGTAGAAGGATGGGAGCAGTAATTAGGGAGCCACGTGCTCAGGATCGCATCAACTATGAATGAAACTTGAATTACCGTCTGTCTTGTCAAAAGTTATGGCCAGCTTCATTCCTAAGCATGGTAGTTTGGTCGAAAAAAGTGGAGGTAGATTGCCTGGTACAATTTTTGGTACTATCATCATTCTGGCATGTGGGCTCTTTATTCTGCAACAAATTTCACCGTACCCCTCGTCTGTAGTCATTCAAGGTGTTTTTTTCCCCATTATTTCGCTCCAGGACTTTTTTATGAAGAATCGTCCAGGCTCTTTCATCATTATTTTTCTTGTGCAGTTTTCTCTTCAATGTATTGATTATTCCAATCACATTATTGTGTTGGTGCAGGGGTGGTTTTCCTGGGCTAGACCACCTGAATTTCAGAGGTTTTCTCTCATGGCTCCTTCATGCCGCAATAAATCTAAAAGTCTGAGGGCCTCGGGGGGGCTGAGTGTCAACCCGTAGGGGAATCATCTGTGCAAGGCAGTGCCAAGATGGGCCATGTTACCCGTGCTTCTTCTAAGGCCTGTCTTTGGGAATTTGCATCCTTTTTCCAAGGTCGTACTCCTCAAATGGTTCAGGAGTAAGTTGAAGGAATGGAGAAGACTCTCTGGAATGAGGTCCAGAGTATTTCTAGCAAGAACCTTCGCAAGAAAATTGAAGATTGGGTTGCAGACCCAGGTTCTACGGCTGGACGGGCTTCTCCCTATGAGCGAATCCTAATGACATATTGGGTCACAAAAAAACTTATGGCCAACCTTCTCATGGATTCCTTCAATAATAATCTAAGGGACACTGAACCAGTCCGATCTTGGAAGACCCACAACTTGGAGAACCGCGTGATGCATGCGAAGATTGACGCCATTGCCAAGAAAATTGGCCTCACTTTTATCATCCAGGGGGAAGGTGATGGGGAACCAGGAAGCACGGCAGGTGGGGGCTCCAAGACTCATCCAACTATGGACGGGGTGACTGCTAGCGTTCAGAACTTTCTAGGGTTTCAATCCTGCACAGGAGATCTCGGTTAGGGATCATCCTACTGTCACAATTGATTAGGTTTATGCTGTGGGTCCATCTAGTTTACTTTGTGTCATGTTTTGAGGTTATGACGTAAATCTATTTAGTATTATTGGATAGGCTAGGATTTGAACTTCTTCGGTTATGTCAAATTCCTGTTTGGCGGTCTTTAAGTCGGGAATATCTCAACTCTGTTTTGTGATATCATGATGAATGGATTCCTATTTGGCTATAATAGGTCGGGAATACCCAAGACCTTGATGGATATGAAGGACAAGCTATGTACTCTGGTTTAAGCAGTAATATATAGTTTCTTTTTATTTACAAAAAAATGCTTTTGTCCACAATAACATACGTTTAAATTCTAAGACTATGCAAATTGGAATGTATTGCAATGTAATAAACTTCCTTAGCTAGAGTTTTAAAAATATGAAAGTTTAATAAAAGTATTCTCTCTCAGTAGTTTTGCAAAAAGGGGTATGTTATTTTGCACAACATAGATATTGGAATATTATAATACTTCTCCATAGTTTGGATGAATAAATAGGTCTCGGATTAAAATGAAAATCACTTTAGCTTTTACTATTAACACCATAATTTCTACATAAATGGTGGGAGTAGGATAACAATGGAATAATTACGATAGATGAATTTTAGACATCATTGCGAATACAAAGTACTTATAGGTAAACTATATTATACTTGAGTTTGATGGTTAGAACATGTAAATCTCTATATAGTCGTAATCAACTTTCAAAGACTGACTTAGTACTGTAAAATGAATATAAACACTTTGGCATGTTCAGTTGGAATTCCTCTATCTTACCTGCATTCTGCAATGGTGTTTGGAGCGTTAGCTTGTATTAGCTAATTAAGCCTCGGGGTGTATGCAAGAACCGCTTCATTTCATTAAGACAAACATTTATTCTGTAGAATCAAATTCATAACATAAGAATGAAAGAAATTGCCGTCATATATTGAAAACATTTAACTATGTTTTGTAAGTTTTAAACATTCAGGCTTTTAGTGACACCTTGTGACTTGTTGACATTACGTTATCTTTTTTTGTAGTGAGATCAACAAACATGAAATATGTTAGTCGTCGACACGTATATACATAAATAATGTTCCGCACAGCTTTTACAAGCATTTAATGCTACTAGAAAAATTTCAAATTTTAGTGATTTTTTTGGGATGTTACATGTGGTATCAGAGTGCAAGTTCAAATACTAGGTCTGAAGTGGCTCATTCGCGCAAATGAAAAATTAGAACAGAATTACAAATTACTGATTTAATTTATTTTGTTTTCAGTTTCAGCATTTTATAAATTGAGTTTGCATGTATGGAAGGACCAATAGAGTCACTGAGGATAGGTCCCTTAATAACGAATAGAATAATAATGAACAAGGCCATATTAATGCAGAAAATATATTTGTCGAATTGAATGATAATTCCTCTAAATTGTTAAGGATAGTGAAAGATTTAAAAATTGAGATTAAAACCATTAAGGAAGAAAACGAATGAATTCTGAAAGCTCAAGAGGAGCTGAATCGAATCCTGCTGGATAATTTTCATAAAAATGATCAAGATAAGAAAACAAAAAATAATGTTGAATCTGGAACTATGTCCTACTAACATAGTGATAAAAAAGTAAAATTTACTAATTATGATAGCAGTTCATCTTCTGAATGGATGCAAGGGCATACAAGAAAAAGCATAAGTATTCTAGTGATAGTAGTGACAGTGACTGCTACACTAAGAAAAAAGAAGTACAAGCCCTACGAAGAAATTTCTGGCAAGTTTAAAAAGATCAAACCACCAAATTTTAATGGTGAAACAGAAAATAGTGAGACAACTGAAGCATGGTTGTTCGGTATGAATGAGTATTTCCAGATTTATAATTACTCAAGTCATTTAAAAACTAAAATGGAAATTTATAACTTAACTAGAAAGACAGACATCTGGTGGGAAGATATGAAACGAGTTAAAGGTTTAAAAGAGAAAAGTTTAAATTGGAGTAATTTTAAGAAATATTTTAAAAGAAAATTTCTGTCAAAACAGTATTATGAGAAACGAACTAAAGAGCTTTATGAGTTAAAACTAGGTTCCATGGATATGAGAGAGTTGTGCAGCAAGTTTTTGAATTTATTAAGGTATGTGCCTTATTTCGTTGAAGAAATTCCTAAGGTACAGAGGTTTCTTAGATGCTTTCCCTCTCACATAAAATATAGGATTGAATATGATATTCCTCGAACTCTTGAAGAGGCCATGAGAAAGGCGAACATCTGTTATGAACATAATAAGAGAAGAGAAGGCATACCAAGTTGGAAAGCAAAAAGGCCTAATAATTTTGTGCAAAGGAAGAAGCAATTCTCTTTTAATCGTAATTTTGGAAATAATAATTCACATAATTACTCTAACATAAATTTTTCGGGAAATAATACAGCAGGTAATAAACAGTCAAAATTTACAGCTGTAAGAATCAGTGATCCCCCTAAAAACTTTGTTAAAAGTAATGAACAAAAAGAACCTGTTAAGTGTTGGGAATGTCAGGGACCTCACTATGCATCAAACTGTCCACTCAGAAAGAAGGCTCTCAACAACATACATACTATACAGGAGGAGGCTATTGTTGGTGACTTAGCGAGAGAGATTCCCAGGATAAATGCATCTCTGGAGAACAACCAAGCTGATCATCAAAATTCCATGGTGGAAGTGGAGGGTATGCTGAAAAATAAACCTATTTATATTTTGATTGATCTAGGGGCAAGTATTAGCTATATTTCACCTGATTTAGTTAAATGATGCCATCTGAAAGTAGGCAAGTTTGATAAATCATGGTTGGTTCAATTAGCTACTGGCACAAAAATAAAGGTGACTGATTATGTGAAAGAATGTGACTTACTGATGAATCAGTTTAGGACTCATGTTAAAATGAATGTGTTACCTTTAGGTTCTTATGACGCTTTGATTGGAATGGATTGGTTAGAAAAGAATAGAGTTGTACTAAATTGCTTTGAAAAGACTTTTGCTTGTTTAAATGATGCATTTGAAACTGTAACGGTAGAAGGGATTCCTAGAAAAATATATGTTAGGCAAATTTCTGCATTACAAGTTAAGAAAGTTGTTTGAAAAGGGTGTAAGCTGTTTGCTGTAAACATAATTGTTAATTTTTCAGAATTTACTTCAATCTAATCTAGGATCTTAACTGAGAGAACAACATGTACATCATATCTACAACATATCAATCATGGACACAATAATGCAAGCACACAAGAGACAGAGAGTTTACTTGGGGAAAACCATAAAGGTGAAAAACCCAATAACTTCCTCAGAGAAAGATAGAGCAATGATACAACCCAAGCATAAGAGATAGACATATACTAGTAGTAGCTTCTCCTCCTCCACAAGTGCGCCACTCTCCCAAGAGTGTAAGAGAGAATATAATGATAAAATAGAATGTCTCCCGCACTCTATTTATACTTGACTTGACTTGCCTAATAACCTTTACTAGGTCGGCCTTAACTTAACCACATAACATAATGTTGACTGGGACGACACCCAATAGGGTGGTCTAATAACCCTTTTAACCACATGGCCAACCCCCAATAGGGTGGTCTAATAACCCTTCGACCCACATGACTTATATAGGGCCAACCCCAACAAGGTGGTCTAATAACCCATCAAGTATAAGTTACGACACTTACAATATAAATGACGACACTTCCGTATAGAGGAATAATAACATCTCTATAGGAATACAAACACTTCCGTATAGAGGAATAATACCATCTCTGTAGGAGTACAATATACATATATGAAATACATTCTAAAGTTACATATACATCAACACTCCCTCTTAACTAGGAAGGTATTTCTCGACACAGGTATTCTAGCACAAGTCTTATTCTCTGGATCATCATCACTGGATAATCGTCATCGAGTCATTGTCATCATCACTGCTACTGCTATCTCAATCAATCTTTGAATCTACTCTCCATAGGAAGTTCTACAGAGCCAGTCCTTTTTCATACTGGATGTAGGCCCACCATTTGCAGGTCTTCATCATCAATGGCCATACTGTGGATCCCAGGACTGATTACGTGCGTCAACAAAACCTAACGCAGAATATAGGTTCTTTTACATGTTGACCTTCACAAAACCTACTTAGAGCATCCCAGGATGTTACGAGCAAACTGCTCTACCTGTCTGGATCTCGATAGAGCATCCCAAGCTGTTACGAGCACACTGCTCTACCTGTCCAGATTTTAAAGGATCCTTTCTATGTGAACTTTTGCAAAACCTACTCAGAGCATCCCAGGATGTTACGAGCACACCACTCTACCTGTCTATATCTCGATAGAGCATCCCAGGATGTTACGAGCACCCTGCTCTACCTGTCCGGATTTTAAAGGATCTTTTCTATGCGAAACTGTAGCAAAACCTACTCAGAGCATCCCAAGATGTTACGAGCACACTGCTCTACCTGTCCGGATTTTAAAGGGTCTTTTCTATGCTACCTGTAGCAAAACCTACTTAGAGAATCCCAGTATGTTACAAGCACACCGCTCTACCTATTTGGATCTCGATAGAGCATCCAAGGATGTTACGAGCACACCGCTCTACCTATCCATATTTTAAAGGATATTTTCTATGCCACCTGCACAACTTGTCCACGACCACAAAGTATCAAACTGATACTCAACATACATCATCTTGATGTATATCATCATATGATCAACCTGATCATCATAATAGCATCAACCTGATGCATATTATCTGGAGCAACATCCTGAAGCTCGTCATCTGTGATCATCCTGATCACCATCATAGCATCATCCTGATGCATATCATCTGGAGCAACATCCTGAAGCTCATCATCTGTGATCATCCTGATCATACAATGCATCTTCCTAATGCATTCACAGTATCTTCCTGATACATATCATCATACATGATCTACCTGATCATATAATGTATCTACCTGATACACATACAAATACATGATCCACCTGATCATACCTGATACATATCAACACACATGATCCACTTAATCATACAATGTATCCACCTGATACATATATAGATACATATACATGATCCAACTGATCATATCCAACATCAACATGATGCATACATACATAAATGATCCAACTGATCATATCCAACATCAACATGATGCATACAAATACATAGCAGTAACTGGAGTATCGTCCTGATGCTCATCATCCAGCGCTTACATCCACAGCCATGTGAAGGATCCCCCTTCCACCATGCTAGGAATGGCTATAGCAAATGTCTCCATCACTTCTTCCTTGAAGTGTCATCGATCTGAAGAACGCTAAGCCTCTCTCTGAAGTACTCGAACTTCACTTTGGCTAGTGGCTTCATCAGTACATATGCAATCTGCTCATCCGTCACAATATACAGCAGCTTCACTACTCCTCTCTGCACCATATCCCTGATATAGTGATATTTGATCTCAATGTGCTTCGACCTGTTGTGGAACACCGGGTTCTCAGACAGCTTCACACAACTCTGGTTGTCACAAAAGATACCAATAGTCTCCAGTGGGAGATCAAATAACTCTTACAGTAGCTTCCGAAGCCATACTACCTCACAACTAGCTGAACAGGCTGCAACATACTCTGCCTCGGTTGTACTCAGTGCTACGCAGGATTGCTTCCTGCCAAACCAAGAGATCACACCTGATCCCATACTGAAGCAGCACCCAGATGTGCTCTTCCTATCTGCAGCACTACCTGCCCAATCTGAATCAACATAACCCTGTAGGTTAAACTTTTGATTTGCTTCATACTTGAGCCCATAATCAACTGTACACTTCAGGTACCTCAGAATATGCTTTACAGCAACCAGGTGAACACTCCTTGGATCCGTCAGGAGCTGACTCAATGTGTTCACCGCAAAGCAAATATTTGGTCTCGTGTTCATCAGGTACATCAAGGACCCAATCATCTGACAATACATAGTGATATCAACCGGATCATATGAAGCATCACATAGAAGCTTCAGGTTTATTCCATAGGTGTGGCCATGGCCTTGTAGTCCATCATCCCGAACCTCTTCAAAATCTCTACTACATACTTCCCTTGTCCAAGGAAGATTCCATATGCACTCTGCCACACTTCCATTCCTAGAAAGTAGTGCATCATCCACAAGTTCTTTATCTCGAACTCAGCAGCAAGCTTCTGCTGCGTGTTGGCAATCAATCTATCTTCACCTGTAATAAACAGGTCATCCATATACAAAAGTAGTATCACTGGATTGCCTTCCTCAACCTTGTAGTAAAGGTTGGAATCCGTTTTACTCTTGGTAAAGCCCAAACTGGATAGAAAGCTGTCTATCCTACCATACCAAGTTCTACACATATATGACTCCCTGTCATGTGTCTCAGAACCAAGTGGTTTCTCCACATACATTTCTTCTTCAACTACACCATTCAAGAAAGCTATCTTGAAATCCATCTGGTGTATCTTTCATTTCATCATTGCAGCCAGAGCAAGTACGGATCTAATGGAAGTGTATTTGGCTACAGGAGCAAAAGTATCTATGCTACCACCTGCAGCATGCTTGATCTTGTAGATCCTCTTGGAAGTCACTACAGACTCCCATTCAGGTCTTGGGACTGCATCCCAAACATCTTCATGATCGACTGGTACTCCTCGATCTTGACATTCTTCCCAGATCCTGGGAACTTCAATATCTTCAATATTTTCAATAGATAACTTTGTTACTGAACAAATGTTGTAGTCCTTCTTTTGTAGGTGATGGTATACGATCTTTCGTACACAACAAGTTAAATTGCATGATTAGAAAACATCTCATAGTTTTCAGAACAAATTATTACACATAAAAAAATATGTCATACAGTCATGCAATTATCTTAGCCAATGCTTCAATACAACATTTATCCATATACCGTAACTTTCTAGATGCCTTCCAATCTCTACTAGAACATTGTTAAGAGTGTGCACAACTCCCAACATGTCAGCAAAGAGGTTTCATTCTAGATAAGTAGCAATGAAATGTTGTATAGTGCCATAGGACACTTACCCATGTATATTAGTAGTATACTATTCATCAATGCAACTATTCTATTATGCATAATGCACAACCTAATTCTAGGAACATGAGTATATACATTATTGAACAATACTATTTAAACAATAAAATATGCAAGGAATGATAATTCAAATACTTATCTTTGTTTGTTTGTTGGGTTGAATTCCTCTCAGTCTTTGCTTCTTTTTTGCAACTCCATTCTGATGTGGTTTGTGAGAAGTCGTCAACTCCCTCTGAATATCTGCATCCTTGCAGAAACTACTGAAGTGTGCTCCTTCTCAATCTTTGCTTCCTTGCAGGAACAACTGGAGTGTGCTCCCTCTTGATCTTTGCTTCCTGGATTACCTGTCCTTGAACTTCTATCCATCCTTAATCACTATGCATGCTTATTAGTATCATCATTGTGTTATCCTCGAGGTCTCATACATAATCACACATTCATTAGTATAATCTTAATACTATCAAAACACAATAATATTAAACATGTATAGTCATGATCATTTCAAACACAAATAATAAACATTAGTATTCAAGGTTTCAAGGAAGTCTTATTTTACTCATGCATATTCTTATTTGATCATAGGACTCTTCTGGTTAGTTAAATCATCAATCAAGATAAGAGACATAAAATGCATAAACCCTTGATTACTTACATTTCTAACTTTATGAATAAACATAACCAATCATACCAAGTATACTTATATAAGGGATCCTAATACAAGGTAGGATGCTAACTTGATATAGGAAAAACATACCTGGATTGGTATGTTAGCTAGTTATGTCTAACATACCCACATGATGTCTTCTTGTTCTCTTCAATGACTTGTGCTAGTAACCTGCATATCTCATAGGTTAACCATTATAGAACCAATTTATACATACCTCGCAAATAGATCTTCTAAGTGATCCATGACAATGGATGAATCTTTGTCCTCATGTCCTCATGATCATATGTTCTTGAACTAAAACATGATTTGTCTTTCTTGGTGTACCTTTCATGTTAGCGGACAACATAAACCTCATACAACACCATAATGCATTAGTACAATCATAAGTGTCAACACCCTAATCAATGAATATCTTCTATCATGCATTCATAATTTTATTAAGGTAATATGACAAGTCTAAATTTAATCAAGATTGTACTAACTGTAATAACATGAAGAAAAACATACCATAAGCTTAATCATGAACAAATCTCGAAACATACCTGGATAAGTCATACATGTCGAGATTGCTTGTAATATTCTTATGTAAGGCCTTAGCCTCATCTCCCTCTGAAACAATAACTTCTTCACTTATGCAGGTGACCAATCCATTCTCTTCTAGGATTAACCCAATCTACTTGATTTGCAGGAACTGGACCTGGAGTTGGATTTGGGTTTGTCAGAGAAACCCTAAAAATTCAAACTTTGAATTTCAAACTTCCGAAAGAATAGAAATATGCGCTTTGATGAACTGATCAAGCTGGTATACTTAGAATTTGAAAACTGCAAAGTTTCACCCCTCAAATTTGCCTTTAAAACTTCCGGATTCACTTGACATGACCCCAAACTAGGGTTTGATAAAGCCCAACCTTCTGCCCAATCAAAAGGTTCGATCCAAAGCTCTAAGCTTCTATTTTTCCGAGGAGCTTCCAGCCGTGGTCACAGATTTAAAAAATTCTCATTTTTGCAGAAGCCCTAATTTTCCAGTTTTCCAATCAAAGTCCTGAACTAGGGTCTGATCAAGCCCGGCCTTCTGCCCAACCAAAATTCTGATCTTGGTCTCTAAATTTCAATTTTTATGAGTAGCATTCAGCCTTATTCTTTGATTACAAAAATTCCAACTTTCTTCGAAACCCTAAATTCCGGAAGCCATGAATGGAGGTGCTAAAAAATAATTTTGTTTTGACAGAAATATGTACCTGATTGTTTCTGGTGTAACTCCGAACTTTTCGATCCACAAGGTCTGAAAAATTGTCTTGTGAGATCTCGACCTGTCATCTTTCCAACCTTATAGGTCTGACCTCAAATGGCTTCTTTGAGAGAGATTTATTCCAAGTGTTGCAACTTGACCTGTTTATGGGATAAAATAGGAGAGTGAACTTGTATGGCGTGCCACGTGTCATTGGTTCCGATTAGGCCTCTGAAAACGTTACCTAAGAATGTACATTCCGTACACTACCTATCAATTTTTACTTAATTTCATTTGGATCTTCCTAGCCCAAGTTATGACCTTTTTTCCAAGGTCATCTATTTATGACTGAGATCTCGAAGAGGAAGAAACCCTATATTGTACAGATGATAAATCACAAAGTACAATGAATTAGAGGTTGTACTTTGGACACAAGGTACATGGAGATTGTAGCTTTTCTCTATATAATTTTCAAACCCTGAAACCTTGCCAAAATTTATTTATAGCGAAATTTCTACGATGACTGGTTTTTACTATATCAAGCCCTAGCTTCGCAATTGCATCAAGTGTCATACATGCCATACCATGCCTTCTTTCAGGGTAGCTCTGATACCATGTTATTTTTTCATAATTTAATTCAGTCTGATCTAGGATCTTAACTGAGAGAACAACATGTACAACATATCTACAACATATCAATCATGAACACAATAATGCAAGCACACAAGAGACACAGAGTTTACTTGGGGAAAACCATAAAGGTGAAAAACCTCAATAACTTCCTCAGAGATAGATAGAGCAATGATACAACCCAAGCATAAGAGCTAGACATCTTCTAGCAGTAGCTTCTCCTCCTCCACAAGTGTGACACTCTCCTGAGAGTGTAAGAGAGAATAGAATGATAAAATAGAGTGCCTCACGCACTCTATTTATACTTGACTTGACTTGCCTAATGACCTTTACTAGGTCGGCCTTAACTTAACCACATAACATAATGCCGATTGGACCGACATCCAATAGGTTGGTCTATTAATCCTTTGACCCACATGGACGACCCCAATAGGATGGTCTAATAACCCTTCGACCCACATGACTTATACAGGGCCAACCCCAACAAGGTGTTCTAATAACCCATCAAGTATAAGTTACGACACTTACAATATAAATGACGACACTTCCGTATGGAGGAATAATAACATCTCTATAAGAATACAAACACTTCCGTATAGAGGAATAATACCATCTCTATAGGAGTACAATATACATATATGAAATACAGTCCGAAGTTACATATACATCAACAGTAATTAATAATGAACAGTCTACTAATGAAGATAAGTTAAAGCTAGAAGACATACCCATTCTAAAGGAATTTTCGGATGTATTCCCGTAAGAGATTCCAAGAATACCTCCAAAAAGGGAACTCGATTTCACCATTGAGTTAGTACCAAGAGTGGTACCAAACTCAAAGGATCCTTACAGAATGAATATTCTGGAGCTTGATGAACTTAAGTCACAACTTAAAGAATTGATTGATAAAAATTATATAAGACCCAGTGTGTCTCCATGTGGAGCACCTATAATTTTTGTTAAAAAGAAAGATGGAACTATGTGTTTATGCATAGACTACCGTCAGCTAAATACGATGACTATAAAGATTAGATATCCTTTGCCCTGCATTGATGATCTGTTTGATCAACTGTGGTGCAACGATATTCTCTAAGATAGATTTAAGGTCAGGGTACAATCAAGTTAGGATTAAAGATGAGGATATCTTTAAGACTGCGTTTAGAACTCGCTATGGACACTACGAGTTCGTGGTTATGCCCTTCGGGCTAACCAACACTCCAGTAGTCTTCATGTGTTTAATGAACAACATATTGCATAAATACTTAGATAAATTTGTAGTAGTATTTATTGATGATATTCTAATTTACTCTAAGATACAAGAGGAGCATGACGAACATTTAAAAATAATTTTGCAAGTGTTAAGAGAACATCAAATTTATGCTAAGTTCAACAAATGCGATTTCTATAAAGATAAATACATTATTTAGGGCATGTGATATCCAAGGATGGAATCGCAGTAGACCCAGACAAGATAAAAACTGTAACATCCCAACCCATCTATCCAATTCCTGGAGGGGAACATGATTCCAATCTGGGGCTTTTACATAATCTCAGCCCAAGTCATTAGCTTCATGCAATTAAAAACAGAGTGTGCAGATGCAAATTAAGCAATTTAAGCACAATGGAATTAAAACTCATCCACACACACATCTCATATGCATACAACATATCCAAAAAAAGTCATCAATTTAAACATTGCAGAAGTAAATGCATAGACAGATAAACACTTATCTTTGTGGTGAAATGGCCCCAAACAACTAGCTATGTCACTGTATCGTTCCACCCAACCATAGGCCAGTTGTGTTCATCAATTCTCTCAACACAACTGCCACCCCTGAGCTGGGCATGATTCTTACAAGGAAATAAGACATTCAAGCTCATACACAGCCAAAGAAATCATTCCTCCAAGCCAAGCCAACCCACAGCTGGGTTTATCAGGCTAATTTTTAACCCTCTGCATTTATGGATGCTTGCACTCAAGCTCAAGCCAAAGCAACAGATACCCATTACCCATACCCCAACATACTCTTTCTACACATAGCAAAAATGGTCATTGGGCAGGGATGCACATTCGCAGCAAGGGTATTTTACAAAATAGGCTCCATGGGTTTTTCCCAAAACGTGGGCACACCAAAAACAGATTGTGGATGGGGAAATCGTCCACAGGGAACCAACTCGATTTTCCATGGGTATTTTTGGGCATCTAAATGGCCAAAAAGTCCCCAATGAAACCCCAAACCAAACTACCATACTCCCAACCACTCTGCGACACAAAAAACACCCTCTTTTCCCACTGAAAACCAAGATCTTGACACAGGAAAAACATGGAGGAAAAACGCCAAGTCAGCTCCAAAAACGTGAGAGAGGAAAACCTACTTGATGGGTTATGGCTTGGGAGGAAAATTCATGGCTCTTTTCTTTCCAAGGAATCCAAACACGTTTTTCCATGCAGGGTGGTTGCCCATACTCGAATTTTGGACAGCCATACCTCTCATTCTCCAAGGCATTAACTACCTCAACCAACTTTTGGGAGAAATGAATGATTGGGTACAAAATTCAACATGGGTAGTTGAGTGTTTGATGGGTTAAATATCATTAACACTTGTATTGACTTGATTGGCTCAAGGGTTTGAATGTTTTCCCTCCCAATTCCTTGTAAAATCATGCCCCCATCTCTTGTTGCATTGCATAGCTAGTTGTTGGTATTTTATTAAAAATACATATTTACATAATATTCGCAATTCCATTGCACATGGCTAGCACGTGAACCATATGCATTGATAAAACAATGGCGGGGCCTTGGCCTTGATCTCCTCACCATGATTTATAAAAATATTACATCATTTACGATTTTAATGCCATGGGGTCAAACTGGGGACATTACATTCCCCTCCCCTTGGAATAACATTGTCCTCGGTGTTCCAACACTTAGGAATAAATACACACTTTACACATGCTTCAAAATTCACAAATGGTTGTAGGTCTGTCCTGCATTCATCTATTTACTTTGGACTTTCAGGATCAAGTCCCTTGGCTTCCACAAGCTGCTCCTCCTAGATTTTACTTTACTTACTATCAACACTTGGCTGGTAACAACTGCAACCAATGGCTTTCAATGTCTCACCTATGAGACTCATTATGGAAATTCATGTTAGGACAAGCATAACACAATATTAAAATTAGTCAATTATTTTCCCGATTGACTTCGAACATTTACTCATGAGATTTCCACACATTTCATGCTTTCCCAACATACACATGAACTCATCCATGTTCATCCTCTCACAAGGGAATAATTATTTCAGCACTCACATTTCATTTCAAGCAATTAAACACAATCTATTTTCAGTCATGACATGCATTCAACAAATGGAAAGAGAAGAGTAAGAGTTTTCCTCCTCTTAGTCTTGTCCTAATCCGGAGCTACACCATCACTTGGGGTTCTATGCTCCTTAGCCTCTTTCACTTCAATGTGAATGCTTGACTTGCCATTTCTTGGCTATGGCACTTGGTGTCTATGGTCTATTTTAGGCCTCTCAACCATGGAGTCTCTCCACATGGTTTGTCTATAGCTCTTGGCTGCTAGGACCCACACAGTTCCACTAGCACCATCTTTCATTATTGCTCATGCTGAGATCTTTCGGATGATCACATGTCCACATGCATTTCTATGATGCCTTCATAGTCCTTGCTTCTAGCAATTCCTATATTCAAACATTGAATTAATTCACATGTTTAGTTTATTCTCATAGGTTTTATTTCTAAACAAGATTTTGAGAAATCATAAACAAATCATATACACATGTATTTCATAAGCAAGAAGCTGCAATGTAACCAAATATTTATCTGCATTGGATGTCTTCACTTTATTACACAGGCTCCTTCGCTTTATAAGCCTTGGATTGCTCGTGGATACAATAATGAATGTTGGGCCAACACATAGGCTACTCCTCTACATCACGTAGTTAATGTCCAACTAGTTACTCTCTGGACTTACCAAGAATTTTGTAGCACCCAACTTGCTACTCTCTGGCTTTACCAAGAATTTTGTAGCGCCCAACTAGTTACTCTCTGGCTTTACCAAGAATTTATAGCTCCAACCAGTTACTCCTTAGGTTTACCAAGAATTTATAGTTCTTTCAGGGTCCTTGCTTCTTGCAATGACCAAGGTTTCCAACAAAGAAACAACAGTGTATCATCTTAGCTGTTAGAAAACTTATACTTGAAATCTTCACTATTTCAAGAAAGAAATAAATGAAAATGAATACTTATATGTATTGTGCATTCCCTCGCTACTCCATAGGTTTCCCTCTCTGCTTTACAAGCCTTGGATCACCTGTGGGGTGGATGCTTGGCCAGCACACATGCTGCTCCACAGCATCATCCGAATAGGCAATGCCAAGCCAGTATGCCGACTAGGTTTATCAGGAATCCCTAAAATCAGTATCCTAAGCCAGTACGCCGACTGGGTTTATCAAGCATTTCGAAGATCAATATGCTAAGCCAGTATGCCAACTGGGTTTATCAAGCATACAACGACCATTTCCAAGCCAATTCTCCGACTGGGTTTGTCAGGAAATAACACCCTTCACCAATACCTCCACAACATGCAAATAGCCAATGCCAAGCTAGTACACTGACTGGGTTTGTCAGGCATCCAACAACCATTCACCACAATATCCACACAACCAATTCCAAGCTAGTTCATTGACTGGGTTTATCAGGCATACAACAACCATTCACCACAATGTCCACACAACCAATGCCAAGACAGTACACCGACTGGGTTTATCAGGCATACAACAACCACTCACCACAATATCCACACAACCAATGCTAAGCCAGTACACCGACTGGGTTTATCGGGCATACAACAACCATTGCCAAGCCAGTACACCGACTGGGTTTATCAGGCAATAAGAACAATATAATATGATTACGTGGATCCTTCTCTTATGCAACCAGTGGTTCCCTCCAGGAACTCCATAGGTGACTCACTTGACTGCAGGTTAGCATGGCCCCCACAATACCCACTCACACTACACAAGGATGATATCCCTTTTCTGCTACATAGCTCCTCGGGCCTATCCATCTCTTCTAGTGTCCTTTAGTGTGAGCATAGAAAGGTTACCAATGCTCATACAGTCCTCTTGAGTAATCTTTCTTAACTTTGCCTCTTACGTGCAACACCAGATTGCATCTGTGTAAGCTGATAGCACAAGAGGGATAAGTAGGCTCATCAGTATTGCTGCTAAAAAATTGTAATCATATTTCATAACATTCACTATCAAGTATTGAAACACCAGGAATGTGTCCATTCCCTTAGGGTGTAGTCAATATTGACAACCTTAACATAACCCATTACCCGAAAGGTATGCATCCCTTTCTGATATGAGTCATGTAGGCCCTAATCGTACTCAAGCAGTTTGAAATAATACTGAAATAATTAAACATGATCTGCATATTAAATCTAATAGCTAGAAATGTATATTCTTAGTTAGGGTTATAAAATACTCATTCGTTTCACAGATGTATCTTTTCTTCATTTGTGAAGAATGGGGGATCCCTTCTCTGAGACAATAATCCTTCGGTTTGCCACCCAAATCCTTTCACATTCCATAACCCACACATGCCTTTTGGGCATAACTTTACTGTCTCACTCACATGCTTTACCAACATGTAGTTTGGTTGAGACATTATCAATATGGCGTTTCACCCAAAACCCATTTCCAAAGCATGGGATCTTTCCCATCTAGATTGGCTTCTGCAGGCCATAACACATGGTCTTCCTGCAATGTGTCATCCTGGCACACTTATCAAATAACCAAACAGTCAGCAACATTTAGCATTAAGCTTCAAATCTGATTGTTCCATAACCAATCAATGTCATTAATAATTAAATTCAATATGAATTTGCAACTCTATCTACTACAGAAATTGATTTGCTTAGTAATGAGCCTATCCTCATATTGTTTGGCCCTCGTAAGTGGTATCACTCTGTCCATTATGGTTTCACCCTTGCTACCATACATGAACATCCACCTACAACATGTCCTCCTGACACAATCTTATATAAGCCAAACAATCATTAGCAATTATTAGAAAAATTTTGAATTTGAAATTCACAAATGTGTTTCATGCATTAGTTAAATTCCACAACTATGAGAACCTTCTCGTAACCTTTGGCCTTTATACATGGTAGATCCCGGTCTTCACTATGGACTTATCCTCATTGCCATACGAAAGAATTTTCTACCTGAAATCTGAAACTTCAATTAGCCAAACACGTTGTGAGTATCTTATGCATATAATCCTTTCATTGCTACAACAGTCACTGAGGTGATCTCAGAATTATAACACTCAATAATTCAAACACCTTCAGCTGTTAACATTTGAAATGCAATGAAATATATATATATATATATATATATATATATCATAATAGAATTGCAAGACATGGGTACATTCTTCATTCAATTTAAATAAACTGTAAATACTCATTTCTTCACAACCATATTCTTTTTATGCAACCCTGTCCTTCCAGCAGAGTACTCTGCTAGCCCATATTCACAGTATTTACCTCATATTTTGATGTACATTCACTTAATGCATAACCCCTCAATGCAACCTTGCATTAATCCATTCATACTATGCATTCTAACATATTATGGCCTAACCATGCATATCTCATATGGCATACACTACCACAACAGGACCATAAGTCCTCACTTGCTTTGGTTGTTAAACTCACAACTGACATACACAAATGGCATGATATAATTTCATATGAATGCATTGAGATTTCTAAGCAATCATAGGGTGTAAGGATCATTGCCTTCACTCACCCACACCTCACCATACTCAGTCGGTTAACATTCCCATTCGACAGTCAATATCACATGCAAACTAAATCCACATAGTTTTTAAACATAGTTGAATGGATCTTACCAATTCCTCTTTCAACACTCATGCAATTAAGCACTAATAACCATTACCTGTATGGCTGTTATTAACATCACTTGATGTTACCTGATCAGTTGACCTCTTACCAAGGCTACACAGTCCTTTTTTCCAACCTCATGATCATAGATTTGTTCCACCATCCTTTCCTCATATGGTTGTTGGTCATACGCAACAACATCATCCTCGTCTTTAGCCATGCTTCAATGGCCTTTGGTCCTATAACCAATGCGAACACAACTAATTATTAGCAACCACAATCATTATCTTAAGTGGCTCATTGCATATGTAAAACCTCACTATTTCACCAATATGCAATATCATATACACGCAAAAACATTTTCACATGCACTGTGCAATGCTTATTGATATGCCATCTAGTGCATATTCATCTATGTAATCTCTTGCATTTTCAACATTCTTATGCCATAGTTTATATGCATGACAATTTCATAATTATAAATACGATAGAAAAATAGGGGTTAAGGAATTCTCCCTTTCCAATCCCTCATCGAAGCATGGAATCCCTCTTCCATATCATAGTTGGTCTGGTTTCCTTCCAGTCATGCAATTATAGAAATTGCCCATATTGACAACAATTTTTTTTTTGTTAAAACAGCTGTTGGCACTCTTCTCCACCAAATATCTATGATACATGTGGACCTCCTTCAAAATCTGGTCATGCATCCCTGTTCTCTTCTGGATAAGATTTCCAACTCCTATTCCTGGGCTCCATTCCGATCCAGGAGATAGAATTTACATCCAAAAATGCAAATTTTGCCCAAATTTATGCACTTTTACACAGCTGCAATTTTTTTTTCTGGAAGGCCAACGTAAATTTATGAAGAATCATGAAAACTTATCTACTGGGAGAAGGTATTTTATATAACATGGAATACTCATCAACCTTCAGATCCCTGTTCTGATGCACCAGTCAATTTCTATAAAATTCGGGGTTTGGCTACATTTAACTTTTCACTTTTTCCCCAAAATCTCAAAATTTGGCCAAAAATGGCTATCTCCCAATCTATGCATTTCTGGGAAATCTTCGTCTAATAGAAAATGTCCATATTTATGAGAAGATGAAATGTCTAGTTTAGTAAAAATTTTGATTCCAACATCTAGGGTCACTTTTACTGTCCACAAGCTTTTCAAAATCCCGAAAAAGTGGCCCGGAACAGTGCTTTTTGGCCTTCTTGCACACCCCGAATCCACATCCTTTGGATTTTGGCTCCAAGATTCTAAACTTAACACTGTGCCTGCTCCATGGCCGCGCCATATCGATTTTAGCTCGAACTGACCTTCTGTCAAGCCTCAGGACATCGTCTTACAAAAGTCACCATTCTCCATTTTCTGTCAAATTGGAGCATACTGGGTTCAGGACCCTCTCTGGTTCTTTCATGGCCTTTGTTAATGGCCTCCGAGCCCCATAGGAATCATCCTATTCTGAGCCTGAATGCTCCTTCTATCCAAAAATCAAGTTTTGGGCTCTATATATATATTTTTTCTGCTCCTCCTATCGCTGGATTTATCCTTAACTCCGTTGACCTTAGCGTTGGATTTAACTCTAAAACTGTCGCCGCATTGCTGATTTTAGCCCTATCTTCCGTGACCATTTCGCCAGTGTTGTCACCGATCGTCACAAGTTTTAACCCTAATTTTTGCGCTCGTTTTGGTGGTTCTGGCCTTATCTTTGCCGCTGCGACCGCGTCACAAATTTTAAGGTTAAAATTGCTGACCGTGTCGCAGGTTTTAAGCGTAAAATCGTTGTCGCGCGCAAGCCTTTGTCGCAACTTTTAACCCTAAAACTGCCGCCGTGCACAAGCCTTCATCGCAACTTTTAAGCCTAAAATGGTCGCCGCACACAAGCCTCTGTCGCAAATTTTGACTTAATTTTTCCGCCGTGCGTTGCAGAAATTAACCTTAATTTCACCGCGCGCGTCGCAAAATTTAACATTAAAATTGGCGACCGTCTTTTCTTCGTGACCACTTTGGCGCAAAATTTAACCAAATTTTCGCCGACCTTGGTGCAACAGTTATGGTTAAAATCGCCGACAGAGACTTAAGCAAAATTTCCAAGACTTCGAAAAAATTTCAATTGTTCAAATTTTCAAAAACAGTTAGAAAAATTCTCTGAAATATTTCCTTCTTTTTTTATGTTTAGTGCTGGATAGGAGGCATACTTACCTCTGCAACTGTACTAGGTAGCCCATGAAGGCCCAATGCTGCAACCAACAGCTCTGATACCAAATGTAACGTACCCACCCATCTATCCAATTCCTAGAAGGGAACATGATGCCAATCTTGGGCTTTTACATAATCTCATCCCAAGTCATTAGCTTCATGCAATTAAAAACAGAGTGTGTAGATGCAAATTAAGCAATTTAAGCACAGCGGAATTAAAACTCATCCACACACACATTTCATATGCATACAACATATCAAAAAACAGTCATCAATTTAAACATTGCAGAAGTAAATGCATAGACAGATAAACACTTATCTTTGTGGTGAAATAACCCCAAACAACTAGCTATGTCGCTGCAGTATTCCACCCAACCATAGGCCAGTTGTGCTCATCAATTCTCTCAACACAACTGCCACCCCCGAGCTGGACATGATTCTTACAAGGAAAGGGGACATTCAAGCTCATACAAAGCCAAAGCAATCATTCCTCCAAGCCAAGCTAGCCCACATATGGGTTTATCAGGCTAATTCTGAACCCTCTACATTTATGGATGCTTGCACTCAAGCTCAAGCCAAAGCAATAGATACCCATTATCCATACCCCAACATACTCTTTCTACACACAACAAAAATGGTCATTGGGCAGGGATGCACATTCGGAGCAAGGGCATTTTACAAAACAGTCTCCATGGGTTTTCCCCAAAATGTGGGCACACCAAAAACATATTGTGGATGGGGAAATCGTCCACAAGGAACCAACCCGATTTCCCTTGGGTATTTTTGGGCATCTAAATGGACAAAACGGCTCCAATGAAACCCCAAACCAAGCTCCCATACTCCCAACCACTTTGCAACACAAAAACGCCCTCTTTTTCCACTGAAAACCAAGAAGACACAAGAAAAACATGGAGGAAAAACGCCCAGGCATCTCCAAAAACGTGAGAGAGGAAAAAATACTTTATGGGTTATGGCTTGGGAGGCAAATTCATGGCTCTTTTCTTGCCAAGAAAGCCGAACATGTTTTTCCATGCAGAGTGGTTTCCCATACTCGAATTTTGGATAGCCATACCTCTCATTCCCTAAGGCATTAACTACCTCAACCAACTTTTGGGAGCAATGAATGATTGGGTACAAAATTCAACATGGGTAGTTGAGTGTTTGATGGGTTATCTCATTGACACTTGGCTTGACTTGATTGGCTCAAGGGTTTGAATGTTTTCCCTCCCAATTCCTTGTAAAATCATGCCCTCATCTCTTGTTGCATTGCATAGCTAGTTGTGGGTATTTTATTAAAAATGCATATTTACATAATATTCACAATTCCATTGCGCATGGCTAGCACGTAAACCATATGCATTGATAAATCGATGGCAGGGCCTTGGCCTTGAGCTCCTCACCACGATTTTATAACAATATTACATCATTTACGATTTTAATGCCATGGGGTCAAACTGGGGACATTACAAACAATAAATGAATGGCCTGCCCCGAAAGACGTAACAGGAGTACGATCTTTTATGGGAATTATAGGTTATTGCCGTAAGTTTATTGAAGGATTTTCTAGAATAGCAAATCCTATAATGTCTTAACAAAAGAAAGGTAAGAAATTTGTATGGGATAAAAAATGTGAAGAAAGCTTTAAGAAACTAAAAGAGTTATTAACAACAACACCTATTTTAAAAATTGTTGATCCTAACAAGGATTTCATAGTATGCACGGATGCATGCAATGACGAACTTGGCGGGGTCGTAACACAAGAAGGTCACGCGATTGCACGAGTCTAGAAAGTTAAAGATTCATGAGAATAATTATGCAACTTACGACCTTGAGTTAGCTGCTGTAATACATGCATTAAAAATGTGGCGAGATCATTTAATTGGAAGAAAATTTATTTTAATGACTGATAATAAATGATTAAAATATTTGTTGGATCAACCAAATCTGAACGCAAGGCAAGGTAGGTGGCTAGCTTTCCTTAGCGAGTACGATTTCGAGATTCAGCACATTAAAGGAAAGGAAAATAAGGTTGTTGATGCCTTAAGCAGAAATGCTAGGCTGAATTTTGTTTCAGCAATCAGCACTTAAAAAACAAATTTGGAAAATCAGATTAAGGAAAGAATCGGAATGGATGAAAAATATCAAAATTTACTTAATAAAATTGCTGAAGATAATGTTGAAAATTCTATAACAGATTTCATAATTGATGAAAGAGGGTTATTGTTGTATAAAAACAGACTTTATGTGCCTAATGTTGTTGAAATTAAATTGTTGATTTTAAATGAATTGCATAAAAGTCCATACTCAACACATCCTAGTTATCAGAAAATGATAACCATGCCGAGAAAAGATTATTTTTGGCCATGTATGAAAAGTGAAGTAGCTAAATATATTCCTAGGTATATAGAGTGTCAATAGGTAAATGATGAACTTCGACACCTAGCTGGTTTGTTACAGCCACTACCTATTCCAGATTCGAAGTGGGACATAATTAGTATTGATTTTATTACTGGTTTACCTAAAAATCAGAAATAGAATGATTCCATAATGGTAGTTGTGGATAAGCTCAGCAAAGCAACCCACTTCATACCTATTAAGACAACTTAAAAACCTGCTAACATTGATGAAATTTTCATGAAGCAGATTTTTTGTTTGCATGGCATTCCGAAAGTTATAATTTCCGATAGAGACTCAAAGTTTACAGGAAATTTCTGGAAATCTTTATTTAAAGGTTTAGATACTACTTTAAATTTTAGTACATCATTTCACCCACAAACAGATGGGAAGACTAAAAGAGTTAATCAAATTCTTGAGGACATGTTAAGATTGTATGTTAGAGATCATCCAGGTAAATGGGAGGATTATTTACATCTTCCTAAATTTGCTTATAATAACAATTTCCACGCTTCTGCAAAGCTTAGTCCCTTTAAAATGTTATATGGAAAAAAATGTAATACTCCTATTTCTTGGAGTAATCTTGTTGACAGGTTAATGCTAGGACCTAATTTGTTAAGAGAAATGGAACTAACTGTGAAACGGGTTCAAGGCAATTTGAAAATTGTACAAGATAGATAGAAAAGTCAGGCATATATAAAAAGAACTCAGAAAGAGTTTCAAGTTGGTGAACATGTGTTCCTCAAGGTAAAACCTAAGAAGAGTTCCCTAAGATTGGGAAGCTATGCTAAATTAGCACCAAGGTATTGTGGACCTTTTGAAATCTTGTCCAGGATAGGACCAGTGGCATATCAGTTGGCATTGCCATCGAATCTTAAAGTACATAATGTATTTCACATCTCTCTTTTGAAAATGTATGTGCATGATGCTACTCATGTGATTAATTGGAATGATGTACAAGTAGAACTAGAAGGATATTTTCTGGTGGAACCGGACTGTATCCTCGACAAGAGGGAAATTTTGCTTCGTAATTGTACCATTGGACAAATTAAGGTGCAGTGGAATCACCTTAGTCTGGATGAAGCAACTTGGGAATTGGAAAGTAATATGTGGGTGGCATATCGAATGTTGTTCCAAGTGGAACAAGAGGATGATGAATAAAGAAACATCGAGGACGATCTTGAACTTAAGAGGGTGTGTTTGTCACATAGCCAAGTTCTAGACATTTTATGTTATTAAGAAGACATTATGTTTTATTTTTATTGTAAATTTTTATGACTATTGATCAACTGGGGTCATGGATGACTGTAATTAATTACTTTGAATATTTTATTATCAATAAATAAAAGTGGAGACAAATATCCAAAGGAGATTGTTCAATGAGTGTTCACTGACCCACTAGGAGGAATGGATTGGGGTGGAGAGCAAACTGACACTTGGTAGCATTCTCAACTCACTTCTAACTGTTGCAGGGGGGAACTTCCCTACTTTTATGGTCATGTTCCCCAAGAAAGTGGAACTGAGTAGGTGGCTCATTTACTGAAATAAACTGACCAAAGACCTAGGATACTACTTATCTACCCATCGAATTCAGCAGGAGGCTGTTCATTCTTACCTTGTGATAATTTCTAAGAACAAGAGATTTGATGAGGGGAAAGTTATAAGTGAATGAGTGAATTAAGACTACATTTTGAACTAGTGCAGCCACATTGCTGAGTTCAATATTTCTAAAAGCAGGAAGTACTACTGCTAAGTTGCAAGGGACTTTATTCCATTACTCCACATAGCATCTTCGTCCTGGTGGTTCAGTGAACAAGCTCGGGGGTCCTAAGGCAAGTAACTTGGCTGTCTTTAGGAGTTGGCTGGGTGGAACAGGCTCCTTTGGCTGTTTGTTTCTTCTCCAGTTATCAAGTTCAACTTGTGTTATCTAATTTATTTTTGTGTGAATCTGAATGTTTTTAAGTTATTAGTGTTTAAATTAAACTAGACAAACTGTATTGTTAGTTAATGTTTTAGTTCTGCAAGTTTTTTTAATCTATTATAAATGACCACAGTAGCTGTCATAATAAGATGTAGATTGATGCTATAGTAAATAAATGAATGAATGATAAATGTTTTCCTGTATTTTTCCTCACACTTTTCAGTTCTGTACTCTAGTACAAGGAAGAGTAATTAAATTTATATATGAATATTGATATGCAATAGAAAGAGATGGATGAATGTATATAATATATATGTACAACAAATAAGTAAATTATTTTATATTTTCTGTCCAAACTTAGAACTGTTAGGGTTTCAACCTTTCGAATCATAAAAAAAAATACATATTATACATTTTTGAGTATAAATATTCTCATTTAAACGTACTCTACAATATTATAATCTCTACCCTTAAAACTATGCAACACTAAAAGTAGTATCCAAATCAAAGCAAGTACAGAAGTAAAAGTTATACATCTATATTTATAAACATTATAACTTGATATAAAACATCGCACTATATATTATTACAGTAATACAATTATTACACAGTTATTGGAACAAAGTATCAACTCTGATATTTGTAGTAACAGTCCTAGGGTTCAAACCCTTCCTCTTTAAACAATAGTAATATCATCTACGAAAGTCGATTGAATTTCGAATAAAAATGCTCACTCTTATTAAGCCGAATCTTTAACCCTTGATCTCTATTTCTTTGACAAGCATTTTTTTTACAAAAGGGTTACGACCCAGCCTTTACGGGTTTAATGTTCAAAAGAATATCCTAACAACAATCTTCCTAACATAGTATCAGGTGCATCCCTGGACTCTCTATCATTCAACAAATCTTACAATAGTTTTGTAATGACCAAAAATTACACTCCACTTTTGATTCCAAAACCTACTCTCAACTTTTGTCAGCTATTTTAGTAACGATGCATTCTTGTATATAAAACGATGGACATTCACAATGAATGAACCAAAACCCTAAAGGTTATCTCTCCTAAGACGAGACTACTTTTTTTCTTAAGAGTGTAAACCGACGAAGAACTCAAAACCCTGAGAACACCTTGAGTCAGTATCTAGTGGAAACTAGATGTGTTCACCTGATAAGCTGCAAATCATGTGATGCGGTACCTATAGGATACAATAGACTTTGATCTATGTTATCTTGGATATCATGACTTCAGATGGCTACACAGATGTTGATTGGGCAGGAAGTGTATTAGACAGGAAGAGCACATCGAGAGGATGTTATTGTCTAGGATCAGCCATGATCTCGTGGTTGAGCAAGAAACAATCTAGTGTGGCTCTTAGCACAAGCAGAATATATGGCTACTTGCTCTGCTAATTGTAAAGCGCTATGGCTTCAAAATTGACTTAGAGATGGACCCAACTATGATCCTATGTGACAAACAGAGTTGTACCAAAATGGTAGAGAATCCAGTGTTCCATAATAAGTCAAAGCACATAAAGATCTGACATTTCTATATACAAGATATGGTTAATGTTCGAATTCGTAACAAGTTACCAATGCACTAACCAAACCTCTACCGATCCAATGTACTAACCAAACCTCTACCTCAAGTAAAGTTTTCCAAGACAAACTTAATATAGTTAAGAAGGACCCTCCTCGAAAGGGGGAGTGATGTGATCACTTATGATAAGATTTCCCGCATCGACAGTGAGGTCAATGATGTGGATACCTATATTGGTGATGCCAACAGAGAGGTTGGTGGATGGTCCTTAGACAGGGTCTAAGGTGACAAGGGGATTGCATCATCCTTGAACATATATTCTAAAAGAAGCCGTAGACAGGTGTCTCCGAGAAAGAAGAGGGATTGCATCATCCTTGAACACATGTTCTAAAGAGAGCCGTAGACGTATGTCTTCGAGAATGAAGTCCTTGATGGACATGATAGGATTGCATCATCCTCAAGAGAGCCGTAGACGTATGTCTTTGAGAATGAAGTCCTTGGTGGACATGATAGGATTGCATCATCCTCAAGAGAGCCGTAGACATGATGTCTCCGAGAATGAAGTCCTTAGTGGACATTTGGGGATTGGATCATCCCTGGATTTCAGTCCTAAAGTGAGCCATAGACAGATGTCTCCGAGAAAGAAGAGGGATTGTATTATCCTTGAACACATGTTCTAAAGAGAGTCTTAGACGTATGTCTTCGAGAATGAAGTCCTTGGTGGACATGTGAGGATTGGATCATCCCTGGACTTCATTCCTAAAGAGAGCCGTAGACATGATGTCTCCGATAATAAAGTCTTGAATGAACAGGTAGGGGATTGTATCTTCCCCAGACTGAGGTCCCAGAATTGAGCCGTAGACATGATGTCTCCGATAATAAAGTCCTGAATGAACAGGTAGGGGATTGTATCTTCCCCGGACTGAGGTCCCAGAATTGAGCCGTAGACATGATGTCTCTGATAATAAAGTCCTGAATGAACAGGTAGGGGATTGTATCTTCCCCGGACTGAGGTCCTAGAATTGAGCCGTAGTCTGGGTCTCCGATAATAAAGTCCTGAATGAATAGGTAGGGGATTGTATCTTCCCCGGACTGAGGTCCCAGAATTGAACCGTAGACATGATGTCTCCGATAATAAATTCCTGAATGAACAGGTAGGGGATTGTATCTTCCCCAGACTGAGGTCCCAGAATTGAGCCGTAGACTGGGTCTCCGATAATGAAGTCCTGAATAAATAGGTAGGGGATTGTATCTTCCCCGGACTTCGGTCCCAGAATTGAGACGTAGACTGGGTCTCCGAGAATGTAGTCCTGAATGAACAGGTAGGGGATTGTATCTTCCCCGGACTTTGGTCCCAGAATTGATCCGTAGACTGATGTCTCCAAGAATTGAAGATAGGACTGCATCGTCCCTGGACCTTGGTTCAAAATGTACGTGTGAGGACTGCATCGTCCATGAACTGGGTTCAAAATGTACGTGATGGGATTGCATCGTCCCTAGACATGAGACTTGTCTTAAAGTGATAAGGATTGATCATCCTGGAACTTGATCTCGATTGTATCATCCATGGACCTATGTCCTAAAGAGAGAAGGATTAATCATCCTGTAATATGATCGTGTGTGTTGCAGGGTATGCTACTATGTATTGATGATAGATGTATTAGTGAGAATACATGCTTTTGATGATAGATGTATTAGTGAGAATATATTCTTTTGATAATAGATGTATTAGTGAGAATACATGCTTTTGATGACAGATGTATTAGTAAGAATACATGCTTTTTGATGATATATGTATTAGTAAGAATACATGTTTTGATGATAGATGTATTGGTGTGGATACTAATACAGATGATCTAGATGCTATAGATCGTGATGATCTAGATGCTGTAGATCGAGATGATCCAGATGCTGTAGATCGTGATGATCCAGATGTTGTAGATCGACATGATCCAGATGCTGTAGATCGAGATGATCCAGATGATGTAGATCGAGATGATCCAGATGCTGTAGATCGAGATGATCTAGATGTTGTAGATCGAGATGATCCAGATGTTGTAGATCGAGATGATCCAGATACTGTAGATCGGGATGATCCAGATGCTTTAGATCATGATGATCCAGATGCTATAGATCGTGATGAACCAGATGTTGTAGATCGAGATGATGTGACGATGTTGATCGTGTTGATCTAGACGACGATGTTGATCGTGTGATGACGATGCCGACGATCGTGAGGATTTAGAATTGATGCTGCTGTAGCTGTTTGAGTGCTGCAGAAGATAAAGACTCAATACTGAAGATGTTGATGTTCCAGTATTGAAGATGTTCCAGTAACTGGTTGAGTTACTGATGATGTTGAGAAAGCTTCCAATGATTTATAGATGTATCATGTATGATGTTGATGACTCCTTGCTCGTGCAGATGCTGTTATAATATCCTTCTCATTAAGGGGGAGTGTTGAGATATTGTAACTTCAAAGAATATTATATTTGTACTTTATTATTCTGGAGATGTTTCTTTCCTCCATGAAGATCTTATTGTATATCCGAAGATGTTTATTCCTCCGTCGGAATGTGGTAACTTGGGTTATTAGACTTCCCTAGTGGGGGTCGGCCCTGTATGTGTTATGTGGGTCCATGGGGGCTTCACTCAATAAACTGCTATCATAGCACGTTCGTTCGTGGAATATGAAACAATACCCCTAATTTCACTAAATATTGGAAAATACCTTCCAAAATCATTTTTTTAACTCCCTCCCAATATGCCTTCCCAATTTAAAAAAACCCCTATTTTCACTAGATATTGTATGTATCAATTTTTTCATTAACATTTTTTATACCACTTTATATTTCTACCTAGTTTATTGATATGAAACCCCTCTTATGACCCCACATACATTCTACAATGCACCTTGCTTCTTTCGATGTATATTGTGGATGCACATTACTTCACCCAGAATGCAATTACTCAACCATATATCATTATGATTTGCAACATCTAATGGTTTAAGGAAGAGATAGGAGATCACTTCTTGTATGTCACTAGAGCTAATGCACATAGTACAACATTTAGATTGCATGTTGCAGTTCCCCAATCGCTAACTAAGCTTGTTGTGGGCGAGGTATCCAATCCCCCAGGGCCTATAACAAGCTCTAGGAGGTTGACTAAACCTCCCAAGGCCTGTAATAAGCACGATTGGTTGGGTATTCAATCCCCAAGGCCTATCGAAGGCCTACAACAGGCCCTGGAGGCTTAGAGCTTCTCAAGGCTATTAGTAACAACTGGCTGAGTGCTATTGGTAACATATGGTTGTCAATGACCACTGTCTATCGACTATGATCGAATGGAAAACCACTTCACCACGAAACCCCCTTGCCTCAAGCATGCCTTAGGACACGATTTCCTTGCGTACTGGTAACACCGAGCCTTGCCTCAACTCGATTTCTCATCCGATCGTGATCCCACCATCTCCATTTGGAGGATATTTGTTAGCCCGCACATATAAAAAGACCCCAAAGTATTTTTGTATTGTTACATTAAATAAAAAAACCCTTTGCCCCTTAATATATAAGCAACATAATTTTTAGGTTTTCATGAATATTTAATACCGCAATATGAATGAACGTGGTATTATATTTCCTTCTAGTGAAGCCCCCATGTGTGGGTCAAAGGGTTATTAGACCACCCTAGAGGGGTCTGCCCAGTCAGTTGTAGTGGGGTATTTAACCCATTGGTTAAATACGGGCCTACATGTTCTGTGTAAAAGACAAGTTGGAGTAGTGTATAAATAGAGGAGGTGTATTCCTCATTAGACACACACTCACTCACTTGAGAGTGGCGCACTTGTGGAGGAGAGGTCTGCTATGGAGAAGGAGGAGCTTATGCTCAGGGTTACATCCTTGTATATTGTTGGTCATCTATATTGAGGAAGCTTTACTGGGTTTTCTACCCCATGAGGGTTTCCCAGGATAAATCTGTCTCTTGTGTTTATGATGTGCTTGTTGTTTCTTCAGTGATCCTGTATATGCTATTATTGTGAAATGGAATGTAATGCTGCTATTTTCTATCTTAGCATATTAAATCTTAACACATATAGCTTATGCATTTAGAAACAAGCGTTTGAAACATAGATTAAACTGAGGATAATTTTTTTGTCCACAATAACATACATTTAAATTCTAAGACTATGCAGATTGGAATGTATTGCAATGTAATAACCTTCCTTAGCTAGAGTTTTAAAAATATGAAAGTTTAGTAAAAGTATTCTCTCTATAGTTTTGCAAAAAGGGGTATGTTATTTTGCACAACATAGATATTGGAATATTATAATACTTCTCCATAGTTTAGATGAGAAATAGGTCTCGGATTAAAAGAAAAACACTTTAGCTTTTACTATTAACACCATAATTTCTACCTAAATGGTGGGAGTAGGATAACACTAGAATAATTACGATAGATGAATTTCAGACATCATTGTGAATACAAAGTACTTAGAGGTAAACTTTATTATTAGTGAGTTTGATGGTTAGAACATGTAAATCTCTGTATAGTCGTAATCAACTTTCAAAGACTGACTTAGTATTGTAAAATGAACATAAATACTTTGGCATGTTCAGTTGGAATTCCTCTATCTTACCTGCATTCTACAATGGTGTTCGGAGCATTAAATTGTATTAGCTAAGTAATCCTCGGGGCGTATGCAAGGACCCCTTCATTTCATTAAGACAAACATTTAGTCTATAGAATCAAAGTCATAACATAAGAATGAAAGAAATTGTCGTCATATATTGAAAACATTTAACTATGATTTGTGAGTTTTAAACATTCATACTTTTAGTGACACCTTGTGACTTGTTGACATTACGTTATCTTTTTTTGTAGCAAGATAAGCAAACATGAAGTACAATATTCGTCGACACGTATATACATAAATAATGTTAGGCACAACTTTTACAAGCATTTAATGCTGGTAGAAAATTTTCAAATTTTAGTGAATTTTTGGGGATGTTACATTGAAGGATTCTCCTTAATTTAGCGCGATATAACAACATTATGAAATCGAGGAAACTCCCTTACAAATATTTGAGGATGAATGCACATGATCTACAAACCATGACCATAGAATCACTAAAATTACCACCATGGTGTAATATGGTTTGCTATGGTTTGCTATGGTTTGCTATGGTTGACTATGGTTGACCAGGGTTAACCATGGTTTACTTTAATTAACCTTGGTTGACCATAATTGGATATGGTTTACTTTGTTTGACTGTGGCTGAATGATTGACTATGGTTGACCATCATTGAACATGGTTGACTTTGAATGGACATAAGTAACTTTGGTTTATTATGGTTGACCATGATTGATTATGGTGTTGGGTAAAATATATGCTATCTAATTCAGCACATGAATTGTCAACTCGGGAAGGTAGCTTATGAAATGCAAACACTATATGTGTAGGATTGAAGGCTTGAACTAACCTAAGCTAACTAAAGATGCAAATGCACTAACATGCAACTACATGATTTTAAACTACATGCACGACATAATTCAAAATGCAGCAATTTAATCTATCTATGAAAGCAAGAAACTATTTAACAACTTGAATTCAGATCTAATCTATTGCTATGCTAATCTATTCTATGAAATGAAATTGCAGATGCTAATCTAGGAAAGTGGTCACTTGCTCTGAAAGCGATCTAACCTAATGAAAGCAAATTAACTATTTAAAATTTGCAACAAATTAACTAATCAATTTCATGAATGTAGGAACTATATGCTTAGGCAGCGATGAGGATCTACTTAACTATGCAACTAACTATGAAAACAAGTACTACGACTTAAATTATGGAGTCAGAAACTAATTATTCTTTTAAAACTGGAAATTATGCTACTGTTGCAGAAAGTAAACAATCTATTTAATCTATGGACATAAATCTATTCTACTGAAAAGAAGAGCAAGCTAACTATCTAATCTGGAAATTCACTCTAACTATTTAGCTATGAACTAACTATCTAACCGTGCATACATAGAAAGCAAACCATATATTAATCTAAGGACCAAGTGTAAACAAATTCACTGCAGAAAGCAGTAAACTAATATAAGCAACCTAATTAATCTGATCTAATTAACAACTAATCTAGGAATTGACGAGGAAAAATGAAATACTATTTTAGAAAGCAATAACATTGCAAATGAAATAAACTAATGGAAACTATTCATTCTAATATGACTCAAAAACTAAATTAAGTAAACAGAAAACTATGTAATGACACAGAAAATAGAAAATGTGACAGAAAGTGAACTTGGTAACTGATTTCTCATTTAATATTTCAATGCTTTTATCAAATTAATGGATTGCCTTTAGCATGAGTTTTAAGAAGTTTGATATTAGCATAAAGTTCACTGTTCAATCCAATCTAGGTGAAAGCTATTCTAAATTAAAATTGCATTTAAAAATTACAACAAGATGAATGAAATTTACAAATTATGAAATTTACAAATTATGAAATTCTAAAGGAATACCATCACTAAGTCTAAAGCTATATTTGAAAATCAAATCTTGCAAAAAGACATAATTGAATTAACTTAGAGTCTAAGCTATGATAAAGCAACCTTGAACATTTTTACTAACTATGTAAATGAGAAGAGAAGATCCTACGCTTGAACTAAAGTCTATGATCAAACCATGAAAAACTAATGTACTTTTTAGAAAATGAAATTACTAAGTTAAACCCAAAATCAACCTTAATAAAAATGAAGTAAATTAAACTAAGCATGAAATTGATAAGTTCTAGAACAGTAACAAGTTAAGAAATTAGACATAAAAGATCAATTATAGCAACATATTCTGAAAAGTAAACTAAGCAAAGTTAAAGAAATGAATAAAAACTAAGAATGGTTACAAATCCTAATCGAAAGTCTATGTAGTTCAAAACAAAGTCCTAATTACATATACAACTGCTGGTTAACTACAGAAAATGATACAATTTGAAAACTTTGAAAAGCTGAACTTCAAACAAGCATAAAAACAATACAAAAAATATTAAAGGCCGGATGGCAGTCTGGATGACAGTTCGAATGACAGTCCGGATGACAAAAAATGTTGTAAACTATGAAAATGAGCAGACTAAATGATCCTAACGCCAACTGGTTTATGCATATGAACCTACAGTGCAAGAAAAACAATAAATGAACTGTTAATATTTGAAATAACAAGAATCCATTTTAACTAACCACTATTTAAGGAAATAAACTATTTCTATTCCATAATAAAGCAAGGTTGAAACGTAAGTGAAGCTAATCTACAACTACAGGAAAATTACAGAACGGAATCTAATTATGAATTAAACTCTGAAACAATAACTAAGTAACTCTGTCTAATTGAAAATGAAAAGACTAAAAGCAAACTAAGAACACTTGGGTATGACCGGTCATTAACTTCTAGGAATATAAATTAGACTAATAGCAAGATATAAACTACAGGGAATAAAAAAACTGACATGTACAGAAAATAAACAACATCATCTACACGAAAGTGAACTACTTGCTTGCATAAACAAAATGATTTACAGGAAAACATAATAAATACATGTAAAAATGAAATGAGTTAACTGCACAAAAGAAACAAAAACGAATTATATGCACAAGGAATTCCGCTGTTGCTGAGGGGCCCTTCTCAAGAATAGAGGGTGTTCCATGCTAAACTGGAAACGAAATTAACAACTCAGTACAACCTTTGTATTATATCATAAACAAATTTTACAAAACGTTTTTATGTCCCTTCTCTCAACTCTGGGTGTATTTATATAGTTTTTTACAAAGGAGAGCAGGTCGGCCCTTTCAGTGGTCGATGTCTCTAAAAATAGAAGATTTTACAGCTGGAAAAACGACCCATTAAAACAGGAACAAACTTAGAAACGACCAACCAAGTTTTTACGTTTTCTGGGCAAGTTGGTTTCAAGGAACCACGGATTTCTCTCAGACGGCTTTGAATTTTGGCGAAATCCCTCACTAGGACCTAAATGGGCCTATTCCGCAAAAAACCCATGTGCCGTAATTTTTAATTTTGCCTCCATTTTCCCACAGATCTAGCCCAAAAGTTTGTTGTATGATAAAACACGTTTTTAACATAAATCCGAATGAAGGGCCGAATGGGCGTCCGAATGACCCATAATGGAAATTAGTTTCACATATCCATATTTTGAGCGGAGTTTCTGCTGAGTTGTTGGCCACATTGACGCATGCGTGCTTGAATTCTATTGCATGAGTTTTATTGGCTGGGTTCTAGATTCTTTCCTTTTCCGGCATGATGGGTGCCCCTCTCCTCCTTCACGGTGCGTGAGCTTCCATTTCCTGTGTGCGGGTTACTCTTTTCACGACCTGCACAAAATGGAAAGTCCATTAGTTGACAACAAATAAACAAAGTATTTATATGGCATATGGTTAATATGCATCATATAAAAACATGGTTTGTTAAATATGAGTCAACCCATACTTCATCTTAAGTATGTTAAAAGGAACATCATATAAAAGGGATGTATGGCTTTTCCTTTTAATTAATCACTTGATTATATAAAAAGGAACGTATGGTGTTTTGATAAAGTTCTTTTTCTTTTTAATAGTCATTTTGAAATAAAAGCTCTTTTTCCCTTTATGGCCTGCACATAACATAAATCCATTAAATTAAATTGCATCCTTTACATAATTAAATGAATATTGTATTAAACTCAACGTAATGGCAAATATAATACTTATGAAGTGGTTAAAGTAATAAAAGCATAGTATGAGGTGGCTCATTATTTTAAGTTAAAATCCCTTTTCATTTTCATAATGTTCACACTCTTTAAATGAACCTGAACGTATCAATCCACTTAGTTTATGTTATAAATTTTCATACTTATCTTGTCACCTTTTACATTAATTCCATTTATAAGTGTTTTTATTTGGATTTGAAATCCTTTTTTTATTAAAAACTAAAAGAATATTTACTTTAATATTTTGTCTTTTTAATCAAGGCATCAATGGTAACTCATGTTTTTATTTCCATATGCAGATCAATAGGACTTGGAAGAATCGGAAGTCAAAGGTATTACAGAATCATGAGAAGTAGAAGACAAAGATAAACCAAACAAAGGACCTAAATAGGAAACATGCCATTAAACCTAGTGCGGAACTCAAAGTCAGGTGAAGGGCTGGATAGAGTGCCCAAATGGCCATTAATTGTATAATATTGCGTTTAATACATCGAAATGACATATTAGGCTCACTTTATATTTACGATATTTTAATTAATAAAGAAAGTAAAATATAGCCTTATCGAACATAGATGTATTAAATTATGGTAGATAAGATGAGAAATTAATGTAAATCACATCATTATAAAAGACAATTCTGGAGCCCAACATATGGTTAACTTGTTAGATTTTGAGCATTAATTCAACATACTCTAGGATCTTTACTGAGAGAATAACATGTACATCATATCAAGTATAACAATGCATATCAATCACACCAAGCAATCACATGAGACAATAGACACACAAAGTTTCACTGGGGAAAACCATAAAGCTGAAAAACCCCACAACTTCCTCAGAGATAGAAAGAGAAATGATAGACCCCAAGTACAAGAGATAGTATTCTCCTAGCAGCTACTCCTCCTTCCTCACTAGTGCACCACTTTTCGAGTAGTGTAGAAGTGAATAATGAGATGATCAAATAGAGTGCCTCCCGCACTCTATTTATACATGCCCTGACCTACCTAATAACCTAGCAGGGATGACTTGTCTAACTCAGTCTAATAACCCATGGTTATATAATCAGGGCCGACCCCAAACTTGGTGGTCTAATAACCCATCACAGCAAGTTACGACACTTGCAACACTTGTCAATACAAATGACGACACTTTTGTATAGAGGAATAATACCATCTCTATAAGAGTACAATATACATAGGTGAAATACATTCTGAAGTTACATATACATGAACACTCCCTCTTAACTACGAAGGTATTTCTCAACACAGATATTCTAGCACAAGTCTTCTTATCTGGATCATCGTCACTGGATCATCGTCATTGAATCATCGTCACTGCTACTGCTATCTTAATCAATCTCCAATCTACTCATCATAGGAAGTTCTACAGAGCTAGTCCTTTTTCATACTGGATGTAGGCCCACCACCTCTAGGTCTTCATCATCACTAGCCATACTGTGGAATCCTCAGGACAAATTACGTGTGTCAACAAAACCTCGAAAGAGCATCCCAGGACTTTTATGAGCTCACTGCTCAACCTATCGGATCTCCCAATATCTTTTACATGAAACTGCACAATCTTTCCATGACCATGGAGTATCATCCTGATACTCATGATCATATTGATCATGCCATCTCAGAGAGCAATCCATCAAGTAGGTACACCTCAAGACTGATTACACTGCCTCTACAAAACCTGCAAGAGCATCTCAGGACTGATCATTTTCCTCTGCAAAACTTGTGTACCATACTGTCACATCATCGTCTTTAGATCACCTCATAGTCCACGGAGCACAACCCAGATGCACGCACATATCACTTACACTCAACAACATGGAAGGACTTTCCTCTGACCATCTAGGAAAGGCTCATAGCACTTACATCAATGACCATGGGAGGACCAACCTACCACCATGTTGGAATGGCACAACACTTACATCAATGACCATGGGAGGACCAACTTACCACAATGTCAGAATGGCACATCACTTACATCAATAAACATTGGAGGACCAACCTACCACCATGTCGGAATGGCACAACACTTACATCAACGACCATGGGAGGACCAACCTACCAGTATGTCAGAATGGCCCCAACCCTTACATATTACCATGGGAGGACTTTCCTACCACCATGTAAGAATGGCTCGTGTGCATCTGTGTCTCCGGACTCATCATTTCCCCTTGGAAGGTATCTCAATCTGAAGTACACCAAGTCTCCCTCTGAAGTATTCAAACTTCAATCTGGCCAGCGACTTGGTCAACACATCGGCTATCTGCTCGTCTGTCGCAACCTACAGGAGCTTCACTGCTCCTCTCTGCACCATATCCCTAATATAGTGATACTTGATCTCAATGTTCTTTGACTTGTCATGGAACACTGGGTTCTCTGACAACTTCACACAACTCTGGTTGTCGCAATATATACAAGTAGCACTCATTTGGAGATCAAACAAATAAGACAGTAGCTTCCTAAGCCATACTGCCTCACAATTAGCTGAACAAGCTGCTACATACTCTGCTTCAGCTGTACTCAGTGCCACACACGACCGCTTCTTGCTAAACCAAGAGATCATAATAGATCCCATACTGAAGCAACACCCTGAAGTGCTCTTCCGATCAATGGCACTGCCTTCCCAATCCGAATCAACATAAACCTCCAGGTTAAACTTTTGTTTCGCCTCATACTTGAGCCCATAGTCAACTGTACCCTTCAGGTACCTCAAAATATGCTTTGCAGCTATTAGGTGAACATGTCTCGAGTTTTTCAAATACTGGCTCAAGGTGTTTACCGCAAAGTAGATATTTGGTCTTGTATTCATCAGGTACATCAAGGACCCAATCATCTGACGATACATTGTAGCATCAACCGGCTCAGATGAAGCATCACACAGAAGCTTCAGGTTCAATGCCATAGGTGTGGCTATGGCCTTGCAGTCCATCATCTCGAACCTCTTCAGGATCTCTACTGCATACTTCCCTTGTCCAAGGAAGATTCCATCTGCACTCTGCCACACCTCCATACCAAGAAAGTATTGCATCATACCCAAGTCCTTCATCTCGAACTCAACAGCAAGCTTCCTCTTCGTGTCGGAAAATAATCTATCCTCGGCTGTTACAAATAGGTCATCCACATACAATAGTAGTACCACTGGATTGTCTTCCTCAACCTTGTAGTAAAGGTTGGAATCCGCTTTACTGTTGGTAAAGTCCAAACTGGATAGGAAGACATCTATCTTGCCATACCACATCCTAGGTTCCTGTTTCAAACCATACGGGGCTTTCTTCAGTTTGCACACATATGACTCTCGGTCATGTGTCTCGAACCCAAGTGGATGCTCCACATACACTTCCTCTTCAACTACACCATTCAAGAAAGTTGTCTTGACATCCATCTAGTGTACCTTCCATTTCATCACTATAGCCAGAGCAAGTACTGATCTAATGGAAGTGTATCTAGCCACAGGAGCAAAGGTCTCTTCATAATCAATCCCTTCTTTCTGGGAGAAGCCACAAGCTACAAACCTTGCCTTATATTTTTCTATGCTTCCATCTGCAGCATGCTTGATCTTATAGATCCACTTGGAAGTCACCACAGACTTCCCATCTAGTCTTGGGACCACATCCCAAACATCATTCTTCATGATCGACTGGTATTCCTCAACCATGGAATCCTTCCATTCTTTCTTTTCTGCTGCTTCTTCATAACTAGAAGGTTCTTTGTTTATTATGTCACATAGTAAAGCAACATAGCTCGCATGTGATTTTATCCTTTTCCTTTCTCCGTGTTCCTCTTGTGGATTACCAAACCTTTCTGCATCTTGAATGAGCTCTCTATCCCATGCTGGTTTCCTCTTGTGAGAGTTCTTCTCATGGGGTGGATATACAGGTTGTTGTGGATATTCCATTTCACGATCTTCTTTAGGAACTACTTCATTCATGGTGGTGTCTTGAGTTCTGGATATTATGGGTTCTTCATTATCTTCAACTAGTGTTTTCCTTGATTTGATATATGTTAAGCTTTCATCAAATGTTACATCCCTACTGATATCAATCTTCTTGAATCCTGGGAAGTAGATTCTATAAGCCTTCGAGCTTTCACTGTAACTGTAACATCTCAAAAAATACCAAAATTTTAAAAAAAAATTATAATAGCAATATTTATCAAAGTCATTAATGCGAAACATATAAAGCAATTTGATTTCTTAACTGATTTCTTAACTAAGATAATTAATGATGATGACACGTCATACTTCTCAAATAAATAAGATATAATTGTATTTACTATTTCAGATTTAAGTGGATGTTAATCTCCTTAACGAAAGATCTTTTATGATTATGCATAAGAATACAATTTACAATTCTGCTTAAGTTCTAAATATGATTACATGTTGTTTACAGTTTGTACTGTTATGATGTTCTTGATAATGTACTAACAGTTTGTTTGTATGTTGATGAAGGGGTCCTACGAGGTACCTTGGATTTTACTTAGCTACGTTTAGCTAAGGCATTTTAATCTTGTTTCCATGTGCAGACCGCAGGTAAGAAATTCTACGACAACATGTGTTAAGAGTACATGTGTCTTTCAATTCATCATCAATGTAAAATTAGAATGCTAAGTACTTCCTTATGACACAAAATACTGGAGGTATGGATACATGATTCTAATCCAAGTTTATGTACTGACATTTAAACTCTTCAGTGTGATAATTTCACGTCGTCCATGTGTTATGATATAATGTTACATATATGACCACTTTCAATGTTATTAAACTGTGATACTAATATCTATGGATACTACTGTAGGAAGCTTGTAGAAAATAGTGTTAATATTATATTTTGCGTCTACAGAACTTAGACTGCTCTAAGTTCTGAATTTATCATTTGAATACACAGTTAAAATATGTAAGGTATAGTGACTAGTGCTTGTACTAAGAACTTGGCTTTAGAGTGTATCTTGTCAACACTTAAACTATACTTATGATGATACAATAGTCTTTGCACTATAAGGTTAATCATATGGAATTTATTGTGAGTATGGTATTTATGCTATGAACTAGCATTATAAAACTTTATCCTATTGTTTATACAAAACTATAGAAATGAAATAGAATTATTCTATAGTTACTATGTCTCTGCAATAATACATTGATATGTAATTCAATTATTACAATGCCTAAGTTCAAACTTTGAACTATATAAAATGTGCACTAATAATTGCAATGATATGATAAACAATATACAATGATATGATTTTCAATATGCAACCCTAGCTATACTTTAGTACTATAAGATATTATCCTATGCAAACAAATGAATACGATGTAAACAAACCTTTGAAAGGTTAAGACTTAAGCAAGAATAAACCATGATATATGACCTAGCTCTTGTGCTAAGTATTGATAATATATGTTATTGCATTTGGAAACAGACTCGTTAATAAGGTGATGAGTTGACAGGAAATAAATTTATTATGGCAGGTTGATAGTGTCCCAATAAGATAATAAAGGTTCTGACCAAAATCCATGGTGGAAAGTATTGTTGTCAACTTACGTAGTTCCATCCACATGAACTTTGGTTGATAATGTAACTAGGAATCCTAGCTATACATGGTTACCATAACGCTTCTCCTCTGAGCTATACACGGTAATGTCCCTTAGCAGGTAGTGTTGGCATTGTCGTGGTTGTTGTAATTAATGAGATATCAATGCAATGTTTTCCCGACTTTCGACATAGCTTGTTGGCATCTCCTCGCTCATCGATCTCACCAGATCTTGATCGTTGAATATGGAACACTATACCTCGTTGTATGTAGTGGTGGAGAGTTTCCCGGTCTTCATTGTTACATTAGAGTTGAGGCCAATAGGCTGCTAAAATGTAGTGTTGGAGAGAGTTTCTCTCAGGGGTTTCGATCATGTGACCTGTGGAAGGTAGTTTTTTTTTAATAGTTTCAGGCTTAATCTCTCTTTACCTAGCTCACAATGCCAATATAGTGATGGGGTTTCTCCTGCCAGAGTATTGAATGTCATTCGGACTGGGTTCGATTCTCCTATGGGTGAGAATGGTCTTCTGTGTTAACTTAGGGTTGCTGTCAAATATCAACATACTTCATTGTTTGATGGTGTATTACATCAATACTTTGAAGTATCAATTTTTAAAGGGTAAGTGTTTCGTGACAGTGAAATGATACTGTAATGCTTGTTTTGGTCCTTGCAATTTCTTGTTTTAACATTTCACCATGTGTTTTGGTAGGTACCTGCTTCGTATGAGGTTACTGAGTGAAATATTGGAGAATGGAATGTTGCTATGACTTCCTGGTAAGCTCTGGTGGTTCTCAAAAACCTCGTAGGTGCCCTTGATGGTGTTTTTCTGTGTGCGGAGAGTTGGAACCATTCGACTTGTTTCGGTGATGGCCGAGTATGAAGTTTTAAGTCTTGTTTTGTTAAGAGTTGTACAGAAGACAATCTTCAGTTCTTTTTAAGATTCCATTCGACTCTTTAATACCTGGCTACGTTGTTCGAAAGGAACTTCGAACCTTTGTTTGTTCTGTTAGATGTTTAAGGGTAAAACCCTATGTAGTTTTGTGGCTTCATGACCTTATTCTAAAAGTTTTGGTTGATAAGGGGCAAGCCCCGTGTAATGTGGAACCTTGATAGGTCCGTAATCTAATTCTCTTTAAATGGAAAACCATGAACCAAGGGTTCTCTTGCACTTATTGTTAATGTCTCATTATTACAATGGAAAATTATGTTTTTGAATAAAAGTTCAGAACACTATGTAAATAATGGTTACGGTGATGCTAAGCAACAAAGGTTGTCTTGGGATGAGAGTTATAGTTTGCATAACTTTATAAAATTGTATGCGTGTACTTCGTTCTCGTTGTTGATAATCATGTTTGGAAAATCGATGATATAGTTTGACTGTTAAATGTTTTCGTAATGGATATGCCTCAATGTTCTATTTGTTTTATGAAAGAAACCTTACCTGTAGCTTATGATTGCTATCTGGCTTGTACTCAGCTTTGTACTTAAGACTTAATGTTTGCAATAAATAGTTTCGATAATGTATATGTGTTATTGTTAGGGTTATGAGCTATCGATAGTCAATAGTACAAAGTCATGCTTTCTAATAAGTGAAGTTTAATGTCTTGTAGTAGTTTCGAAATGGTAGTTAGGGTTTGGAAAAATTAAACTGCTATGAATAGAAACTAGGCTCTGTAGTATCTAGGGTTTAATACTACTGTGTAGATATTCAATAAGTGGAATCAAAAGTGAAAGTTAGTGAAGAGATGAAATATGTATAATTGTAAGAAACATATACTGAGATTAATTCTTGCAGCTGCTATAATTCTTGAAAATACAATTACTTTGAAAAACATGAAATGTTTAATATTGATTGCATTTGTTTACAATCTGAAATAAATAGAATTACAAGAAATATATAGAACTGTGTAGCAACATACTGTGTTTTTCTTTCATGTATTAATTAGATGAATTCTATACTGCTCTTGATGCTATACTGTAATGTTTACTGTGTTTAAATATAGGACATAATTTTAACAAGAACACTACTACAATCAATTATCCAATCATTGGCATTCTGCCTATCTCTCATCTGTCCTTAATTTACTTCTCTATACTGGAGTACGATGCAGAGAACAGCATGGGGAAAAATATAGAGATGATTATCGATTCAATTATTTCACTAAGCTTTTGTATTCAAAATCATACTTAGATAATAAAATAAAATAACTTCTTTTACATGACAGAGTTTAATAATTTTACTAAGCAGAAAGATTAAACTGTAAAAAAAAGTAGGAACAGTAAAACCTGGTTGACTGCAAGAGAAACAAATAGCCCAAGGAACTTGTTCCACCCAACCAATTCATGAAGACAACCAAGTTACTTGCCCTAGGACCCTCGAGCCTGTTCACTAAACCACCAGGAGGAAGATTCTGTAGAAGCCTTAGTACATCAACTCGAAATAGAATGTAGATTGACCAATCATCAAGACTCAGTAGTCAAAGAGACTTGCACTAGCACCTCTAGTATGCCTTTTGAGTATAATTAGCAGACTTACAGTTGCACTCTCACATAGCCTCCCTATTCGAATCTCTCAGTGATCACCTGATGCACTTGAGGAATATTTTTGCAGAAAATATTGTAAGGGATTGCCTGCTCAATTCGAATTGCCTTATGTAGGCTGTGTAGACCTTTTAGTGGTTAATTGGTCATTAATGAGCTGCCTGCTCACTCCCACCCACCTGGGGGATAATGCCACATTTTTAAGGGTAGTTGTCCTATAAGCAACAACTAGTGGTGAAGTGCAAATGCTACCATCTGTCCCATACCTTCTAACAGCTTCCATTCCTCCTAGTGGGTCAGTGAATACTCATTTAACAGTTCCCTTGGGTGTTTATCTCCTACTTTAATTTATTAAATAATAAAAATCTGTAATTACAATTATCCTTGATCAAAATTGGTCATAATTACAAAACTTTGTAATTTAAGTTTAACATAAAGTATTTTTCAAATAAAATAATATTCTCAAAATTTGGGTAGGTGACAGTAACCCACGAATATGCCCTTCTTTCCTGAGGGATCTAACTTTGTCCTCTTTTCTTTTGGGATGTGAGTGTATACTGGACAACCAAATATTTTGAGATGGCTAACTTCTGGTTTCTTACCAGTGGACACTTCTTCTGGTGTTTTGTTGTCAAGTATCTTATGAGGTGTTCTGTTCTGCACATATACAACTGTCCTGGATGCTTCAGCCCATAAGTGCATAAGTAGATCTTGGTCATGAAGCATTGCCCTAGCTGCTTCTATGATTGTTTTTTTCTTCCTTTCGGCAACCCCATTATGTTGTGGATTGTAAGGAGTAGTCAACTCCTTCTTAATCCCTGAATCACTACATAGCTTCTTGAAGTCACGTGAAGTGAATTCTCCGCCATTATCGGATATGAAGATCTTGATCTTCATGTCAGTTTGGTTTTCTATCAAGACTTTGAATTCCTTGAACTTGTCAAACACTTCATCTTTGTTCTTCAAGAAGTTAACCCAAGTCTTCCTAAATAAATCATCAATGAAGGAAACATAGTATACATACCCACTCAGAGAACTGGATGACATTGGACCGCATACATAAGAGTGGATGATTTCCAAGATTCTTTTTGCCTTGCTTTCATTGCTTGGAAATGTCTTCTTTGTGTTCTTTCCCTTTGCACAACCTTTGCAAATGCCTTCATGCTTTGTCTGGATTTAAGGAAGACCTTCCACTTCTTTGCTTGCAATTGGTAATGCCCTATAGTGCATGTGTGCAAGCCTTCTATGCCAAAGTTCACTTGGCTCTACTGAATCATGGACCATGGCTTGTTCTGGTTGGCCCTTCAATTTGTATAATCCTCCCTCTTGCTCTCCAATCACCACTACATCATCTATAGTCTTAGCCTTTGGCCACATTAGGACTTGGCCATCTACAAATGCAACCCTCATGCCTTTTGCATCTAATGTACATATGGAGAGTAGATTCTTCTTGAGACCTGGAACATATAGTACATATTTCATCTTCATAGACTTTCCAGAGTCTAGCTTATAGGATGCTTCACCACTTCCTTTTATTGGATATTGGTATTCATCCCCAAGTTTCACCTTGTGGGGTGATTCATGTTCATATAGGTTCATAAAGGACTCCTTGAATCATGTCATGTGTTTAGAATCCCCACTATCTATAAGCCAATCATTACTTCCATGAGTAATGATTCCAGTGAGAGCAGAAATCAAAACATATTCTTCATCACTTGAAGAATCTTCACTATCTTCTCTAGCCCTCTTCCTGGGAGGTTCATCATCCTCTGCAGCATGAGCATGATGTCTTCTTTTGATGTTCTTCTTCTTGTGAGAACCATCTTTCTTATTTCTGGGATAGTCTCTGGAATAGTGTCCCTTTTCATCACATGTATAGCAAAGGGCATAGGACATGTTTCTTTGAAGTCTGGGACTACCCCTCTGATACTGATGGTGATGTCTTTCTTTCTTGTTATGGTGGTGAGTCTTTTTGTCACCATGACTTTTGGAGTGTGTTGTGAGAACTTGGTCTTCATTCCCCATCTTCTCTTCTTGAGCTACAATTCGAGCTTCCTCCTGTGAGCATTCTTCCCACAACCTACTAAATGTGATAAGTTTCTTCCTAGCACAAATTCCTTGGATGAAGGAATGCCATGACCTAGGAATGCCATTAAGAGTGGTCATTACCACTTCTCCATTTTCTATGTCTTCTCCCACAGCTTCAAGTTGTTCTTTTATCTGGGAGACCCTTGATAAATAAGACTGCATTGTCTCTTCATTCTGGATCTTGACATTCTTCAATTGATTCCTCAAGGTCATCTTCCGATTTATGTTCTTCGCCGCGAATAGCTTGGTCAAGGAATCAAACATCTCCTTTGGTGTCTTTAGAGATGACACATGTAGTATGAGATGGTTTTTGATAGAATCCGTAATTATCCTCTTAGCTTTGACCAAATTTCTCTTATGTAAGGCCTTAGCCTCTTCTTCCTTTGGGATAGGGACCTCTTCACTTATGTAAGTGTCCAACTCATTTTCTTCCAGGATTAACCCAATCCTATACTTCCATGCTCGGAAGTTATCAGCTCTATCAAGCTTATCCTCAAGCTTGGTGTCGTGAGACATCTTTAAAGAGTACTTCAAATGGAAATAGAAAAGATTTAGGTCTTACCACTTGATTTGCTGAAAACTAGATCTTGTTTCGGATTAGAGTTTGTTAGAGAAACCCCAAAAATTAAAACTTTGAATTTCAAACTTCTGAAAGGATAGAAAGATGCGCCTTGATGAGCTGATCATCCTGGTATACTCAAAATTTGAAAACTACAAAGTTTCACTCTTCAGAAATGTCTTAGTCTTCCTAGATTCACTAGGGAGGACCCTGAATTAGGGTTTGAGTTTTTCAGAGCTTCCTAGAAGCTACTCCTCCTTCCTCACTAGTGCGCCACTTTCCAAGTAGTGTAGAAGTGAATAATGAGATGATCAAATAGAGTGCCTCCCGCACTCTATTTATACATGACCTGACCTACCTAATAACCTAGAAGGGATGACTTGTCTAACTCAGTCTAATAACCCATGGTTATACTAATCAGGGCCGACCCCACACTTGGTGGTCTAATAACCCATCACAACAAGTTACGACACTTGTCAATACAGATGACGACACTTTCGTATAGAGGAATAATACCATCTCTATAGGAGTACAATGTACATAGGTGAAATACATTCCGAAGTTACATATACATCAACATAACTTTGTTTGACTCTGGTTGACTTTGGTTCACAGGTCGACTATGGTTAACTATTTATTTTACTTTGGTTGACTAAATAACTGCAGTTGACCATGGTTGACTTTGGTTTCCTATGGTTGTCTTTAGTTTACTATGTTGACTAATTGACCATGGAAGACTATTTGTTTGACTGAGGTTGATGTTGGTTAACTAAATCACTATGGTCAATTATGGTTGACCATAGTTTACTATCATTTACCATGGTTGACTATGGTTGGCCATGGTTTAACATGGTTGAATATGGTTGAATTTGGTTGACCATGGTTGATTATGGCTGACTTAGGTTGTCCATAATTGATTATGGTTAACCATCATTGAAAATGGTGGAATACAGTTTATTATGGTTCACTATGGTTGATCAAGGTTTGAGTTTGGTGAAAAAAATTGAAAAACCATCGTAATGGTGAATCCTAATTTGGATTTGAAACATTGATGACAATCATGGCTATTATGGATTCTCTAAGACATGAACATGATGATGAGCTATTGTTGACTATGCTTTACTTTGTTTGACTTTGCTTGACAAAGGTTAAGTATGGTTTACTTTGGTTGGCCATAATTAAATCTGGTTTACTATGGTTGACCATGAATAACTATGGTCAGCTATGTTTGACTAGGGTTCACTTTAGTTGACTAATTGACTATGGTTTCCTTAATTTACATTAGATTATATTAATTTATATTAAATTATATTAAATAAGAATTAAAATAAATTTAATAATTGTTATTAAATGTAAATTAAAAAACTATTAAATATATTAATATTAGTAATTATATTTATTTATTAAAAAAAATATTCACTATGGTTGACTATGGTTGACTTTAAAATCACATGGTTGATTATAATTTCACTATTGATTGACTATTGTTGAATTTGGTTGACTTTGTTTGCTTATGGTTGAGTTTAGTGGACCATAGTTGACCATGGTTGACTATGGTTAATTTTGGCTGACCATGGTGCACCATCGTTGACTTTAGTTGGCCACGACAACTTAAGATTACTTTGGTTGACCATGGTTGACTTTGTGTTACTATAGTTGAATTTGATTAACTTTTGCTTCACCATGGTTCACTTTGGCTAGTTGACTTTGGTTCACCTTGATAGAGCAGTAATTGAAGGATTAAACTCTCCTTATTGTAGAGCGATATAACAACATTATGAAACTGAGGAAACTGCCCTACAAATATTTAAAGAAGAATGTACATGATTTGCAAACCATGAACATAGAATCAATAAAAGTACCACCATGGTGTAATATGGTTTGCTATGGTTGACTATGGTTGACCAGGGTTAACCATGGTTTACCTTCATTGAACTTAATTGACCATGATTGGATATGTTTGACTGTGGTTTACTTTGTTTGACGATGGCTGACTGATTGACTATGGTTTACCATCATTAAACATGGTTGACTGCAGATGGAAATAAGTAAATTTGGTTTATTATGGTTGACCATGATTGACTATGGTTAACTTTGTTTGAATATGGTTGACTTTGGTTTACAGGTCGACTATGGTTGACTATTGTCAAATATGGTTGACTTTGCTTGGCCGCAATTGACTATGCTTAAATTTATTTTACTTTGGTTGACTAAATAACTGCAGCTGACCATGGTTGAATTTGGTTTCCTATGGTTGTCTTTAGTTTACTATGTTGACTAAATGACCATGGATGACTATTGTTTATTATGATTGACTTTGGTTGACTATGATTGAATTTGTTTGACTGATATTGATGCTGGTTAACTAAATCACTATGGTCACTTATCGTTGACTCTCATTGACTATGGTTAACTATGGTTTGACATGGTTGAACATGGTTGAATATGGCTGACTTTGGTTCATTGACTATGGCTGAATCAGTTTGTCCATAATTTATTATTGGTTAACCATCATTTAAAATGGTAGAATATGGTTTATTATGGTTCATTATGGTTGACTACGGTTTGAGTTTGGTCAAAAATATTGATAAACCGTCCTCATGATGAATCATGTTTTGGATTCGAAACGTTGATGACAATCATCGTTATTGGGTGTGTGAGCTATCTCAAATAAAAACAACACCTAATATTAATTACCAACCAGGATTAGTAAACTTAGAGTTGAAGCAAAATATATGCCAAGGTAGAAACGGTTCTAAAGTTTCAGGTTTGTCATACCTAAAAATGTTTAGTAAGGAAAAAGATCAAAAGATCTTTCAAAATGAAAAACTGAGTTAAATATTTAAGAATGCATTTATATCATAGATCATAATAGTACTAGATCATACTACTCTACCTCAATGGTTAATTAATAAGAAAGATGGAAACAAATACTGAAACACAAATTACTTCTAGAAAAATAAGAAACTACTCAATTAAACTTCAAGATAACGACTATGAACAGAATCAGAGCTACGGATATTAGATGTTTAATAGGGAGAACTTGTAATGTACATTAATTTAGACTAAACCATCTAGTTCCATTCTTCTTGATTACGTACATCAAATGTAATAGGAACTGGAGTAAATGTATCGTAATGACTTTCAAATGTAATAAGGAAGCTAAATGGAAGTAAATCTAACTTAACTTTTACAAACAAATGTAAACTAAAAATCAACAAACTACCACTAATTTTAAACATTATGAGCTACTGTCTATCCATATGTGAACAAAATGAAACTAATGTAAGTAGAAGCAAACATAAAACTTAACAAAGATGTTAAAATAAACTATATTAGATTTGGAAGCAAGTAGAAAACTTGATAAAGATATTTTATTATTAATCCAGATCTTGCAACATGAACATCTTCATTAAATAGAAACTAGTCTTAATATTAACAAACTAAAACAACTCAACGAAATGGAATCATCAACTATAACTTGAAAATAAACTATTTAGGAACAACATTCATACATTATGAATAGTAACCAAGTAACAAAACAGGTTAAAGAACTAAAGTTTGGAAGAAAGGTAAGAAGAGGATAAGGAGGAAGTAAGAAAGGAGGAACCAATGATGACAATTGAATTAAAAACTCCAAGTAACATAAAACAAGATTAAATTACATCTCAAACTATTAAGGAGGAATAGGAAGAATGATTATTAAGAGGCAGAATAAATTAGATTCAGAAAAAGACCTGAAATAATACAGAAAACACATAGGTCTGAATGACGATCCGAACATCGGTTTGAATGGCAATCCGAATGACAATCCGAATGGAGGAAAACATTTTAAAGGGAGGGAAAGAAGAGTTTTTGGATGATTTAATTATCAGTTGGATTCATGAAAATGAACCTACAGTGCACAGGAAGCAGTAGAGAGATGATTAGAGGCTAAGAAATTATCTATGCAAATCATTACCTAAGAGAAAGAATGATTCTATGAGAAGTAGGAAGAAAGTTGGAATAGAAGAAGGGAGAAGGTTGGAATAGAAGAAAGAAGAATTAACCTACAACAAACAGGAAGAAAAACTAATAGAGGAGAAAAAAAGAAAAGGAATGCTAACTATGGAAGAATTTGGAAGCAATATCTAACTAAGATGATGGAAGGACTGAAAAAAAACTACAAATTATTAAACTACTGAACTATTGGTCGACCATTCTAACTCAGAAGAAGGAAGGTTGTATTAACAAAAGAATATTAATTGCAGAGGGATGAAGATAATACACAGAGGAAAACAAATTAAATTACACACACAGGAAATAAACTAGTTAATTGCAAGAAAAGAAATGTCGAAAATGTAAATAAAACCTCCAGTTGATGAGGGGCCCTACCCAGCAATCGGAGGGTGAACTAGCTCAACTTAAACAACTACCAGCAGAACATCAACAAGCTGCTACATCCATTAACTTGAGAAAAGTTACAAACTCCATCTTCACACTATCTACGACTACAAATGCTTGGACTAAGACTGGAAAGCCATCGTAAATTCAGAAGCTAACTCATCTCAATCACAGAGGTGACTATTTATAAGTTACAATGGGTAAGAGGGTCGATAGAGTCGACCTCTCTAATAATAGGAGTGTTTAAATGATTGTAACAACTGATTAAATTGATACATGCCAATGCAGGGGGTGTTCTTCATACTTTGACGAGGTTAGTTCCTTCTCAGAGCAGCTGCAGCGTCAATCTAACTCAGACGTAAATGAGTAATGTGCTAGCAGACTGAATCGTGGGCAGGCAGACTCCTTCCATAACAATGACATGAATGAACGTGAGCAAGAGTGCATAACTCCTGGCCAAACGAATAAGAGAGCATGTGCGCTGGAGTGTTGACATGGGCGTGGAAGTTATGTTGGCAGGCTAAATGTGGATGGACGAACTCCTTCCAGAATAATGGCACAAGCGAGAGCTTGGCCAACACGCATGACCCCAGGCTGAATGCACAGACGAATCAAGGCTTGGAGCATTCACGTGGACGTGAGATGTGTTATCAGTCTTGGCGAGCATAAGGATGGATCTTCTAGAGAAATAGCTCATTAACCAGGCCCATGGTGTGTCGAACAAAACCCATGTGTCCTTCTCTTCATTCAATGGTCTAAAATGTGTCAACCACGGATTTCGCGGGCTAAACGATGAGCTGAAAGCGTTTTAGGATGAGCACGTAGCGCATGGGCTGAATGATGGGTAACTTGCAAATCGTAGCCTGTCAATTAAAACCATAGATGTTAATTATGCCCAAAAACATCATTTATATCATAAATAAGCCATAATACACGAAATATAACAAGATTTGCATGGTAAGTGAATTTGTGCATACTTGGACTGTTTGATCAGCTGAATGGCTAAGAAAACAACTTACTATAGAAAAAATGATAGAAATTATGCCACTTTGAGTAAACTAAATGATAAAAAATGGTGACAATATTGGACACCAACATTCCCCCAAACCAGAGTCATTCCAGGTCCCACTGAGCAAAACAAAAAGTAATTAGGAAGAAGGCTGAGCTGCGGTAGTAGCGGTCTTCGAATCGAATGATGGAGATGTATGCTTGGCCTGGAGCTTCTTGAAATGACCCCTTAAGGAATTATACTTTACTCTAAGGACAACATTGGATGTTATTTTGGCATTAATCGAGCATTCAATGCTTTTCAACTGTGTACGCAACATCTTATTCTCTTCAAGGATGTCACATACCCCAATTTTGTAAAAATTATGTAATTATTTTATTATATTCCTGAGACATTATGTTTAATTTAATGCTAAGTAGGAATTGATGACTCAGCAGAGTCACTAGAAATGGAATGTAATTCTGAATATTTTATTATTAATAAATAAATTATGGAGACAAAAGCATGGGAGAGCTATTAAAAAGAGGTTACTGGTCAAACTGGTGGATGGAACTAGGTGGAAAGGCAAATGACAAGTGGCAGCATCCTCAAACACTTCCTAAGTTGCAGGTGGAAACTTCCCTATATTTGGGGTCATGATTCCCCAAGGAAGTGGAATCAGAGTAGGTGGCTCATTAATGACAGTTAACCCAACAAAGACCTAGGCAATCTTTTAAATAGTACTCAATGAACTGAGCTGGGGGTTCGAATTGTTCTGGAGGGAGAATACATTGAGGTAAATGTTATTCAGGAGTCCCATTGAGGAAGAGGGAAATATACAGTAAGGAAGTGGTTTGAGAGGAATGTTGCAGTAACTTGGTTCCATTGTAGCTGTTTGGCTGAGAGAATTCACCTGCTACACCTAGTTCCAGCCAGGGAGACCAGAGCAAGCTCGGGGGTCCTGAGAAGTGCTTACTGGGAACTCTCCAGGAATTGGTAGGGAGGAACATCCTCCTATTGCTGTTGTTGTCCACAACTTATACAGGTTCTGCTATTTATTCCTTATGTTTATTAATTATAAATGAATGTATGTCGTATTTATCATCTATATGTCTGAGGGGTAGTTAGTTTAGTAAAGTGAGCATCTCTGAATATCAGTAGAAGAATTGTTAAGTGTTACTGTGTTTTCATCATCCCTTAGTATCATTATTACATTACTGATAAGGTATCTTAATGCTTTACATACAGTAGTAATATTTAATCATTAGTTTATTATTGTAATTTTTAATCCTAGTGATTGTATAGAAAAGTAAGTACTATATATAAAATAGTTATGCTCTGTGTAGACAAAATTCAATAAACAATTATAGGAGACAACAGTAAAGATAACCATAAATATTATAATAAAGTATATCATTGTCGACAGTTCTTACAGGGAAAATTGTAGTGACAGACAGGACCTTTGTTTACAGGTACAAACCCTAATCAACCTTTAACAAATCCCTACATAATAACTAATCATTGCGCAGAAAACCTAGCAGAAGATTTATCACAAAGATACTTATCATTATTAAATAACCTAGTCACTGTTCTAGGAACAAAGAATAGCAGTATAATAGTTAGCTCAATGTCAAGCTTAAACACCATCGTAATATTTTTCTACTTGTCTCTCAACTTCCGACAGAGGCATAATAGTAACGACTGAATCAACAGCTAAACAAAACCACCACTGTAAATTTAAATACTAAGATCTCAAACAACGATTCACCTACGACAGCAGCTCAGAGTTCACAATGTAGGTGATCTTAAAAACATGGAGTTAAAAATACATGCCACACATACCAGCTCAAACATACAGGGGACTTTTAACAAGTCATATTATCCAAACTGAGGTGAAAGCCCCGATTAAATTAAGAGTTTAACCACAACACAAACCAGGTACGTGAATCCTACAGTATTTTATCAACAAGGATTTATCAACAATAGAAATAACTTGGTTAATAATTTTTACAACAAAAAGAAACAAACAGAACGGTACTCTAGCTCATTGTCGAGCCTCGGTATCATGATAATATATTTCACTTGGCTTTCAATTTACCAACAGAGTCGTAAACGATACAGTGGAACAAGATTTTAAAACTACACTACAACTGTAAAAATTTGGTAGAACCATAACAGACCTTATGTACGAACAAAAGTAATGCTAGTAATGAAGACAGTGCTTCCACTTACAGTCGTATCATAAATAAAAAGGGTTATACACTAGTTTCAATTGTTCCTGGGCAAGCCCAAGCAAAATACATGCTAAACAAACTCAAAATAAATACAGAAGAAAGATATAACAAGTCGTATTATAAAACTCTGGGTGAAAACCCTGAGTAAAATTTAAGAGCCAGTATTAAATCCATGAGGCCGTAACCCCATCTACAGACAGGCTTATAGCCTTTGTCTTCTTTCTTTCTGTACATTAATTCTTTTGTAACAAACCCTATCTACCAAAAACAAGAGTAATAAATTACTTTTGACCGAAGCCATAACATCTCTTTCGAACTCGTTAAAAACCAACAGTTCAAAGTTTGATAGGAGCCGAGAGACCTCGAGTCACCTCACATCATCCAAGAACCTAACTACCCTAACAAACAACAAGTAGGAAAAGCCATGGTGAAACCAGGATTACCAGGTAAGAGCCAAGCGCCGAGGGTTGTGTCTTTTACACCTTCAAGAGAAACTAGTGCCTGCATGTTACAAATTTCGAATCAATTACAAATGTTTCTTAAAACAAAACAATTTCTTTTAAATTGAAACAACGAAGCAATTGTTATAGCTTACCAGCGATTTGGAAGAAGTTGCAAACACAGTGAATGACCCGGTAGCCACGAGCTGAGTTAAGTGGAAAACCCCACCCTGGTCACCAGAAGAAAACGGGCTGGGAAACTCAAAGGTTACCTTCCACGATGGAAGCCGTGACAGAAAACAAGTCGAACGATACCCTCATGCCAGGACCAGACCAGTAAAGGGATAAACCCTAGATATTTCACACACTCATAGCTGTCAACAGCCAAATCTAAAGACTCCCAAACAATAAAAAGATTAAGCAAAAGAACTGTAGCAACCTAGAAGCTGCTACCAATAGCGCCACAACAAAACTCAAACCAGGAGATTTCACAGAACGATCCGAGCCCGAAGGCGAAGGAAAAATGACAAGGTAGGGTTAGGTCAAGTGTTTTATATCACCAAACACTTGGCTCATGTTTAACCACGTAGATTTTTAATTTTTCCATGCAGTGGGTCGACACTCCATAGTTCCACGATGAGATACCAATTATTTGTTAATCAATTAAAATCATAGTAGGGATGTCCAATTATGGTAATGAACCATAGTTCAAACTTGCCAAATTTTCCATATTAAAACATGTTTTCGAATTTCGCATTGGAGAACAATATCACTTGATCCTACAATCAATACAATCATGCAAATGCCAATAAAGTTCAAGATCTCGATGAGATTCTTATCATTGTTGCTAAATAAAAACCAATAACATGGGTAAATAAAATTATTGCATGATTCTTCCTAATGGATAGTTCACATGTCATCCTTTTAATAATCAAAACATTAGGATGATGTCTTAAATACCTTGTCTTATATTCAATGAAACCTTGCTTGGTCTTTAGCATTCGAGATTAAGTCTTGGAATCTGTTTAGACATAGAGGATACGATAAGTTATTATAAAAAAATTTAAGGAGGTTTCAAGTATGGTATTTGTTGTTATAAAAAATATCACTAAATTGCCATTCACCCTATCTTCTTATGTGACAAGACTTAGATTATTCTTAAGCCTATAAGATAATGAAATGATGTTAGGGTTTAGCTGTTACAATTTCGCACAGATGATTAAGACATGTCATTCCTTTATTATGTAATTTCCACTGGTGGATTTCAAGCTATACAACTCATAAAAATTGGACGAAGGTTACCCTAGACCTAGCTACTTCTAGTTACAATATAATGAGAATCTCTTAACCGTCTCAAGATCCTAGTGAAGTAGATAAAAAGAAACCAATAGATTTTTGTTTCCCTTAATACCAACGAGTTTAACCAGTTATGATACTTGAGGACTATTCTACAAGTGCTGATAAAATTTATTCAGGTATTATTTCTGGAAACAAAAGTAGACTCCAAGCAATGCGGACTCTTAAATTAATAATAGAAGACAGGTATCGACAGGTCATCTTTGCATTTGTTGAAGATAAGAAAAGTACAAAACTTAGTGATATCTTTAACTCCCAATCCTTGCAATTAAAGTGTAAATCAAAACATGTTTCTGAATTTTGATCTGGGCATAATGCAGGAAGAATTCTACCTTTAAAAGCTTGATAAACCTGGCTAGCATGCCTAGATTTTCCACTGAATGATATGGTACATCTAAATTGAGTTATAATGCTTTAAAGATTATTGCGGCGACTTGAACATTACCTGTATATCTGTAAGAGAAGAAGAATCTGTTGCATTAGCTCGGAAGCTAAGTTAGCCAGTCTGTCATGGCAATTCCCCCTTGTGGTTGCAACACAGTAAAACAATTAGTAACGGAAAAGAGAAACCGATAATAACATTTAAGTATAAAAAAATATCATTCAGACACATTTACGATCACGTAAGCTAAACAAATAGTTAAATGACTGCATTTAATAACATTATTAGCTATTTTTAAAAAAATTAATTTTTTCGGAACTTTTGGGTTTTGACATGTGGTATCAGAGCATGGTTCAAATACTAGGTCTTGATGTGGCCCAACTAGTTTCTGCAGAACCATAAAAGGAAAGAAAATTTATGTACTAACTTTGTATTTTTGTTTCATGTAAAAAAGCAGAAAATTTCCTTTTTTGAATCTAACACACAGGTATGGAGAAGCTAGGAGAATATGCTGAGGAGGAATCTCCAAACACTGAGACAAGACAGATGGCCAGAGAACCTGTGATAGAGGAGGTAATTGCTCACTCCTAGGAGTTGATGCAGACTATAAAGGGTTTAAATACTGAGATAGAAACAGTCAAGAAGGATAATGAAAGGATTCTAAAAACTCAAGAGCAGTTAAATCAAATTTTGATAGAAAAGTTTCAGACTGAAGGAAGAAGCAAAAGAGCTGAATCTGAAGAAGCTAGTCATCAAAAAGGGTCTAAAAGGGTGAAACTAGTTAAATCAGACAGCAGTTCATCCTATGAAGGAAGAAGGGAACAACCAAGCTATCAAACTACTAGTGACAGTAGTGAGGCTGAGTTGTATAACAGAAAGAAGAAATGCATGCCTTATGAAGAGATTTTTGGGGAGTTCAAGAAAATAAAACCCCCAACTTTCAATGGAGAATCTGAAACAGGAGAAGAGGCAGAATCCTGGTTATCCGGGATGAGAAAATATTTCCATATATACAACTACTCAAATCAGCTGAAGACAAGAATGGCCATCTATAACCTTTCAAGAAAGGCAGATATATGGTGGCAAGACTTGAAAAGGGTCAAGGGGATCAAAGAAAAAGAAGTCAATTGGAGTACTATTAAAAGGTACTTCAAAAAGAAATTTCTGTTTGAACAGTACTATGAAGAGAGGGCCAAGGAATTTTATGAATTGAAGCTAGGATCTATGACTATTAAAGACTTAAACAGTAAGTTCTTAAGTCTGTTAAGATATGTGTCGTATTTTGTTGAAGAGAAACCTAAAGTACAACGGTTTCTCAGCTGCCTACCGTATCATATAAAGGACAGAATCGAATATGATAACCCCAAAACTATGGAAAAGGCTATGCGAAAGGCTAATTTCTGTTTTGAACAGAATAAAAAGAAAGAAGGGATAGCCAACTGGAAGGCTAAAAAGAACAGTAATCAGCTTGAGTACAAGAAAAAGGAGTTTGTACCCCATAAAAATTTCAAGAATAATAAAAACAGAAACCATTTTAATGGTAGAAACTTCCAGGGAAGCAAAAATGGAGTTGCTAATAATTCCAACAACTTCAAGGGCAGCAAGGAGGTTTCTAACAATCATGGAAATTACACTAAGAATTTTGAACGAAAGGAGCCTGTTAAGTGCCGGGAATTCAATGGCCCACACTATGCATCAGGTTTCCCGAATCGGAAGAAACCAAATGGCAATATTCATACTATACAAGATGAAATGACTGTTGGAGACTTTGTAGGGACTATGCCCCGAATCAATGCAGCGTTGGAGAATCACCAAGTTGACTATCAAACTTCCATGGTGGAAGTAGGAGGTATGGTTAACAAAACCCCTGTAACTATTTTAATAGATCTAGGTGCTAGCCTTAGTTATATTTCACCATAGATAGTAGAAAAGTGTAATTTGACTATTGAAAGGTTTGATAACTCTTGGTCAGTACAACTAGCCACTGGGGAAAAAAGGAAAGTGAACTGTTATGTTAAGGAATGTGCTCTAGATATGAAGGATTTTAAAACTACTGTTAAATTAAATGTTCTACAACTTGGCTCGTATGACATACTTATTGGTATGGATTGGTTAGAACAACATAAGGTAGTTTTAAACTGTTTTGATAAAACTTTTACGTGTGTAAATAATAATGAAGAGCCTGTAACTGTTAGGGGTATTCCTAGGAAAACAGTAGTCAGGCAGATTTCTGCTTTACAACTTAAAAGGGCAGTTAGAAAAGGGTGCAAATCCTATGCTGTAACTATTACAGATGAGGCAGTTAAGTCTGAAATAAGTAAGATAAAAGTAGAGGATATTCCTGTAGTAAATGAATTTATTGATGTTTTTCTAGAGGAAATTCCAGAATTACCTCCCAAGAGAGAACTGGATTTCATAATTGAGCTGGTACCAGGTGCTGTACCCAGTTCAAAGGCTCCGTATCGCATGAATATTTTGGAGCTTAACGAATTAAAAACACAGTTAAAGGAGTTAATAGATAAGAATTACATTCGACCCAGTGTGTCCCCTTGGGGAGCACCAGTAATCTTTGTTAAAAAGAAGGACAGAACTATGCGACTCTGCATAGATTACCGTCAACTAAACAAGATGACAATTAAAAACAGATATCCATTGCCTCGCATAGACGATCTATTTGATCAACTACGTGGAGCTATGGTGTTCTCTAAGATAGACTTGAGATCAGGCTATCATCAGGTGAGAATTAAAGAAGAAGACATATTCAAGACAACTTTTAGAACAAGGTATGGACATTACGAATTTGTCGTAATGCCATTTGGGCTTACTAATGCCCCAACCGTCTTTATGTGCCTAATGAATAACATAATGCATAAATACTTAGATAAATTTGTTGTCGTATTCATCGATGACATTTTAATTTATTCCAAAAACGAAGAGGAACATAAAGAACATTTACGCATAGTATTACAAGAACTGCGAGAACAACAGCTCTTTGCGAAGTTTAGTAAGTGTGATTTCTTCAAGGATGAAATCCAGTACTTAGGTCATGTAGTGACTAAGGAAGGGATTTTAGTTGATCCTGAAAAGATCCGGGCAATCGAAGAATGGCCAGTACCAAAAGACGTAATAGATGTTAGGTCCTTCATGGGAATTACCGGTTATTACCGGAGATTCATTGAAGGCTTTTCAAAAATAGCCAACCCAATCACTTCCTTGCAAAAGAAAGGCAAGAAGTTTGATTGGAACTTGAAATGTGAAGAAAGATTTAAGAAATTAAAGACTTTATTAACAACTGCGCCTATTCTAAGAATAGCAGATCCTAATAAGGATTTCGTGGTTTGTACCGATGCTTGTAATGACGGTCTAGGTGGAGTGTTGAGTCAGGATGGGCATGTCATTGCCTATGAGTCCAGGAAGCTGAAGATTCATGAAAAGAATTATGCCACTTATGATTTAGAGTTAGCTGATGTTATTCATGCTTTAAAGATGTGGCGACACCACTTAATAGGCAGAAAGTTTACTTTACTGACTGATAATAAGGGTCTAAAATACCTTTTAGATATGCCTAACTTAAATGCAAGGCAATCAAGATGGTTGTCCTTCTTAAGTGAATACGATTTCGAAATTCAGCACATAAAAGGAAAGGAAAATAAGGTGGCTGATGCTTTGAGCAGAAATGCAAGGCTGAATTTTATATCAGCTAGCAGCACTTATACCTCTGATTTAAATGAACAGTTGTCTGAAGGGATAAAATCCGATGAAATTTATCAAAAGTTACAAGCTGCAGCTAAAGAAGAACCTACCGAAAGTTTAGTAAAGGGTTATAGCCTAAAAAAAGATGGATTTTTATTGTTTAAAGACAGACTGTATGTTCAGAAGGTATGTAAAGTTAAATTATTAATTCTGGATGAAGTTCATAAAACCCCTTATTCAGGGCATCCAGGCTACTAGAAGAGTGTCACCATGTTGAGAAAAAAATATTTTTGGCCTAATATGAAATCTGAAACAGCTGAGTATATAGCTAGATGTTTAGACTGTCAACAAGTAAAAACAGAACATCAGCATCCAGCTGGGTTATTACAACCTTTTCCTATTCCTAGTTGGAAGTGGGAAATAATCAGCTTAGATTTCATTACTGGATTACTCAGAAATCAAAATCAGAATGATTCAATTATGGTGGTAGTAGATAAATTAAGTAAATCAGCACATTTTATTCCTGTTAAAACCACTTACAAGGCTGCAAACATAGCTGATATATTTATGAAGCAGATTTTTAGGTTACATGGTGTCCCAAAGGTTATTATTTCAGACAGGGATCCTAAATTCACAGGAAATTTCTGGAAATCTTTGTTTAAGGGCTTAAACACAACACTGAATTTCAACACTTCTTTCTATCCTCAGACGGACGGACAAACTGAAAGGGTTAATCAGGTATTAGAAGATCTGCTAAGAATGTATGTTAAAGACCAACCAGGTAAGTGGGAGGATTATTTACATTTAGCAGAATTTGCATACAATAACAACTATCAATCGTCAACTAAGTTCAGTCCTTTTGAAATTCTGTATGGGCGTAAATGTAACACTACTATCTCTTGGAATAATCCAGTAGATAGATTAGTGTTAGGTCCTGAATTATTAAAAGAAATGGAACAGATTGTGAAACAAGTGCAGGAAAATTTGAAGATTGCCCAGGATCGGCAAAAGAGCCAAGCAGATTTGAAAAGAACTCCTAAAGAGTTCCAGGTGGGTGAGTATGTGTTCATAAAGGTAAGACCAAAGAAGAGATCCCTAAGATTAGGGAGTTGTGCAAAATTAACACCACGTTACTGTGGTCCGTTTGAAATTTTATCTAGAATTGGTCAAGTTGCTTATCAGCTAGCATTACCACCTAATTTAAAAGTGCACAATGTTTTTCATATTTCTATTCTGAAAAAGTATGTTCATGATGCTACTCATGTAATTGATTGGAAAATTGTACAGGTAGAACCAGAAGGGGAAGTTCTGGTGGAACCGGATTGTATCCTCGGGAGGAGGGAAATTACTCTGCGGAACCGCACAATTGGACAGCTGAAGGTGCAATGGAAGCACCTTAGTCCTGAAGAAGCTAACTGGGAACTGGAAAGTAAGATGCAGGAAGCATACCCAAATCTGTTCCAGCAGGTGGCTGAGGATGAGGAATAAGTAACATCGAGGACGATGTTACATTTTAAGGGGGTGTGTATGTCTCATACCCCAATTTTGTAAAAATTATGTAATTGTTTTATTATATTCCTGAGACATTATGTAAAATGTAATGCTAAGTAGGAATTGATGACTCAGCAGAGTCACTAGAAATGGAATGTAATTCAGAATATTTTATTATTAATAAATAAATTATGGAGACAACAGCATGGGAGAGCTGTTAAAAAGAGGTTACTGGTCAAACTGGTGGATGGAACTAGGTGGAAAGGCAAATGAAAAGTGGCAGCATCCTCAAACACTTCCTAAGTTGTAGGTGGCAACTTCCCTATATTTGGGGTCATGATTCCCCAAGGAAGTGGAATCAGAGCAGGTGGCTCATTAATGACAGTTAACCCAACAAAGACCCAGGCAATCTTTTAAATAGTACTCAATGAACTGAGCTGGGGGTTCAAATTGTTCTGGAGGGAGAATACATTGAGCTAAATGTTATTCAGGAGTCCCATTGAGGAAGAGGGAAATATACAGTAAGGAAGTGGTTTGAGAGGAATGCTACAATAACTTGGTTCCATTGTAGCTGTTTGGTTGAGAGAATTCACCTGCTACACCTAGTTCCAGCCAGGGAGACTAGAGCAAGATCGGGGGTCCTGAGAAGTGCTGTCTGGGCACTCTCCAGGAATTGGTAGGGAGGAACAGCCTCCTATTGCTGTTGTTGTCCACAACTTATACAGGTTCTGCTATTTATTCCTTATGTTTATTAATTATAAATCAATGTATGTCGTATTTATCATCTATATGTCTGAGGGGTAGTTAGTTTAGTAAAGTGAGCATCTCTGAATATCAGTAGAAGAATTGTTAAGTGTTACTGTGTTTTCATCATCCCTTAGTATCATTATTACATTATTGATAAGGTATCTTAATGATTTACATACAATAGTAATATTTAATCATTAGTTTATTATTGTAATTTTTAATCCTAGTGATTGTATAGAAAAGTAAGTACTATATATAAAATAGTTATGCTCTGTGTAGACAAAAATTTAATAAACAATTATAGGAGACAACAGTAAAGATAACCATAAATATTATAATAAAGTATATCATTGTTGGCAGTTCTTACAGGGAAAATTGTAGTGACAGACAGGACCTTTGTTTACAGGTACAAACCCTAATCAATTTTTAACAAATCTTTACATAATAACTAATCATTGCGCAGAAAACCTAGTAGAAGATTTATCACAAAGATACTTATCATTATTAAATAACCTAGTCACTGTTCTAGGAACAAAGAATAGCAGTATAATAGTTAGCTCAATGTCAAGCTTAAAAACCATCGTAATATCTTTATACTTGTCTCTCAACTTCCGACAGAGGCATAATAGTAACGACTGAATCAACAGCTAAAAAAAACCACCACTGTAAATTTAAAAACTAAGATCTCAAACAACGACTCACCTACGACAGCAGCTCAGAGTTCACAATGTAGGTGATCTTAAAAACATGGAGTTAAAAATACATGCCACACATACCAGCTCAAACATACATGGGACTTTTAACAAGTCATATTATCCAAACCGAGGTGAAAGCCCCGATTAAATTAAGAGTTTAACCACAACACAAACCAGGTACGTGAATCCTACAGTATTTTATCAACAAGGATTTATCAGCAGTAGAAATAACCTGGTTAATAATTTTTACAACCAAAAGAAACAAACAGAACGGTACTCTAGCTCATTGTCGAGCCTCAATATCATGATAATATATTTCACTTGGCTTTCAATTTACCGACAGAGTCGTAAACGATATAGTGGAAAAATATTTTAAAACTACACTACAACTGTAAAAATTTGGTAGAACCATAACAGACCTTATGTACGAACAAAAGTAATGCTAGTAATGAAGACAGTGCTTCCACTTACAGTCGTATCATAAATAAAAAGGGTTATACACTAGTTTCAATTGTTCCTGGGAAAGCCCAAGCAAAATACACGCTAAACAAACTCAAAATAAATACAGAAGAAAGATATAACAAGTCGTATTATAAAACTCTGGGTGAAAACCCTGAGTAAAATTTAAGAGCCAGTATTAAATCCATGAGGTCGTAACCCCATCTATAGACAGTCTTATAGCCTTTGTCTTCTTTCTTTCTGTACATTAATTCTTTTGTAACAAACCCTATCTACCAAAAGCAAGAGTAATAAATTAATTTTGACCGAATCCATAACATCTCTTTAGATCTCATTAAAACCCAACAGTTCAATGTTTGATAGGAGTCGAGAGACCTGGAGTCACCTCACATCATCCAAGAACCTAACTACTCTAACAACCAGCAAGTAGGAAAAGCCATGGTGAAACCAGGATTACCAGGTAAGAGCCAAGTGCCGAGGGTTGTGTCTTTTACACCTTCAAGAGTAACCACTGCCTGCACATTACAAATTTCGAATCATTACAAATGTTTCTTAAAACAAAACAATTTCTTTTAAATTGAAACAACGAAGCAATTGTTATAGCTTACCAGCGATTTGGAAGAAGTTGAAAACACAGTGAATGACCCGGTAGCCACGAGCTGAGTTAAGTGGAAAACCCCACCCTGGTCACCAGAAGAAAACGGGCTGGGAAACTCAAAGGTTACCTTCCACGATGGAAGCCGTGACAGAAAACAAGTCGAATGATACCCTCATGCCAGGACCAGACCAGTCAAGGGATAAACCCTAGATATTTCACACACTCATAGCTGTCAATAGCCAAATCTAAAGACTCCCAAACAATAAAAAGATTAAGCAAAAGAACTGTAGCAACCTAGAAGCTGCTACCAACAGCGCCACAGCAAAACTCAAACCAGGATATTTCACTGAACGATCCGAGCCCGAAGGCGAAGGAAAAATGACAAGGTAAGGTTTGGTCAACTGTTTTATATCACCAAACACTTGGCTCATGTTTAACCACGTAGCTTTTTAATTTTTCCATGCAGTGGGTCGACACTCCATAGTTCCACGATGAGATACCAATTATTTGTTAATCAATTAAAATCATAGCAGGGATGTCCAATTATGGTAATGAACCATAGTTCAAACTTGCCAAATTTTCCATATTAAAACATGTTTTCGAATTTCGCATTGGAGAACAATATCACTTGATCCTACAATCAATACAATCATGCAAATGTCAATAAAGTTCAAGATCTCGATGAGATTCTTATCATTGTTTCTAAATAAAAACCAATAACATGGGTAAATAAAATGATTGCATGATTCTTCCCAATGGATAGTTCACATGTCATCCTTTTAATAATCAAAACATTAGGATGATGTCTTAAATACCTTGTCTTATATTCAATGAAACCTTGCTTTGTCTTTAGCATTCGAGATTAAGTCTTGGAATCTGTTTAGACATAGAGGATACGATAAATTATTATAAAAAATTTTAAGTAGGTTTCAAGTATGGTATTTGTTGTTATAAAAACTATCACTAAATTTCCATTCACCCTATCTTCTTATGTGACAAGACTTAGATTAATCTTAAGCCTATAAGATAATGAAATGATGTTAGGGTTTAGCTGTTACAATTTCGCACAGATGATTAAGACATGTCATTCCTTTATTATGTAATTTCCACTAGTGGATTTCAAGCTATAGAACTCATAAAAATTGGACGAAGGTTACCCTAGACCTAGCTACTTCTAGTTACAATATAATGAGAATCTCTTAACTGTCTCAATCTCCTAGTGAAGTAGATAACAAGAAACCAATAGATTTTTGTTTCCCTTAATACCAACGAGTTTAACCAGTTATGATACTTGAGGACTATTCTACAAGTGCTGATAAAATTTATTCAGGTATTATTTCTGGAAACAAAAGTAGACTCCAAGCAATGCAGACTCTTAAATTAATAATAGAAGACAGGTATCGACAGGTCATCTTTGCATTTGCTGAAGATAAGAAAAGTACAAAACTTAGTGATATCTTTAACTCCCAATCCTTGCAATTAAAGTGTAAATCAAAACATGTTTCTGAATTTTGATCTGGGCATAATGCAGGAAGAATTCTACCTTTAAAAGCTTGATAAACCTGGCTAGCATGCCTAGATTTTCCACTGAATGATATGGTACAACTAAATTGAATTATAATGCTTTAAAGATTATTGCGGAGACCCCAACATTACCTGTAAATCTGTAAGAGAAGAAAAATCTGTTGCATTAGGTCGGAAGCTAAGTAAGCCAGTCTGTCATGGCAATTCCCCCTTGTGGTTGCAAAACAGTAAAACAATCGGTAACGGAAAAGAGAAACCCATAATAACATTTAAGTATAACAAAAGATCATTCAGACACATTTACGATCACGTAAGCTAAACAAACAGTTAAATGACTGCATTTAATAACATTATTAGCTATTTAAAAAAAATTTAAATTTTTCGGAATTTTTGGGTTTTGACAAAGGAGCTCGGAGATTGTCTCCACATAGCTTTGACTTTGTTCTGTTAATTGTACTATCTCTTGGGTTAACTGATCCCACTTTTGCTGACTCAAAATAGGTTGTTCTATACCATGCTCCAAGTCTATTTGAGGACTCTTCTCTTCTGGAGATGTCTCAACATTAATAGTCTGTTCTTCAGAGCTTTTGTCTTGGTTACATGCAAGAGAGCTTCTAGCAGCACATGCTTCACTCATCTGAATGGATGCATTAGCTAGTGTGAGGAGAGATGACTCAAAGGTATGATCGTCCAACTGAATATTTGAGCATGAGGGCTAACTGATAGTCTGAATGTCAGGATGATCAATGGACTGGTCATGATTTGTCTCTCCAGGTTCAGTAGGAGAATTCATTGAATGGACAAAGTGCATATCATCTAAGGAACTCTCATAAAATTGTATACGTTTAGTGTTTGGTTTTTCTTGGGCATGAAGGTGTTCTTGAGAAGGGGAAGATTTGACAGTAGATAAATGAGGGTTTAAGATCTCAAAAAAAAAAATGGTCCCAAGTCTGACCTCTCTCCTCTAGCTAATGAATGATTAAAAGCTTAATAAGACAATGGTGATGTAAGCTACCAGAAGGGTTAATGGTATTCTTTCTAACTTGACTCGACATCTTTTCCAAGCTCTTTAGAAAGCAGAATGGGAAATTTAAGGTCTGATTATTGACAAAATGAGCTAACAATCTAACGTGGCAAGCTTAAAAAATAGTGAACTTACCGTCACAGGTGACTAAGTGAATGATAATGGTCAAAAGATCCAAGTACTCTGGCTTGATCCATTCTCTATGAAAACATTTGGTGCTAGTAATGTGTTGAAAATTGGCTTTGAGAGTAAACTGGTGAGCTTCTCGTGGAAGAAACAAATGATTGTGCCATTGGGCACCTTCTCTAGGGAGCTTCGTAGCTAACGTTATTGACTCTTCTGTTACAGAGAAAACAAGATGGCCAACCTTGGCTTTTTTGCCATCGAAACCTTTGGAAAACAGCAATGAAATCTCATGGTCGTGACCATCAAGACGATGGAGAAATGCATTCCAACTTGCTTGCGAGAATAACTCATGGCATCTTTTAAACTCATGGATATGAAGAAGCTCTTGGTAGCTACCTGGCTCGCAACAGTTAGGCATTGTTGATAGAGGACGGGGGAAACAACAGATAAATGCAGGGGATACAAGGAATTTACAGAGGACACAGCTCGCGAAGAGAGAAATGAAGGGTGAACAGAGTGAATCAAAATTTCATGCAGCCATCAGTTAAATTGAGGTCTGTTTGGATGGATGGATGGTCATAGGTAAAGCGTGTTTTGAAATATCACACTTGTGCTTTGAAGATGTTGAGTTAAGTGACAGTATTGAAGTGCGTGAATCCGGTAGATGCGTGTTTGATATAGCAAATTCAATCATGTCCAAATCCAAGCTTTGGACATGTTGAACGATATTCACGTAATGGGATATTCTACACGTGGAAGATCATAAGGATCCGATCCATATGCTGGAAATCTATACAATAGGTAAGGCCATAGTGGTCATATAGTGATTCATAATGACACAATATTCGTTCATTTAACAAGATGAGATGAATAAGGAAATAAAACCAAGTGTGATATTTGACATTTGGTTGATCCCTATCATCATTGGTTAGTCAGAATTTCTAAAAATATCTAGCATGCTATTTGAAATATATAAGCTAAAATTTCTTCAGCACTTTTATTCAAAACATTGCTTATTTGTTGCATTCATCACTGCATTTGGATCGACATTCGATCCATCATTCATCCTTTCATACATACTTTTGTCTATACAAACTTTTATTGATGAAGCCAACTGAAACTGATTTTTGGAAGGAATTTTTAAGGTTGTTAGTGCACAGAAAATGCTGTAAACTTTGTTTTCTGGAACTTTTAAGCCATGTCCCCTTTTGTTTGTCTTTAATTAAAACAATTCTCCTTTTTCTTTTGCATTAACCTGCAAACATATATCACCTTCAGAGATAAATAAACTTTTTTCTTTATTTTTAAAAAATAGTTTAAAACAGTTCTAATCCCCCCCAAACCAAAGATATGGCTTGTCCTCAAGCGAACAAAAAGAGCATTAGATATTCAATTATTTTATCAATAGATGAAAAAATGTTGTAATATTTTTCTCAAGAAAATTAAATGTTAACTAAACATGTAGATGATTCAGATATGTACATTTATTATAAAGAATAGAACAGTGCTTAAAAGAACCATTTGAAGAATGATAGTATAATTTGATATGAAAGATGCCACAGGAAATATAGCCATCCATGACTCATTTTAAAGATTTCTTGTAATCCCAAGATATAGATAAGGTGTACCATAAATCTTGTGAGATTTTCATAAATATGGGTCCCATTTCTAGGATAATAACATCCTAGATATTGTTTGAATTAGATGACAAGGTCCAAGTTCAACTTACAGTTATTCTCTAATGACAGTATAGATGATTAGCCAAAACATGTGTTTGTATACTCATATTTCTTATATATGAATCATGTGCATAGAAATGCATTAACCAATCTCTTTTACCCGATATTGACCCGCCGCCAGCAGGCTTGTTCAGTACCCCGGCAGGTTTATCTTGGTACCATGAAAGCATAGTCCCGCTGCCAGCGATCCTGTTCAGTACCCCAGCGGGTTTACTTGCATTCACCTAGATTCCTTGTTTAAGATTTTACTTAGCATGGACCCTCTGCCAGCAGGCCTGTTCAGTACCCCGGTGGGTTTTCTTCGTATAATGATGTATATCTATATATATATTTTTTTTTGTGAGGAAGCCGGTTGGTACTAGAGTGTGCTAAGCCTTCTAAACACATAATTCGAAATATTAGAACCAACCTTTATGAGAAAATTTTACTTATAATAGCCAGAGTTAAATATCATGTCAAAAGATAATAACCTAAAGCTGTTCTTTGATCTATATCTATCTTTTTCATAAAAAATCAGTAATGCTCCCCACAAGAATAAAAATAACATTCACTTCTAAGTTACCTTTCAAAGATGCTTTAAGAGAGAAGTTTTGATAACGAGTCTAGGATAAGCCAATGATCCATATGTGTAAGATAGTATATTTTTTGTTAAGATCATAGCAATTAAGATAGGTCTTTTAAGCAACAGTTCTAAACAATAATAAAAAATGTGCATGCCTGAATCAAATACCATATTCAAAATCATGAATGAAATGGTTGCAAGATAATATAAAGAACACTTTATCTTTTGCTAAAAATGTCAATTTCAACAATAATTGAAAAAAGAAGGGATTAGGATAAAAAAAAAATATTTTAAGTGCTTCCCTTTCAATAATATTGCATGAGCGGATAAGGTCCTTGTAATTAAGCTGCAAAACCGTTAAATGATTTTGATTCATTCAAAACAAAACATATGTACAAAAAATTCATAAGAAATCTAAAAAGGGAGAAAAGTTTTCTTGTTTTTAATGGCAAAAATTTCATAAGCTGATCATACAAATGAAATTCCCTATATAGATACAATCAGCTTGTCATAAATAACTCTTCATTATTATAATTAAAAAAAAAACACAATATATTTACATATATACAAATAAAGACAATCCTTTAGAAATTTCACGGACTAGGAGGAGGAGGAATGATTTCCTCTTCTACCAGTTCCATCTCCTACTGTTGTAAGGCATTCTATACAAATTCTTGTTTAGATATAGGTTGGTGATAAAGTCTAAGTCTATGGACATTTACAACAAAGTAAGTTTGAGAATCATCAATTATTTTAATTTTAACGGATCCATTATCGAAAGCTGTAACAATTTCATAAGGATCCATCTAGCGAGTAGTCAATTTACCTTTAAAATTTTTGTATCTCGAATCAAAAAGTAATGCCGAGTCTCTTGTTTTAAATTGTTTTTGTTTAATGTATCTATCATGCCATTTCTTATGTTGATTTTGTATTAAGATTGTTTGTTGGATAGCATCCTGTCTAATCTCATCTAATTCATTTATTTGTAGGATTTGTTGTTTATGTGCTTCTTCTAAATTCATTCCTAACTGAGAAGCCATACAAAATGTCTTAACTTGAAATTCAATGGGTAGGAGAACCTGTTTGCCATAAACAAGTTCATAAGGTATGTGGCCAGTGGTGTTTCTCCAAGTTATTCTATAAGCCCACAAGGCTTCTGGGAGCCTATCTTCCCAATCCTTGTGGTGTAACTAAATGGTCTTGGTCATGATAGCTTCTAATACTTTGTTTGTGCTTTCTACTTGACCATTTTCCTGAGGATGATATGGTGAAGATTTGCAATGTCTAATACCATACTTATCAATAAGTTCTTTCATTAACTTGGAAGTGAATTGAGATCCTTGATCGGTTACAATTTCCCTAGGTACACCAAATCGGGTAAATATCTCTTCATACTTAAACTCTACCACTGATTTTTCTGTGGATCGGAATAAAGATTTGGCCTCTACCCACTTGGTGACATAGTTTGTACAGACTAGGATGTACTTTTTCTTACAAGACATAGGCGAAATCGGTCCAACAAAATCTAGAGCCCATTTTTCAAAAGGTTCAATCATAACTTGAGGTTGCAAAGGCATCTCATCAGATGGCGTAGGTCTACCCATTCTTTGGAAATTATCGCATCCCTTGACATATTTGGAAGCATCCTTGAAGATGCTTGGCCAATAATATCTAGAATGTAAAACCTTATATGCTGTCCTTTTATCAGAAAAGTGTCCACCACAAGGTCCACCATGACATGCATGAAGAATCTCTGCCATCTCATCCTCTCGTACACATATTCTAATAATAAGGTCGGGACCAGTACGAAAGAGATCATTATCCACCCAATAATAGTTAGAGCTTTGAACTATGATTCTACGTTTTTTGGGTGGAGAGAGATGGTTTTGGAGATTTCTAGTTTCCAAATACTTGGCTATGTCTGCGAACCATGGGGTTTGAATAGATAAAGCGAATAAATGTTCATCTGGGAAGTTATCATCAACAAGACTATCATCATTGTCAATTTGAATACGAGAGAGAAATTCTGCTACTGCATTCTCTCGACCAGGACGGTCAACAATGGTAATATTAAACTCTTGTAATAGAAGAAGCCACCGAGTCACTCTGCCATTGGTAACTGGTTTATTCATAAAAAATCTGATAGCATAATGATCGGTATGTATGAAAATTTCATATCCTGTGATATAATGACGAAACTTATTGATGGAATAGACTACTGCAAGAAACTCTTTTTCTGTAACAGTGTATTTTGATTCTGCAGGAGTCAAGTTTTTACTAGCGAAATAAATGGCATAAGATAATTTTTCCTCTTTTTGACCTAAGACTGCCCCTATAGCTATTGGATGCATCAATAGAGATATGAAAAGGAAGGGACCAGTTAGGGCCCCTAAGTACTGGTGCTACTAATAACTTTACTTTTAAAGTTTTGAAATCCTATTGAAAAGGTTCAGTCCATTGAAATTCTTTGTCCTTCATGAGTAGTTTGAACATAGGTGTGGCTATCTTGGTAAAATTTTCTATAAACTGCTTATAATAACCTGCATGGCCAAGAAAGATTCTAACTTCCTTCGAGGTCTTTAGAGGAGGAAGATTGAAAATTATATCTATCTTGGTAGGATCCACCTTGATACCTTTAAAAGAGACATGATGTCCTAGAACTATGCCCTCGGTTAATAACATCTTGCATTTTTCATGACTAAGGGCTAAGTTTGTGTCCTGACATCGAATAAGAATTGTCTCAAGGTTGTCGAGGGCCTCTTGGAAGGTATTACCATAGACTGTGAAATCGTCCATGTAGACCTCTACACAATCATGTATAAGGTCAACAAAGATACCTATAAATGCACGTTGGAAAGTAACAAGTGCATTACAAAGGCCAAATGGTAACACTCGATAGGCATAAGTCCCCCAAGAGAAAGTAAAGGTAGTCTTATCTTGGTCCTCAGGTGCTATTAATATCTGATTGTATCCACTATACCCATCTAGGAAAGAAAAGTATTGTTTCCCTGATAGGGTATCTAACACCTGATCTATAAAAGGTAGAGGGAAATAGTATTTAAGAGTGGCCTTGTTCAATTCTTGAAAATCAACATAGATACGCCACTTCCCTATGACTTTCTTTGGAACTACTAGCAGAGGAGACACCCACTTACTATTGGAAATTGGGTAAATGAATCCAGCGCTAAGAAGTTTTTGCAATTCTTCTTTTACTATATCTTTGAGAGCTGGGTTCATTCTTCATTGGGGTTGTCTGACAGGAGGTATACTTGTGTCTATGTAAATGTGGTGAATACAAGTATCTGGGTGTATACCCTTCATATCGGTGTATTCCCAAGTGAAAGATCCAGTTTGACTTTTGAGAACTTTTAACAATTGCTTTTGGTGACTCTCATCTAAACCTGCATTTATATGTAGAAATTTTTCGGAACTAACCTCACATGGTACAGTATAAGATCCTAGCTATTCTTCAATTGAAAAGACACAAGATGTACTTGTAAATGTTGAGAGACTCATGTTTTCTTGAAATTCATCTCCAAAAATATGGTCAAGTTGGGAAAAGGACTGAGGAAAGTCTATACATGTGGTGGAGGAAATAAATTGATTCAACATGTTTTCAATATTTTGTTCTTGAAGTGACTAGGAGAGATCACTAACAAGGGAAATTTCTTCCAGGTTTTCTTCTCCAAAAGGACAATCTAACCAAAATAAGCTCTCAGCTATGGGCTGTGCTGGTGGGCATAAAGCTAGTATTCTTGTAGATAACCCATCAGAGATGACCATCTCTCCATCCTTACATCCTATGAATGCATTAGCAGTAGCCAGCCAGGGTATTCCTAAAATGATAGGATGCCCCCTAGATGGGTCTTTTGATTGAATAACCATGAAGTCCATGGGATATTCCCATGAGGCTACTGATACCATAATATCATCTAATATCCCTGTAGGTTGTACCATAGTACGATCTGCTAGTTCTAACATTGTTGGGGTAGGGAAGAGGAATGGTCCTAATTGGAGAGCTTCTACAACCGTAGTAGTCATTAGGTTAATAGAAGCCCCTAGATCAATGAGTGTGCTCCCTATAGCAGTGTTGTTAATGAGAACAATTACTACAGGATTTCCTGGATTTGTATACTTCGGAATTCTAGGCTGTTCTGCTATACAATCTAAGATTTCACCTATGACATGTATTGTTGGAGGGTCTTTTTTTTTCTTACCTGGTGTCTTAATGCAAAGTTCTTTTATCACTTTACCAAAGATTGGTATATCTTTAATGGCTTGTAATAAAGGAATCTTAATACAAATATTTTTCAATTCATTAATGATGTTATATTCTGAGTAAGTTACAGGTTTTTCTATTATTAGATGCTCCGGATATGGAAGTGATTTATTTCCCGATATTATTTCTTTATGAGGAAGGTTATGTGTTGAATATTTAGGAACAACCACATTTTCAAGAATGACATCATTCAAAATTTCATTAAGTATATTGTCTTCTTCATTTTCTTCTTGAATAACAACTGACGACTTAGGATGATATTGGAAAAATCTTCCAAACCACAATTGAACTTCATGTATTGGTGCGGACGAAATAGCATATGATGGAAGAGGTAACAACCCAATGTTATTAAGAGCTTGGGTTGGTTTATTGTTAGGATTCGGTATCGGTTGTGCAGTTAATATTGTGGGTCTTGGAGGGTTCATATTCTGGAAATGATGAGGTTGATTTGGGATAGGGGGTAGTGAAGGAGGTGCATATCTAGGTAAAAATTGCTGAACATTAGGTGGGTAAGGATAGTTAGGCATAGGAGGAGATGGTTGGGAAAAATCTTGTCCTTTCCATCCATGAGGCCATTGCTGTTGTTGAGCATTTTGAGGAGGGTACTGCTGTGGCCAATTCTTCCAACTTGAAGTGTTCCATTGTTGCGGAGGTTGATAAGGATGGTAGTAAGGTGGAAATTGGAATGATGGATCCTAACCCAAAGGTTGATCCCTAGGCTTCCAAGGCCTCCTAGATGTTTCAACAAAACTTCCACTCTTGTATACAGCTTGCAACCCAGGAAATGATGTACAACTATCAATGGGATTCTCTTCTGTACAGAGGTGACAAACTGAAACATTGTTTAATGGACATTCTCTTTGAGGATGTTTAGTTCTACACCTAAGGTAGAAAATACTCATTGTTGCATGCTCTTCACCCTGTCTCTTTTTATCTTGTAATGCATCTATCTGGGAACCCATAGCTCCTAAAATATCTGTTTTGAAGTTTTAAAACAGGTTCCCTATCTCTACCCTTGTAACTCCACCAGGAACGGATGTGTTTCCTTTTGGATTTCTAACATAAGGTTCTCGAAAGTGTCTTCCACCTTTCCCTCTGCTCCTAGAGTAATTCCTACATAGTTCAATCTCTGCAAAATATTTATGAGAAATTTCCCCTGCTGCCATGAGATTAAGGCTATCCAAGAATTCTTCTAAGATTCTTTTAAGGAAGAGTGTTCTTACTACATCTTCTCGAAGATCACTAATTTTAGATTTGTGTAACATAGTTAAATCTTTCTAGATAGTCCTCCAGGCTCTCGTCTTCAAGCTGTTGAATTTTAAAAATATCATTACGAGAGTCCTTTGGTCTACGGTAATCTTGATATTTCTGAAGAAATGCATTCTTCATGTCTTCCCAAGATTTAATACTAGATTCTCCCAATCCCATGAACCATCGAATAGAAGAATCTTTTAATGTGGCAGGAAAAAGTTTTAGTTTTTGGCCATCTTGTAGGTAATTGTAACTTCTACACAAAATGTCAAACTCAAATAAGGATGTGTCTGGATCCTCACTACTTTTTCCATAGAAAGTTGGTAGTGAGGAAGGAGGGATAATTTTAATAGTAACATCTTGTGCAATGTCTAAGATTGGAAACCCGAAAGTACCTTCACTTCTAACTTCTCCATCTTCTTCATCTTGTCAGACACGATCTTCATGTTCATCCTCCATGAAGATGCTATTACCAAAGATAGAAAATCTAGGTGGCTCCTTTCTTGGTGAATATGGCTCCTTTCTTTGTGAATATGGGATGTCCCAACGTTCTTTTTCAGGAAGGGTATTCTTCTTTTTAGGAGGAGAATGATCAGCTACGTGGAAATCTAGTCCAGGAGGTTCTACTGTTGTTGTGTCAATTTGTGAGATGACGATGTTTGTAGAGCTCCCAAAAAGAGCATCTACTTGTGCAGGATTGACAAAATCTACCAAATCTGGACCACCCACTATTGAAAAAGTAGTGGCTTTGGGATTTTGTACTAATGGAGGGTTAAGAAGTTTCAAATTTTACCCTTTAGAGTTTCCTCTTGTCTAAGTTCAGTCTCAATACGAGCTTGAGGTTATTCTAGTGGAATTTCTTTATGAACAGACTGTTTTGATGTCCCTATGATTTCCTTTAAAATGTTTCTAGAGAAGGTTTCTTTAGCCTTCCAAGTAGGACTATCCCCTTTAGGTGTCTTCCAATACCTTTCTGTTGAGTTAGTAGTTGGGGTGGCATGTCCCTCGTATAGGTTAGTAGGAATTTGAGTCTTAATCAATCTACCTTGTGAATCTCTAGATCAATTCATGAAAACAAATTATAACTGAAAGAAACTTTGACTGCATAACTACTACTGTTGGGTTTCGGGGATGCTTGTTATAACAGATGCATAGGTTCTTACGTCTCGTCTCATTGCTCACCCACCACAAGCCTAATCTAAGATACCACTAAGTTTTAGAAGAGAAATTCTGCTTATCTTCAACTGAATTCTACCTATTTCAACTCCCCGGCAGTGGCGCCAAAATGTTGGGTCTGTGAGCTATCTCAAATAAAAACAACACCTAATATTAATTATCAACCAGCATCAGTAAACTTAGAGTTGAAGCAAAATATATGCCAAGGTAGAAACGGTTCTAAAGTTTCAGGTTTGTCAGACCTAAAAATGTTTAGTAAGGAAAAAGATCGAAAGATCTTTCAAAATGAAAAACCGAGTTAAATATTTAAGAATACATTTAAATCACATATCATAATAGTACTAGATCATACTACTCTACCTCTATGGCTAATTAATAATAAAAATGGAAACAAATATTGAAATACAAAGTACTTCTAGAAAAATAAGAAACTACTCAATTAAACTTCTAGATAACGACTATGAACATAATCAGATCTATGGATATTAGATGTTTAATAGGGAGAACTTGTAAATCTACATTAATTTAGACTAAACCATCTAATTCCATTCTTATTTATTACGTACATCAAATGTAATAGGAACTGGAGTAAATGTATCGTAATGACTTTCAAATGTAATAAGGAAGCTAAATGGAAGTAAATCTAACTTAACTTCTACAAACAAATGTAAACTAAAAATCAACAAACTACCACTAATTTTAAACATTATGAACTACTATCTATCCATATGTGAACAACATGAAACTAATGTAAGTAGAAGCAAACAGAAAACTTAACAAAGATGTTAAACTGAACTATATTAGATTTGGAAGCAAGTAGAAAACTTGATAAAGATATTTTATTATTAATCCAGACTTTGCAACATGAACATCTTCATTAAATAGAAACTAGTCTTAAGATTAACAAACTAAAAGAATTCAACGAAATGGAATCATCAACTATAACTTGAAAATAAACTATTTAGGAACAACATTCATACATTCTGAACAGTAACCAAGTAACAAAACAGGTTAAAGAACTAAAGTTTAGAAGAAAGGTAAGAAGAGGATAAGGAAGAAGTAAGAAAGGAGGAAACAATGATGACAATTGAATTAAAAACTCCAAGTAACATAAAACAAGATTAAATTACATCTCAAACTATTAAAGAGGAACATGAAGAATGACGATTAAGAGGCAAAATAAGTTAGATTCGGAAAAAGACCTAAAATAATACAGAAAACACACAGGTCCGAATGATGATTCGAACGCCGGTCTGAATGGCAATCCGAATGACGATCCGAATGGAGGAAAACGTTTTAAAGGGAGGGAAAGAAGAGTTTTTGGATGATTTAATTACCAGCTGGCTTTATGCAAATTATCCTACAGTGCACAGGAAGTAGTAGAGAGATGATTAGAGGCTAAGAAATTATCTATGCAAATCATTACTTAAGAGAAAGAATGATTTTGTGAGAAGTAGGAAGAAAGATGGAATAGAAGAAGGGAGATGGTTGGAATAGAATAAAGAAGAATTAACCTACAACAAATAGGAAGAAAAAATAATAGAGGAGAAAAGAAGGAAAGGAATGCTAACTATGGAAGAATATGGAAGCAATATCTAACTAAGATGATGGAAGAAGGACTGAAAAAAAACTACAAATTATTAAACTACTGAACTATTGGTCAACCATTCTAACTCAGAAGAAGGAAGGTTGTATTAACAACAGAATATTAATTACAGAGGGATGAAGATAATACACACAGGAAAACGAATTAAATTACACACATAGGAAATAAACTAGTTAATTGTAAGAAAAGAAATGTAGAAAATGTAAATAAAACCTCCAGTTGATGAGGGGCCCTTCCCAGCAATTGGAGGGTGAACTAGATCAACTTAAGCGACTACCAGCAGAACATCAACAAGCTGCTACGTCCATTAAATTGAGAAAACAGACTCTGTCTTCACACTATCTACAGCTGCAAATGCTTGGACTAAGACTGAAAAACCATCGTAAATTCAGAAGCTAACTCGTCTCAATCACAGAGGCGACTATTTATAAGTTACAATGGGTGAGAGAGTCGATAGAGTCGACCTCTCTAATAATAGGAGTGTTTAAATGATTGTAACTGCTGATTAAATTGATACATGCCAATGCAGGGGGTGTTCTTTAGACTTTTTTGGGGTTAGTTCCTTCTCGGAGTAGCTGCAGCGTCAATCTAACTCAGACGTGGACGAGTAGTGTGTTGGAAGACTGAATCGTGGGCATGTGGACTCCTTCCAGAACAACGACATGAATGAACGTGAGTAGGTGTATGTAACTCCTTTCCAAACGAATAAGAGAGCAGGTGCGCTGGAGTGTTGGTGTGGGCATGGAAGTTATGTTGGCAGGCTAAATGTGGACGGCTGGACTCCTTCCAGAATAATGGCACGAGCGAGAGCTTAGCCAACACGCATGACTCCAGGATGAATGCACAGACGAATCAAGGCTTGGAGCATTCACGTGGATGTGAGATGTGTTGTCAGGCTTGGCGAGCATGAGGATGGATCTTCTAGAGCAATAGCTCATTAACGAGGCCCATTGTATGTCGAACATAACCCATGTGTCTTTCTCTTCATTCAATGGTCTAATATGTGTCAACCACGTATTTCGTGGGCTAAACGGAGCGCTGAACAATGAGCTGAAAGCATTTTAGGATGATCACGTAGTGGATGGGATAAATGATGGGTAACTTGTAAATCGTAGCCTGTCAATTAAAACCATAAATGTTAATTATGCCCAAAAACATCATTTAAATCATAAATAAACCATAATATACGAAATATAACAAGATTTGCATGGTAAGTGAATTTGTGCAAACCTCGACTGTTTGATGAGCTGAATGGCTAAGAAAACAACTTACTATAGCAAAAATGATAGAAATAACGCCACTTCGAGTAAATTAAATGATAAAAAATGGTGACAATATTGGACACCAACAATGGTTACTTTGGATTCTCCGAGATATGAGCATGATGATGAGCTATTGTTGACTATGGTTTACTTTGTTTGACTATGGATAAATTTAGTTGACTAATTGACTATGGTTGACAATGTTTAAGTATGATTTACTTTGGTTGGCCATAATTAAATCTAGTTTACTATGGTTGCCTTAATTCCACCACAATTGACTTTGGTTGAATAATTTACTATGGTTGACTATGGATGACCATGGTTGACATTCATGGAATATGGTCGACTTTGGTTTACTATGGATGAATTTGTTAGGCAGTAAGAGACTATGGTTAACTTTGTTTGACTATGGTTGACTTTGGTTGACTAATTGACTATGATTGACTATGGTTGACTTTGATTAAATATGGTTGAATTTGGTTGACTTTAGTCGAATATGGTTAACCATGGTTGAGTATGGTTGACTTTGTTTGAATTTGGTTGACTCATTGAATATGGTCAACTATGGTTTACCATGGTTGATTAAGGTTTACCATGGTTGACTATGGTTGAATTTGGATGTTCATGGTTGACTGTGGTTGACTTTGGTTAAACTATTTTAAAATTTTAAATATATATCATTCATATCAAATATATTTATCATATGAGTTTAAATGTTGTAAGTAAGTAATTAATATTGTTGACTTTGGCTTAATGTCAATATTATTAAGCCATAATTGGCTAAATGACTTTGGTTGTTTTTGCATGGTTGACGTTGGATTACTTTGGTTGTTTGGGTATGTTTTCCTTTGGTTGACTTTGCTTGAATTGTTTACATCGTTTACATGATTTGGAGGATGATGTTTACATTGATTGGTTGATCATGTTAACATTGTTTACTTTGGTTGACTTTGAACCTTACATTATTTGGTTGACCATGGTTGACTTTTGTCGGCCTTGGTTGTTTGGTTGAATTTCATTAACTTTGGTTGTTTGGGCATGGTTGATTTTGGTTGACTTTGGTTGACTTTGGGCATGGTTGTCTTTAGTTGTTTAGCCATGGTTGGCTTTGGATGACTATGGCTGTTTAGGCATGGCTGACTTTTGATGACATTATTTTACATTATTTGTATGAATTTTATTTACATTTTTTTGTTGACCATGGTTTAGTATCTTTAACAATGGTTTACATTATTTGGGCATGGTTCACCTTGATTGAGTTTGCATGAAATAGGTTGTTTTGTTGACTTTGGTTGTTTGAGCATGGTTTCGTTGACTAGGCTTGAATTTGTTTTACATGGTTTGGTTGGCCAAGGTTGACCATGGTAACATCGTTTCGGCATGGTTGACGTTGTTTGATTGGGCACGGTTGACCTTGGTTGTTAGGTTGACTTTGGATTTTTTGGTTGAATTTGATTAACTTTAATTGTTTGACTACGGCTAAGTTTAGTTGACTAATTAACTATGGTTGACCATGAATAACTATGGTCATCTATGTCTGACTATGGTTCACTTTAGTTGACTATTTGACTATGGTTGCCTTAATTTACATTAATTATTATTAAATGTAATTTAATGTAAATTAAAAAAATATTAAATATATTAATATTGTATTCATATTAGAAATTATATTTAATTATAAGAAAAAGATATTCACCATCATTGAATTTAAAATCATATGGTTGATTATAATTCCACTGTTATTTGATTATTGTTGAATTTGGTTCACTTTGTTTGCCTATGGTTGATTTTAGTGAACCATGGTTGACTATAGTTGACTATGGTTGATTTTGGCTGACCACGGTGCACCATAATTGACTTTAATTGGTCACGGTTGACTTAAGTTTACTTTGGTTGACTTTGTGCTACTATGGTTGACTTTGGTTAACTTTTGCTTGACCATGGTTGACTTTGGCTAGTTGACTTTGGTTCACCTTGATAGAGTAGTAATTGAAGGATTAAGCTCTCGTTACTGTAGAGCGATATAACAACATTATGAAATCGAGGAAATTGCCCTACAAATATTTGAAGAAGAATGCACATGATCTGCAAACCATGATCACAGAATCAATAAAAGTACCATCATGGTGTAATATGGTTTGCTATGGTTAACTATGGTTGACCAGGGTTAACCATGGTTTACTTTGATTGAACTTGGTTTCAACCATGATTGGATATGGTTGAGTGTGGTTTACTTTGTTTGACTGTGGTTGACTAATTGACTATGGTTGACCATCATTGAACATGGTTGAATATGGATGGACATAAGTAACTTTGGTTTATTATGGTTGACCATGATTGACTATGGTTAACTTTGTTTGACTATGGTTAAATTTGGTTGACATGTTGACTATGGTTGACTATTGTCAATTATAGTTGAATTTGCTTAGCCACAATTGACTATGCTTAAATTTATTTTCCTTTGGTTAACATAATAACTGTAGCTGACCATGGTTGACTTTGGTTCCTATGGTTGTCTTTAGTTTACTATGTTGACTAATTGACCATGGTTTACTACGATTGAATTTGGTTGACGATGATTGAATTTGTTTGACTGAGGTTGTTGATGAGTCCAAGATACAGGTATTTGATAACTTTTCCCCACAACAAAAACACAAGAAAGGGTGAAGAAATACATTTGTTTTGTGGGAGAAATGATTTAACTTGATTATTTAATGAAGTTGTTTTAAAGATTATTCTTATATGTTTAAATGCGTGTTCAATAAACTAATTATGTGAAAATCAAGTATGATTAAGCAGGTCCAAGTACACTAAAGGACAAACACGCAGATCAAGCAGTGGACTGAAAGTTTATGCAAAAATTAGCGCCATTTTCCTGATTTCTAGGGAGAACACATGTTCAAACAGAATCGGAAATTAGACATCTAAGTTAGGTTAAGCATTAGAGGCATATATATACAGGCCTCTCGGATAGCGAGAGGATCCTGTTGCCATTTTTGAGAATCATTGTTTTACATTTTTATACTGTCAATATACTTTGAGTTACAGACTTTTGTTAAACTATGAAGATGTTATTTGAATAAATATTTGATGTTGCTTTCAATTCAGCGTCTATAAGTTTCCTTCACTCCTGAGTATGGGTTGGAGAGGGCCCCTCCAACATGTAAGTCAGGATATCTTACTGTTCAAGTATTTTTCATTATGTGTTTTACATTGACTGAAATCTATGTTACATATGAAATCATTTGAATGGCGTTAATTAATATGATTTGATTTCTGTAGTAATGTGACTAGTCTGATTCCATAGTAGTTTATAACACATTTTGTAGTTCGGTAACACTGTTTCAGTAGTACTGTAGCAGCATTCTTCCAAAGCACATTTTGATCATCTATTTCCTTATGTACTTGCATTGCTTTTGAAACAATGATCCAGATCTTAAAGCTTAGGAACTCTCCCATTATTATTGTTGCTCATAAAGATTGCTTACTTTCAATACTATGGTTAATTAATGATATTCACTTCTTGAAATTCTGATTATTTCGTAGCATTAGATAATGGTATTCTGAACTTGGTTTTGGAAATTGAATAGGTTAGACCAGCCTTCTAGTTTTATTAGATTATAGTAATTGTTTATTAGATTAAAGATCCAGCTTTCATTATTTTAGAATAGATCTGCTACATTTTCAGTATTCACTTTCATAGTCTAAACTCTCTATTTTTTAGCAAGTCAATTCTTAGGAACATATTTATTGTTTTCAACATTTAAATTCTTTAATATAGATTTACTGTCTTCAGTACTTGAACTTCTTAGCATAGGTATCTTTCAGCCATAGATTAGGCAATCCTTTTCCAGCTTATTTGATTTCTTTTAGGCAAACTTTAAACATTCATGCCAACACCCAACCGCAACAAAGCCTATCCTATAAGAGCACATATAGTGCCTTCACCTATGAAGTTTGTACGTCCCCCGAGTTGATAATTAAAGTAGGCTCCTAGTCTAGCTGCCCTCATTAGGCATCCATTTTGAGAGCTCACCACTTTTTGGCATCATTGTCGGGGAGGTGCTAAATATTTTAGCAGACATCTTCAACAAACAAAAAAAAAGAAAAAAATCGTATTAAAAAAAATAATAATAATAAAATATTTTTACCAATGAATGCCTCGTCGACAAAGGGATAGGTTTGGACGCTTTCTTCCTAAGCGTCCCATGAGAAACAACAGTAACAACAGTTCTTACCACTCTCAGTTTGAATTTCTAAAATCTGAAAACAAAACTGACTCCACATATGATCCAAACAGAGACAACTTCTCTACTCGTTCCAGCTCAAACACCAATATGGCAGACGAAGAAGAGGAACCTAGGGAGATGTTCACCTTCCCCATTAGAATACCTCTTGGAGATGCTAGGATGAAGAATATCAACCCTAACAATTTTTCAAACTTCCATGGATTGAATTTAGAAGTTCCCAACACATTCCTATTTGAATTTGAGGTAGTTTGTAGATCCTTTGATTACACTACAGATGCAAAAAAGCTAGGAATTTTTCCCTCCACACTGAAAGATTTATCACTTAGGTGGTTCATGAGTTTAGAAGGAAATAGTATTTTCAGTTGGGACCAGATGAAACAAGCATTCCTAGAAAAATATAGGGACTAATACAAAGCAAAGAATACAAGGGATGAAATATTTAGGATGCAGCAAGGAGACCGTGAATCCTTAGAAGAATATGCCCAGCATTTTCAGCTCAGCTACAAATGAGCTAACCATTGCACCCTAGACCCTGAATCGTTGAAACTTGTACTTCTTAGAGGGATCAAAAAAGAGAATTTTGAGATCTTAAACCTCTTAGGAGATGGAGACATATTTCAGAAGACCTATGACCAAATACTACAGATCTTCAAGAACCATTCTAGGTCTAGGAAAAGCAAGAATTGGACAAGAGATACACATCTACCCGTAGGACCCTCATCATCTTCAGGAACTAATCTTACAAAATCTGATTTAGGAAACCTGTTAGATGACATGAAGACCGACATCTTACAATATCTAGCCATGCAACTTGATGCACTTCAGATAAAAAATAATCAGGATTAAATTAACTAAGCCTTGGCAGTATTATGTCCTCGTTGTAGAAAGAAACATGAGAAGGCAGTGCACTTTAAACACCATAGAAATATGTGGTCTCTGCACTAACGACCACTCCACTGATAAATGTCCCCTCTTACCCTCATGTAAGGCTGCTATTCAATATCCCACAACTGAAGGAGCAATAGAAGAGCTCTGTTTTACAAATCAAAGAAGGAGCAATTTTGTTAGACCATACCAACCTAGCAATCAAGCCTACTATAATCAGGGCCAGTAGAATTGGAATTCTGCACCAACTCCATGGAAAGCACAGCCAAATCCAAATCAATGGCAGCAAAATCAACAGACTTATCAGCAGAATCAGGAAACTTAATAACCATCCTATCAACAATCTTATTACTCACCGTCTTACCCTCAATACCCCCCACTGTTTCCTCCATCAACCACGAATTATGTAAATCAATAACCCCATCCATCAAATTGGATAGCCCCATTACAATAGCTACTTATTATGCCGCCCCCCACAGACTCAACCACCCCCAGACCCCCACCAATTCCATCCCAACCCATCCCAAACCCTAATAATAATAGACCTCCACAACAGCAATAGACTTATAACGCTGACATCACAGAATTTCCTACCTATGTCGTATACACCATGGAAATAAACGAAATAAACCTCAGATCTGGAAAAACATTGCAAAATACATCCACACATAACATACAACAACCTAAATCTCAAGAACAAACAACACAACCCTATGTTTAGTATCCGAATGAACCAAACCCTCAAGAGGAAGAAACTCAAACACTCCAACGAAACAAAAATCCTCCATTTCCAGAAAAAACTTATATGCAGTACAAAAGAGGAGGAAGAAAATGCAATCTTAAACGAATTAAAGCACTTAAACATCCAGATTCTAATTTTACAAGCAATAAGGGATGTGCCCATATGTAACAAATTTATTAGAGAAACTTGTCTGAAGAAACCAGGGAGGAGGAAGCGTGATCCACCGACCATAAATGTAATAGGACAATTAGCTGATTTGATGTTGGGTATCATAATTAACCGTAAATATCTGGATCCAGGTAGTCCTGTAGTGAACATCACCATCAATAAGAAACAAATAAATATAACCTTAATAGATTTCGGAGCTGCTATCAATGTGATGACGAAGGAAACCATGATATACCTAGGACTCCAATCAATGGTCAGACCAACAACTACAGTACTCCAGCTAGCTGACACATCCACTGTGAAACCCGAAGGGATTCTCAAATACATTATGATCAACATTGAATCATGGGAATATCCAACTGATTTCATAGTCATTGAAGTAAAAAGTAAACTTAGTGGTTATCCAATCATACTAGGTAGACTGTGGTTGGCAACTACAAACACTTACATAGGTTTCCGATCAGGAAACATGACTGTCACTAGTGGACATGCCAGGAAGAAAATCACGATTTACCCACCAGCAAGGAAATCTTCAGACTTAGAATACCAAAATTGGAGTGATGATTATAACGACACACCAAATCAAAACCTACGACCTGTTCTAACAATTGATGTTGCACTATCATTAAAATCAATAGATGAAGATGGTCATATAGATAGGTTCATACAAAATGCATATTCTAACAATGTTGGTCTTGAAATATTTTTTGACATAGAGAAGCAACAAGAAGGCGAAAGTTCAAACCAGAACTTAAATAAAATGTGGGCAGAAGTGCTATCTCTGCAAGAACAATCACAGAAATCAAAGACAATGGAAATTATGCTTGGAAAGATGGTCAACATCAATTCCAATCTCAAGCCAGAGCAAGTAGCATAGTTAATGAAAGTATTATCACAACAACATAGAGCTTTTGCATGGACATATGCAGACATGAAAGGTATACATCCTGATATTTGCAAACATTACATTTACATCAAAGAAGGTTCTATCTCTATTAGGAAACCACAAAGAAGGTTGAACCCAACATTAAAAGACATTGTCAAAATAGAACTACAAAAGTTATTAGTTGATGGGTTCATATATCTCATCTCTGACAGCGAATGGGTCTCACCACTGGTAATAGTCCCTAAGAAAGGAGACAAATGGAGAATTTGTGTGGACTATAGAGAGCAAAGTAAAGCAACCAAGAAAGATCACTTTCCACTACCATTTATAGATCATGTGCTGGACACATTAAATGGGAACAAGTATTTTTCATTCTGAGATGGTTTCAGTGGGTACAACCAAATTTTTATACACCTAGGTGATCAAGATAAGACAACGTTTACATGCCCCTGAGGTCATTATGCATACAGATTTCTACCCTTTGGGTTATGTAATGCTCCAACAACATTCCAAAGGGCCATACTAATTATATTCTCTGAATTCATAAATGATCAAATGGAAGTCTTCAGTGATGACTTTACACCCTATGGATAGAACTTTGACCAAGCATTGACCCATCTTGAATTGGTATTAAAAAAATGTATTGAGATGAGCCTATGTCTGAGCAATGACAAATGCAGAATGTTAATGGAAGAAGGCATCGTTCTAGGACATCATATATCACAGAGGGGGATAGAGGTTGATCAAGCAAAAATCTCAGTAATCAAAATGCTTCCACCACCTATTAAACAAAGGGATGTGAGAAGTTTCCTTGGGAAAACAGGGTACTACAGGAGGTTTATTGAAAATTATAGCAGGATTGCTACCCCAATGTTTGCACTTCTCACAAAAGACACTGAGTTCATATGGACAAACCATTGCATGACAACATTTGATAACCTCAAGGAGAAAACAATTACAGCTCCAGTACTCCAAAGACCAGACTGGGAACTTCCATTCCACATCCACTCCGATGCATCAGATAAGGCAATTGGGTATGTCCTTGCACAAGAAAAAGAGAAAAAACCCTATGCAATAGATTATATTAGTAAAAATTTAGCAGGGGTAGAATTAAATTATACTGTCATCGAGAAGGAATTTTTGGCTGTCATACATGCAATTAATAAATTTAGGAACTATATCACTGGCTACCAAGTCTTTGTTCATACAGACCATTCAGCCATAAGATATCTAATGAACAAACCCAACACAAGTGCTCAAGTCATTAGATGGCTGCTACTACTCCAAGAGTTTGACATCACAATTTTAGACAAACTAGGTAAACACAATGTAGTGGCTGACTTTCTATCTAGGCTGACACATGGACAAGACAATGAAGTAATCAATGACAATTTTCTAGATGAGCACCTTTTTTCCATATCCACAAGAAGTCCATGGTTTGCTGACAGAACAAACTATTTAGTCTCTGGGAAGTTTCCATAACATTACAGTTATAAAGAAAAGACAAAAGTAATAAGGCAAAGTGCCACATACACATGGATAGAAGGCATACTCTTCAAACAAGGACCTGATCAAATACTCAGAAGGTGCATTAGAGAAGATGAGGTGCATGACATAATGCATGCCACTCACAATGAACCATGTGGAGGACACTATGTTGCAAAGAGGACAACCTATAAAATTTTACAAACAGGGTACTATTGGCTAACACTCCACAAAGATGCTTACGAATATGTTTCACACTGTGATGACTGCCAAAGGATGGGAAAACCAACACAAAAAGAAGAAATGCCACTCCATCCATAGATCTCCTTGGAGGCATTCAAAAAATGGAGATTTGATTTCGTTGGTCCAATCAACCCATAGTCAAATCAGAAAAGATACATCCTAGTATGCACTGACTACCTTATAAAGTGGACTGAGGTAGCAGCACTTGCTGCAGCCAATGAAACCAACACGGAAAAATTCTTCACTAAGCAAATATTTCACAGGTTTGTAGTACCAAGAGAACAAGTTTCTGATCAAGGCCCACAATTTACATCAAATTTAATAGAAGACTTGCTTAAAAGAAACAATGTCAAGCACATATAGTCCTCCTCCTATCACCCTCATGCAAATGGTCAATCTCAGTTAACCAACAGAGAATTAGAGAGGATTCTGACAAAGACAATCCAAATCCACAAAAGAGATTGGGCTGATAGACTGAGTGAGGCAGTTTGGGCCTATAATACCACATGGAAGACAACAACAGGATTCACGCCTTATGAACTAGTATATGGAAAGAAAGTCATGCTGCCAATTGAATTTGAAATAAAAACATTAAGAATTGCAGCAGAATTGAATATGGAACTATCAGAAATACAACAAGAATGCCTGCTATAATTGAATCAACTGGATGAGCAACGCCAGCAAGCACTTTCCCACATTGAAATCATCCAGCAACAAAGAAAGAAGTGGCATGACAAACACGTAAAGGATAAAAGGTTCAAGGGAGGTGACTGGGAAAACTAACAACCAGATGGCTCGGACCTTACATAATTCAAAATATCTATGACAATGGAGCTGTAAGGATCATCACAATTGATGAAGAAGAGTTTCCTATGATAGTAAATGGACATCGCTTCAAATTTTACAAGAAACCACAATCAAAGGAGGAGTTTACACAAGTACTCTACCAGCAACAACTGATGCTGATAGAGAGAATTGAAAATAATTGAAATTCAGTTAAATATATATATATATATATATATATATAGAAAAAAATAAAAAAATAAAAAAGAGAAAAAAGAAAATATTTTCTAAAAAAAAAAAAAGGGAAGCAGAATAGAAAAACTGAATGAAAAAAGAAAAGAAAAAAAAACAAGAAAAAGAATAAGAAAACAAACATGACAAAGGGAGATGAGAAAAATGCCAAATAAAAAACTACCTAAATTATAAGGTAAAGCTATAGGGAATCATGCATCTCCACGAAGGCACAGCATGCAAAATGCAGAAAATCAACAATCAAGCAAGCCAGTCATATATTACAGTCAGCAGCAAAGATATCATACTACAAAATTCAATCAAGTGAGCTTGATATTATTCAAAATCTGCTGCTATTGAAGCAATCATGTCATCAAAATTCAAGTGAGCCAGAAATCTAATCAAGTGAGCCCAATCATTTTCAACCATTAAAGCAATCGATCAAGCCATCCACGTCTACAAAAGAAGACATCAGAGGGGTATCAACTAAACTACAGAATTTATTTCAAGCAAACAAAGATATCCAATCACATCTATTATTTCATGCGAGCTTTCCATCTATTCAAGAGAGCGAGCATAGATTACAACAATACAATGAACAATCCGAAACCCAATGCAAAAGCATCATCACAAATTCAAATCAGAAACAGGCACAAAATTCAAAAGCAGCCAATACAACAAATTCAAATGAATGCAAGGAAAAAGCATCAAGCGCACGTAACTACTAACATGCCCAAATTCACTACAAACATTGTGAAATCTACTATAGAATCCGCATGCATAAAAATCGGGCCAGATCATCAAATCACGTACGCTAAAACATTACAAGGTAATCTCTAAACATCTTTGTTTTATTTTTAAGGCCAAATCATTATCCTGCAAGATATTTGTTTTATGAAGCCAAGGACAGTTTCAATCTTCATTCGGCGGCACAATTCAATTCAAAAGGCCTCAATAAACCATGATTGCTACCTAAGTCATATCAACCTTAATGAATCATGATTACTACCTTTGTCATGTCAGCAAATGATAAACCCGCATCTAGCCACCATACTTCCAAATAATTAGAGCAAATGGGTCAAGATACAATCATGAAACAAAAAGCAGGGCTTGATTAAGCAAAAGGTGCAACAAATTTTAATGAGCATAAGTGCGGAAAGGCAGTTAAGTAAGGCTACATGATCTTCCAAAAAGACATTTTTGCATATACCAAACCTCTCAGAACTCTCCAGAAGCAAGAAACTGGAAGCTAGTGTGGTCACACAGACAACAATTTAGCCATCGAATCAATAATCAACCTCGACCATTTGAGGGAAGATAGCCACACTCCAAGTACTGATTTAATGTTACAGTAAAGGATTTCAGGATGATAAAAGGTTTCAAGAAAAGCGAACCAGAGGCACACAGAGCTATTTATCAGAACCCACAAATCCTAGCAATCATCCGCAGCACGGGTTGGATGCCTTTCATCTTAGGATTGAGAGGATACAATGCAGGGGTGTCTATGGAGTTTGCAAGAAATTTAAAACATATCAAGGATGAACAGTTCGTCACTTGAATGAAGGGGTTACGTATAAAGTTGGATGATGAAGTAATTGCCAAATTCACTGGTCTACCAATGGACCTGCATTGGAGCAGGGATGATCGGGAGGCAAACCATGAAGCAAAGGCAACATTTTTCAAGCAAGAAGAGGTTTACGTCGAAGATAAAAATGGTGTCAAAAGACTCTCCATGCCAGAACCATGGGAGGAAATGGCTGCAATCGTCCATAAGTACATAACATGCACTGGTAGGTTAAGTTATGTCCCCATTTTTCATTTTCGAATTCTAGAACTATTGAGGCACATGGCCCATCTTCCACCAAACGACAACATTAGTATTCCATACTACCTGCTCCAATCTCTAGCAGAAATGAGCAAGAAAGTGATTAAAGGAAAGGAGGATGCTTTAGCCCATCATGGGATGATCAAATTAATCATTTGTGAGGATTTAAAAGTGCAGATCGCAGAGCTTTCTTGGGAAGAATTCGTGTTGGTATCTGCTGAAGATGTTCAAAGAATGAAGGGTACACCCACAGTCGGTGTACCTATACTACCTTGATCAATGAACAATACTGCCTCTACATCAGGGACGAAAAGGAAAATAGACCTAGACAGTGTGGCTAATACCCTTGTGAAGATAAAGCATTCACGAGATGACTCCCCCAAAATGAACCTAGGGATTTCTGCCAGTAATCAGGGGTTGAAGAGATAAAGTAAAAGATTCACTCAAACATCCAGAATCCGAATTGCCAAGGAAGAGAAAAGGGAACCTAGTCCCTGTGAAAATCCTCACAGGAGATCTAAGAGATGATGTATACCTCACAATAGTAATTATGATTAAGCAGGAAAATAGAAGAAGAGTGAATGATACAGTATAATGAGCAACATAATAATATGGTACAGTAGAACTCAGATAGAAGCAATACTACTTCACACACACTAATTAATTAATCACAACATGGACAAATAAATAGTACAATGGTAGAGAGGATTCGAATGCCTAAGGTGGCAATTCGAATTAGCCTCTCAGAGTGATCATAAGATCAATAGAGTGTCATGGGAGCACAACTAGGTGTCCTCATGATCATCGAAGCACAACTGGAAGTCTTCATCATCATCAGTGGAGTCATCAATGCTCAAGTAACTATCAACCATCAGTCAAACTGAGTCTGGTAGATGTAACTAAGTGTAAGTAACTATAACTGAGTGTAACTAAGTGTAACTGACTGTAACTGACTGTAACTGAGTGTAACTGAGTGTAACTGACTGTAATTGAGTGTAACTGAGTGTAAACTGAAGACAACTAGACTGGTAGGTGAAGAAGGGCGAGTTGGTTCCTAAAATCAAGGAAGAAGGGTGCATTAAGCAACTGGAGGGCTAAAACTGAATAGTGAAAAGCTCCTGGGGGTTGGCTAATTGAGGGCTAGGTGCTAGACTGATGACTGGGATGCATGCAAACCCTATAATGCATGCAAACCCTAAAAGTGCATACATGACTGAAAATGTAAATGATCAAAATAATGGTGGGACTAGGATGGAGTATAGGAATATCCTAACACCCCCCCTTAATCCATCCTAGGACCTGGTAACTAAGACCAAAGGTCACCCAATACAATGAATAATAACAATCAATAAACCAAGGAAGTGGAAAAATTTCATGGGAAACATACCCCCTCCTCAAAAAACAGAATATAAGGCACACATAAAAAATAAATGCTCCAAACTCAAGTAGGTGTGATGGTTGGTCATATGTCTAGAGGTATCTTCTTCTTTGGAAGAAGTGGATCATGCTCAAAAAACATGTGCTTGTACTTGCTCTTCAGATCGAATGTGATGAGAACAAATTCAAAAGTATGAGGATGATCCTTGAACTTGTGATTCGAATTAGCTGAGGTAGGATCAAAATCATGAATATGCAGATAGTCTTTTGTCTTCTCCTTCGAACCATCATGGGTGAGATTATGCCAAAAAGAACCATCAAATAATAATTGCTTGAAATCCAAATCAGATTTAAGACTTGAAGAATAGTTTCTTGAGATCTCCTTTGAACCAACAAGGGTGAGATCAAAACTATCATATGCATGAGAAATTATCCCAAGTGAATGGCAATGGTTTCTTGAGATATCCTTTGAACCATAAGAGGTGAGATCAAAACCAATGGATTCATGAAAAATTATCTCAAGCGGGTGGCAATGGCCATATTCTTCAATAACCTTCTGAAAGCATAAATTAATGATCATATAATAGTAAATAAGAGATGATTGCTTGAGAGGAGCGAATGCATTACCTCCAATAGCTGATTTTACCTCCGAAATAATCATGTGATCATGATGCAAACCAACAGACTCTGGTGCAAGAGATGATTTAGGACCTTATGCAATATCTAGAGTTTGATCTGGCACAAAAAGAGAAGAAAGTTGGAGCATGAGTGGAGAATCTGCAAGTTCTTTGTCAACAACTTCAATATGAGATGATACTGGTTCATGATCTGAGAGACCATCAAGGGGAGCGAATGCATCACTTTGCTTGCTTTCGAATGGGTTTGGATGAATCCCTTCATTTTTTCTACCAAAGTTTTCATCCAGGTGAACCCATAACTCTTTTGGAGTCCATAACTCTATTGGAGTTTCAACACCATCATGGTATTGGAAATGAAATCTCAGGTATTTAGTCAAAGAAAGCATCATTCTTCCAAAGGCCATGTCACCTTTATTCAACCAGTCAATATTCTCTTCAGAGGATTTGACCTCTCTTTCAAAATAACAATCAAAGAGATCATGGCTCTTCAAATATGCTATCGCTCTTGGTTTCCATTCATCATAGTTGAATGAAGAAAGAGAATTAATTCCTGATGGATACATAGAAGTTGTAGAATACCTGCAAAAACAATATAAAATAACTGCAACTGCTACTGCTGCAAAAATGAAGAAACTGCTGCACTCAAAATCTTGGTAATAACTTGTAAAAAACTCTCAAGAATGGAGATAAACAATACTCTCAACATGTTCTGATACCATGTGAAAATCCTCACAACAGATCTAAGAGATGATGTATACCTCACAAGAGTAATTATGATTAAGTAGGAAAATAGAAGAAGAGTGAAAAATACAGTATAATGAGCAACAGAATAATATGGTACAGTAGAACTCAGATAGAAGCAATAATACTTCACACACACTAATTAATTAATCACAATATGGACAAATAAATAGTACAATGGTAGAGATGATTCGAATGCCTAAGGTGGCAATTCGAATTAGCCTCTCAGAGTGATCATAAGATCAATAGAGTGTCATCAGAGCACAACTAGGTGTCTTCATGATCATCGGAGCAAAACTGGAAGTCTTCATCATCATCAGTGGAGTCATCGATGCTCAAGTAACTGTAACCATCAGTCAAACTGAGTCTAGTAGGTGTAACTGAGTGTAACTAACTGTAACTGACTGTAACTAAGTGTAACTGAGTGTAAACGAAAGACAACTGGAGTGGTAGGTGAAGAAGGGCAAGTTGCTTCCTAAAATCAAGGAAGAAGGGCGCATTAGGCAACTAGAGGGATAAAACTGAATAGTGAGAAGCTCCTGGGGGCTGGCTAACTGAGGGCTAGGTGCTGGGCTGATGACTGGGATGCATGAAAAATGCATGCAAACCCTAGAATAAATGATCAAAATACTGGTGGGACTAGGATGGAGTATAGGAATATCCTAACAGTCCCCTAGTTCAAAATGTGTCTGATGAGGACAATGATCTTTGGGTAGATTAGGGGGATCCCACCACACTAGAAGAGCTAGATGAACAAGAAGAGCAAGATGCAGAAGCGGAGCAGGATGAGCAAGAAGAGAAGGATGAACAAGAGGAGCAGGATGAACAAGAAGAACAGGATGCAAAAGAAGAACAGAATGCACAAGAAGAGCAAGAAAACTTCTAGAGGAACCCTCCTAAGCACAATGAAAACCCTGGGTCGAAAACCAACTTGCTGAGGCACAGGAATAATTAGAAAAGCTCAGAAAGGAGCTGGAAACATTGAGAATTGAATCAGGAAGCCAGCCCACATCACCCCCATTTACATCTGAAAAGACACAGATTCTGAAAATGCATCATGGGGGGGAGCTAAAAATGGGGTGAGCAGAAAAATTTAGCACTTAAAGAGAAATTGGCTGAGGCATAAGGGGAGCTAACCAAAAAGAACCAAGAGATTGTTCAACTGAGGGACGTTTTGGCTACTACCACTAAAATATATGATAAACTACTGGACCTCAGGCCGCTATCAGCAATTTATGCAATTTATCTACAGGAGAAGTGGGGCAAATTCCAACTCCAAAGGTTAAAATAGGGACTCTGTGAAGAACCTACAATAATTAATTAATGAAAACACACAATATAGTAGAAATAATGAACTCAGAATCAATTTTATATTGATCGCAGGCCACTTCGAGGGGGCAACCTCCTTTGAGCAAGATCAATACAAATAACTTCATGGTACCTTCATTGGTCTCAACAAAAACTTATATACTAAGTCTAGGCACCAATATCATGTGTCAATAAAAACCTTGGGCCAATACAAAATATGGATCAACAATTACTACGGGACGACTTACAAAGCATATGCATCCAACAACAATAATACAAACTATGGATCAACAAATACTATGGGATGACTTACAAAGGATATGCATCCAACAACAATATAATAACAAAGTAAATAGAAGGGTTGACATGGGTTCTTAACATTCCATCTTCCTTAGAAAAAGCTTTGTCCTCAAAGCTTTAGATGTGGAAATTGATGCAGAATCTGAAGAAGTGGTTCCCCTATAGCATCCTCGGGTTGCATTCTGGGCCACTGACGCCTTGTGAGTTTCAGGGAGGGTTGCTTGGAAGTATGTAGACGAAGAAGAACCATATCAGCGCATGAAAAGTGCGCTCAAAACAGTGTTGATCAGATTGTTGTTTCAGTCGAATTCTTTCCATGTGAATATTATCCTGCCGAATGAGAAAAATCTTATCGCGGTTTTGAAGAACTGAGTCAATTGCCTGAACTGGGGATCTGTTGAGGGTGCATGGAAGAAGAATTGGCGGTGCCTGTCCATAGACTACTTTATATGATATCCTTTTAGATGTGGTATTTTACCACTCGAGTGCTTCTAGGAAATCCATAGAAATAGTTGTCCAAATCTCTGTAGGGATGGGAAAGGGTTCGAGTAGTCCCAAAACGAGTGTCGTTTCACCCTTGTTGTCCTGGAAAGTATAACAGTCAGCCACCATCTGTTGAATTTTAATTTTTAGTCCCTGCCAAAAGAAGTTACATTGTTTCTAGTCATACATTTTGAGGAACCCAGAGTGCCCTACTGATGGAGAAGCATGAAGTGCATAGAAGAGATAGCCCTGTTGAACAGATTGCAACCAATTGAGAACAAACAGAGAAATAGCTGGAAGAGAAACTAGGTCATCAAATGTGCGAGAAGGAGCATCTGCCACCATATTGTCCTTACCCTTCTTGTAAGTGATCGCATAGGCATAACACATGAGTTGGATAACCCATTTCAAGTGTGCTGGGGAGGAGACCCATTGTTCCAGGAAATTTTCCAGAATCTGGAGATCAGTCTTGATGCATAAATAATTCCCTAATAGGTATGGCTTCCACTTCTATACTACATGCAAAATAGCCATCATTTCCTGTTGACATGTAGATGCGGATAAATTCTTACCAGAAAGGTCTCTTGAAGGTGACAATCCCACTGGTTCAGCAAAGACACCTGCATATCTATAAAAGGAAGTAGGGGAGACCATTGATGGGTGCATATGAATGGAATGGAGTTGAGCGATGACACAATGTGAATTCTTCTTAAGGATCTTTTTCAAGCGATGTGAACTGATGATGTGGAGAGACCCTTGTTGTAATCCCTTAAATTTATGTTGTTTCCGATTGATTGAAAACTGCATCCAAAGTTCAGCAAAATCCCATAAGATGGGGCCAAGTGTGCGTAACCATTGAACTCCCAAAACCACATCACATCCGCCTAAGGACAAGGAAAACATGTCAGAGCGCAGGTTATAATTTTCCAGAGAGATACGCTCATTGTGACACTTTCTCTTGCAAGGTAAGGTGCCTCCATTGGCAACCATGACTTCAAAGTTGGAGCAAGGATGGACAAAACAATCAACATGTTTGGCAATCTGAGGGTCAATGAATTTATGAGTGCTACCAGAATCAATGAGTATTGTAAGAGGAAGCTTCTTGAAGTAACCCCTGACCCGCATTGTTTGGGGGGTGGTGACGCCAGATAAAGCATGGAGAGATATCTCTGGGTGGTATTCCTGAAATGGAAGGTGAATAGGAGGCTCTTGAATGTCGACCTGATCATCCGGCATATCTGGAGCCTCTTCACCAACTTCAGAGGTGAGCGGAGAATCCACATCCAAGAGATAGATATTTTGTTGAACACATCTATGTCCCCAAGTGAATTTTTCATCACAATTATAACAAAGCCCTTTTTCTCTGCATGCCTACATCTCTGTTTCAGACAAATACTTGATAGGAGTTGGTCGAGGAGCTGGCGGGATGGGAGGTCATCAAGAACCCATATTTCAGAAGGGAACAAAAGTGGGTTTGGAGCGCTGTTGGGCAGAAATCTTGTCTTCTGCCAACTTAGCCGACCCCAGGGCTTCCATCATTGTGTTGGGACAGAACATTTTGACCTCTAGGTGGATTTCATCCTTAAGACCACTGATAAAACAACTCCTATAGAAGTCATCGGACAATCCTTCTGTTTGGTTGGCTCGATTCTCAAATTATGTCTGATACTCTCTCACAGTGCCAATTTGACGAAGTTTAGTGAGTGTTCCGGTGAAATCATTAAAAGCACTAGGAACAAATCATTGCAAAAGGAGTTGGAAAAAATATGTCTATTTTGGCTCACCATGAGCCTCGATGTACCAACAGTACCATTGAAGGGCTTCCTGTTCCAAATGAAAGGATGTAAGTGGAACCTTTTGGACATCAAAAGTATTATGCAGATTGAAATACTGTTCTGCACGATAGATCCATCTAGTCCGATCAGTACCATTGAAGCAAGGAAATTCAAGCTTCGGACCACGGAAAGTGCTGGAAGAAGAGAACCCATTGGCTGAAGAAGATTCTTGCTGTCGGTTATTGTTCATAGCTGAATGCTGAAGATGGAGGCTAAGAAATTTTTCATCCAGATTTTGGAGTTTGGTTTGGATGGCTGCAAGTGCTTCCTCCATGCTTTTTGCTCCTGCACGGGTGACAACCATAACTAGAAGTTTTCTTTTTTGGCGGGGGGGGGTGTTGGAATGGATAGAAAAACACAAACAAAAGCTTAATTAGTAAAGGGAAATTTGGATTTGGGAAAAACTCGGATGGGTAATTGGGGTTTGAAAATGTTTTGGACACTTTCTGATGGGCAGGGAAGCAAAAAATGAGGATTTTAGAAGAGGGATGAAAGAATGAGAAAATTTGTCTAAGAGGGACAAAGAAGTAGAAATAGGGAATGAACACGGTGGCAAAATTTGGAGGTGAGTGGGTGAAAATTTAAGAAGTTATGGCAAACCCTAAAAGTAGACAAATGTGACATTTCTAGCTTTGGGAAGTAGAATTTGGGATAGGGTCTTCCAAAACTAAATATGTAGAATGGGGTTGCAGGGGTGTCCGAGAAGTTTCAAGGGAAACAAAGTTAAAACAAGGGAGATATGACGATTTATTTATTTATTTTCTAGGAATGGATCTGCAACGATGTGGAAGGGATCGAAAACAGATAGATCTGCAATGGCGCTAAAGGGATTGGCAACAAATGGATCTGAAATGACGCCAAATGGATAAAAAACGGTTGGATCCGAAACAACTTTCAGAATAGATTTGAAACGGATGGATTTGGAACGACTGTCATAATGGATCTAAAAACGGCTAGCTCTGAAACGGCTCGGAATGGATCTGAAACGGTGTGGAAGTGATCGGAAACAGTTCAACTAAAAATAGATATGGACCCCAGGTATGTGTGACTTCCTAACAGTTTACGAGTTTGGTTTGGATGGTTGCAAGTGCTTCCTCCATGGTTTTTGCTCATGCGCGGGTGACAACCATAACCAGGAGTTTTTTTTTTGGGGGGGGGGGGGGAATGGATAAAAAAACACAAACACAAGCTTATTTAATAAAGCGAAATTTGGATTTGGGAAAAACTCGGATGGGTAATTAGGATTTGAATAGGTTTTAGACACTTTCTGATGGGCAAGGAAGCAAAAAATGGAGATTTCAGAAGTGGGGTGAAAGATTGAGAAAATTTGTCAAAGAGGGACAAAGAAACTAAAATAGGGAATGAAGACGATGGAAAAATTTGAAGGCGAGTGGGTGAAAATTGAAGAAGTTATGGAAAGCCCTAAAAATAGAAAAATGTGAGATTTCTGGCTTTGGCAAGTAGAATTTGGGATCGGGTCCTCAGGAATGAAATATGTAGAATGGGATTGCAGCGGTGTCCGAGAAGCATCAAGGGAAACAGAGTTAAAATAAGGGAGATATGACGATTTTTTATTTTTTTTTAGGAATGGATCTGCAACGGTGCGTAAGGGATCATAAACAGATAGATCTACAATGGTGCTGAAGGGATCAACCACAGATGGATCTGAAACGACGCCGAATGGATAAAAAACGGTTGGATCTGAAACAACTCTCGGAATAGATCTGAAATGGATGGATATGGAACGACTATCATAATGGATTTGAAATGGCTTGATCTGAAATGACTTGGAATGGATCTGAAACGACTCGAAATGGATCTGAAACGGTGCGGAAGTGATCGACAACAGTTCAGCTGAAAATAGATATGGACCCTAGGTATGTGCGGCTTCCTAACAGTTCAGGCATTTCACTCAGCCACCAATGTTGTCTGACGGCTTGCGTGAAATACTGAAATACTGTTGTGTACGATAGATCCATCCAGTCGGATCAGTACCGTTGAAGCGAGAAAATTCAAGCTTCGGACCACGGAGTTTGGTTTGGATGGCTGCAAGTGCTTCTTCCATGGTTTTTGCTCATGCGCGGGTGACAATCATAACCAGGGTTTTTTTTTTAGGAATGGATAGAAAAACAAAAACACAAGCTTATTTAGTAAAGAGAAATTTGGATTTGGGAAAAAATCGGATGGGTAATTGGGGTTTGAATAGGTTTTGGACACTTTCTGATGGGTAGGAAAGCAAAAAATGGGGATTTCAGTAGCGGGGTGAAAGAATGAGAAAATTTGTCAAAGAGGGACAAAGAAGTAGAAATAGGGAGTGAACACGGGTGCAAATTTTGAAGGCGAGTGGGTGAAAATTGAAGAAGTTATGGAAAACCCTAAAAATAGACAAATGTGAGATTTCTGGCTGTAGGAAGTAGAATTTGGGATCGGGTCCTTAGGAATGAAATATGTAGAATGGGATTGCAGGGGTATCCGGGAAGTTTCAAGGGAAACAGAGTTAAAACAAGGGAGATAGAGGATTTTTTTTCTTCTTCAAGAATGCATCAAAAACGGCATGGAAGGGATTGGAAACAGATAGATCTATAATGGCGCTGAAGGGATTGACAACAGATGGATCTGAAACGATGCCGAATGGATAAAAAAATCGATTGAATCTGAAACAACTTTCAGAATAGATCTGAAACGGATGGATCTGGATCGACTGTCAGAATGGATATGAAAAGACTCGGAATGGATCTGAAATGGCTCGGAATGAATCTGAAACGGCGCGGAAGTGATCGACAACAGTTCAATTGAAAATAGATATGGACCCCAAGTATGTGTGGCTTCCTAACAATTCAGGGTTTTCATTTGGCCACCAATGTTGTATGACGACTTGCGTGAAATACTGAAATATTATTGTGCACGATAGATCCATCCAGTTGGATCAGTACCATTGAAGCGAGGAAATTCAAGCTTCGGACCACAGAGTTTGGTTTGGATGGCTACAAGTGCTTCCTCCATGGTTTTGCTCATGCACGGGTGACTAACAACAATAACCAAGATTTTTTTTTTTTTTTTTGGGTGGGGGGGGGAATGGATAGAAAAAAAAAGAAACACGCTTATTTAGTAAAGGGAAATTTAGATTTGTCAAAAAATCGGATGGGTAATTTGGGGTTTGAATAGGTTTTGGACATTTTTTGATGGGTAAGGAAGCAAAAAACGAGGATTTTAAAAGCAGGGTGAAAGAAAGAGAAAATTTGTCAAAGAGGGACAAAGAAGAAAAAATAGGGAATGAACATAGTGGGAAAATTTGAAGGCGAGTGGGTGAAAATTGAAGAAGTTCTGGCAAACCCTAAAAATAGAAATGTGATATTTCTGGCTTTGGGAAGTAAAATTTGGGATCGGGTCCTCAGGAATGAAATATGTAGAATGGGATTGCAGGGGTGTTTCAAGGGAAACACAATTAAAACAAGGGAGATGTGACGATTTATTTATTTTCTTCAGGAATGGTTCTGCAATGGCGCGGAAGGGATCAGAAATAGATAGATATGCAACGACGCTGAAGGGATCGACAATAGATGGATCTGAAACGACGTCAAATGGATAAAAAATGGTTGGATCTGAAACAAATTTCAAAATAGATCTGAAACTGATGGATCTGGAACGACTATCATAATGGATTTGAAATGGCTGGATCTGAAATGGCTCGGAATAGATCTGAAACGACTGGATCTGAAACGGCTCAGAATGGATCTGAAACAATGCGGAAGTGATCGGCAATAGTTCAGCTAAAAAGAGATATGGACCCTAGGTATGTGTGGCTTCCTAACAGTTTAGGGGTTTCACTCGGCCACCAATGCTGTTTGACAGTTGGCGTGAAATACTGAAATACTATTGTGCACGATAGATCCATCTCGTCGGATTAGTACCATTGAAGCGAGGAAGATCAAGCTTCGGACCATAGAGTTTGGTTTCGATGGCTGCAAGTGCTTTCTCCATGGTTTTGTTCATGCGCGGGTGCCAACCATAACTAAGAGTTTTTTTTTTCTTTTTCTTTTTTTGGGGGGGGAATGGATAGAAAAACACACACGCTTATTTAGTAAAGGGAAATTTGGATTTGGGAAAAACTCGAACGGGTAATTGGGGTTTGAATAGGTTTTGGACACTTTCTGATGGGAAGGTAAGCAAAAAATGGGGATTCCAGAAGCGGGGTGAAAGAATGAGAAAATTTGTCAAAAAGGGACAAAGAAGCAGAAATAGGGAATGAACACGGTGGCAAAATTTGAAGGTGAGTGAGTGAAAATTGAAGAAGTTATGGCAAACCTAAAAAATAGACAAATGTGAGATTTTTGGCTTTGGGAAATAGAATTTGGGATAGGGTCCTCAAGAATGAAATATGTAGAATGGGATTGTAGGGGTGTCCGAGAAGTTTCAAGGGTAACGACATTAAAAAAAAAAGGATATGATGATTTTTTTTTTCAAGAATGGATCTGCAACGACGCGGAAGAGATCGGAAACAGATAGATCTGCAACGTCGCTGAAGGTATTAGCAACAGATGGATCTGAAACGACGCTGAATGGATAAAAAATGGCTGGATCTGAAACAACTTTCAAAATAGATCTAAAATGGATGGATCTGAAACGGCTCGGGATGGATCTGAAATGGCTCGGAATGGATCTGAAACTGCGTGGAAGTGATCGGCAACAATTCAGCTGAAAATAGATATGGAGCCCAGTTAAGTGCAGCTTCCTAACAGTTCAGGGGTTTCACTCGGCCACCAATGCTGTCTAATGGCTTGCGTGAAATACTGAAATATTGTTGTGCGCGATAGATTCATCTAGTCAGATCAATACCATTGAAGCGGGGAAATTCAAGCTTCAGACCACAGTGTTTGGTTTAGATGGTTGCAAGTGCCTCCTCCATGGTTTTTGCTCATGCGCACGTGACAACCATAACCAGGAATTTTTTTTTTTGGGGGGGGGGAATGGATAGAAAAACACAAACACAAGCTCATTTAGTAAAGGGAAATTTGGATATGGGAAAAACTCGGATGGGTAAATGGGGTTTGAATAGGTTTTGGACACTTTCTGATGGGCAGGGAAGCAAAAAATGGGGATTTCAGAAGTGGGGTGAAAGAATAAGAAAATTTGTCAAAAAGGGACAAAGAAGCAGAAATAGAGAATGAACACGATGGCAAAATTTGAAGGCGTGTGGGTGAAAATTGAAGAAGTTATGACAAACCCTAAAAATAGACAAATCTGAGATTTCTGGATTTGGGAGGTAGAATTTGGGAGAGGGTCCTTAGGAATGAAATCTGTAGAATGAGATTGCAGGGGTGTCTGGGAAGTTTCAAGGGAAACATAGTTAAAATAAGGGAGATATGACGATTTTTTATTTTATTTTTTTATTCTTTTTTCTCATCAGGAATAGATTTGCAACGACGTAGAAGGGATCAGAAACAGATAGATCTGCAATGGCGCTGAAGGGATCAACAGCAGATGGATCTGAAATGACGCCGAATGGATAAAAAATGGTTGGATCTGAAAAAAACTTTCAGAATAGATCTGAAATGGATGGATCTGGAACGATTGTTAGAATGGATCTGAAACGACTGGATCTAAAACGGTTTGGAATGGATATGAAACGGCTAGATCTGAAACAGTTCAGAATGGATTTGAAATGGCGTGGAAGTGATCAGAAATAGTTCAGCTGAAAATAGTTATGGACCCCAGGTATGTACGACTTCCTAACAGTTCAGGGGTTTCACTCGACCACCAATGTTGTCTAGCGGCTTGCGTGAAATACTGAAATACTGTTGTGCACAATAGATCCATCCAGTCAGATTAGTATCATTGAAGCAAGGAAATTCAAGCTTCGGACCACGGAGTTTGGTTTGGATGGCTCCAAGTGCTTCCTCCATGGTTTTTGCTCATGCGCGGGTGACAATAATAACAGTGTTCTTTTTTTTTTTGGAATGGATAGAAAAACACAAACACACGCTTATTTAGTAAAGGGAAGTTTGGATTTGGGAAAAAATCGGATGGGTAATTGGGGTTTGAATAGGTTTTGGACACTTTCTGATGGGCAGGGAAATAAAAAATGGGGATTTCAGAAGCGGGGTGAAAGAATGAGAAAATTTGTCGAAGAGGAAAAAAGAAGCAGAAATAGCGAATGAACACGGTGGCAAAATTTGAAGGTGAGTGGGTGAAAATTGAAGAAGTTATGGCAAAACCTAAAAATATACAAATGTCATATTTCTTATTTTGGAAAGCAAAATTTGGGATCGGGTCCTCAGGAATGAAATATGTAGAATGGGATTGCAGGGGTGTCCGAGAAGTTTCAAGGAAAACAGAGTTAAAACAAGGAAGATATGACGGATTTGCAATGGCTCGGAAGGGATCGAAAATAGATAGATCTGCAACGACGTTGAAAGGATCGACAACAAATGGATTTGAAACGACGCCGAATGGATAAAAAACGGTTGCATCTGAAAAAACTTTTAGAATAGATCTGAAATGGATGGATCTAAAACGACTGTCAGAATGGATCTGAAACGGATGGATCTAAAACGGTGCGGAAGTGATCAACAACAGTTCAGTTGAAAATAGATATATACCCCAGGTATGTGTGGCTTCCTAACAGTTCAAGGGTTTCACTCGGCCACCAATGTTGTCAGACGTCTTGCGTGAAATATGGAAATACTGTTGTGCACGATAGATCCATCCAGTCGGATCAGTACCATTGAAGTGAGAAAATTTAAACTTCAGACTACAGAGTTTGGTTTGGATGGTTGTAAGTGCTTCCCCCATGGTTTTTTCTCATGCGCGGGTGACAACCATAACCAGGGTTTTTTTTTTTTTAGAGGGTAATGGATATAAAAACACAAACACAAGCTTATTTAATAAAGGGAAATTTTGATTTGAAAAAAACTCGGATGGGTAATTAGGGTTTGAATAGTTTTGGACACTTTCTGATGGGCAGGGAAGCAAAAAATGAGGATTTCATAAGCTGGATGAAAGAATGAGAAAATTTGTTAAAGAGGGACAAAGAAGTAGAAATAGGGAATGAACATGGTGGAAAAAATTGAAGGCAAGTGGGTGAAAATTGAAGAAGTTATGGCAAACCCTAAAAATAGACAAATGTGAGATTTCTGGCTTTGAGAAGTAGAATTTGGGATCGGGTCTTCAAGAATGAAATATGTAGAATGGAATTGCAGGGGTGTCCGAGAATTTTCAAGGGAAACAGAGTTAAAACAAGGGAGATATGATGTTTAAGGGAAACAGAGGTAAGAATGAAAATATGACTTTTTTTTGGTTTTTTTTTTTCCCCCAGGAATGGATCTGCAACGGCATGGAAGGGATCGGAAACAGATAGATCTGCAATGGCGCTGAAGGGATTGACAATAGATGGATCTGAAATGACGTCGAATACATAAAAAAACAGTTGGATCTTAAACAAATGGATCTATAACGACTACCAGAATGGATCTAAAACGACTCGGAATGGATCTGAAACGACATGGAAGTGATCGACAACAGTTCAGCAGAAAATAGATATGGACCCCAGGTATGTGCAAATTCCTAACATTTCAGGGGTTTCACTTGGCCACCAATGCTGTCTGACGGCTTGCGTGAAATACTGAAATATTGTTGTCAACGATAGATCCATCTAGTCGGATCAGTACCATTGGTTTGGATGGCTGCAAGTGCTTCCTCCATGGTTTTACTCATGCGCAGGTGACAACCATAACCAGGAGTTTGTTTTTTTTTTGGGAGGGGGGGAATGGATAGAAAACACAAACACACGCTTAATAAAGGGAAATTTGGATTTGGGAAAAACTCGGATGGGTAATTGGTGTTTGAATAAGTTTTGGACACTTTCTGATGGGCAGGGAATCAAAAAATGAGGGTTTCAAAAGCGGGGTGAAAGAATAAGAAAATTTGTCAAAGAGGGACAAAGAAGGAGAAATAGGGAATGAACACAGTGGCAAAATTTGAAGGTGAGTGGGTGAAAATTGAAGAAGTTATAGCAAACCCTAAAAATAGACAAATGTGAGATTTCTGGCTTTGGGAAGTAGAATTTGGGATAAGGTCCTCGGGAATGGAATATGTAGAATGGGATTGCAGGGGTGTTCGGGAAGTTTCAAGGGAAAATGAGTTAACACAAGAAGGATATGACGGTTTTTTTTGTTGCAGGAATGGATCTGCAATGGCGCAGAAGGAATCGGAAACAGATAGATCTGCAACGGCGCTAAAGGGATCGGCAACAGATGGATCTAAAACGACACCGAATGGATAAAAAACGGTTGAATCTGAAACAACTTTTAGAATAGATCTGAAACAGATGGATCTGGAACGACTGTCAAAATGGATCTGAAACGACTCGAAATGGATCTGAAACAGTGCGGAAGTGATTGGCAACAGTTCAGTTGAAAATAGATATGGACCCCAGGTATGTGCGGCTTACTAACAGTTCAGGGGTTTCACTCGGACAACAATGTTGTCTAACGGCTTGCGTGAAATACTGAAATACTGTTGTGCACGATAGATTCATCCAGTTGGATCAGTACCATTGAAGTGAGGAAATTCTAGCTTCGGACCATGGAGTTTGCTTTGGATGCCTGCAAGTGCTTCCTCCATGGTTTTTGCTCATGCCCAGGTGACAACTGTAAATAAGAGGTTTTTAGTTTTTTTTTTGGGGGGGGGGGGGGGTGATGGATAGAAAAACACAAACAAACGCTTATTTAGTAAAGAGAAATTTGGATTTGGGAAAACTCGGATGGGTAATTGGGGTTTCAATAGGTTTTGGACACTTTCTGATGGGCAGGGAAGCAAAAAATGAGAATTTCAGAAGCGGGGGTAAAAGAATGAGAAAATTTGTCAAAGAGGAACAAAGAAGCATAAATAGAGAATGAATACGGTGGCAAAATTTGAAAGCGAGTGGTTGAAAATTGAATAAGTTATGGCAAACCCTAAAAATAGACAAATGTGAGATTTCTAGCTTTGAGAAGTAGAATTTGGGATCGGGTCCTCATGAATGAAATATGTAGAATGGAATTGCAGGGGTGTCCAAGAAGTTTCAAGTGAAATGGAGTTAAAACAAGGTATATATGACGCTTTTTTTTTTTTCCAGCAATGGATTTGCAACGACGCGGAAGGGATCGAAAACAAATAGATCTGCAACGACGTTGTAGGGATCTGCAATAGATGGATCTGAAACGACACCGAATAGATAAAAAAAGTTGGATCTGAAACAACTTTCAGAATAGATCTGAAATAGATGGATCTGGAACGACTGTCAAAATGGATCTAAAATGGCTAGATCTAAAACGGCTCGGAATGGATCTGAAACGGCTCAGAATGGATCTAAAACGATGGGGAAGTGATTGGTAACAGTTCAGCTGAAAATAGATATGGACCCCAGGTATGTGTGGCTTCCTAACAGTTCAGGGGTTTCACTCGGCCACCAATGCTGTCTAACGGCTTGCGTGAAATACTGAAATACTGTTGTGCACGATAGATCCATCCAGTCAGATCAGTACCGTTGAAGCAAGGAAATTCAAGCTTCGGACCATGGAATTTGGTTTGGATGGATGCAAACTAACAGCTTATTTAGTAAAGGGAAATTTGGATTTGGGAAAAAATCGGATGGGTAATTGGGGTTTGAATAGGTATTGGACACTATCTGATGGGAAGGGACGCAAAAAATGGGGATTTCAGAAGTGGGGTGAAAGAATGAGAAAATTTGTTAAAGAGGGACAAAGAAGCAAAAATAAGGAATGAACACGGTAGCGAAATTTGAAGGCGAGTGGGTGAAAATTAAAGAAGTTATGGCAAACCCTAAAAATAGACAAATGTGAGATTTCTGGATTTGGGAAGTAGAACTTGGGATAGGGTCCTCAGGAGTGAAATATGTATAATGGGATTGCACGGGTGTCTGGGAAGTTTCAAGGGAAACATAGTTAAAACGGGATATGACGAGGCTTTTTTTTTCATGAATGGATCTGCAACGATGCACAAGGGATCGGAAACAGATAGATCTGCAACGACGCTGAAGGGATCGGCAACAAATGGATCTGAAACGATGCCGAATGGATAAAAAAATAGTTGGATCTTAAACAACTTTTAGAATAGATCTGAAATGGATGGATCTGGAACGACTGTCAAAATGGATCTGAAACGGCTCAGAATGGATCTGAAACGACTCGGAATGGATCGGCAATACTTCAGCTTAAAAAATAGATATGGACCTCATGTATGTGCGGCTTCCTAATAGTTCAGGTTTTTTTTTTTATTTTTTTCAGGAATGGATCTGCAACGATGCAGAAGGGATCAGAAACAGATATATCTGCAATGGAGCTGAAGGGATCGGCAACAGATGGATCTGAAACGATGCCGAATGGATAAAAAAATGTTGGATCTGAAACAAATTTCAGAATAGATCTGAAACAGATGGATCTGGAACGACTGTCAGAATGGATCTGAAACGGTTGGGAATGGATCTGAAGTGGCTCAGAATGGATCTGAAACGGCGCGAAGTGATCGACAATAGTTCAGCTGAAAATAGATATGGACCCCAGGTATGTGCAGCTTCCTAACAGTTCAGGGGTTTCACTCGGCCACCAATGCTGTCTAATGGCTTGTGTGAAATACTGAAATAGTGTTGTGCACGATAGATCCATCTAGTCGGATCAGTACCATTTAAGCGAGGAAATTCAAGCTTCGGACCACGGAGTTTGGTTTGGATGGATGCAAGTGCTTCCTCCATGGTTTTTGCTCGTGCGCGGGTGACAACCATAACCATGGTGTTTTTTTTTTGGGGGGGGGGATGGATAGAAAAACACAAACACAAGCTTATTTAGTAAAGGGAAATTTGGATTTGGGAAACACTCGGATGGGTAATTGGATTTTGAATAGGTTTTGGACACTTTCTGATGGGCAGGGAAGCAAAAAAAGAGGATTTCAGAAGCGGGGTGAAAGAATGAGAAATTTTGTCAAAGAGGGACAAAGAAGCATAAATAGGGAATGAACACGGTGGAAAAATTTGAAGGCGAGTGGGTGAAAATTGAAGAAGTTATTGCAAACCCTAAAAATAGAAAATGTGAGATTTCTGGCTTTGGGAAGTAGAATTTGGGATTGGGTCCTCAGGAATGAAATATGTAAAATGGGATTGCAGGGGTGTCCGGGAAGTTTCAAGGGAAACAGAGTTAAAACAAGGGAGATATGACGATTTTTTTTTCAGGAATGTATCTGCAATGTTGCAAAAGGGCTCGGAAACAGATAGATCTGCAATGGCGCTGAAGGGATCGGCAACAGATGGATCTGAAACGACGTCTAATGGATAAAAAATGGTTGGATATAAAACAACTTTTAGAATAGATTTGAAATGGATGGATCTGGAACAACTGTTGGAATGGATCTTAAATGGCTGGATCTGAAATGGCTTGGAATGGATCTGAAACGGCTGGATCTGAAGCGACTTGGAATGGATTTGAAACGGCGCAGAAGTGATCGACAATAATTCAGCTGAAAATAGATATGGACCCCAGGTATGTGTAGTTTCCTAACAATTCAGGGGTTTCACTCAGCCACCAATGTTGTCTGGCGGCTTGCGTATTGGGGAAGTAACCCTCACTCCACGGCTCAGGTAAAACAGGTAACCGCTTTTCCAAAAACAATAGCTCTTGGTTTACCTCACGGGTGTGAACTAGTCAATCAGGTAGGGGTTGTTTCCCTTTTCGTTGGTAGGTCCTTTCAATGGGCCAGCTACTTTGGGGTTCCTGTGGTACTCCTCACAATGAGTTTTAGGGCTTATACCCAAGTACTTCTCACATTTAAGCAGATAGGGATCATTCCCAGATCCGTACGTGCAACAGATGCGAAAAAAAAAGTTTTGGCAGAAATTCCACCCAACGAGCCAAAGAAAGTGCTTCGATACCAGATGTGAAGAACCTGCAATAATTAATTAATGAAAACACACGATATAGTAGAAATAACGAACTTGGAATCACTTTTATATTGATCGCAGGCCACTTCAAGGGGGCAATCTCCTTTGAGCAAACTCAATAAAAATAACTTCACGGTACCTTCATTGGTCTCAACACAAACTTATATACTAAGTCTAGGCGCCAATACCATGGGTCAATACCATGTGTCAATACAAACCATGGGACAATACAAAATATGGATCAACAATTACTGTGGGATGACTTACAAAACATGTGCGTCCAACAACAATAAGACAAACTATGGATCAACAAATACTACGGGACGACTTACAAAGCATATGCGTCTAACAACAATTTACTAACAGAGTAAATAGAAGGGTTTACATGGGTTCTTAATCGAGTCCCGATAGAGATAAGCTCCCCCAAAGAATTTATGGATACATCTCTAAATTCCATATAGTTGGAGAAGGACTAGTTAAGTGAATTCTTCTTGCACAATTTTGTAGTTCCTAACTTGCCCAACTGGTCGCCAAACCCTTACATGGGCGATTTCCAGTTGAGGGCACTATTTTCATGGATGAATCACGAAATTGAGCGAGCTCAGGACTACCACCTTTATGTTGCAGCAAAATGGCAAATCCCATTAATGGTCAGGGCAGAGGCAACTCACCCTAAAAGAATAATTTACAATCATAGGATCCTCACCCAAGATGAGGAGTTGATCCCCATTCTCCTTGCAAAGCAGTAGGAGGTTGTGGCTCATTTTGATGTTACTTTCCAAAGCACACACAAAGAGGTTCATGAGTCCATTAAGGAAAGATGGCACAGAGTAGAAAACGACCTAAAAAGAAGAGAGCTCCACTCCCCTCTCAGACCTGAAGATGCTCTTTTCAAATCCAAACTCTACAGGGAATCCCTGATAAGGAATCAACTCAGATGGATTGGAATGAAGTTGAATCCCCCATTCTTCCTTCCCTTGGTTATTCAAGAATAGATTAATGAAGAAGAAGAGAGGAGAGCATGGGTCAAGAAGGATCAGACCTTGGGCTACCACAGGCAAGCAGGGACCCCCAGGGTAGTAGCATGGGACATCAGAGAAGTCATCCACGAACTGAATCTGTCACCCAAGGATGGGTGAATCCTTTAAAGTATGGGTGAGAATGATGAGTCCAAGATATAGGTATCTGATAGCTTTTCCCCATAGCAAAAACACAAGAAAGGGTGAAGAAATACACTTTTTTTTTGGGAGAAATGATTTACCTTGATTATTTAATGAAGTTGTTTTAAAGATTATTCTTGTATGTTTAAATGCATATTCAATAAACTAATTATGTGAAAATTGAGTATGATTGAGCAAGTCCAGGTACACTAAAGGACAAACACACAGATCAAGTAGTGGACTGAAAGTTCATGCAAAACTCAACGCCTTTTTCCTGATTTCCAGGGAGAACACTTGTTCAAACAGAGTCGACAATTAGACACCTAAGTTAGGTTAAGCATTAAAGGCATATATATACGAGCCTCTTGGCTAGTGAGAGGATCCTGTTGCAATTTTTGAGAATCATTGTTTTACGTTTTTATATTGTTGAGATATTTTAAGTTACAGACTTTTGTTAAACTATGAAGCTGCTATTTCGAATAAAGATTTGATGTTGCTTTCAAATCGGTGTCTATAAGTTTCCTTCACTCTTAAGTACAGGTTCGAGAGGGCCCCTCCAACACGTAATCCAGGAGATCTTATTGTTCGGGTATTTTTTATTATGTGTTTTACATTGACTGAAATCTATATTACATATGAAAGCATTTGAATGGCATTAATTAGTACGATTTGATTTCTATAGTAATGCGACTAGTCTGATTCCGTAGTAGTTTATAATGCATTCTATAGTTCGGTAACACTGTTTCAGTAGTCCTGTAGAAGCCTTCTTCCAAAGCACATTTTGAGCATGTATTTCCTTATGTACTCGCATTGCTTTTGAAACAATGATCCAGATCTTAAAGCTTAGTCACTCTCTCATTATTATGGTTGCTCATAAAGATTGCTTACTTTCAATACTATGGTTAATTAATGATATTCACTGCTTGAAATTCTAATTATTTCATAGCATTAGATAATGGTATTCTGAACTTGGTTTTGGCAATTGAATAGGTTAGACCAAACTTCTATTTTTATGCATATGATTTACAGTAATTGTTTCTTAGATTAAAGATCTAGCTTTCATTATTTTAGAATAGATATTCTATGTTTTCAGTATTCACTTCCATAGTCTAAATTCTCTATTTTTCAGCAATTCAATTCTTAGGAACATATTTATTGTTTTCAGCATTTAAATTCTTTAATATAGATTTACTATCTTCAGTACTTGAACTTCTTAGCATTGGTATATTTCAGCCATAGATTAGGCAATCATTTTCCAGCTTATTTGATTTCTTTTAGGCAAACTTTAAACACTGATACCAACACCCAACCACGACAAAGACTATCCTATAAGAGCACATATAGTGCCTGCACCTATGAAGTTTGTACATCCCCCAGGTTTATAATTAAAGTAGGCTCCTAGTCTAGCTGCCCTCATTAGGCATCCATTCTGAGAACTCACCCGTTGTTGTTGGTTAACTAAATCACTATGGTCGCTTATGGTTGACTATCATTGACTATGGTTGACTATGGTTGGCCATGGTTGAACATGGTTGAATATGGTTGACTTTGGTTGAACATAGTTGACTATGGCTAACTTAGTTTGTCCATAATTGATTATTGGTTAACCATCATTGAAAATGGTGGAACATTGTTTACTATGGTTCACTATGGTTTGTGTTTGGTCAAACAAATTGTAAAATCGTCTTGATGATTAATCCTGTTTTGGATTCGAAACGTCGATGACAATCATGGTTACTATGGATTCTCTGAGACATGAGCATGATGATGACCTATTGTTGACTATGGTTTACTTAGTTTGACTATTGCTAATCTTAGTTGACTAATTGGATATGGTTGACTATGGTTTCCTTAATTCAACCGCAATTGACTTTGGTTGACTAGTTGACTATGGTTGACTATGGATGACCATGGACATTCATGGAATATGGTTGACTTTGGTTTACTATGGTGAGTAATTAAGTATGGATGACTTTGTTAGTTAGTAATAGACTATGGTTAACTTTGTTTGACTATGGTTGACTTTGGTTGACTAATTGACTATGATTGACTATGGTTGACTTTGATTAAATATGGTTGACTTTGGATGACTTTAGTTGAATATGGTTAGCCATGGTTGAGTATGGTTGATTTTCTTTGAATGTGGTTGACTTTGGTTGACTTATTCAATATCGTCAACTATGGTTTACCATGGTTGACTAAGGTTTACCATGGTTGACTATGGTTTACTGTGGTTGAATTTGGATGTTCATGGTTTACTGTGGTTGACTTTGGTTAAACTATTTTAAAATTTTAAATATATATCATTCATATCAAATATATTTATCATATCAATTTAAACGTTGTAAGCAATTAATTAATATGGTTGACTTTGGCTTAATGTCAATATTATTAAGCCATATTTGGCTTAATGAATTTGGTTGTTTGGGTATGGTTGACTTTGGACTACTTTGGTTGTTTGGGTATATTTTCCTTTGGTTGACTTTGCTTGAATTGTTTACATCGTTTACTTGATCTCGGGACGATGTTTACATTGCTTGGCTAATCATGTTAACATTGTTTACTTTGGTTGACTTTGAACCTTACATTGTTTGGTTGACCATGGTTGAATTTGGTTTACATTGTTTGCTTGACCATGTTTAAATTGTTAACTTTGTTTGGTTAACCACAGTTGAATTTGGTTTAAATTGTTTGGTTGACCATGGTTGAATTTTGTTGGCCTTGGTTGTTTAGTTGAATTTGATTAACTTTGGTTGTTTGGGCATGGTTGATTGTGGTTGACTTTGGTTGACTTTGGGAATGGTTTTGTTTGGTTGTTTATGTTAGATTTTGAGCATTAATTCAACATACTCTAGGATCTTTACTGAGAGAATAACATGTATAGCATATCAAGTATAACAATGCATATCAATCACACCAAGCAATCACATGAGACAATAGACACACAGAGTTTCACTGGGGAAAACCATAAAGTTGAAAAACCCCACAACTTGCTCAAAGATAGAAAGAGCAATGATACAACCCAAGTACAAGAGATAGTCTTCTCCTAGCAGTTGAACCTCCTCCTCCACTAGTGCGCCACTCTCCGAGTATTGTAGAAGTGAATAATGAGATGATCAAATAGAGTGCTCCCGCACTTTATTTATACTTATCCTGACTTGCCTAATAAACTAGCAGGGATGACTTCACTAGAAGAGTCTAATAACCCGTGGTTACATTAATCAGGGCCGACCCCGCACTTGGCGGTCTAATAACCCATCACAACAAGTTACGACACTTGCGACACTTGTCAATACAAATGACGACACTTCCGTATAGAGGAATAATACCATATCTATAGGAGTACAATATACATAGGTGAAATACATTTCGAAGTTACATATACATCAATACTCCCTCTTAATAGGGAAGGTATTTCTCGACACAGATTTGCTAGCACAATTCTTCTTCTCTGGATCATCCTCACCGAATCATCATCATCGAATCATTGTCATCGTCACTGTTGTTGCTATCTCAATCAATCTCCAATCTACTCGTCATAGAAAGTTCTACAGAGCCAGTCATTTTTCATACTAGATGTAGGCCCACCACATGTAGGTCTTCATCATCACTGGCCATACTGTGGAGTCCTCAGGCCTTATTACGTGCGTCAACAAAACCATGAAAGAGAATCCCAGGACTTTTACGAGCTCACTGTTCAACCTATCGGATCTCCTAGGAATGTTTACATGAAATTGCACAATTTTTCCACGGCCACGGAGTATCATCCTGATACTCATGATCATGCTGATCATGTCATCTCAATGAGCAAGCCATCAAGTAGGTACACCTCAGGACTGATTACATTGCCTCTGCAAAACCTGCAAGATCTCCAAGGACTGATTACATTGCCTCTACAAAACCTGCAAAAGCATCTCAAGACTGATTATATGCCTCTGCAAAACCTATGTACGATACGGTCACATCATCGTCTTCAGATCATCATCATCATCCACGGAGCACAACCCAAATGCACATCACACTGTCTCCAATATGGGAGGACTTTACTACCACCATAGGAGACCCTGTCTACCAACATGTGAGGACTTTCCTACCAGCATGTGAGACACAACACTTACATCAACCGACATGGGAAGACTTTCCTACCACCATTCAGGAATGGCTCTGGCACTTATGTTAATGGCCATGGGAGGAATTTCCTACCACCATGCCAGACTGGCCCCAACCCTTACATCTACACCATGGGAGGACTTTCCTACTGTTTGTGTCAGAAATTGTTACTAAGGCTAGGGTAACAAGCCAACACAATCTCAAGAGTTGAAATCAATTCAAACTAGGTTTTAGGGTTTTGTTTCATATATTTTTTGGTTATTGACTTCAAAAGCATAAAGGGAATACATTCAGTAGATAAGTAAAAACTAAGTCATACACAAATATCAATGAAGATGCATATATATCACAGGAATCCAACATAAGATTGTAATGAAGTTCACACAATAAAAGACAAGCATCACTGGAAATTACACATCAAACCAGAAATGAATTTGTCAATCATGAAACTAAATAAGTTCAAAATGAAGCCAATACAGATCAAATGTAGGGTAAAGAGTCATATATTCATAGTTTCATCAAAAAATGCATATGAGAGTTTACAGTACCTAACACTGAACAAGTCTGGAAGTATTAACAGCTTGCAGACATCCTAATGCTATCCAGAAATCAGAACCCTTACAATGTCTTTCCTTCATCTCTAAATAGTTTTCTTTCTAAAAAAAAAACAGTTAGGGTTTTTCCTACTAATTCTCCATCGAATGACTAGACTAGGTAAAGTAAACTTTACATTTTTACAAAATTACAATTTTGCTAAAAATAGCAAATTCTTTAACAAAATGTCTTAAATGAACCTAACTGCCTCATATCTCTTTGGATGCCTCCACAAGCAAAGATATGCCATCTGGACTCGAGGATCTTGTTTTCATTCTTTTATGCTTCTTCTCCAGCTCAGCTATTCTTTTCTGAAGGTGTTCCTTTTCATGCTGCAAAGTTTCAACTGTCTTTTCCAGTTCTGAACAGTGTCTGTCAGCATCCCTTTTCCTTCTGAGTGCTTCCTTTGCATCAACCATTAACTCCTGAAAGTTGTCATGAACATCCTGAAGATCTTCTCTTAATCTTCTATTTGCCATCATTAAACCATCATTAACTTCCTGCATGTAATTCATTTGATGCTTATACTGTTTGACAGTCTTCTTCAAATTTTCCTTATCAGAATTAACCAATTTCTCTATTGCAGCATCCTGCTCCTCATTAGGTTTGCAAAACATGTCAAACTTCTTGAATATTGCTTCTTCTGTCAATAGCTTCTCAGCAGTATCTTCAATGGTGGGTTTTGGATCATCTGTTACCTGTACTGACTTAATCTCTTCTGTCAAGAATTTCCCAGGAATGTCTTCAATGATGGACTTGGAGCTTTCTTCACATGCTACTTTTTCTGACCTAATTTCTTCCTTTTTTCCTGGCTGCAATTCATCTTTCTTTGATTTATCCTCCTCCATAGATTCTTCATCAGAGATAGTCACCTTATCAGTCTTTAATTTTGGATTTAACATCTTTTTTATGTTTAACCTTAATTTGTTTTTCGACCTAGTTTTAGGTCTCTAGAAAGTAGCTGCTTCTCCCATCATTTTTAATTTCTTCCCTTGGTACCGAATAGATGCTAACTCTACCACTTCCATCTTTTTGACTTTCTTCTTAGGCTTTGTGATTTTGCCATCTATAACTTGATCTTCTTTACTTTCAGCTTTAACTTCAATCTCAGGAATAAACTGCTCTTCTTGTAACATATATCCCTCATCATCCGAGAGGACTGTGATGGGGCTTCTTGGCTGATCATGGATTTCTTCTTTAGCTACAGGAATTATTTTGATGTCAACTTTCTTCTCCTCCTGAGAATCTGCTATAGGTGGTGACTTCTTTTCAAACAATTCCTTTTTGTCTTCAAATAATGAGAACTTGATTTTAGTGTGATCTGGAATTTCTTGGGGCTGCCTGTCATTCTGTCCTTCTTCTGCTACATGTTTTATCACCTTCTTAGTTTTAATGTCATGTTTGCTTGCAGGTTTGACTGAATAACCTAACTTTTGTATCATTACCTTTCCCTTGTCAGTCTGTCTTTTGGGTTGTTGGTCTCCTCCTTTAGGATGAACCCCTGACCAAAACAAAAAGAAGTCCCAAGTCTTTCCCTCATACTGCAACACTGTAGTGATGATTAGCTTAATGAGGCCATGATGAAAAAGTGATTGAGAAGTGTGATCATCATGCTGTTTTATTTTGCTTGACATTTTCTGCAGGCTTTTAAAGAAAAAGAATGGCAAATTCATTTTAGAAATCCCTGCCATGTGTTGTAGGAACCTGAGATGATATTTGAACACTAATGAATATCTTCCTTCACAAGTCACATAACTCTGAAGAATCCTTATAGGTTCAATCCACTCCTTCCTGAAATTATGTATGAGAATACCCTTGTTCCAATCAGGAGTAACATTAGGCAATAAGTATCTTTGGAGATCAAACTCAAAAGGTGACTTCTTAAACCAGTGCTCACCCTCATTACTGATCTCAGTAGCCTCTGCTGTTAATTTCATAGTCAGTTTGAATCTCAAAGGATCCATTATAATCATCTCATTTTTAAGTCCCTTAGCAAAATTACAGGACACCTGAGCATTAAAACCATCTATCCTTTTGAAAAATTTCAACCAGCCTGCCTGCTGGAACAGCTCTGCACAGTCTGGAAGCTTCTGAATCCATGTCAAATCTATGGGATCAGCCCTGTTAACCTTACCACTTTTGCTACTTTTTCCCATATCCTTCTTTCAGGGAACGGGAACAGTCTAGTTTCAGGCTTCAAAATATGTTTTATAAGCTGTTTTCTGAGCAAGTAATTTTACAGGTTATAACAATTCTCAGCGATGTTCAAACCACTTGTACAAATTAACAAACCCCTTCTGTGTAACACCTGCACTAACTAGCAAAATCTCTTCTGTGTGAAAACTGAGCACTACAGATAGCTCAGTGAGTCCTTTCGATGCTATATTCTGTATATTAGGTCATGAGAGAAACATTTCATGCACACTTCTCCTACCGGGTTTCAGATAGCCATTTCTGTGGTGAATTCCTTATTTTACGATCTAATATATCTTCTTCAGCAACCAATTTCTACAGAAACCCGTGCAGTGACAAAAACCCAAATTTTCCAGCTATAAGGGTTATAACAGAATACCTGTCAATTGCTCGTCTGTTGTGGCTTAATATCTTCAATTTGGGGTGTTAATGATGTCCTCTTACGAGCATAGGTGTCCTCACGTCGTTTCTTTAGCCACTGGTGAATGAATCAAAAAGCCCTAATTTTCGCTGGCGATGGAACATACCTGTCTCCTTTCCACAGCAACGCAATCCACCGTTCAACAGTGAACTCTCCTTCACAAACACTACTTCTCTTGCAATGATGCGTGTAACAAGAGAAAACTGACAGCTAAACCGGAATTTGCTGGCTTCTGTGCAACTGATCCCGCATACCATGCAATGATGAACTCGTTTGTCTTCATGATGAGCAACCAACAAAAATCATGCTCAAATTGCTGCAAACACGTGTTAAAACACTCACACAAGGCGATTAGACACTCCCATTCTGCATCATGATTGAAAACAGATCGAAAATTGCAAAAACTCAAGCCACGATATTCCTGTAGCGCGCTCTTTGTTAAACTTTGGTATAGCGCTACAAGAATATCTTTTAGACCAAAATTTAGCAATTTTCTAACTTTTTGCTAATTTGTTGGAGGTTCTGGTAGCTATTTGGTTTAAAAGGTAAGTTCAACCATTCTCTAAAGACATTAATGATTCTTCCTCTGAACATATGACTCTCATTGACCCCCTCTACAATATAAAAAGTCACCAAAATCAAATAAAATCTGAAAAAGACTCGGCTCAAAACTTTATTCAATCACTCATAAAGTTTCTAAGAAGACAAAAACTAAAACTGAAAACCAAAAACAATAACTAAGGTAGACTCAAAAACAAACCAAAATTGGAGAAAATAACTAAAAAAATGAAGAAAAATTTACTGACTTAACATCTGGCTCCAGCTGCGGGATGAAGTCCTCCCTGTGAGGCTTCAAGAACCTGTAGACTAGTGCCTTCAGTCTTCCATTGGGCTATGGAGTCTTTATTCAATCTCACTCACACCGGTATATACAATGAGAAGTGACCATGATCTTCATTTAACTGTAGAAATGCTTGAGGAATCGCCCATTAACAGGGCTGAGCAATTCCTCTCCTTCCAAGGACTGCAATATGAATGTATTATTTTCCAAAACTTTAGCTATCAGAAAAGGGCCAAACCACAAATTATCAAATTTGCCATGCTTCCCCTTCTCTTCCTTTCTTGCATCCCATCTTAAAACCATTTCACCTTCTGAAAAAATGTGATCTTTGATATTTCTGTCAAACCTGGTTTTCATTTTAGCTCTATACAGCTGGGCTTCTTTGTCTACCTTCTCTCTGTTCTGCTGTAACTCAATCATTTCAAAGATTCTCCTTTGCAAATCATCTGGTTCCTCTTGAGAATTTTGGAGGAACTTCATTACTGGGATTCCCAATTGTACTGGAAATACTGCTTCTGTTCCATAAACCAGCTGAAAGGGTGAAGTACCAATGGCTTGTTTTACAGTAATCCTATCTGCCCACAATGCATATTTCAACATTGAATCCCAAGATTTTTTATTTTGTTTAAGCAATTTCTTGATGCACTGAATGATATTTTTGTTAGATGATTCAGCCTGACCATTTCCCTGAGGATAATAGGGAGTTGAGTGTTTTAGTATAATACCATTTTTCTCACAAAAGGCCACCATTGCCTTGGATTTGAATGCTTTGGCATTATCAGTAATCAATCTTTGTGGACAACCAAATCTGCTCAGAATATTGTTTTCAATGAAATCCATAATTACCTTATCTGTAGCATTCCTTGTGGGGATAGCTTCCACCCATTTTGTAAAGAAATCTGTGGCAGTCAAAATCCAATGATGCTGGCCTGAAGATGCTGGATTTATTTCTCCAATAAAATCCAGACCCCACTGCTGAAAAGGGGCATTGACTACAATAGGCTTCAAAGGTAAAGACAGCAACTTCTGTTTACCTGCAAACTTTTGACAGGGTATGCAAGCTCTTACATGTTGATAAACATCTGAGAAGAGTGAAGGCCAATAGTAACCAGCTCTTAAAATTTTATAGGCTGTTGTTTTCTAGTATTTATGTCCTCCACAAGCTCCTTCATGAGATTCTGAAATTACTTCCTTTATTTCAGCCTGATCTAAACACCTTAACAAGATTCCTGCTGGATCTTTCCAAAACAATTGACCTTCTATCAGACAGTATTTAGTAGTTTTCAATTTCAGAGACCTGGCAGCTTTTCTGTCTAAGTGTTCCGGACATTGCAAAAATAACAGAAAATGAACAATGTCAGCATACCAATCTGAAGATGAATAAGAATCCATGATTCTTTCTTTTTCCAGAATTACTTGCTTTTCTACAGGCACTGATTCTTCTGTCATAACATGTAATCCTAATGCTTGACAATTTGAGTCAGCCAGCACTTTGGCCAATCCTTGTCCTTTGACCAGCTTAGTAGGTCTGATTTCCACTTCATATTCCATAATTTTGGCAATCCATTTTCCCCTCTTTCCTTCACTATCAGGCTGTGTCAAAACATCCTTCACTGCAGCATTTGGAACAAAGGAAACAACCTTGGAGTGTAAAATATAAATTCTGAAAAATTTTAAAGCCTTTACCAGAGCATAGGCTTGTTTCTCCAAGATACTGTATTTCAGCTCTGAATCTCTAAGTGTTTTGCTGAAAAAGGCAATTGGTTGTTCCAATCCCTCCTCATTCTTCTGAAGTAGAACAGCAGCAATGGTGTCCTCTGAAGCAAAGGAGAATGTAAGAAATTCTTTGGCAAAATTTGGACTTACCAGAACAGGTGCTTCAGTCAGAGCCACTTTAATTTTTTCAAAAGCTGCCTTTGCTTCCACAGTCCATCTGATTTCTTGGTCCTTTTTTAACATGGCTGTAATTTGCTTAATGGTTTTAGCAAAATTTGGAATAAACCATCGCAAAAAATTGATTTTGCCAATAAATGATTGCACATCCTTTTTACTCCTGGGCAAGCTAATCTTCAGTATTTCTTTGACTCGCTCAGGGTCAATTCTGATACCATCAGCTGATACCAAGTGGCCAAGCAACTTACCTTCTTGCACAACAAAATGTGATTTTTTAGGGTTTAAAGATAAGCCAAATTTTTTGCATTTTATGAAGGTTTGTTCTAAATGCTTCAAATGTTCATCATCAGACTTTGAGAAGACAGTGATATCATCCAGATAGATAACCACAAACTTATCGTTTTCACCCACGAATGCAATGTCCATATCTCTCTGAAAGGTTGCTCCAGCATTCATCAAACCAAAAGGCATCTTGTCATACATAAATGTTCCCCAGGGGGTTGTAAAAGCTGTCTTTTCTTTGTCATCAGGGTGCATGGCAATCTGATTGTATCCTGAGAAACCATCTAGCATAGAAATCCTTTGAGCTCCAACCACCTGCTGCAAAACCTGTTCAATCTTTGGGAGAGGATAGTTGTCTTTTAATGATGATCGATTCAAATTTCTGAAGTCAACACATAATCGAATCTCCCCATTCTTCTTTCTAACAGGGACCAAATTAGCCACCCAAGAAGAGTACCTAAGAGGCACTATTATTTTTGCATCCAACAACTTCTTTAATTCTTTTTCAATTACAGGAAACAAGGCTGGATTGATTCTTCTTAATTTCTGCCTGAAAGGTTTGACATTAGGCTTCAAAGGAACCTTGTGCTGAATAACTGCTGTATCATAAGTTTTTAGTTCCTTGTAAGACCAGGCAAATGCATCTATATATTTTCTCAACAGCTTAATATATCTACTTCTTTGCTCAGCTGTTAGGTTTTTAGACAGTTTTACCATTCTGGGGTGTTCTACTGAACCAATATTGTAATCCTCTACATTGTCTTCTGAAGATTGAATTACTGGTCTGGTAGGTGTATCATCTTTAGTGAATATTCTTTCTAAAGGTACAAGACCTTTTGGAATGAAATTGCTCTTCAATTCAATAATATTTTGGCCTGCTATCTCTTCTGCAGCAAATTCATCTAACTGTTCATCCCTTTCTTCTACTTCCTGATCAATTTGATTGTTTGAAAATTCATCTATGAGCTCAAGAAATTTTTTTATTTCAATGTCATCTTCAAAAACCCTCCAATGCTTCACATTATCTGGAACACATGGTCTATATCTCACTTCTATTGGATACCTTAATTGAGTGGTTTTTGGAATTCTGAAATGTGTGGCAGCCAGGGCTAAAGAATCTGCAGTTTCATTATGATTTCTGGGAATATGAGTGATATTAAATGCTATAAAATAGTTCTCAAGCATATCCCATACCTCATTTCGATATACTTTCAGCAAACCCTGCTTTACTTGATATTTGTTCTTAACTTGTTGAACAACTAGTTCGGAGTCGCCAAATGCAGAAATTTGTTGAATTCCCAAATCTTTAGCAGCCTTCAATCCCAGTAGCAGGGCCTCGTACTCAGCAGTGTTGTTGGTGGTAGCAAATTCTAACTTATACATAAGTTTCACCATTTCACCCCCGGGAGAAATCAATAAAACTCCAGCTCCAGCACCTTCTTTGCATGAAGACCCATCAAAATACAACTGCCACAATACATCCTGCTCTTCTTGGCTGTGTTTTACAGGCTGATCTTTTTGTACTTGTAACAGACCAGCATAATTCTCTTCTTCACTAAACTGTAGTATGCATGAACCAAGGTCTTTATCCACAGAATACATTGGGTGATTTGTAGGATTTTTATCATCTGTGACTATGTAAGCCAACTGTAGCTCTCTATAAAGTCTCCTGTTTTCTCCACCAAAAACAGGAATGGTAGCATAAGAGAGGTCCATCTGTAATGTTCCCCCAACTTTCTTAGCCCATGACCTAGACAGAAGTAAACCAAATTTTGGTGTGATGTCAGCTACCACAACATCCATTATTACACTTTTCATGGGCAACTGAGTAAGATTAACAACCATGTCTTTTATCACTCCTAGACACTTTACAGCTCGGGAGTCAAAGGCATATAGATCATGGTAAGGCTTGGTGACATTAAGGCCCAGGGCCTCCATCACAGACTTTGGCATCAAATTATGGGATGCTCCTGAATCTAGTAGACAATTATGAATCATCTTCTCATGCACAGTCAAAGTTATATAGAAAGGAGGAGAAGCACCAGCTTCGTTTTCAGTCTTTTCAGCCAAAGCTGATCCAATAAAGATTCTAGGGTTTTCCTCCTACAGATTCACTGTATCTGAAACTGGCTGATTATTTGGCATATTCATTACTTTCAAAACTGTATTCTTGTATGATGGATTTTTTATAAGCTCAGAAAATGGCACAGGAATTTTAAGTTTTCCTAACTCATTTTCCAAACTAAAATTTTGACCTGACTTGTTTACCTCTTCAATTTCTGTATTTTTCTTGGGTTTTTCTGCAGATTGCTTCTTTTCTGCTACAGGATCAGCGGTTGATTTATCAGGAATAACTGGAGCAGGGACAACAACTTTATTTTTAGGAGCTTGGACTACTTGTTTAGGACCAGATCTAAGATTGATGGTTTTCTTAATTCCACTCTGATTTGTAGCAGCATTTACAACAGTTTTTTTCAAATTCCAAGTCATCTTCAACTTCATACAAATCAGCATCATAGTATTCAGAATTTAGAAAATCTTCTTCAGTAACAAAACCTGTAAACATTTTATCTCCAATGTGGTTCATGTCCTGATCAGTCTCAGTTTCTTCAAAGAGCAGCTGCTGATCAATTTCTTCTTCATCAACCAAATTATTTTGAAAGGGTGGGGGCACTTTTTGATCTTCATTTTCTCTCCTCTCTTGCTGGATGTCATTATTTCTTCGCTCCCCTTGGCATAAATCTAGGTGCAAATTGTCTTCTAAACTGATTTTGGTTATTTGGATTCCTCTGAGCTTCTGGAGCAGGTTTAGCAGAATTCTTTTCAAGCTCTAATTTATTCAATTTTGCAGTGAGGATCTTAACCATTTTGGCCATCTCATCTATCTTGGCCTCAGCAGATTGAGAAGCAGAGCCTGCTGTGACAGCTTCTTTCTTTCCCTTTCTTTCATACAGTTGCTGAGATGTTTCATTCTTAAGTCTATTTGAAGCTAACAAATTAGACTCTACCTCTAGGGCTGCATCTTGCATGTTTAGCAGGGTGATAGGTCTTCTCTCTCTGAGTAATAAAGATAATTCATGGTCAAAAGCATTTGCATAGGTCAACTTGGCTGATGTCTCAGTAGGTTTAATTTCTGCTGGAATTTTACTGTACATCTTATTAAACCTTTTGGAAAAATCTGCAACAGTCTCATCTTTCTTCCTTCTGAGAGCTCCAAATTCAGTTATGTAGTATATGTGATCTTTTGTATCTCCCCATTGTCTCATGAAAAGATCATGGAGTTCTTCAATAATAGTAATGGAGTTAGCAGGTAAGTCTCTAAACCATTTTCTTACATCTCCATCTAGACTCTGAACAAATACCCTCATCCACACATCTTTAATCTCAATATTCTGATTGTCAGCATAACTCAAGAAAGCTTCCCAATGTTCCTCAGCAGTGATGTCCCCTTGTCCATTGAATCTAGGCAGATATTTCTGATAATCACCTCCAGGCAATGCATGTAGAGGCTGAGGTAAAACTAATGGTGCATACCTAGCTGCTACCATTTTGTCCATCATATCCATAGGTGGATTTTGGGCTGCCATTGTGGACTGAGATTTAGACTGAGGTTTTGAATAAGGTTTTGAAAAGGAAGAAATTTGACTGGAACCTTTTTGAAAAGGATTCCTTCCTACCTTCAACTGAAAGATTGGTATTTTATCAGGGGAAAAGGTTTTAGCTTTCAAAAAACTTTGAGGATTAGTGAAAACCTGGAAAGTACTCTCAGAGAGGATAGGTTTTATACAAGGTGAAATTTCAGCTGGGTCTAATGATTCACCCAACTGGTGAGAGTCACAGGAAGCTGGAAAAGATTGAGATTTTCTGAGTTTGTTTGTTGTTTTCAAAATCTGCTCAGGGTCTGTCACACCCAGTTTTAATGGAGAAACATGCTTATTCCTGGTCCCAATCCCTTTAGAAGCCAGTGTGACTTCTTTTTGGTGAAAATAGCCTTCAAAAACTGCTGGTTCAAGTCCACCTCTTAAACCAGGAAAATGATGAGTATCCTAGGGAAGATATGCTTCAGCTTCGTCCTCGGTAACGGCGCCAAAGATGTTTGTGTCAGAAATTGTTACTAAGGCTAGGGTAACAAGCCAACACAATCTCAAGAGTTGAAATCAATTCAAACTAGGTTTTAGGGTTTTGTTTCATATGTTTTTTGGTTATTGACTTCAAAAGCATAAAGGGAATACATTCAGTAGATAAGTAAAAACTAAGTCATACACAAATATCAATGAAGATGCATATATATCACAGGAATCCAACATAAGATTGTAATGAAGTTCACACAATAAAAGACAAGCATCACTGGAAATTACACATCAAACACGAAATGAATTTGTCAATCATGAAACTAAATAAGTTCAAAATGAAGCCAATACAGATCAAATGTAGGGTAAAGAGTCATATATTCATAGTTTCATCAAAAAATGCATATGAGAGTTTACAGTACCTAACACTGAACAAGTCTGGAAGTATGAACAGCTTGCAGACCTCCTAATGCTATCCAGAAATCAGAACCCTTACAATGTCTTTCCTTCATCTCTAAATAGTTTTCTTTCTAAAAAAAAATAGTTAGGGTTTTTCCTACTAATTCTCCATCGAATGACTAGACTAGGTAAAGTAAACTTTACATTTTTACAAAATTACAATTTTGCTAAAAATAGCAAATTCTTTAACAAAATGTCTTAAATGAACCTAACTGCCTCATATCTCTTTCGATGCCTCCACAAGCAAAGATATGCCATCTGGACTCGAGGATCTTGTCTTCATTCTTTTATGCTTCTTCTCCAGCTCAGCTATTCTTTTCTGAAGGTGTTCCTTTTCATGCCGCAAAGTTTCAACTGTCTTTTCCAGTTCTGAACAGTGTCTGTCAGCAGCCCTTTTCCTTCTGAGTGCTTCCTTTGCATCAACCATTAACTCCTGAAAATTGTCATGAACATCCTGAAGATCTTCTCTTAATCTTTTATTTGCCATCATTAAACCATCATTAACTTCCTGCATGTAATTCATTTGATGCTTATACTGTTTGACAGTCTTCTTCAAATTTTCCTTATCAGAATTAACCAATTTCTCTATTGCAGCATCCTGCTCCTCATTAGGTTTGCAAAACATGTCAAACTTCTTGAATATTGCTTCTTCTGTCAATAGCTTCTCAGCAGTATCTTCAATGGTGGGTTTTGGATCATCTGTTACCTGTACTGACTTAATCTCTTCTGTCAACAATTTCCCATGAATGTCTTCAATGATGGACTTGGAGCTTTCTTCACATGCTACTTTTTCTGACCTAATTTCTTCCTTTTTTCCTGGCTGCAATTCATCTTTCTTTGATTTATCCTCCTCCATAGATTCTTCATGAGAGATAGTCACCTTATCAGTCTTTAATTTTGGATTTAACAGCTTTTTATGTTTAACCTTAATTTGTTTTTCGACCTAGTTTTAGGTCTCTAGAAAGTAGCTGCTTCTCCCATCATTTTTAATTTCTTCCCTTGGTACCGAATAGATGCTAACTCTACCACTTCCATCTTTTTGACTTTTCTTCTTAGGCTTTGTGATTTTGCCATCTATAACTTGATCTTCTTTACTTTCAGCTTTAACTTCAATCTCAGGAATAAACTGCTCTTCTTGTAACATATATCCCTCATCATCCGAGAGGACTGTGATGGGGCTTCTTGGCTGATCATGGATTTCTTCTTTAGCTACAGGAATTATTTTGATGTCAACTTTCTTCTCCTCCTGAGAATCTGCTATAGGTGGTGACTTCTTTTCAAACAATTCCTTTTTGTCTTCAAATAATGAGAACTTGATTTTAGTGTGATCTGGAATTTCTTGGGGCTGCCTGTCATTCTGTCCTTCTTCTGCTACATGTTTTATCACCTTCTTAGTTTTAATGTCATGTTTGCTTGCAGGTTTGACTGAATAACCTAACTTTTGTATCATTACCTTTCCCTTGTCAGTCTGTCTTTTGGGTTGTTGGTCTCCTCCTTTAGGATGAACCCCTGACCAAAACAAAAAGAAGTCCCAAGTCTTTCCCTCATACTGCAACACTGTAGTGATGATTAGCTTAATGAGGCCATGATGAAAAAGTGATTGAGAAGTGTGATCATCATGCTGTTTTATTTTGCTTGACATTTTCTGCAGGCTTTTAAAGAAAAAGAATGGCAAATTCATTTTAGAAATCCCTGCCATGTGTTGTAGGAACCTGAGATGATATTTGAACACTAATGAATATCTTCCTTCACAAGTCACATAACTCTGAAGAATCCTTATAGGTTCAATCCACTCCTTCTTGAAATTATGTATGAGAATACCCTTGTTCCAATCAGGAGTAACATTAGGCAATAAGTATCTTTGGGGATCAAACACAAAAGGTGACTTCTTAAACCAGTGCTCACCCTCATTACTGATCTCAGTAGCCTCTGCTATTAATTCCACAGTCAGTTTGAATCTCAAAGGATCCATTATAATCATCTCATTTTTAAGTCCCTTAGCAAAATTACAGGACACCTGAGCATTAAAACCATCTATCCTTTTGAAAAATTTCAACCAGCCTGCCTGCTGGAACAGCTCTGCACAGTCTGGAAGCTTCTGAATCCATGTCAAATCTGTGGGCTCAGCCCTGTTAACCTTACCACTTTTGCTACTTTTTCCCATATCCTTCTTTCAGGGAACGGGAACAGTCTAGTTTCAGGCTTCAAAATATGTTTTATAAGCTGTTTTCTGAGCAAGTAATTTTACAGGTTATAACAATTCTCAGCGATGTTGAAACCACTTGTACAAATTAACAAACCCCTTCTGTGTAACACCTGCACTAACTAGCAAAATCTCTTCTGTGTGAAAACTAAGCACTACAGATAGCTCAGTGAGTCCTTTCGATGCTATATTCTGTATATTAGGTCATGAGAGAAACATTTCATGCACACTTCTCCTACCGGGTTTCAGATAGCCATTTCTGTGGTGAATTCCTTATTTTACGATCTAATATATCTTCTTCAGCAACCAATTTCTACAGAAACCCGTGCAGCGACAAGAACCCAAATTTTCCAGCTATAAGGGTTATAACGGAATACCTGTCAATTGCTCGTCTGTTGTGGCTTAATATCTTCAATTTGGGGTGTCAATGATGTCCTCTTACGAGCATAGGTGTCCTCACGTCGTTTCTTTAGCCACTGGTGAATGAATCAAAAAGCCCTAATTTTCGCTGGCGATGGAACACACCTGTCTCCTTTCCACAGCAACGCAATCCACTGTTCAACAGTGAACTCTCCTTCACAAACACTACTTCTCTTGCAATGATGCGTGTAACAAGAGAAAAATGACAGCTAAACCGGAATTTGCTGGCTTCTGTGCAACTGATCCCGCATACCATGCAATGATGAACTCGTTTGTCTTCGTGATGAGCAACCAACAAAAATCATGCTCAAATTGCTGCAAACACGTGTTAAAACACTCACACAAGGCAATTAGACACTCCCATTCTGCATCATGATTGAAAACAGATCGAAAATTGCAAAAACTCAAGCCACGATATTCCTGTAGCGCGCTCTTTGTTAAACTTTGGTATAGCGCTACAAGAATATCTTTTAGACCAAAATTTAGCAATTTTCTAACTTTTTGCTAATTTGTTGGAGGTTCTGGTAGCTATTTGGTTTAAAAGGTAAGTTCAACCATTCTCTAAAGACATTAATGATTCTTCCTCTGAACATATGACTCTCATTGACCCCCTCTACAATATAAAAATTCACCAAAATCAAATAAAATCTGAAAAAGACTGGGCTCAAAACTTTATTCAATCACTCATAAAGTTTCTAAGAAGACAAAAACTAAAACTGAAAACCAAAAACAATAACTAAGGTAGACTCAAAAACAAACCAAAATTGGAGAAAATAACTAAAAAAATGAAGAAAAATTTACTGACTTAACACCTACCACCATGTGAGAATGGCTCAACCTTTACATCTACACCATAGGAGGACTTTCCTACCACTATGTGAGAATGGCTCCAGCCCTTACATCTACACCATAAAAGGACTTTCCTACTACTATGAGAGAATGGTTCCAGCCCTTACATCTTACCATGGGAGGAATTTCCTACCACAATGTAATAATGGCTCCATCCCTTACATCTTACCATGGGAGGACTTTTCTACCACCATGTAAGAATGGCTCGTGTGCATCTGTGTCTCCGGACTCATCACTTCCCCTTGGAAGGTATCTCGATCTGAAGTACACCAAGTATCCCTCTAAAGTATTCAAACTTCACTCTCGCCAGTGGCTTGGTCAACACATCGACTATCTGCTCGTCCATCGCAACATACAGGAGCTTCATTGCTCCCCTCTACACTATATACATGATATAGTGATACTTGAGCTCAATGTGCTTCAACTTGTCATGCAACACTAGGTTCTCCGACAACTTCACACAACTCTGGTTGTCGCAATATATACAAGTATCACTCAGCTGGAGATAAAACAAATTAGACAGTAGCTTCCTAATCCATACTGCCTCACAACTAGTCGAATAAGCTGCGACATACTCTGCTTCGGCTGTACTCAGTGCCACACAGGACTGCTTCCTGCTAAAGCAAGAGATCAGACCAGATCCCATACTGAAGCAACACCCCGAAGTGCTCTTCTGATCAATGGAACTGCCTGCCCAATCCGAATCATCATAACCCTCCAGGTTAAACTTTTGATTCACCTCATACTTGAGCCCATAGTAAACTGTACCCCTCAGGTACCTCAAAATATGCTTTGCAGCTATCAGGTGAACATGTCTCGGATCTTTCAAGTACTGGCTCAAGCTATTCACCGCAAAGTAGATATCTGGTCTTGTATTTGTCAGGTACATCAAGGACCCAATCATCTGACGATACATCATAGCATCAACCATCTCAAATGAAGCATCACACATAAGCTTCAGGTTCGACGCGATAGGTGTGGCCATGGCCTTGTATTCCATCATCTCGAACCTCTTCAGGATCTCTACTACATACTTTCCTCGTCCAAGGAAGATTCCATCTGCACTCTGCCACACCTCCATACCAACAAAGTAGTGCATCATACCCAAGTCCTTCATCTCGAACTCAATAGCAAGCTTCCTCTTCATGTCGGTAATTAGTCCATCCTCACTTGTCATAAACAGGTCATCCACATACAATAGTAGTATCACTGGATTGCCTTCCTCAACCTTGTAGTAAAGGTTGGAATCCACTTTACTCTTGGTAAAGCCCAAACTGGATAGGAAGCCATCTATCCTTCCATACCAGGTCTCGGGTACCTGTTTCAAACCATATAGGGCTTTCTTCAGTTTGCACACATGTGACTCTTGGTCATGTGTCTCAAACCCAAGTGGCTACTCCACATATACTTCCTCTTCAACTACACCATTCAAGAAAGCTGTCTTGACATCCATCTGGTGTACCTTCCATTTCATCACTTCAGCCAGAGCAAGTAATGATCTAATGGAAGTGTATCTGGCCACAGGAGAAAAGGTCTCTTCATAATCAATCCCTTCTTTCTGGGAGAATCCACGAGCTACAAATCTTGCCTTATATTTCTCTATGCTGCCATCTGCAACATGCTTGATCTTATAGATCCACTTGGAATTCACCACAAAATTCCCATCTGGTCTTGGGACCACATCACAAACATCATTATTCATGATCGAATGGTATTCCTTGATCATGGCCTTCTTATATTACTGCATCCCGGATCCTGGGAACTTCATATTCTTCAATAGATAGCTTTGTTGCTGGAATAAATGTTGTAGTCCTTCTTTTGTAGGTCTTCTTTTGTAGGTGATGGTATACGATCTTTCCTACAAGACATGTTAAAATGCATGATTAGAAACATCTCATAGTTTTTAGAACAAATTCTTACACATAATGAAATATGTCATACAATCATTGAATTAATTTAGCCAATGCTTCAATACAACATTTATCCATATCCCGTAACTTTCTAAATGCCTTCCAATCTCTACCAGAACATTGTTGAGAGTGTGCACAACTCCCAACATGTCAGCAAAGAGGTTTCATTCTAGATAAGTAGCAATGGAATGTTGTACAGTTCCATAGGCCACTTACCCATTACTATGAGGCACCTGCAACAATAAATTAATACGAATATGCGAAATACCATAAATGATAGAACTCAAAATCACTTTTATATTGATCACAGGCCACTTCGAGGGGGAAACCTCCTATGAGCAAGCTCAATACAAATAACTTCACGGTGCCTTCATAGGTCTCAACACACACTTATATACTAATTCTAGGCGCCAATACTATGGGTCGAAACCATGGGCCGTTACAAACTATGGATCAACAATACTACGGGCGACTTACAAAGCATATGCGCCAACAACAATAACACAAACTATTGATCAACAAATACTACGGGACGACTTACAAAGCATATGCATCCAACAAAAACATACTAACAAAGTAAAGACATGGGTTCCTAACATCCCCTCCCCCTTAAAAAAAGCTTTGTCCTCAAAGCTTTAGATGTGGAAATTGTTGTTGAATCTGAAGGAGTGGTTCCCATGTAGCATCCTTTGGTTGCATGCCATGCCACTGAATTAAGACCTATGTGATAGAGCGAGAGCGAAGCTGACGCGTGCGCCAATTGAGGATGGCCTCTGGCTCCAAAAGGATGGATCCTTCATTATCCAGTTCGGGTAAAATCGTTTGGCCGCTGATGTTGGTGCCAAGAACTTTCTTCAGATAAGAGACATGAAAGACTGGATGAATGCGGGAAGAAGGAGGAAGTTCCAATTTATAAGCAGCGGACCCAATCTTCTGAAGAATCCGATATGGCCCATAGAACTTTGGAGCGAGCTTATGACGCCCTTTGAGTTTCAAGGAGGATTGTTTGTACGGCTGGAGACGAAGAAAAACCATATCGCCGACTTGAAAAGTGCGCTCTGAACGGTGCTAATTAGCTTGTTGCTTCATGCGATTTCTTTCCATGTGAAGATTGTCCCGCAAAATGTGAAGAATCTGATCGCGGTTGCGAAGGACCGTGTCAACTTCTTGAACTGGTGAACTGGTGGGGGTGTATGGAAGAAGAGATGGAGGTTCCTGACCATAGACTGCTTCATATGGGGTCATTTTAGAGGCAGTGTTGTAAGAGGTATTGTACCACCATTCAGCGAGAGGGAGCCACTTTTCCCACTGATGTTGTTGTTCTGAGGTGAAGCAAAGAAGGTAAGTTTCCAAGAATTTATTGACAATTTCAATCTGACCATCTGTTTGTGGGTGATACCCTGAACTCATCTTCAGTTTGGTGCCAGTGTGGAAAAATAGTTCTGTCCAAAAATGACTAGTGAAAGTCGCATCACGATCCGAGACAATGGAAGAAGGGATGCCATGAAGATGAAAGATCTGGTCCATAAAAATTTGAGCGACGGAGGAGGCTGTATAGAAATGGCTGAGAGCACACAAATGACTATATTTGGAGAGACGATCAACCACAACGAGAATCACTGTCTTCCCGCCAGATTTAGGGAGCCCTTCAATGAAATCCATATAAATATCTGTCCAAATCCGTGTAGGTATGGGCAAGGGTTCAAGCAATCCTGGAAGGAGTGTTGTTTCACCCTTATTACACTGGCAGGTATCACATTCAGCCACCATCTGTTGAATTGTCCTTTTCATGCCCTGCCAAAAGAAGTTACGCCGTGCTCGTTCATATGTTTTGAGGAACCCAGAGTGCCCGGCCGATGGAGAAGCATGGAGTTCATAGAAGACAGCCTATTGAAGATCTGTGCTCTGGGGAAGCACCAGACGACCCTTGTATCACAGAGAAGCACCATCCCAAGAGTAATGTGGGACAGCAGAAGGATTGTTGGTCAAGCGTTGGATGATCTGAGATAAGGAAGAGTCATTGACATAACCCTGTTGAACAGATTGCAACCAATTTGGAATAGGCATAGAAATAGCTGAAAGAGAACCTTGGGCATCAAATGTGCGAGAAAGAGCATCTGCCACAATATTGTCTTTACCCTTCTTGTAAGTGATCTCATAGTCATAACCCATGAGTTTGCTAACCCATTTCTATTGTGCCGGGGAGGAGACACGCTGGTCCAAGAAATATTTCAGACTCTGGTGATCAGTCTTGATGCAGAAATGATTCCCTAATAGGTATGGATGCCACTTCTGTACTGCATGCAAAATAGCCATCATTTCCTTCTCATAGGTAGAGGCAGCTAAATTCTTACCTGAAAGGGCTTTGCTGGTGAACGCAATGGGGTGTTCATCTTGAAGGATAACAGCACCAAGTCCATTACCGCAAGCCTCACTCTCAATAGTGAAGGGCTTGGAAAAATCGGGCATAGCTAGCACAGGTGTAGTACACATAGCTTGTTTTAGTTTTTCAAATGCACACTGAGCAGCAGGTGTCCATGTAAAAGCATCTTTTTTCAATAGAGCAGTTAATGGAGTTGCAATCTTCCCATAATCCTTGACAAACTTGCGGTAGTAGCCAGTCAAACCCAAAAAACCACGAAGGCTCTTGAGTGTCTGAGGATGTGGCCAATTGTTCATGGCCTCGATTTTGGCGGGATCCACGCGAACCCCTTGTGCTGAGATAATGTGCCCGATATACTCAACTTCCTTTTGTCCAAAAACACATTTAGACTGCTTGGCATGGAGATGATGGTTAGAGAAAAGTTGCATGACAAGATCCAGATGCTGGAGATGTTCATCCCATGTTTTTACTGTAGATGAGGATATCATCAAAGAATACGAGAATGAATTTCCGCAAGTAGGGTCGAAATATTTTATTCATTAAGGCCTGGAATGTGGAAGGAGCATTAGTGAGGCCAAATGGCATGACCAAAAACTCATAATGGCCATCATGTGTGCGGAAAGCTATTTTAGGAATATCATCCTCATGAACCCGAATTTGATGATACCCAGAATGAAGATCCAACTTGGAGAAAAGGTGAGCCCCATGAAGCTCATCAAGAAGCTCATCAACAACAGGAATTGGAAACTTATCCTTGATGGTGAGGTGATTAAGTGCTCGGAAGTCAATGCAGAGGCGCCATGACCCATCTTTTTTGCAGACAAGAATAACTGGAGAAGAAAAGGAACTAGTGCTTGGGCGAATAATACCTTGCTTCAATAAGTCCCGAACGAGCATTTCAATCTCTGTTTTTTGGTGAAATGGGTAGCGATAGGGCCTAATGTTGGGAGGAACATTGTCAGGAAGGAGCTGAATACGATGGTCTTCTGGCCTGGAAGGTGGTAATCCCACTGGTTCAACAAAGACACCTGTATATCGATCCAGAATTTGTTATAGATCCAAAGGAGTAGTGGAGACCGCTGATGGTTGCATCTGGATGGAATGGATCTGAGCGATGACACCATGTGAATTCTTCTTGAGGAGTTTTTCCATGCGATGTGAACTGATGATGCTGAGAGAACTTGGTTGTAATCCTGTCAATGTGTGTTTGTGTCCATTGAGGGAAAACTGCATCCAAAGTTCGGCAAAATCCCATAAGATAGGGTCGAGTGTGCGTAGCCATTGAGCGCCCAAAACCACATCACATCTGCCTAAGGGCAAGGCAAACATGTCAGAGCACAAGGTATAATCTCCCATAGAGATACGCACGTTTCGAGACTTCCCTTTGCAAGGTAAGGTGCCCCCATTGGCAATCATGACTTCAAAGTTGGAGCAAGGATGGATAAAACAATCAGCTTGTGTGGCGATCCGAGGGTCAATGAAATTATGAGTGCTACCAAAATCAATGAGGATTGTAAGAGGAAGCTTCTTGAAGTAACCCCTGACCCGCATTTTTTGGGGGCTGGTGATTCCAGCTAAAGCATGGAGAGATATCTCTGGCTGGTCATCCTGAGACGGAGGGTCAATAGGCAGTTCCTGAATGTCGACCGGAGCATCCATTGTTTTTGGATCTTCGTCACCCATTTCAGAGGTAGGCGGAGACTCCATATCCAAGAGATAGAGCTTTTGTTGAACACATCTATGTCCCTGAGTGAATTTCTCATCACAATTATAGCAAATCCCCTTTTCTCTGCGTGCTTGCATCTCTGTTTCAGACAAACGCTTGATAGGAGTCGGTCGAGGAGCCTGCGGTATAGGTGGTCGCTGAGAACCCATATTTCAGAAGGGAACAAATGTGGGCTTGGAGCGTTGTTGGGATGCAATCTTGTCTTCTGCCAACTTAGCAAACCCAAGTGCTTCCATCATTGTGTTGGGACAGAACATTTTGACCTCAGAGCGAATGGCATCCTCTAGACCACTGATAAAACAAATCTGGTAAAATTCATCAGACAATCCTTCGGTGTGGTTGGCTAGATTCTCAAATTCGGTTTGATACTCTCTCATAGTGCCAGTTTGGTGAAGTTTAGTGAGGGCTCCTCTGAAGTCATCAAAAGCACTAGGACCAAATCGTTGCAAAAGGAGCTGGCAAAAGTCTGGCGAGTTGGGCTCTGGATGGGCCTTGATGTACCAACGGTACCATTGAAGAGCTTCCTGTTCCAAATGAAAGGATGTCAGCGGAACTTTGTTGACATCAAAAGTATTATGCAGACTGAAATACTGTTCTGCACGATAGATCCATCCAGTTGGATCGGTACCATTGAAGCAAGGAAAATCAAGCTTCGGACCACGGAAATTGCTGGAAGAAGAAAACCCATTGTCTACTGAAGACTCGTACTGCCGTTTGTTGTTCATAGCTGAATGTTCAAGATGGAGACCGAGAAATTTTTCATCCAGATCCTGGAGTTTGGCTTGGATGGCTGCAAGTGCTTCCTCCATGGTTTTTTCTCCTGCACGGGTGACAACCATAACCAAGATTTTTATTTATTTATTTATTTTTGTTCTGACTGGGTAGGAAAACAAAAACAGGAACTACTTCAGTAAGGAAAAATTTGGATTTGGGAAAAAATCAGAAGGGTAATTGGGGTTTGACTAGGTTTTGGACACTGTTGGATAGACAGGGAAGCAAAAATGAGGATTTTAGAAGCGAGGTGAAAGAATGGGAAAATTTGGCAGAGGGGAACAAAGAAGCAGAATTCAAAAGGAACTCTGTGGTAAAATTTGAAGGTGATTGGGTGAAATCTGAGGAAGTTATGGCAAACCCTAAAAATAGACAAATGTGAGATTTCGGGCTTTGGAAAGGGGAATTGGGGATAGGGTCCTCAGGACTGAAATATGCAGAATGGGATGACAGGGGTTCTCTGAAAATTTCAAGGGAAACAGAGTGAAAATAAGGGAGATATGGAGTAAAAACTGAATTTTATACTTTTTTTTTTCCAGACTAGAGCGGGCTACGGCTCGAAAGAGATCTGGAACAGCGCCGAATGGATTGAAAACGGCTGAATCTGGAACAGTGCCGAATGGATTGAAAATGGCTGAATCTGGAACGGCTTGCAAAATAGATCTGAAACGGTACAGCAGTGATCGACAATAGTTCAGCTGAAAGTAGATATGGACCCCAGGTATGTGCGGCTTCCTAATAGTTCAGGGGTTTCACTCGCCACCAATGCTGTCTGACGGCTTGCATATTGGGGCGATACTTATCTTTGTTTGTTTGTTGGGTGGACTCCCTCTCAATATTTTCTTCCTTGCAGGAACTACTGGAGTGTGCTCCCTCTTGATCTTTGCTTTCTGGATTGCCTCTCCTTGAACTTATATTCATCCTGGACCACTATGCAAGCTTAAGTGTGCACTAGTGTCATGATTGTGCCATCCTCAAGATCTCATACATTCATTAGTATAATCTCAATACAAAATATTCTTAAACATCTATAGTCATGATTATTTCAAACACAGATAATAAGCATTAGTATTCAAGGTTTCAGGGAAGACTTCTCTTACTCATGCATATTCATATTTGACCATAGAACTCTTTCTAGTTAGTCATATCATCAAACAAGGTAAGAGACATAATATGCATAAACCCTTGATTACTTAAATTTCTAACTTCATGAATAATCATATACAAAAGTATAAGATCCTAACATAGGGTAGGATTCTAACTTGATATGGGAAAAACATACCTGGTCATCATATTTGCTAGTTATGTCTAGTAATGCTTTTCTTGTTCTCTTCAATGACCTGCATAACTCATAAGTTAACCATTGTAGAACCAAATTATACATACCTCTATGTGATCCATGACTATGGATGAGTCTTTGTCTTCATGTCACTATGCTCTTGATCTAGGACTTGATTTTTACCTTCATGTTAGTGGATAACATTCTCCTCATACAACACCACAGTGCATTAGTACAATCATAATACAATCATAAGTGTCATAACCCTAATCAATGAATGTCTTCTATCATGCATTCATACTTTTACTAGGATGATAAGACAAGTCTTAAAATGATCAAGATTGTTACTAAGTTCAATAAAATGAAGACAAATATATCATAAACTTAATCATGAACAAATTTCAAAACATACATGTAAGTCATACATGTCAGATTGCTTGTAGTAGTAGTTGTTGTTTGTTGTCCTCTTTGTTCTTAGGACAATTCTTCTTGGTATGTGCTGTGAGAGCTTGATCTTCATTCCCATCTTTTCTTCTAGGGCCACAAGCCTAGCTTTTTCTTGTGATCATTCCTCCCACAATCTACTGAAAGAGATCAATTCCTTTCTTGCACAGATTCCTTGGATGAAGGAGTCCCATGACTTGGGTAGGCCATTCAATGTGGTCATAACAATTCCACCATTCTCCACTACTTCATCCATAGCTTCAAGTTGTTCCTTGATTTGAGAGACCTTGGAAAAGTAAGATTGTATGGTCTCTCCATTCTGAAGCTTTACCCCTTTCAATTGGTTCCGCAGAGTCATCTTCTGATTTATGTTCTTTCCTTCAAACAACTTACTCAAGGAGTCAAACATCTTCTTAGGTGTCTTCAGGGAAGACACATGGGGTATGAGATGGTCCTTTATAGAATCAGCAATGATTCTCTTAGCCTTGATCAAGTTCTTCTTGTGTAAGGCCTTAGTCTCTTCTCCCTCTGGGACTGGAACCTCTTCACTTATGTGAATGTCCAACTCATTCTCTTCTAGGATTAACTCAATCCTATACTTCCATGCTCGGAATTTATCATCCCCTTCAAGTTTATCCTTAAACTTGGTGTGGTGAGACATCTTAAGAAGTACTTGAAATGGAAATAGAAAAGATTTAGGTCGTACCACTTGATTTGCTGAAAACTGGATTTTATGTTGGACTAGGGTTTGTCAGAGAAACCCTAAAAATTCAAACTTTGAATTTCAAACTTCTGAAATGATAGGAAGATGCACCTTGATGAGCTAATCAGCCTGGTATACTCAAAATTTGAAAACTGCAAAGTTTCACCCTTCAGAAATGTCTTTTAGTTTTCCTGGATTCACTAGGGAGGACCCTGAATTAGGGTTTGAGTTTCCCAGAGCTTCCAGCTATGTCCTCAGATTTCAGAAATTCCTATTTTTGTGGAAACCCTATTTTTTAGGGCCAAAAATGAAAGTGCTTAGAATTGAGATTTGATTGGACAGAAAGATTCACCTTACTGAGGAGAATCAATCTATCATATTGCTTTTCCACAATATGTGGAGAGAAACCCAATAAACAAGAAACCCTAGTTTCGGCAACTACACAGTGTCTTCTTCTCAGGTTAGCTCTGATACCATGTTATATTTTGAGCATTAATTCAACATACTCTAGGATCTTTTCTGAGAGAATAACATGTACAACATATCAAGTATAACAATGCATATCAATCACACCAAGTAATCACATGAGACAATAGACACACAGAGTTTCACTGGGAAAACCATAAAGGTGAAAAACTCCACAACTTCCTCAGAGATAGAAAGAGAAATGATACAACCCAAGTACAAGAGATAGTCTTCTCCTAGCAGCTGAGCCTCCTTCTCCACTAGTACGCCACTCTCCGAGTAGTGTAAAAGTGAATAATGAGATGATCAAATAGAGTGCTCCCGCACTCTATTTATACTTATCCTGACTTGCCTAATAAACTTGAAGGGCCGACTTCTCTAGAAGAGTCTAATAACCCGTGGTTACATTAATCAGGGTTGACCCCACACTTGGTGGTCTAATAACCCATCATAGCAAGTTACGACACTTGCGACACTTGTCAATACAAATGATGACACTTCCATATATAGGAATAATACCATCTCTACAGGAGTACAATATACATAGGTGAAATACATTCCAAAGTTACATATACATCAACAATTTAGGTATGGTTTCCTTTGGATGACTATGGTTGTTTAGGCATGGCTAACTTTGGATGACATTATTTTACATTATTTGTTCTAATTTGGTTTACATTGTTTTGGTGACTGTTGTTCGGGAATTCTACCCTATAGCGAGGAGAAGGACACTACCAACTTCTGGGGGTGACAGGTAAATACATTAGTCATATCACATAGGTTTATATAAAAGGAAATATATCAAGGTTCTCGAAGGCATACCTTATTAACGACGTTCGATCCTAGCTTTCTCTTGCTCCTTCGATCGATCCTCCACTTGATCTTCCATTCAGAGAACCTGCAATACAAAAGATACCTTCCTCAACGTATCTTGACTGATATAACAATGATGAAATTGAAATACAATTTAGACATCAAATACAATCAAGCATTAAACCAAACAAATATGCAATCCATTATACATTTGATTGGGACAGGAAGGGTATTTCCACCTTTATTGTCAAAAGCAAATAATCAGTACAATTATACCTGATTAGTCAGAGTGCTTGTGCAACCGGATCCCAGGCTCCTGCTCTTCACACTAACTTTGGAACATCGCGGAACTCTTGGAAAAGTTTCTTGTACTTGCCAATCTCGTGCTCGGTGTAGGAAGCTCCTAACTAAATGATTTTAGGAGCACCGGCTGGGGCAGAGATATCGATGTGGATGATGGGTGAGATTTTGGCCATGTTACCTTCCTCGAAGGCATCGGGGGTGGGAATGGGATCTTTAAACTACTCGACTTTGGTGGGAAGGAAATCTTTGGACTCAACTGAGAATTGGGTGGCTGTGGTGGAGGAGGATTCTTCTGGGAGGAAATAGGAGCGATTGTGCATATCTTCCCAGTGGTAATCTAGTGCAGTAAGAGCCTCGAGAATCTCCTAATCATTGTGGAAACTTCGGGTTGTCAAATCGGTTGACGAGGGAGTGCTAGTAGAAGAGATCATATAAATGGTATTAATATCTCCAGTTGGCATGCATGCTAGGGGATGGATCTCTTCAATGGTGGGGGGAGCCATCTCGAGGTCCAAATTATTCATCTCGTAGAGAGCTACTCTATAATCTGGGAGATCTAGATAGTGATGTGAGTAATGACCGTAAATACCACATATTGCACAAGGGTGATTGGTATGCAGTGATTTATTGCGAGGCTTAGGGGTAGGGTCGAGTTGGACAACCAGGATGTTGGGGTTGTCGTCAAGCATTTGCATGTGTTCCTGTAATGCGGGTAATTGTCGACATTGATGGGTACCATGGCCCAAATCATCACACAAAGAGAATTTGGGAGGAGCATGAAACACAGGGGTATTCTTAACTGGTTTGGGCGGGGGTAAAGCAGTGTATGGTTGTGGGCCTCTGCCCCCAGTGTGCTTGATAAGAGGGGATGGATGAGTCGATGAGGAAGGGGTAGTGACACCGGGAGGTGGTTGACTAGTAGTGTTGATTGGTTGCACCGGTTGTAGGACGACATTTGGTGTCGGAGGGGAAACGAGAGGCATGATGTACCATACAAGTAATCCTAAAGTTAAACCGGGGAGGCTGAGAGTAGCCATAACCGGGGCACTTACTATTCCTGAAGGGGGGAATAGGAAGGGGATTGTATGGATGGGTGTAACACCAACATGACTAGGTACCAATGGTAGTTGGGGGTAGCAAGGGCGGTTGATGGTTGGGTGTTGGTGTATTGTGGGAAAGGGTACATAAGTCAGATATTTCGATCACTGGTGACGGGGGTGGAATGGATTGGAATGTTGAGGTCATCGACGTATCTGAGTAAACTCCGAGTCCCACTGAGGAAACCAATGAGGTAGATGCACCAAAAATAGGTTGTTCAATCATGGGGAGAATGTTTTCGGGTGCAGCGAGGGCATTGGGATCGTAATAGGTGAGTTGGTCAACCTTGAGCATGCATCCGTCATGGGGGAACATCATGGTACAAAAAATGGATGAGGAAACCGCCCGCATGGTGTATATGTAACTGCGGCCAAGTAAGAGGTTATAATCAAGTTGGGCATTGATGACCTCTATGTCAATGAGCATGGTTTTACCAACCAACTGGATAGGGACATTAGCTAAGAGACCCTAGGGTTGAGCCGAACGGTTGTCGTAGGCTCGCAACGCAGTGGTGGACTGCTAGAGAGTAGAAGATCCCAACTTCTGCCAAATGAATATAGACATAACGCATGTGGAGGCACCTTCATCGATGATGCACCGATGGGTGACAAGGTTCCAAACGGATACAAAACTTGGAACGCTACAGTGGAAGGCAGGCATGGTTTGGATTGGTCCAAATTGAAAGCCATCATTTGTGAATCATTTGGGTCAATAGCACCAATGGCTAAAAGCAAAGTCTTGGGCTGTGTAGGACAATTTTTTAAAACCTCTAACGCGGACATGGATGCGGGGGATTGGGATAAGTCATCTACAATGTTGTAATTAGATGCAGTGCGAGCATTGGGGTTATTGTTGATGTGGCGAAGTGGGAAACGAGGGACTTTGGAGGCACCATCTAGTGGAGACGAAGGTATGCGTAACGACTGATCGATGGGATGAGCGTTGGTGTTTTTTTCGGTGGGAGGGGCTTCAGGGGTGGAGCCATAGTGGTTTCGACGGGTTTGGAGGTTGAGATCGATGGATGACATCATTAACAAGTGATGGGTACCTGAGTCTATCATGGGTTGATCAGGAGCAGCATAAGTGATTTGCTGTTGTGGTGGTGCGTTTCCTTGAGGGGGAGCCAATGGCTGAGTGTTCACTACGTCTTGGGTTGGTAAAGGGTTTTGTAGCACCAAGGGTCGAGTCTAAGGTGGTGGGGGGTTGGGCGGCACCTGAGGAGCTGTATGCCCTTGGTGGTGGGCATCATCAGTCCAGAGTTGTCGATCCCACTCCAAATGTGGGAAAGTGTGTGTGTAATGGCCATAGACCCCGCAAATAGAACAAGGATGGTTTGTTCACAAATTAGGAGTTTTTAGCTTGCTTGGGCAGCCAATTGAGGTTCTGGTTGGCAGGTGCCACGTTATTATTATTTGGGGGATTAGGCGGTTGACCGCCTTGGTCTGGAGGGGGGTTGTTCCCGTGGTTACGTCCTTTGCCACATTTTTGCTGGCCTTATTGGCATTGGCTATCTTGGTTCTATTGCGGATTTTGTTGCGCATACACTTGCCCTTGGGTGGCAGGTGAGTTCTGGGGTTGTGCAGGTGCGGGAGTAGGCTGCAGTGGATAATAAGTGGGTGGGGGCGGTGCAGGTGTTGAACCTTGTGGGGGTTGCTGATATGTCTATGTGACGAGTTGTGGGTTTGCCGCAGGGGCTTCCAGTGGCGGATAATAAGCAGGAGGGGCTTGAGAGGATACAGGAGTTTGCGCATCCTGTGGGTGGTAATATGGATGAGGTGTGACTGGTGGGACGTAAGCGGGGGAGGCATGGCTGAAGCACTGAGGTGGACATGATGGTCCATGGGAATGGTGGTGGTGTGCCATGGGAGCATACGAATTGGTTGCTCTAGAGTGGGATGTAGCCCGCGAAAGGTCAGGGCCATATCTAGGACGTGCTATGGAACAGGACTGGTTATGTGAGGCTATACAGCCAATGATGCCATCTGTGGCATGGGATTCCCCCAGCGCATCGTGTCAGGAAGAATCACCGCGGGGAGCGTCAGGTATCATGGAATATAGATAACCAGACTGGGAGTAAATAAGGTCAAATTGTTGGGCTTTGAGGATGGCCTCTTCTTCGTGCTGTGGTCGCTTAGATGCTACATCCTTGGCAATGACAGGAAGAAGATATTTTAGAAACCAATCTAAGAAGATACGGTCATCTAACTTGATTTTGTAGAGGCTGCGACGTCGACGCCATTCATGAATGTGGTCAGTGATGTGGGTGGTCGTGTTCTGTCTACAAGACAGTAGGATATCAACTTTCGCATCATAGTGGACAGGTAACTGAAAGGACTGTAGGAAGGTCGAGGCAAGGGAAGTAAAGGTAGCATGGGTCCCATGGGGCTGCTCGATGTACCACTTAGTTGTAGAGCCAGTGAGGGTGCGCTGTAACAAACGGAGTTGGACAGAGTCATCCACTATGGAGTTGGAGGAACACCATAAATGGAGGAACATAATATGGTTCTGGGTGTCCTCACCTGCCTTGCCCTCAAACTTAGGGATGTTTGATGGGAGCTTGGTGGGCATGTGAGGCCACGCAGGGTCGTGTCTGATGGGATCGTTAGTCAGTTTGGCCAGGTCAGGAAGGTTGAGACTAGCCATGAATGTCAAACTAGTAGAAGGATGTGACATGCAGGTGGTAGTGACTACGTTGGGGCCAATGCCCCCAACTGGAGGGGTTGGGTTTGGGTTGTGGTCGTTGCCCCCAGGTGGAGGAACGAAGGTAGTATGGGATGGTTTTGCACCTCCAAGGGTAGTGTGAGTCACTGGTCAAGTTGGGATGGGTATACTAGCCACAAGAATTGGTACAGTGATCAGAATGGTGGATGTGGGCCCCATTGATGGCATACCCAAAGCCGGTGTGGTAGTTGGGGTGGTGGTGGATGCTCCACCAATGGTCCCTACAAAGAAAGGGTTCGATGTCGTGCTAGCCATGGGGCTATTTGGTGTAGTGTAAGTGGGGTTCTCGAACTCTGCCTCAGAATCAGAGGTAAAATAAGGGGCGTCAGTGCCGGGGGACAGAGCTCTGCGTCGTCGACGAGTGGAGTCAAGTGATGAAGCTCTACATCTATGACGGGTGATGTCAAGTGAACTGTGTTGTGGGGGCTCACCCCGGAGGTGCCGAGAATGTCTCAGGGACTCAATGGTGATAGATGGTGTCAGGTATCTAGGGGTTTTGTTGAGTGAAAAATAGCTCAAAAACCCTAATGCAGCCGAGTGTGCAAAAGGAGAGCGCAAAAAATATGGCACTCAGGCCAACAACCAGCTCAAAACACTCACTGTAACAATTGTGCTATAATAAGCGGAGCATCAACAAAAATGGTCAGAATACCAACAAGCAACAGGTTTCCTAAAAAATAAAAATAGTGGACTTGCTAGACCAAAGGGAGGTAAGGGAGAATGCAAACACCTAGCTACATAGTATTCTGACTCAACTAGACATATCCTCTGCAAGCTGATGAAATCCAAGTCAAACAATATGAATAGTAGAGCCAAGTGGCAAAAGATATCCCCCTACTGGGAGGGACACCAGGTAGTCAATCCTAGAAGAAAGGAAACTAAGATACCCTGTTCATGACACATTCGGTTGGGTGAATCTACAGTTTGGTTCTATCACTGATGTACTCCCATAAAGGTGGTACAACGAGAACTACGAAAGGTATCCTTCAGTTACTGAATGTAGTGCGGTATTCCATTCAGGATTCCAGACCCAGTCTGGATACTTCAACCCTCCTAGGGGAGAGGCCTTCCCGATAAATTGGCTTTAAACCGTGTCAAAAAATACTAGGGGATTTTGGTTCCCTAATGGACAACAACTATGTCTCAAATTTAAGGGATCGAGGGGTGTTATTTGGATGCCTATCCCCCCAACCCTACCTAACTACAATATTCTTATGTGTTCCCCAAGTGGGGTTAGAATGTTGGTTATGTTAAGTAGTATTTTAGGGCTCACTTGAATTAGGCGATAGAGTGTGTGCATGTGAGGTAATGAACCCAAAAAAAAGTGCCATGGGGTGGGAAACTTTCTAACTAATAATAACAATGCAAAAATTAAACTTTGAAATGCAAAATTTTCTTTTTTCAATTGAAATGCTTAAATTGAAAATTTTTTGTAAATGGAACAGAAATCAAACTACAGAAAAAGGCTGTAGGTAAGTATGGTTGCAGACAGGATAGGTGGATGTGCAGGTCTAGAAAATATTGCATCAAAGTTCTGGGTTCAAAAAGGGAAAAAGTGCACAAAACAGATCGCCGGGTCTGCGGCGAAACTGTGCGGTCGGATCGCGGGAAAAAGGATGACAGCCGCGGGCATATTGCAGGAAAAAGCCTAAATTCCGCTGGTGGATCGCAGGAAAATGGCCGAATGCCGCGGGAAGATCGCAGGAAACAAGCTTCAAGCCGCAGGCGGATCGCGGGAAAAAGGCTAAAGGCTACCGGCGGATCGCAGGAAAGAGGCGGACAACCGCGGTCGGATCGCAGGAAACAGGCTAAGGGCCGTGGTCATATTGCAGGAAACAGACTGAAAGTCGTGGGGAGATTGCAAGAAATAGTTTGAGAGCCGCGGTCAGATCGTAGGTAACAGTTTGAAAGCCGTGGTCGGATCGCAACTGTGGGGAAAAAATACGCGATTTACGGCAGCAAACCCAGCTGCCGAAACAGACAGCCGAAAGGGGAAAACAAAAAAATATTGCAAAACACTAAAAAATTCTAAATAACTATAACCATAAATTCAAAGGAACACTAGGGGAGTCGCCAAAATTGTAGCTAGGGTTTTCACCTTAGCTTGTGCAAATGAGCACCTAATAAGGAGAAGGGACTCCATAGTAGCAGTTTAGTAAAATGATGAAATAAGACGGTAAATAAAAATAGTAAACTTAAACTAGCATGTGCATGAGACAACAAAAAGATATTAAAAATTGGTTTTTTATTAAGTATACCTCAAATGTGAGGTTGGTGGAGCCTTTGCAGTAGTCCAGGGGCTTCTCCAATGCTCCAGTGTTGTTCCTTCTCCTTCTTCCAAGGTGTTTTGGATATGGGCCAAAGGGGGTTCTCAAGTTGGAAATTAGCTCCAAGTGGAGCGCTAGGCTTTCAAGAGAATTTTTGGTAGCATAAGGATGGAGAAATTTGGGGATATGAAATGGGGAGCCTCCATCACCTATTTCTAGGTTTTTAGTGGTGGAGTGTTGACCCATGGTTTTGGGCACCATATGGTTTAGGTCAACTGTATAGGGTTTTTGCATCCTTTTTTCTTTTTCCTCTTTTTTGTATTTTTTATTCCCTTTTTAGAGGGTTTTTGCTATTTTGGAGAAAATTTGAATTATTTTGGGGAAAAAATGGGGTTTTGGCCTTTTGGAGGCTTTTTAATGGTTTTTTAAGGTTTTGGAGGCAAATATGGTAGGAAATATGGACAAATGAGTCATGTAATGAGGGAAATGAGGTAGTGAGCACTTTTTGAGTGTTAACAGACATCAACTCATTTTGCTCTGGGAATGAAATTTAGAGTTTTGGTTAATACCTTAGGGATTGCAGTTATCTGTGGCAGTTTTCCTCGTCGTCGAATAATGAGAATACATCAATGTCTTTTATTCGATGGGTTTCTTAGGTGTTCGACTTCAAGTCCTCTTATTCACACTTGTTGGATCGTACTAGGTACCTTGGGGCCCATTATCTTTATCGATGGACACCCTCGCATTTGTTAACGGTATACATCAATGATCGGTAATCAAACAATTCCCCCCATGTTCAACTTTCAGCTCATTTATTCACATGGTTAGGGTTTGTACCTTGGGTTGTTTGGATGAAGAACTTGGGATTTTGATAGCATTACCTCATTATGTTATCACCCAAGCTGCACAAGACTGAGCCTCACTCATTTTGGCTCTCCATGAGACATAGATCCAGTTTGTTATTATGGCTATGATCTCTTACTTTGACATGGATCCACGTTTGTATTTTAGTGGCCATGCTATATATACATATCCTAGTTATGTATTGGAGATCATGTTGTATCATGCTACACATCTATATGATGTCAAGATTGTAATTGCTCACTGACCTTGATCGTTATTTTAGATACTTTTGTGATTTGGTTCTACAGTTTTTTGCTCCTCCTCTGAATTGGAATTATAATGTATTTCAGCCATCGCTTCCCTCTAACCTCACACAATAGGGGGCATCTGTTATAGGTCAAATCTGCACTTGTCCGTCCATGATCACATTTAGTTGTCGATCACACAAAGGGACAGCTTGGATTGAAGAGCAAGATTGCCATAGATGATGTATGGACTAGACTTACCCCTCTGCAGCTGAGAAAACACTGTTTTTACCTACATTTTGACATGAACGCTACCCTATAGGCATAAGAGCAGCATTCACCTTCTAAAATATGCAACTTTGCTTCAGTAGATTAGCATTTACCTACTGAAATATGCAACTCTGCTTTAGTAGACTAGCGTTTACCTACTGAAATATGCTACTCTGCTTCAGTAGACTAGCATTTACCTACTAAAATATGCTACTCCGCCTCAGTAGACCATCGTACACCCTCAAAAAACCTTGCAAACGCTAGTTGTAATCATGAAAGTTACATATTGTGCGCTATTCCACTTAAGAAAACTCGTGTACATCCTAAAATGTAATAAAAAATATATTAGTTCAAATGACGAATTGGGATTAGTTGAAATTGGTTTGTAACTTCCCCAACCTCCCAATCAAACTACCTCTCGATCCAAACTTCCTACCTTGTCCCATAAATACAAGGGGGATAGAGGAGAGAGGAGACTAGTTAAACTAGTTAGACTCAATCTAGAGAACTAGACTAAGAGGAAAAACTAGGTATTAAGGGTTGTTATGCTGGAGGAATTCTTTGCCTGGTCCTATACCAAAATGCGTGGTCTTGACACTGCTATCATAGAGCACCACATTGACACGTGGCCAGATGTACCCCCCATTCGCTAGAAACAGCGCCCCATTCATCCATCAAAGCTCCCCACCGTTAAAGCAAAGATTTAGACACTTCACCCAGCAAGATTCATTTATCCTATTGCATACACCACTTGGGTTTCTAACCCCATCCCTGTCAACAAGAAACAAGGCACCATCTGAGTATGTGCTGACTTCCACAATTCAAACCGAGCATGTCCCAAAGACATCTTCCCCATGCCATTTATTGACCAACTCATCAATGCGTTTGCGGGGCATGAAGTCCTATCCTTCATGGACGGTTTCTCTGGATATAACCAGATTCAGATCCGTAAGGAAGATCAATACAAGACGACCTTCACCACCCCATGGGGCACCTTTGCCTATCGTGTCATGCCTTTTGGCCTTAAAAATGTTAATGCCACCTTCAAGCGGGCCATGACCTATTGTTTTCACAACTTGGTCCATATCCTACTAGTCTATCTTGACGATCTTACAGCTCGTTCCATGAAACGATCCGACCACCTCAATGACCTCTGGCAAGTTTTTATGTGTTGTCGCAAGTATCAGATCCGCTTGAACCCACTCAAGTGCGTCTTTTGCGTTCCGACAGGCCGATTGTTAGGTTTCATTGTTTCCTATAAAGGTATTGTTGTTGTTCTCCTCAAAGTCCAAGCCATCATAGACCTTCTCACACCACGCACGCTCCGGCAGCTCCAGAGTTTGTAGGGGAAATCTAATTTCCTCCGTCGCTTCGTTCCTGATTATACCACCACAGTTCATGGTTTCTTACGCCTGCTTCATACTCACATACCCTTTGTTTGGGATGACTAGGTGCAAGCTGCATTCGAAGCCCTTAAAAAAGCTCTCACGCAAGCCCCTTTGATCTCCCCTCTAGATTTCTCTTAGGACTTCATCCTTTACATCTCGGCATCTGACCACGCTGTCTCAGGGGTCTTGGTTCAAGAATACGCTGCTTTCCAGGAGCATGTCATTTATTATGTCAGCCAGACCTTATCTAGACCACCCCTACGTTACCCGTATGAAGAGAGGTTGGCCCTTGTCGTCATCTTTTCCGTACAAAAACTGCGACATTACATTTTACTCAGTCATACCACAGTTGTCGCCGACTCCAACCCCATGGTCTATCTCTTGAACCATCAACTTCTGCAAGGTCGCGTTGCTAAATGCGTAATTATCCTCCAAGAATATGACCTAACCTTCACAACCCCTAAGAGCACTAAATCTCTTGCGCTTTCCCAGCTAATCACCGATCTCCCATCCCTTTTGTCGTCCCCACAAATCTCTGATGAGTTACCCGACAATCACCTGTTCATCATCTTGTCCGATGACTCCTGGTACGGTGATATTTTGTTATACCTTCACACGTAGAAGTTTCGACCCGACATAAATCTTGATGGACGCCTTTGTATCCATCACCAATCCTCTTGATATCTCCTCTTGGGAGATGTCCTTTACCGGCGAGGGGTTGATACTATTCTTCGTCGTTGTCTTACACATGAGGAAGCTGAACAAGTCCTCAATGACTATCATAGCGGCGCCTGCAGCAGAAATTTCTCTGGAATGGCCACTGCCCAAAAGGTCATCCACGCCGGATACTTCTGGCCTACACTCTTTACCGACTACATTACAGTGGTCAAACATTGCCATAATTTCCAACTTTTTGCCCCTAAGGCTCGGACATCACCTGCTCCGCTACACCCAGTCGTCACCGTTGGTCCCTTCTGCAAATGGGCCATCAAATTCATGGAATGTAAACCCTCATCCGCAAATGGCCATAAGTACATCATTGTCACTGTTGATTACTTCACCAAATGGGATGAAGCCATGCCCACCTTCAATTGTAAAGCTGTCACTGCTGCCCGTTTCTTTTTTAACCATGTTATCACACAATTTGGGGTCTTCAAACAACTAGTCTCAGACCATGGTTCACATTTTGAAGACTCCATTTGGCGCGATTTGTCCACTCTACTGAAGTTCGAACATCAGTATTCCTCTGCTTACTACCCCCAAGGGAATGGCCAAGCAGAGACCATTAACAAAATTTTAAAAACCATCCTCCAATGCACTATTGACTGGCATAAGTCCAATTGGCATCATATGCTTTTTCCTGCATTATGGGCTTACCGCACATCAACTAAGACCGCCACCGATTTTCCCCCTTTAATTTAGTTCACGGTGTAGAGTCTGTCCTCCCCATCGAGTGTCAGATACCTTCCTTACACATCGCCGTCGAGCTTCTCCCGGACACCTCCCCACTCAAGCAATGTCTGTTATCATTGGAACAAGCTGATGAAAATCGTCGCGCCACCCACTAAACCATTGAAGCTGCCAAGAACCGCTCCAAATCTTGTTACGACAAACATGTCCACCCTCGAACTTTCCACGAAGGAGACCTAGTTCTCGCCTATGACCAAGCCCCCGAAAAGACCGTTAAAGGGAAGTTTTAATCCATGTGGCAAATCCCTTACATTGTATAGACCTGCCTCAGACATGGGGCATACATTTTAACTTACTCAGAAGGACACCCTTTGCGCAACCATCGTAATGGGTTGTATCTTAAATGTTTTTATCCTTAAACAAGACCCGCGGCCCCATTGGTCTGTATTGTACAGTTTGCTTTCTTTTTGTTTTTCACTTTTTTACCGGAACCTTACATGCATCATTTTTGCATTAACACAGATGGACCATCCTCCACCTCATTACATTGGCTTCGTCGACGGAGCAAGCCGCTAGTCTCCAAACCTGGCCTCTACAGCATGGATCTTATACTCCCCTTCACATGAGTTGATCCACCTTGACGGAATGTGCATAGGCGGTGCTACCAATAACCAAGCAGAGTATGATGCCGTGACTGGTCTCCTGACTGCTGCCCTTCAGAAGGGAATATGTCACCTTCATGTGTTCCTTGAATCCCAACTCCTTGTCTCCCAGCTCAACAACTGCTACCAGGTGCGTGATCCTTTCCTCTTTATAAAGTTCCTGCGCACAAAACAACTCAGCCGGCAGTTTGAATCCATAACATTCACCCATGTCCCAAGAGCTCAGAATAGTGTCGCAGATCAAATGGCTAACAACATCCTGGATTGGCATATAAATCACACCATGTAAACCATCCATCATGCATCATCATACCATCACATCAAAAAACATATAAAAATCCTAAAAAGACTACATCTACAACAAGGGGCATCCACATGCCTATCATCACATAATATTTGCATTCATGTGCAATAGGGGCATCCACGTGCCTATCATCATACACCATTTGCATCCACGTGCAATACACACATACAAGAAAATCACAAGCACATCCACGTGCGTACAATAATCATAACGGAAAAGGTGCATCCATGTGCACATCTACATAAATAACCATTAATGTTATACACATGTCCTGAGTACCTCCGTACTTAGCTATACAAAAAATATCTATACATCGCAAAACCTCATAACATACATGCCATCGCTACAAAAAACCCTAAGTGTCCATACACATCGGGGGGGAGTCCTCTGTACTCCCTAATGAGAGTCGTACCCTCCATCACTGCCGGTATCAGCTGCCTCCGAATCCTCACCCCGCTCCTCCTCTGGCAGCTCCTCATCCCCTACAAGATCGTACGCCCTACTCCTCTCTGCCAGTATGGCCACCCGAATCGTGATCGATCCAAAATCCCGTGGAGCCCCAAGACAATCCTAAATCACCTTCTGATCTTGGTTCCACCACCCCTCATCAGTCACCCCAACCAGTAAACGATCTAGGAAAAATCTTAGGGACTCCAAAGTCCCTTCAGCATCTTGTCGACACACCTCCTCTCGGCCTGGCAGGGCTGGGACAACCACATGCCTCCTGCGGTCTATGTGTCCTGGTGGAGGCCTCGGTCCAACATCTGCAGATCATACATCAGTTAGTAACAACATATACATATATAAAACCTACCATACATAAAATATGACATAAACAACAATCAAGGAAGTAGATACATACCATCTGGTCCCCACTCCTTCCCTGGAGGCCGAGGTGCCTCTAGATCTCCTGTGTAATCCATACCTGTATGGATAATCGTCCAACGTTAGTGGCATCTGCAACCAGTGTAGGTAGAGCTCCTGAGTGAAGTATCTCCCAACCTCACCGCCACCCTGTCGGTGCATCATCTCTCCCCACTGCACCATACACGGTTCCCTAAGCCCTCCTACCCTGATCGGCACCCATGGCCACAGTGTAGGTACCCGCTCCATAAAGAAGGCACAGAGAAAGGACCCATAGCAAAATCCCTTTCCAGCATCCTTCACCTTGGTCAGCTCCCACTGAATGCAGATGAGGAACATCTGGCCCTAGGCAAAATATGTGCCCTGTAGCACTTGCTCCACTAGTTGTATATGGCCCCCAGACACCCGTTCGGGTGCCTGCGACCCCAACACCCGAACCACGCACGCAGCAATCACTCGCACTGCTGGCTCCCGCAGATCAATAATACGCAGTGCATTCCTATGCACTTCAGCCTCCGGAACACAGTAGCACTCCAACATGTCCTCCATGTCCATGTCTGCGGACACCTGTGGCTATGTATCAGCCACCCTGCTCAAACAGGGAAGCCCTCTCAAGAAATATACATCCGCAAGGGTGAGATCCACCCTCTCACCCTGCACCCTGAAATCCTGTATGTCGGGCTCCCAGAATCCCACCAACCTGTTCAGCAGTAGTCATGTTGAACATATCATGGGCACCTGTGCGAACTTCAAAGCCCGCACAACCCCAAAGCTGACTGAACATGTCGATCCCTCTGGATGACATCCATAATGTCATCAGGGATCTCCCGCTCTTGCCATAACATGATCGGCATCCTGTCAATCAAACAATGAACACTCATTAGACCCACATCAAATCAATAACCATTCCCCCCCCCGAGATAACCCTAAAGCACGATCCAGATCACAGCTTTAGGGCCCCTTGTCGTGATCTCAGATCGCGTCTCTCGGGCTTTGAGTTACGATCCAAGATCGCGGTTGTCAGGGCTACAGTCGCGGTTGCAAATCATGTATTTCCAGATCCGAATCACGATCTCGGACCACAACTATAGGAGCCGAACTCGTGATCCAGGACTGCGTGTTCAGTCCTGGAACTCACGATCCCAGACTGCGATTCGACCCCGAAAACCCGTGATCCATTCCCTTGTGGACCGTACAAGACCCTCCTAGCGACCCACCACCCCCCCGAAACCAAACAAAATTATAGGTATGAGTTTAATGGAATACCTGCAACTCACGGATCTGAAATCGGCCAGTCGGATCATCCAGAAACACCACCTAAGCTCTAGTCCACTACGATCTCCTGTCAAAGTCAACATTCCAACTGACACTTGTCATGTTGGGCCCACTTACTATTTATAGCCTGTTGACTTTTTCTTATTTCGGCCATTCTAAATCCATACGAAGTCCATTCTTCGAGCCGTTTCCACCACTGGAATTAGCACGACGAGACCGTCATGATGGTCGACTCAATTTCTTATTTTTTTTGCACCATTTTTTGAGCATTTTTTCTAGACACCCCTCCTTGCCTCAGTTTGCATGCCACGTCGGCCGTAGCCTATTTTTGATATAATTTATATCATTGGATTCATTTTTCCGAGCCCGTGATGATGCTTGTGATCATTTCTCGAGCTCACCCCCAGATTTTCTAGGTATTTTTCCCAAAATGCCCCCCATCGTCTCGGTTTGCGTGCCACCTCGACCGTTATCCGTTTTTGACATTTTTTATATATCGTCGATTTCAGTTTTCCAAGCTCGTGATGATGCTTGAGATCATTTCTCACTCTCACCAGGTACAATTTCCACATTGTGTCTCGACACCTTGCTGCCTCAGTTCGTGCGCCACATTGACCGCCATCGGATTGTTACACATTTTTACATGAGTAATTCACTCCATTCATACTACAATTATTTCGTTATTTTTCCACCATTCATCGTCCCACAAGGAGGCCCACCAGTGTTCCCCTCCCACCCTCATTCTTGGTTCTCATCGATGTTCCTTGATTGAGCACTTCCTCCTTTCCTAGCCATTCCTTTTGTTCAGTATAATTTTATCCCTTTTTTGGGCCGGACAAGTCCTTTACGAAAAAGGCACTTAGGGAGTTTCTGTTAAGCTCTTTTCTGAATCCTAAAAGAATGAAAAGATCACCGAGCAATCTTGCTTCCTTTAATGCTCGTTAAATTACCTGAATGGGTGTCTATCTAGTAGAAGTTTAACCATTTTCCGAACCTGGTAGACTAATTACGAAAAAGGAATACTCTAGTCACATCGGCTAGGAGAGTTCTTCATTGCATCATTTTATGCTTCTTCGGGCCTTGGAGACTAACACATGAAAAAACACCCCCCCTGGAGTCTTCTTATTGCTTTCGGACTCTCTAAAATTGAAAGCAACCACGAGCATGCACCGTCCTGGGCTCGTACAAATCCACACGACGGTACCATTCCATTATTTTAGAGTCTTCTTATCGCTTTCAGACTCCTTAAATTTGAAATATATCACGAGCATGAACTGTCTTGGGCTCGTATAAATCCACACGACAGTACCGTTTGAACACACTTCTTCTAGTTCCTTAACCCCTGAAGAAGTCCCCCTAGGACCTCTCAGCCCCATGATCGATCATCTCGGCAGCAACCCCAATAAGGTCGCCTTTTTTCAGAGTATTCTGCAGTCTCCTGCCATCTTACACCAACTTGAGTATCACTCATACCAGTCACTATCCTTGATCCATTACAGCCATGATCCCTTTCCCACCAGTTAGTTTCATATGCTGCCCAATCATCCCTGCCATCACACTCTAAATAAAGGAAGTTTGAGTCCACCCACTCTACTTGCCCAGTTATCCCCCACCCCCACAGTATGTCAGTCCTACCATCAGTACTCTCACACTTCGGTTCTCCACCTCGTGCTCCTATCAAGGAAACATTATTGCCTTGCTAGTTGCAGGTCCCCCTCTGTCGACGACAGCCCATCTATTCCAGACGATAGACCTATAGGTCCCTGCACCTTGGACTCATCACCATCTGTGGTGAGTGCCTACGGACCATTTTGAGAGGAGTCCTCAATGCCTCTCCGAGTGGTTGTTTCTCACATGCTCGACTTCAACACCTTGATCACATCGTTGAGAATCGCGCAGGGTATATATCCCTTCAGTTATTGGTCGAAGACCCCGGATTTCCCCCGAATCTAGCACATTGGTGAGTCACTTTGGAACACCCAGTTATATGTTCCCGTGTATGTCCGGGTTGCGTTGGCGATTGTATTCGGAATCCATCCAGTTCTATGATTCCTTGAGTACCCAGTTCAGTTCCAGTTCAGTCTACCATTGAGGGTATGATCCCCCGTCACTATGATCCAGCAGCTCATCAGTTCCTCTGGTACCACACTCAGCACCACTATTGATATTTCAGTCTATTATTTCTTCAGCTCAGACATGGTCATCCTGGCAGTATATCCTAGATTTGTGTCCCCTCTGGACTCTTATGATGTACACAATGGTTCTCCATGTATTTTTCAGGCCCCCATTCTTGGGCCTCCTAATTATTTTATATATATATATATATATATCTTGATATGATCATGGGTATGCCCGCCTCGTCCATATATTGAGATCCTTCAGGTCCCCATTTTTTGGACCTCCTTGTTATTGTTATAGATCTTGATACGAGCATGGGAATTCCTGCCTCGTCCATATGTTGAGATTATTCCTCAGTCATTATTGAGGTCATGTATTTTCAGTTTTTGCAGTTTGTTCAGGACCGTTGTTCCGGGCTTTAGTTCGTTTCTTCTCCTCTCCACATCCCAGGAAAACCATAAAAGACTTATGATGTCTATCGGCCATACGATGAGCTGCTTCCCTCACACATCAGAGGGCAATCTATTAACACTCAAAAAGTTCTCACTACCTCATTTCCCTTATTACATAACTCATTTGTCAATATTTCCTACCATATTTGCCTCCAAAACCTTAAAAAAACCATTAAAAAGCCTCCAAAAGTCCAAAACCCCCCTTTTTTCCCCAAAATAATTCAAATTTCCTCAAATAGCAAAAACCCTCTAAAAAGGGAATAAAAAATACAAAAAAGAGGAAAAAAAGGAAAGAAAGGAAGCAAAAACCCTATACAGTTGACCTAAACCATATGGTGCCTAAAACCATGGGTCAACACTCCACCACTAAAAACTTATAAATAGGTGATGGAGGCTCCCCAATTCATATCCCCAAATTTCTCCATCCTTATGCTACCAAAAATTATCTTGAAACCCTAGCTCTCCACTTGGAGCTAATTTCCAACTTGAGAACCCCCTTTGGCCCATATCCAAAACACCTTGGAAGAAGGATAAGGAACAACACTAGAGCATTGGAGCAGCCCCTGGACTACTGCAAAAGCTCCACCAACCTCACATTTGAGGTATACCTAATACAAAACCAATTTTTAATATCTTTTTGTTGTCTCATGCACATGCTAGTTTAAGTTTATTGTTTTTATTTAATTTCTTATTTCATCATTTTACTGAACTGCTACTAAGGAGTCCCTTCTCCTTAGTAGGTGCTCATTTGCACAAGCTAGGGTGATAACCCTAGCTACAATGTCGATGGGAAGAAGTCCGCTGGAAGGGAGGCCTTAAGGAATCTTCCATCATCCAACACAAGGAACACTCAAATGGTATGAGCTGATGTGGAGTAGGATACGTAACAAGACTAACACTAGGATGGCCAACCCATGAGGTCAAGATAAACTGCAAAATGGCCGACACGGGCTGTATCCTTGAACAGTGAGCACGACACAAAGTGACTTAGGCAGTTTTCAAGATGACGGGAAAGTGATATAAGCCTGCAATGTAGGAGACATTAGCAGACCCTCCATATGGTTGAAAGAATAACCAACCAAGGGAGTAAACAACTCAGAGATCAGGTGCACCCTAAGGTAAAAAACTAAACCCAATTGAAATGATAGACTCAAATAGGTGCTGTGTTCAAGGATAAGACTGACTGAACTGCCTTTGAAACTGAAAGATGTGATATACCCTTCTTGTTGTTTTAATGAGTCCAAGAAAGAATGAAAACTTAATAAGTCCAACCATGTCAAAAATTTAACGAGCCCATGGGAGGAAGACTCAAGACCTTGTTCGTTGTTTACAGAGTTCGAAGAAGAGATAGAATAATACTCTATAATACTGATCTCTAGATTTTAATATCGAGCCGAGATCTGTTCTTGCTCGCCGGTGTTTTCAATTTTAAGGAGTTTGAAAAACTTAAACAATAACTCCATACACCTACTCGTGGATTTTAATATTGAGCCCAAGTAAGTTAATGTTCGTCGGTGTTTTCCTGTTTATAGAGTCTGAAAAACTTAAACAATCCTCTATTTAACCTCTTGTCGATTTCACATCGAGCCCGAGTAGGTGCGTGCTCGCTTGGTGTTTTCATATTTCGAGAGCCTTAAAACCCTAAAGAATGCTCCAAAAGGTCCTTTTTTGTAAAGTTAGTCTCCTCCCCCAAAAAAGTGTAAAACAATGAGAGGAGAACTCTTCTAGCCATGGATGACTAGAGTATTCATTTTTCATAAGTAATTCGCAAAAGTCCGGAAAAGGGTTAAACTTATACTTAAGCAGATGGGCCTTCAATTCCTTTAACGAGCTTGAAGAGGACAAGTCTGCTCGGCAATCTTGTTATATTTAAAGAGTCTAACAAGAGCTTAGAGAAAACTCCATAAAATTATTTTTCGTAAAATTTTAACAAGCCCGAAAAAGTAAACTCATGACCTCCTTACTGTTTTTAACGAGCTCAAAGGAGAGATGGAAGAATGCTCGTAACTTCCTTATTTTTTTTAACAAGCTCGAAGTGAAGGTGGAAAAATGCTTGAACCTTCCTTACTTATTTTAACGAGCTCGAAGGGAAGGTGGAAGACTACTCATGATCTCCTTATTGTTTTTAGCAAGCTCAAAGGAGAGATGGAAGAATGCCCGTAGCCTCCTTACTATTTTTAACGAGTTTGAAGGAAAGGTGGAAGATTGCTCGACGGTGGATCAATCTCCAAATGAATGGTAGAATGCATTATGGACTCTAGGAAAACTGTTCGGATATCAACATCATCTTTTTTTAGGATCTTGCATGCAATTAGGGTTTGCATGCAAATTCTAGGGTTTGCATGCACTTTGCATGCATCCCAGTCACCAGGTTGATGCCTCCAGCACCTTAGCCACCTTTTTCTAGCACCTAGGAGCCACTTACTTCAGATTTTTAGCCATCCTAGTCAAGAAGTCACCCACTTCTCACCTACTGCCAGAGAAGGGCGCACTTCTTCACCTACCACTACAGTTCCACTTCAGTTACACTCAGTTAGCTCCGATTCTCCCTAATTTGAGGCTAGTTTCACTCCCGACTGACTGTTTCACTTCCGTTGGACCTCCAGATTGACTAGATGACTTGTTCTGACTTCAGTTAGCCTCCCATGCACCCTCCACTGAGCCTCCTTCCCTTAATCAGTTCTACACACTTCAGTTACACTTGTTACACTCAGTTAGACTCAGATTGACACTTGGATGACTGGTTCTTGTGCATTGATGACCACCACCAATTGATGATGAGGACTCCTAGTTGGAGTCAAGCTACTCCATTCAGTGATTCAAATGACCTCCTTAGGCAATTCGAATTGCTCAGTCATTGTAACTGTATTTTATTGTAATCATTCACCCTTACTGGGATATTGAGCACTGATGCATGTTTTGCATAGTTTTACACCATATTTTCTATATTCATCTGTTGTGATTGATTTACTTGTTCATTATATCTGCCATGGCTAATTTTACATGGTATCAGAGCCATTGCAGGGACAAGGTCTCTTTTCTACAGGTGTTTTTACAAGAAGATTTGAGTGAATTGCTCAAAAATTCCAAAAAGTTTTGGCATGAAAGATCTCAAGGTCATTCGCTCCTATGCATGCAAAGCTTGAAAATACATCCAATACCACTCCAGAAGCTTGAGTTTCCACATAATTCCTGGATCTGATACATTGGACCCATTCAAAATTGTTTGATCTCCAATCCCAGGTGTGATGCAACTCTAAAAGGGTGGATTGTTCGACCTCATTGTTCTTGGTTTTATTGTGATTTGCAGGTTATTGTCTCCATCATTTGCATTCGCTACTTTGCCCTTGCAATCTTCTCTACATCATTGTGCACTCGCTCCTAGCAATGGAATACTCTTCTTCAAATCCTATCCTCACCCCATTCAATTATTTTGATTGGAAAGATGATATGGATATCATATTACGTTCAAAAGGTTACTACCGAGTCACTCTTGGTCTTGAATTGGAGCCAAACAACTTGTCAGATAGAACCAAACACTACAACAAGCTTGATGAAGCTTATGGTCTTCTTTGTCTCTCCATCTCCAAAGATCTTCACTTCCATCCCAGCGGTTTGAAGACTCCAAAAACTATATGGGAGCAACTTGAAACACTATTTGGAAAGCAGGACGAGCTTAGGGCTTTTCAATTAGAGAATGAATTGATTGCACTTAGTCCTGAGAATTTCGAGACCATTAATGAATTCTTCACAAAATTCAAGAACTTGAACTTGCAGTTGAAGAACAGTGGAGTTATCAAAGAGGATAAACAATTGATCCTCTCCATTCTCAGCAAGCTTGGTAAATATTATTCGGTATTTGTCTCTACTTTCAATTCCGGTCGGCTAACTACCCCGAATTGGAAGATGCCTACCTTGAATGCCTTCATTGAGTCCGTCACAAAAGAGCATGACAAGTTGATTCAAATGGGTTCCATAAGCTCCAAAGATTCAGCCCTATATGTTCAAGGACCCAAGATCTCGAATGGTAAAGGAAAGCAAAAGAAGGAGAAGCCCAAATTAGAGCCTCACAAGCAAAGAGAGAAAGGAAAACAGACGGATGCACCATCCAGTTCAATGTTCAAGCAAAAGGGCAAAGAAGGTAACCAAAAATCTAAATGTACTTATTGCAACCATGGCTTTCATCCCGAAAGTTCATGTATGAAGAAGACTATAGATCAAATGGCCCTTCTTTTGGAAAAGAACAACATAACGCTTCCTGACGGTGCAAGGAAGAAGGATAGGAATGATGATCATGAAAGAGGACAAGCACTCATGGAAACTGTTTCGAAGCCCACTACTCTCTTCATAGATTCGGGTGCATCAAATCATATGGCTGCAAATATTGATTATTTTTCTTCATTCGATCCAAACAGCTCCGTCCCCATCCATTTGGGAGATGACTCAAAAATTTCTTCAAAGGGCAAAGGTACGATTCATGTAGATCATGGAAGATTTCAGAATGTTCTCTATGTGCCTTCCTTGGCTTCAAATCTTCTTTCTGTGTATCAAATGAAACACACTGGTGAACCAAAGCAAGTTACATTCAGCCCTAATACAGTTGAAATTTATGATATCAAAAGTGGAAGACTTGTTGCAGTCGGAAAGGCAAACCACACTGCAAAATGCTATGATATCCCGCTTTACATGGGTATTCTTTCTCAAAAACAAATCAGAAGTGCTTGGAAAATTCAAGGATTTTAAGGCTTTTGTTGAGACCGCCACTGAGAGCAAGATTAAAGCTCTTAGATCTGATAATGGTGGAGAATATATCAAGGCTGAGTTGCTGCAACTTTGTGCCCAAAGTGGAATTCAAATCCAACATACAGTTCCCTACACACCCTAGCAGAATGGTGTAGCAGAAAAGAAAAATCGGTCACTGAAAGAGATGGCTATATGCATGATTGAATCAAAAGGTTTGGCTGCAAATATTTGGGCTGAAGCAATCAATGTTGCTGCATACATACAGAACTATGTTCCACATTCATCCATGAAAGGTATGACTCCTTTCGAAGCATTCTTTGGTCACAAACCGGATGTGTCAAATTTGAGAGTTTTTGGCTCTACTGCATGGGCTAGAACTCCTTCCAAGAAGAGACAAGCTTTGGATCCACAAAGTATTGAGTGCATACTGATAGGATATGGGGAAAAATCAAAAGCATATAAACTCATGGATATCATATCTAAAAATATATTCATAGAGCGCAGTGTGCAATTTGAAGAACCGCTTCAAGAATTGCAACTAGTCGAGGAAGAGACTGCCGATTCACCGCCTTCACCAGAAGAAGATCCGTGCAGCGATAATGAAGGTATGAGTTCTGATATTTCTAATATTTTAGCAGAATATGATGATCAGGACATATCAGGTTAGGAATTCGACCATTATGATCCTCCTCAGTTACCAAAGTGGGCCCAAAACACTCTTCAATCTGCTGATTCGAACCTTGGAAATCCTGCTGATCCGAGAAGAACAAGAGCAGACTTTCAAAGAGCAGGTATGGATCTTTCTATTGCTGATCCATTACTTCCTGAGATTTTTTATTTGATGGCTGGTTCAGATCCCACATCATACTATTCTTCCCACCGAGATCCGAGATGGCAAAGTGCTATGGATGAAGAGTACAATTCTCTTCAAAAGAACAACACACGGGAGCTAGTTTCTCTTCCACGTGGAAGAAAATTGGTAAAGTGTAAATGGGTCTACCACATGAAAGTTGCTGCTGATGGATCTATCACCAAATACAAATCAAGGTTGGTGGCAAAAGGTTTCTCCCAATTCCAAGGAGTGGACTACACTAAGACCTTTGCACCGGTTGCAAAGATGGATTCCATCCGCCTTGTTTTGGCTATTTCCGCATCCAAGCACTGGGAAGTGCACCACATGGATGTGAACAGTGCATTTCTACATGGAGACCTTTCTGAAGAGGTATATATGCAACAGCCAAAGGGCTACACATCAAATCCATCATTAGTTTGCAGATTGAAAAAATCTTTGTATGGGTTAAAACAGGCCCCAAGAGCTTGGTACGCAAAGATGGAATCCTTCCTTCTTTCTCAGAATTTCCAAAGATGAAAATATGATCCGAATGTGTATCTTCAGTGAGTTAAAGGTAATTTTTTGGTTATTGTACTTTATGTTGATGATCTTCTCATTACTGGTAGCACTCTTACTTCAATAAACAAGCTAAAAACTGCCTTAAATCTAGCTTTTGACATGAGCGATTTGGGCTTGCTGAGTCACTTTTTGGGCTTGGAGATAGCTCCAAATTTTGATGGGATCACTATATCTCAGAAAAAATATGCTTCCAACCTGTTATTGAAGTTTAATATGGCTGAATGTAAGGCAGCCCCATTCCCATTCCTCTGAGGAATCAGTCTTGAGGAGGGAGATTCTACACCGCTTGCATATTGCAGTATGTATCGACAGTTGATTGGTTCACTACTTTATTTGACACACTCAAGGCCTGATATTTCATATGCCGTGAGTGTCGTGTCAAGGTATATGCAGCAGCCACATGATCTTCATTGGTGACAAACCAAGCGGATCTTTAATTATGTGCAAGGTATGAAACAGTTTGGCATACATTATGCTGTAGATTCTGAGCTTGATTTCATTGGTTTTACTGATTTAGATTGGGAAGGTGATAGCATTGTTTAGAAGTCCACTTCCGGTTATGTTTTCATGATTGGTCATGGTGCTATTTTCTGGTCCAGCAAAAGGAAAGCAGCCATTGCACTTTCTTCAGCAGAGGCAGAGTATCGAGGGGCAGTCAATGCCTGCATTCAGGCAGTTTGGTTGCAAGGTATTCTTTCCGAGTTTAGTTTTGGTGGCACTACTTCGACTGTCCTATTTTGTGACAATCAAAGTGCTATCAAGATATCCACAAATCCAGTTCAGCGGCAGAGGACCAAACACATTGAGATTCATATGCATTACATTCGACAGTTGGTGCATGATCGCACCATCATTCTGCAATATTGCCCTACTGATGAGCAAATTGCAGACATCTTCACCAAGAGATTCACTGAGAAGAAGTTCTCTTACCTCCGTTCACTATTGGGGGTGAGTTCCATCATGGTGGAGATAGATTGATCCATTATTATGCTTTAGCTTGAGGGGGGGATTTCTTCCCACTAGGTTTTCCCTCTTTCCTCACTTAGTTTATTTTCAGCATTTTTGGGATTATTGTATTGGGGTGACCTTTGGTCTTAGTTACTAGGGCCCCACATTATTTTCTTTTGCACATCATGGTCTAGCTTGAGGGGGGATGTTCGTATATCCACATCATCTTTTTTCAGGATCTTGCATGCAATTAGGGTTTGCATGCAAATTCTAGGGTTTGCATGCATCCTAGTCACCAGGTTGATGCCTCCAGCACCTTAGCCACCTTATTATAGCACCCAGGAGCCACTTACCTTAGAGTTTTATCCCTCCTAGTCAGGAAGGCAACCACTTCTCACCTAATGCCAGAGAACGGGGCACTTCTTCACCTACCACTTCAGTTACACTCAATTAACTCCGATTCTCCCCGATTTGAGGCTAGTTTCACTCCCGACTGACTGTTTCACTTCCGTTGGACCTCCATATTGACTAGATGACTTGTTCTGACTTCAGTTAGCCTCCCATGCGCCCTCCACTGAGCCTCTTTCCCTTAATCAGTGCTACACACTTTAGTTACACTTGTTACACTCAGTTAGACTCAGATTGACACCTGGATGACTGGTTCTTGTGCATTGATGACCACCACTGATTGATGATGAGGAATCCTAGTTGGAGTCAAGCTACTCCATTCAGTGATTCGAATGAGCTCCTTAGGCAATTCGAATTTCTTAGTCATTGTAACTGTATTTTATTGTAATCATTCACCCTTACTAGGATATTGAGCACTGATGTATGTTTTGCACATTTTTACACCATATTTTCTATATTCATCTGTTGTGATTGATTTACTTGTTCATTAGATCTGCTGTGACTAATTTTACAAAAAATTCATCGAAGGGAAGTATATTATCCCAGATGGAACACATATCTAAACATTCAGATGGAGTCATCACCTAGTCAATTGCCAGGACCCAGTCCCGAGAAGGTAAGCATGAATTCAGAGGCTTATTTTCACTAGAAATTGGACTCAAGGAACAATACGCCACATAATTTGATTGTGACATAGTAGTGCCTACTGACGGAGGACATACTTGGTCTATAGTTGGGTAATAAGAGGGATCAACAAATGTAAGTTGATCGATAGTGACAATGATTTTGTTGTGAGGAAAATGCATCACACGAAAGAGTGTAGACACCACAGCATGCATAGCATATACGTAATCACGCCCTAGGATCATATCAAAGTCTATAGGGTCCTTTAAAACCATAAATTCAACTAAAACTGTTTTTCCACCCAAAGTAACGAGTACTTGAGGGAGGAATCCCAACGGTTCACTAGGTCTTTTATCGAAATTGAATGGCCAATTAACAGTTGGAACAAGGTTAGGAAAACCTAAATCTCTCCAAGCATAAAGGGATAAGATACTAACAGAGGCTCCTTCATCTACAATACATCGGTGAACCACATGGTTTCCAATATCAACTTTTATCTGGAAAGGTGAAGAAGAAGGAAGGCGAGGCCTAGTTAGACTATTCCAATCAAAGGAAATGATCCCAGAGCTTGGTAGGGGTTCACTCGGCACAGATGCAGTGCCCCCCATTTCAGAAACATCTGAACTGGTAAAGCAGAAGAATTTAGGGATAGGTGCATCAATCTCCGAAGGATTGATGGGATCGGTTGAAGATTGCATCGATTTGATCACTTCACTCTCCAAAGGAAGAGTGGGGTTGACCAAAGATTGCATTGGTTCAACCACTTCTATTAGGATATTACTATACTCCATCCTAGTCCTACTAGCTTTCCAGTCATTTTCATTTTCAGTCATGCATGCAAAATTAGGGTTTGCATGCATTTTGCATGCATTCTAGGTCATCAGTCCCAACACCTAGTCCTCAGCAAACTAGCCCTCAGCGTTTCTTTCAGATCATTTATAGGCCTCCCAGTGACTAATGCACCCTCCTTTGCTTCACTGCATGACAAGGGCGCCTTCTTCACCTACCAGTCCAGTTATATTCAATTATATTGAGTTATCTTCAGTTATTCCCTTGATTTAAGGCTTAACTAACTCTTTACTGAGTTTATCACTCTGTTGGACCTCCAGTGAGACTAGATTGACCATTCTGACTCCATTTAACTCCTATGGCGCCCCCATTGAGCCTCCTTCACTATATTAGTGCTTCCATGTGACAGTTACACCAACCACATTCAGTTAGACTCAGTTTTACTCCCGGTTGATCATTACTTGTGCATTGATGACTTCACTGATGAGAAGGTGTATCCTAGTTAGGCATTGATGACTCTCCATTGATTATGGATATGTGCATGAAGGCTATTTCGAATTCCTCCTAGTGAATTCGAATCCTCGTACTCAACATTGTATATTTACCTGTTTACTATTTAGTTTAATGTAACATGTGTAATTATTCTGCCTCAATCAGAGTTTCTTTGGATCTAAGTTCTATTGCTTGTCTCTTCTTCTATTATTCCTAAATTCTTTCATTGTGAGGTTTACATCATCTCTTTGGATCTTATGTGGGAAATTTCACATGGTATTAGATCCACTTGAGAGTTTATTCTACCTCCATTCTTGAGAGTTTTTTGTAGGTATTTCGAAGTTCCAACAGTTGCAGCAGCAGATTTAGCAGTTTCTTTTTGCACTTGTTCTAGCAGTCAAGATGAGCAGTTCGAATGCTTCTCCTTCTTCTGCTTTGATCCTCACTCCATTCAACTACTTCGAATGGAAGGATAGGATTATATTTCACTTGTATCACAATATTCTAAATCGAATAGTATTTGAAAAAGATGTTATTCCTCATCATGTTGTTGAAAGAACCAAGCATCTAAATAAAATGGATGAGGCTTTGGGATTCATATGCCTCCATATGTCAGAAGATCTACTGTTTCATGTTGAAGGAGTTAAGTCTCCAAATGATTTATGGACAAAATTGGGGAATCTATTTGGCAAACAAGATGGGATGAGAAGCTACACTCTTGAAAATGAATTGGCTTCTCTGCAACCTAGTAATTTCGAGAGCATTCAAACATTCATCTCAAAATTTCAGAATTTGGATACTCAATGCAAGCACTGTGGCATCACCAAAAGTGATGAACAATTAGTGCTCTCCATTTTGAGCAGACTTGGATCTCAATTTTCTGTTTTTGACTCTACTTTCCATTCTGGGCGAATGTCAATCCCTGGATGGAAGTTTCCTACCTTGGAAAAATTTACTACCGCTCTCATTCAAGAAGAGGACAAATTGATTCAAATGGGTGCCATCAAAACCTCCAGAGATCTAGCTCTTTTAGCTGGTGAATCAAGTGGAGCGAATGAAAAAGGAGGACAAAAAGGCAAAAGCAAGAAACCTTCAAGATCCAAGAATGAAAAACAAAAGAGACCTAATTGCACCTACTGCAAGAGAGGAAATCATCCTGAGCATGCCTGCATGCATATGAAGATTGATCTTCTAACCAAGCTTCTTGAACAAAACCAAATTGTTGTTCCAAAAGAAGCAAAGATGTCTGATTCTAGAAGTGGATCTGATGATTGTCATGCATTGATGGCTGGTTTTTCAAAGACAAAAGCTCTCCTCATAGATTCTAGAGCTTCCAACCACATGATGGCACAAGAAGAATCCTTCTCCTCTTTGGATATCCAAGATGGGCCTACCATTCACATGGGAGACAACTCTCAGATTTCTACCAAAGGTTTGGGTACAGTTCATATGGAGCATGGTAAGTTCAAAAATGTCTTATTTGTTCCTTCTCTTAAAGCTAATTTGTTGTCAGTATATCAAATGACTCATATAGGATCTCCAAAACAAGTAATTTTTGGTCCAGACACAATAGAGATTACAGAAATCTCCACTGGAAAGGTTATAGAGAATGGGATTTCTAATCATGCCTCAAAGGCATATGAGTTCTCACACTTCATGCCCTTCTCTCCAACTATTCCTTTAGATTCTGATGAAGATCACAGTGACTTCTCTTCCAGTGACTCCTATTCTAGTGAAGAAGAAGATCAAGATTTTGATGTTGAGATCATGGTTCAAGAAGATTCAGAACCAACACCTATTGTTAGTCTAGATTCAAGAGAAATACGTTCTCACATAGTCCTTGCTACTACTGAGAACACAGTTGATGATTTATTTGCTGACAGAACTACTAGACTTCAACAGCATGCTAACCTTGCATTATGCCATCCATCTCTCCATAAGAGATGCATCATGATGATGGGATTCTCTCTTCCATCTTTTGGGAAGACTACTCATGTTCCATTCGCTCCAGATACAAAAAAGTTCCTGAAAGACTTGCTTCATCCTCCATACAGTGGGAGACCTTCCTACATGGGATCAGCTTGCCAAGTCTTTTGCAAAAGTTTTCACTGATGAAAGCTTCCTTCTTTTATGCATGATGGTTCTTTGAGTTATTTACTGTTTTTTTGAGGGGGGGTATTTTTCCCATGAGGTTTTCCCCATTTCCTCAGTTTATGGACAGTTATGTATTTTATTATCATTTCATTTATTGTATGGGTGACCTTTGGTCCTAGTTACCAGGGCCCGGGATGGATTAAGGGGGGGTGTTAGGATATTCCTATAATCCATCCTAGTCCTACTAGATTTCTATTCATTTTCATTTTCAGTCATGCATGCAAAATTAGGGTTTGCATGCATTTTGCATGCATTCTAGGTCATCAGTCCCAACACCTAGTCCTAAGCAAACTAGCCCCCGGAGCTTCTTTCAGATCATTTCTAGGCCTCCCAGTGACTAATGCGCCCTCCTTTGCTTCAATGCATGACAAGGGCACCTTCTTCACCTACCAATCCAGTTATATTCAGTTATATTGAGTTATCTTCAGTTATTCCCTTGATTTAAAGCTTAACTGACTCTTTACTGAGTTTATCACTCTCTTGGACCTCCAGTGAGACTAGATTGACCATTCTGACTCCAGTTAACTCCTATGGTTCCCCCACTGAGCCTCCTTCACTATATTAGTGCTTCCATGTGCCATTTACACCAACCACATTTAGTTAGACTCAGTTTGACTCCCAGTTGATCATTACCAGTGCATTAATGACTTCACTGATGAGAAGGTGGACTCCTAGTTAGGCATTGATGACTCTCCACTGATTATGGATTTGTGCATGAAGGCTAATTCAAATTCATCCTAGTGAATTCGAATCCTCATACTCAGCATTGTATATTTACCTGTTTACTATTCAGTTTAATGTAACATGTGTAATTATTCTGCCTCAATCAGAGTTTCTTTGGATCTAAGTTCTATTACTTGTCTCTTCTTCTATTATTCCTAAATTCTTTCATTGTGAGGTTTACATCATCTCTTTGGATCTTATGTGGGAAATTTCACAACTTCATCAACCAAGGGTTGATCAGGCTATTGGAAATCTATAGACAATTTAGGAGCAGAGGATCCTTCATATATGGACCACAATCTCTGCACCTCTGGAATAGCAGGGCACCGGTGAGTAAGGTGATCTCCCTTACAAAGTTTACAAGGGAACTTTGGATTGTGTCCTATAAGCTTAGAATCCGTAACAACAATAGTACTCTCAGCATTACTAGCATTGCTTGACAACTTGCCCCCAGCATGACTTACATTGGCCGGTTTCTCAGAAGAATAAGACTTTTGAACTATGGACCACACTCTTTGCACCTCTGGAATAGCAGGGCACCGGTGAGTAAGATGGTCTCCCTCGCAAAACTTACAAGGGAACTTAAGCTTTTGTTTATTAGGTTTTTCGACAATGTCAATGTTCTTAGCATGACTTGCAGTGTCTGATTCAGTGTCTCCAGTATGACTCATAGGAACTGGTGACTTGTCATTAATATGATCGGTAGTGGTCAATGACGTGTCCTCAACATGAGAAACAGTGATTGAATATATACTTCCAATATGATTTGTAGTGATTGAAATTTTTCCCGCAACATGACCTCCATAGGTTGGGTGGGTGTCCCCATCATGACCTCCAGAGGATGGGTGGCTACCCCCTTGCTTTGGCATCTTCTTCCTATTCTTCCTCTGTCTATTCGTTTTAGACTGCTGGTTACTAGTATTACTACTTTCACCACATGAGGTAGAAAGAGGAGGAGAAGATATTACTAGCGAAGCAGGCATAGGTTTCTAATGCTCTTGATGTGAAGTGCTTACTTGAGAAGCATTAGGAGCATGCAAGGCATTCAAAGTGGAAAACAATTAAATCGGTAGCCCTATAGTGAATCTAGAAAGATTCAAGGTAGCCATTAAGGGAGTACCAATGTTCCCAATGAATGGAAAATCATAAGGATCCCCTTGAACAGGGGTCCCTTGATTGGTGCTCATCGGGATGCTATCCATAGCTCCGACTCAATGGTCCAAAAATATCTAAGGCAACTAAGGGCGAGAGGCACAAAGGGCACACCACTACAAAATCCTAAGTATCCAAAACCAAGCAAACAAGGATGGTGAATACCCTCAATAGAAAGTCTGGGATGATCACAGCCCAGAACAAGCTAGTAGAGCATTGAAGAACAGTTATACGGCATCTAGTTCAGGTTCTCTAGGTGCAAGTGTTTGAATCACCAAACCGCCCTCCCGGGATTACTGAAAAGGGTTACCTTCCGTATCTGTCCTAGGTACAATGAAAATAGCCTTTCACTGCCACCTGTGTAAGAAGCCCTAAAGTCAAGATACTAAGGCTACCATTAACACGAAAGAAGTTGTGGGGGATAGTCGTAGGTCTGACTAGAACGCATGGGAAGCGTAGCTAAGTCCGAAATCCAAAAGGATCCCCGTACGTGAACCAACCTTGGTGTATGCTCCAAATGAAAAGTGAAGGGGTATCCTCACTATTTCACCTTCGCAAGACCTCGTGCTTAACTCTGGTTTCAGTGGAGTTCCAGAACAACTTTGATGTCAATGGGTTTACCTAAAAATAGTCTCACTACGATTATTGAGTAATGAAAATGGTTTCGGATAGTTAAAGTGTGTTCTAATTTGAAACCCTAGCCTAAGCTAGCTGGTGTAGTGACATCCCTAGAAAGAAAAGTTGCTAATAAATTTTATTAATTATTCTTTTTAAGGGTTGTTCTTTACTCAAAGGTTGTAGTGCATTGTGTGGTGTGGTTGTGACAGAAATGGAAAGTACATAAAAGTAAAAAACTTTCACAACAACAAAAGACTCTTTTTCTTTTTATGTTTATGCTCTTTCCAAAATGAAAACTAAGCAAACCTAAAAAAAGTTTATTTTTTGAGTTTCTTTCCAAATTCAAAACAAATTAAACTATGCTACTTCGAAATGATCATAAGTCTTACTACTTTAAACTACCAAAATCATTTTTTTCCTTTTTTTATATATGTAAAAGAAAAAGAACTCGAAAATGGAAGGAAGACCTAAAAAAGCAATGTAAGTAAGGAAAAGAAATTCAAAGGCTCACAACAGTCAACTCGATGACTTGACAAAGACTTGTCCTACAAATTTTTTTAAAGGAAAAAAAACTTTGGGCTTGGAAAACAAAGTGAAAAGAAAACAGGGATAGGAGATGCTTAAAATGGAAAGGCAGACCTCAAAGGTTGCTCCAAAGCACCAAGAACCCTATGAAAGCAATAAGCCAAGAAAAAGGTAGGAAAGTCAACCAAAGATGACCTTACAATCACAAAGACTCGAATGGAAGCAAACTGAAAGACTTCAACTTACATGGACTGAAATGGACAAAGCAATCAGGAAGTGTCTAGACTCAAAAAGTTTTTGAAAACACCCTAAGGACTCCAACTTGGGGTCAAACCCTAAATCAAAGTCCAAGACACCGTCAAAGTGTGCTTAGTGTTTCCACAAACAACAAATGTTACAAAACAAAGGTTTGTATACCTGCAACAAGCATCTAGAGTACATGAATGAAGCTATGTCCAGCTAGGAACAAAGCACAGTCTTCAAAAAGAGTCAGAAACAACAAGACACCTCAAAAGTACTCAAGCAAACAAAATATGACCTAAGGGACTTGGGAGAGGCAAACAAGACTCATCAAGGGCATAAGGACCTCAAGGATCAGTTAAGAAGACAAATCAAGAGGCTGGAAATCAAACCAAACAAGTGGAAATCAAATCCCAAAAGCAAACAGAGACTTACAGGAAAAAACTCTCTTGTGTAGTGTATAAACCTGCGTACACTGGAAGGTGTACTCTACTGTGCAATAGGTAAAGCAATGTTTTTCAACAGGTGTACGCTACTGTGTGCAAGGGATACCAACGTTCATGCCAGAGAAGGTTTGAAACAAGCTCTAAAAATTCAAATTGAGATGAGTCAAGCAATGGAAACAGGCTACAGTAAACTACAGAGCCTCTTAAAGGATCAAAAAGATCAAAAAGTACTGGAAGGAAAGCTAACTAGGTCTCATAGAGCATAAAACAACCGGTCCCCAGCCAAGTCGCCAGTCTCTTGTTCGGGAATTCTACCCTATAGCGAGGAGAGGGACACTACCAAATTTTGGGGTGACAGGTAAATACATTAATCATATCACATAGGTTTCTATAAAAGGAAATAGATCAAGGTTCTTGAAGGCATACCTTATTAATGACGTTCGATCCTATCTTTCTCTTGCTTCTTCGATCGATCCTCCACTTGATCTTCCATTCGGCGAACCTGCAATACAAAAGATACCTACCTCAATGTATCTTGACTGATATAACAATGATGAAATTGAAATACAATTTAGACATCAAATACAATCAAGCATTAAACCAAACAAATATGCAATCTATTAGACATTTGATTGGGACAGGAAGGGTATTTCCACCTTTAGTGTCAAAAGCAAATAATCAGTGCAGTTATACCTGATCATTCAGACTACTTGTGCAACCGGATCTCGGGCTCCTATTCTTCACACTAGCTTTGGAATTCCTCCAGTATAACAACCCTTAATACCTAGTATCTCCTCTTAGTCTAGTTCTCTAGATTGAGTCTAACTAGTTTAACTAGTCTCCTCTCTCCTTTATACCCCTTGTCTTTATGAGACAAGGTAGGCAGTTTGGATCGAGAGGTAGTTTGATTGGAAGTTTGGGGAAGTTGCAAACCAACTTCAACTAATCCCAATTCGTCAAACTAATATATTTTTTATTACATTTTAAGATGTACACGAGTTTTCTTAAGTGGAGTAGCGCACAGTATGCAACTTTCATGCTTACAACTAGCATTTGCAAGGTTTTTTGAGGGTGTATGCTGGTCTACTGAAGCAGAGTAGCATATTTCAGTACGTAAATGCTAGTATATTGAAGCAGAGTTGCATATTTCAGTAGGTCAATGCTAGTCTACTGAAGCAGAGTTGCAAAGTTTAGCAGGTGATCACTACTCTTATGCCTGTAGGGTAGCGTTCATGTCAAAATGTAGGTAAAAATAGTGTTTTGTCAGCTGTAGAGGGGTAATTCTAGTCCCTACATCATCTATGGAAATCTTTCTCTTCAATCCAAGTTGTCCTTTTGTGTGATCGACAACTAAATGTGATCACAGACGGAGAAGTTTTGATTTGACCTATAATAGATTGACCTATAACAGATTGACCTATAACAGTGACCATGGTTTATTATCTTTAAGAACAGTTTACATTATTTGGGCATGGTTCACCTTGGTTCAGTTTGCATGACTTAGGTTGTTTTGTTGACTTTGTTTGTTTGGGCATGGTTTCCTTGACCATGGTTGACTTCGGTTTACATGGTTTGGTTGACCAATGTTAAATTTGATTAACCATGGTTACATTGTTTCAGCATGGTTGACTTTGTTTGATTGGGCACGGTTGACCTTGGTTGTTAGGTTGACTTTGGATTTTTTGGTTGAATTTGATTAAATTTAATTGCTTGACTATGACTAACTTTATTTGACTAATTGACTATGGTTGACCATTGTTGACCATGTTTAAGGATGGTTTACTTTGGTTGGTCATAATTAACTCTGGTTTACTGTGGTTGACCATGAAAAACTATGGTCAGCTATGTTTTACTATGGTTCACTTTAGTTGACTAATTGACTATGGTTGCATTAATTTACATTAAATTATATTAAATAAGAATTAAAATAAATTTAATAATTCTTATTAAATCTAATTTAATGTAAATTAAAAAAAATTAAATATATTAATATTAGTAATTATATTTACTTATTTGAAAAAAATATTCACCATGGTTGACCATGGTTGACTATGGTTGACTTTAAAATCATATGGTTGATTATAATTCCACTATTGTTTGACTGTTGTTGAATTTGGTTGACTTTGTTTGCCTATCGTTGAGTTTAGTGGACCATAGTTGACCATGGTTGACTATGGTTGACTATGGTTGATTTTGGTTGACCATGGTGCACATGGTTGACTTTAGGTGGTTACAGTCGACTTAAGTTTACTTTGGTTGACCATGGTTGACTTTGTGTTACTATGGTTGACTTTGGTTAGCTTTTTCTTGACCATGGTTGACTTTGGGTAGTTGACTTAGGTTCACCTTGATAGAGCACTAATTGAAGGATTAATATGTCCTTACTGTAGAGTGATATAAAAACATTATGAAACCGAGGAAACTGCCCTACAAATATTTGAAGAAGAATGCACATGATCTGCAAACTATGACCATAGAATCAGTAAAAGTACCACCGTGGTGTAATATGGTTTTCTATGGTTGACTATGGTCGACCAGGGTTAACCATGGTTTACTTTGATTGAACTTGGTTAAACATGATTGGATATGGTTAACTGTGGTTTACTTTGTTTGACTGTGGTTAAATAATTGACTATGGTTGACCATCGTTGAACATCGTTGACTGTGGATGGACATAAGTAACTTTGGTTTATTATGGTTAACCATGATTGACTATGGTTAACATTATTTGACTATGGTTGACTTTGGTTGACAATTGTAAATTATGGTTGACTTTGTTTGGCTGCAATTGACTATGCTTAAATTTATTTTACTTTGGTTGACTAAATAACTGTAGCTAATGTAACCTACCTAGAACTTGAAATATTTTATGTTTGTGGAAAAACATTACTTTAAAACTTATTGTAAAGTTTTATGTTATTGACCAAGAATGTTCAAGGATGACTGTAATCGAATATTATTATTATTTAATAAATTAAAATAGGAGACACTCATCCAAAGAGGACTGTTGAAGAGTCTTCACTGACCCACTAGGAGGAATGAAAATATTGTAGAAGGAAATTGACAAGTGGCAATATATGCACTCACTTACTAGCTTTTGTAGGGGGAAACTTCCCTAAAAATGTGGTCATGTTCCCTAAGGATGGTGGAACTGAGCAGGTGGTGCTGAGGTGTATTTACTGTCTTAAAGAATCACCAAAATATTTAATTATCGACCAGGGTTGACAATCTTAGAATTGTGGCACAGTATATGCTGAGGTAGAATGGGACCTAAAGTTTCGGCTCGGGAAACCTTAGAAATGTTTAATAAAGAAAATATCGAAAGATCTTTCAAAATGAAAAACCCAGTCAAACTTTGAAAATACAACAAGCGAACCTATTAAACCTAACTAAACCAACAGATCAGAATAATATCAATCTATCCTACTCTACTCTATGGATAATAACTGAAAAAGATAGAAACAACAATGTTATTTTAGGAAGCAAGACTGAATACAAATTAGAACTACTTTGACAAAGTTGGAAACTATTGATTAAAGACTCTAAACTAGGAATTAGAAACAATTGTAAATGAGTTCAGAAACCTATCTACGAGATAATTCAACTGACAACTAATTATGAAACAAAGAGCTTAAAGCAAAACTACAAATGACTAAGTGAATTCAACAACTATTCATGCATTCAATTAATATTTCAAGACTACACTAAACTACCTAATTCCATTCTCCTTGGGGATTCTGAGGAAGTGTATCAAATGTTATAGGGATGGGAGAAATGTATCAAAGTGACTTTCAAACGTGACAAGGAAGCAAAATGGAAACAATTCTAGTTTAACTTCTACAAACAAATGCAAACTAAAGATTGTCCAACTACAACTAACTTTAAACATTATGATCTATCTTCTATCCATAAGCAAATGAATTGGAACTGATGAAATCTAGAAGCAAGTATAAATCTTAATAAAGATATTTACTTTTGAATTTGATTTGGAAGCAAGTAGAAAACTTGATAAAGATATTTTATGTAGAAGCAAGTAGAAAACTTGATAAAGATATTTATTTCTGAACCAAACACTATTCTATGAACATTTTCATTAACTGTATGAATGGGAAAAACTGATCCTATGCTTAACAAAGAAACTATTGAAATTAGGATACTTTGGAGAATGAAATTACTAAGTCTAATATGATATTAATCTTAACGACATATTATAAATTACACTAAGAATGAAACTGATAAATTCTAGAACAGAAACATGTTAACAAATCAGAAATGAAAGACATAATTTGAAAAACAACTAAAGCAATGTTAAGGAAAACGGAATGAAAACCAAGAATGATGATAAAACTTAATTAAAACTCTATGCATTGTAAAACAATATCTTAATTACATCTAAGGATGCTAATTAATTGCAAGAAATATTACAATTCAAAGACCTAAGAAACTGGACTCTTCAAGCATAAAAACAATGCAGAAAGTATTAAGGTTTGTATGACGATCCGGATGACAGTCTGAAAGATGGTCCGAATGACAGTCCAGATGGAAGAAAACGATTTAAACTAAGGAAAGAAGAAGTTCGGATGATCTTAACTACCAGTTGGCTGATGCATACGAATCTACAAAAAACAAACTACACTATTCTATGTCTAGGGAAGGGAAACTAGTTTCTAATGCATAATAAAGCGAGACTTGAAAGGAAATGAACTAAACTACATCTACAACACACTTAAGAGAACTAAATCTAACTAAGACTGAACTTGGAATGTTAATCTAACTAAACTCTAAGTATTTGTAAATAACATGACTAAAAGCAAACTAAGCAAACTAAATAATTTAAGCAAACTAAGTGTGACCAGTCACCAATTACATTCTGAAAATATCATTAACATGAAAAAAAAAAGATACACATATCATAAGACAAAGACATCATTTATATAAGTATCAAAACAACATATATATTCCAAGACGAATATATCATATACAAAATAAATACATGAATTAAAAAAATAACACAACTTATCTGCAGAAGACAAAAGAAAATTATATACACAGATGGAAGACCACTGGTTGTGGAGGGGCCCTTCTCAGCAATTAGAGGTTGTGCCTTAATCAATCAATCACCATGCATGCTACCGAGCTTTCATAAAACTATAACGGAGGTATATTAAATTAAAACAGAGTTACAATGTTTATGTGTCTACTTGCAGCTGAGAAGACTAAATACTAACTCATCTCAGTCACTAAGACGTCTGTATATACAAAATTACAATTGGGAGAGCAAGTCGACCATTTAGTGGTCGACTGCTCTAATAATAGGTAGTCTTAATGCCAGAAAATGACTCTTCTTAACAATTCATGACATCACATAGGCCAAGGAACGACCTCATAATAGTTTACAACAACACACAGAGCATCTACTAGGTTCCAGTGTGTTGGTTTCCTTCACGCGGTCGTTGATACGTTGATCCTCCTTTGACATGGGAAGAGAAATGTGTTGTCGATCTGATTGTGTAGGAAAGACGGAACTTCTAGATTGTTGACGTGATTTGTGGGTGTGTTGGCAAGTGAGGTGAGTATGATGGAGAATCTTCTAGAACAAGGGCACACCAACCACGACAGCCACATTGTTAATAGCACCCACCTTTCTATTTCTGCCTTTAATGACTAGAAATATTCCAAGCGACGATCTCACGGGACGAATGAAGGTCTAAGCGGCGGGCTGGATGCGGCTGAACATTTACAACGTGAACATGCATCTGAATGGAGGTCCATTTGAAACCTATTACCTGTAGAACAAAATCTAGTTTCCAAGCAAGTCGAGAAATGTCAAATAAACAACAATAATTCACAATATGACTATTTTTACCCAAAATTCATGTGATGTGTAAATATATGCATACCTAATCTGATTAACGGTCTGAATGGAGGAAAGAATAACTTATGATAGAAAAATAGTGAAAATAACGCCAATGAGAGTGTGTTTTATGATCAAAAGTGGTGACAAAATGGACACCAACATTCCCCCAAACCGGAGATATGCCAGATCCCACTGAGCAAAAAGAAGAGGAATTCAGGAAGAAGGCTGAGCTACAGTAGCAGCTGCCTTCGACTTGGAAGAGGAAGTGGATTTATCTCTAAGCTTATGGAACTGGTCCTTCAAAGTATCGAGCTTCAACCGGAGATAAAGGTTGGAGGTTGTCTTGGCTTCATTTAAATATTCCACACACTTCACCTAAAAACGTAATTCCTTGTTCTCTTGACTAACCCTAGAGATGATCTCAACATAATTCTCGTTATGGAATCTCAACTCTGCTATGTCTTTGGTTAATCTATCCACAGTCTGATGGAGTGGAGCATATGCTTCTACAAAATATGCAGGGTCCTTTTGAGGGATTGATCCCCTTAGAGGTGGTTTAGGATCAGCATATGTAATGTGTGCCTCAGGGGCCTTATCTTCAGTATGTGTAGAGGTAGGCTCCAAGACAAGGTCTTCAAGTAAACTGGCAAAGATGTTGGCTAATGCAAGGAGAGGTGATTCAAAGACAGGGTCATTTGCTTGTTCGTTAGGGTTTTCCAAATGCATTGACTGAATGAAGGACGGATTGATGGACTGGAAGATGAACTAGTCACGATTGGCCTTCCTTGATTTCGTGGGCATGGGTGAGAAAAATGGAGGTTCCATCATTGTGTCCTCGTGGACATGCTTAGGAGATGATGAAGGAATAGGGTGTATTTATCCTAAGGCACCTTCACTAAATTGTACGGACTTGACAACCTTTTATTCTTGGGAAGAGTTTTGGGCTGGCTCATTAGCACGGGTTAGGAAATGATGACGTTTATGAGAGGCAGTGGATTTGACCATAGGATTCTTTACTAGATGAGAGTTCAGGACTTCAAAGACAAAATGTTCCCAGGTTTTCCCCTTTCCTTCTAACTGGTGAGTGATCAAGATTTTAATCAAGCAGTGGTGGTATAAGATTCCAAAGGGGTTAATGGTATTCTTCCTAACCTGGCTAGACATTTTCTCTAAGCTCTTTAGGAAATACAAGGGAAAATTAAGATCCTGACTATTAAGAAAATGTGCCAGTAGCCTAAAGTGACAAGCTTTGAAAATGGCGTACTTACCCTCACAAGTGATCAAATGGATAATGACAGTCAATGGATCGATATATTTAGGCTTCACCCATTCTATGTGGAACCCTTTGGTGCCAGCAACATGTTGATAGTCGGCTTTAAGACCAAACTCGAGCTCCCTTCGTGGAAGAAAAAGATGTTTGTGCCAACGAGCTCCTTCCTAGGCAGTTTCATGGCCGATGCAATGGATTCTTCCGTCACCGGAAAAGTGAGATGGCCAACCCTAGATGTCTTACAATAGAATCCATTAGCAAATAGTAGTGAAACCTAAGCATCATGGCCATCAAGAAGGTGAAGAAATGGGCCCCATCCGGCTCACAAAAATACTTCACGACATGCCTTCAATTCGAGAATGCAAAGGAGGTCCCGGTAACTGCCAGGATCATAACATATTGGCATATTGAACAGAGGTCGAAGGATGCAGATGGGTAGAGAGGATGCATGAAATTGCAGGGAATGGATCTTGATAGGTTTAGGGCAGATGGAGAGTGAGCAAGATGAAGAAAAATTTACGCAAGGGTTCATTTAAATTGAGATCCGTTTGAACAGCCGGATGATCGTGGGGATAGATTTGGCACGTTCGAATGATACACTATCATTCCGTTAGCTTGAGTCGTGTGCCATCATGGAACTACGTGAGTTAGTGAATTCACATAGCTATGATATGTTCAACCATGTCCAAAGTGAAACTTTGGATAGGTTGAACGTAATCCTCATTATGAAATTATAGACACAAATTACACATAAAAATCACGATGGCTTAATAAATGAAACAATAGATCGTACGATAAAATTTAATGGAGGATTAAAATCGTATGATATCTATATGATGGTTAATCAATTCATTTGATGAGACAAAATGAGTATGAGAATATGGAATTTAATTTGATCCTTGACATGATTAGTTGATTAGATATATCAGTAAAAATCAAAATTTGAAATATCTTAGCACACTTATTAATATAATTACAAGCTAAGGTTTCATTCGGCACTTCATTTAGATCGTTATTCCCATTTTCCTCGTTGGTCACCTCATTTGGATCGTCATTCGACCCTTCATTGAACCCTTCATATAGAACTTTGTACATAAATGTGCTTTGATGGATCTACCTGCTGCTGATAATGCAGAGAATTTTTCTGGGACTTGTTAGCACACAAGAGATGTTGTAAACCTACTTTTCTGGAACTTTAGTCGTGTTCTTCTTTATTTGTCATTGATCAAAACAATATTCCTTCTGCTTTTGCATTATCCTGAAAACACCTATCATTTTGTCAGAGATAAATGAACTTTTTCATAAATATTCAGAAGGTAAAAACAGTTCTGAGTCTCCCCCAAACCAAAAATATGGCGTGTCCTCAAGCCATCAAAGAAAAATTGATTAATATTCAAATATTTCAATTAATGATCTAGGAAATAGCTTCTAAAATACTGTGATAAGTTTCGTAAGAAAATGAAATATTAACTATTAAATGGAGATGATTAAGATATGTACATTAATAAAAAAAGAATACAACAGTGCTTAAGAAGACCATATGAATAATGATAGTGCCATGGATGAGAAAAATGTCATAGGAAAACTAGCCATCCATGAATTATTTGAAAGATTTCTTGTCATCCAAAGAATATAGATAAAGTTCACCCTAGAGTTTGTGAGATTTCTATAGTTATGGGTCCCATTTCTAGGATATTCATACCCTGGGTATTGTTTGAATTAGATGACAGGGTCCATGTCCAACTTACAGCCATTCTCTAATGAAAGTATAAATAATTGGCCTCAACATGTATTAGTATACTCAGGTTTTTTATGAGCCATGTGCATAGCAATGCGTTAACCAAACCTCTTTTACCTGATATTTCCCTGCTGCCAGCAGGCCTGTTCAGTACCCCGCAGGTTTCTCTTGGTACCATGCAAGCATAGCCCCACTTCCAGTGAGCCTGTTCAGTACCCCGACAAGTTTACTTGCATTTACCGAGCTTCCGTGTTTAAGATTTTACTTAGCATGGACCCACTGCAAGTGAGCTTGTTCAGTACCCCGGCGGGTTTTCTTCGTATAATGATATTTTTTAGTAAGGAAGTCGGTTGGCACTAGAGTGTTCTAATCCTATTAAACACATAATTCAAATTTTAGAGCAAACCTTATGAGTAACTTTATTTATAATAGCCTAAATTATAGATCATATCAAAAGATAATAACCTAAAGTTGTTCTTTGACCTCTCAATACATCTTCTTCATGAAAGATCAGTAATGTTCCCCACAAGATAAAAATATCACTCGCTTGTGGGCTACCTTTTTAAAGAATGCTTAAGAGACAAGTTTTGATAATGAGTCTAGGATGAGCTAGTAGTCCATAGTGTTGATGTATTTGTAGCTTCGGAAGATATTCACTTGTATATTGTATTTGTACTTTATTGTATCCCCAACGGAGATGTATTATTCCTCCGATTGGAAGTGTCGCCATGTGTACTTGCAAGTGTCGCAAGTTATATTGTAAGTGTCATAACCTATACTTTATGGGTTATTAGACCACCTTGATGGGGTCGGCCCTGTATGAGTCATGTGGGTCAAAGGGTTATTAGAGAACCCTAGTGGGGTCAGCCCTGTCAGCTTTATGTTAAATGGTTAAGTTGGGGCCGACCTAGTTGAGTAAAGGTCAAGTGAAAGTTAGTGTATAAATAGAGAGAGTGTCTCTCTCATTTTACACATTCCATTATTTACTCACTTTGCATTAGTGAGAGAAGAGGAGGGTGCGCACAAGTGGAGGAGGATAATCCTACTGAAGATATCTATCTCTTGGTTTTGATCATGGTGATCCTTGTATTGATGCTTATTCTATCTCTGAGAAAGTTGTGGGGTTTTTCACCTTCTCGGTTTTCCCCGATGAAATGTTTTGTGTCTCTTGTCTCTTGTCTCTTATGCTTGATATGATGTACATGTTTTTAATTCAGATAATATCCTAGATATATTGAATTAAATGATGAAAAACCAACATGGTATCAGATCTAGCCTAAACGAAGGCATGCTATGGCATTTATGAGACTTATTGCACTTGCGACAAATCGGAATTAAGGGCTTGATATAACCAAAACAAGTCATCGTAGAACTTTCGCTATAAATCCAGTTTGGAAAAGTTTCAGGTTCTAAAACTTTTCCAAGTCGAAGGTAACCTCCCCATGTACCTTGTGTCTGAAGCATAGCATTTGATTCATCTTTCTTTGTGTCTTTTGATTCGTACAAGTTAGGGTTTCTACCTCTTCCAGATCTCAGTCATAAACAGGTGACCTAGGAAAAAGGGTCACAACTTGGGCTAGGAAGCTCCAAATGAAATTTCGTAAAAATTGATAGGTAGGGAACGGACTGTGCTTTCACAGGTCCACGTTTTAGAGGTCCAAATTGAACCAGTGACACGTGGAACTCGGTACAAGTTCGCTCTCTTGTTTTATCCCATAAAAAGGTCATGTTGCACCACTTGGCATAACTCTCTCTTAGAGAATCCAGTTGAGGTCAGACCTGTGGGGTTGGAAGGATGACATATCAGGATACCACAGGACGAAGTTTCATACCCTATTTATTCGTAATTTCAGAGATGCACTAGAAACAATCAGGTTCACATTTCTGTCAAAACATAATTGGATTCTGAGCACCTTCATTCTTGGCTTGTCATTGCTGCAGGAATTTAGGGATGCAAAGAAAGTTGGAATTTTTGGAATCAGAGTCCACGGCTGAATTCTCCTCATAAAAATAAAAATTTAAAGGCCAAGATCAAATTTTTTGGTTGGGAAGAAGGTCAGGCTTGATCAAACCCTAGTTCGGTATTTTGATCGGAAAGGTGGAAAATTAGGGCTTCTGCAAAAGCTTGAATATTTGAAATCTGTGACCACGGCTGTAATCTCCTCAGAAAAATAAAAGTTTAGAACACAAGATCGAACCTTTTGGATGGGCAGAAGATCGGGCTTTATCAAACCCTAGTTTAGGATCCTGTCCAGAAGATCTGGAAGTTTCATAAGCAATTTTGAGGGGTCAAATTTTGTAGTTTTCAAAATTGAAGTATACTAGCTTGATCAACTCAACAAGGCACATCTTTCCATCCATTTAGAAGTTTGAAATTCAAATTTTGAATTTTTAAGGTTTCTCTGACAAACCCTAATCCAGCTCCAGATCCAGTCTCAGCAAATCAAAGTGGATTGGGTTAATCCTAGAAGAGAAGGAATTGGAAACCTACATAAGTGAAGAATTTCTAGTTCCAGAGGGAGATGAGGTTAAGGCCTTACATAAGAATGCTACAAGCAATCTCGACAGGTATGACTTGAGGAGATATAGGTATGTTCATGATTACGCTTATGATATGTTTTTCTTCATACTATTTAGGTTAGTACAATCTTGATTAATGTTAGACTTGTCTTATCATCCTAGTAAAAGTATGAATGCATGTGAATGATAGAATACATTCATTGATTGGGGTTATGACACTTATGATTGTACTAATGCACTGTGGTGTTGTATGAGGATGATATTGTCTGCTAACATGAAAGGTACATCAATAAATACAAATAAAATTATAGATCAAGAACATATGACCATGATGACATGAAGAAAAAGACTCATGGATCACATAGAAGCTCTATTTACGAGGTAGGTATAATTTGGTTCTACAATGGTTAACTTATGAGTTATGCAGGTTACTAGCACAGGTCATTGAAGAGAACAAGAAGACATTGTTTGGGTATGTTAGTCATAACTAGCAAACATGAAAACTAGGTATCTTTTTCCTATATCAAGTTAGAATCCTTGTGTTAGGATCTTATACTTTTCTATGAATGATAATGATTATTCTTGAAGTTAGAAGTTTAAGTAATTAACAGTTTATGCATATTATGTTTCTTGCTTTGATTGATGATGTGACTAACCAGAAGAGTCCTATGGTCAATAAGAATATGCATGGGTAATAGAAGTCCTCCTTGAAACCTTGAATACTAATGCTTGTGATAAATTACCTGTGTGTGATCACGACCATACATGTTAAGATTATTTAGAATCATAATGTTTTGATAGTATTGAGATTATACTAATGTATGTATGGTTATGTATGAGATCTTGAGGATGAAATAATGATGACACTAGTGCACACTTAAGCATGCATAGTGGTTCAGGATGAATATAAGTTCAAAGAACAGATAATCCAAGAAGCAAAGATCAAGAGGGAGCTCACTCCAGTAGTCCCTGCAAGGAAGCAAAGATCGAGAGGGAGTTCACTCCAGTAGTTCCTGCAAGAAAGCAAAGATTGAGAGGGATTCCACCCAACAAGAAAACAAAGATAAGTATTTGAAGTGTTATATATATGATTACTTAAATGATGTTGTCCATTCATGTACATGTTCCTAGATTTAGGATGTATATTATGCATTTTAGAAAAGTTGCATTAATGAACAAGATACTACTAAAGTAATGGGTAAGTGGCCTATGGTACTGTACAACGTTCCATTGCTACTTATCTAGAATGAAACCTCTTTGCTAGCATGTTGGGAGTTGTGCAAACTCTTAACAGTGTTCTGGTAGAGATGGAAGGCATCTAGAAAGTTACGGGATATGGATAAATGTTGTATTGAAGCATTGGCTAAGATATTGCATGACGATATGACATATGTCTTTATGCATAAGCATGTGTTTTTGAAAAACTATGAGAAGTTTCTAATCATGCAATTGAATTTGACTTGTAGGAAAGATCATGTACAATCACCTACAAAAGAAGGACTACAACATTTGTTCCAACAACGAAGAAAACTATAGATTGAAGATATTGAAGAATCTGAAATTCCCAGGATTCAGGATACATTAATAGAAGGATGCCATGATTGAGGAATACCATTTGATCATGAAGAATAATGTTTGGGATGTGGTCCCAAGACATGAAGGGAAGTTTGTTGTGAATTCCAAGTGGACCAATAAGATCAAGCATGCTAGAGATGGTAGCATAGAGAAATACAAGGAGAGGTTTGTAGCTTGTGGCTTCTCCCAGAAAGAAGGGATAGATTATGAAGAGACTTTTTCACTTGTAGCCAGATACACTTCCATCATAACAGTACTTGCTCTGGCTGTAGTGATGAAATGGAAGATACATTAGATGGATGTCAAGATAGCTTTCTTGAATGGTGTAGTCAAAGAGGAAGTGTATGTGGAGCAGCCACTCGGTTTTGAGATAGGTTACAGGGAGTCATATGCGTGCATGTTGAAGAAATTTTTGTATGGCTTGAAGCAAGCTCCTAGGAGTTGGTATGGTAGGATAGACAGCCTTTTATTCAGCTTGGTATTTACTAAGAGTAAAGCAGATTCCAACCTTTACTACAAGGTTGAGGAAGGAAATATAGTTATACTTCTATTATGTGTGGATGACCTGTTTATTACAGGTGAGGATGGGTTGATTTCCAACACGAAGAGATTCTTGTTGCCAAGTTGGATATGAAGGACTTTGGAATGATACATTACTTTCTAGGCATGGAGGTGTGACAGAGTGCAGATGGAATCTTCCATGGACAAGGGAAGTATGCAGTAGAGATCCTGAAGTGGTTCGGGATGATGGACTACAAGGCCATGGCCAAACCTATGGCATCAAACCTAAATCTTCTGTGTGATGCTTCATCTAATCTGGTTGATGTCACGATGTATCGTCAGATGATTGGGTCCTTGATGTACCTGACGAACATGAGACCAAATATTTTCTTTGCGGTGAACACATTGAGCCAGTTCTTGACGGATCCTTGAGGTGTTCACCTAGTTGTTGTAAATCATTTTCTGAGGTACCTGAAGGGTACAATTGATTATGGGCTCAAGTATGATGAGAATCAAAAGTTTAACCTAGAGGATTATGTTGATTCAGATTGGGAAGGCAGTGTTGCAGATAGGAAGAGCACTTCTAGGTGCTGCTTCAGTATGGGATCAGATGTGATCTCTTGGTTTAGCAAGAGGCAGTCTTGCGTAGCACTGAGTACAACTGAAGCAAAGTATGTCGCAGCTTGTTTGGCTAGTTGTGAGGAAGTATGGCTTAGGAAGCTGTTGTCTAAGTTATTTGATCTCCCGTTGGATGCTACCTATATCTTCTGTGACAATGAGAGTTGTGTGATGTTGTCTAAGAACCTAGTGTTCCAAGACAGGTCGAAGCACATCGAGATAAAATATCACTATATCATGGATATGGTGTAGAGAGGAGAAATTAAGCGCCTGTATGTTGCGACGGATGAGCAGGTTGCAGATGTGTTGATGAAACCACTATCTAGAGTGAAGTTTGAGTACTTTAGAGAGAGGCTTGGTGTTCTTCAGATTGAAGATACTTCAAGGAACAAGTGATGGGACACATCTACAGAATCCATTCCAAGCATGGTGATAGGAGGATCCTTCCCATGGCTATGGATGTAAGCATTTTGTGATGAGCATCAGGATGATTCTCCAGTTACTGCTTTGGATATACATCAATTGGATGCTTTGTATGATCAGTTGGATGATGTATGTTGATATGCATCAGTTGGATGCTTTGTATGATCAGCTGGATCATGTATGTTGATATGCATCATTTGGATGCTTTGTATGATCAGTTGGATCATGTATGATGACATGCATCAGGATGTTGCAGTGACGATGATCAGGCTGATCATGTGTGATGAGTATTAGGACGATGATCTACATGATGAGTATCAGGACGATGCTCTGGATGTCATGCATCAGGACGATGCAGTGATGATGATCAAGATGATCATGTACATCAGGATGATGTATGGTGAGTATCAGGTTGATACTCTGTGGCCATGGACAGGTTGTGTAGATGAGCATATAATCTTGCCCTGGGAGATTTGCAAATACTCTTGTGATGTTTTACCTATGGCATGTAATAGTTCCCTGGGAGATTTGGAAAGTTCTCTTTCAAGGTTTTTCTTTGGGAGGACATATAATATTTCCCTGGGATATCTGATAGGTTGAGAAGTATGCTCGTAATCAGTTATGGGATGCTCTTTAGAGGTTTTGTCCTATGTCATATAATATTGCCCTGGGAGATCCGACAGGTTGAGTAGTACGCTCGTAATCATTCCTGGGATGTTGTTTCAAGGTTTTCCCATGAACACATGTAATCTTTCCCTGGGAGATCCAATAGGTTGAGCAGTACGCTCGTAATCAGTCCTGGGATGCTCTTTTGAGGTTTTGTGGTGACCACATGTAATATTGCCCTGGGAGATCTTGTTGGTCATGCTTAGGAACATAAAGGATCCGGGGATACTCTTTCAAGGTTTTGTGGTGGGATCACATATAATATTTCCCTAGGAGATCTTGTCGGTCATGCTTAGGCACATAAAGGATCCTGGGATACTCTTTCGAGGTTTTGTGATGCACATAATAAGTCCTGAGGATTCCATAGTATGGCCAGTGTTGATGAAGACCTACAGGTGGTGGGCCTACAACCAACATGAAAAAGGGTTGGCTCTGTACAAATTCCTATGATGAGAATAATTCAGAGATAGCCCAGTGATCAAGATGTCGAGTACAACAACGGTGATGATGATGATGCTCCGTGATCCAATGATGATGATCCAACTCCAGAATTGAAGACTTGTGCCAATATGTATTGATGACCTGTGTCTAGACAATACCTTCCTAGTTAAGAGGGAGTGTTGATGTATTTGTAACTTTGGAATATATTCATTTGTATATTGTATTTGTACTTTATTGTATCCCCAACAAAGATGTATTATTCCTTTGATTGGAAGTGTCATCATGTGTACTTGCAAGTGTTGCAAGTTATAATGTAAGTGTTGCAAGTTATATTGTAAGTGTCATAACTTATACTTTATGGGTTATTAGACCACCTTGATGCGGTCGGCCCTGTATGAGTCATGTGGGTCAAAGGGTTATTAGACTACCCTAGTGGGGTCGACCCTGTCAGCTTTATGTTAAGTGGTTAAGTTGGGGCCGACCTAGTTGAGTAAAGGTCAAGTGAAAGTTAGTGTATAAATAGAGAGTGTGTCTCTCTCATTTTACACATTCCATTATTCACTCACTTCGCATTAGTGAGAGAAGAGGAGGGTACGCACAAGTGGAGGAGGAGCATGCTGCTAAAGATATCTATCTCTTGGGTTTCATCATGGTGATCCTTGTATTGATGCTTATTCTATCTCTGAGGAAGTTGCATGGTTTGTCACCTTCTTGGTTTTCCCCAATAAAATGTTTTGTGTCTCTTGTCTCTTAACTCTTATGATTGATATGTTGTACATGTTGATCTTTTAGTTAAGATCCTAGATCTATTGAATTAAATGATGAAAAAGTAACACATAGGTGTAAGATAAAACTTCTTGAAAATAATGATGATTAAAGTAGGCCTTAAGAAACTGTTCTAATGATAAATCATACATGTACATGTTTGAATCAAATACCATATGCAGAATCATAAAAGAAAGTGGTTTTAAATGATATAAAGAATGCTTTAATAAATTTTCAATTTCCAACAATAATCGAAAGAGAAGAGTTAGGATGCATTATGAGATTTTTTTAGAGCACTTCCCTTTTCAGATAATATTGCATGAGCTGAAAAGCTCTTGTAATCAAACTGCAAAACCACATGTTAGATGATTCAAATTTATTCAAAACAAAAACATATGTACAAAGAAAAATTCATACAAAATTAGGAAAAATGGAAAAGTGTGTTCCTCTTTTAATTGGAAAAATTTCATAGATGATTATAAAAATGAATTTCCTGTAAAAATGCAATCAGTTGTTAGAAATGACTCTTATTGTTGAAAATCAAAAATATATTTATTGTAGCATACCCTCCCATGGTCCCAATGCAAGGAAGGAAACATGGCACTAAAACTGGGTCTTTTCATAAAACTCAGTCCGATTTATTAAATTCACAGCAACTAAAAATCGAATGTGTGCAGATGCAATTTAAAGCAAACATGCACATTGGAATAACATCATCCACACACATTACATGATGCCATTAAATTAAACACAGTCAACAAATTAATAAATTTGCAATAGTAATTACAGATAAGAAAATACTCATCTTGATGTAATGTTGTCCCAAACAGCTAGCTATGTCGCTGCAACGTTCCACCAAACCATAGGCCAGTTGTGTTCATCAATCTCTCAACACAACTTCCACCCCCGAGCTGGGCATGATTCTTACAAGGAAAGGGGGACATTCAAGCTCATGCACAACCAAAGCAAGAGATACCCATCTCAATCCCAACACTCACTTACACAGAACAAACTCAAACTGGGCATGGATACACATTTCCAACAATTGTATTTACAAACAGGATGGCCATGGGTTTTCCCCAAATCATGGGCACACCAAAATGGTCTGTGAAAAGGGGGATTCAACAGTAGGGAAAAACCCGATTTCTCCCACAGGTTATGAGCATTTCAAATTGCCCAAAACAGCCTCATTGAAACCCCAATCGAGCTCCCTCTTCTTCCAGTAGCTCTGCAACACAAAAACGCCCTCTTCCCCACTGAAAAAACAAGGAAAACATAGGAAAACATGGAGGAAAAATGCCCAGGAAGCTCCAAAAACATGAGAGAGGCAAAACTACTTGATGGGGAATGGGTTGGGGAGCAAATTCATGGCTATTTTCTTGCCAAGGAAGCCAAACAAAATTTTCCATGCAAAGTGGTTTCCCATACTCAAATTTGGACAGCCATACCTCTCATTCCCCAAGGAATTAATTACCTCAACCAACTCTTGGGAGAAATGAATGATTGGGTACAAAAGTCAACATGGGTAGTTGAGGGTTTGATGGGTTCTCTCATTGACACTTGGCTTGACTTGATTGGCTCCAAGAGTTTGAATATTTCTCTCCTAATTCCTTGAAAAATCATGCCCCCATCTCTTGTTTCATTGCATAGCTAGTTGTGGGTATTTTTATTAAAATGCATATTTACATGGTATTCAAAATTCCAATGTGCATGGCTAGCAAGTAAACCATATGCATCAATAAATCAATGGTGGGGCCTTGGCCTTGAGCTCCTCACCATGATTTTATAGCAATATTACATCATTTACATTTTAATGCAATGGGGTCAAAATCGAGATATTACAATCCCCTCCCCTTGGAATAACACTGTCCTCAGTGTTCCAACACTTAGGAATATATATGCCCACTTTACACATGTCTCAAAATTCACAAAATGTGGCAGGTGTGTCCTGCGTTCATTTATTTATTTTGAACTTTCAGGATCAAGTCCTTTTGCTTCCTCAAGCTGCTCCTGCTGGCTTTGATCTTCCAGCTCTACAGGTGGGCATTGCTCCACAACAATCCCTTCCTTTTATCCACCTTCCAGCTGATATACAAGTCTGGAATTTCCTGGATGCCATCTTCCTTGATGTTCTAGCAACTATTTGAGGAAGATTCTCATCCAAAACAATTAGCTTTCGGTCTGCTGCCATGATCAATGTGAATAACCGGACCACACTTTGCTCACCAGTAACACTTGGCTAGTACTAGCTACACTCAATGGGTTTCAATGTCTTACCTGTGAGATTCATCATGGCAATTCTTGTTAGGACAAGCATAACACAATATTAAAATTAGTCAATTATTTTCCCAATTGACATTGAACATCCATTTTCTACCCATGATACTTCTACACATTTCATGCCTTCCCAACATACGCATGAACTCATTCATGTTCATCCTTTCCTGGCGAAAGAGTTATTTCAGCATTCACAAATCATTTCAAGCAATTAAACACAATCTATTTTCATCTATGACATGAACTTAACAATCTTTTGTTTCCAAGATGCATCCATTAGAAAGGAAAGAGAAGAGTAAGAGTTTCCCCCTCTTAGTCTTGTTCCAATCTAGAGCCACGCCACCACTTGTGGTTCTATGCTCCTTAACCTCTTTCACTTCAATGCGAATGCTTGACTTTCCCTTTCTTGGCTATGACACTTAGTGTCTAAGGTCCGTCTAAGGATTTTCAACTAGGAGTCCCATTCCCCATTGTTGCCTATAGAACCTTTGGCTGCTAAGGCCCACACATGTCCACTAGCACCATCTTTCATTACCACTCACATTGAGCTCTTTCCGAGGATCACATGTCCACATGCATCCTTATGATGCCTTCATAGTCCTTTCTTCCAGCAATACCTATATTCAAACATTGAATCAATTCACATGTTTAGTTTATTTTCATAGGGTTTATCTCTAACAAGAGTTTGAGAAAATCATAACCAAATCATATACACACGTATATTTATAAGAAATAAGCTGTAAGGTAGCCAAATACTTATCTGCATTGGGTGTCTTCACTTTATTCCATAGGCTCCTTCTTTGCTTTACAAGCATTGATTTGTTAAATTTTGAGCATTAATTCACAATACTCTAGGATCTTTGCTGAGAGAATAACATATACAGTATATCAATGCATGACAATCACAATATGACAAGCATCACAAGAATCAAAAGCATAAGAGACAAGAGACAGAGTTTCCATGGGGCAAACCCTAAGGTGAAAAACCCCACAACTTCCTCAGAGATAGAGAGAGCAATGGCTCAACCAAAGTACAACCAAAATACACTGAGATAGTCTCCTAGTATCAGATGATCCTCCTCCTCACTAGTGTGCCACTTTCTGAGTGAGAGTGAGTTACTTTTCCGAGTGTGTAAAATAGAGATCTCCGATCTCTATTTATACTAACCTTTTTTCCCAGTGACCTTATGGGGCCCACTTGTCTAGCTAGGTACATCCACATTATAATATATATAATTCAGGGCTGACCCCACATGGTGGTCAAATAACCCATCGACAAGTACACACACTTGCGACACTTGTCAATCCACATGATGACACTTCCTTATAGAGGAATGACACATCTCTTATAAGGGTACAATAAATATATATAAAATACACAGATGAAATACATTCTGAAGTTACATATACATCAACACTCCCTCTTAACTAGGAAGGTATTTCTCGACACAGTTCTACTAGACAAGTCTTCTTCTCGGGATCATCGTCATCATCATCATCACTGCTGCTACTATCTCAACCAATATTTGACTCTACTCATCATAGGAATTTCTATAGAGCCAGTCCTTTTTCATACTGGATGTAGGCCCACCACCTACAGGTCTTCATCATCACTGGCCATACAGTGGAAACCTCAGGACTTATTATGTGCGTCACAAAACCTGGCTGCAGTATCCCAGGCTATTACGAGCACACAGCTCTACCTGTAGGATCTCCCAGGAGCACATTACGTGTGACCCATCACAAAACCTGGCTGAAGCATCCCAGGTTGTTACGAGCACACGTCTCTACCTATCGGATCTCCCAGGAGCACATTACATGTGATCTCACCACAAAACCTGGCTGAAGCATCTGAGGCCTTTTTCATCCTGTCCATATCTCCCAAGAGAAAATTACATGTGGTCATGGAAAAACCTGGATAAAGCATCTGAGGTCTTTTTCATCCTGTCCAGATCTCCCAGGAGCAAATTACATGCCATGGGACAAAACCTCGAAAGAGCATCTGCCAGATATCCCAGGGCAACAAATTACATGCCATAGGAAAAACCTCGAAATACTATCTGCATATCTCCCAGGGCCAAATTATATTTCCTCCCAGAGAGAAACCTCAAAAGAGCATTTTCCAGATAACCCAGGGAAATGAATTACATGCCATAGGAAAAACCTCCAAAGACTATCTACAAATCTCCCAGGGCCAAATTATATGCTCATCTGCACAACCTGTTCCACGGCCACAGAGTATCATCTGATACTCATCATACATCATCTTGATGTACACATGATCATCCTGATCATCATCACTGCAACATCCTGCTACATGTCATCTGGAGAAGCTCGTCATCCACGATCATCCTGATCATACAATGCATCCATCTGATGCACACCACGTATCTACCTGATACATATCATCATACATAGTGTATCCACCTGATACATAGATACATGATCCACACAATGTATCCATCAACATACATGATCTACCTGATCATATCTGATACATATCAATATACATGATCTACCTGATCATACAATGTATCCACCTGATACATATACAGATACATGGTCCAAGCATCCAACATGATGCATATACAAAATACATACACATGATCCAACCGATCATATCCAACATCCAACATGATGTGTACATACATACAAATGATCCAACTGATCATATCCAGCAGAAACCAGAACATCATCATGATGTTCATCACCCAATGCTTACATCCACAGCCATGTGAAGGATCCTCCTTCCAACATGCTTAGAATGGCTTCAGCAAATGTGTCCATCACTTCTTCCTCGAAGTGTCCTCGATCTGAAGAATGCCAAGCCTCTCTCTGAAGTACTCGAACTTCACTCTGGCTAGTGGCTTCGTCAGCACATCTACAATCTGCTCGTCCGTCACAACATACAGGAGCTTCACAGCTCCTCTCTGTACCATATCCCTGATATAGTGATATTTGATCTCTATTTGTTTCGACCTGTCATGAAACACTGGGTTCTCAGACAGCTTCACACAACTCTGGTTATCACAGAAGATACTAGTAGCATCCAACGGGAGATCAAATAACTTAGACAGTAGCTTCCATAGCCATACTGCCTCACAACTAGCTGAATAGGATGCAACATACTCTGCCTCAGCTGTACTCAGTGCCATGTAGGACTGCTTCCTGCTAAACCATGAGATCACACCTGATCCCATACTGAAGCAACACCCAGATGTGCTCTTCCTATCTGCAGCACTGCCAGCCCAATCTGAATCAACATAACCCTGCAGGTTAAACTTTTGATTCGCTTCATACTTGAGCCCAAAATCCACTGTACCCTTCAGGTACCTTATAACATGCTTTACAGCAACCAGGTGAACACTCCTCAGATCCGTCAGGAACTGGCTCAATGTGTTCATAGCAAAGCAAATATCTGGTCTCGTGTTCGTCAAGTACATCAAGGACCCAATCATCTGAAGATACATAGAGACATCAACCGGCTCAGATGAAGCATCACATAGAAGCTTCAGATTCGATGCCATAGGTGTGGCCATGTCCTTCCAGTCCATCATCCTGAATCTCTTCAGGATATCTACTGTGTACTTCCCTTGACCAAGGAAGATCCCACCTGCATTCTTCCACACCTCCATACCTAGGAAATAGTGCATCATTCCCAAATCTTTCATATCGAATTCAATAGAAAGCTTCCTCTTAGTATCTGCAATCAGTCTGTCATCTCCTGTTACAAATAAGTCATCCACATATAGGAGTAGAATCACAGGATTCCCTTCCTCAACCTTGTAGTAAAGGTTGGAATCCATTTTACTCTTGGTAAAGCCTAAACTAGATAGGAAACTGTCCATCCTACCATACCAGGTTCTAGGAGCTTAATTTAAGCCGTACAAGGCTTTCTTCAATCTGCACACATATGACTCCCTATCATGTATTTCAAAACTGAGTGGTTGTTCCACATATACTTCCTCTTCAACTACACCATTCAAGAAAGCAATCTTGACATCCATTTGGTGTATTTTCCATCTCATTGCTGCAGCCAGGGAAAGTACTGTTCTGATGGAAGTATACCTGGCTACAGGTGCAAAAGTTTCTTCATAATATATTCCCTCTTTCTGAGAGAAGCCACGAGCTACAAATCTTGCCTTGTATTTCTCTACACTGCCATCTGCAGCATGCTTGATTTTGAAGATCCATTTAGAGGTCACAATAGACTTCTCTTTAGGTCTTGGGACAACATCCCAAACATCATTCTTCATTATTGATTGGTATTCTTCAACCATGGAATCCTTCCATTCTTTCTTTTCCGTTGCTTCTTGATAACTGGAAGGTTCTTTGTTCATAATGTCACAGAGTAACGCAACATAGCTGGTATGTGATCTGGTTCTCTTCTTTTCTTTGTGTTCTTCTTCTGGAATGCCAACTCTTTCTGCATCTTGAATGAGCTCTCTAGCCCATGTAGGTTTCCTCTAGTGAGAGTTATCCTCACGGGGTGGATCTACAGGTTCTTGTGGATCTTCAAACTCACGAACAACTTCTGGAATTGCTTAAGTCATGGTAGTGTCTTGAAATCTGGTTTCCTTAGGTTCTTCATAAACTTTGATAGGTGCCTTCCTTGGTTTGATGAATGCTGAGTTTTCATCAAATGTTACATCCCTGCTGACATCAATCTTCTTGAACCCTAGAAAGTATATTCTGTAAGCCTTCGAGCTTTCACTGTAACCCACAAAGATACCCTTCTTTCCTAAAGGATCTAGTTTAGTCATCTTTTCCTTTGGGGCATGAGTGTATACTGGACAACCAAATATTCTGAGATGACTGACTTCAGGTTTCTTACCAGAAAAGACCTCTTCTGGTGTCTTGTTGTCCAATATCTTGTGGGGTGTTCTGTTCTGCACATATACAGTTGTTCTAGCTGCTTCTTCCCACAGATGCATAGGTAGATCCTTGTCATGCAGCATTTCCCTTGCTGCTTCCATGATAGTTCTATTCTTCCTTTCTGCAACTCCATTCTGTTGAGGATTATACGGAGCAGTCAACTCCCTCTTAACCCCTGAATCACTACAAAGCTTCTTGAAGTCACTTGAGGTGAATTCCCCACCATTGTCGGATCTAAATGTTTTGATCTTCTTGTCAGTTTGATTCTCCATCAAGGTTTTGAATTCCTTGAATTGATCAAACACCTCATCTTTGCTGTTCAAGAAGTATACCCAAGTCTTCCTAGAGAAGTCATCAATAAATGAGACATAGTAAACATACCACTTAGAGAACTGGATGACATAGGACCACATACATATGAGTGGATGATTTCCAGGATGTCTTTTGCCTTGCTTTCACTGCTTGGGAAAGCCTTCTTAATGTTCTTACCTTTTGCACATCCTTTGCAAACACCTTCATGTTTGGTCTTAATTTCAGGAAGACCCTCTACAGCCTTGCTTGCAATTGGAAGTGCTCTATAGTGCATATGAGCAAGTCTTCTATGCCAAAGTTCACTTGGCTCCATGGATTCATGCACCATGGCATGTTCAGGTTGTCCCTTCAATTTATACAAGCCTCCCTCTTGCTCTCCAATCACTATTGCATCATCTATGGTCTTTCCCTTTGGCCACATTAGGACTTGGCCATCCACAAATGCAACCCTCATACCTTTTGCATCCAATGCAGAGATTGAGAGTAACTTCTTCTTGAGCCCGGGTACATAAAGAACTTCTTTCATCTTCAAAGATTTTCCAGAATCTAGGTTGTAGGAGGCTTCACCACTTCCTTTGATTGGGTATTGATAATCATCCCCAAGTTTCACCTAATGGGGTGATTCATGTTCAGATAGATTCACAAAAGATTCCTTAAACCCATGTTCGGGTACACAGGGTACTACCAAAGGACCGAACACCAAGAGCAACCACTTCACACAAATAGATCACAGATCAACACACTGATGTTTTGACGTGGTTTAAACCCTCTTGAGGGAAACACTCCACGGCCCCGGCCAAATAGATTCTACGGGACAATTTATTATGCAAAGAAAGAAAGTTACAAATGAGCTTCTCATAATCGATCAACTAAACAATGACCCTCCATGCTCTTTAAATAGAGATCATGGACCAATCGGGTGTTAAGCCATGGATCAAGGTTAGGTTTGATCTAAGAGAAGTTGAGTCGTCGAATCACTCTATGTCGGAAACATATCGTGACCGTCGGATTAATTATTTACAAATGCATACTAATGCATACTAAAGAAACACACTATCCCTAACGGATATATTACACAAGTTGATCTTAACTAACTCCTAAGTGTCTAAATATCCTAACATCCCCCCTTAAGAACAACTTGGGATAGGATTGAAGGATTTACAAAAGTGACACTATTAGGAGAAGGAAGGAGGCATTAGAGCCTATTCCCCCTTAATGACAAGTTCCTGAACTCCTAACATAGATCGAAGTTTAGAAAACTTCACTTCTGTAAGAGACTTGGTGAAGATATCTGCAACTTGATCATCTGTAGGGCAAAAGAGCACTTCAAGAACACGATCATGAACAAGATTTTTGATGAAGTGCATATGTAGCTCAATGTGTTTGCTGCGTTGATGTAGAACTGGATCTTTGGCAAGCTTGATGGCACTTTGATTGTCGCACCAAAGTGGAGTAGGCTGCTGCTGCTCGAATCCAAACTCTGAAAGGATCTGTCGAAGCCATAAAGCTTCCTGAATAGCATTGACGGCTGCTCGATATTCTGCCTCTGCTGAAGAAAGAGCAAGAGCTTGTTGTTTCTTACAAGCCCAAGTAATAGGTCCAGATCCCAGACTGAAAACATAACCTGCAGTAGACTTTCGATCATCAGGATCACCGACCCAATCTGAATCAGTGAAACCAACCAACAAAGGTTTCCCCCCTGTACTGTAATGAATCCCAAACTGAACTGTACCTCGAATATATCGAAGTATTCTTTTAGCTGCTTTCCAGTGACTTTCATGAGGTGTCTGCATATAATGAGAAACTCGACCAACGACAAAGGAAAGGTCAGGATGGGAATGAGTCAAGTATAAAAGACTACCAACAAGCTGACGATACAAGGTGGCATCTACTTCAGGTGAAGTACAAGTGGCAGAAAGTTTGACTCCAGACTTGAAGGGAGAAGGTGCTGGTGTACAATCTTCCATGTGAAAGCGATGAAGAAGGTCACAAGCATACTTGGACTGAGAAAGAAAGATTCCTTCTTTGGTTTGTTGAACTTGGAGACCAAGAAAATAATGCAAATGCCCTAAGTCTGACATTTCAAAGGTTTGTTTAAGACTGGATTTCACATGGGTTATAAGCTTAGGGTCACTACCAGTAAGAATAAGGTCATCAACATATAGAACAATTATGATGAGATGGTTTCCTACTTTCTTGGTATAGACATTGGGGTCAGAATGGCATCTAGAAAAACCAGTGTCAAGGAGAAAGTTATCCATTTTGGCATACCAAGCTCTAGGAGCTTGCTTAAGGCCATATAAGGATTTCTTAAGGCGGCAGACAAGGCTAGAGTTATTCTGAACATAGCCAGGAGGTTGTTCCATGTAAATTTCCTCCTGTAAATCACCATGTAAGAAGGCAGACTTGACATCCATTTGATGGACTTCCCAGTTGTGTAAGGCTGCAAGGGAAAGAACAAGGCGGATGGAGTTCATTTTGGCGACGGGAGCAAAGGTTTCATTGTAGTCAATCCCTTCAACTTGGAAAAAACCTTTGGCAACTAACCTTGCCTTAAGTCTTTCAACACTTCCATCTGATGCATACTTAGTTCTATAGACCCATTTACATCTGACAAGTTTTCTTCCTTTTGGAAGAGGTACAAGATCCCAAGTATCGTTCGCCATTAAGGAATGATATTCTTCATCCATGGCTGCATCCCAATCTGGATTCCCTGAAGCTTCTGCAAAAGTTTCTGGATCATGATTCTCGGAAACTTGAGCCAAAAGAGAAGAGGGTCGCTGAAACTGAGAACGTGTTCGACGTTGATCTCTAGGATCACCGGCAAGATCACGAGCTACTTCACATGTTGAACGGACCCATCGAGGAAGCACTTGTGCTGGTGCAACTAGAGGAACATGAGCAGGCGGAGGTGGATTTTCATCCTCACTGTCATCATCAGAAACTAGAGTTGGAAACTTGTCAAGGAAGTTGGAAGAAGAAGAAGAAGGCACAAACGCCGAATCAGGCTCGCAGGCCAAAGATGGCACACTCGCCGAGTTAGGCTCGCAGGCCAAGATATTTTCATCAAATTTAACATCTCTTCTAATGATTATAGCATGAGAATGTGGTTGAAGAAGTCTATAACCTTTTACATCTTCAGAATATCCAACAAATATGCACTTTTCACTTTTAGGTTGCAATGCTTTCCGTTTTTCATCTGGAATGTGAGCCCATGCTTCACTACCAAACACACGAAAGTGACTTACATCAGGTTTAATTTTACTCCATGCTTCTTCCGGTGTTATACCTTGTAATGCTTTTGTGGGGGTGCGATTAACTATGTAATTTACACAATTTATGGCTTCAGCCAAAAATTGAAGACTTAGTCCCTTAGATTGGATCATACACTTAGCCATTTCTTTTAAAGTGCGGTTCTTTTGCTCAGCTACACCATTTTTTTGTGGTGTATATGGAACAGTGTGCTGTTGTTGGATGCCATGTTCAATGCAGAAAGTAGTGAACTGTTTGTTAACATATTCTCCTCCATTGTCAGATCTTAACTTAATAATTTGATGACCAAATTGTTTTTCAACAAGGGCCTTGTAGGCCAAGAACATGTTAAATACTTCTCTCTTAAGTTTTAGGAAATAAAGCCAAGTGCGTTTGGTGTAATCATCAATGAAAGTTAAGAAATATTTGAAACCGGAAAAGGAAGCAGATGGAAGAGGACCACACAAGTCACTATGCACAAGCTCCAAGGGAACCGAGGCGTGCCAAGAGGCACGTTTGGAAAAACTGTCCCGATGATATTTTTCGAGTACACAACCGAAACAAACACCATCTCTGCAAGATACCATCGGAAGACTTGTCACCATATTTTCTTTACATAGTTGTTGCAATGAGCGATAATTTATGTGACCAAATCGCTCATGCCAAAGTTTGCTCAAGTTATCACTATGAGCAACAAAAACTGAAGGGAAAGGTGATGACCCAAATTTGTTAAACTTGTACAACCTGATAATATCATCAACAATTCTGGTAGCTAGGACCTGTTGAGGATCTTTAAAATCCTTGATTACAACTTGGTGAGGTGTAAAGGTCACAGTTTTACCTTCACCAGAATGAGTGATCTGATAGACTGATAACAAATTGCAGGAAATTCTTGGAACACATAGTACATCACTAAAATGACCATTATCTACGGGAACTGTTCTAGCTCCTACAACACTTAGAGATCTATCATCACCAACAAATATTTGTTTGGTGTTACATTCATGCATAGTAGAAAAGATGGCTTGATCCTTAGCCATATGATAAGATGCTCCAGAATCAATGAGCCATTCATTTGAAGTAGAAGAAGAAGATGCATTATAAGAATAACCAGAAGCACAAAGTGCATGTCCATGAGAGGTAGATTCTGAAGGCGAATCTAGGCTGATGTGGTGCTTCTTCATTGCTGCTTCCAAGGCTTCCATCTTCTTGAAACACTTAGATTCATCATGATTATCTTTCCCGCAATAGTTGCAATGATGCTCAGTCTTCTTGCCTTTTGGCTTGGATCCTTTGTCATTTTTTAAAGAAGGAGCTGACTGAGAGGGTTTTGGACCCTTGTTTGACTTATTATTGCAAAAATTTTATTTCTTGGGAGGCTTGGACTTTTCTTTCTGTTGGGACAATAAGGCTTTCCCAGATGTATCTGCATTGTTGATTATTCCAAGATGAATGAGTTTATCTTGTTCCCTAATCAAGGAATCACAAAAGGATTCAAGACTAGGCTCTTGATAGCTAGCTGCATTCAAGGATGCTTTCATGGTGTAAAATGTAGATACAAAAACAGAATATGCAGGTCCAAGTTTGGAAAGAATATGATAAATGCATTGTTTGTCTTCCCTCTCAATCTTACATTCTGCACATAAGAGCTTGAGAGTTTTGTACTTAGATAAATAATCTTGAATGCACGAAAAGTCACTTGGATTTAAAGAAATCAACTCATTTTCGAGTTGGTGACTTCGAATTTCATTTTGTTTACCAAACACAGATTCCAACTTGGCCCAAGCAGTATTAGGTTCATTAATTCCAGATATGTGGAATCGCAAATCAGTAGAGATTGACATCCCAATCAATCCACGAGCTTCATCACATCTATTTTCCCATTTTATTTTCTTATCATCATCAGTGGGTTCTTTTTCTTTCCCTGTGGTAATTCTGAAAAGTCCCCTACTTCATAGAACATCCGCCATACGAGATTTCCATGAGAAATAGTTGGAACTGTTAAGTAGAATATCACAATGGGCGGCCATTATGTAAATTAATGGCTGTAAAAGCATAAACCAATAGTCTGGATGTGAAGAGCTCAAAAAAATAGGCGGTTTAAAAAAAAATGGCACTGAAAACTGACTTTGTATGATGAAGTTATGCTTGAACAAGGAAACTGTTGAAGATGTCTCCAATAGTGACGTGGCAGCTAGAGAATGTCCAGCAAAAAAAAGAACCCCCTCTGACCAAGATGAACCTTTTGACAATCACTTTACAAGAAAGTTGCTTTAAGTGAACCACTTTTGTAAAATAAGTGATTTCACTTTTACAATGATATTACTTTTAAATAGTGCAACAATAAAAAACTTAAGTGACTCACTTGTATTTTTATTTTTTATTATTTAAGTGAGATGCACTTTTACAATAAAGTAACATGAAAATAAAAATTGCACGCACTTTTCCTTTTAAAAGTAACTTCCTAAGACTTGAACTCAAGACCTATTAAGGAATAAAGCAACTTTGAACCAAGTGAGCTAGATTAAAAGGTATGTAAAATATGGGAATGAGGAAGGGTTTTTTTTTTTTTTTTTAACTCTTCTTGCTCGGTTTGCGTGCTTGCCCTTTTTCCTACAAAACAGACCACAAAACGAAACAAAAAAAAACTTTTCCACACTTGTGGAGTTAGATCGTGTTAGCTTTCCTGGAAAGTCTACGTTTTCTCTCTGTTTCTAATTTGCCCAAATCACGCAAGGTGCACGGCAAAGAGCATACGCAGCCGAGAAAAACCCTTTCCCTTTCTGTTTCTGATTTGCCGAGATCGCTCAAGGTGCACGGAAAAGAGCATACGCAGATGAGAAAGCAACAATCTGAACCCAAAAAAAAATCTAACAGTAAAAAAGATGAAATATGAGATTTTTCTTTTAAAAAAACGAAATAAAAAAATGCGTCACTGTAACATTATACCTTTAGATCTCATGAAATACGCGTTTCTGGAGCAACCGGGAACCGTTTTCGATCAAACGAAAACTATTTCCCAATGGAAATGACGCTCCGGACGCAATGGAACACATCCCACAGCCCAGAAATGCACAAAAATACTAGAACTAGAAACCCTTTCGAGTTTCGACAACAACAGTTCAAGATCTAGATCATAACCGGAAGCGGCACTTCATAAAAGCTCTGATACCATGTTCGGGTACACAGGGTACTACCAAAGGACCGAACACCAAGAGAAACCACTTCACACAAATAGATCACAGATCAACACACCGATGTTTTGACGTGGTTTAAACCCTCTTGAGGGAAACACTCCACGGCCCCGGCCAAATAGCTTCTACGGGACAATTTATTATGCAAAGAAAGAAAGTTACAAATGAGCTTCTCATAATCGATCAACTAAACAATGACCCTCCATGCTCTTTAAATAGAGATCATGGACCAATCGGGTGTTAAGACACGGATCAAGGTTAGGTTTTATCTAAGAGAAGTTGAGCCGTCGGATCACTCTATGTCAGAAACATATCGTGACCGTCAGATTAAGTATTTACAAATGCATACTAATGCATACTAAAGAAACACACTATCCCTAACAGATATATTACACAAGTTGATCTTAACTAACTCCTAAGTGTTTAAATATCCTAACAACCCAGTCATGTGTTTCAAAGCCCCACTATCAATCAACCAATCATTACAACCATAGGAGATGGTACCTGTGAGAGCAGAGATTAGAACATACTCTTCTTCACTTGATGAGTCATCATCACTTTCTGCCCTATCCTTCTTCTTGGGTGGTTCATCATCCTTGGCAACATGAGCATAAAACCTTCTTTTGCTTCCCTTCTTCTTCTTGTTGGAGTTGTTGTCCTTCTTGTTCTTGGGACAATTTATGGCAATATGTCCTTTCTCATTACAGGTGAAGCATATTCTTCTTTCTTTGAAGTGATGTGAAGATTTCTTGGAGTGAGATGGCTCTCTCTTGGACTTCCCTTTCTTGGTGTGAGCTATGAGAGCTTGATCTTCATTCCCCATCTTTTCTTCTCGTGCCACAAGCCTTGCTTCTTCTTGTGAGCATTCTTCCCGTAGTCTACTGAAGGAGATCAACTTCTTCCTTGCACAAATTCCTTGGATAAAGGAATCCCATGACCTGGGTAGGCCATTTAGAGTGGTCATTACCACTTCACCATTCTCCACCATTTCATCTACTGCTTCTAGTTGCTCCTTGATCTGGGAGACCCTTGAAAAATAAGATTGAATGGTTTCTCCATTCTGAAACTTTAGTCCTTTCAATTGGTTCCGCAGGATCATCTTCCGATTTATGTTCTTCCCTTCAAATAGCTTGGTCAAAGAGTCAAACATCTCCTTGGGTGTCTTTAGAGAGGACACATGGGGTATGAGATGATCTTTAATGGAATCAACAATGATTCTCTTTGCCTTGACCAAGTTATTCTTATGCAATACCTTGGCCTCTTCATCCTCTGGGATAGGGATGTCTTCTTTCACATATGAGTCCAACTCATTCTCTTCCAGGATTAACCCCATCCTATACTTCCAAGCCCGGAAGTTATCAGCTCCTTCAAGCTTATCCTCAAGCTTGGTGTGGTGAGACATCTTAAAGAGTACTTCAAATGGAAATAGAAAAGATTTAGATCTTACCACTTGAAATGCTGAAAACTAGATCTGGTCCCGGATTAGGGTTTGTTGGAAAAACCCTAAAAATTCAGAATGTGAATTTTAAATTTCTGAAAGGATAGAAAGATGCGCCTTGATGAGCTGATCAGCCTAGTGCATTCATAATTTGAGATCAGCAAAGCTTTACCCTTCAGATTTGATCATTTGTCCTCCTGGGTTCACTAGGGAGAGCCCTGAATTAGGGTTTGAGTTTTCCGGAGATCTACCCAGCCAAAAATCTCGATCCAAAGCTCTAAACTTTGATTTTTGCAAGGAGCTTCCAGCTGTGTCTTTAGATTCCAGAAATTCCTATTTTTGTGGAAACCCTAATTTTTAGGGCCAAATATGAAAATGCTCAGAATTGAATTATGATTAGACAGATAGATGCAGCTTGATGAGTAGAGTCAATCTACTATACTGATTTTCCAAAATCTATGGAGAGACACCCAATAAACAAGAAATTCAAGTTTTCGTCACTGCAAAATGTCTTCTTCTCAGGTTAGCTCTGATACCATGTTAAATTTCAAGCATTAATTCACAATACTCTAGGATCTTTGTTGAGAGAATAACATATACAGTATATCAATGCATGACAATCACAATATGACAAGCATCACAAGAATCAAAAGCATAAGAGACAAGAGACACAGAGTTTCCGTGGGGAAAACCCTAAGGTGAAAAACCCCACAACTTCCTCAGAGATAGAGAGAGCAATGGCTCAACCAAAGTACAACCAAAATACATTGAGATAGTCTCCTAGTAGCAGATGATCCTCCTCCTCACTAGTGCGCCACTTTCTGAGTGAGAGTGAGTTACTTTTTCGAGTGTGTAAAATAGAGATCTCCGATCTCTATTTATACTAACCTTTTTTTCCCAGTGACCTTATGGGGCCCACTTGTCTAGCTAGGTACATCCACATTATAATATATATAATTCAAGGTCGACCCCACATGGTGGTCTAATAACCCATCGGCAAGTACACACACTTGTGACACTTGTCAATCCACATGACAACAATTCCTTATAGAGGAATGACACATCTCTTATAAGGGTACAATAAATATATATATAATAGACAGATGGAATACATTCCGAAGTTACATATACATCAACATGATTTCCCATGGATACAATAACGAATGTTGGGCTAGCACGCAGGCTACTCCACAATCATTCGAATGGAAATGCCAGTCCAGTATGCCGACTGGTTTTATCAATTAATTAAAGAATGTTTGGCTAGCACGTTGGCTGCTCCACAACATCAAGTGGTTAATGTTCCCACCAACTATTCTCTGAATTTATCAAGCATCAGTTGCTCTATGAATTTACCAAGAATATCAGCGCCCAACCAGTTACTCTCTATTTTACCAAGCATTCTATTGTTCTTTTAGGGTCCTTGCTTTCCTGCAATGACCAAGATTTCCAACAAATAAACAATAATGTATTAGCTTAGCTGTTAGAGGACTTATACCTGAAATCTTCATTACTCCAAATAAGAAATAAATGAAAATGAATACCTATTTGTATTGTGCATTTTTCTTTCTGGTCCATAGGGTCCTGCTTCACTTTGCAAGCCTTGGGATCGCCTATGGACTTGGATGTTTGGCCAGCACTCATGCTGCTCCACAACATCAAGTAATTAATGCCCAACCAGTACACCTTCACGCCGACTAGATTTACCAATCATTTGTGGTGCCCAACTAGTCAAATACCTGTTTGGCCCTCTCCATTGCCGAGCTAGCACATTCATTTGGGTCATTGACCATTGGAAGGAAACTGCACCACCGAACATTATAGGTCAAGGCTCTACCACTCTGCCTTAGTCTTGCATCAGCCTTCACACATGTCACAAACCTTCATGCGCATAAAAATTCTACACCCACACAAGGATGGCACTCCCTCTCCCGGGAAAACCAATGGTTCCCTTTAGGAACTCTATAGGTGACTTCCTTAACTACATGCCAACATGGCCCCACAATACCCACAACATCTAGGAAAAGAATGCCAAACCAGTGCACCAACTGAGTTCATTAGGAATGCAAAAACCCTTCGTCAATACCTCCACAAAAACCTTTCATTTTGCTTCATCCGTGTGCAATACCAAATTGCATTTGTGTAAGCTGATAGCACAAGTAGGATAAGCAGGCTCATCAGTATTGTTGTCCCAAAATTGTGAACATATTTCATAACATTCACTATCAAGTATTGAAACACCAAGAATGCATCCATTTCCTTAGGGTGTAGTCAATATTGACAACCCTATCATAACCCAGCACCAGAAAGGTGTGCACTCCCTTTCGGATGTGAGTCATGTAGGCCCTAATGATACTCAAGTAGTCTAGAATAATAATGGAATAATAAAACATGCTTTGCATATTAAATCTAATAACCAGACATGTATATTCTGAGTTAGGGTTACATAATACTTATCCCTTTTCAGATGTATCTTTCCTTTATTTGCAAAGAATGGGGGTTCCCTTCTCTGAGTCAACAGTACTTCGATTTTCCACCCCAATATTTTCACATTCCATAACCCACACATGCCTTCTTGGCATAGTTTTACTATGTCACTCAAATGCAGTGCAGCTGAGTTATTATCAAAATTCACAATGGCGTTTCACCCGAAACCCATTTCCAAAGCATGGGATCCTTCTCATTTAGTTTGGCTTCTACAGGCCATCACATATTGTCTTCCACCAATGTGTCATCCTGGAACACTTATCAAATAGCCAAACAGTCAGCAACATTTAACCAATCAAATTTGATTGTTCCATAACTAATCAATGTCATTAATAATTAAATTCAATATCAATTTGCAATCCTGTCTACTACAGAAACTAGACTTGCAACCATGGGATGGTTAAATCAGATATTTTTCAGATTTGTTTCATGCATAAGTTACAACCATGAGAACCTTCTCATAAACTTTGGCTTATGAACATGGTAGATCCCGGTCTTTACTATGGACTTATCCTCATTGCCATATGTAAGACTTCTCAACCTGAAAACCAAAACTTCAATCAGCCAAACATGTTGTGAGTATCTATGCATATGATCCTTTCATTGCCACAATAGTCACTGAAGTGATCTGAGAATTATAATGCTCAATAATTCAAACACCTTCAACTGTTAACATTGGAAATGCAATGAAATAGATACATTTCTATATATGCATCATCATCACTGTTGCTTGGTTTTTCAACCAAGCATGTGCAAGGATGCACCTATTAACTTGTAATAGCAGTTTCAATATAAAGCAATAACAACTATGAATAAATTAATATAATCTGATCTAACATAAGCATGTGTAAATAAATAAAAAACTAGATTTCAAACATAAACAATAAGATCTGTAACATAAGCAAGAAAATAAGAAATTTAATCTTTTGTATTACCTCAAGTGGTGAGGATGGTGAGTGTTGAGCAGCTCCAAGGTTGAGAAGCTCCAATGTCCAATGGTCTTTTCTTCTCCAATGCTTCAATGGGGTTCTTCAAACTTGAAATGGGAGGCAATGGCTCTCAAAGGGAATTTGGCAGCATAAGGATAGGATGAAATGTGGATGAATAATGAGGAGCCCCTATCACAATTTTATAGTTTTTGGGTGATGGGTAATACCATTATGGTTTTAAGGAAACCAACAGTATGGACCAACATGGTTTAGGTCTCTTTTTCCCTCTTTTTCATTTTTTGAATATTTTTTTATATTTTTATTCCCTTTTAATATTTTTTGGGAATTTTGGACCCTTTTTTAGGGTTTTTTGTGTTTTTTGAGGAAAAATACATATTTTCAGGGGAAAAAAGGGGTATTCTGGTCTTTTTGGTGACCATTTGAAGGTTTTAGAGGCTCAAATGGTGGAAAAGTGGACAAATGGGTCATGTGAATAAGGGAGTGAGCTAGTGAGCACTTTTTGGGTGTTAACAGATTGCCCCCTGATGTGTGAGGGAAGGAGCTCATCGTATGGCCGATAGAAATCATAGTTATTTTGTCTTTTTTCTTGGGGTTTGGAGAAGAGAAGAGATCGATTGGAGACTGGAACAACGGCCCCTTGGAAGTTGCAAAACTGAAAAAATACATGGCCTCAAAATGAATGAGGAATAATCTCTGATAATGGACGAGGCGGGCATACCCATGCTCGTGTCAAGACATATACATAACAATTAGGCCCAAGAAGGGGGACCTGAATAATACATAAAAATCTGTTTGTACATCATAATGGTCCGGAGGGGACATAATGCTGGGACGTACTCATGATCATACCATGACTAATCTCAATAACTGATGCACTAGAAAAGAGCACCAACCATTTTGAAAAAGGTTTCAGAAGGGTTGATGAACTGTTGGAGCTGAAGGTGTCGAACATCTGTAAGGACTCAAAGACTGTGATCCAATATCTGAGGAATTTATGTAACTGTACACTCGAGGGAGTATAAAACTGGGGCACATCTTGAAAACTATCGCTGAGCACAACCCGGATATCCATAGGAATGTGTAACTCATTGTTTTCTCAAAAAGACTCATAAATGTGGTAGAGTCAGGTGATATCGAGGGTCTTCAACAAATAACTGAAAGGACCGATACCCTGTACGAGTCTTGACGATGCGATCAAGGTGTTGAAGTCGAGCATGTGAGAAACAATCATTTGGAGAGGCATTGAGGACTCCTTTCAAAATGATCCGTAGGCACTCATCACTAATGGTGATGAGTCCAAGGCACAAGGACCTCTGGGTCTATCCTCCGGAATATATTTGGTTGGCGTCGACAGAGGGAGACCGACAACTACCAAGGCGATGATGTTTCCTTGATAGGAGTGCGAGGTATACAACTAAAGTGTGATAGTACTAATGGTAGGACTGACATACTGTGGAGATGGGGAATAACTAGGGTCATAGAGTGGGTGGACTCAAACTTCCTTTGTTTAGAGCATGATGACATGGTTGACCTAGCAGCATATGAAACTGATGTTTAGGTGTGGGGGTCATAGATTTAAGGGATCAGGGGTATGTATTGTAGACTGAAGTGACTTTGGGGGGATAAGCTGATGGATGCTATGGGGATATTTTTAGGGTGACATACTGTAGAATACTCTGAACAAAGGTGACCATAATGGGGAAGCTGCCATATGAGTAGATGATCTGTTGTGGCGCCGAAAAGCACCATTGGGTCCTTCTTCGTGGTTTTAATGAGCTCCAAGAAGGGATAAAAGTGTGCTCTGAAATGGTACTATCCTGTAGATTGATGTGAGCCCAAGACTGTTCATGCTCGTGAGTGATTTCATTTTTAAGGAGTTTGAAAACGATAAGAAGACTCTAAATTGGTGGATGAGTATCGTCCTGTGGATTTGTGCGAGCCTAAGATGATGATTTCTCATGGTTGCTTTCAATTTTAGGGAGTCTGAAAGCTATAAGTAGACTCCATTGGTGTTCTTTTTCGTGTGTTAGTCTCCAAGGACCGAAAAAGTATAAAATAATGCAAATGGAGAACTCTTCTAGCCAATGTGACTAGAGTATTCATTTTTCATAATTAGTCTACAAGGTCCGGAAAAGGGGTAAAATTATACCATTTAGACGCCCTTTCAGATACTTTTAGCGAGCATGAATGGAAGAATATTGCTCGGCGATATTTTCATTGTTTTAGGAGTAAGAAAAGAGCTTAACAGAAACTCCCTAAATGCCTTTTTCGTAAAGGAATTGTTCATCCCGAAAAAAGGGATAAAACTATACCGAACAAAAAGGTGTTTCTAAGAGCGAGAAGTGATCTCAAGCATCGTCACGAGCGTGGAAAACTGAATCCGGTGATATAAAAATTGTCAAAAGCGGGCAATGGCCGATGTGGCACGCAAACTGAGGCAAGACGGGGCATGGGAAAAATGCCCAAAAAATATAGGGGTGAGAGAGAGAAATGGTCTCAAGCATCATCATAAGCATGGAAAACTGAATCCAGTGATATGCAACTCATCAAAAAAGGACAACGACCGATGTGGCACACAAATCGAGGTGGCATGGGGCATGGAAAAATGCTCAAAATTTTTTGGTGAGAGCAAGAAGTGATCTCAAGCATTATCATGGGCACGAAAATATGAATCCGGCGGTGCAAATGGTGCAAAAAATGGAGGTCATTAGGACTCCAAAATGGTCAAAGGAAATAACTAGGTTAAAAAATGGCTACAAATAAAGGTGAGTCCACCAAGATAAGGATGCAGTGGTGGGGAGAAATGATGACCCGCAGGGGAAGAATACTAGGTGTATCAAATCAAATCAAATATACAAGTGGTATGTGACCTCAAAAATGGTTGAGATCACGTATGTGAAAAAGTGAGCAGGGTTAATGACTTGCCCCCATGCTATGTGCATGGGGTTTATGATTGTGGATCACATATGTGTTAGTTTGAAAAATGGGGTCATTGAAATACTAAGATAGGTGTGATGGGGAAGGTTCAAAATGATTGATCATGCCCCCTGTTCAAGGGTCAAGGTAATCTATTACGCCCCCTAACTCAGAGGTGTCAATGTGGTGCAAATGTTGTCTTAGAGAGGGATCAATAGGGCATTGAGCAACTACTGGCGGGGGGTTATACCATGAGGTTGTGGGCCGTGGTGGCATACTGAAGTGATGATATGATGATTGGGGATCCTCCTTGCGGGGTGGATGCCCCCAATATCGCCAACGAGAATTATGATGATGATGAGTAGGCAAGGTTTTGGGCGTGTCCCCATGTTGTGGACATGTGGTTTCCTCGTCGATTTGAAAGGGTTGAACATGTGTGTCAAAGGGATCAGTGGAAGGGGCCGATTGGACAGAGGGGTCTCTAGTGGAAACTGTGTAAATGGTGTTAATTTCTTTCAAGGAGGAAGATTTTGGGGGATATATTTCGTCAATGAGAAGAGGGGATATCTCTAGGTCAGCATTATTCAGTTCGTATAGTGCTGCTCTATAATCTGGGAGATCAGAGCAGTGATGTGAATAATGGCCGTAGATGTTGCATATCGCACAAGGGTAGTTGGTATGCAAATATTTATCACGAGGTTGAGGGGGCAACTCGAGTTTGACAACTAGAATGTTAGTGTCATCATCCAACATTTGCATATGCTCTTGAAGTGCCAGTAATTGTGGACATTGATGGGTAGCATGGCCTATATCGTCGCACAAAGAGCACTTTGGGGGAGCACGGATTGTTGGGGGATTCTTGGATTCTTCGCCAACTTGGTAGTCGGTGGGGCGGTGTGGGTTGTGGGTCCAGTGGTGTAGGTTGTGGGTCCATTGGTGTAGGTTTGTGGGTCGATGCCCCAATTGTAGTGGAGTTCAAGGGGAGCATTACTAGATGTTTATGCAGTGGCCCCTGTTGGAGGTGGTCGGTTCTGGATTTTTGCTACACCAGGGGGTGGACGGTTAGAAGTATTGATGGGTTTCACTAGTTGTAAAATGGTGTTCAGTGTCGGGGGAGGGGTCGGGGCAGGTAGGTACCACACAGGTAGTCCTAATGTTAATCCTGGGAGATTAAGTGTAGCTATTACTGGCGTGCTGACAACTCCTGAAAATGGAAACAAGAATGGGATTGTGTGAATCGGTGTTGTTCTGATATGAATAGGCACGATGGGTGTTTGTGGCGGTGGTCGAGGTTGTTGAGGATGTTGTTGTTCGTTGTGCGATAGGGTGCACAAATCAGATACTTCAGTTACCTTAAGAGGGGGTGGGATTGACGGGAAAGAGATGGTCATGGGAGTATCCGAATATATCCCAGGTCTGACTGATGAGACGAATGATGTTGGTGCACTAAGAACTGGTTGTTCGATCATGGCAAGAACAATTTCAGGCGCTGTGGGGGCATTGGGATCATAGTATGTAATCTGGTCGATTTTGACTACGTGTCACCGAAAACTGTTGCTTGGTTTTTCAACCAAGCATGTGCAAGGATGCACCTATTAACTTGTAATAGCAATTTCAATATAAAGCAAAAACAACTATGAATAAACTAATATAATTTGATCTAACATAAGCATGTGTAAATAAATAAAAAAACTAGATTTCAAACATAAGCAATAAGATCTGTAACAAAAGCAAGAAATTAAGAAATTTAATCTTTTGTATTACCTCAAGCGGTGAGGATGGTGAGTGTTGAGCAGCTCCAAGGTTGAGAAGCTCCAATGTCCAATGGTCTCTTGTTCTCCAATGCTTCAATGGGGTTCTTCAAACTCGAAATGGGAGACAATGGCTCTCAAAGGGAATTTGGCAACATAAGGATAGGATGAAATGTGGATGAATAATGAGGACCCCTATCACCTTTTTATAGTTTTTGGGTGATGGGGGACCAACATGGTTTAGGTCTCTTTTTCCCTCTTTTTTCCTTTTTGAATATTTTTTTATATTTTTATTCCCTTTTAATATTTTTTGGGAATTTTGGACCCTTTTTTAGGGTTTTTTGTGTTTTTTGAGGGAAAATACATATTTTGAGGGGGAAAAAGGGGTATTCTGGTCTTTTTGGTGACCTTTTGAAGGTTTTAGAGGCTCAAATGGTGGAAAAATTGGACAAATGGGTCATGTGAATAAGGGAGTGAGCTAGTGAGAACTTTTTGGGTGTTAACAAATCACAATAAAATTACAAGACACAGTCACACTATCGATGCAATTTAAATAAACTATAAATACTCATTACTTCACATTCCATGCAACTCTGTCCTTCCAATAAGGTGCTCTGGTATCCCATCACATGTCTACCTTCTTCATGCAGCCTTTCTCCTGCATTCATAGCAGTTCATGAAATGGTATCAGGATTAACAATAGTCCACCATTGCATCTATTATATAACTGCATTGAAACATATATATGTCACACCCATGCATTCACAAAATGCGTCTCAACATGTGCACCCACACATATGCATGCACATCCACAACATTTACATAATTTTTTAATGTGCATTCACTCAATTCATAACCCTTCCATACAACCTTGCATTAATCCATGAATACTATGCATTCCAACATATTATGGCCTAACCATGCTTCTCTCATATGGCATACACTACAATAGGACCATAAGTCATCACTTTCTTTGGTTTTTAAACTCGCAACCAACATACACAAATGGCATGATATAATTTCATATAAATGCATTGAGATTTCGAAGAACTATAAGGTGCAAGGCTCATTGCCATCACTTACCCACACCTCACCATACTTGGTAGGTTGACATTCACATTCAGGCACTCAATACCACATGCAAATCAATCAACATAGTTAAAACATAGTTGAAAGGATCTTACCAAATCCTCTTGCAACATTCATGCAATTAAACACAAATAACCATTACCTGCATGGCTGTTATTAACATCGATTGATGTTACCTGATCAGTTGGCCTCTTACCAAGGCTACTCAATCCTTTTTCCAACATTATGATCATGGATTTGTCGCACCATCCTCTCTTCATAAGGTTGTTCATCTCATGCCACAATGTCATCAACTTCTTTATCCATACTTTGATTGTATTTTGTCCTACAACCAATGCAGACACAACTAATTATTAGCAACCAACAAAATTACCTCACGTGGCTCATTGCATATGTAAAACCTCACTATTTTACCAATGTTCAATATCCTATTCATGCACAAACATTTTCACGTGCACTGTGCAATGTTTATTAATGTGCTATCTGGTGCATATTCATTTCATCTATGTAATCTCTTGCATTTTCAACATTCTTGTGCCATAGTTTATATGTATGACAATTTCATAATTCTAAATACAATAGCAAAACAGGGGTTAAGGAATTCTCCCTTTCCAATCCCTCATCGTAGCATGGAATCACTCTTCCATATCATAGTTGGTCCGATTTCCTTCCAGTCATGAAATTCTAGAAATTGCCCATATTGACAACAAATTGTTTTTGTCAAAACAACCATTGGCACTCTTCCGCACCAAATATCTATGATATATGTGGACCTCATTCAAATTCTAGTCATGCATCCATGTTCTCCTCTGGATGAGCTTTCCAAAGCCTATCCCCGTGCTCCATTTTGATCCAGGACATGGAATTTACATTTTTCCAAAAATGCAAATTTTGCCCAAATTTCTACACTTTTACACAGCTGCAATTTGTTCTGAAAGGCCAACTTCAGCTGCTTGTAGAAGCAAATCTAGGAAGAATCATGAAAACTTATCTATCAGGAAAAGGTATTCCATATAACAAGGAAAACTCAGTAACCTTCGGATCCCTGTTCTAATGCACCAATCAACTTCTATAAAATTCGGGGTTTGGCTACTTTTCACTTTTCCCCCAAAATCTCAAAACTTGGCCAAAGATGGCTATCTCCCAATCTATGCATTTTTGGAAAATCTTCGTCTAACAGAAACTATCTGTCTTAATGAGAAGATGAAATGTCTACTTGAGTAAAAATTTTGATTTCCATATCTAGGGTCACTTTTACTGCCCACAAGATTTTCAAAATCCCAAAAAAGTGGCCCGGAACAGTGCTTTTTGGCCTTCTGGTTCACCCCGACTCCACATCCTTTGGATTTCAGCTCCAATATTCCAAAATTAACACTGTTCCTGCTCCATGGCCGTGCCATATCAATTTCAGCTCAATCCGACTTTTCGTCAAGCCTCGGGACACCATTTTTCAAAAGTCACTATTCTCCTTTTTATGTCAAATTGGAGCATAATGGGTTCGGGACCCTCTTTGGATCTTTCATAGCCTTCGTTAATGGCCTATGAGCCCCACAGGAATCATCCCATTCTGAGCCCGACTGCACCTTCTACCCAAAAATAAAATTTTGGGATGCTCTTTCGAGGTTTTGTCCTATGGCATATAATATTACCCTGGGAGATCCGACAAGTTGAGCAGTATGCTCGTAATCATTCCTAGGATGCTCTTTCGAGGTTTTTCCATGACCACATGTAATCTTTCCCTGGGACATCTGATAGGTTGATCAGTATGCTCGTAATCGGTCCTGGGATGCTCTTTCGAGGTTTTGTGGTTACCACATGTAATATTGCCCTGGGAGATCTTATCGGTCGTGCTTAGGAACATAAAGGATCCTGGGATACTCTTTCGAGGTTTTGTGGTGGGGTCACATATAATATTTACCTGGGAGATCTTGTCGGTTGTTCTTAGGCACATAAAGGATCCTACAATACTCTTTCGAGGTTTTGTAACGCACGTAATAAGTCCTGAGGATTCCACAGTATGGCCAGTGTTGATGAAGACCTACAGGTGGTGGGACTACAACCAACATGAAAAAGGTTTGGCTTTGTAGAACTTCCTATGACGAGAAGAGTTCAGAGATAGTACAGTGATCAAGATGTCGAGTATAGCAGCAGTAATGATGATGATGCTCCGTGATCCAATGATGATGATCCAGCTCCAATTGAAGACTTGCGCTAATATATATTGATGACCTGTCTCTAGAGAATACCTTCCAAGTTAAGAGGGAGTGTTGATGTATTTGTAACTTCGAAATATATTCACTTGTATATTGTATTTGTAATTTATTGTATCCCCAACGGAGATGTATTATTCCTCCGATTGGAAGTGTCGTCATGTGTACTTGCAGGTGTCGCAAGTTATATTGTAAGTGTCGTAACTTATACTTGATGGGTTATTAGACCACCTTGATGGGGTCGGACCTATATGAGTCACGTGGGTCAAAGAGTTGTTAGACCAACCTAGTGGGGTCGGCCCTGTCAGCATTATGTTAAGTGGTTAAGTTGGGGCCGACCTAGTTGAGTAAAGGTCAAGTGAAAGTTAGTGTATAAATAGAGAGTGTGTCTCTCTCATTTTACACATTCCATTATTCACTCACTTGGCATTAGTGAGAGAAGAGGAGGGTACGCACAAGTGGAGGAGGAGCATGCTGCTGAAGATATCTATCTCTTAGGTTTGATCATGGTGATCCTTATATTGATGCTTATTCTATCTCTGAGGAAGTTGCATGGTTTTTCACCTTCTTGGTTTTCCCCAATGAAATATTTTGTGTTTCTTGTCTCTTGTCTCTTATGCTTGATATGTTGTACATGATGATCTTTCAGTTATGATCCTAGATCTATTGAATTAAATGATGAAAAACTAACACATAGGTGTAAGATAGAACTTCTTGAAAATCATGATGATTAAAGTAGGCCTTAAGCAACCGTTCTAATGATAAATCCGAAATGTACATGTTTGAATCAAATACCATATGCAGAATCATAAAAGAAAGTGGTTTTAAATGATATAAAGAATGCTTTAATAAATTTTCAATTTCCAACAATAATCAAAAGAGAAGAGTTAGGATGCATTATGAGATTTTTTTAGAGCACTTCTCTTTTCAGATAATATTGCATGAGCTGAAAAGTTCTTGTAATCAAACAGCAAAACCACTAGTTAAATGATTCAAATTTATTCAAAACAAAAACATATGTACAAAGAAAAATTCATACAAAATTAGGAAAAAGGGAAAAGAGTCTTCCTTTTTTAATTGACAAAATTTCATAGTTGATTATAAAAATGAATTTCCTGTAAAAATGCAATCAATTGTTAGAAATGACTCTTATTATTTAAAAACAAAAATATATTTACTGTAGCATACCCTCCCGTGGTCCCAATGCAAGAAAGTAAACATGGCACTAAAACTGGGGCTTTTCATAAAACTCAGTCCAATTTATTAAATTCACAGCAATTAAAAATTGAATGTGTGCAGATGCAATTTAAAGCAAACATGCACAGTGGAATAAAATCATCCACACACATTACATGATGCTATTCAATTTAACACAGTCAACAAATTAATAAATTTGCATAAGTAATTACACATAAGAAAATACTCATCTTGATGTAATGTTGTCCCAAACAACTAGCTTTGTCGCTGCAACGTTCCACCCAACCATAGGCTAGTTGTGTTCATCAATCTCTCAACACAACTGCCACCCCCGAGCTGGGCATGATTCTTACAAGGAAAGGGGGACATTCAAGCTCATGCTCATCCAAAGCAAGAGATACCCATCTCAATCCCAACACTCACTTACACACAGCAAACTCAAACTGGGCATGGATACACATTTCCAGCAATTGGATTTACAAACAGGATGGCCATGGGTTTTCCCCAAATTGTGGGCAGACCAAAATGGACTATGAAAAGGGGGATTCAACCACAGGGAGGAAACTCGATTTATCCCACAGGTTATGAGCATTTCAAATTTCCCAAAACGGCCTCATTGAAACCCCAATAGAGCTCCCTCTTCTTCCAGTATCGCCGCAACACAAAAACTCCCTCTTCCCCATTGAAAAACAAGGAAAACATAGGAAAAACGCTCAGGCAACTCCAAAAACACGAGAGAGGCAAAATTGCTTGATGGGTAATGGCTTGGGGAGCAAATTCATGGCTCTTTTCTTGCCAAGGAAGCCAAACATGATTTTCCATGCAGAGTGGTTTCCCATACTCAAATTTGGACAGACATACCTCTCATTCCCCAAGGCATTAACTACCTCAACCAAATCTTGGGAGAAATGAATGATTGGGTACAAAAGTCAACATGGGTAGTTGAGGGTTTGATGGGTTCTCTTATTGACACTTGGCTTGACTTGATTGGCTCCAAGGGTTTTAATATTTTCCTTCCAATTCCTTGAAAAATCATGCCCCCATCTCTTGTTGCATTGCATAGCTAGTTGTGGGTATTTTTATTAAAATGCATATTTACGTGGTATTCGAAATTCCAATGTGCATGGCTAGCACGTAAACCATATGCATCAATAAATCGATGGCGGGGCCTTGGCCTTGAGCTCCTCACCGCGATTTTATAGCAATATTGTATCATTTAGATTTTAATGCAACGGGGTCAAAATTGGGATATTACATTTACATATATACAAATGAATATAACCCAAAATAATTCCAGAACCAAGAAAAGGAGGAATGACTTACTCTTCTAAAAGCTCCATCTCCTCCTGTTGTAAGGCATTCTACACAAAATCATGTTTAGATATTGGTTGATGATAAAGTCGAAGTCTATGTCCATTTACAACAAAGGAACTTTGAGAATCATCATTTGTTTTAACTTTAGCAGATCCATTATCAAAAGTTGTAACAATTTCATATGGACCCATCCATCGAGTAGTTAATTTACCTTTAAATTTTTTGTATCTTGAATCAAAATGTAACGCCCAGTATCCAGTTTTGAATTTTTTTTTTTAAATGTATCTATTATGCCACTTTTTGCGTTGATTTTGAATTAAAATTGTGCGTTGAATAGCATCTTGCCTAATCTCATCTAATTCATTTATCTGCAGGATTCGTTGTCTCTGTGCTTCTTCTAGATTCATCCATAATTGTTCAACCATACAAAAGGTTCTGATTTGAAATTCAATAGGTAGAAGAACTTGTTTACCATAAACAAGTTCATAAGGTGTGTGGCCAGTGGTATTCCTCCAAGTTATTCTATAAGCCCACAAGGCTTCTGCAAACCTATCTTCCCAATCTTTGTGGTGTAACTGGATAGTCTTAGTCAGGATGGATTCTAATACTTTGTTGGTGGACTCTACCTGACCATTGGATTGTGGGTGGTATGGTGAAGATTTATAATGTCTATTACCATATTTGTCAGTAAGTCTTTCATCAACTTGGAGGTAAACTGAGATCCTTGGTCGGTTACAATTTCCCTAGGTATACCGAATCGGGTAAATATTTCTTCATATATAAATTCTACCACAGATTTTTGTGTGGCTCGGAATAAGGCTTTAGATTTTACCCACTTGGTGACATAATCTATACATACTAAGAATGTACTTCTTCTTGCAAGACATAGGGGAAATTGGACCAACAAAATCCAGATCCCATTTCTCAAAAGGCTCAATCATAACTTAGGGTTGTAAAGGCATCTCATCGGATGGCGTAGGTCTACCCATTCTTTGGAAACTATCACACCCCTTGACATACTTGGGAGCATCTTTGAAAATGCTTGGCCAATAATATCCAGAGTGCAACACTTTGTATGTTGTTCTTTTGTCAGAAAAATGCCTGCCATAAGGTCCAGCATGACAGGATCTCTGCCATCTCATCCTCTCGTACACATCGTCTAATAATGAGATCAGGACCAGTAGGAAAAAGATCATTTTCCACTCAAGAATAATTAGAACTTTGAACTATGATCCTACATTTCTAAGGTGTGGAGAGATGGTTTGGTATATTTCTAGTTGCTAAATAATTGGCTATGTCTGCAAACCATGGGGTTCGAACATACATATCGAACAAATGTTCATCTGGGAAGCTATCATCGACAGGACTAGCATTATCGTTAGTTTGAATTCGAGAGAGAAAATCTGATACCACATTCTCTCGACTAGGACGATCAACAATGGTGATGTTAAATTCTTGTAACAAAAGAAGCCACTGAGTCACTCTTCCATTGGTGATAGGTTTATTCATTAAAAATATAATGGCAGAGTGGTCAAAGTGTATAAAAATCTCATATCCTATGATATAATGACAAAACTTGTTGATGGCAGAGACTACTGCTAGAAACTATTTTTCAGTAACAATGTATTTCGATTCTGGAGGAGTCAAATTTTTACTAGCAAAATAGATGGCATGTGATGTTTGTCCCTCTTTTTGACCTAAGACTGCCCCTATAGCTATGTTGGAAGAATAAGTGGATATATGGAAGGGAAGGGACCAATTAGGGCCCTTGAGTATTGGTGTTACCGATAGCTTTGCCTTCAAAGTTTCAAAGGCATGCTGACATGGTTCAATCCATTGGAATTCTGTGTCTTTCATGAGTAGCTTGAATATAGGTGTGTCTATCTTAGTGAAATTTTCAATAAAACGTCTATAATAGCCTGCATGGCCAAGAGATCTTCTTACTTCCTTCGGTGTTTTTGGAGGAGGAAGATTAAGAATTATTTCTATCTTGGCAGGGTCCACCTTGATACCTTGAAGAGAGACATGATGTCCAAGAACTATGCCCTCGGTTCGTAGCATCTTACATTTTTCATGACTAAGGGCTAAGTTTGTTTCTTGGCACCGAATAAGAACTGTTTTGAGGTTATCAAGGGCCTCTTGGAAGGTATTACCATAAACTGTAATGTCATCCATATAAACTTCTACAAAATCATATTGTATAAGATCAACAAAGATTCCTAATACTGCACATTGGAAAGTAGCAAGTGCATTACATAGGCCAAATGGAAACACTCGATAGGCATATGTCCCCCAAGAACAATTAAAGGTTGTCTTGTCTTGATCCTCAAGTGCTATTAATATTTGATTGTATCCACTATAGCCATCAAGGAACGAAAAATATTGTTTCCCTGATAAGGTGTCTAACACCTGGTCAATGAAAGGCAAAGGGAAGTAGTCCTTAAGAGTGGCATTGTTCAATTCCCAAAATTCAACAGAGATACACCATTTCCCTATGACTTTCTTTGGAACTACCACCAGAGAAAACCCCCATCTACTGTTGGAAATTGGATAAATGAAACCAGCGTTAAGGAGTTTTTGTAATTCATCTTTTACTATATCCTTTAGGGTTGGATTCATTCTTCTCTGGGGCTTCCTGACAGGAGGTATGTTTGAATCTGTGTAAATGTGGTGAATACAGGTATCTGGGTGTATTCCCATGCAAATGCTCCAGTTTGACTCTTGAGAACTTTTAGTAATTGTTTTTGTTGACTCTCATCTAGACCTGCATTTATATGTAGAAATTTGTCAGAACTAACCTCACAAGGTATGGTATAGGATCCTAGATGTTCTTCGATTGTGAAGACATGGTGTTTACTAGTAAATGTTGAGAGGCTCATGTTTTCTTGGAATTCATCTCCAATGATTTGGTCATGTTGTGAAAAATACTGAGGAAAGTCTATACATGTTGTGGAAGAGATAAATTGGTTCAACACATTCTCAATATTTTTTTCTTGAAGTGCCCAGGATAAATCACTAACATGCGAAATTTCTTCCAAGTTCTCATCCCCAAAAGGACAATCTCACCAAAACAGGTTTTCAGTTACTGATTGTGCTGGTGGGTATAAAGCTAGTTTTCTTGTAGACAACCCATCAGAGATAATCAACTCTCCATCCCTGCATCCTATGAACGCATTAGCAGTAGCCAACCAAGGTCTTCCCAAAATAATGGGATGACCTTTGGAAGGATCTTTTAATTCCATTACCATGAAGTCCACGGGATATTCCCATGAAGCTACTGATATAGTGATGTCATCTAAGATCCTAGTAGGTTGAACCATAGTGCGATCTGCTAATTCTAACATTCTTGGGGTAGGGCGGAGGAACTGTCGTAAATAGAGAGTTTCTAAAACTGTGGTAGTCATAAGGTTAGTAGCATCCCCTAGATCAATAAGTGTGTTCCCTATGGTAGTTTTATTGTTGATAACAGTCACCACAGGGTTTCCTAGGTTTGAATACTTGGGAATTCTAGGTTGGTTAGCTATTTAATCTAACATTTCTCCTATTACATGAATGGTCGAAGGGTCTTTTTATTTTCTCCCTGGTCTTTTAATACAATGTTCCTTTATTACTTTACTATATATAGATTGGGATATATTTAATGGCTTGTAACAAAGGTATATTAATACAAATACTTTTCAATTCATTAATGATATCATACTCTGGATACGTTACAGGTTTTTCTATTACTAGATGCTCCAGATATGGGGGTACTTTTTCTCCTGTAATTACTTATTCATAAGGATGGTTGTGTGTTTAATATTTAGGAATAACCACATCTTCAAGAATGGCATCATTCAAAACTTCACTAGGTATGTTTTCTTCTTCATTCTCTTCTCGGATAACATCTGATGACTTGGGATGATCTTGCAAAACTCTTCTAGACCACAGTTGAATCTCATGTATTGGTGCGGTTGAAATGGCATATGATGGAAGAAGTAGCAACCCAATGCTGTTAAGAGCTTGTGTTATGTAGAATTTTGTCCTACGGATAATCCAAAACTCTCTTAACTTTAAAGCAAACTTTAAACTAACTTCAAAGCAAGAAACAAGTCAAAACAAATGCTACCTTGAATCCCTAGATCTAATAGACATATCAGGATTAAAACACTAAAGAGAGTAGAAGGAGTTTAACTGACCTTCTATCCAGACGCTTGCTTTTGGTATTTGCTCCAAGCTTCAATCCCTCACAAGTGAACCTGTCAAAATGGAACCAAAACACAAGATTGCACTATTCTCTAGCAACCTGAAACATGAATTAGGATCTAAATCTATGCAAGATACAGATCATATCATTAAAACAAGATTAACACAAATGATTTGGGAAAACAAGACAAGTTATTCCATTACAACTTGAAGAATACTTACAAAAGGTGCTTGATGCCCAAGCCAATCCTTCAACTCCAAGTGTCTTCTCCTCTAGCTATCTCCACAATGCTGCAAGACCATAAGTTTGGTGCTCTCAAGAGTCCTCCCTTTTTCCAATGGCATGCCTCTCTTTTATAGTGAATGGTGAGGTTAACCAACAAGAGAGATGGGTGGATCTAAGGAGAGATAAGTGGATCAGGGTTTCTAATCGAAGGAAATGAGTTGAGATCGAATCAAGGACCCCAATCTTCTATTATCTTCGAAAATCCAAAATCCCACAAGCCAAGGGAAAAAAGCTATTAAAAGAGTACCGCGTTTTGCAAATACTGCAGAACGCGGCACTGCCGCGCTTTGGGGAAAAAGCAGAACGCGGTAGTGTATAGTACCGCGTTTTGTAAAACTAGCAAGGCGCGGTAGTGTGTGTACATAAGGTCTAAGGTGGGTCAAAACTTGGCAGGGTGGATTCACCTTCAAGGTTGACTCATCATCTGTCTCTTCTGGATGGTTTAAAACAGTAGGGAAAGTGTCGTCAACTTGTTTTGTGATGGGAATGCGACACTGTGAAACATAGAGGTATAACAGCTTGGCTTGGTTTGTTGTTAGGATTTGGTATCGGTTGTGTAGGTAATATTGTGGGTCTTGGAGGATTCATGTTTTGGAAATGGTGGGATTGATTTGGGATAGGGGGTAGTGAAGGAGGTACAAATCCAAGAAAGAGTTGTTGAATATTAGGTGGGTAAATATAGTTAGGCATAGTAGGAGGGGGTTGAGCATAAGCTTATCCTCTCCATCCATGTGGCCATTGTTTTTGTTGAGAATTTTGAGGAGGGTACTGAGGTGACCGATTCTTCCTACCTAGAGTGTTCCATTGTTGAGGAGGTTGATAAGGATAGTAATAGGGTAGAATTTGTGATGATGGGTCCTGATATGATGATTGATCTCTAGGTTTCCAAGGCCTCCTAGATGCTTCACCAAAGTTTCCACTCTTGTATATAGCTTGCAACCCAGGAAACAATGGACAATTATCAGTTGGATGCTCTTTTGTACAAAGGTGACAAACTGAAGCATTATTCAATGGACATTCTCGTTGAGGATGTTTAGTTCTACACCTAGGACAGAAAACACTTATTGTTGCACGCTCTTCATCCTATATCTTTTTGGCTTGTAAGGAATCCAATTGAGAACCCATGGCTCCTAAGATATCTGTTTTGAAATTTTCCAATAGGTTTCCCAACTCTACCCTTGTAACTCCAACAGGACCGGATGTGTTTCCTTTTAGGTTCCTAGCATAAGATTCTCGAAAGTGTCTTCCACTTTTCCCTCTACTCCTAGAGTAATTCCTACATAGATCACAAATATGTGAAAAAGGCTTATGAGAGATGTCTCCTGCTGCCATGAGATTAAGGTTTTCTAAGAATTCTTCTGAGATTCCCTTGAGGAAGAGTGTTCTTATTGCGTCTTCCCGACCATCACTATATTTAGATTTATGTAACACATAGTTAAATCTTTCGAGATAGTCTTCTAGGCTCTCATCTTCAAGCTGTTGTATTTTAAAAATATCATTGCGAGAGTCCTTAGGTTTACAATAATCCTAATATTTCCGTAGAAATGCATTCTTCATGTCTTCCCAAGTTCTAATACTAGATTCTGCTGACCCCATGAACCATCGAAGAGAAGAATCTTTTAATGTAGAAGGAAAGAATTTTCGCTTTTGGCCATCTTGTATGTAGTTATAACTCCTACACAAAATGTCAAATTCAAATAAGAATGTATCCGGATCCTCACTACTCTTCCCATAAAAGGTTGGTAGTGAGGAAGGAGGGATGTTTTTCATAGTTACATCTCGTGTAGTGTCTAGGATAGGGAATCCAAAAGTACCTTCAGTTCTAACCTCTCCCTCTTCTTCATCTTGTCGGACATGATCTTCCTTTTCATCCTCCATGAAGATTTGATTGCCAAAGAGAGAATACTTAGGCGGATCCTTTCTTGGAGAATATGAGATATCCCAACATTCTGTTTCAGGAAGAGTATTTTTCTTTTTAGGAGGAGAATTACCAGCTACGTGGGATTCCAGCTTTGAAGGTCCTACCGATGTTGTTTCAAAATGTGAAATAACTATGTTCACAAAATTTTCAAAAAGAGTATCTAATTGTGTAGGATCAATAAAGTCTACTAAGTTTGGACCACCTACTATTGAAAAGGTAGTGTATTTTGGTTTTTGAACTAATGGAGGGTTGAGAGGTTCTGAAGTGTTATTCTTTTGAATTTCTTCTTGTCTAAGTTCGGTCTCAATATGAGCTTGAGGTTCTTCTAGTGGAATTTCCTTATGAACAGACTGTTCTGATGTCCCTATGGTTTCCCCTAATTGTTTTCCAGAAAGGGTTTCCTTTGCTTTCTAAGTAGGACTATCCCATTTACGTGTCTTCCGATACCTTTCTGTTGAGTTAGTAGTTGGTGTTATAGGTCAAAATTGCACCTCTCCGTCCGTGATCACCCTGAGCTGCTGATCACACAAAAGGACAACTTGGATGGAGGAGCATGTTGACCTTGGACCATATTACAACTCATCCTATTTCCTGAAAATATTGGAAAACATACAAATTATCCTTTTGAGGTATGAGCGCTACTCTACTTAAAGAGACTAGCGCCCATACGCGACTCCAGTGTATAATAGTAGCGCCCATATCAATATATACGCTACTCCTTCTTAGAAAAGTAGCGCTCGACATTTAAAACTGAATGAGCGCTAGTTGTTAAACAATAGGGTAGCGCCCTATACGCTACTCCACTAAGTAATAGTCGCGTATATCTTAAAAGATGATTAAAAAATATATTAATCCATTGAGGAGGATTAGTTGATGGTAGTTTCTTAACTTCCCCAACCTCCTCCATCGACCTGAACTGCTTCTTTGAACCTATAAATACCAAGAAGGTTAAAGGAGCAAGGTTACAACAAATGATTGCTAGAGAAGCTAGAGGATGAGTTAATGGAGAAACTTTAGGACATTGGAGAAGTTGTTACAGAAGACATTCAAACCAGAGCAGAGCCAGAGCCCAGAATCTAGTTGCAGGAGCCTGCTTCATTATCAGGTATATTTGTACTGCATTCTAATTTTTGACAAATAAAGGTTGAAGTGTTTCCTTGTTCCAATCTGAATGTATTATGAAATGGCATTTTGAGTTGGATTTATTTTGGTCAATGCTGAACATTAAACATAGTTTTTGTTTATTTCATACTTTATATGTTGCCCAAAATGTTTGAGGAAGGTATTGTTGTTGCAGGTTTGCTAAAGGAAAAGTAGATTTGGAAGCTGGACACAGGATCGAGTCTAGGCTAGGATCAGACTCCGGTTAAAAGGTACGTTCCCTAAATCTACAATCTTTTTCTTTTGTAAATGCCTCTATAATAACATTAATGCACTTACCCTTCACCCCAACCAAGTTGATAGTTTAGTTTCCTAACTATAGGGTAGAAATATCCGCCAACAGACTGGCGACTCCGCTGGGGATATAGAGTTTTTGGCTTTAGGAAACCTTGTTTTTGGGTGTCTTCTCAGTTTATTTTGATTTCTTCGATGTATTAAGAACCTTTTTAGATATCCCTTGTCTTTATCTTGCCTGCTTTCATCAGTTTTTATACCTTCCAAAGTCAGTTTCCAAGCTTTTGAAATATGAGCGCTACTCTGGTATATGTACAGTAGCGCCCATACGCTACTGTTCAGTATATATAGTAGCGCCCGTTTTGGCATGGGCGCGAGTTGCTCTACTACACAGTAGAGTACATTTCCTGAAGCAGTCAATTTTTGGTTTGCTTGTGTTTTAGCCCTGTGGTGATTTGCTGACTGTGCTGTAGGATCCCTTTGATGATTGCATAAGGTTTTTAATTGTTGTTCAAATCATAGAACCTCTCCTTAAAGTTTTTTCCATTTTTTAAACCATTTGTTGACCTTTGGAATTGTTGAGACCTTTTATTGATTTTTTTTTGGAAGACTTAGTGGTGTTTGGTGACGAACACTTTCAATTTTTTCAGACCCTGACTGCTTTTTGCCCGTTTACAAACCTGTACACTCCTGTGTCTGTTGTTTGTGGTGAAGTTGTCTGCTCTCTACTACCCTCGTCCTTTGTTTAGGGTTTGGTCTTTGGTAGAGCTTTTAGGGTGTCTTCTTTTCGGTCAAGTTTCATTTCTTCCAGGACTTCTTGTCTTCTGCTGGTCACAAGTTCTTTTTAAACAGCTATAGGTTAGTTTCACCTCTCAGTTTCTTCGTGTTAGTAGGGAAGCCTGCTTGTCTACTTGTACTTGGCTTTGTGGTCTTGATAGGGTTAAACATTTTAGGTCTGTCCTTGGGTGTTCTCCCCTTCGTTTTCTTCCACTTGGTGTCCAAGTTTATCGGCTTTTTCTTAGTAAAAAACCTATAGATCAAGTCTTTCTCGAGCTAGGTTTCGATAGCTATAGGCCTAAGAACGTTTTCCATACTTCCACAATTTGCATAAAAAGTTTTTATTTGGCTTTCCATTTTTTTGCATAGTTCTTTTTCGGTTATTGAAAAAGCAAAAAAAAATTGGTACTTTAAGTTAAATAGAACTTGTCTTTTGTCAATGCAAAATAGCTTAGTTTATTTTGTATAAATTAAAAAGAAAACAAAAATTTGTAAGGAAATTTGCTTAGATTTTCAGTTTTGAAAAAGAAGTAGATGAAAAAATAAAATAAAAAGTTTTGTTGTAAGAAGATTTGAATTATATTTGCATTTTTGTTTTCTTGTTATAACCATGCTCACACACTCACTATCCTTTTTGCGTAATAAAAGCCCCTAAAATTTTTAATAAAATGAACTAGAAATATTTTCTTTTTTAAGGTACACTACACCAACTAGTTTTGGTTAGGGTCTTGGGTTTAAATCACCTTAAACCACCCAAGATCACACATTGCGCAACAATCGTAGTGAGACTATCATAGGCAAACCCACCTCACTCAAAATTTTCCTGGGAGCATATGCAGTAGGTCATTGCGAGATCAGTTTGTGGGGATACTCCTCCTACTTGCTGTTCGAGCATACGCCAGGATCGGATTGCGTATTGGGGACTCTTTCGAGTTTCGGGCTTAGCTACCCTGCCCACGCTTTCTGATTCGAACGGTGACTGTTCCCCCAGGAATTTTCGGTGTTGTGGTATCCATAGTATCAGACTTCTAGGTTCTTACACAAGTGACAGCGGAGGGTATATCTGTTGTACCTAAGACAGACGTGGGAGGAAACCCCGTGCAGGTCTTTGGGAGGGCGGTTGGGTGATTCCAACGCTTGCACCCTTATTCATTGTATTGTGGACCCCGGGTAACTGTCTTTCTTCCTTCGTTGATCTGTTCTGGGCCCTAATCATCCCAGACTCTTCTCCGGAAGGCACCTTTGTTTGACTGGTTTGTATACTTAGGAAATTTTTTAGTTGGTGTGCTGTTTGCCCCCTAGTCATAGTGGCCACTAGGTTCTAGGCTGTTATTTTGTATTTATAATCACGGAGAATCAACAAATCCGTAGATCAAGAAGGATTGAGAACCTTCCACCTATTAGAATAGAACCTATACAACCAGCTAGAAGACAGCGGGTAAACCCTGGTATTTCTTCAGAAATTACCTCTGAAATAGAATTGCTTGAAGAAATACTTATAACAGAAAACCTTGAAATTGAGGTTCCTGAGGAACCACCACCAGGTACCACAGATCAACAACATTTTAGTACTGTTGAGGTGGAAGATCTTACTTCCGCGGAGTATAGCACTCCTTTCAATCCTCCCTTAACTAATACTAGAATACCGCTTCTGTCACCTATTGGTTTCCAGCAGCCCCTTTTCAGTGCAGATCTTTTGTTTCCCGACCATCTGATGTCTAACACAGGAGGTGAACCAGGGGGTCCCCAAACTCCCACTTTAGGTATGAATACCAGCGCAGTTAACCCTTCTTTTACTGCTACATCCAGTCAGGCACAAACCACATCTGTGCCTACTCCATCTTTCAGTTTCAACACTAGTACATTAGGAATGCCTAGTTTTACAACAATGGCATCTATTCCCACGTCTACTGTTGGACTTAGCAGTATGGCTAACTGTGCAACACCTTCTACTTTGCAACCGTTATATCAGATCCCTAGTACTTGGGTTTCCACACCTGTGGTAGGACCAAGTGTTTCTGCAAACATACCAGTCATGGGTACCATGACTGCACCGTCCACATCAGTTTCTACTGGTTTCAACAACTTTGTAGGCCCTAACTTGAATCAGGGTAGCATGCGTGCAAATAATGTCCCTTTTTCCTTATTTTCAGGGGGAGGAGGCAACATCTTCAACCAGCAATATGGCGGGGCTAACACCCAGCCACAGTGGACGAACCAGCAAAGCACTAATCCGCTCTCGTATGGGTGGGGAAATTTTAATAATTATTTCTCACAACAACAACAACTGGTAGGGGGCAACCCCTACCAACAAATACCTGGGGGTAACCCCTACCAACAGTTAACTGGGGGTAACCCCTATCAACAGTTGGTAGGTGGCAACTCCTATCAACACATGGCCGGGGGCAACCCTTATCACCAAATGGCTGGGGGAAACCCCTACCAACAATTCATGGGACAAACGATGAGTGGTTTCCCTTATCAAGCTTCATCTTACCGGCCTCGTCTACCTTTTCTGGCAACTTTGAATTTGCCAGACCTTTCGAAACTGACAAATGATCCTGTGTGTCATAACGCCACATGGCCATCAGTTCCCACCAAATTACCTTCGGATATTCCCAAATTCGAAGGCAAAGCTGGTGAATATCCTGGTGACCATGTCACTACCTTTCACTTGTGGTGTTCTTCAAATTCGTTGAACGAAGATTCCATCAGATTGAGATTGTTTCAAAGGACCTTAACTGGTCCCGCAGCCAAATGGTACATCGAGTTACCTGCGGCTACTTTCTCTAGTTTTGGGGATCTAGCAACCGTCTTTTTGAACCATTTCCAGCTTCCTGTTCGGTATGATGCCGGAACAGAACTTTTGTCTACTTTTAGACAAAACAAAGCCACTCACCTATCTGACCACATTCAGCAGTGGCGAAGACGGAAGAGGCTCATAAAGGCCAATATCCTTCCAGATTTCCTGCTTGAGTGGTACTTGAAATCACTCCTTCCTTATATTTCTAAGGAAGTAGCGACATCTGGAGTTTCCAATGAAGAAGAAGCCATCTTAAGGACTCAACAGTTAGACCTTGTATATGCACAATCTGGTTTACTGTACGAGATTATACCGGACGCACTGAGATCAAACACTGATCTAAGTAGACCCAAACCTGGACCACATGCTGACGGCATAGTGGGTTCAGTTAACTCTGCAGCCTTCGAAGCACTGACCAAACAGGTCCAAGCCTTAACTGTCAAACATTCGACTGCAGACATTGCTTCCGTCACAACCTCTCCTTCTACTTCTGAATCTGTTAATCAGGTTCAGAATAATCAAAAGGGCCCTCGACAGCCCAACAACAAAAAGAAGGGCAAGAAAGGAGAGGGGAACCAACAAAATCCCAAAAAAGATAATGCCGAAGAGGGTAACAAAGAAGAGAAGAAGGTTAGGTTTCCTTGTAAACTTTGCAAACAAAACCACCTTACTCATCAATGCCCTCTACTAGAAGAAGCCTAGAAGCTCTTAAGAGATAAGAAGCTTGCCATCTTGAAAGATCCATTTCCTAAAGGGAAAGGCTCAACTTCTGGCACCTCCAAAACTGGGGGCACTTCGCACGCTTCGGTTGATCAAACATTCATAAATATGGTCAACTCAGATGCACTTTTGCAAACCAGAGCTAAGAACTATACCCCGGAAACGCAGAGAAAGGATAAGGAGATTGCTGAATCCTCCACTCCACTCCACATACCTGTGGACCCAATGCCCAAGATTCCGAAAGGTGTCTTGAAGAGGGCATCGCACAATCCCAACACACGGGCTGCTTCCAACTACAATGTGGTTGAAGATCTAGCCCAAACCCCTTGTGCCATGTCTACTCTAGAAGTCTTGCAGAGTTGTCCATTGCAACGAAATGCACTTCTGGCAGCTATTGGGAGTATGGAGTCCTCCAACATGTCTGCACGATTTGACATGACTGATGTCAAATACCGGTTGCCATATCACGTTTCCCTCCAGATTGAGGTCGTTCATGGTCCAATGACCATCAGACGAGCTGTAGTAGATGAGGGAGCGTCGACTTGCGTAATGTCGATTTCCTGTTGGAAAGCTCTAGGTTCTCCTGATTTAGTCCCTTCCAACACAATGCTTACTGCATTTGATGGCAGAACTTTCCGTCCACATGGAGTTTTGCCATCATTTAATGTCACTTTGGTCGGTAAGACAGTTGCTGTTGAGATTGAAGTTTTGGACGCTCCGCTCGATTACAACATGTTATTGGGCAGGAGTTGGACTTATGCCATGCAAGCTATAGCATCGGCAATTTTTCGAGTGGTCATGTTCCCATTTGAAGGTAAGATCGTTACAGTCGATCAACTTTATTTCACTCAAGGAAAACACCAGACTTCTACGGAATCTACGATTCCTTTGGTTGATCAAACCGCCCCGGTTAAGGAGAGTTTAGGAGCGGGGTTGTATGGTTCGTTAATAGGCACTTTCGACATCCCCTCCCCTGTTCTTTTTATGTGTTCTGATGTGGGTACCGTTACTGAAACATTTACGGTCGGTTTAAGAATTGATCCTTGGATCCTTCCTACCCCGTCAGATCCTTTTGTGCCTCCCTCCATTGCAGAAGTGGCCTATATGGAAACTCAACACACTGCAATGGAACATATCATGACTCCACTAGTCTCTGTCGAGTCAGATATGGACTATGCTCCAGCATGGTCATTGAATTCTACTCACTCATTCGATTGTTTAGATACGGTTTTGCCATCTGATGAAGCCATCTTAGAAGTTATGATGGGCCTGGACCAACCTTGGGAACATATGCATCACAGGTCCTACATACTTCTAGATCTAGATAGAATTGAGAGAGGAGAATTACCTGTGAGACCCGGTGGATTGGTTGATTTGTCATCTTCTCCTTCTACTTCAAAAGCTGTTTATGCTGAAGGGAACATGGCTAATATTTCAAGAACAATTCCAATCAATATTTCCACCAAACCCGGGGTCGTGGAAAATATTTTTATTGGTGCAGACTGTTCTCCAGAAGAGATAGCTCTATATACAAAACTGTTTAAAGAATTCTACGACGTTTTTGCCTGGTCATATGAGGAGATTCCAGGTATTGACCCAACCATTGTGGAGCATGTCATCACGACATACCCTAACGCGAAACCTGTGAGGCAAAAGATCCATCTCGTAAACCCTAGAAAAGCAGCCGCCATCAAAGCAGAGGTGGAAAAGTTGCTCAAAGCCGGTTTCATTTATCCGATCGATATGACGGAATGGGTTTCAAACCCCGTTCCGGTTGATAAAAAGCAAGGCACTATTAGAGTTTGTACTGACTTTCGAGATTTGAACAAAGCTTGTCCGAAAGACAACTATCCCACACCATTTATCGATCAAATCATAGATGCGTGTGCAGGACATGAGATGTTCTCTTTTATGGATGGTTTTTCGGGATACAATCAAATAGAGATCAAACCTGAAGATCAGCATAAAATAGCTTTCATTTGCCTGTGGGGCACCTTTGCTTATCGAAAAATGCCATTTGGTTTGAAGAATGCTGGGGCTACCTTCCAACGAGCAATGAATTTTGCTTTTCATGACATCAAACATATTGTAGAACCTTACTTGGATGATCTCCCGGCGCGATCTCGAAAGAGACGGGACCATCCGGATCACCTTAGACAAGTGTTTGAAAGATGCAGAAAATATAAGATTCGTTTGAATCCGAAAAAATGTGTGTTCTGTGTCGAATCGGGACGGTTACTAGGTTTCATTGTCTCTAATCGTGGTATAATGGTTGACCCACTTAAAGTTGAGGCGATTGTAAATCTGCCTCCTCCTCGCACCTTGCGACAACTTCAAAGTCTGCAAGGCATGTCTAATTTCTTACGGTGATTTATAATAAACTACGCCAAAATTACCAAAGGTTTTATGAGGCTACTTAAACAAGATTCTTACTTTGTGTGGGACGAAGCTGCACAATCATCCTTTGAAGCATTAAAAAAGGCACTTCTTTCAGCACCCTTGCTAAGCCCGCCAGATTACTCAAAAGATTTTCTTTTATACCTGGCAGCGTCTCTTACTACAATTGGTATAGTTTTGGTTCAGGAAGACGATATGTTCCAAGAACATGTTGTCTACTATCTTTCTCGTGCATTGATAGCCCCTGAGGTTAAATACTCGCACGTTGAGAAGTTAGCACTTGCTGCGGTCTATGCAGTTCAGAGGCTTCGTCACTATATACTTTTACGAACTACTACAGTGATAGCAGAATTCAACCCTTTCCAGTACGTTCTCACCCGATGAATCATCGGTGGGAAATACAATAAATGGATTGTGATTCTACAGGAATTCGATTTGGTTTTCCAATCAGCCAAATCGAAAAAATCACTAGTGTTCACTGAATCAATCTCAGAATTTCCAAGTGACCTAGAACGCGTAGAGGAAGAAACATCATTCCCTGACGAACATATCTTTCTCATCGCCTCCTCTAACCCATGGTACGGAGATATTTTAATATATCTCCAGACTTTGAGGTGTCCTACCACTTTTTCCCGAGAAGAGCGACGTAAGCTTAAAACCCATGCGAAAAATTACCTTATTATCTCTGATACTTTATATCGGCATGGGGTAGATTCCATTTTACGATGTTGCTTAACTAGGGAAGAAGCTGAAGCAGTGTTAAATGATTCCCACAGTGGAGCTTGTGGGGGACATCTTTCCGGGTTGGCAACAGCTCAGAAGATATTGCGTGCCGGATATTTTTGGCCCACGATCTTTAAAGATTGTGTGGAAGCAGTGAAACACTGTCGACCATGTCAGTTTTTCACTAAGAAAATGAGGGCACACTCAGCTCCTCTCCATCCTGTAATTACAGCAGGTCCCTTCACAAAATGGGGGGTTGATTTCATGACATGCAATCCAGTTTCAACTGGAGGACATCATTACATCATCGTTGTCGTTGACTACTTTACTAAGTGGGCAGAGGCAATGCCTACTGTTAAGGCAGATGGAGAAACTGCCACTTATTTCGTATTTAATCAGATCATAGCATGGTTTGGCATACCTAAAGAGATAGTGACTGATCATGGTAGTCATTTCCAAAATAGCATGATGACTGAGTTATATACAATGCTTGGTTTTCGACAAGAACATTCGTCCTCATACTATCCTCAGGCGAATGGACAAGTTGAAGCAGTGAATAAAACTTTAAAGATTATATTACAACGAACTGTTAATGCCAGTCAGAATAACTGGCACATCATGCTATACCCGGCTCTTTGGGCTTACCGAGCCAACGTTAAGACTGCTACTGGTTTCTCTCCCTTCCAACTTGTGCATGGGATAGAAGCAGTTGTGCCGATTGAATGCGAGATTCCTTCGTTAAAACTAGCAGTTCAGTTACTACCTGATACTTCAATACTCGAAGAACGTTTGTTACACTTAGAACATTTAGATGAACAACGCCGGGATGCGCTTACAACAAACGAGGTTCACAAAAAACGAGTCAAAGGACAGTACGACAAATCCGTTAAACCTAGAGTTTTCATTGAAGGAGATTTGGTCCTACTTTGGGATCAAGACAAAGAACCTTTAGGATCCGGTAAATTCAAATCCAGGTGGCTCGGACCTTATATCATTTCTAAAGTATTGAAGAAAGGTGCCTACGAACGGGTAGATTGCGAAGGTAATAAGTTGGACGAGCCTAGAAATGGGCTCTACCTGAAGAAGTACTACGCCTAGGTTGAAGTACTTTTTCTTGTAACATAACTGTATATTTTTGTATAGTTAGTTTTGTTATGCTCGTTAGGTGATCTTATGTGTGTTTTTCGTTTCGTGTACTAGATGCCAACCGCACATTTCCTAGGATTTGCTGATGGCGCCAGTCGCCACACCTGTCAGTTGGCTGCGACAGCTTGGGTCATTTATTCACCCGCTGACCAACTTGTCTCTTTGGGGGGGGTTTGTTTGTGTCATGTCCCAAATTTGGTATTGGGTCACAATGGCCTAATCACATTGGCCCTATTCATTAGAGTTTGTCAAATTGATGCTAAAGGTCAAATAATTGCCAAGGAGGAAAATTACTAGTTTCCTAGGTTTGGGGTGGAAGCTTTGGGATTTGGAATAATGGAGATAATAAATGATGTTTGAACATTAGAATGGCATAAATATTTAATAAAGGAGCTAAATAAATATATACAAGTGAAAATCAAAGTGGCATTTCATCATGAAGACACATGGAGGAAGTGGGACCCACATATGGCTAGATTTCCCCACTACACTTGGCATCATTCTCTCACCAATTCGAATTCAAGGTGAATGGTAACCTACTTGGGGGAGTCCAAAAGGTATTATTCATTGCATGACTCATCCAAGGTCGAAATATAGAGGAAGAGTAACTCCCATGGAAGAGGAAGAGGCAATTTGGAGCTAGTGAGACACTTGGGCTAGATTCCCTAGCTCTATGACAACAATGATGAAGATGCTATGACACCTATGACACAAATCAGACCTGAAGGCTGACATATGACATATATGACATGTCAGAGCTAAAAATAGACTCCAAGAGGGCGCTCAAGGGTGTTAGGGCAGCTAAGATGCTTCCACATGTGATTTGGTGGAAGTGGGAGACTAGGAATTGTTGTACAAGTGGCGTTCTTTGGAATCTCTTCCCAACATGAGTTGGCATGAGTCTCTTGGAATGAATTCGACCCATGGAGGACATTAGAAGTTTATAAATGTCAATAACAAAGAATGAAACCAGCTTTTGATCATTTGTAGAATTTGCAATTGCATTTGTGAAGAGGGAGAGCTAGTGGATGACTAGTTTCTTGCCTTAGCCAATTTCGAGGGTGAAAGATTCCCATCCAAGTTGGTAATTGGAAAGGCCATTCAGACCTTTCATTTGGAGCTTTAATGGAGTCTTTATTTGCAGGTGTAAGCTACAGGGCAGCTCATGGTTTCTTCTATTGCAGCTCACTCCTTCAACCATTTCCAGTTTTGATGGCATATTCTTGATCCTTGAGGGAGGGCGTTTTTGGTGAGCTATTGTACTCTTTGGGGAATCTTTTAATGACCCATTTCATTTGTAATATGAAGTAAATACTCTGTTCTTCATCTCCAAAAAGTTTCAGGTCGAAATTCCAAGTAGAAATGTATAAATCTCATTTTTAATGGAAGAACAATGCCATTTCCCCACTACCTTGTTGTGAACCAATGTATTGATGATGATTTCGAATGAATGGATGATTCTCTGATATATTTGTGATCAATATACTGCCATGGATGTCTTCTACAAGTTTCATGTACTGTACTTGAGCATTTGAAGCATTTTTACTCAGTTTAGTTGTATTGGGAGGTGAAATAGTGCCATTTCCCCAAGGGTCGAATTGGGGATTTTTGCAGTTGAATGGGAGAGGGCGAGAACAGTTGTAATAATCAATTAATGGTGCATATGAGACTTTAATAAAATAATTAACACATTACATACCTCTGTTCATAAATTTGAGTGTGTTTGGAGGCATTTGGGAAGCCATTTTCAGTACTTACCCCAGGGGGATTTGAACCCCAAATCACTAGTAAAATTGCATAATTGGTCCAGAATATAAAGAGAGTTTGCAGAGGTATTTTGGTGGACATATGTCATCCATAAACATCATATTCTAGTTATAATATCATTCATACACCTTCCTTGAAGATTTGAAGGCATTTGGAGTTAATTTGCGACCTAGAGGCCAATACTAGTCAACGGAAAATTACTAGTAAAGTTACCTACATTGATCAGAATTGAAAGAGGATTTGCAGAAGTATTTTAAAGGTCCAAAGGCATCCCGGAAACACATATTTATGTTCTAATATCATTCATATACCTTCTCAGAAGATTTGGGATCATTTGGGGCAAATTTGGGACCTAGAGATCAAAACTAGTCAAAGGTCGAACTAGGGAAAAAAAGTGAAAAATTGCAATTTTAATAAAATTCCTAACAAGGGACATTACAGTGGTATCAGAGCATGATCTTGGCACCTGATGTGGTATAATATCTATGAGGAAAAGAATTTATGTACCACCATTATATATTGAAACCAAAAGTGCTTTTGTTGAAGAGGACAAAAAAAAAGTAGGAGAAGAAGAGCAAATTTTTTGAGGGAACTATGACTAGGGATGAAAAGGGAGCCTCATATGATGGTGAGGAGCATATAAAAATTATGAAAACAATATTTGAAGATATGACCAAGCAAATTAAGGAAGGATTCGAATTGTTTTCTATCGAACTTGTGGAAAAAATTATTGATTTTAAGGAAACCAAGGGGCAAAATGCAACAGCTTGCTTGAAGGAGCAAAAGGAAGAGACATCACAAGATAGTGAAGAATATTCTATTGAAAATATGGAAGATCATTTCGAGACACCTTCTAGCTTAGACATGAACCAAAGAGCATCTACTGATGGATGCTTAAACTATGAAGGAGTACCTATTGATGGGTGCTCACACCTCTATGTTGGTGACATAGAGATCACTTTTGAAAATGTTGCTGCAAGCCCAAGTTCCATTAAGCATGATAATGAAGACCTTGCAGCAGTTGAAGAAGAACCAAGATCAACTTCCCCATCACCACTTGAGCTTCATGAAGTTGGTCCAAGAAAAAATGAAGAAGATGAGGAGGTTCATTTGCAAGAGCCTCATTTTCTTGAAGGGTCCTTAAAGATGAATGAAAAGAAGATCCAAGAGTCCCTCAGCATTCTCCATGACACTCAAGCATTGGTGTCAAATTCTTGTTGGAGAGCTACTTCATTGGAGGAAACATCCTTCCTTGAAGACATGGAGAAGATTCAAAGAGCAATGTGCCACATCAAAGGTAATTTCATGTCTTTGCTTTTTGATAGAAACCATTTGTTTGAGCTTAATGAATTGTTACATGATGCATACTTGAAGAATAATGAGGATATTCATAAGCTCACAATTCAAAATGAGCAACTTCTTGAAAAGTTGCAAGATACTTGTTTTTCCTCCTATGTTTCAGATTGTCAAATGGTAGATTGTTTGGAGGATTCTCATGACATGGTGGATCATGAGAAATGTGAAAATTTGAATGTTCTTGATGTGTTTGAAGATGAACTTGAAGAGATCCAAACACTTGATTTGGTGGAAGAGGAATTTGAATTGCCTCTTGATGAAGGTTATGCAATTTTTAAAGAAGAGCATGATTCCTCTACATTGAAACCAAACTATGACAAAGAGTTCACACTTTTGAAGGAGCTGCATGATACTACCCATATGGATCCTTCCCATGATGAAACTTCTGCACTTTTTGATCATTTGGGTGAGTTAGTTCATTCTCCTACTTCCTACAATTCCATGTTTTGCAACATTAGTCTCAATGAAGTATGGGTGAAAGGGTTCTTTTTGATGGTGCCACATGAGGAGCATGGAACTCCTAGATTTAACTTTTATGATGACATGGTTGGAGCACATTCTTATTCACATTTGCAGCAGCATCATTTGTCACTTTATGATGATTCACATCTACATGGATGTACCTATGATATGGATTTGAGTCACTTGAAAACTCATGGTTTTTCTTGCTCAACACTGGGTTCATTTTATGTTAGAGGAACTTCATCCAACACTTGGGTGAATAGATTTATGATGGGAGAACATTTTTGTTGGCAGCCACATACTTTGTTACATCTTTATGATTCTCACATTCATGGATGTATGGGTGAGACTTCTTTGAGTCATTTGAAGTCTCCTTGTTTTTTCTGCTCATTATTTGGTTCAGATTTTAGTGGAAATTCTTCATTCACTTCTTGGATGAAAGAATACATGGTTGAATATTTTGATGCGTATCACATCCTTTTGGAGCAGCATTATAGGACATGGGATCCTCACCTATGTCATTGGAGCAGATTTGATTGGTCACTTGAAGCTTGTATGCACTTGGAAAATGGTGGTCTACTTGCTTGGAGGTATAAGCACCTTCATGACTCTTTGATTAAGCATATCCTTGATGTACATTTTCATTATGTTGTTATGTACTTTGATGATATATATTTGGTACTCATGATGTTTGGAAGGATGCATACAAGAAAATGGTATCCAGGAATCCTCTTAACTAATGGCGTGGGTTGGAGAGCACTCTTAATTATTGGGGTGCAATACAAGCAATGGGACCCTGGAATAATTTTTATCTCATTGGTTTCAAATTTTTTGGGGAAACAAGCAGTATGGGATATGGATTTCCCCACTTAATAAAGTGATTTTTATCAGAGTAGTGCAGCAGCAAGCATGGTGGTTCCTCTCTAAAATCTTCATGGAAACTCAAAGACTCAAGGTTGGGCAATTCAATGGCAACTTCAAAGAATTATACAGAAAGCAGGTTCTTCAACACCCATGTTTAAAATTGCTTGAGGACAAGCAATATTGGAAGGGGAGGATTTGTCATGTCCCAAATTTGGTATTGGGTCACAATGGCCTAATCACATTGGCCCTATTCATTAGAGTTTGTCAAATTGATGCTAAAGGTCAAATAATTGCCAAGGAGGAAAATTACTAGTTTCCTAGGTTTGGGGTGGAAGCTTTGGGATTTGGAATAATGGAGATAATAAATGATGTTTGAACATTAGAATGGCATAAATATTTAATAAAGGAGCTAAATAAATATATACAAGTGAAAATCAAAGTGGCATTTCATCATGAAGACACATGGAGGAAGTGGGACCCACATATGGCTAGATTTCCCCACTACACTTGGCATCATTCTCTCACCAATTCGAATTCAAGGTGAATGGTAACCTACTTGGGGGAGTCCAAAAGGTATTATTCATTGCATGACTCATCCAAGGTCGAAATATAGAGGAAGAGTAACTCCCATGGAAGAGGAAGAGGCAATTTGGAGCTAGTGAGACACTTGGGCTAGATTCCCTAGCTCTATGACAACAATGATGAAGATGCTATGACACCTATGACACAAATCAGACCTGAAGGCTGACATATGACATATATGACATGTCAGAGCTAAAAATAGACTCCAAGAGGGCGCTCAAGGGTGTTAGGGCAGCTAAGATGCTTCCACATGTGATTTGGTGGAAGTGGGAGACTAGGAATTGTTGTACAAGTGGCGTTCTTTGGAATCTCTTCCCAACATGAGTTGGCATGAGTCTCTTGGAATGAATTCGACCCATGGAGGACATTAGAAGTTTATAAATGTCAATAACAAAGAATGAAACCAGCTTTTGATCATTTGTAGAATTTGCAATTGCATTTGTGAAGAGGGAGAGCTAGTGGATGACTAGTTTCTTGCCTTAGCCAATTTCGAGGGTGAAAGATTCCCATCCAAGTTGGTAATTGGAAAGGCCATTCAGAACTTTCATTTGGAGCTTTAATGGAGTCTTTATTTGCAGGTGTAAGCTACAAGGCAGCTCATGGTTTCTTCTATTGCAGCTCACTCCTTCAACCATTTCCAGTTTTGATGGCATATTCTTGATCCTTGAGGGAGGGCATTTTTGGTGAGCTATTGTACTCTTTGGGGAATCTTTTAATGACCCATTTCATTTGTAATATGAATTAAATACTCTGTTCTTCATCTCCAAAAAGTTTCAGGTCGAAATTCCAAGTAGAAATGTATAAATCTCATTTTTAATGGAAGAACAATGCCATTTCCCCACTACCTTGTTGTGAACCAATGTATTGATGATGATTTCGAATGAATGGATGATTCTCTGATATATTTGTGATCAATATACTGCCATGGATGTCTTCTACAAGTTTCATGTACTGTACTTGAGCATTTGAAGCATTTTTACTCAGTTTAGTTGTATTGGGAGGTGAAATAGTGCCATTTCCCCAAGGGTCGAATTGGGGATTTTTGCAGTTGAATGGGAGAGGGCGAGAACAGTTGTAATAATCAATTAATGGTGCATATGAGACTTTAATAAAATAATTAACACATTACATACCTCTGTTCATAAATTTGAGTGTGTTTGGAGGCATTTGGGAAGCCATTTTCAGTACTTACCCCAGGGGGATTTGAACCCCAAATCACTAGTAAAATTGCATAATTGGTCCAGAATATAAAGAGAGTTTGCAGAGGTATTTTGGTGGACATATGTCATCCATAAAAATCATATTCTAGTTATAATATCATTCATACACCTTCCTTGAAGATTTGAAGGCATTTGGAGTTAATTTGCGACCTAGAGGCCAATACTAGTCAACGGAAAATTACTAGTAAAGTTACCTACATTGATCAGAATTGAAAGAGGATTTGCAGAAGTATTTTAAAGGTCCAAAGGCATCCCTGAAACACATATTTATGTTCTAATATCATTCATATACCTTCTCAGAAGATTTGGGATCATTTGGGGCAAATTTGGGACCTAGAGATCAAAACTAGTCAAAGGTCGAACTAGGGAAAAAAAGTGAAAAATTGCAATTTTAATAAAATTCCTAACAAGGGACATTACAGTTTGGGACCTACCATGAACAATGTGGCTGAATACAGTGCAGTTATAGAACTTCTCCGAGATGCCCTCAGTCATAGCATTTCATACCTGGAGGTAAGGCTTGACTCACAACTAATTGTATTTCAGTTAACAGGTGTCTATCGGATCAGAGATCCAGGATTGCTACGTCAGTTTCTACGAGTTAGATTATTGGAAAGACATTTTCATTCTATCAGATATGAACACATTCCAAGAAATTTAAACAATTTAGCTGATTCATTAGCGAACTATGTGTTAGACTGGCATTTGCATCATACATTGTAAACAACATTCCACACATAAAATTTAAACGCATACACATGTAAATAACCGATACTGTATATATAACTGGTACCGTATCAAAACATTTGAGTTTTGAGTCATGAGTCTCTCAAGTTAAGTCATAAAAGTACAAAAGCTGGGCATGGTAGCCTCAAAAATATATACATATAATGTTTTTCTTCTCCTATGGAGAAGGAGGAACCTCCTCATCATCTATCGCATTGCGATAGCATATCACTAGTCTAGCAATCCTCCGCAGCAATCTAAGCCATGCTGGGGGCACCCCAACAACATTTTCCTGCATGTCAACTGGTATCTGGTCCATGCGGCATGCAGGAATCTCATGAGTCAACCGACTCATTTTTCTCTCAAGGGTTCCCAACATAGCTTCGGCTGCGGTGATATCAGCTGGCCTCACATAGATGGTAGGATGGCCCTCGGGACGAACAGGTCCAACATCTGCATTTTGACATTTGATTAGAACTCCAAACTCATTCATAAAAATCAAATATTTGAAAAGTTTGAAAAAATTAAATAAATTCTCAAAAGTAAACATACCAATATCTCCCCAGGCTCCACCTGGCGGAAGCACCAGCTCTGGATCGTGACGGAAATCCAATCCAGCATAGGGAAACTGCTCAAAAGCGGGAACCTGCCTCTCCCACCACCCCCAGAAGTCATCAGTGTGGTAACAATAGTGACTCTCCCCACCACCCTGGCGGAGAAAAATGTCACCCCAACGGCCTAGTCTGGGCTCACGGGGGTTAACCTGTGGTAGAGGCGTCCCCAAGCTAATAGCAGGAATCCTCTCGAAGAAGAAAGTACACAAGATACTCCCGTACCCGAAATTCTTCATTGTGCCGGATTTGCAACTTGTCAATTGATATTTAATGTTTTCCAACAAGCTAGTACTCCAATCATAAACATGGCCATGCAAGCACTGTACACCGACATGCATTGAATGCCTAGAAGCTAAGTGTTGTGATGCACTACCGGATACCCGGTTGATCATGCTCACTATCACTTTCAGCGGGAGACCATCAATAGTTGAAATCAGGATTTGGCTTCCCGATTTTTCTGCTCCGGTGTCATGTCCCAAATTTGGTATTGGGTCACAATGGCCTAATCACATTGGCTCTATTCATTAGAGTTTGTCAAATTGATGCTAAAGGTCAAATAATTGCCAAGGAGGAAAATTACTAGTTTCCTAGGTTTGGGGTGGAAGCTTTGGGATTTGGAATAATGGGGATAATAAATGATGTTTGAACATTAGAATGGAATAAATATTTAATAAAGGATCTAAATAAATTTATACAAGTGAAAATCAAAGTGGCATTTCATCATGAAGACACATGGAGGAAGTGGGACCCACATATGGCTAGATTTCCCCACTACATTTGGCATTATTCTCTCACCAATTCGAATTCAAGGTGAATGGTAACATACTTGGGGGAGTCCAAAAGGTATTATTCATTGCATGACTCATCCAAGGTCGAAATATAGAGGAAGAGTAACTCCCATGGAAGAGGAAGAGGCAATTTGGAGCTAGTGAGACACTTGGGCTAGATTCCCTAGCTCTATGACAACAATAATGAAGATGCTATGACACCTATGACACAAATCAGACCTGAAGGCTGACATATGACATATATGACATGTCAGGGCTAAAAATAGACTCCAAGAGGGCGCTCAAGGGTGTTAGGGCAGCTAAGATGCTTCCACATGTGATTTGGTGGAAGTGGGAGGCTAGGAATTGTTGTACAAGTGGCGTTCTTTGGAATCTCTTCCCAACATGAGTTGGCATGAGTCTCTTGGAAGGAATTCGACCCATGGAGGACATTAGAAGTTTATAAATGTCAATAACAAAGAATGAAACCAGATTTTGATCATTTGTAGAATTTGCAATTGCATTTGTGAAGAGGGAGAGCTAGTGGATGACTAGTTTCTTGCCTTAGCCAATTTCGAGGGTGAAAGATTCCCATCCAAGTTGGAAATTGGAAAGGCCATTCAGACCTTTCATTTGGAGCTTTAATGGAGTATTTATTTGCAGGTGTAAGCTACAGGGCAGCTCATGGTTTCTTCTATTGCAGCTCACTCCTTCAACCATTTCTAGTTTTGATGGCATATTCTTGATCCTTGAGGGAGGGCGTTTTTGGTGAGCTATTGTACTCTTTGGGGAAGCTTTTAATGCCCCATTTCTTTTTTAATATGAATTAAATACTCTGTTATTCATCTCCAAAAAGTTTCAGGTCGAAATTCCAAGCAGAAATGTATAAATCTCATTTTTAATGGAAGAACAATGCCATTTCCCCACTACCTTGTTGTGAACCAATGTATTGATGATGATTTCGAATGAATGGATGATTCTATGATGAATTTGTGATTAATGGAATTCCATGGATGTATTTTACAAGTTTCATGTATTGTACTTGAGCATTTGAAGTATTTTTACTCAGTTTAATTGCACTGGGAGAAGAAATAGTGCCATTTCCCCAAGGGTCGAATTGGTGATTTTTGCAGTTGAATGGGAGAGGGTTGGAACAGATATAATAATCAATTAATGGTGCACATGAGACCTTAATAACATCCTTAATACATTCCCTACCTCTGTTCAGAAATTTGAGTGTCTTTGGAGGCATTTGGGAAGCCATTTTCAATACTTACCCCAGGGGGATTTGAACCCCAAATTACTAGTAAAATTGCATACTTGGTCCAGAATCTTAAGAGAGTTTGCAGAGGTATTTTGGTGGACATATATCATCCCTGAAAATCATATTCAAGTCTTAATATCATTCATACACCTTCCTTGAAGATTTGAAGGCATTTGGAGTCAATTCGAGACATAGAGACCAATACTAGTCAAAGGCAAATTACTAGTAAAGTTCCCTACATTGGCCAGAATTGAAAGAGTATTTGAAGAAGTATTTTAAAGGTCCAAAGGAATCCTTAAAACACATATTTATGTTCTAATCTCATTCATATACCTTCTCAGAATATTTGAAATCATTTGGGGCAAATTTGGGACCTAGAGATCAAAACTAGTCAAAGGTCGAACTAGGGAAAAAAAGTGGAAAATTGCCATTTTAATAAAATTCCTAATAAGGGACATTACAGTGGTATCAGAGCATGGTCTTGGCACCTGATGTGGTAGAACATTAATGAAAACCAGGAGTCAAAGAAATAAGCCACCGCCCTTAGAAACTGAAACTGGATGTACTTTGGTGAAAGGGAAGAAATAGGAGAAGAAGTGCATTCATTGGTCACCATGAGTAAGGATGAGAAAGGAACCTCAGAGGAGAATGAGGAGTTTAGAAAATTATTGGAACCTTCCTTTGAAGACAAGTGGAGGCAATACTTTCAAGAGTTCAAATTGTTGCTTAGTGAAATTGGAAGCAACTCGGAAAAAATAATGAGCAATGGTTCTCTTTCCAAGGAAAAGGATGAAACAGTTTATGCCACAAAAGAGGAACCTAATGTAATTGTGGAACATGAGGTACATGTTGATATGCAGGTGCTTGAAGATGCTACACTAAAACAAGAAGAAGGACAAGAACTTGTCCTTGTTCAAAGGGATTATGAGTTGCCTCATGGAGAGAGTTGCAAAGCCTTGGAAGAGGTACATGATCTCACAATAGTTGGACCAAGCAATTATGGAGAAGATGAAGTAAATATTTCAATGGGTAAGAGTTGTAAAGAATTAAAGTTGGTTCATAATTCCTCACCCCACACTTCTTTTCCAGCCACATCACTTTGGGATGAAAATTGGGTGAAAGGTTTTTTCCTAGTGGTGCCACATGAGGGGTATGAAACTCCTACCGCTCCTTTTGATGATGACATGAATAGAGCACCTCATTATTTAGAATTGCAGCAGCATATTGCTTTACCTTATGATGATACATATCCTCATGGATGTATGGATGAGACTTCTTTGAGTCCTTTGAATTCTCCTTGTTTTTCCTGCTCATTATTTGGTTCAGATTTTAGTGGAGATTCTTCATTCACTTCTTGGATGAAAGAATGCATGGCTGAATATTTTGATGCATATCACATTCTCTTGGAGCAGCACTATTGGACATGGGATCCTCACCTATGTCATTGGACCAGATTTGATGGGTCACTTGAAGATTGTATGCACTTGGAAAATGGTGGTCTACATGCTTGGAGGTATAAGCACTTTCATGACTCTTTGATGAAGCATCTCCTTTATGTACATTTTCATTATGTTTTTATGTACTTTGATGATATATATTTTGTACTCATGATGTTTGGAAGAATGCATACAAGAAAATGGGATCCAGGAATCCTCTTATCTGATGGTATGGGTTGGAGAGCACTTTTAATTGTTGGGGTGCAATACAAGCAATGGGACCCTGGAATAATTTTTATCTCATTGGTTTCATATTTTTTGGGGAAGAAAGCAGTATGGGAGATGGATTCCCCACTTAATAAAGTGATTTTAATCAGAGTAGTGCAGCAGCAAGCATGGTGGTTCCTCTCTAAAAAATTCATGGAAACTCAAAGACTCAAGGTTGGGCAATTCAATGGCAACTTCAAAGAATTATACAGAAAGCAGGTTCTTCAACACCCACATTTAAAATTGCTTGAGGACAAGCAATATTGGGAAGGGAGGATTTGTCATGTCCCAAATTTGGTATTGGGTCACAATGGCCTAATCACATTGGCTCTATTCATTAGAGTTTGTCAAATTGATGCTAAAGGTCAAATAATTGCCAAGGAGGAAAATTACTAGTTTCCTAGGTTTGGGGTGGAAGCTTTGGGATTTGGAATAATGGGGATAATAAATGATGTTTGAACATTAGAATGGAATAAATATTTAATAAAGGATCTAAATAAATTTATACAAGTGAAAATCAAAGTGGCATTTCATCATGAAGACACATGGAGGAAGTGGGACCCACATATGGCTAGATTTCCCCACTACATTTGGCATTATTCTCTCACCAATTCGAATTCAAGGTGAATGGTAACATACTTGGGGGAGTCCAAAAGGTATTATTCATTGCATGACTCATCCAAGGTCGAAATATAGAGGAAGAGTAACTCCCATGGAAGAGGAAGAGGCAATTTGGAGCTAGTGAGACACTTGGGCTAGATTCCCTAGCTCTATGACAACAATAATGAAGATGCTATGACACCTATGACACAAATCAGACCTGAAGGCTGACATATGACATATATGACATGTCAGGGCTAAAAATAGACTCCAAGAGGGCGCTCAAGGGTGTTAGGGCAGCTAAGATGCTTCCACATGTGATTTGGTGGAAGTGGGAGGCTAGGAATTGTTGTACAAGTGGCGTTCTTTGGAATCTCTTCCCAACATGAGTTGGCATGAGTCTCTTGGAAGGAATTCGACCCATGGAGGACATTATAAGTTTATAAATGTCAATAACAAAGAATGAAACCAGATTTTGATCATTTGTAGAATTTGCAATTGCATTTGTGAAGAGGGAGAGCTAGTGGATGACTAGTTTCTTGCCTTAGCCAATTGCGAGGGTGAAAGATTCCCATCCAAGTTGGCAATTGGAAAGGCCATTCAGACCTTTCATTTGGAGATTTAATGGAGTCTTTATTTGCAGGTGTAAGCTACAGGGCAGCTCATGGTTTCTTCTATTGCATCTCACTCCTTCAACCATTTCCAGTTTTGATGGCATATTCTTGATCCTTGAGGGAGGGCGTTTTTGGTGAGCTATTGTACTCTTTGGGGAAGCTTTTAATGCCCCATTTCTTTTGTAATATGAATTAAATACTCTGTTATTCATCTCCAAAAATGTTCAGGTCGAAATTCCAAGCAGAAATGTATAAATCTCATTTTTAATGGAAGAACAATGCCATTTTCCCACTACCTTGTTGTGAACCAATGTATTGATGATGATTTCGAATGAATGGATGATTCTATGATGAATTTGTGATTAATGGAATGCCATGGATGTATTTTACAAGTTTCATGTACTGTACTTGAGCATTTGAAGTATTTTTACTCAGTTTAATTGCACTGGGAGAAGAAATAGTGCCATTTCCCCAAGGGTCGAATTGGTGATTTTTGCAGTTGAAGGGGAGAGGGTTGGAACAGATATAATAATCAATTAATGGTGCACATGAGACCTTAATAACATCCTTAATACATTCCCTACCTCTGTTCAGAAATTTGAGTGGCTTTGGAGGCATTTGGGAAGCCATTTTCAATACTTACCCCAGGGGGATTTGAACCCCAAATTACTAGTAAAATTGCATACTTGGTCCAGAATCTTAAGAGAGTTTGCAGAGGTATTTTGGTGGCCATATATCATCCCTAAAAATCATATTCAAGTCTTAATATCATTCATACACCTTCCTTGAAGATTTGAAGGCATTTGGAGTCAATTCGAGACATAGAGACCAATACTAGTCAAAGGCAAATTACTAGTAAAGTTCCCTACATTGGCCAGAATTGAAAGAGTATTTGCAGAAGTATTTTAAAGGTCCAAAGGAATCCTTAAAACACATATTTATGTTCTAATCTCATTCATATACCTTCTCAGAAGATTTGAAATCATTTGGGGCAAATTTGGGACCTAGAGATCAAAACTAGTCAAAGGTCGAACTAGGGAAAAAAAGTGGAAAATTGCCATTTTAATAAAATTCCTAATAAGGGACATTACATCCGGCAACACAGTATGTATTTACATATTCTTGCATTGATCGTGCACCCAAACGAGATGTCCCTTTTAGATTGATTACGTCTCCTCTCCTTTTTTTTTTTAACAGTAACAAGGAAAAGATAATATTTATAAAGTTGTGCACAGCTATTCATTACAGACTTGCAAACAGAGTTTTTAACAGAGCTGAGATGATAGGAACAGCTAACACTACCAAAACTATCTGCATTACATTGTAGTCTCTAAGTTTAGTCTTCCTGAAATTGTCCAGCATAGAGCTGGCATACACCTTAACAAACTGACTGCAGAGAAGTTTGCAAAAATACATTAACCAAATCAAAAATTATATGAAACCTGGGCTAGGCTAGCCTTTCTTCCTGAGCTTGACAGACGAATCGTCCACCCTCAACTGATTTATTTCCTGTTTCACCGTTGTGTTCTCATGAATCCAGCTTCCCTACGTTGCTTTGAAGTAAACAGCCAAATCTTCCTGAATTCTATCAACTTTTCCCATTAATTCTATGATATTTCTTTCCAGGTCATCAATCCTGGAATCCTGGCATGACAACTGGGTGCAGACGTGCGTTATCACCGACGCCATATCAGAGTTCTGGTTCACGCTGGAGCAGACCGTCTCGTAAGTTCTTCGGACTGCAAATTTGATGTCTATCAGGGTTCTGCTTAAAGCAGCAATGGCCGCCCTGATAGACGGCATCGTATCCCAATTAACCGCCTGCGAAAGACGAGGAGCAGAAGGGGCAAGCTCCCTATCCCAAATTTCCACCTGCGAAAGACGAGGAGCAGAAGGGGCAAACTCCTCGAGGGACAAACGGCTCAGAGAGTCGGGGATATGGGGAGGAAGAGCCATAGCGAAAGGAGGAGTAGGGAGGGCGGATGGAGGAGTTAAGGAGGCCCCGTGGGAGCTAACACCGGGGGGAAGATCAAGGGGACAGGTGGAGGGAAGGACGGGAGGGCAGATGGAGGAGCGAGTGAAAAGGTACGTGGAGGACGAGCTCGGGTGTGAAATCGAGGAGAGGGGAAGGCCAAAGTTTGGCAAAGGGAGTGGATGGGCCCTTAAGCCCCAATCCCTAACCAAAATCCACAACAAAAATTCAAGGGACCAAGACATTGATAAGTTAGGGGATAAAATGAAATCCTAAATCTCCTTTGTGGTCCTTAGTTTGCCCAATTGAGAGCGTGATTCCTTGATTTGCCGCTAAGTCCGCCACCCTGTTGTTCTCTCGGAGGATATGGAAGAAGGAGGCCTTTGTAGATAAAGAAATGGTCTTAATTCTTTGCAAATATCTATCTGCTTTTGAGCCTGGCGAGGCATATCCTCTTCGCATGATTTGGATGACGTGCCTAGAATCTCCATAGATTTTGAGATTGGCTATGCTGTAGTTGGAGGCCATTTCAAGGGAGAGGATAAGAGCTAACCATTCAGCCTCATTATTAGTTTTCCTGCCTAGTCCCCAAGCAAAGTCTGCGATTTTATTTCCGCCGGGATCAAAAAGAATCCCACCCGCACCTGCCACCCCAGGATTCCCTTTGGAAGCCCCATCAAAAAATATGCTGTGACTTTCTTGCTCCTTCCACCACCTGGAGAAAGTATCAGGATCTTTTCTGATTTCCCAGACATAGTTGGAGCGTTCATTTTTGGACTGAAGGAAGCTGCCCTTCACGAACATGTTACACCATTGAAGTTCCGAGAGAGTTAGGGGCTCTTGAGCAGGGAGAGAGACCTTTTTTGTGGAGAGTGAGTCTTCGATCATTGCTGTAGCTTTTATGGCTGCTCTATTGCTGTCCGCCTTCTTGTCCTCAAAGATACTTTTATTTCGGCTTAACCAAATCTGCCAACATATATTCATGGGAATAAGGTTCCAGATTCTCCTCATAGTATTTTTAGGTTTTTCAGGATAAACGCGCCCCCAGTGATCAAAGAGGTCAACAAGGGAGGTGGGGAGAGTGGCTGGTCTCCATTGACTTCCCAGGACCTTAGCCCAGACTTCCCTAGCAAAGGGACACTCCAGAAAAATATGGTGTGAGCTTTCTTCTGCATTTTTACATAAAGTGCATCTAGTAGGACCAGTGATTCCCCTTATTCTTAGATTTTCAGCAGTTAGCAACTTACCATGAGTTAAGAGCCAGTAGAAAGTAACGACTTTGGGGATGCCATCAGAGTTCCATATTTGCTTCCATTTTTTGTGGGCTGGGAGGCTGGGAGGAGCAAGTTTCTCGTACCCTGCTTTCACCGAATACGAACCAGGTTTCCCCCAACCCCTGTAGTCGTTTTCGCTTATACTGACCGGGGCTTTCCCATGTAGATGTGAAAGCAGTAATTCATAATCCCCTTGTAGGTTGGCCGGAGGGTCCATACCCTTCCAACTTTTCCAGTCTCCATTATCTTTCTAGATCGCCAGGTCCTTTAACTTTTTGATATCCATGTTTTCCAAACAGTCTCTGATGGCCTCTAGCCCCTGCACTTTGCCAAGCGGTATGTCTCCATTTATGCTGTCCGTCCAGAGGTTTATTCTCTTCCCATTTCCAGGTATCTAGTAAATATTATCAGAGATTAAGGTCGCAGAGGAGTTAATGAGTCCCCATATAGCTGTTCCCTTTTTGGAAATGGGCTTGTCTAGGCATCTTTGCCTGGAGCTTCTGGTATATTTCTTTCTTATAACCTCCTTCCACCATTCCTTTTTCCCAGCTACAATCCTCCATGCTAGTTTGGCCCCCAGCGCTTTGCTTACTAAAGCAGGCTCCCGAATTCCAAGTCCTCCCCGCTCCTTCTTTTTTTTGACAGTCTTCCAGTTCACCAAATGGAATTTTTTATTTTGGATTTTTCCACCTTGCCATAGGAAATTTCTGATCTCCATACTAAAAGCTTTTTGAATATTAATCGGGGCTATCATTATGGCAGAAGTAAAAACTGGGAGAGAGGACAGAACTGACTTTATCAGAGTTACTTTTCCAGCCAGATTCAACCATCGAGAGCCCCAGGTTTTTATTCTTGCTTTGAATTTGTCAAGGATTGGAGTCCAGACAGAGGAAGGGGGGTGCTTGAGAGAGATAGGGGTGCCTAGATATTTGAAAGACGTCCAATTCATGCAAGGCTTGAAGGCTAGAATGGTTGCGATGAGTCTAATGGTGGTTGGGCGGCAATTCCACGTATAAAAATTGCATTTTTGGTCGTTGGTTTTTCCCCCAGAAGTCCTGAGAAAGAGGTCAAGGGTGGTTTTAAATCTAGCTGCAATCTGAGGAGAATCACTACCTAGAAGAATAGTGTCATCGGCAAACTGGGCATGGTTGATTGCTTGAACATTGCGGGTGAAAGAGATGCCAGGCAGTGAGTCTGAGGCTAAGAGAGAGTTGAGCTTTCTGCTTAAAGAATCTGCCATGATAACGAAGAGAAAGGGTGAGAGAGGGCACCCTTGTCTCAGTCCGCGTGAAAGGCGGAAGAAGGAGGTTGGCCTTCCATTTAAAAGGGGGGCAAGCCAAGGGGCTCCAATGCAGGCTTTTATCCAATTAATAAATTTTTCATCAAAGCCGAACTTGCTCAGGACCTCATAAATAAAAGCATGTCTAACTCTATCAAACGCATTGGCCATGTCTAATTTTATAGCCATACCTGTGTCCTTGCTTCGCCTGCTTGAATGAATAGCCTCTTGCACTAGGATAATATTGTCATAAATTTGTCTGCCTGGGACGAAACCGCCTTGATTTGGGGAGATAATTTTAGGAAGAATCTTCTTGACTCTGTTTGCTAGCACCTTGGTGAGGATTTTATACGAAGAATTGCATAGCGAGATAGGACTGAACCTCCCTATCGTATTTGCTTTTTTCTCCTTCGGAATAAGAGCTATGAAGGAGGAATTAGTTCCCCCTCCAATTTTCTCACGATTTCTGGTCCAGTTAATCATTCTGAGGAGGTCGGTTTTCAAGAAATGCCAACACTTTCTATAGAAGTGGATGGAGAATCCGTCAGGACCCGGGGATTTTTCTGGATGGAGAGTCCATACCGCTTTCCTGACTTCCTCCTCAGTCACCTTCTCCATGAGCATATTGTTTTCTTCGGCTGTGACAAGGCTGGGAATTTCTCGGCACATTGCTTCCATATCTGCCGCAGACAAATCCTCTTCCTTCTTGTATAGAGACTCAAAATGATTTCTGACTTCTGTCTTTATCTCATTAGGGTTGTCTATCTTAATTCCATTTTCTTTGGTTAAGCTGAGAATATTGTTTTTCCTGTACCTTTCTTTGCACTGAGCATGGAAAATTTTGGTATTCCGATCCCCAGCTTTGAGCCATAGGCATCTTGATCGAAGTCTCCATTCCTCCTCTTCTTTTCTATTCACTTGTTGAATTTTATCTTCTAGCATTTTCTCCTGCATTAACATGGCTTCTGTTATCTGTTCCTTTTCGATTTGCTCTTGTATAGATTTCAGCTCCTCTTGCAAGATGTGAATTTCATCCCCAGGTCCCCGCGAACTTTGCTTTGCCCATCTTTTAAGCAAGGATTTGGTGTTTTTTAATTTGGTTTCCCAAATATACCCCGGAGAACCTGGGATAAATTGCTTCCAAATGCTTTTGACTTCCTCGAGACAGGTGTCATTCTTCAGCCACCCGGGATTGTATCTAAAGGGGAGTGGCCCAAGATTGTCAGGGAAAGAAAAGAATAGGGCAATGGGACGGTGATCTGAAATAGCAGATGCCAGAATTTTTGAGTCAGGCAGAAGAGGCTTGTTAAGAAAGGAAGAGCTGAGCAAAAATCTGTCGAGCCTAGCGGCTATGTGCCCAGGCCCGATTCTCTTATTGTTCCAGGTGTATTTTCCTTGCAGAGGCTTGATATCCACTAGATTCCAAGAGGCCTGCAGATCTTCCAGCCTTTCTCCAAACTGATCTCGGACCTTTGATCCCCCTCTTCTTTCATCAGCACTTATGGTGACATTGAAGTCGCCGGCAATTATGCAGGGGGAGGAATTTCTTCCTAAGTGTAGATCTATTAGTTTGTCCCAAAAAAGTTCTTTATGGCCATGGAGCGTAGGCCCATACACATTTCCAATCCAAAATCTCTCATTATTTGTCAAATCTTCTAGTTCAATAAAAAGCCAGTTTCTGCTGCTTAAGATGGAGTTGCAATTGTACATACCTTTTTCCCACCAGGTGATGAGTCCTCCAGAGGCTCCTACCGAACTAACTGACTTTCCTTCTCCTTTGGGCCAAATTTGGGATAAAGTTTTGAGACAGTCCGTCTCTTGCATTTTAGTCTCCTGGAGCATGATTATTGAGGGGTTTTCCAGCTTTTTAATCCTTCTGATTGCTTTCGTCTTCTGCTTACCTCCTAACCCTCTGCAATTCCAGGAGACTATCTTCATTATTTTTTGGAGAGGTTAGGTCCTATTCTTTCCTTCTTTTCCTACATAGTTCCCTGAGATTGCTTGGTGCTGGGAAGAATTCTTACATGCGAGTCAAGGCTGGTTTGCTTACCCGCCGCTTTGTCTCTTGCTGCCTCTTGTTCTCTTATAACCTTGTTCAGCTTCCTTCCTTTTTTTGTCTGAGGCTCTACTTCTTCTTCCCTGCTTTTTGAGGTTTCTTCATGAAATAGTTTGGCTTTTGCTCTGGTGACCGAGCCCATCGAGATTTTGGGGGCCTCATCTACTAGTTCTTCCTGTTGTGCTGGGGACGCTGTACCTATTTCTCCTTCTTCGGGTTGCTGGCAGGCTTTCTCCTTTCTTTCTCCATTTCTGGCATTCCCTATTGTTTCCTCTTGATCCTGGGGAGCTTGGTCTGTTGGAGGAGTCTGCTCTTCCCCCCCCATATCCGAAGCTAAAGGCTGGAACTTATTAGCTTCCCTATTTGAATGCTGCTGCTTGTTTGCCATTTCCTTTCTTTTTGGAGATATTTGAGAGGGATGGGAGTTTGAAGGCTTCCCACCCTTCCTTCTTATCTCATTCCATTCTCCATCTTGGTTTTCTTCTGCTTCCTGCGTCTTCTTTTTGGGGCATAACCTTGCGAAATGACCATATTCATGGCAGACTTTGCATTTGAAAGGGATTTGTTCGTAGTCTACCGTTTGCAGATGATTCCAACCATCCATCGATAGACTTATTGCTTCAGGGAGCCCCTTATCAAGTTCGACTTCCACACAAATCCGGGCACAGGAGAACATTGGGGGTTTTGGCTCAGATTTATCAATGTATTTCCCCAGTGAGTTACCAATGGCCTTTAGATCTTCATCATTCCAGCAATGTAATGGGAGGTGGGGCAACTTCACCCAAACTGGGACAGCTGAAGGAATGTCCTTTTCAGGATCAAAGGAGAGGTCCCATTTGTTGATGTACATTCCTCTAGGGCCCATGAAGTAAGGTCCATTCCTAAATATTAAATCTCTGTCTTCCTTTTTTTCAAAGTAGAAAACGAAGAAACCCCTCCCACAGAAGATTTGCTGGACTTCTCCTTGAATAAGAGGACGCCAGTTTTTGCTTAGCCATATTTCGATTGACCTTGGAGTTGGCCATAGCCCAGTGAAGTGACCAACCAAGCCTTTTTCTGAAAGAGCAAGAGCTTTGCATTTTGACGCAGTAGAGCCGAGTTTTACTTCCGGAATGGCTGATTTTTTGACAAACTTGGAGTCCCCAGGACCCGAGGTCTTGGAGGACGAGGGCTGAGACGCAACCAGCAGGCGGAATAGATCATCCAGGGGCGCACGGCCCGGATCAGGCGGCGGTTCCATCAGCAAACCCTAGACGCGCGCAGTCTCCTTCTTTTTGTTCAAACAAAGAAAAATCTGGATGTTATGTATCATGGAAAGAAACAATTCAAATCGCGTCTCCTCTCCTTGAGAGACCAGTAATAAAGTATATATCCTCAACTGTAAGATCAAGAGTTTTCCCTCGGATGATGAAGGTATTAGTATCGACATCCCAATACTGAATCAATCTCCGAAACAGCTTGTTTAGTGCCCGCATGTTTACAGTTCGATAAAATTTCAACAAACCGCATCTACGGATAGCATGGAGGGTAGCCAGGTCTTGCATGGCTAGTCTATCCATGTCTTCATGCTCCCTTTCCCTCCATTGTAAGACCATCCTGCACAAAAACCCCAAAAATTTTGAGTCTCGGCGCTTTAAAGTACCTTTGCAAGTATGTACGCTACTGTGTATACTACACAGTAGCGTGTAGGCGCTACTCTGTTTGAGCAAAGTAGCGCCCATTGCCTTCGTACGCTACTGTTGTGTATACACAGTAGCGCTCACGCATGAAACCTTATGAGCATCGCGTTACAAGCCATTTTTTGCTCAAAATTTTAAAAATAAACCATTAAATTGCAAGACAGGGAGATTTCTACTTACTTGGCGGAGGAAGTTTGGTGGTTGGATGCCCGATTTGATCGCAATGGAGATTTGAAATTTGCAAAAGTTGCTCCAATTTTTGCCCTACAACACAAAATGAAAATTGATTTTTTAACAATAAAATTATATATAAAATTGGATTTTGATTTTTACCCATAATTTTTAATTTTCCATAGTTTCAAATTTTTTCAAAAACCCTAATTAATCAATTGAAACACAAAATAAGGTATAACACTGATCCAAGTTCAATTTTCACTCAATTGTTGTCGGATCCGTCTCCTAAGCTCAATTTTCTTGATGATAGACCTTGTCAGTTAGTTAAACATTCCAAATTCATATATCATTTAAGATTCTTGCGGCATCGACTAATATTTTGTTGAAGACCTAGTTTTGGCAGGGCATGAAGCTACGATCCCAGAAGCTGACCTTTAAGTCATTTTAAGCTCGTGTTTGGACTATTTAAACCTAAACAAGATTGCCGAGCAGACTTGTCCTTTTCAAGCTCGTTAAAGTATTCAAAGGCTCATCCACTCAGGTATAGAATTATCCCTTTTCCGGGACTCAGTGGATTAACTACGGAAAAGGTATACTCTAGGTATACTCCTGTATGCGCTAGAAGAGTTCTCCTTTCATTGTTTTATACTTTTTCGGGGGAGGAGACTAATTATACGAAAAAGGACCTTCTGGAGTCTCTCTTTAGGGTTTTCAGACTCTCTAAATATGAAAATACCAAGTGAGCATTCACCTACTTGGGCTCGATGTGAAATCCACGAGAGGGTAAGTAGAGGACTGTTTAAGTTTTTCAACTCTATAAACAAGAAAACACCGCCGAGCACAGACCAATCCGGGCTCGATATAAAATCCACGGATAGGTGAAAAGAGGATTGTTTAAGTTTTTCAGACTCTATAAATAGGAAAACACCGGCGAGCATTAATCTGCTTGGGCTCGATACTAAAATCCACGAGCAGATATATGGAGTTATTGTTTAAGTTTTTCAGACTCCTTAAAATTGAAAACACTGGCGAGCAAGAACAGATCTTGGCTCAATACTAAAATCCAGAGATCAGTACATATAGAGTAATCTTCTATCTTTTCTTCGAACTCTTTAAATTATGAAGAAGGTACTGAGTCTTCCTCCCATGGGCTCGTTAAACTATTTACATGGTTGGACCTATTGAGTTTTCATTCTTTCTTGGACTCATTAAATCCACAAGAAGGGTATTCTTTTATCTAAAAAGAATAAGGAACGGGAAAACATATCATATCTTTATTGTCGAAGGCAGTTTCAGTCAAGTCCTATCCTTGAACACAGCACCTACTTGAGTCTATCTTGTCGGTTGGGTTTAGTTTTTGGCCTCAGGGTGAACCTTTCCTCCGAGTTATTTACTCCCCCGGTTGGTTATTCTTCCAACCATATGGAGGGTCTGTTAATGTCTCTTACATTTCAGACTTATTTACCCCATTATGTCAGACACTGCCTAAGTCACTTTGTGTTGTGCTCACTGTTCAAGGATATACCTTGTGTCGGCCATTCTGCAGTTTACCTTGACCTCATGTGTCGGCCTTCCTAGTGTCAGTATTGTCGCATATTATTCCATATCAGCTCTTACTAGTTGAGTGTTCCTCGAGTTGGATGATGGAGGATGCCTTAAGGCCTCCCTTCCAACGGACTTCTTCCCATTGACATCAAATCATTATTCTGGGATTGAAGTTTAGAGTTTCGGTTACTACCTTGGAGATTGCAGTCACCAGTGGCAATTTTCCTCGCTGTTGAATGATGAGAATACATCAATGTCTCTTCTTCGACAGGATTCCCAAGTGTTCGACTCCAAGTCCATCTATTCACATTTGGCGAATCGTACTCGGTACCTTGGACCCCATCATTATTATCGGTGGAAGTCCTCGCGTTTGTTAACGGTATACATCAATGACCGGTAATCAGACGATGCCCTCCATGTTCGACTGTCAGCTCATCTATTCACATGGTTCGGGTTTGTACCTAGGGTTGTTGTGGGATGAAGACCTTGGTATTTTTTTGATGACATTTCCTCATTTTGTTATCACCCAAGTTGCGCAAGACTGAGCCTCACTTATATACGGCTCTCCATGAGACATAGATCCAGTGTGTTGTTATGGCTATGATTTCTCAGTTTGACATAGATCCACGCTTGTACTTCAAGTGGCCATGCTTTTATATACATCTCCTTGTTATGTATCGGAGATCATGTTGTATCACATTACACATCTATACGATGTCAACAATGTAATTGCTCGCTGACCTTGATCTTTGTTGCAGGTTTTCTTGCGACTTGTTCTGCGGTTCTGTGCTCCTTCTCTGGTTTTGGATTGTAATGTATTTCGGCCATCGTTTCTCTCTGACCTCACACATTAGGGGGCATCTGTTATAGGTCAAAATTGCACCTCTCCGTCCGTGATCACCCTGAGCTGCTAATCACACAAAAGGACAACTTGGATGGAGGAGCATGTTGACCTTGGACCATATTACAACTCATCCTATTTCCTGAAAATACTGGAAAACATACAAATTATCATTTTGAGGTATGAGCGCTACTCTACTTAAAGAGACTAGCGCCCATACGCGAATCCAGTGTATAATAGTAGCGCCCATATCAATATATACGCTACTCCTTCTTAGCAAAGTAGCGCTCGACATTTAAAACTGAATGAGCGCTAGTTGTTAAACAATAGGGTAGTGCCCTATACGCTACTCCACTGAGTAATAGTCGCGTATATCTTAAAAGATGATTAAAAAATATATTAATCCATCGAGGAGGATTAGTTGATGGTAGTTTCTTAACTTCCCCAACCTCCTCCATCGACCTGAACTGCTTCTTTGAACCTATAAATACCAAGAAGGTTAAAGGAGCAAGGTTACAACAAATGATTGCTAGAGAAGCTAGAGGATGAGTTAATGGAGAAACTTTAGGACATTGGAGAAGTTGTTATAGAAGACATTCAAACCAGAGCAGAGCCAGAGCCCAGAATCTAGTTGCAGGAGCCTGCTTCATTATCAGGTATATTTGTACTGCATTCTAATTTTTGACAAATAAAGGTTGAAGTGTTTCCTTGTTCCAATCTGAATGTATTATGAAATGGCATTTTGAGTTGGATTTATTTTGGTCAATGCTGAACATTAAACATAGTTTTTGTTTATTTCATACTTTATATGTTGCCCAAAATGTTTGAGGAAGGTATTGTTGTTGCAGGTTTGCTAAAGGAAAAGTAGATTTGGAAGCTGGACACAGGATCGAGTCTAGGCTAGGATCAGACTCCGGTTAAAAGGTACATTCCCTAAATCTACAATCTTTTTCTTTTGTAAATGCCTCTGTAATAACATTAATGCACTTACCCGTCACCCCAACCAAGTTGATAGTTTAGTTTCCTGACTATAGGGTAGAAATATCCGCCAACGGTTGGGGTGGCACGCCCCCTGTATAGGTTAGTAGGAATTTTAGTAGGGATTCTACTAGGTGGGCTAGTTTTAATAAATATACATTTTGAGTCTCTAGACCTATTCATGAAAACAAACTATAACTAAAATAAACTCTAACTGCATCAGTACTACTATTGGGTTTTGGGGATGCCTGTTATAACAGATCCACAGGTTCTTACCTCTTGTCTTACCGCTCATCCACTACCAGCTTATTTCTAAGCTTCAAAGCAGAGAATTCAAATCTAACACTAAGTGTTTAGAAGAAAATCCTAACTATCTATAGCTGAATTTGACCTATCTACAATTGAATTCTACCTATCTACAACTGAGTTCTACCTATCTACAACTCCCCGACAACGGTGCCAAAATGTTGAGGTGTATTTATTGTCTTAAAGAATCACCAAAATATTTAATTATCGACCAAGGTTGGTAATCTTAGAGTTGTGGCACAATATATGCTAAGGTAGAATGGGACCTAAAGTTTCGGCTCGACAGACCTTAGAAATGCTTAATAAAAAAAAGATCAAACAATCTTTCAAAATGAAAAACCGAGTCAAACTTTGAAAATACAACAAACGAACTTATTAAACCTAACTAAACCAACAGATCAGAATAGTATCAAGCTATATTACTCTACTCTATGGATAATAACTGAAAAAGATAGAAACAACAATGTTATTTTAGGAAGCAAGACTGAATAAAAAACAGAACTACTTTGACGAAGTTGGAAACTACTGATTAAAGACTATAAAGTAGGTGTTAGCACTAGAATTATGCTAAACATTTGGAGGGGCCCAGACCATGAAGAAATTAGTGGGGTCTAGATTCCTTAAGCCATATGACCATTAAAGATGCAAATAATGCTAGGTTGAATACTGAAATGATGTGGATGGCTTAGATTAGCAAAAATATGAGATCCATGGTCCATAAAAATTCGAATTTCAGATTGCAAGAAGAAAGCAAAATTCAAGCTAAATGTAATTTTATGTGAAGGCATGGGCGTTTTTCACTGAAAATGACTGTTTTATTCATCATCTTCCACCGACTGTTTCTACCAAACCGGGAAGAATTTAGAGAAATTGAGAGAGGTTTTCTCCAGCACAAGCCTATCTACAATAACCTCTCTCGGAATTTGCACAGGTGTTACAGTTTGTGAAAATCACAGCGTTTTTCAGAGGGTAATTTTCCTGAAATTGCGTTTTCTGCGTGAGTCATCAACTTCAAAACAAAATCCCGCCCAGCTGGGGGTGAATCAAAGGAAATGGAAGCATGGGTTTTGTCAAGCACGAGCTCGGCTACAGAAACTCTTTTAGTTTTTTAATAGGTGTCTCCATTTGAGATATACAACTGGGGCATAAAAGGCCATTTTTAGCAGTCCGCGGCCAAAACTAAGCAAAGTTTGTTGAAACCGACTCCCAGGTTGTTGAATCTCTTTGTGTAGGTGTCAAATGTTGTTGTAACCATCTGTTGGCAGGCAGTTTGATGGGGAAATGTTGTGGTACCACTGACGCTGCGACACATCGGATGAGGACGCGAAAGGAGTATTTTTTGCTAAAGAATACCACAGTTGGCGGGTTTTTGGGTCACTTAAACCATATATTATGTAATAGTGAGTCAGTCGTACCGTGGTATGCGGGTTTTTGGGGTCATTTGGACCGAGTCTGTTAGATATTGGGTCAATTTTCCATAGTGTTGGTTAGGAAGTCATTTGTAAGTGGACAAGTATTGTAATGGCGGAAGCCTATAACTAGATAAGAGTTGTAAGTGTTAGAGAAGAGAAGGATAGATAGAGTAGAAGAAGCGAAGGAATAGAGAATAGAGGAAGGAGAGAAATTGTGTACGAGATCTGTGTTTTGCTTCTGGTATATGATTTTGACAGTAATATAATGATGATGTTTTGGTACGAACTTTGTGCAATGTTGCGATGTATGAATGTTATTTGATGCAATGTCTACTTACTGTTGCCATAATGATAAATGCTGTGATTAAGTAATATGGTATAAATCCTTGCCGACTGTTTAAAGTTTATGTTTAAGTACCGCAATAGAGTTAGCCCATGCAGCCACAAATCTCCTCCTCCCTCGGTGGAAACATGGTTCTGTCTGCTCTTCCTAGACGCCTTGGGTGAGACCTCATCCACTCTGCGGGTGTTGCTGGGTGGGCTCAAACCTGCCCGGGCCGGTGCCCAGGGAGACTGTGGTATTTTTTGATAGTGAGGCGAACCCTTGTCGACTGAGGTCGCGTTGGTCAACAAATGGATCCATTGTCGGGACCGTGTGCAGAGTAGAAGAAGGTCATGTTGTGGCACCCGACGAAGCCGGAGATACATAAATGGTTTGATCAGAAGTTGTAGGAGTTTGCTGAAGAAGAAAGCCGGAACACGCGACTGACAGTAGATCACTGGATGGGAAGATATATTCATGACGGTCCGCATGAATGGTTTTTTTGTGAATTCTCGATCATTCTGTATGAATGGTTGTGAAAGCTGACCTTCCAGAAGAGGAACTTCCAAGGTGGTGAGCCGACAACTTGGACCTTGAAATTGATTTAGGAGCTGCAGGAAGTCGATAATAAGGCATCGCGGGCTGTCGAAGTTTGGCTTGATAGCATCTTGGAAGGATATATAACTGAATTTGTGGTTGACACGAAGAAATCCTATAGTGAAGCTGAAAGATACTTCTTCCAAGGACTAAGGAGAAGGTTTCTGTTGTCGCTCCAACTGTCGATTAAGATGCTAATCTGTGAAAAGGGTATATTAAAGATGCACCTTGATCAGTAGACTTCCTAGTGGGAAGAGGCTATGGGTATCGCGATTACTAGGGGGCGACACATGGAATGGTAAAGGGGTAGATGGGTGCAGACCATGAGGAGACTGTGAGCGAAGCCGAGGAAGTAAGTGGTATTACAAGAGGAGGAGCGAGGTTTAGACAGGAGAAGAGGCAGAGGACGGGAGAAGGTCCTGTTGCGATCGAACCGCAAAACCATGAAGGAAGACCACATGGGATGAAGCAACCTCACAGTCCTGATAGGGATGACCAAGATACGCCCAGGATAGAGGCAGGACCAAACCCCAACACCAATGTACCCACACCTCCACTCACTAACTCTCAAATAGCAAGAAATACTACTTCGACACCGCCAAGTTCGTCAATTCCGTAGAAGTTAATTAGTAGTAGCACAACGACAAGAGGAAGGATTCCCAGAATGGCGGGCGATGATGCTAAGTTACCGTTGTTCCATGGAAGTGCGAAAAACAACCCATAATAGTATTGGTTTTTATGTGAAGCGGTCTGGACCATGAAGCAGATCACTGATGCCAATCCTAAGAAAGGACAATTAGCCATGACTCTGCGAGGTCGTGCATTAGATTGGTTCATGAAGTTTATTCTAGTCCCTATGGGGGCCCCAGAGAAGTCACTAGATGAGATTCAGGATGGGTTGATTGCTGAATTTAGACAGCCTAAGTTGGAGGCCCAATACATTACTGAATTGAAGGAAATTAAGAAATATCCCAATGAGACGGCATGGGATTTCGACTAGCGATTCAAGATGTTGATGGTAAAGGTTAGTTTCGATATGAGCGCCATCCAACATAAAGAATGGTTCTTTGTGGCACTGCTACCCCACATTTGGCTACCGCTGATGCAATAGAACATATCGACACCTAGTGAAGCTCTAGAGATTGCAATGTGATTGGAGGTGTCACTGATTGGAGATAATGCAGCCGGGATGTCACAGATACAGACACAACTCGCCAACCTGACTATACAGTTGCAAGATTTGAAGAAGAACAAGGAACAACACGATGAAGTATGGTGTATGTGATGTCGAGGAGAAGGAAATACGAAGGATAATTGCCCAGATTTCCATAATTATTTGGTGTCAGGTGCGCCAAACCCGTTGAATGGTGGCAGTATGCTGTGGTGTCGCATTTGTCACGTGTTTGGGAACAATCATGGTAATTGCCCATATATGCACAAAATGGTCACAACCCTGCGAAATCTTTACTGCACATTCTGCAAGTCGGTGGGTCACGATGATAAGGATTGTCGTGCATATGGGTTTCTATAGGAGAGTATGTGTGATGCATTCTACGTCAAGGACGACCAGCACGCAGTGCAACAACCACAAATGCAACCGTAGGTAGCCCAGTCACTACCGCAGCCGCAGATGCAGTTTGCACCACAGTAACAACAACCGCAGCAGTTCATGCCACAACACACCTTGATGCAGACGACTCCCCCACAGCCACAATATGTATAGCAACCGCAGTATGCACCACAAGGGAAAGGGACTCCACCAGCACCAATGCAGCAACAATACCAGCAGCAGGGCGGCTACGGGGGAGGATACAGGGGTGGACGCGGTGGTGGATTCGGTCATGGAGGAGGAGGTCGAGGTGGTCGTGGACCTATTCAATGTTACCACTATGCGGTATGGGGGCATTATTAGCGTGATTTCCCACTGCTACAGAATTAGTGTACGTTTTTTTTTGGTAATGATCATACGGTTGAGAATTGTCCCCAGTTGATTGCACAATGGCAGGCTGGGAACACTTTGTAGCTATAGAACTAGGCCCAGCCACAACAACCAGTACAGAACCATCCCCCATGACCACCGCTGAACGCCAATCAAAATATCAATCAACTAGGGAATTTGCAGCAGAACCAGATGGAGGGAGCAAATTTTGCGACCATTTCTGCCGAACCGCGACCAAAATATTCTTCGGTGGCTGTTGTCACTCGTGGAGGCAAGACGACCGGGGAGGATGGTTCACGACCATTGATTCAGTTGGATGGTCAGAAGATGGTACCTTTCAACATTGATATGGAGCAGGATACATTCATGGAGGCATGTCGCACCTTAGAGAAAGACCGCGGTAAGGCTGTTGTTTATGATATGCCGCCTGTCTTTAATACTACATTAGACACTGATTGACCACCACCACCGGGGACATTGCAAAATTTTATTAAAAGTTGTCTATTTTTGGCCTAAGACCTAGCTTCCTTGGTTGAGATTGAGGGATGGTTGCAGCGATTTCTGAAAGGATGACAAGAGTCAGCATTCAACTCCCTACAGCGACGGAAGACCGGCAAGGAGATGCGAATGAATATTGAGATTGGTGACTATGATGTTGACTCTTTGATTCTTGACCTTGGTTCAGATGTTAACATCTTAACCAAGCAGACGTGGTAGAAGATGGGGAGTCCCCCATTGAGTTGGTCTCCTGTGCAGCTCCGGTTGGCTAACCATGCGAAGGTAACACCCATTGGGTGAGTTCTGCTGCTCACGATTGATATTGAGGGCATGAAGACTTATGCAGACTTTGATGTTATTGAAGTAGTTGAGGGAGGAAGCTCTTATCCGACGCTCTTAAGGATCGGATGGGCTAACGATAGTGGAGCTATAATCAACTTCACGAAGTGCATGATGACCTTTGAGAATCGCGATTTCAGAGTCATAACCTCGTTGGATCCGGCTGAAGGACACCACTATGTGGATCTTGTAAAAGATGATGATCCTACTAGATGGGATCATGCATTTAATATTTCTGAAGATTATATTCATCCTACAGCCTACGGTGAGTTGGAGTGGCGCAGCGAGAGCTCTGCGTCTTTCGACTCTGATGATGCATTAAAACATTGGCAGAATCAAATGCAACAAGTATCAGTCCAGAAATGTGGCTTAGTTATGTAATCCTTATGTCGTATTGCGACATAAATGATCACATTGCCTGTCTACGAGGGGTTTCCTAGCCTACACACGTTTTTAGTATAATTTGAAGACCGCGTCCCAGAACCACAACAATTGCTGGCCTTGGAGGAAGCATTGAAGGCTGCTCCAGCACGATGGTGGGCGACACATAAGAAATTCATTAAAGGTTGGTCACAGTGTCGAAGGTTGATGATGGTTTAGTTCGGTGACATTGAGGTTTATCACACTGGAAAGTATGATGGCCGAACTGATCCCAATGATCATGTGATGGAGTGCCAATGATTATGGGTAGCGCGACCCAGAGATGAGTGGGTCCATGCTTTTGTCCATACTTTGGATGAGATACCGCGCTCGTGGTACACTGCAGCCGAGTTACGCCAAGACATTACAACATGGGGGGAGTTGACGATCTATTTCACTCATACGTTCACTTTTGCGGCTGCCAACCCTGATGTCCATAAAGCCCTGCAGCTCATCTGCGATGTGATATTTCAGGTTGTTCCAGTGGCCTACCTTTTTGACCTGCACACACACTGTCAGATGCAGTCTCTCATGGAGTGCTTCAACATCAGTGGTGTCCTAGAGGACGATGATGATCCCTGGAATGTTAACATTCCCGAATATGAAGGAAGTCATGATGTGGTCCCACCTGTTGCACCAAGTAATCCATTCAGTCAACCATTGTAGCTTCATAAGATGAATATCGACACCGAGGCTACTCCCAAGTTTGCTAATGTTGGTGATTATTGGGACGATGAGATGATGAGTAAGGTTATTGATTTACTTCATGAGTTTCAAGACGTGTTTCCCACGAAGTTTTCCGAAATGAAGGGAATCCTAGGTGATTTAGGAGAGATGAAGATTCCATTGAAACCCGATGCTAAGCCAGTCTGACAACAACCTTATCTGTTGAATCCGCAACATAAAGAAAAGGTCAAGGCGGAACTTGATCGCATGTTGGATGGTAGCATTATTGAACCTGTGGAAGAGTCTGAATGGATTAGTCCTATGGTGGTGCAAAATAAGAAAATAGGTGAAGTGCGAATTTGCATCAACTTGCAGAAGTTGAACGATGCCTGCTTGCATTACCCTCTTCCGACCTCGTTTACTGATGAAGTACTTAAAGGAGTGGGTGTCCAGGAGATGTACTCTTTCACTGATGGATTCTCTGGCTACAATCAGATTCACATTGCTAAGGAAGATTGCCATAAGAAAACTTTTGTTACTGAATGGGGTTGCTTTCAGTACACAGTAATGCCGTTTGGTTTGAAGAATGCACCTACAATTATCTCCCGGGTTGTTGTTGCCACATTCAAAGATTTTATTCAGAAGTTTTTGCAGGTATATATGGATGATTGGACCATTTATGGATTGATTCATGATCATGTGGCCAATCTACGGTTAATGCTTGAGCAATGCTGACAGCACCAGATATCACTGAACTTGAAGAAATGTATTTTCTGTGGACCGTTTGGGATATTGTTGGGTCATATCGTGTGTAAGCAGGGATTGCTAGTCGATCCAGCCAAAATTGTGCTCATTTTGGGGTTGCAACCGCCAACCACCATTAAGCAGTGGCATGTGAAATTGGGTCATACGGGATATTATCGCAATTTTATTAGGGGGTATGCTGCGATTACTTCCCCTATGGAAAAGTTGTTGAAGAAGGATGCGGCATTCCATTGGAGCCCGGAATGTCAGGATAGCTTCGAAACGCTCAAAGAAAAGATGGTGTCAGCCCCAATCTTGGTCTTTCCAGGATGGAGTAAGGAATTCCATGTCCATGTTGATGCTTCATGGGTTGTACTAGGGGTTGTGTTGGCTCAACTTGGAGAAGGTGACCTTGATCATCTCATTGCTTTTTCCAGTTGAAATCTGTCCTCTACAGAACGCAATTACACTACCACAGAACGAGAAGATCTGGCCATGGTTTATGCGCTGCAGAAATTCAGGCATTATTTGTTGGGTGTCCACTTTAAAATGTTCACTGATCATTCTGGATTGAAATACTTGGTCAATAAGCTTGCGTTGGGGGGGAAGATCTGCCGGTGGCTACTTTTGTTCCAAGAGTTTGATTTCGAATTCATTGTGAAACCGGGGCGGTTGAATGCTGGACCATATCATTTGTCACGGATCGACACAGTGGAGGAACCGACTAATATTGAAGATGGGTTGCAGGATTCCCAACTATTTCACGTTGCCGTTGCTGATCAATATTTTGATGACACCCTTCAGTTTCTGGTGACCGACACCACACCCGCTGACTTTACCACTACTCAAGAGAAGCAATTGGTTGTCAAGGCTACTGATTTTCACCTAATCACGGGAGAATTGTATAAATTGGGCGTTGATGAGATATTGTGCAGATGTGTCTTGATGCATGAGCAAGTGCAGATATTGGCTGAGGCACATGGAGGAGTAGCGGGAGGACATTATGGCGGTCAGGCGACTTCCTGGAAGGTACTGCGTCCAGGGCTTTGGTGGCCCACATTACATAATGATGCGACAGACTATGCACAATCTTGTGATGTTTGTTAGCGAACTGGCAAGCTGTCCAGACGCGACGATATGCCGTTGCTACCTCAAGTGACACTGCAACTGTTCAGAAAATGGGTTGTGGATTTTGTCGGACCGATCCATCCACCAGGGAAACGCACAGGTACATGGTATATTGTCACAGTGACATAGTACTTGACCCGATGGGCTGAAGTAGCACCTATAGTTGATTGCTCCGTCGCAACGGCTACTAGATTTTTGTTTGATCACATTATCACTCGTTTCGGCTACCCCAAGATATTGCTGAGTGATCAAGGCAGCCACTTTCTTAGTCCCACTATCAGTGCATTGATGAAAGAATTGCAGATACATCATAAGAAGAGTACACCCTATCACCCACAGGCGAATGGAACGGTGGAGGCATTTAACAAGGTATTGGAGAATGCATTGACAAAGGTGTGCAATGCAAACCGCGATGATTGGGATCTAAAAGTCCCAGCAGTGTTGTGGGCCTATCGCATCACATGTAAAAGGTTGACTAGTCAGACACCTTTCAAGCTGGTATATGGGAAGGAAGCAATTATGCCTACAGAGTACATTGTTCCAAGTCTACAAATTACGGCTGTTACGAGCATGGATGATGTTGCAGCATTAGATGAACATCTAGCACAATTGGTGGAGATGGAAGAGGATCGATTTATCGCTAACATTCACCAAGGGGTGGAGAAGGATCACCAGAAGACATGGCATGATCGCCACATCAAAAGTAAATAGTTTCAGCAAGGCGACTTAGTGTTATTATATGACAGCAAGTTTATGAAACATCCAGGCAAGTTGCAGATGCATTGGTTGGGTCCATATCACATCAATAGTATTACTTTAAGAGGAGTGGTTCAGTTGCAGCGGTTGGATGGGGGATGCTCCCCAAGCTGGTAAATGGTCATAGGTTGAAGCCCCAATGCTCGGGCTTGGAGCAGTGCGATGTCTGAGTCACATAAAAAAAAAAAATGGTTGTTGCAAGTTGCTTGGTGGCAGATGGCGCACCAACAGAAGAAGGTATGCGACAGCAGGGAGGCTTGTACCGCAAGTTTGGAGCAGTCGGAGACTCATGGCAGTATTACGACTAGGACTGATGACAGATTTTTTTCAAGTATTTTGTGATGATTATGGAAGATTTGGCGGGTACGGGGCAGTGTTGTGACTACTGTTCCACTAATATCTGGTCACCACTTCCCATCATCCTGATACATGATTGCACTTCACAGATTTGGCCCAATTACCACAAGACGACAACATGTTTTGCACATGGAATGCTGGGCCGTTGCGATCAACACGATCTGAGGAGATTGCTCACATGTTGGCATGTAGGATATTCGGTGACAATATGGTCACCCCCCTGGTTGTGTCAGTTGATGAGTTCACACACGTAGATGAGAGGTATTGGGACATCATTCTCACCATCATGACCCGGGAGTGGTCCGGCTATAAGTAGCTGAGGCAGTTGGTAGTTCGCTACAACAACGATTGTTCTACAATAGAGTGGTTATGCGGGTTAATCAGTTTGTGAGTTGAGTTGTGAGGAATTCCAAGGAGGCTGTGGAAATGCTTCACTTCGTTTCATGTGGTAGCACCCCAGGGGCCCTACGAGCCCGAATGACGAGTGTCCCTGAGCGCCTTGATATGGCGGGTACACTTACACTGTGGTATGCTCAAGCCGAAGGCTGGTCCAACATGGTTAAGTACACAGTAGTTGTTCGAAGGATTGTGCTCTTCTCGACCCTTGAGTGGGTTGGGGCAGTAGCTCCCCGCCCATAGTAGGAACCAGTTGCCGATGCGAAATGGATGTGTTAGAGTCATCTGCTAAATTCGTACCTTGGTACTATTCATCCTCTATGTCTTCCCGTCAGTAACTTTCCAAGAGACTCGAGGATTCGTTTGAAAAGTACATGACAGCAAGTCGAGCGATGACAATTTTGGGTTAAACATATAGACGACAATCAATGTAGCAGAAGGAGTGGGACAACACCACATAATCCAGATAGCAAGAACAGTTACCAGAACATAGTTCATTTCGATGACTCTGTACAACAGTTGACGTGGCTTGAGGGCGAGCCACAAGATTGTGTTGGGGGCCTATTGGCAGGCAGTTTGATGGGGAAATGTTGCGATACCGCCGACGTTGCGACACATCGGATGAGGGCGTGAAAGGAGTATTTTGTGCTAAAGAATACCGTAGTTGGCGGGTTTTTGGGTCACTTGGACCATATATTATGTAATAGTGAGTCAGTTGTAACGCGGTATGCGGGTTTTTGGGGTCATTTGGACCGAGTCAGTTAGATATTGGGTCAATTGTCCATAGTGTCGGTTAGGAAGTCATTTGTAAGTGGACAAGTATTGTAATGGTGGAAGCCTATAAATAGATAAGAGTTGTAAGTGTTAGAGAAGATAAGGATAGATAGAGGAGAAGAAGCGAAGGAATAGAGAATAGAGGAAGGAGAACAATTGTGTACGAGATATGAGTTTCGCTTCTGGTATATGATCTCGACAGTAATATAATGATGATGTTTGGTATGAACTTTGTGCAATGTTGTGATGTATGAATGTTATTTGATGCAATGTCCGCTTACTGTTGCCATAATGATAAATGTTGTGATTAAGTAATATGTTCTATGTAGAATGTAATGATAAATGTTGCGATGAAGTAATATGGTATAACTCCTTGCCGAATGTTTAAATCTTATGTTTAGGTATCGCAATAGAGTTAGCCCATGCAGCCACAACTCTCCTCCTCCTTCGGTGTAAACATGATTTCGTCTGCTCTTCCTGGACGCCTCGGGTGAGACCTCATCTGCTCTGTGGGTGTTGCTGGGTGGGCTCAAACCTTCCCGGGCCGGTGCCGAGGGAGACTGCGGTATGTGTTGATAGTGAGGCGAACCCCTGTCGACTAAGGTCGCGTTGGTCAACACCATCTTCCATGGAAGCATCTCAACACTGAGGGTCAAATAGATTTATAAAAGCAATGTAATAGAACGAGAACATGTTGGAAAATCACTTGGCTGAGGCCTTGGGAGAGCTCTGCTCTATTTTGAAACATTGTCTTTAATAGAATGGCTCTGCTTGAAGCTAGTTTTTATGCCAGAGATTCATGTGTCATTTGTTTTTACAATCTGTCCCCTTCTTCTTCCTCATGTGCATGTGTTTCCTGTGATTTACTTACATTATGTTTGTTGATTCATGGTTGAATAAGAGTAGCATTGGAATAGAATTCATAGAAACTATGCTTTGTTCCTTTCATTTCAAGCATCCACCACCAACTTCTACTAAAGTTGACATTGAATTCATCCCTACTAGATTCTCATGTCAATGGATTGTTCATCTCTTCTTCTTTTATCACCAAACAACAACATTTTGACTGTAAATGGGTGGCTACCTTACCTCTCTTTTGACATTCCATGCAGCAGCACTGTTATTTGATTAATGTATTAGGTTTTGACTCCATTGCTCAATGTCCTCTCATGATTATCTCACCAAAAATTTAAACCAAACTATTCTATCAGAAGTCTGACCTTCTTCCTATGGTTGATTGAATATCCTAAGTAAGAGGGTTGTGTTTTCCTCATTGATAATATTTTCAGTCTTCTATAGAATGTTGAGCATGTGTTTTATTTGTTAAATTGTTGATCATTTTCAGTTTTCTCTAACTTTATAGAGAGAGCCATCTTGGACTGTGCTGGTTCGGTAGCATAAATCCAAAGTGGTTAGTGGTTACCCCGACTTGCCCTCTCCCACAACCTAGGGGGTACAATTTGGGTGTTAACAAATTGGCACCGTTGGCGAGGAACGAGAGTCTTATTGTCCCTGGGTAGAACGACAGAGTTCAGATCTGAATGCTAATGGTGAACAATAGTCAGACATTGAGAAGGTTGTATCATTCACCTGGCAACTCCACGCATCAACATTCCAGTATGAAGGTGACTCCACTCGGAGGATCGGTGGCTCCATATCAGAACGTTGAAGGTTTCATGGCGACTCCACCGTTAGCAAGCTTTAATGTCTGAAGTGCTGATTCAGTTTCTTCATCAAATCAAATGGCAGGGTATGTGGCAAATCTTGCTTATGTTGGTGGTTTTAAAGAATATTTTGATATGTTTGATGATGGCCAAATCAAAGAAGCCTTCTTAGAATTATTATCCCAATATTTGAAGTCATGCAAATGTTCTTATGAAGATAAATTAGTTTTTTAAGGGAGTTTGTTGAGAAACTCATTGGAGATCTTGAAACCCTGGAAAGTCAAATTCAGTCCCAAGATTTTCACCTATCTTTTGAAAAGTCTTTTCAGCCACCTCTAGAGGTCAGTATTGGTGAATGTCTTGTGTCTAGATATGAGTTTTATGGTCCAAAACAATACATGCAAGTAGAAGACACATATGGAGAATCCATGTATGATGGCCAAGCTATAAATAGTTGTGGGAGGCAGCGGAACATCAATGATTTTTATGACCCTGTTAATGAATACATGGAAAGGTTTTTCAGTTTGAAGTTGCAGCCATGTTTCCAGTTTGAAAATGAAAAGAATCATTGTTGTCCTATGCTACCATATCCTCTATCATTGGCTGATTTAAAGCAAAGTGGAGGAGTCAAATTGTTCAACCATTTGATGGATTGGCTCTACTATCATTTTGTGTTACCTAGTTGAGCAAAGAATTTTGGCATCTTAGAGTAGGTAACTAGTCTAAACAAGCTCACAATGAACATCCCTTTCAGCAGTCTTCTGAATGTACAGTTCAGTTTCAGTTCTGATTTTTGGTTTCAAGCGTTCTTCAATTTTTAGTCTTCAACATGCACATATTTTCAGCATTTTCAGTTCGGTTTGCAGAATGTACAGTTAGTGTTCAAATTCAGAGTTCAGTTCAGAAATTTTAGTATGATATTCAGCCAATGGTTGCATGTCAAAGCAGTAAAAGAGCTTTGAGAAAAAGGGTGAGAATGTTTTTCTTGGCTAAGTTGGTTCTATATGCAAATGTTGGTTGTATATTTAAGCAAAAGTTTTTTTATAAAAGAAATAGAAGCGACGTTTAAAATTCTATAGAAACGAAGGTTCAAAGGATTTAAGTTTTTGGAAGGACCATATAGCCCAAGTTAAAAAATTTCATGGTCAAAGGTTTTGAAAGTTTTGGATGGGCCAAAGTTTGAATTGAAGTTGAAATAAAGGTATATTGGGCCAAGCCCTAGCACTCAACACGGAGAGCCCATCAAGTGACCGAGAGCCAAGCCAGGGAGACCCCACGCACATCATCCATTCTCCAAGAGCCTTATCTTCTTTGTTACTTGAAATATAAATGAAGTCGTGGTGTATATAAATGGTAGAAGAACTGTTTTCCTCTTTCATGTGGGATAAGCACCATGAAGATTAAAAGATTTGCATCAATACCTAAATCCCACACCAGGTGTCGGGGCGACCGCATGGATGCTCTAGGGGTACATAGAGGTCGACAGACAACAAGAGATGGGTAACCAAGGCGTGCAAGTGCAAAATATCCACGCAGTATAGGTACATGTTTCATATTACTGCCACGATGTGGTAGTTGAAGAATCCGAGGGAGTTTAAGAAGCAAGAAGCTATAAAAATAATAGACCAGGGATTTATTGTGCAAACCCCCAGTTACAACAACACCGGAGCCTGCGTCTGGTCTTCAATTATCGTCATCATTTGTTGATATCACAGTAAGTTGATCGTTGCTTGGCATCGAATTGGTAAAGGCACTTGTTGATATTCTTGGATTAAGGATGTAGCAGGGTTCCCACGAGTCAGCCTAACTTAGCCCATCATAAGTTTTTGTATGCAGAAGAAGCAGCGTGATGTCCATGAATGGGACAGTGGAATACCTTATCATGAAAGTATTATTCCTCTATAGGATGAAGCTCAATGGCCAGGTAAAGCAGGACAACCAATACCAAGGCTCACAACAACATCGACCAGAGTCGACCATGCAAAACAAAGGTCATGTTTATAAAATCCACTACCGCTGTTGCAAAGTCATATGTTAGACTGTATTGATACTTACTTGACTGATGCCATAAGAAAACAATGTCTCCCGGTGGTTGATTGAATTACAGAGTACACAGACTCATATCAACTTTAGTAAGAAATACTCTTCTTAAGCACAAAATTACTAGATTGATTCTTGTCTAAAGGGACTTTTACAAACAATACAGGTCCTGGGTATCGCCTACATGACACTTGCAATCAGATTTAGAGAATCAACCTTACGAAGTGAGGTTCATGCCTGAGAAAGATTAAGGATCGACCCCGAAAACCCCCAGCTCAGCAAAGACGACTGTGCCGGTGCCAAGGGATTTTGTGAGGCTATGTGGAGTGGAAACCCGACTTGGTGAGCGTTCGGCTGGAGGTGGTCGGCTCAAATGGTATTTGCAGCACCTGAAAAACATGCAAAGAAGTGGGTATAAAGTAGGCAGTTTAAGTTACGTTGAGGGTCTAAGCGAAGAAGGGCTCTCTGGTTTCAAGCATGAAGTTTTTATTTAGAATAGTCATGCAGGTCTAGAGAAATAGGAAGGTGGTTTGCTGGAAGATGGAAATAATGGAAGGAAGCGATTGGTTAATCATTTTATACATAATCTAGCTCGGGCTGAGATCCTTGCTCCATGTGTAAATTTTCATTCAAAAGGAGAAATTGACGATTCGTAACCATTCAACCAAAACCACTTGCATGGAGAAGTAATGAAATAAGTGGTTGCGAAGTCTAAAATTGGAGTACACGTCGCAGCGTTGAGAAATGTCGCATGTGAAGAAAATGGTTTTGGAAACCATTCGAGTGCCATGCGATACTACTATCCATGAAGTGAAATGTTGCATGTGAAGAAAATGGTTTTGGAAACCATTCGAGTGCCATGCGATACCACTAGCCCTTAAATAAATTAAAGTCAAGAAAGTTGTGGATAGTGACTATGTGAATTTCATTGGTTGTTGTTCCTTTATATCTCCAGAGCAGGTCTCTCCACTATGAAGACATTAGCTTCTTCATTACTTGTGGTATTGTGTGCTATTATGAAAATGGAAATGTGCTCTTGTATCCATATTCTGGCAAGCATGGAATGTCTTTAAATAAAAAAATTGTGGGACATACTTCATCTTTCCGAGTGCAACCTCACAACATTCAAGGTTTGAAGAGACTAATTGTTCGCCTTGTCAGTATATAAAGGAGAGATGGCGATTGTCTGTGTTACGTTGGACAATTATGGATTTCCTATGGTTGATCAAGAACATAACCATGAGAGAGGTGATTTGCATCATAATGGGGTGGACGAGGTTCTTAGATGTGAGGGAAGGTTGGACAATTATGGATTTCATACGGTTGATCAAGAACATAACCATGAGAGAGGTGATTTGCATCATAATGGGGTGGACAAGGTTCTTAGATGTGAGGTTCTTAGGGTGGACGATTTTCTTAGATGGGGATAACCTCTCCGTCCATGATGACACTTGCTTCCCTTGGTCGCATGACGACACTTCTTGAGATCAATTTTAGTCACGCAACAGGACATTTGTGGATGGAGGAGTCATTTGGGACACTAAAAATGGTTGAAATTACCTCATTCTTGAACCATTTGATGTTTATGACCCTTAGGAACATTTTTCCAAACCAAACCATCTCCTGAAAATGACTAGAAAAGCCTGTTTTTGGCCATTTTTTCACATGAGCGCTACTCTACCTTAACAAACTAGCGTGTGTACCCTACTCTAGTGTACAATAGTAGTGCTCAATCCTCTTGAGTGCTACTCCACTGTGAAATAGTAGCGTACACCCCTGTTTTGGTCAAAATCTCGAAATTTAAGTAAGTTAAGTTGGTTGGGGAACCTCCTGAGCGGTTATAACTTATTTTCCTCTTCTTCACTAACTATATAAGGAGGGTAGAAGGGCCATGTGAGGGGACCAAGTCTATAACAAAGTTATGCTAGAGGAATGGAGACCCTCATCCCCCTCTCTTGTGCCCCAGTTTTGATAAACTTTAGCACAGTTGATTAGAGGCTGGGATCGTTGGAGAATGGAAGTAGGAGACCTTGACTCTAGGTTTCGTGAAGTGCCAAGCTTGAAGGAAGGTATAACTTTATGTCCTTGCTTTCATTCATTAATAAAGATCAAACGTTCTTCTCTTTCCAAATATGACCTATTAATGTGTCTTAGATTTGATTACTGTTTGATTATAATCGGATGTCTTCTTCTGTTACAAATATCAGTCTTATATATGTAGTCAAATGTGTTTGAGAAAGGTATCAAGTTGTTTTGGAGGTCTAGACATTGTGGCACTCGATAAGCATTGAAGAGCAAGGAAGGAAAAGCTAGGATCAACCTTCTGAATAAGGTTCCTACATCTCTAAACCCTAATCTCTTCACTTATTTGTTGTACTTGGAGAATGCTTGTAAGTCTATCTTTATCACCGTAAGTTGGTAGTTTCTCCCCTGAACTATAGGTGCATTTTCCCCACAACAGAATGGCGACTCCATTGGGGAAAGCCTAACTGCTTAGGGGTATCCAAGGTCATTTCTTCAGTCTTGTTTGATGGTATTTGTTCATTTTCTTGATTAGGTTCAGTTAGTAGGCTCTCTTTGACCCTCCTTGGCTCTTATAGACCCTTCCCAGCCCTTGCAAACCCTTGTGGACCCAGGTGTGGGGGTTTTAACCCCATTTTTCCAACTTTTTCCACCTGTACGCTACTGTTTATACAACACAGTAATTCCCATATGCTACTTTTCCTCTGCAAAATAGCGCCGATCTTGCTATGGGCGCTGGTATGCCTCATACACAGTAGCGCCCACAATCTGGGTTTGAATTTTTTGAGTTTTTGGTTTGTGGATCCAAATCTGGGGGTTGTGGCTGCATTTGTTGGGGTCCCTGATGGCCCTAGGTCTATGTTAAACCACTGTAAGTGGTATCCCATCCTTGTACTGATCCTACATTCATGATTTGAACCTCTTTTGATCAATTTGATCTTGTTTGGAAAGTTTTGGGGCTTGTTGACCCAAGTTGGGGGTTGTGGACCCGTTTGGTGTTTTGTACCCTAATTTGAGTCTGACTGGACCTGCTTGCCCCATTTCCACTGGATTTGAAACCTCCTGAGTCTTATTGACCCTATTTGTATCTATTTGATTGAAATTTCTCTTTTAGATTGGTTTTTTATCCTCCCTTATGCTTTTAAGTTTTCTTTTGTAGTGAAAGCTCAAGTGTTTTGGTTGTTGTTCAAGACCTTGTTTGCATTGTTTATGTGTAGACCTGACTTTACCAAACCATAATTATCTGTAGGTCATTTGCTTCGTTTGGGTCTAAAGTAGTTTTTGTACTCTTTTCCCAATGTTTGGCATGCTTACATCAGTAAGTATCTGAAAGTCATATTTGGTAGCTTTTACTATTTCAATAAAGAAGACTTGAAATTTTATTTGATTTGCTTTGACAGTAGGTTAGTTTCAGTTTTGTTTCTTAACTTTGGAAAGCATACAGAATTTTGATTTATTTTCTGAATAGAGTACCTTGCAAGTGGCTTAAAATATTTTATATTGCTTTGCATCAAAAAGAACAAGTTTTCTTTTGCATACCTATTTGTTTGAGTAGCTGCATTCTTAGGTTTTGATTTTAATTTTGTACATTTAGACTTTATTTTTACCTTTTTTGCATTCGAAAGATTAAAAAATTGCATTTGCATATGCATTCTAGACCATAATTTTAAGACTTGCATTGAAAAGAAAAGATTTGTTTGGTGGTAAATATTTCATTTTTAGTACTCTATCTCTATTATAACCACTCTCACACACCCATTACCTTTTTGAGTAAGCAAGTAACCTTTAAAATGAACCTTAATAAAATGTACTACTAACATTTTCTTTTCTAGGTTACACTACACCAAATAGTCTTGGTTAGGATCTTGGGTTTAAAACACCTTAAACCACCCAAGATCACACATTACACAAAAATCATAGTTGGACTATCACAGGTAAACCCACTTCATTCAAAGCTTGCCTGGGATATATGCAGTAGGTCTTGTGAGATCAGATTGTTGGGAATACTCCTCCTACTTTTTGTTTCGAGCATATACCAGGATTGGATCGTGTTTGGGGACTCTTTTGAGTTTCGGGCTCAGTTACCCTTCCCACGCCTTCTAATTCAACCAGAGACTGTTCCCCCAGGAGTTTTCGGTGTGGTGGTATCCTTAGTATCTAACCATAGGTTCATACACAGGTGACAGCGGAGGGTATATCTGTTGTACCTAGGACAGATGTGGGAGGAAATACCTTGCAGGTCTTTGCGAGGGCGGTTGGGTGATTCCAGTGCTTACACCCTTAGTCATTGTATTGTGGACCCCGGGTAATTGTTCTTCATCCTTCGTTGATCTGTTCTGGGCCCTCATCATCCTAGACTCTTATCTGGAAGGCATCTATTTTCCTTGTTTGATTTACCTAGGACCTTTTTAGTGGTGTGCTCTTTGTGCTACTAGTGTTGGTTTTCCTTAGAGAACTTCTTGCTCATTTGAGCATGAAACTATGTTTAGCATTCTGGTGAGTGACAATCAAGGTACCCCTATTCTAGGGGATCCTTGTGCTGTTCCATTCATTGGAAACATTGGTGCTCCCTTAATGGCTACTTTGAATCTTCCTGGATTCACTATAGGGTTGTCGATTTGGTTGTTCTCCACTCTGAATGCCTTGCATGCTCCTGATGATTCTTTTATAAGCACCTCAAATCAAGAGCATCAAAACCCTCTGCCACCCTTTCCAATAACATCTTCTCCTCCTCCTTCTACCTCATGTGGCGAAAGTAGCAATACTAGTAATTAGCAATATAAAAGGAATAGACGGAGGAAGAATGGGAAGAAGATGCCAAAACAAGGGGGCAACAACCCAACCTCTATAAGTCATGCTGGGGGAAAGCACCCTGCCTCTGCAAATCATGCAGGGGGCACCTACCCAACCTCTGGAGGTCATGCTGGGAGAAAACTTTTAGTCACTGAAAATCACACCGAAAGTTTGTCTTCAACCACTATCAGTCATGTTGAGGACACATCATTGATCACTGCTAGTCATATTAATGACAAGTCACCAGTTCTTGTGAGTCATACTGGAGACACCAGCTCAGCCATTGCAAGTCATGCTGAGGGAGTTAACATTGTCGACAAACCCAACAAGAATAAGCTTAATTTCCCTTGTAAATTTTGCGAGGGAGATCACCTTACTTACTTGTGCCCTGTACTTCAAGAAGTGCAAAAAGTGTGGTCCTTAGTTCAAAAGTCTTCTGCTTCTAAGAAACCAACCACTGCAAGTCATGCTGGGGGAAAGTTGTCAGCCAATGCTAGTCATGCTAAGATTACTGACATTGTAAAGGAGTCTCGACCTATAGGACAGAAACCAAAGTTCCCTTGTAAACTTTGTAAGGGAGATCACCTTAGTCACCAATGCCCTGCCATTTCAGAGGCATAAAGAGTGTGGTCCATGTCTAAAGGAACCTCCGTTCTTGAGTTGTCTATAGATTCCCTACAATCAGATCAACCTTTGGTTGATAAAGTGGTTCAACCAATGCAATCTTTGGCCGACCCCACTCTTCCTTCGGAGAGTGAAGTGATCGAATCGATGCAATATTCAACCGATCCCATCAGCCCTTCGGAGATTGATGCACCTACTGCGGAAGTATTCTGCATTACCAGTTTGGATGTTTCTGAAAAAGGGGGTACTTCATATGTCCCATGTGAACCCCTACCAAGCCCTAGGATCATTTCCTTTTATTGGAATAGTCTAGCCGAGCCTCGTCTTCCTTCTTCGACACCTTTCCAAATGAAGGTTGATATCGGGAACCATACGGTTGATCGATGCATTGTTGATGAAGGAGCTTCTGTTAGTATCTTATCCACTTATGCTTGGAGAGATTTGGGTTTCCCTAATGTTATTTCAGTTGTTAATTGGCCGTTGACCTTCGATAGAAGACCTAGTGAACCGATCGGATTCCTCCGTCAGGCACCTGTTACTTTGGGTGGAAAAACAGTCTTAGTTGATTTTATGGTTTTAAAGGACCCTGTGGACTTTGATATGATCCTCGGACGTGATTACATTTATTCTATGCATGCTATGGTGTCTACGCTTTTTCATGTGATGCATTTCCCTCATAACGAAAACATTGTCACCATCGTCCAGCTTGAATTCGTTGATCCTCCTTATTACCCAACTGTAGACCAGTCAGGTCCCTCGTCATTAGGCACTACTATGTGACATGGGAATTTTGTGGGATATTGTTCTTTGAGTTCAATTGCTACTAAGAAGGAGTCTCTGAGTTCATGCTTACCTTCTCGGGACTTAGTCCCAGCTTTTGACCAAGTGACACCTCCATCTGAATGTTTAGATATGTATTCTATCTGGGATGATATGCTTCTTTCCGATGAAGTTTTCCTAGATTCTATAGTATAGTCTGCCATTCACATGGACGTTGATCTAGTCGTAGTTATGTCCATCCCTAGTTTGACCTTAAAGTTTGATCTTCCTACCGTTGAGTCTTTGGACTCTCCTATAGATCTGCAAATCAGTGTTCCTGCTGAGTTTGATTCTGCTTCTAGAATTTTCAACTCCCGTGATGATGAATTTGTTTCTGCAGATTCCATCATGTCCTTCAACTTTGATCTTCATCCTGAAGTTCATCTTGTTGATTGTAAGTCCTTGGGCTTGGGTACCATACAGTCTTCATTTGAAAACTATGCCTTGTTTATGCCTATTTTTGATGATAGTGAAGTTAAAAGTATTTCTACCACAGTGACTTGTATTGGGTCTTTCTTTACATATGTTTTAGATATGATCTTGGTATTGATGTTTCTTGGAGACTGGATTCTTAGCTGGATTTATACTTGCTTACTGGTCCTTTTTGACACCGTGCGCGACCACGTCAAGTATATTCGGAACCTTGCATATAGGTTTAGGCTTCCCCATTGTTATGTTGCATTTGAACTTTTTGCCATTTGAATTCACCATAGGGTCGAACCTATTGGATATTGGTGTGTTATCCATCTCTTTATGCATTGTGCACCAGTCCGACAGCAGAGCCTACCTAACATGGGTCCCCCTAGTCAGCACCCTTATGCCATTTTGGTGCCCATGCTGAGTTTTTCTCATAGGCTCGGGAGCCTTTTTAGTTTTACCATGACTTTGAGAAGAAGCCTCATATCTTTCTTCCTCGTATATTTCTAGCCATCCCTGATAAGGCTCCCACCTTTGTGTTCAAGTTGCATATGCATTTGTTATGATCTTGCTTACGCTAATGAGCCTGATGTTGGCTTCCACGTTTTTAGTTAGTTGTATAAGCCTCCATCTCTGATCTCATTTCCATTAAGCCCTGTATCATTTTGCCTTCATAATTTGACACCTTTTGCCTAGAGGAGACACACCCTGAGTGTTCTTATCTTGCTCGTGTTCCTTGCATTAAACATAGCTTTGTTCCATTCGCTTGGACCTAGTTTCGCATGTCCCTGACACTCATCTCCTCCCATTTCGAGCATTCTTCTTTTACTTCGAGCTCGTTAAAAACAGTAAGTAGGTTGTGAGCATTCTTCTTTTACTTCGAGCTCGTTAAAAACAATAAGTAGGTTACGAGCATTCTTCCTTTACTTTGAGCTCGTTAAAAACAGTAAGTAGGTTATGAGCAATCTTCCACCTTTCCTTCGAGCTCGTTAAAAACAGTGAGGCTATGAGCATTTCTTTCATCTTCACTTCGAGCTCATTAAAAAAAGTAAGGAATTTGTGAAAATTTTCTGTACCTCCTTTGAGCTCATTAAAAACAGTAAGGAGGTCACGAGTTTACTTTTTCGGGCTCATTAAACCTTTACGAAAAAGATCTCTATGGAGTTCTTTTAAGCCCTTTTCAGACTCCTTAAATAGGAAAAGTTTGCTGAGCATAGTTGTCTTTTCGGGCTCATTAAAATAACTGAACTGACATCCACTTAGGTATAGAATTACCCCTTTTCCGGGCCTTGGTGGATAATTTATGGAAAAGGTATACTCTAGGTATACCCTGGTATGCGCTAGAAGAGTTCTTCTTCCATTATTTTACACTTTTTCGGGGAAGGAGACTAACTTTATGAAAAATGACCTTTGGAGTCGTCTTTAGGGTTTTCAGACTCTCTAAATGTGAAAACACCAAGCGAGCATTCACCTACTCGGGCTCGATATAAAATCCACGGATAGGTGTATAGAGGACTATTTAAGTTTTTCGACTCTATAAGGAAGAAAACACCACCGAGCACAGACCAATTCGGGCTCGATATAAAATCCATAGATAGGTGTATGGAGTTTTCTTCTAGGTTTTTCAGACTCCTTAAATATGAAAATACTGTCGAGCATGCTTTAGTTCTTTGTCAAGCTCATTAAAAAATGAAAAAGGAAAGGGAAGGGAAGAATGTTAAAATATCTTTCAATATGATGGCAGCAAGTCAACTATCTCCTTGAACAAAGCACCTGTTTTGAGTCTATCAAACAAGTTGGGTTCTAGTGTTGGCCTTAGGATAAACCTGATCTCAGAGTTCTTACTCCTCAGTTTGGTTAGTTTTTCAATCATATGGAGAATCTGTTGATGTCTCCTACATTATATATTTGCATCGTGGTCTCTTTGTGTTAAAAGCTTCCTTAGTCACTCTTGTGTCGTGGTCACTGTTCAAGGATATAACTTGTGTCGGCCATTCTGCAGTTGCCTTGACCTCATGTGTAGGCCATTCCTTGATGTCAATATGTTTCATCATGTGTTCAGTCCTACTCCAAATCAGATCATACCTGTTGAGTGTCCCTCGTGTTGGATGATGGAGGATGCATTAAGGCCTCCCTTCCAATGGGCTTCTTCCCATCGACTTCAACTCATTGTACTCTGGGAATGAAGTTTACAATTTCAGTTAGTACCTTGGGGATTGCAGTCATTAGTGGCAGTTTCCCTCACTATTGGATAGATGGGAATACATCAATGTCTCCTATCTGATGGACTCTTCAAGTGTTCGACGCCAAGACCATTTATTCGCACTTGCTTGAATGTACTAGGTACCTTGGGTTCCATTTTCATTATTGGTGGCCACCCTCGCATTTGTTAATGGTATTCATTAATGAACGGTAATCAAATGATACCTCCCATGTTCGACATCAACTCGTTTATTCGCATGGATAGGTTTGTACCTTGGGTTGTTTTTGGATGAAGACCTTGGGATCCTCGATAGCATCACCTCATTTATGTTATCGCCCAAGTTGCGTAAGACTGAGCCACACTCTTTTTGGCTCTTGATGAGACATAGATCCAGTTTGTTCTCTATGGCTATGTTCTCCAGTTTTGACATAGATCCACCTTGTATTTATGTGACTATGTTTACACTTATGCTCCTCATGGATCCACACTTGTATTTTATTGGCCATGATATATGCATCGGTATTTGGATCATTATTGTATCCTCTTGGAGGTCATGTTCCACTATTTGAACATAGACAGTTACCCCAACGATGAGTTTGTCTGACATTGCCTTTGCTTTCAGGTACTTCATTTGAGCCTATGATTCTTGGTTTCTCGAGTTCCTCCATGATTCAACTCTTTGTTATTTATAATCTCCTCTGGCCATCATTTCCCGCACTCCCTTTGACCTCATACATTAGGGGGCATCTGTTATAGCTTGAAATGACACCTCTATGTCCGTGATGACACTTGCTTCCCTTGGTCGCATGATGACACTTCTTGAGATCAAGTTCAGTCACACAACAGGACATTTGTGGATGGAGGAGTCATTTGGGACACTAAAAATGGTTGAAATTACCTCATTCTTGACCCATTTGATGTTTATGATGCTTCGAAACATTTTTCTAGACCAAACCATATCCTGAAAATGAGCAGAAAAGCTTGTTTTTGGCCAATTTTTCACATGACCGCTACTCTACCTTAACAAACTAGCATGTGTACCCTACTCTAGTGTACAATAGTAGTGCTCAACCCTCTTGAGCGCTAATCCACCCTGAAATAGTAGCGTACACCCCTGTTTTGGTCAAAATCTCAAAATTTGAGTAAGTTAAGTTGGATGGGGAACCTCCTGAGCGGTTATAAGTTATTTTCCTCTTCTTCACTGACTATATAAGGAGGGTAGAAGGGCCATGTGAGGGGACCAAACCTATAAAAAAGTTATGCTGGAGGAACGGAGACCCTCATCCCCTTCTCTTATGCCTTAGTTTTTTATAAACCCTACCACAGTTGATTAGAGGCTCGGATCCTTGGAGAACGGAAGCAGGAGACCTTGAATCTAGGTTTCATGAAGTGCCAAACTTGAAGGAAGGTATAACTTTATGTACTTGCTTTCATTCATTAATAAAGATCAAACATTCTTCTCTTTCCAAATATGACCTATTAATGTGTCTTAGATTTGATTACTGTTTGATTATAATATGATGTCTTCTTCTGTTATGAATATCAGTCTTATATATGTAGTCAAATGTGTTTGAGAAAGGTATCAAGTTGTTTTGTAGGTCTAGACATTGCGGCACTGGATAACCATTGAAGAGCAAGGAAGGAAAAGCTAGGATCAACCTTCTGAATAAGGTGCCTACATCTCTAAACCCTAATCTCTTCACTTATTTGTTATACTTGCAGAATGCTTGTAAGTCTATCTTTATCACCATAAGTTGGTAGTTTCTCGCCTGAACTATAGGTGCATTTTCCCCACAATAGGAGCTAATTCTGATTTAGAAAGACCTCATTTCAAAGATCCTTATACACTTATGAGGGAAGAAAAGGATACACTTAAGGTGTGGGCTCAAATATATATCCAAAGTATGGTGCGATTGGCCAAAGAAACCACTACAATGCAACATGTTACATGAATTCTGTTTTCCAACAACTCTTCATACGACCTGAAGCTCGGAAGATAGTATTAAATTATGTAGAATGTGCTGATGTGGAGAAAAAGAGTTATGTGTCCTTCAAATACAAGCCATGTTGGGTGCATTGCTAGGAAACAATTCGGATCACTATGCTCCACAAGGCTCTTGGGGTGCTTTCCGTGATTATGATGGTTCACCTATAAATGTTTAAGAGCATCAAGATTCCTTTGAATTCTGCAATCGCTTCTGTGATGAAATTGATGAGACTCTCGGGGCCTATCATCTAGAAGCTACATTGTCAAAATCTTTGATGACATACTTACTCAGCAGGTTATCTGTCATGATTGTTGTCACAAAAGTGAAAGAGGAACCAGTACTGCTAAAGTGATGTCAATGATTAAGAATAAGAAAAATTTAATTGAATCACACAAACCATTTTTCCAGGATTATGAGTAATATTAAGCAAAGATAGAAGAGTTTTGGGGGACATGGTTTGACAATTATAAGGTTACTATGCCTTTGTTTGTCTCAAGTCAAATTTGACAGAGGGATGTTTGCTCGATCATGTGTGCTCTCCAGGTTTGGGTTTTAAAAAAAGTATCAGATGTCGGCTGCAGTAGAGCTGACTACTTCAGTCACAGACTAAGTTCAAGTGCAGGATGAGGAAGGGCTAGAGGTTACAAAGTTCAAAGCGCAGTTTTCAGTTTGGAATTGGGAGCATCCCAATGGATCAGGCATCAGTCTACCAGGGGTTCTTTACTACCTCACAGGGAGGATAGCATCTTCGATTTAGAGCTAGTTCTTAGCTCTATAATTGTGCTAAACATTTGGAGAGGTCCAAACCATGAATAAATGAGCGGGGTCTAGATTCCTTGAGCCATATGACCATTAAAGATGCAAATCAAGCTTTTCAAACATTCATTCCTAAGTCTAAGATGAAATCATGCTAGCTTCAATATTGAAATGATGTGGATGTCTCAGATCAGCAAACAGAGGAGATCCACGGCCCATAAAAAATCGAATTTCAGATTGCAAAAAGAAAGCTAAATTCAAGCTAAATGTAATTTTATGTGAAGGCATGGGCGTTTTTCACTGAAAATGATTGTTTTACTCATCATCTTCCACCGAATGTTTCTGCCAAACCGGGAGTAATTTCGAGAAACTGCGAGAGGTTTATCTCTAGAACGGGCCCATCTACAATAACCTCTCTCATACTTTCCACAGGTGTTACAGTTTGTGAGGATCGAACGGTTTTTTAGAGGTTAATTTTCCAGAAATTGCATTTTCTGCGTGAGTCATCAACTTCAAAAGCAGATCTCGGCCAACTGGGGGCGAATCAGAGGAAATGGAGACATGGGTTTTGTCAAGCACGAGCCCAGATATCAAAACTGCTTTCTGTTTTTTAACAAGTGTCTACATGTGAGATATACAGTCGGGGTACCAAAGGCCATTTTCAGCAGTTCGCAGCCAAAACTAAGCAAAGTTTGTTGAAATCGACTCCCAGGTTGTTGCATATCTTTGCGTAGGTGTCAAATGTTGTTGTAACCATCTTACATGGAAGCATATCAACATTGAGGGTCAAATAGATATATAAAAGTAATGTAATAGAAGTAGAACAGCTTGGAAAATCACTTGGTTGAGGCTTTGGGAGAGCTCTGCTATGTTTTGGAACATTGTCTTTAATAGAATGGTTGTGCTTGAAGTTGGTTTTTATGGCAGATATTCATGTGTAATTTGTTTTTACAGACTGTCCCCTTCTTATTCGTCATGTGCATGTGTTTCTTGTGATTTACTTACATTATGTCTGCTAATTCATGCTTGAATAAGAGTAGCATTGGAATATAATTCATAGAAACTATGCTATGTTCCTTTCATTTCAAGCATCCACTACCAACTTCTACTAAAGTTGACATTGAATTCATCCCTGTTAGATGCTCATGTCAATGGACTGTTCATCTCTTCTTCTTTTATCACTAGACAACAACATTTTGACTGTAAATGGGTGGCTACCTTGCCTTTGTTTTGACATTCCATGCAGCAACACTATTATTTGATTAATGTATTAGCTTTTGACTCCATTACCCAATGTCCTCTCATGATTATCTCACCAAAAATTTAAACCAAATTGTTCTATCAGAAGTCTGACCTTCTGCCTATGCTTGATTGAATATCCTAAGTAAGAGGGCTATGTTTTCCTCATTGATAATATTTTCAATATTCTATAGAATGTTGAGCATGTGTTTTATTTGTTAAATTGTTGATCATTTTCAATTTTCTGTGACTTTATAGAGATAACCCTCTCGGAATGTGCTGGGTCAGTAGCATAAGTCCAATGTGGTTGGTTAGTTGTTACCCCGAATTTCCCTCTCCCACAACCTAGGGGGTACGATTTGGGTGTTAACACTAGAAATTAGAAACAATTGTAAATGAGTTCAGAGACCTATCTATGATATAATTCAACTGGAAATTAATTATGAAACAAAGAACTTAAAGCAAAACTACAAATGACTAAGTGAATTCAACAACTATTCATGCATTCAATTAATATTTCAAGACTACACTAAACTACCTAATTCCATTCGCCTTGGGGATTCTGAGGAAGTGTATCAAATATAATAGGGATGGGAGCGAATGTATCAAAGTGACTTTCAAATATGACAAGGAAGCAAAATGGAAACAAATCTAGTTTAAATTATACAAATAAATGAAAACTAAAGATTGTCCAACTACAATTAACTCTAAACATTATGATCTATCTTCTATCCATAAGCAAATGAATTGGAACTGATGAAATCTAGAAGCAAGTAGAAAACTTAATAAAGATATTTACTTCTGAATTTGATTTGGAAGCAAGTAGAAAACTTGATAAAGATATTTTATGTAGAAGCAAGTAGAAAACTTGATAAAGATATTTATTTCTGAACCAAACCTTATTCTATGAACATCTTCATTAACTGTATGAATGGGAAAAACTAATCCTATGCTTAACAAAGAAACTATTGAAATTAGGATACTTTGGATAATGAAATTACTAAGTCTAATCTGATATTAATATTAACGACATATGATAAATTACACTAAGAATGAAATTGATAAATTCTAGAATAGAAACATGTTAACAAATCATATATGAAATACATAATTTGAAAAGCAACTAAAGCAATGTTAAGGAAAATGGAATGAAAACCAAGAATGATGATAAAACTTAATTAAAACTCTATGAAGTGTAAAACAAGATCTTAATTACATCTAAGGATGCTAATTCATTGCAAGAAATATTACAGTTCAAAGACCTAAGAAACTGGATTCTAAACAAGCATAAAAACATTGCAGAAAGTATTAAGTTCCATATCTCGATCCGAATGACAGTCTGAAATACGGTCTGAATGACAGTCCGGATGGAGGAAAACGATTTAAACTAAGGAAAGAAGTAGTTTGGATGATCCTAACTACCAGCTGGCTGATGCATATGAATCTATAATGCAAGGGAAGCAATAAATCGATTGTTCAGAAAGGAAATCTACAAAAAACAAACTATACTATTCTATGTCTAGGGAAGGGAAACTAGTTCCTAATGCATAATAAAGCGAGACTTGAAAGGAAATGAACTAAACTACATCTACAACACACTTAACAGAACTAAATATAACTAAGACTGAACTTGGAATGTTAAGTTAACTTAACTCTAAGTATTTGTAAATAACAAGACTAAAAGAAACCTAATCAAACTAAACAATTTAAGCAAACTAAGCGTGACCGGTCATCAATTACATTATGGAAATATCATTAACATGAACAACAAATAAGATATACATATCATAAAACAAAGACATCATTTATAGAAGTAGCAAAACAACATATATATTCCAAGACAAAGATATCATATACAAAATAAATACATGAATTAAACAAATAGCACAACTTATCTGCAGAATACAAAGGCAAATTATATACATAGAAGGAAGACCACTCGTTGTTGAGGGACCCTTCTCAACAATCAAAGGATGCGCCTTAATCAATCAATCACCACGCACGCTACTGAGCTTTCATAAAACTAGAATGGAGGTATATTAAATTAAAATAGAGTTACAGCATTTTTGTGTCTACTTGCAGTTGAAAAGACTAAAGACTAACTCGTCTCAGTCACGAAGACGTCTATATATACAAAATTACAATTGGGAGAGAAAGTCGACCCTTTAGTGGTCGACTGCTCTAATAATAGGAAGTCTTAATGCCAGAAAACGACTCTGCTGAACAATTCACGACAGCACATAGGGCAAGGAACAGCCTCATAACAGTTTACGACAACGCACAGAGCATCTACCAAGTTCCACTACGTTGGTTTCCTTCACGCGATCGTTTAGACATTGATCCTCCTTTAACATGGGAAGAGAAATGTGTTGTCGATCTGAGTGTGCAAGAAAGATGGAACTTCTGGAGTGTTGACGTGAGCTGCAGGTGTGTTGTCAAGCGAGGCGAGTAGGAGGGAGAATCTTCTAGAACAAGGGCTCACCAACCATGACATCCACGTTGCTAACAAAACCCACCTTTTTGTTTCTACCTTTAAAGACTAGAAATATTCCAACTAATGGTCTTGTGGGACGAATGAAGGTCTGAACGGTAGGCTGGATGTGGCCGAACATTTGCAACGTGAAGACATGTCTGAATGGAGGTCCGTTTGAAACCCATTTCCTGTAGAACAAAATCTCGTTGCTAAGCAAGTCAGGAAATGTCAAATAAACATTAATAAATCACAATATGACTTTTTTTACCCAAAATTCATGTGATGTGTGAATATATGCATACCTGATCTGATTAACGGTCCGAATGGCAGAAAGAATAACTTATCATAGCAAAATAGTGAAAATAACGCCAATCAGAGTGTGTTTGATGATCAAAAGTTGTGACAAAATGGACACCAATAGGTGGCTCATTAATTGTTAAACTGACCCTTAAGACCTATTGTGGCCACAACAGATCCCATGCTTCAGCTAAGCATGGGAGCCCCGATTTAAAAAAAATAAACACAAAGGTATTTGGGTAAATGTTCTTGTAAACATGAGATTTTGAAATTGGTTTCTATGATCTTAAACCTTCACCTTTGCTTGGATTAATTGTCGCTATTTTTCTTGGAAATTTAAGTGTTTTGGTCATAGAAAGATTCAAATTTTCAGTAGATTATCATATGTTTTCTGCCTGCCCGAAACCCGACATTCCGACACCCCGAAAACCCGAACCCGAAAGGTGCGGGTTGTGGGAGTTAGTCTTTAGTCTTTTGGTTTTGTTTTTCTCCTGAAACTCGCAACCTGAAAGTTGTGGGTTGTGGGAACCCATTGTTAATCATTTTGAGAAATCTTCATTCCGAAACCCGCAGTTGTGGCTTTCGTATTTTGAATTTTCGTTTCTCTGTTTAGTTGCGTTGCGTGTTTGTGAAACCCACAACCCACAATTTTTGAGTTGAGGTTTTCGGAAACCCATTTGTATGTTTTGGTCCGGTTTGCATTCCCGAAACCCACAACTTTTGGGTTGTGGCTTTCAAGAATCATGAATAAATCTCCAATACCTAATCCCGCGTCCTACATCGGTTAATCTTAGCCGTCGATTCACTTGATATGGTGGATGAAATTCCATCATTCAAACTGACGTTTTAATGCCTCATTTACGTTGTTCTTGCGACCACGTTTTTGCTAAAATTCTTACCTCACAATCACTTCTGAAAGATATGATTGCTTCATTCGATTGGTTTGTAATGACAAATTTCAGATGCAACTTCGAATCGTGTGATATTCTGTTAACTTTGTACTTCGTCGTTATCCAATCTGGGCTAACACATGCTGTGACGTCGTTTCATTTCAGTTCAAATGATTGCAGTCTTAAATTCGTATGATTTTAATCACATCATCTCGTCATTTTCAATCATTATGAGTTTCTGTAATTCTTCTTAAATATGGTTGCAAGTATGAAGCATTTAGTTTGCCATCTGTATGCGTTGGAAAAGTTTCCTGTTTATTTTGAAAGCTTTATGTCTGACGATCTGATAAGTAACATGCAGATAGGTCATGAATCATTTGATGAGTGTTATATGAAAGAATAACTTCATGCTTTGTTATTTCTAGAACATATGTCGCCACCCTTTGACGCAGGTGCTCCTAATACCAGTAGTGAAAGCAAAAAGGAAAATTCTGAAATTCTTCCCCTTTGCATACTGCTCTCTTAGAAGGATGAAGAGGGAATCGATGAACAATAGCATGAGAAAGATGACTCTATTATACATGATTTTATAATCAATGAGGAACCTGATATTCCACCAGCTCCTGAGAAGCAAGATCCGTTGTTTGATTTTTTTGTTTTCGAAAACGGTATGGATCAATCAAAGGATCCTGTGGTGATTCAATAGGAAGATTTCCTTAAACGACTCTAGCCTGTTGTCGACAGCTAGTGGGCCATTGTTCAAATTCCACAATTTTGTTATGGGATTTTCCCGAAATTAGAAAGATGATCCATATTCTAAACTATATCTCAGGTTTTGAGGGAATCATTCGAGTCAAAATTGTTTAGATTATTTTGGCAGAATTCCCTAGATTAATGGCCTGATCCGATTTTGTAATATCTATCCTTTAAGAATTCCTATTTGTACTCTGTTGTAATTTCCTATTTAATGAGGAATGCTTCTCGATGCTAGGGGTTGGGAATTTTTGGTTTAGGAATCAGCAGGAGACGACTGGAGATACTGTGTCTTAGCAAAGCTTTGTAATTTTGTTTACATACTTCTTTAATACAGTAAAGTAATCCCTTGGATAATCTCTTATAATTGTTCAAGTTTCTTTGACGATGCATGATGTCTTACTTCAAATTGTCATCTATAGTGTGTGATATTTTGCAAGGAATTAATTTACATCGATATTTGTTGTACTGGTTTCTCTTTATGGTTGATCTGTGTGTGAAAATGCTTAATTGAATTTCTGCTAATTAAGATATTTTCTTTATCGATTTCTGCAACTGATCAACTTTCAATATAATCATTATAAACTTTTCAATTAACAAAGTGATTACAGGTTTATCTTGAACAAGCTTACATTCTTATATTGCTTTCATTAAATTTTCATTAATATATTATTATTTAAGTAAACAAGTAAATGCATCTTTTACATTTATGTTGAGATTGGCAAGCATACTTGTTCCTTTTACATCAAGATTGATCTGCACAACAACAAGCTTTTCCTTAGAATAGGTCTAACCTAAAGTAGATCCTTTCGTTCTAAATAGGTTAAGTTAGAACATTTCTAGGTCTTTCATACTTTTGTTTTCCTTAAGTGGAAGACCGATCCTTTGATCGAAACATCAACGCATAGAGTGCTAGCGGAGGCTAAATATCCGTGGGAGATTTCCATACCAAACAGCCTGGGGATAGAACTGCCCTTGCGTAGGGTCTTTTGAAGCCTTTTAGTCTAGGTTTTCACCCTCTGTTGGGAGCCTTGGACCCATTCCAGCACCTTGCAATTACCCTGCACCCCCGAGGCCTCAAAAAATGGTGCTAGAAGGAGGGGAAATAGTGAACTATGCCTAAATAGAATACTCAAAAAAATCCTCCAGCAAGAATACCAATTGTCACCCGTAGTCACACTTGAGCATCTACTTCTATTGAGAAACCAGTACAACAACCTAATACTATCCCTATTAATCCAACAACTGATCGAGATCCTAGAACAAGGGATATTTTCATTGTATCACCTACTAGAGGACCTATATCACTCGAATAAATACTCAAAAGGTCTAGTGATAGTACTGTTAGGCTGCAGCAGAGACTCTCTGTAGAGAGAAATCAAGGGTTAGCAGCAATTCACCAAGAAATCACCAACCCGCAAGAAAACATTCAAGATAATAAAGATTCTGCTGAACAAAGTACTGAACAAACAACTAAACATAATAGTTCATCAAACCAACAACAATTCCCCAAATTTGATCTTGATCTATTATTCATTGAAACACAACTAGCTTCACAAGTAATTCCTTCAGGTGGACCGCCACCTTCTCCTCCTTCATCTTCATCATCCTCATCTGAGAGTGAGCATTCTTCTAACTCTTCATCTGAGAAGAATAGGAATGCCCTATGGCTAGAGAAGGCCAGAACAAACCTTGTCTTGACCAAGATGCTGTATGGATACTCAGTGACCAACATAGGTTACCTAAGAACCCTGAGAAGTCGCTTCCCAAATTTAATCCAGATTATAAGTCACCTGCGTTGGATCATATCAAAACCTTCATGCAAGCTATCAGACTTAGGAGTGTGATACATGAGGATGTTGTTTGTAGACTCTTCCCTTACACATTTGAAGGCAAAGCATCTACATGGTATTTTTCCTTGGAATCCAGGTCTATAACATCATGGGATGATTTTGAGAAGTTGTTTATCCAAACATTTGGAGATGACAAAATGCCACAGGATTTAGTTTTAGAGTTATCTTCTATAAAGATGAAATGTAAAGAAAGGATTAAAGATTACAACCAATGATTCTCTTACCTAAAGAATAGAATCCTTTCTCCTGTTCTCCCAGCAGAAGAGCTTCTAGTTTCCTTTTATGAAAAGGGTCTCTCTGCCACTATTGCAATGTGGGTAAAGAGGGCACACAAAAAAAACTTATATGAAGCCTATGCCGAAGCTATTCAAGTTGAAAAATATATTTACTGTCTCAAGGATAGCCCGGATGCAGTAGAAGAGCAACCCTCTACTTCCACATCTAGGAAGAAAAATCACATTGTGCCCAAGGCTTCTACCCAAAACAAGGATCCTTTTGACATGACTGATGTGAAAAAATTCCTTCAGAAAATGTCGAATGAGATGGTTGATTTGAAAAGAAATAACAATGAATATCAAAACCAAAACAGAGGTTTTGCAAGACTGCCTTTTAGGAGACCTTATCAGCCTCCTCAGAATCCACCACCTCCTGATCCCACTGAAGGACTTTGAAATGAAGAAATCTATTCCATTTTTAGAGCCTTGGAAATAGAATCCCAAACTACTCCTGAATCTTCCAATGATCATACCAACCAGGATTGACAGTTACCTGAAGATTATGAAGAACAAGAAGACTTACAGGTAAACACTGTTAGTTATTTCTTCGAAATCCCTATCAATGAAGAAGAAGAAGAACCTAAGACCGTGTTTAATGTCCAACACCCTTATAACACAAGATCAAGACCACAACCACCCTAGGAACCTTCTTCTTCGATAACACTTCCCAAAAAAGGCAAGACTGTTCCCCAAAAGGATACAGTTATTCCAGAAACTGAGTACAATATAGCTGAAGATTTGAAAAGCGTTAAGGCTAATATCTCTATGTTTGAAATTTTTAAGATCCCTTTCATGAGGGATACTTTACCCAAAAGCATGGTAATCAAACAACCTAGAGAATCACAGAATAACAACGTGGACTCTTTCACTAAATCACATGATCAAAATCCTGGAAGTAAAAGGACACCCCTTTTTCTTCTTACTTTCGAGATCTTCAACAGGAACGTACATAACTGTATGATAGACTCTGGTGCTTCATCAAATGTAATGCAACTGTCTGTCTGTAGAAAGCTTAATGCCACATGGGAACCATGCCCTACTCAGATCGTCAAACTCGACAGATCAAAAGTGAGAGTAGTAGGGAGGTTGAGAAATGTCTTGCTTACATTATCTGTGGATCCTCGCATCCACCAAACTATAGACATTGTTGTAGATGACATTCCTGAAGCTTATGGGATGTGGTTAAGTATGGACTGGTAAGAGAAGCTTAAAGGATACTTTTCCACTAACTGGTATCATCTATGGTTACCCTATAATGGACAACCCAACAAAATCAAAATTAGTAGGGAACCATTCATGAAATAGTCACAAATATGAATGACTCAAGTGATCTTGCTGGTTATCTTAACTCACACATTGAACATTTCACGTTTGATACTTTCTTTGGAGATTTTCTTGCTGATTGTTACTCGGATGAAAATTTACAGAAAGAATCACAAATCACATAGGTTACCTCTGTACCTTTCACTGGGGATGTTTTACATAATGTTTTTAATGTAAATACAAATTTTAGAATAGATCCAACTTTGGACATTATTTTTTGATGGCTCCAGGTCCAAGGAAGGAGCTAGTGCAGGTTGTGTCCTCATTAAACCAAAAGGGATTAAAACTATGATAGCATGCAGACTGGAATTTAACTGCACCAACAATGTAGCTGAATACAAAGCCCTTGTTCAAGGACTTAAAAAGGATGTTGATATGGGTGTATAGGTAATTCATTCCTTTGGTGACTCTGAAATCATTGTCAAGCAGGTAAGGAACAGGATACATTGCTTGTCACCACGCCTGATGAACTATCAAAAGCTGGTAAGAGACCTTACCCATTCCTTTTCTGCATTTTATATTAACTCAGTCCCTAGGTCACAGAACTTCGATGTTGATCTCTTAGGAAACACATCATCCATATTGATACCACCAGAAGGTTTGTCTCCTCAAACCTTTTCAATTGAACTCATGTACAGGTTGTCCATACCTGACAACGTGACCAATTGGAAAGTGTTTGACGATGACTAGAAGATACTCTATTTCCTCACAGCTCATGATACGTTTCAAAACATGGCTATAGATGAAGAAGAACATGAAAAATTATTCTCTGATACTTCAAATGTTATCCCAAAATCTGTTATCAGTCTAGAGAAGTTCTACGATCTGCAGGATAAGTTCAGAGACAAAACCAATTGCAAAACCAATAATTCCTCACTTAATTACGAACCAGTCAACTTAGGTACTAAGAAAGAACCCTGTTTTATCAATATAGGAGTTGATTTTTCTCCCGAGGAAAGAAGGGATATCATTAAATTATGTAAATAATACAAAGACATTTTTGCATGGACTTATGACGAATTGAAAACCTTTGATACAAGCATCATGCACTACAACACACCTATGAAGCCGGAGGTGAAGCCTTATCAATAGAAACTGTGCAAAATGCACCCCAGCTTAGAACCTTCTGTGAAAAAAGAACTGGAAAAAATGTTGGCGGCACGAATCATTTTTCCTGTTAGACATGCCCAATGGATTGCCAACTTCATGCTTGTGCGTAAGAAGAGCGAAAAAATCAGACTGTGTCGATTTTCAAAATCTGAATCGGGCTTCCAAAAAAGATAATTATCATGTTCCCCCCATGGAACAAATTCTTCAAGAGGTAGCAGGATCATAGATGTTCTCACTCTTGGATGGTTTTTTGGGGTATAACTAGGTCATGGTTGCTCCCAACGACCAACTCAAAACCACTTTTAGAACCCCTTGGGGCACTTTCGACTACAGGCGAATGCCTTTTGGGTTGATAAATGTCGGGGCTATGTTTCAGAGAAATATGGATATAGCTTTCAGAGGTTTGATGCATAAATCTTTCGTAGTTTATCTAGGTGATATTACTATATATTCTAAGAAGTGACATGAACATCGTTTTGTCCTAAAATGGGTTTTCGAACGTTTCAGGAAGTACAGGATCTCCCTCAATCCGAAAAAGTCTATTTTTGCAGTCACAGAAGGAAATCTTCTTGGATTCATTGTATCCAAAGAAGGTATGATAATTGACCCAGAACGTATCGATGTTATTTCAAAGATTGGCTTTCCCAGTTCACGCAAGGCCATGTAGTCCTTCCTAGTTAAGATAAAAAAATTCCACGGGTTTGTACCTAATTTTGCATAGATAGTTAAACCTCTGCATCAGTTAGTCAAGAAATATCTACAGTTTACTTGGTCACAGGAACAAAAAGATGCTTTTGTCAAAAATAGAAGGGTTATCGCTGAGGCTCTTGCTCTCATGTCCCCTGATAAATATTTCATTTGCTATACCTTTGCCACCGATTTATCTTATGCATCATTTTTGACACAGAAACATGACAGTGATGCAGAAATTCCAATTTCCTTCACAAGTTCAACATTCAAGGGAGCTTAATTGAATTACCCCCAAATTGATAAATAGGCTTATGCAGTTTACAAATCTGTGAAACATTACAGGCCTTATTTGTTGAAATCTAGAACTAAGGTAATTGTCCCATATACAACTATAAGAAATGTACTGATCCAGAAGGAATTGGGTGAGAAAAGGGCCCATTGGAAGACTTCTTTACAAGAATACAATTTGGAAATCAGGCCAGCTAAAATTGTGAAAGGGAAAGGCTTATGTTTTCTCATTGCTCAGTCGAATGACCCTGTATAGAACCAGACGGAGTGGGAGCAAGAGGAAGAACTCCCTATAGGTTTTGTCAATGCAATAGATACTCCGCCTTCTGAATGGTATGATCATATCAGGTTTTTTCTTAACAATGGGTTTTCTCCTGAAACCTTAGACTTCAAAAAATGCAGAGATTTAAGATTAAAGTGTACTCCTTACCAATTCATTGACGAAATTTTTTTTAGAAAAAAATATGATGGAGTATTCCTTAGGTGCTTGGAGAAGCCTGAAACTGATGGTATACTTTTTAAATTTCATGTAGGACCTACTGGAATCCATTTCTCAGGCGAAACCACGGCACACAAGATCCTCAGGGTGGGATATTACTGGCCTACATTGTTTAAAGATGCATATGCCTATGCAAGAAAGTGTGAACCATGTCAGAAATGTGCAGGGAAGTTCAAGAAACCTGCCTTTCCTATACAACTAGTGACGGTTCAATTCCCATTTTAGTAGTGGGGGTTTGACTTTGTTCATCCCATTAATCCTACTTCTTCTCTTCAACACAGGTATATTCTTACCGCCACTGATTATTTTACCAGATGGATAGAAGCAATTCCCCTGAAGCAATGCAATGCAAGCTTGGTAATATCTTTCCTAGACAATCAGATAGTTACAAGGTTTGGTACCCCTGGGTATCTCGTTTTTTATATTGCATCTTATTTCTCTTCAATTGACTTGACACAATATGCCCTTGAAACAGGGATTAAATTAAAATTCTCTTCCAATTATTACCCACAAGGTAATGGGCTTGCTCAATCTTCGAATAAGAACCTGATAAATATTCTTAAGAAGACAGTAGCCACTCATCACAGGGATTGGCACACACAACTCTATAACACCCTTTGGGAAGATTGGATCACTCCAAAAGCAACTATTGGCAATTCCCCTTATTATTTGGTTTATGGCAAAGAGGCCATTCTACCTTCCAACCTTGCCATCCCATCACTGCAATTGGCCCAATCTATTGATCAAGATGATTCTTATCCTCTTTAGCAGAGTATTGACACTTTGCTTAAACTGGAAGAAGATAGGGAGGTGGCTAAGAATAAGTTATATTATCATCAGCAAATGGTGAAGAGATGGTTTTACGAGAAATCTTCATCTGACAGGGAATTCTCAGTTGGGGATTTGGTATTAAGATGGGACAAACAGCATAAAGATAAGAACCAGTATACCAAATTCTAGCACCTTTGGCTGGGACCTTTTATTATTATAGAAAAGATAGGTCCCAGTACTATCAGATTGCAAACACTGGAGGGATTCGTGGACACCTACCAAGTGAATGTTTCACTGCTCAAAAAGTACTTTGTTTGAACAATTGGTGCTTTTGTACATAGGTCCGGTGTGTGTTTTATGCTTTATTTGCTTTGATTGTTTTCTTTCATTTTATTGATAACAAACTCCACACACTTGGGAACGGTTTAAAACCAGTTTTACTCAAAGATTATTTCAACTGAAGTTGTAGAATAGTATGGTAGTCTCAGTTTCTTTCAACTGATATCTGAATTTGTTTTGTAAAGAGTGCACAACCAATATATGCGAGACCTTGATTGACACCTTTTCATCTTGTTCATTATCTTTTACATGTTTTATCTATTTAATTGAGACATGGGGAATGGTTGAAATATTTTTATCTTATGTCTCATTGTCACAGCATATCATAATAATATGATTAGCTCTATCTGCTCTGGATCCTTTTACAATCACCTTGATAATAATGTTTTCTTAAAAAATCATAGATTACAAGGAGGGGGGTCTTATTTTAAGCCATCCCTTTAGGTTCATAGGTGTTTAGTGGAATGACATCTTCATATCAAGCCACCACACTTGGAAGATGACTTTCAGTTTTGCTGAGAGGTTGAAGATCCTATCACAGGTCGGTCCATTCATGATCTGCAAAACACTGGTGCGTAATGCTGCTATCATAAGGTTACCAAGCCTTAGCAGTGCCTTGTAGTCTACTATTTCAACAAAATATGTATTTTCTTTTATAAGATACTTGTTTTGTATAAGGATAGGGGGGTCTTATTACAAGCCATCCCTACCATGATCATGGGTTTAATTTGGACTGAAGCTATCATCATGTGGTCACCAAGCCATGATAGTTTCCTTCAGTGTCACAACTGAGGGACAAGGGGTCTCCTTATCAAGCCAGCTTAATCATTTTCTAAATTAGGCTTGTGAATGGCACTGCTGATATCTAATTACCAAGTCAAAGTAGTGGTCTTGTATCACCAAGGTCTTATGTGCAATAATTCTTGAATCAAAAAAAAAGGAAGAAGAAAAAAAAATATGTTTCTTAACCAAAAGAACTGTTGTATATAAAACCAATTAACAAACCTAAGTGATATGTAATTTGGATATCCATGAGCAGTTTTGAGTTTGTTTCAGATTTAACACAAGCTGATGTACATTGATTGCATAGTGGTATAGTATCTCTATTGTTTCTGATTTCTCCTTATCATATTTTCATCATCTTTAATATGATCATCAATGGGAATATATCAATCTTATGTTTTCTGCCTGTTGGTTGTCTCTTTTATAAATATTTTCTAAATATTTCATGTTCGAAAAGCAGTAGACTGATATATTTTATCTAACTGAAGTTTGCTTGTAGAGATTATTGGTTCTTCCCAACCAGTCACCATTTGTTGTGGCCACAACAGATCCCATGCTTCAGCTAAGCATGGGAGCCCCAATTTAAAAAAAAATAAACACAAAGGTATTTGGGTAAGTGTTCTTGTAAACATGAGATTTTGAACTTGGTTTCTATGATCTTAAACCTTCACCTTTGCTTGGATTAATTGTCAATTTTTTTCTCAAAACTTCTAAGTGTTTTGGTCGCAGAAAGATTCAAATTTTGAGTAGATTATCATCTATTTTCTGCCTTCCCGAAACCTGACATTTCGACACCCCGAAACCCGAAACCCGAAAGGTGCAGGTTGCGGGAGTTAGTCTTTAGTCTTTTGGTTTTGGTTTGCTCCTAAAACCCGCAACATGAAAGGTGCGGATTGTGGAAACCCATTGTTAATAATTTTGAGAAATCTTCATTCCGAAACCTGAAACCCGTAGTTCCATCTTTTAGATTTCAGATTTTTTGTTTCTCCATTTAGTTGCGTTGCGTGTTTGCGAAACCTGCAACCTACAATTTTCGGGTTGCGGTTTTCGGAAACCCATTTATATGTTTTGGTCCGGTTTTCATTCCCGAAACCCACAACTTTCGGATTGTGGATTTCGAGAATCATGACTAAATTTATGAATAAATATCCAAGACCCGATCCTGCATTCTGCATCGGTTAATCTTAGTTGTCATTTCACTTGATCTGGTGCATGAAATTCCATCATTCAAACTGACATTTTAATGCCTCATTTACGTTGTTCTTGCGACCAACTTTTGGTTGAAATTCTTACCTCACGATCACTTCTGAAAGATATGATTGCTTGATTAGATTGGTTTGTAATGACAGGTTTCATATGCAACTTCGAATCGTGTGAGATTCTCTTAAATTTGTACTTTGTTGTGATCCAATCTGGGCTAACACATGCTATGACATCGTTTCATTTCAGCTCAAATGATTGCAGTCTTAAATTCGTATGATTTTAATCATATCAGCTCATCATTTTCAATCATTATGAGTTTCCATAATTCTTCTTAAATATGGTTGCAAGTATGAAGCATTTAGTTCGTCGTATGTATGTGTTGGAAAAGTTTCCTATTTAATTTGAAATCTTTCTGTTTGACGATCTGATGAGTAACATGTAGACAGGTCATGAATCCTTTGATGAGTGTTATATGAAAGAAGAACTTCATGCTTTTCTATTTCCAGAACCTATGTCACCACCCTTTGATGCAGGTGCTCCTGATACCAGCAATGAAAGTGAAAAGGAAAATTCTGAAATTCTTCCCCTTTGCATACTGCTCTCTCAGAAGGACGAAGAGGAAATCGATGAACAACAACGTGAGAAAGATGACTCCATTATCCATGATTTTATAATCAATGAGGAACCTGATATTCCACCAGTTCCTGAGAAGCAAGACCCGTTGTCTTATTTTTTTGTTTTCGAAAACGTTATGGATCAATCATGGGATCCCGTGGCGATTCAACAGGAATATTTCCTTAAACGACTCTTTCCTATTGTCGACAACTAGTGGGCCGTTGTTCGAATTCCACAATTTTGTTCTGGGATTTTCCCAAAGCTAGAAAGATGATCCATATTTTAAAATGTATCTCAGGTTTTGAGGGAATCATTCAAGTCAAAAAAATTTAGATTATTTTGGTAGAATTCCCTAGATTAATGGCCCGATCCAATTTTGTAATTCCTATCCTTTGGGAATTCCTATTTTGTACTCTGTTGTAATTTCTTATTTAACGAGGAATGCTTCTCGATGCTAGGGGTTGGGAATTTTTAGTTTAGAAATCAGCAGGAGATGACTGGAGATACTTTGTCTTAGCAGAGATTTGTAATTTTGTTTACAGACTTCTTTAATACAGTAAAGTAATCCCTTGAATTATCTCTTGTCTATTGTTCAAGTTTTTTTGACGATGCGTGATTTATTACTTCAAATTGTCATCTATAGTGTGTGATCTTTCACAAGGAATTAATTTACATCGAGATTTGTTGTACTGATTTCTCTTTATGGTTGATCTGTGTGCGAAAATGATTAATTGAATTTCTATTAATTAAGATATTTTCTTTATTGATTTCTATAAGTGATCAACATTCAATATAATCATTGTTGATTTTTCAATTAACAAAGTGATTACAGGTTTATCTTGAACAGGCTTACATGCTTATATTATTGTCATTTAATTTTGATTAATTGATTATGATTTAAGTAAACAAGTAAATGCATCTTTACATTTCTGTTGAGGTTGGCAAGCATACTTGTTCTTTTTACATCAAGATTGATATGCACAACAACAAGTTTTTCCTTAGAATAGGTCTAACCTAGAGTAGATCCTTTCGTTCTAAATAGGTTAAGTTAGAACATTTCTAAGTCTTTCATACTTTTTTTCCTTAAGTGGAAGACCAATCCTTTGATCGAAACATCAACTCATAGAGTGCAAGCGGAGGCCAAATATCCGTGGGATATTTCCATACCAAACAGGCTGGGGATAGAACTTCCCTTGTGTAGGATCTTTCGAAGCCTTTCAGTATGGGTTTTCACCCTCTGTTGGGAGCCTTGGACCTTGCAATTACCCTGCACCCCCGAGGCCTCAACAAGACCTAGGAAATATTTATATATCCATCGAATTTAAGCAAGCAGCTCACACATACTGAGATAGAGAGATACAACTTTTTCCTTCTGCTATTGGAAACTACGTTGTTGAGCACACAAGAGATTCGATGAGGGGATAAGCTAACTAATGAGTTGCAGAGTAATATTTTCCTATACTATTGAGTGCAGAGAGTGTTTATACAAGTCTCATTTAATTGCTAAGTTTCAGAAAGATTGTCACATGCTTCTACATAGAATCTTCGTCCCGGTGGTTCAGTGAGTTGGCTTAGGGGTCCTAAAGCAAGTAAGACTTGGCTACTTTCAGGAGACAGTTGGGAGGAATGATATGCTTTGGGTGTTTGTCTACCTATACAAGTTCTGCATTACTTTTGTTATTATTTATCTTACTCTATATATTCTGAAAGAACGTTATTAGAAAAATTGTTAGGTTTCAATGTTGTCAATTGTTTATTTAAATATCAAAGTACTGAATTGATAAATTAATCTTCTTATATGATGGAAAGATTTATTTGAATAATTCCAGAATAATGAATATAATTCTTCTCTATATTTTTCCTTTCACTTTCTTGATGTACTCTAGTACAGAGAAGATTGTCTCAAGTAATAGATTAGAAAGATATCAATAATCTGATCGGAATGATTGATTGATCCTTTATTTTTATAATAGATGTGTTTACAAATAAAAGAATGTATGCTGAAATATTATACAGCAAACTTAAAAAGAAATAGGTTTTCATTCTTTGTAGTGTCCCTTTTTAATAATTTTATTAAAAGGACCAATTTTTCACTTTTTCCCCAATTTCGACCTTTGACTAGTCTTGATGCCTAGGTCCCAAATTTGCCCCAAATGATCCCAAATATTCTGAGAAGGTATGTGACTGATATTAGGACTTGAATATTTGTTTAATGGATTATTTTGGACCTTTAAAATACTTCTGCAAATCGTCTTTCAATTATGGCCAATGTAGGGAACTTTACTAGTAATTTCCCTTTAACTAGTATTGATCTTTGGGTCTCCAATTGGCTCCAAATGCCTCTAAATATTCAGTGAAGGTGTATGAATGATATTTTTACTTGATTAGGATGTTCATGGATGATTTTTTACCATCAAAATACTTCTGTAATTTTGTTTAATATTCTGGAAAAACTATGGAATTTAACTAGCAATTTGGGGTTCAAATCCCCCAGGGTAAGTACCAAAAATGACTCTCCAAATGCCTCCAAACTCACTTGAAATTCTGAACAGAGGTATGGATTTCTGAGGAACATTATTTAGGTCTCATGTGCACCATTAATCAATTATTAATTTTGTTCTACCCTTCTCCCAAACAACAACAAAAATCACTAGTTCGACCTTGGGGAAATAGCATGAAATCTTCTTCAAATAAAATAAAACTGAGCAAGATGGCTCCAAATGCTTAAGTGATGAAAATGAAACTTTTAATAATCATAGATGGAATTCCATACATCATAAATATATCATGTAAATATTCTTCCATTGGAAATCATCATCAATACATTGGCATACATCAATGTAGTGGGGGAATGGTCACTGTTTTCTCATTAATAATCCATTTTACATATAATAACTTGGTATTTCGACCTGAAAATTTTTGGAGATGAAGAAAAAGGGTACAAGATCTCACCAAAAATTCCCTCCCTCAAGGGTCAAGAATATTCCATCAAAACTGGAAATGGTAGAGAGAGTGTGTTGCACTAGAAGAAACCATGAGCTGCCCTATAGCTTACAACTGCAAATAAACACTCCATTAAAGCTTCAAATGAAAGTTCTGAGTGGCCTTTCCAATTACCAACTTGGATTGGAATCTTTCACCCTCGAAATTGGCTAAGGCAAGAAACTAGTCATCCACTAGCTCTCCCTCTTCACAAATGCAATTGCAAATTTCTCAAATGATCAAAAGCTGGTTTCATTCTTTGTTATTGACATTTATAAAATTCTAATGTCCTTCATGGTTCGAATTCATTCCAAGAGACACATTCCAACTCAATTTTGGAATAGATTACAAAGAACGCCACTTGTACAACAATTCCTAGTCTCCCACTTCCACCAAATCAAATGTGGAAGCATCTTAGCTTCCCTAACTCCCTTGAGCGCCATCTTGGAGGCTATTTTTAGCCCTGAGATGTTATAAATTTCATATGTCAGCCCTTGGGTCTGATTTGTGTTATAGGTGTCATAGCATCTTCATCATTGTTGTCATAGAGCTAGGGAATCTAGCCCAAGTGTCTCACTAGCTCCAAATTGCCGCTTCCTCTTCCATGGGAGTTATTCTTCCACTCCAATTCGACCTTACATGACTCATGCCAAGTATATTGACCTTCTAACTCAACCCAAAAACATTTTTCTTCTTATGGATTCGAAATGGCAAGAGTAGGATGCCATGTGGCATGGAAAATCTAGCTTGTGTGGGTCCCACATCCTCCATGTGTCTTCATGATCAATTTCCCCTTTTATTTTCTCTTGTATTTATTTATTTATCTCCTTTATTAAATATTTATTCCATGCTAATGTGCAAACATCATTTATTATCTTCCTTATGTCAAATATCAAAGCTCCCATCCTCAACCTAGGAAACTAGTAATTTTCCTCCTAGGTAATATTTTGACCATTAACATCAATTTGACAAACTCTCATGAATATGGTCATTGGGATTAGGCCCTTGTGACCCAATACCAAATTTGGGACATGACAAATACTCTCTTCCCAATATTGCTTTTCCTCAAGCAATTTCAAACATGGGTGTTGAAGAACATGCTTTCTGTATAATTCTTTGAAGTTGCCACTAAGTTGCCCAACTTTGAGCCTTTGAGATTCCATGAAAATTTTAGAGAGGAACCACCATGCTTGTTGTTGCACTAATATGATAAAAATCACTTTATTAAGTGGTAAATCCATATCCCATACTACTTGTTTCCCAAAAAAGATTGTGTTGTTGCAGCAACACCCCTCCCCAAAATTTTGTGCATGTTGGGGCCCCTCCTATATTTTTTGTAGAAAGTTTGCGTGAGAAGCCATCCCAGCCGTCAGCTCTGTTTTCAACATAAAATATTATTTCCCTGCTGGACTTCTCGCCATCAATCCTTCCATGATTCTCCCCAAAGAGCCAAAGATAACTCAGACTTTTCCCCAACGTTATGGGATAATTCGGTCTATCTCCCGGACTTCAAAGACAAACGTCCAACCTTTCCGAAAGAAGGACTGAAATGTTCTTCTTCAAAATCTGCGGAAGCCATTAAAGTTTAGTTCCCGAAACGCCGGAAGCTTTCGCTCAAGCCCTCCGCAACCGCAGAAAGGTTCCGGTTTTGCTCCCGAAATTGCGGGATTCATTCACGTTAAATCTCCCGAAAAGGACTTAGATTTTCTTCCGACTAGAAAACTGCGGGAACAAGGGACTTAGAGAACTTTTGTTTCAACCGTCCGCAACGGCGGGGGAATTCAGTGAACCCTTCCGAAACAGCGGAAGCCGCCGTGATGTCTCCCCGAAAGTAAACTCAGATTTTGGCCATAAACAGCGGAGGCCGCTAAAAAAAAATTTGCTTCCGAAACAGCGGAATCGTTCAACAAAACCACCCGAAACGGCGGAAGCCATTCTCATAGACCGCACGCCTAAGTCTTCCGAAGTAAAAGGACTTGGAAATTTTTTCGATCATTGTTTTTGCGGAACGGTTCAAGTTCCGAAACGACAAAACCTCCCGAAACGGCGGAGCCCTTTACTCAAGCCTTCCGCAACCGCGGAAAGGTTCCGGCTTGCCTCCCGAAATGGCGGGACTCATTCGCCTTAGTCTCCCGAAAAGCACTTAGAACTTTTTTCAACCGTCCGCGGAAAGATTGGAGTTTTCTTCCCGAAACGGCGGGGACAGTTCGTAAAACGCTCCGAAACAGCGGAAGGGATTAGGAAAGACGCCCGAAAAAGTCGGATTGGTTTGTTAAACTTGCGGAAGGTTTTGATGAAACCCTCCCGAAATGGCGGAAGCCATCCGCATAAGTCCCGCGGAGGAATTCACGTTTTCCTTCCGAAGATATGAAAGAACTTAGAATTTTTCGGAGAACTTCGGCGGAAGCCTTCAGCCTTTTGCTCCCGAAACCGCGGAAACCTTCGGACTACCCTCCCGAAATGACGGAACCAAACCACTTAAACCGCTCGAAAAAGGACTTCGGAACGATCCCGGGAAACTGCGCGGAAGAGTATAAGTTATCCTTCCGAAACGGCGGAAGCCATTCACAAAAGCTTTCCGAAACTAGCGGGAGCCTTCGCCAAACCCTCCCGAAAATCAACGAAACTTCGAATTTTTTGGTTCGCGGAAGCTTTCGAAAAAGCCTTCCGAAAAACATCGGGAGCATTCACTATATCGTTCCGAAAGGGCGGAAGCCTTGGCGTTACCCGTCCGCTACGCGGCGGTCTTTCGCGGAAGGCTTCGATTTTCCTTTCCGCAGTAAGCCCCGAAACGTCGGAAGCTTTCATCGAACCCTTCCGCAACGGCGGATATGATTCGCAAACTGGCCCCGCGAATGACGGTTGCATGAAAACCGAGATCATTTGACATGACCGCTGCGCGCGGTGAATTTAAACCTCATTCTAACCGCGCCACCTACCGAATTGAATGCTCACACGTGCCTTTTTTTTATATAATGCGGTAGGGGCTCGACCCAATACACCATTGTTTTTTGAATTCGCCAACGACGTGCGACGCCGTGCAAATCGCTCCAGCTCACCTCGCTCGTCCGTGCTCGCGGCCACCTCGCTCAAGCGATCCCCACGGTGCCAGGTAGGATTCTGACTTGGGATTTCGCCATTGGGTTGTCTTTGGTAGGAAAACATTGGGTTTTAGTGGGATTGTGACGGGCAACACACCCGTCAAGGGCTATGTTTTGCCCGTCAGATACAGTGAACGGAGTTTTCGCCATACAAAATCGCCATAGACCTTCGTTAAAACATTAACATTTTATTTCAATGGTGGTGGGTGCGGGCGGTTAATCATGTCCCATTTAAAAAAAAAAAAAAAAAACCCGGGCCGCGCCCCTCGTCTTGGGAGAATTTGTCGAAGCCCCATGGGCTTTCCATGTCCCCGGCCGTAAACCCGGACTTAAAACCCTGGGCCCTTCCATAAGCCTCAGCCCCTACACGCGAGCCGAAACCCGTGAACGTTGAAGCCACGCGAGCCCAAACCTGAAGCCATGGCCGCCCTAGCACTCCCCGTCAGCATATCCCCGGCGTCGTCACCTTCGCTCGGACTAAGGTATCCCGTAGTGACTCGGCGAGTGGCCGCGCGTGACGATAGCATTCAAAGCCCTCACCGAGTCAACCCGCGTCTCCCCGCCATCGACCTCTCCAACCGTAGCTATAACGAAAACATCTCCCTCCGCAAGGCGGAACCGGAAGCCAATTGCTTCCGCAAACCACCTATCGGTCCGAAAACCAGTGGCTTCCGCAACATAGCTTATCCCCTCGGGAGCATTGCAGACTCGTCTTTTAAGAGCTTCAAATGTTTCAATTTGTGTCTTATGTTGAAATAATGTTTTGCTTCCTAAATATTTGCTTCATTGACTTATCTCATTAAAACGATGTTGCTCTCTGCTAAAACTTTACAGCCTGTTGCTCAAATAATGACTTTGATATGGATGTTATCAGGGATAAATCAGGATGCCGAAAACCGGTAAGAAGAAGGCGAAGATGACAGAAAAGAAGCCTGCCCCTCCCAAGATTGAAACCTCGCTCCAGGACACTAGGTGCACTACTGGCGTCCCTCCAGAAATCAGATGGGGAGACATCTATAGAATGATCCGGGACCAAGAAATCCCAGATATGCTGCTAGAGGAAACACCAATCTATCTTAACATCAGAGCCGCAGGCATAACTAGGGCCGCTACCCGCCCTGAGTTGTTCCCCTGTGCTGAAGTGATCGAGTGGATACTCCAACATGCAGATGCTGAAGGGAGAGTGATAAACGATAGTGGGAAAATGGCTATCGCCTCGTTTCAACCCGCGTATATTGCGGCAGCCTACAGATTTCCCCGTGTCCAACAAGCTCTGACTGACGAATGGTTGGGCCAAATGGATAACGTCGAGATGGCCAAGAAGCTATTGAGGGGAGGGAAGCATTTGAGGAAGAAGGGAAATGATGAATATGACGTGCAGAACCTTAGAGCTCCTTTCAAATTGATCGCTTTAATGCTGTGCAGAATCTTCGGCATGCCCGATGGCACAGTATACAAGATTCAGTGGGTCCCTATCATTCACTATGTGGCATTTCAGGGGACAGTGTTTGACTGGGCCACTATCTTGTCAGATAGTCTGGCCTCAATGATAAGTGCTGCTAAGCCCGGGCTGGCCTTGAAGAAGGCTGAATTCTTCATGTCTTCATACCTGATAGATTGTATCTTGGCCAAGATAGAGTTCCCCAAATTGGGGTGTGCATGGGATAGGGCCACCACCCCGGTCTACGTCGCATTCAAGATGTTGTGGGCTCAGAACTACAAGCCCAGCTACAAACTCATCTGTGAGGGGTTCATCATGCCCCTATACGAGAAAATGTTCAAGGAAGAACCAAATTGCCTGTCACAAAATGCTTTGGAAGTCCTTGGGGATTATGGGGACTTTTACTTTTCAGAACAAGGTACCTACCTGAGAATGTTCGGAGGGACTAAGCCGCCATACATATTGCCGCAGTATGCCACAGACTATGTGGTGCTCAAGGAAGCAGTAAGACAACTCTTCTTGGATGGGATTGGAGCATTCCTCCACAAGCTACACAAGGCTTCCTTTCCCCCCTTACCTTTCTGCATAGGTGCTTACAAGTTTTCAGGGGTGGCCTCTGCCGACGAATTTGTTCAAGAGTTGAAGGCCTTCCACTTCGGTGAGGTCATCTTCCACAGGAACGACAGAAAGGGTAAAGTGGCCGAGCATTGCAAGGGGAACTATGCTAACTTCGAATACTCCCACTACCCCGATGCCGAGGAGGAAGCATTCAGAGGCATCAGCAACATGACTGAGCTACGGATCTGTCGCCAAGGTACTGGAGCGAGCTCTAGTTCAACCAAAGCCCAGAAGACCATCCAGCAAAAGGAGAAAGAAGCCAAGGATGCCCGAGCTCAGGAAGAGCTCAGATTAAGAGAAGAGGCAAGGTTACAAAAGGAAGCCGAGGAAGCAAGAAAGCAACAAGACGCTGAAAATGAAAGACTGGGGAAGGAGGCTGAAGAAGCCCAAAAGCAGAAAGAAGCATAGACTGAGCAAGCTGAAGCAAGGAAGAAGGCTGAGGAAGAATTGAAGGCAAGGGAAGATACCGAGGTAGGTGGGTCCGGTGTACAAGACATGGAGATAGACACCTCTCAAGCAGGTGGCTCTGGTACCCAAAAGGAAGGAGCAGACCCCGCTCAGGAAGTCCGAACCCCACCTATGGAAGAAGACATAGACATCATAAACCGACCAATTGTCCCATACACTCCATCTGGGAAGCGTACGGTGTCCAAATGGAATGAGTTTGTCTATGACAAGAAAAGGAAAACAATGGTCCTCCAATCAGAAGAGAGGATTAAAAGTCCCTTCCATGATGACATAGTTACCCACCGAGAGGTCGCTGTCATGCAGAACAGAGATGCAGATCCCATCGCCATGGCATCCGCAGTTATAGCAACAACACAGGCATCATTTGCCAATGTAGGGGTTATAGTCAAAGAAAATATAATGACAAAGAAGAGAGCACGCACCCTGCAACAAAATGTGGCTAATGAGCAAGCCCAAAGGGACCTGGCAGTAAACAAATATAATTGCTTGTACGCTGAGCATAGGGAGCTGTCAAACAAGTACAGTCACCTGGAGGAGGAAAAGGACCAGCTAGCACTCCAGATAATGATTGCAGAAGCGGAGAAGAATGGAGCAGAAGAAAAGGCTTCCCAGTTAGAAGCAGACAAGCAGACATTAGCTGAGCGTTTAGAACAAGCGGAGAGCAGAACCTTGGACATGTCACCCTTCCACGAGCTGTCATGCAATATCCTGCAGCAAGTGTATGGCTCTCAAGAGCTAATCACTGACGAGGTATGCAAACTCAAGGCCATGATGGGTAGGCTAAAAGAGGTCAATACGGAAGCCCACAGGCTCAAAGCTAAGAATACCCGTGTCAAGGCAAATGTCATAAGTCAGATGGCATGGAGGGAAGGGAAAGGAGGTTTCCCCCCGCATCTTCCTTTTAAGGCCATGGAAGATTTTAATGAAGATATAGCCTTGTTGGAGTTTGGTAGGAACTGTGCCAATAAGCTAATGGCCAGTGTGCAGAGGACAACAGATAGAATCAACAACCTATACCAAAAGCTCAAAGGAGTCCATGACAACTGCATATTGAGTTTCCCTCAGACCCTAGAAGAATTCCCGGAAAAGGAGCAGCGGTTGTCTCAACTGAAAGAAGAGCTAGGCGTCCAGATGGAGTATGTGAAAAGCATTGATGTCCTGGCCATGAATGATCTCCAACATTACATCGGTTCATCAACACTTCACAATCATCTGCTGAAGGAAACATATCAAGTTGCTGAAGCAGAAGTACAAAGCATTAAAATAGAGCTCGGGAAGAATGTAACTTCTCAGAAAATCTTGTTTCCTGCTGCAGCAAACATAATCATCAGGGACACAGGTGTGTGGCACAGCTACATAGAAGAGGAGGTCAGGAAAGCTGCAGCAACAGCAGGAGCAGCATCAGCAGGGGATTCGAGGGCCTCTTCCTAGGCAGCATCAGTGACCATCAACTTGGGCGACCCTGTGCCAGCAGAAGCTCGCGCACAGGAATGAAGAGGCTGAATTCAGTGAGCCACTCTCTGCAGCCAAACACGTGCCTAGCAGGGAAAGTTTTGATGTTAACAAATTTTCTGTTACGTATATTTTGAATATGTAAGGCGTAAGCCATGGGACAGCTGTCCCTATTTTTTGTCATAATATTTTTGTAAAGGAAGTGGCCATTTTTGGTGATCGATTATAGTAGAAATCCCTGTAAATGACAGGTGGAACGTGCTAGGTGTCAGCCCAAAGGGAAAAGTTGTAGCTATAAATAGCATCTAGGAAAGATTAGAAAGGACTTTTGGCAGGGAATGAAATTTTGGCAAACGATATGAGCTATCTTGTATCGGGTCTGTAAATTGATTTTTCTAATAGAAGCCACGGGAGATGGACGTTTTGCATGGAATGTTGGATTGCTGTATATTGGACTATTCTAATGACTGCGGTCCTGTACTGTGAGATCATTCTTATCATCCGAACTACTTCTTTGTATTAATGATTTTGCCCCTTACTGTGCATACGAATTTTTCCCATTTTCATGGACAATGGATGCGTTTCATATTAAATCAGGAGCTACCTGCTGATGCTTTTATCATTGATGTAGATTTCTCTTCTAGATCGAATGGCTAACTGTTCTTTCTTCAGGATAATTTGTATGGCTCATTGTTCATGCCTTTAAATTGCTCCTTGCAGGGATCTTTTAGTTTAATTCCAGTTTCGTTGCATCTAGATCTGTTTCTTTATTCTTGTTACGTAGATCAAATAATTTTGCTTTCTTCTGTTCGTGAGCAATAGATGCGTTCTTTAAGTTTCATTTTAGATCTGTTTCCTTATTCTTTAGCTTTCCTCTGTTTTCTAAGCAATAGATGCGTTCCATGTTGAATGAGAGGCTACCTTCTCAAGATCCTCATCTTGCTGTAGCTTTGACCGTGAGAAATAATAGCTATCTGTTCTTTGTTTACGATATCTGTTACAGCTGATTGCTCTCCCCTTAAGCGTGTTCCCCTGCAGGGATAGATAGGTCTGTTCTAGTTTTAAGTTTAGATCTGTCTTAATTGCATTTAGATTAAGTATAGTTTAGGCACTTGCATCTCATATAAAAGACATAAAAAAAAAAAACCCGAAAGAAAGGTGGATCGGGCCATAACCGGTAGAATCGGATTTAAAGTCCAAAACCACGGTTGCCGGAACCGCTAACCGGACGGATTCCCTACACCAAACGGGAGATAGTCTAATTGGGACCGTCTCTCGGGGAGAATCCCTTTCTGATTGATGCTACGATATCCGAGGCATCAACAGTTTTTGGCGCTAGAAGGAGGGCCTGAAGTGCATGGCTGATAGAGGAAAATCTTCCACGGTCATAGATAACACTGAAAACCCGCTTGAAGAAAACTTTTCAAACAGCCCAGATCTTGGATTAACGGATCAAGAACGCCTCATTTCTGACCCTGAGCCGCAGGAAGCCTTGTACGCTGTTCCTTTTGCCGAAATAGAGGATTTGAGAAGACATACCAGATCCTACGTTAGACAGCTAGGTGGTCTAAACGCTGTCAACTTCCTCCCTAAGAAAACTACACCCAGAAAGGAGCCGCAATACATCCGTGATTCAATCCTCGTTCAGAGTTTTGAAGAACTGGTAAATCTGACGTTGGAAGAAATCTCCGGCACTCTTAACAAGACAGACCAAGAAAATCCTGAAGAAATTACCACTCCCGAAAGTACTCCACGAGTTTCACCCTACAACTCTCCTCCGGGGTCTCCGCATCCAAACCCAAACATGGCAGTACCTGCTTGGAGAGCAAGGGGAGCGCTAAACTTAGCTGGACCATTCCATAATCTCCCTAAAAACCCAGAAAAGGTCTTGCCTAAATACGATCCAGGGAAAGCCATTTCGGCAGAAGATCACCTCAAGAGTTTTTACTTGGCTCTGAACCTTTTGAACGTACAACATGAAGACGTGGTCTGCAGGTTGTTTCCATATACATTCGAGCCAAAAGTATCATCATGGTACTTTAGCTTACAGCCCAGCTCAATCTCTAGTTGGGATGAATTCGAAAAATGTTTTCTAAAGAAGTACGGAAGCCAAAAGACCGTGGCCACACTCATGAAAGAACTCCTATCCATGAGGATGGAAAAGAAAGAAAAGGTCCAAGATTTCAATCAAAGATTCACTACGCTGTTGAATAACTTCAGTCAAGCTAATAAACCAGCCGAGGAATCTCTAATTGAATACTATACAACCGCTCTTGATGGACCTATAGCGATGTTCGTGAAGAGGTCCAAGAAAGCTACCCTAATAGAGAACTTTGAGGAAGCTAGAAAGATAGAAGAAGAGGCTGATAGCATTGCCAAACATGCCTTAGATGTAGAACCAAAACCAGCAGCTAGCAAGAAACCTTTGCTGCTCACTAGAAGTAAAGATGAGCCATCTACGGACATGGAAAACGTAGTCAAAATGATGCAGAAACTATCTAACAAGATCGTAGATCTCGAGAAAGACAAGGCTGCCAGTACATCTAGGAAACCTTTCAAGCCATTCTATAGAAGAAGGGAAGACAGGGAACAGGCTCATCCACCAATGAACGCTGCCCCTGTTTTAAACTTGAATGAGATAGGGATGGAGAATTTCTGCACTTTTCACCAAGAACCACATTCGGAAAAAAGATGCCCGCAATGGATCAATTCCATGAGCTTAGTCATGAACCAAATGTTAGACTCTCAGATCCCAGATCAGGATGATCCTCCGGAAGAGTCAAGCCCTGAGTTAGAGGAACCAACCCCAGACACTACTATGGTGTTGTGGGATTGGGTACCTATGACTGAATTAGTAGAAGAAGATCATGTAGACAGCTCTCCCTCTACCATAAATGTTGCCACTCGCAGCAAGGGCCCGATTGCGGATCCTGTCCCTGTCACCTCTTCCCATAAGCCTAAGATTTCGAAAGATCCGCCTAGGAGGCATATACCAATCATCCCACCTCAGCCCAAAGTAAACCAAACAGCTGCCAAACAGCCAAGCGCTGACAACACAGTTCAGCCGCCTAAGGTCACCATGAACAAAACATATCAGCCTACTCGAGTTGGAAATGAAGCTGATATAGGGTATGATATCATCGAAGATATCAAGAAAGTTAAAGCAAACGTATCAATATTTGACATGTGTAGCTTGCCCCATCAACGAGACAAACTACTGCACATTTTACAACCAAAACCCAGCACTACATTAACAGATTCTCAAGACAATCCTGAAATTAATGAGGCTAGCATTGGTGGGAAATCCAAATCCCAAACATTGCCATTCTTGTTGACATTTGAAATTTTTAATCACAATGTTCATAACTGTTTGGTAGACTCTGGAGCTTCTTCAAACGTTATGCCACTGTCAATTTGTAAGAAAATCAACGGGCAACCCGTGCCATCCCCAGCTCAAATTATCCAATTAGATAGGACTGCTGTTAAAGTAATTGGTGAGATGAAAGATGTTCTAATTAGACTGTCAGCTGATCCTAGAGTCTGCCAATTTATTGACATAATGGTGGTCGACATTCCTGAAGCGTATGGGCTGATTTTGAGTAGAGATTGGTCTACCAAGTTGAGTGGCTACTTCGCTACCGATTGGTCTCATCTATGGCTGCCTTATCAGAACAGGCAGAATCAGATTAAAGTTCTTAGGGAACCTCATATGAAACAAAACGTAACCCAGCTAGAAGAAAAGAATGAGGCTGTAACTTTCTCTTCCTCGGTCCTGGGGAATTACTTCTTAGAAATGGATCCGGGTAACTATCAATCTGAAATCGTTAGCCATGAATCAGATAAACAGTCCGATCTCCTTCATTTCTCTCGGACTGATGATGTTGATTGTAACATAGTCAATTTAGTTGCTGACATAGACCACAAAGAAACTAACCCAGCTGAACCTGAAGATATCTTTTGGACATTATACTTTGATGGCTCTAAAACTCTGGAAGGATCCGGAGCCGGTTGTGTTCTAATGGATCCAAAAAGAAACAAGTATTTTTTGTCTTGTAGACTAGAATTCGATTGTACTAATAATGCCACTGAATATGAAGCTTTGGTACATGGCTTAAAGAAGGCCATTGGCTTAAATGTTAAGTACCTGAAGGTTTTTGGTGATTCCGAGATAGTTGTTAGACAGGTAAGGGACACCATCCATTGTCTCTCACCGCACTTGAAAGGTTACCAGGCTGAGGTATGGGATTTAATCATGTATTTTGACGCTTTCAATATAAAATCAATTCCTAGATTGCAAAATTCTGCTGCTGATTTGTTAGCAACATCTGCTTCTAGATTGGTGCCGTCAAATAATAAATGCTCAATTGAATTGATTTTCAGGCCTTCCATTCCCGATAACATCACGAACTTCAGAATCTTTGATGATGATGAGCAAATTATCAGCTTCCTGACAAACGAAGACAGTTTTCAAGGAGCTGCAATAGATGAGGAAGAACATGATGCTGATTTGATGAAGAAGGAAGAGGAAAAAGGAAATTTCATGCCAAAGGGGGTAAGGTCCCTCGAAATGCTTTTTGATCTTCAAAATAAGTTCAAAAGACCAGCTAATACCAAAACTAACAGCTCATCAATGCAACATGAGTTGGTTAATTTGGGCACCGAGGCAGAACCGAAATTTTTCAATCTTGGCAAATGTCGTTCACCAGGAGAAAGAGACAGGTTCATTAAATTGTTTAAACAGTACAAGGATGTTTTTGCATGGACCTATGAAGATCTGAAAACATATGACGTCCGCATCATTCAGCATGTTATACCAATGAAAGCGGGTGTCAAGCCATTTCAGCAGCAGTTGAGAAGGATGCACCCCACTATAGAACCGCTGATCCAAAAGGAATTAAAGAAGCTCCTGGACGCTAAGATAATCTTCAAAGTTCGACATTCCGAATGGGTTGCAAATTTGGTGCCCGTAAGGAAGAAATCGGGAGAGATTAGGCTGTGTGTAGACTTCAGAAATTTAAACAAAGCCTCAGATAAAGACAACTACCCCGTACCCTCAATGGAGCAAATCCTCCAAATGGTGTCAGGATCCGAATTGTTTTCTCTCCTCGATGGTTTCTCAGGCTATAACCAAGTGCTAGTCGCTGAAGAAGATCGTCTCAAGACCACTTTCAGGACTAAGTGGGGATCTTTCGCCTACAGAAGGATGCCATTTGGTTTGATAAACGCAGGAGCCACATTCCAAAGGGCGATGGATATTGCCTTCCGAGGATTGGGTGGGCAATGTGTTGTTGTTTACTTAGATGATGTGACGGTCTTTCCGAAGAAAAGGGAAGATCATGTTGTTCATCTGAGGAACATCTTTGATCGTTGCCGGAAGTATGGTATTTCCTTGAATCCCAAGAAGAGCGTGTTTGCTGTACCCGAAGGTAAGCTCTTAGGTCATATCATTTCCAAAGGGGGAGTGTCAATCGACCAAGAAAGAGTCCAAGCTATTAATAAGATTCCAATGCCTCACAACAAAAAATCTATGCAGTCTTTTATGGGCACCATCAATTTTGTCCGCATATTTGTTCCGGATTTCGCACAAATCGTTAAGCCGTTACAGCAGATGGTTAAACAAAGCATACAGTTCAAGTGGACAGATTTGGAGAAGGACGCATTTAGAGATATCAAGGCAGCGGTAGCTAAAGCTCCTTCCTTAAGAAGTCCAGATTTTGATAAAGATTTCATCTTGTATACCTTCGCTTCGGATGATTCTCTCGCGGCCGTACTCACGCAAAAGGTGGAGCTAGGGGATGAATACCCAATTTCGTTTATGAGCACTGGTCTGCAGGGGGCCGAGCTGAACTATCCCGTGGTGGACAAGCACGCTTATGCGGTCTTCAAAGCAGTCAAGCAGTTTAGGCCATACATTTTGAAGAACAGAACTAAAGTCATAGTTCCCCATCCAGCTGTTAGATCCCTTTTCGTTCAAAAGGAATTGGGAGAGAGGAGAGGGAACTGGGTCACAGCTCTGCAGGAGTATGATTTGGAATTTAAACCGGCTACAATCATCAAAGGACAAGGTCTATGCAAGTTATTGGCGGGAAACTCGACTGATGAAGAGCACCATTGGAGAAATGAGGCCGAGCTCAATTCAGTTGAGGTATGCCATATCTTCACAGCTCCCCAGTCATGGTATAGGGATCTAGTGCACTATTTACAGCAGGGATATCTACCCGAACACTGGAATTCTAAACAAAGAAGGGCACTCCGCTTGAAATCGGCACCCTATCAGATCATTGATGGGATCCTTTTCAGGAAGAATTATGATGGAGTCCTTCTTAGATGTTTGGAGAAGGAAGATGCAAACAAAGTTGTAAAAGAATTGCATGATGGCCCCGCAGGTGGCCATTATTCAGGAGAGACGACAACACACAAGATATTGAGAGCTGGTTATTATTGGCCCACTTTGTTCCGAGATGCCCACACATACGCACGGAACTGTGATGTATGTCAAAGAAGCGCTGGGAAGTTACCTAAGGCCGCAGGCCCATTGCAGCCGGTCATCATCTCTGAGCCTTTTGAGCAATGGGGCATAGATGTTATCGGAGAAATAAATCCAAATTCTTCATTGCAACACCGATACATTCTGACGGCTACCGATTACTTCACCAGGTGGACGGAGGCCATCCCGTTGCGCAAGATCAATGAAGACGCAGTCATCAGCTTCCTGAAAGAGAACATCATAACCAGGTTTGGGGTTCCAATTTCCCTTGTTTTTGATAATGCTACTTATTTTTCATCTTGCAAGATAAATGAATTTGTTTATGAATGGGGAATTAAGTTGCATTATTCAACCAACTACTACCCTCAGGGAAACGGATTAGCTGAATCATCAAACAAAAATCTGATTCGAATCCTCAAGAAAACTGTGATAGAAAACCAAAGAAGTTGGCATGTGGCTCTCCCAAACGCCTTATGGGCAGATAGAGTAACCCTGAAGAATGCTTTAGGTGTCTCCCCTTTCACTCTCGTCTATGGCAAGGAAGCCATACTTCCCCCAAACATCTTACTGCCATCCTTGCAATTGTCCCAAGCCTCTCGGGGTTCTGGTAACCAAGCCCTGCAATCCAGAATCAACACCCTGCTTCAACTGGAAGAAGCCCGACACAAAGCTAAAGATCGATTCCATCAACACCAGGACATAGTTAAGAGATGGTTCGATAAGAGGAAATCCGGCAAGAGGGATTTTGAAGTCGGGGACTTAGTCCTGAAATGGGACCATAATCATGAGGGCAAAGGAATGCATACGAAATTTCAACATCTATGGGTAGGCCCGTACCAAATCTCTGCAAAATTAGGCCCATCCACTTATAAATTGACAAATCTCGAGGGAGAGGAGGTAGCCCTTCCTCTCAATGGCCTCGCTCTGAAACAATACTTCGCATAGTCTCCTCGAGACTTCCTGTACATAAATAAAATTGTCTTTTCGCTTTCGCTTTTAGCTGTTTTATTTTTCGGCCATGTTGTTTCTTCCTTTGTTGAACGTTTCGACAAGTTTTGTTTGCTGAAGGCCCCCCGTGTTGTTGAGTTTCCCGTTGAAAATAGCTCTCCCAAAGAAAACTTGCAACCCATGAGTCTGGAACCCTGCTCACTAAACCCGGTCTGCTGTGCTCTCGCTGAAACGTTCAAAAAGGGGGGAAACCTACCCTGCTAGTCACACTAATCCTGTTTAATAGCAGAGACCCATGGCCATCTTCACTACTATCGTTAGGCTCCACCCACTCTCACACTTTAAAGGCATCTCAAGAAGGTCACCTAAGTTGGACCCATGGAAAGTGGCACCTCTCGAGGACATGGGGTATTGAAATGACTCCATGCTGCAGATTTAAAAGCCAAAATGGCCTACGTTCAAGAGTCTGTTTTCCAGGGATTCTCGCCTCAATTAAAGCATGGCTGAGACAAAAGCAAAAAAGACATGTAAAATCAAGAAGGCTGTCCAAAAGGCCCAGCTCAAAATGGGTTCCTCTCCGTCCGTGAAGTTTGATCAAATCAATAAAATCTCTAACTCACACAAAAGGACAGTATGGATTGAGGAGCCCAAATCAAAGATCATGCCCAAAAGAAAATATCCCTGGAAGGCTCAAACAGCTAAGCTGTCCAAAGTACAAGCATCCCAAAGGATGCCAGCAGCATGGGAATGAGGAACAAGAACAATAATGTCCATGAGAAAGTGTTGCAAATCCTGTGGAGTCCGACAGTAGTGACCATTTGAGGGATGACCCTCCTAAAATGAATCTCATATGCTGGCCCTCTGAGAGTGGTGAAGATGCCTCGGTCAAAGCTCCCCTTTCCCCAATGGCTAGCAGGAAAAGTGCTCCTTTCCCCGCATGAGTCTAAAATGCTCAGCTGAGTAGTGCACCCGAGATGGATGTTTTAATAAGGTTCCGGACCATGTAAGGTTTTTTTTTTCAGAGATCTGTGTTCACCAGCGACTCGCCATTGTTGTTGCAGCAACACCCCTCCCCAAAATTTTGTGCATGTTGGGGCCCCTCCTATATTTTTTGTAGAAAGTTTGCGTGAGAAGCCATCCCAGCCGTCAGCTTTGTTTTCAACATAAAATCTTATCTCCCTGCTGGACTTCTCGCCATCAATCCTTCCATGATTCTCCCCAAAGAGCCAAAGATAACACAGACTTTTCCCCAACGTTCTGGGATAATTCGGTCTATCTCCCGGACTTCAAAGACAAACGTCCAACCTTTCCGAAAGAAGGACTGAAATGTTCTTCTTCAAAATCTGCGGAAGCCATTAAAGTTTAGTTCCCGAAACGCCGGAAGCTTTCGCTCAAGCCCTCCGCAACCGCGGAAAGGTTCCGGTTTTGCTCCCGAAATTGCGGGATTCATTCACGTTAAATCTCCCGAAAAGGACTTAGATTTTCTTCCGACTAGAAAACTGCGGGAACAAGGGACTTAGAGAACTTTTGTTTCAACCGTCCGCAACGGCGGGGGAATTCAGTGAACCCTTCCGAAACAGCGGAAGCCGCCGTGATGTCTCCCCGAAAGTAAACTCATATTTTGGCCATAAACAGAGGAGGCCGCTAAAAAAAAATTTGCTTCCGAAACAGCGGAATCGTTCAACAAAACCACCCGAAACGGCGGAAGCCATTCTCATAGACCGCACGCCTAAGTCTTCCGAAGTAAAAGGACTTGGAAATTTTTTCGATCATTGTTTTTGCGGAACGGTTCAAGTTCCGAAACGACAAAACCTCCCGAAACGGCGGAGCCCTTTACTCAAGCCTTCCGCAACCGCGGAAAGGTTCCGGCTTGCCTCCCGAAATGGCGGGACTCATTCGCCTTAGTCTCCCGAAAAGCACTTAGAACTTTTTTCAACCGTCCGCGGAGAGATTGGAGTTTTCTTCCCGAAACGGTGGGGACAGTTCGTAAAACGCTCCGAAACAGCGGAAGGGATTAGGAAAGACGCCCGAAAAAGTCGGATTGGTTTGTTAAACTTGCGGAAGGTTTTGATGAAACCCTCCCGAAACGGCGGAAGCCATCCGCATAAGTCCCGCGGAGGAATTCACGTTTTCCTTCCGAAGATATGAAAGAACTTAGAATTTTTCAGAGAACTTCGGCAGAAGCCTTCAGCCTTTTGCTCCCGAAACCGCGGAAGCCTTCGGACTACCCTCCCGAAACGGCGGAACCAAACCACTTAAACCGCTCGAAAAAGGACTTCGGAACGATCCCGGGAAACTGCGCGGAAGAGTATAAGTTCTCCTTCCGAAACGGCGGAAGCCATTCACAAAAGCTTTCCGAAACTAGCGGGAGCCTTCGCCAAACCCTCCCGAAAATCAACGAAACTTCGAATTTTTTGGTTCGCGGAAGCTTTCGAAAAAGCCTTCCGAAAAACATCGGGAGCATTCACTATATCGTTCCGAAAGGGCGGAAGCCTTGGCGTTACCCGTCCGCTACGCGGCGGTCTTTCGCGGAAGGCTTCGATTTTCCTTTCCGTAGTAAGCCCCGAAACGTCGGAAGCTTTCATCGAACCCTTCCGCAACGGCGGATATGATTCGCAAACTGGCCCCGCGAATGACGGTTGCACGAAAACCGAGATCGTTTGACATGACCGCTGCGCGCGGCGAATTTAAACCTCGTTCTAACCGCGCCACCTACCGAATTGAATGCTCACACGTGCCTTTTTTTTATATAATGCGGTAGGGGCTCGACCCAATACACCATTGTTTTTTGAATTCGCCAACGACGTGCGACGCCGTGCAAATCGCTCCAGCTCACCTCGCTCGTCCGTGCTCGCGGCCACCTCGCTCAAGCGATCCCCACGGTGCCAGGTAGGATTCTGACTTGGGATTTCGCCATTGGGTTGTCTTTGGTAGGAAAACATTGGGTTTTAGTGGGATTGTGACGGGAAACACACCCGTCAAGGGCTATGTTTTTCCCGTCAGATACAGTGAACGGAGTTTTCGCCATACAAAATCGCCATAGACCTTCGTTAAAACATTAACATTTTATTTCAATGGTGGTGGGTGCGGGCGGCTAATCATGTCCCATTTTAAAAAAAAAAAAAAAACCCGGGCCGCGCCCCTCGTCTTGGGAGAATTTGTCGAAGCCCCATGGGCTTTCCATGTCGCCGGCCGTAAACCCGGACTTAAAACCCTGGGCCCTTCCATAAGCCTCAGCCCCTACACGCGAGCCAAAACCCGTGAACGTTGAAGCCATGCGAGCCGAAACCTGAAGCCATGGCCGCCCTAGCACTCCCCGTCAGCATATCCCCGGCGCCGTCACCTTCGCTCGGACTAAGGTATCCCGTAGTGACTCGGCGAGTGGCCGCGCGTGACGATAGCATTCAAAGCCCTCACCGAGTCAACCCACGTCTCCCCGACATCGACCTCTCCAACCGCAGCTATAACGAAAACATCTCCCTCCGCAAGGCGAAACCGGAAGCCAATTGCTTCCGCAAACCACCTATCGGTCCGAAAACCAGTGGCTTCCGCAACATAGCTTATCCCCTCGGGAGCATTGCAGACTCGTCTTTTAAGAGCTTCAAATGTTTCAATTTGTGTCTTATGTTGAAATAATGTTTTGCTTCCTAAATATTTGCTTCATTGACTTATCTCATTAAAACGATGTTGCTCTCTGCTAAAAGTTTACAGCCTGTTGCTCAAATAATGACTTTGATATGGATGTTATCAGGGATAAATCAGGATGCCGAAAACCGGTAAGAAGAAGGCGAAGATGACAGAAAAGAAGCCTGCCCCTCCCAAGATTGAAACCTCGCTCTAGGACACTAGGTGCACTACTGGCGTCCCTCCAAAAATCAGATGGGGAGACATCTACAGAATGATCCGGGACCAAGAAATCCCAGATATGCTGCTAGAGGAAACACCAATCTATCTTAACATCAGAGCCTCAGGCATAACTAGGGCCGCTACCCGCCCTGAGCTGTTCCCCTATGCTGAAGTGATCGAGTGGATACTCCAACATGCAGATGCTGAAGGGAGAGTGATAAACGATAGCGGGAAAATGGCTATCGCCTCGTTTCAACCCGCGTATATTGCGGCAGCCTACAGATTTCCCCGTGTCCAACAAGCTCTGACTGACGAATGGTTGGGCCAAATGGATAACGTCGAGATGGCCAAGAAGCTATTGAGGGGAGGGAAGCATTTGAGGAAGAAGGGAAATGATGAATATGACGTGCAGAACCTGAGAGCTCCTTTCAGATTGATCGCTTTAATGCTGTGCAGAATCTTCGGCATGCCCGATGGCACAGTATACAAGATTCAGTGGGTCCCTATCATTCACTATGTGGCATTTCAGGGGACAGTGTTTGACTGGGCCACTATCTTGTCAGATAGTCTGGCCTCAATGATAAGTGCTGCTAAGCCCGGGCTGGCCTTGAAGAAGGCTGAATTCTTCATGTCTTCATACCTGATAGATTGTATCTTGGCCAAGATAGAGTTCCCCAAATTGGGGTGTGCATGGGATAGGGCCACCACCCCGGTCTACGTCGCATTCAAGATGTTGTGGGCTCAGAACTACAAGCCCAGCTACAAACTCATCTGTGAGGGGTTCATCATGCCCCTATACGAGAAAATGTTCAAGGAAGAACCAAATTGCCTGTCACAAAATGCTTTGGAAGTCCTTGGGGATTATGGGGACTTTTACTTTTCAGAACAAGGTACCTACCTGAGAATGTTCGGAGGGACTAAGCCCCCATACATATTGCCGCAGTATGCCACAGACTATGTGGTGCTCAAGGAAGCAGTAAGACAACTCTTCTTGGATGGGATTGGAGCATTCCTCCACAAGCTACACAAGGCTTCCTTTCCCCCCTTACCTTTCTGCATAGGTGCTTACAAGTTTTCAGGGGTGGCCTCTGCCGACGAATTTGTTCAAGAGTTGAAGGCCTTCCACTTCGGTGAGGTCATCTTCCACAGGAACGACAGAAAGGGTAAAGTGGCCGAGCATTGCAAGGGGAACTATGCTAACTTCGAATACTCCCACTACCCCGATGCCGAGGAGGAAGCATTCAGAGGCATCAGCAACATGACTGAGCTACGGATCTGTCGCCAAGGTACTGGAGCGAGCTCTAGTTCAACCAAAGCCCAGAAGACCATCCAGCAAAAGGAGAAAGAAGCCAAGGATGCCCGAGCTCAGGAAGAGCTCAGATTAAGAGAAGAGGCAAGGTTACAAAAGGAAGCCGAGGAAGCAAGAAAGCAACAAGACGCTGAAAATGAAAGACTGCGGAAGGAGGCTGAAGAAGCCCAAAAGCAGAAAGAAGCATAGACTGAGCAAGCTGAAGCAAGGAAGAAGGCGGAGGAAGAATTGAAGGCAAGGGAAGATACCAAGGCAGGTGGGTCCGGTGTACAAGACATGGAGATAGACACCTCTCAAGCAGGTGGCTCTGGTACCCAAAAGGAAGGAGCAGACCCCGCTCAGGAAGTCCGAACCCCACCTATGGAAGAAGACATAGACATCATAAACCGATCAATTGTCCCATACACTCCATCTGGGAAGCGTACGGTGTCCAAATGGAATGAGTTTGTCTATGACAAGAAAAGGAAAACAATGGTCCTCCAATCAGAAGAGAGGATTAAAAGTCCCTTCCATGATGACATAGTTACCCACCGAGAGGTCGCTGTCATGCAGAACACAGATGCAGATCCCATCGCCATGGCATCCGCAGTTATAGCAACAGCACAGGCATCATTTGCCAATGTAGGGGTTATAGTCAAAGAAAATATATTGACAAAGAAGAGAGCACGCACCCTGCAACAAAATGTGGCTAATGAGCAAGCCCAAAGGGACCTGGCAGTAAACAAATATAATTGCTTGTACGCTGAGCATAGGGAGCTGTCAAACAAGTACAGTCACCTGGAGGAGGAAAAGGACCAGCTAGCACTCCAGATAATGATTGCAGAAGCGGAGAAGAATGGAGCAGAAGAAAAGGCTTCCCAGTTAGAAGCAGACAAGCAGACATTAACTGAGCGTTTAGAACAAGCGGAGAGCAGAACCTTGGACATGTCTCCCTTCCACGAGCTGTCATGCAATATCCTGCAGCAAGTGTATGGCTCTCAAGAGCTAATCACTGATGAGGTATGCAAACTCAAGGCCATGATGGGTAGGCTAAAAGAGGTCAATACGGAAGCCCACAGGCTCAAAGCTAAGAATACCCGTGTCAAGGTAAATGTCATAAGTCAGATGGCATGGAGGGAAGGGAAAGGAGGTTTCCCCCCGCATCTTCCTTTTAAGGCCGTGGAAGATTTTAATGAAGATATAGCCTTGTTGGAGTTTGGTAGGAACTGTGCCAATAAGCTAATGGCCAGTGTGCAGAGGACAACAGATAGAATCAACAACCTATACCAAAATCTCAAAGGAGTCCATGACAACTGCACATTGATTTTCCCTCAGACCCTAGAAGACTTCCCGGAAAAGGAGCAGCGGTTGTCTCAACTGAAAGAAGAGCTAGGCGTCCAGATGGAGTCTGTGAAAAGCATTGATGTCCTGGCCATGAATGATCTCCAACATTACATCGGTTCATCAACACTTCACAATCATCTGCTGAAGGAAACATATCAAGTTGTTGAAGCAGATGTACAAAGCATTAAAATAGAGCTCGGGAAGAATGTAACTTCTCAGAAAATCTTGTTTCCTGCTGCAGCAAACATAATCATCAGGGACACAGGTGTGTGGCACAGCTACATAGAAGAGGAGGTCAGGAAAGCTGCAGCAACAGCAGGAGCAGCATCAGCAGGGGATTCGAGGGCCTCTTCCCAGGCAGCATCAGTGACCATCAACTTGGGCGACCCTGTGCCAGCAGAAGCTCGCGCACAGGAATGAAGAGGCTGAATTCAGTGAGCCACTCTCTGCAGCCAAACACGTGCCCAGCAGGGAAAGTTTTGATGTTAACAAATTTTCTGTTACGTATATTTTGAATATGTAAGCCGTAAGCCATGGGACAGCTGTCCCTATTTTTTGTCAAAATATTTTTGTAAAGGAAGTGGCCATTTTTGGTGATCGATTATAGTAGAAATCCCTGTAAATGACAGGTGGAACGTGCTAGGTGTCAGCCCAAAGGGCAAAGTTGTAGCTATAAATAGCATCTAGGAAAGATTAGAAAGGACTTTTGGCAGGGAATGAAATTTTGGCAAACGATATGAGCTATCTTGTATCGGGTCTGTAAATTGATTTTTCTAATAGAAGCCACGGGAGATGGACGTTTTGCATGGAATGTTGGATTGCTGTATATTGGACTATTCTAATGACTGCGGTCCTGTACTGTGAGATCATTCTTATCATCCAAACTACTTCTTTGTATTAATGATTTTGCCCCTTACTGTGCATACGAATTTTTCCCATTTTCATGGACAATGGATGCGTTTCATATTAAATCAGGAGCTACCTGCTGATGCTTTTATCATTGCTGTAGATTTCTCTTCTAGATCGAATGGCTAACTGTTCTTTCTTCAGGATAATTTGTATGGCTCATTGTTCATGCCTTTAAATTGCTCCTTGCAGGGATCTTTTAGTTTAATTCCAGTTTCGTTGCATCTAGATCTGTTTCTTTATTCTTGTTACGTAGATCAAATAATTTTGCTTTCTTCTGTTCGTGAGCAATAGATGCGTTCTTTAAGTTTCATTTTAGATCTGTTTCCTTATTCTTTAGCTTTCCTCTGTTTTCTAAGCAATAGATGCGTTCCATGTTGAATGAGAGGCTACCTTCTCAAGATCCTCATCTTGCTGTAGCTTTGACCGTGAGAAATAATAGCTATCTGTTCTTTGTTTACGATATCTGTTACAGCTGATTGCTCTCCCCTTAAGCGTGTTCCCCTGCAGGGATAGATAGGTCTGTTCTAGTTTTAAGTTTAGATCTGTCTTAATTGCATTTAGATTAAGTATAGTTTAGGCACTTGCATCTCATATAAAAGACATAAAAAAAAAAAACCCAAAAGAAAGGTGGATCGGGCCATAACCGGTAGAATCGGATTTAAAGTCCAAAACCACGGTTGCCGGAACCGCTAACCGGACGGATTCCCTACACCAAACGGGAGATAGTCTAATTGGGACCGTCTCTCGGGGAGAATCCCTTTCTGACTGATGCTACGATATCCGAGGCATCAACAGATTGAAACCAATGAAACAAAAAATTATTCCAGGATCCCATTGCTTGTATTGCACCACAACAATTAAAGTGCTCTCCAACCCATACCATTAGATAAGAGGATCCATGGATCCCATTTTCTTGTATGCATTCTTCCAAACATCATGAGTACATAATATATATCATCAAAGTACATAACAATGTAATGAAAATGTACATCAAGAAGATGCTTTATCAAAGAGTCATGAAAGTGATTGTACCTCCAAGCAAGTAGACCACCATTTTCCAAGTGCATACAATCAACAAGTAACCAATCAAATCAGTTCCAATGACATAGGTGAGGAGGCCATGTCCTATAATGTTGCTCCAAAAGGATATCATATCAATCAAAATATTCAACCATGTCTTCTTTCATCCAATAAGTGAATGAAGAATCTCCACTAAAATCTTAGCCAAATAATGAGCAGGAAAAACAAGGAGACTTCAAATGACTCAAAGAAGTATCACCCATACATCCATGAATGTGAGAATAATAAAGATATAACAAAGTGTGTGGCTTCCAACAAAAATGTTCTCCAATCATAAATCTATTCACCCAAAAATGGATGAAGTTCCTCCAACATCAAATGAACCAAGTGTTGAGCAAGAAAAACCATGAGTCTTCAAGTGACTCAAATGCATATCATAGGTGAATCTATGTAGATGTGCATCATCATAAAGTAAAAAATTATGATGATTTAAATATAAATAATGAGGTGCTCTATTCATGTCATCATCAAAAGGAGGGTTAGGAGTTTCATACCCCTCATGTGGCAACATTAGAAAAAAACCTTTCACCCAATTTTCATCCCCAATTGATGTGGCTGAAAAATAAGTAGGGGGTGTGGAATTATGAACCAACCTTGAATATTTACAACTATTATCCATAGAAATCTTTAATTCATCTTCTCCATAATTGGCTGGTCCAACTATTGTGAGATCATGTGCCTCCTCCAAGGCTTTGCAACTCTCTGTAAAGCTAGTTGACTTAGAATTTGTTGGTTGGTTTAATTGTCTAAGTAATTAAACAGCTGAAACTCCCAAACATAAATTATCAACCCGAGGAAGTCTTTTATTTCAAAGCTATCGTGCAAGATCTATGCAAGCACAATTTCTACCTGACATTGTTGATCTATTAGTATGAAATTGAAACTCTATGTAAACTAGATCACACCTTCTTGAAAGTAAATCAAACCCTAATCTAATTCATAAAACCAAACTGTAAATCTAACTTAGAACAAAATCAATTCTTATGAATCAAAATCTTATTGCATGAATCTAAAAGAAGTGCTATGTTGGCCAATGATCTATCAAAATGAATTAACAAGAAAACATCTATGATAAATCTAATGAATGAAATCATGCAACTATGATAAATCTAGTGAATCAAAGCATTAACTGAATAATAAACAAATATACACAACTACAATCAACATTATCAGCATCTGCTCAGGGAAGAGCGCTCTTCCTCCATTGAGCAGAGTTGGAACTCCACAATGAAAGTCTACAACTCTAGATTATGAAACTGGCAGCATGTATTATCATAATGAAATCATTACAATAGAGTCTGGATCATATCCTATAGCATAACATTGCTTTCTCTCTTCCTCCCCCCAATACATCAGAATGATTACATATTTATACATAAAATTCTCCCAAGAGAATGAGAAACCGAACCCCAACTTGTGATTTGCAACAGCTGGAACACGGCCATAACTGCTAATAACTTTGAAACCGGCCGCAACAGAAAATTTGGGAATTACATGCTTAGAGAACCAACTGTATAGCTCAAACCGTATCTCTTTTTGGTGATTTCCTCAAGAGTCTGGTAAATGAGGCCGTTGCGCACAAAACTCATGTCCCAGATTTTTGAGATTCCTCTCCAGCTTCCCGCAAATCGAGATGCGAATCACTATGTTCTTATTTGACACACGTTTCTGGTTGGAAATATTTGAGTATGAGCTAGAGGCTGCCAAGTTGGACTTGAGCATGAATTGAAGTCACAAATGCACATAATCAATCCTAGGAATGAAAACATGTTTTGAATCTCCATGTGTACATGTGCTAGCATGCCAACTTTGGAGGCTTGAACCATGGTTGATACAGCTGCTAATATGAACAATCACTCCATAAACCATAATCAATAAAATTATGCATAAGAGTCTTCAATTCATCAAAAATAAAGGAAAATAATCATGATTAACCACTAAAGCATCAATAAGATTAATATGGCATTTCTCAACCAATTACAGCAAATGGATGTAAAATTGATTGATAAATGGGTGATAATAGAAAGAAGCGAGATGAAATATATGTCGAAAGGTGATGGAAATATGGACAAATCTGTGACCCAACATAATATTTTTCCACTTGACCAATTCGACCTCCACATCAAATATACTCTCCTAAATCCATCAATACATTCTATTTTCCTCACTCATGAGATGCCATACCATACTTAGCCAATTCATGAGCCTCTAGTACAGTTTTGGAAACTTCTTTTGTCACCTAGGGGGTTTATTGTCTTTTCTAAGCCTTTTCTTTTTTCACTTTCCAAATTTCCTCCAAGGCATTCAATATTCTCCATGGAATGTGTATTATATGTTGTTATCACATTGATGAATAAAATACATAGTGATTTCCACAATTTATCTTCTCTATTCTTCTTCTCTCATTGTCTGAAATATTCCATGTGAAATTGTCTTATGAAACTAGTTCCTAGCAATTGAAAATATCACATGGTATAAGATCTAGATTGATTCAAAACAATTTCCAAGAGTGTTTTTTGTAGGTAATTCCATCACTAGGAGCGCATTAGTATGGAGAAAAATCAAGCCAAAGTTGTGACTCTCACTCCCTTCAATTTATTTAACTGGAATGTGCATATGATCATTCAACTTCAAAGCAGAGGATTGTATACAGTCACCATGGGGCTTGAAATGGAGCCAAGACCTGTTGCATAATTTCAAATGGTTCAATAGGATTGATGAAGCTTATGGGTTACTTTGTCTCTCTGTATCTCCAGATATTCTATTCCATATTGATTATCTATCCACTCCATATCAAGTGTGGACAAAGATAGAATCTCTCTTTGGAAAAAAGGACAAGATCAGAGGTCATTTGTTGGAGATTGAGATGATCCCTCTTAGTCCAAGTAATTTCGATTATATGGAAGATTTAATCTCAAAATTAAAGAACCTAGTGCTTCAACTCAAGCAATTTGGCATAGAGAAGAAGGAATGAGCAATTAATCCTTACCATTCTGTCAAAACCGAGCTCAGAATACTCAGTGTTTGTGTCTCCTTTTCATACCACAAGACTTGTAGTTCCTAATTCGAAGATGCCAAGATTGCATGCATTCATTGATTCACTCACTAAGGAGAAGCACAAGCTGATCCAAATGAGGGATATATCACCCTCCAAATACTTTGTGCTTGTTGCTTATGAAGCAAAGAGTTTCAAGAATGACAAATCCAAATAGAATATATTGTCAAATCAAGAGCATTCTGATGGAGATTCCAAATCCAAGAAGATGAAGAAGGAGAAGCCCAAGTTTTCATATTGCTGCAAAGGAACTCATCCTGAGAAATATTGCTCAAATAATAAATTGGACACCATGGCCAAGATGCTTGAAGAGCATAACATAGATGTTCCTGACTTTGCAAAGAAAGAACAAGGCAAGTTTGTTGTAGAACAAGAACATTGTTTCCAAGCCTCTCCCAAAGGTAATCATGCTTATTATTTGAGTACTAGAGTGAAATATAATTCTTATTTATCTAATTTTGATTCACATTCTGGTATATCAGAATCAGAAACCTACACTTCTTCCTTGGAACAGTCTTCAGTCAGTTCATCCAAGTCTACTCTCAAAACTAGTCATTTGTTACTAGCTTCTGACTTGTCTTCTGAAAGGTCTTTCCACCACCATTCAAATATTTTAGATTCTGATTTGTAAGATGATTTATAGTCTGATATGCACTTCATTACATATCCCACACTATTTTCCCAACCATTGGATGCATAAAATACCCTACCACCCCCAAGTTCTGTAGTAAACTAAACTACACAATTCTATGTTTTCCTACACTGTGTCACTTGCCTCTATTGCACTTTTTTCTTTCATATATTTAATTGGTTGTACAAACATGTTTTTGGCCATATTTGGACTGATATTCCACACATATGGACCTGACCCCATCACTTATGGTTCAAAATTGAAGTCCTCACACTCTCCAGGCTCGCTCAACTATGAGAGTGATCTAGTTTCTCAAACGTTTCCTACTAAAACTCTGTTTGGTCATGGAGACTCCACATCTCTACTGGTTGCTTCTCCATATGACTCACATTCTGATATTTTAGAGCTGTATGATCTCATTTTAAATATCATAAAGGTTCTACATCAGTTTGAGAAGAAGGTACAAGATCTAGTGCACCACATTGCAGCTACAAAAGAAATTGATCATGTTGAGTTTATTGTTTCTCCTTGTGAAGGAGTATGCATAGATATTCTTTCCATCATTGATTATGTTTTCAGATCTGATTATATATGTTACAACAACAAGAAAAATTCATTTGATGCTCCTCCATCATCACAGGATGAGCTTCATAGAGCCTCTACACATGGTTCTTTCCTCCACAACATTGATGCACTGATGCATGATCATGACATCCACAAGCTCTTCATCAAGTCTATTACTCGGAAGCAGCCCATTCAACTCATTCAAATGAGCAACATGAAAGTATGAAGACATCAAGGATGTCCATTTTTTAGGGAGTTTTTTGTTCCCATGAGGTTTTCCATGTTTCCTCGGTTTACATGGACTAGTTATTTTTGTATTGGGGTGACCATAAGCCTTGTTACTTGGGCCCTATATTTCTGATTATTTTCTGATTCCCATCACATAAATTCAAGCTTAAGGGGGGGTTTTGGAATATTTAAAAAACCACCTATACCATTCTAGACTTAGGGTAACTTAATTAATCATTTATGATTAATTTCCTGAGTTTTGACTAGGTAAAATAGGCCAGTTTTGTTTTTTAGTGGATCACTTTCCATGCTAAGTCACTAGGGAACCTTAGAGAAAATTCTGGATAAGATTTCATTGGATTATGTCTGATTTCTTTCCATTTCTAGTTTAGAAGGTGCTTTCCTAATTTAGTTAGCTTTGTCTTGTTTTTTCTGCTTTCTAGTGGAAAAGGTAAAGCTAGTTGACTTAGAATATTTTGCCACTTGACCAATTCAACCTCCACATCATATATACTCTCCTAAAGCCATCAATACATTCTATTTACCTAAATCATGATCTTCCATACCATACTTAACCAATTCATGAGCCTCTAGTACAGTTTTGGAAACTTCATTTGTCAACTAGGATTTTTTTTGTCTTTTCTAAGCCTTTTCTTTTTGCTCTTTCAAAAGTTCCTCCAAGGTATTCGATTTTCTCCATGGCAGGTGTTGTTAGTTTTTCAAAATTTACTTCAATCTAATCTAGGATCTTAACTAATAGAATAACATGTATAGCATATCTACATCATATAAATCATGGACATAATAATGCAAACACACAAGAGACAATAGACACATAGAGTTTCACTGGGGAAAACCATAAAGGTGAAAAACCCCACAACTTCCTCAGAGATAGATAGAGCAATGATACAACCCAAGCATAAGATATAGTCCTCCTAGTAGCAGCTTCTCCTCCTCCACAAGTGCGCCACTCTCCAATGAGAGTATGAGTGAGAAAGTGAATGATCAAATAGAGTGCATCCCGCACTCTATTTATACTTGACTTGACTTGCCTAATAACCTTTACTAGGTCGGCCTTAAATTAACCACATAACATAATGCTGACAGGGCCGACCCCCAATAGGGTGGTCTAATAACCCTTTAACCCACATGACTTATACAGGTCCAACCCTAACAAGGTTGTATAATAACCCATCAAGTATAAGGTACGACACTTACAATATAAATGACAACACTTCCGTATAGAGGAATAATACCATCTCTATAGGAAAACACTTCCGTATATAGGAATAATAACATCTCTATAGGAATACAATATACATATATAAAATAAATTCCGAAGTTACAAATACATCAACACTCCCTCTTAACTAGGAAGGTATTTCTCGACAAAGATCTGCTAGCACAAGTCTTCTTCTATGGATCAACATCATTGGATCATCGTCATTGAACTATCATCATCGAATCATCATCACTGCTACTATCTCAATCAATATCCAATCTACTTGTCATAGGAAGTTCTACAGAGCCAGTCCTTTTTCATAATGGATGTAGGCCCGCCACCTGCAGGTCTTCGTCATCTACAAATCCATCCCTTTTTCATGCTTGATGAATATCATCAATATATGTGTGACCAAGCCATCAAGTATGTACACCTCAGGACTAATTACATTGCTTCTGCAAAACCTGCAAGATCTCCCAGGATTGATTACACTGCCTCTGCAAAACCTGCAAGAGCATCTCAGGACTGATCATATGCCTCTACAAAACCTGTGTACCATACTGTCACATCATCGTCTTCAGATAATCGTCACCGTCCACGGAGCACAACCCAGATGCACACACACAGCACTTACAATCACCACCATGGGAGGACCAACCTATTACCATCTGTGAAAGGGTTTCATTCTAGATAAGTAGCAATGGCATGTTGTACAATTCCATAGGCCACTCACCCATCGCATGCATATTAGTAGTATACTGTTCATTAATGCAATTATTCTAATATGCATAATACACACCCTGAGTCTAGGAACATAAGCATATACATCATTGAACAATATTATTTAAACAAACAAATATGCAAGAAATGACAATTGAAATACTTATCTTTGTTTGGTTTGTAGGGTGGACTCCCTCTCAATATTTGCTTCCTTGCAGGAACTACTGGAGTGTGCTCCCTCTTGAGCTTTTCTTCCTAGATTACCTGTCTTTGAACTTATATCCATCCTCGATAACTTATGCATACTTAGTAGTGTCATCATTGTGTTATCCTCGAGGTATCATACACAATCATACATTCATTAGTATAATATCAATACTATAAAACATTATGATTCTAAGTAATCTTAAACATGTATGGTCAAGATCATTTCATACACAGATAATTTATCACAAGCACTAGTATTCAAAGTTTCAGGGAGTACTTCCTTTACTCATGCAAATTCTTATTTGACCATAGGACTTCTGGTTAGTCATATCACCGATTAAAGTAAGAAACATAATATAACTAAACCCATGATTACTCAAACCTATAGCTTCATGAATAATCATTATCAATCATACCAAGTATACTTATATAAGAGATCCTATCACAAGGTAGGATTCTAACTTGATATAGGAAAAACATACATGGAATAATGTGTTAGTTAGTTATGTCTAATGTACCCACATGATGTCTTCTTGTTTTCTTCAATGACTTGTGCTAGTAACTTGCATATATCATAGGTTAAGCATTGTAGAACCAAATTATACATACCTCGTAAGTAGAGCTTTTATGCGATCCATGACAAAGGATGAATCTTTGTCTTCATGTCACCATGGTCATATGTTCTTGAACTAGAATATGATTTGTCTTTCTTGATGTACCTTTCAGGTTAGCGGACAACATCAACCTCATACAACACCACAATGCATTAGTACAATCATAAGTGTCAAAACCCTAATCAATGAATATCTGCATTCATAATTTTATTAAGGTGATACAACAAGTCTAAAGTTAATCAAGATTGTACTAACCTTAATGAAGACAAACATACCATAAACTTAATCATGAACAGATCCTCGAAACATACCTGGATAAGTCATAGCTGTCGAGATTGCTTGTAATCTTGTTATGTAAGGCCTTAGCCTCATCTCCCTCTAAAAATGGAACTTCTTCACTTATGCAAGTGACCAATCCATTCTCTTCTAGGATTAACCCAATCCACTTGATTTGCATAAACTCAATCTGGAGCTGGATTAGGGTTTGTCAAAGAAACCCTAAAAATTCAAACTTTGAATTTCAAACTTCTAAAAGGATAGAAAGATGCACCTTGATGATCTGATCAAGCTGGTATACTCAGAATTTGAACTGCAAAGTTTCACCCCTCAAAATTGTCTTTGAAACTTTTGGATCTTCTGGACAGGATCTTGAACTAGGGTTTGATAAATACCACCCTTTTTCCCAACTAAAAGGTTCGATCCAAAGCTCTAAACTTCGATTTTTCTAAAGAGATTCTAGCCGTGGTCATAGACTTAAGAAATTTCAACTTTTGCAGAAGCCCTTATTTTCCACCTTTCCGATCAAAATCCCAAACTAGGGTTTGATCAAGCCGGGCCTTCTGCCCAACCAAAAAATTCGATCTTGGTCTCTAAATTTTGATTTTGATGAGGAGAATCCAGTCATGGTATCCGATACAAAAAAATCCAACATTCTCCGAAACCCTAAATTCCCAGAGCCATGAATGAAGGTGCTCAAAGTCTAATTATGTTTTGACAGAAATATGCACATGATTGTTTCTGGTGTAACTCCGAAATATTAGATCTATAGGGTCTGAAAAATCTACCTGTGGTATCCTGACCTGTTAAATTTCCAACCCCATAGGTCTGACCTCAAATGGATTCTCTGAGAGAGAGTTATGCCAAGTGTCGCAACATGACCTGTTTATGGGATAAAACAGGAGATCAAACTTGTAAAGAGTGCCAGGTGTCACTGGTTCAATTTCGGCCTCTAAAAACCTTACCTATGAAACAACAGTCTGTGCCCTACCTGTCACATTGTACGAAATTTCATTTGGAGCTTCCTAGCCCAAGTTGTGACCTTTTTTCCTAGGTCACCTATTTATAACTGCGATCTGGAAGAGGCATAAACCCTACATTGTATAGATCATAAAACACAAAGTACAATGAATTTGAAGTTGTGATTTGGACACAAGGTACATTTGGATCTCATTCTCAACTTATAAACGTTTTATATCATGACACTTCTCCAAAATGAATTTATAGAAAAATTTCTACGATGACTGGTTTTTGCTATATCAAGCCCTAGCTTCGCAAGTGCAACAAGTGTCATAAATGCCATACCATGCCTTCTTTCAGGCTAGCTCTGATACCATGTAAGTTTTTCAGAATTTACTTCAATCTGATCAAGGATCTTAACTGAGAGAACAACATGTACAGCATATCAATCATGGACATAATAATGCAAGCACACAAGAGACAATAGACACATAGAGTTTCACTGGGGAAAACCATAAAGGTGAAAAACCCCACAACTTCCTCAGATATAAATAGAGCAATGATACAACCCAAGCATAATAGATAGTCCCGATAGAAGCAACTTCTCCTCCTCCACAAGTTCGCCACTCTCCAATGAGATTATGTTTGAGAAAGTGAGTGATCAAATAGAGTGCCTCCCGCCCTCTATTTATAATTGACTTGACTTGCCTAATAACCTTTACTAGGTCGACCTTAACTTAACCACATAACGTAATTCTAATAGGGCCGACCCCCAATAGGTTTGTCTAATAACCCTTTAACTCACATGACTTATACAGGGCCGACCCCAACAAGGTGGTATAATAACCCATCTAGTATAAGTTACGACACTTACAATATAAATGATGACACTTCCGTATAGAAGAATAATAACATCTCTATAGGAAAACACTTCCGTATAGAGGAATAATAACATCTCTATAGGAATACAATATACATATATGAAATACATTCTGAAGTTACAAATACATCAACAGGTGTATTATATATTATTATCAAATTGAATAAAATACAGAGTGATTTCCGCAATTTATCTTCTTTATTCTTCTTCTCTCATTGTCTGAAATATTCCATGTGAAATTGTCTTATGAATCTAGTCCTAGCAATTGAAAATCTCATAGTCTCCAACTCTGCAATTTAGTAACTTTATTTTTAACATTCTTTACAGCCCAAATTGCTTCATAGGTAAACCAGTGTTGTTGTGCATCATCTTTTCCTGTCCCATGAAACTGGGATAACCGTAAAGTAGAATCTGGCATCGTCACCATTCTGGTAGGTATAGGTGGATTGGTATGTATACTTGGGATCAAGGGACTTGGACTAGTACTACTACTTCTCAAAATTTGTATATATGGGTTAATCCACTTTATAGGACTAACTTGCACTTCTATTGACTCTGGTTCATCATCGGTTCCTCCTTCCCACAAAAATTCAATTAGTAATTGGTTTTCTTCATTTGATAAAGAATGTTGGGGGGTTGGGCCAAAGGGTGGATCACCTTTTGGTGTGCATATTCGACAATAATGTTCCATGGGAGCTCAAATACAACTTCACATTCTCTCTTCTTATGATGTAAGAAGATCCATTCGTCTAGACCTTATGTTCTTGCATATCTTCTTGATTCTTTCTTCCTTCCAACCTTAGGTGTTCGACATCGTGGTTTTCATTAGAGCTCTCACTTTCTTCCATTCCACACCTCTTGGGAGGTCTCTCATCCTTTGAGCACTCTTCTTTCTCAAACTCTATGCACCCTTTTGGAACAAAGGGACCTTCTGCACATTCTCTTCGTGCTTTCTTATCCATAATCAAAGGACTTATAGCCCACTCAACTCACAACATGCCTTGTGTGCAAAATTACTTTTGTTCACTTTTTTGAGTCTTATATGAAGATCCTACTTCAATATTTACCTCCTATCCACTCTCATCACTAGCTAGACAATGAAGACACCCCAACAAATATGTACACAACTCACCAAAGAGAAAACATGTTTTCAAGAAACTAGAATTTTCTCGACAATGTGTTAGGAACCTATGTCAACCCTTCTCTTTACTATGTTAGTATATTTTTGTTGGACACATATGCTCTGTAAGTCATCCCGTAGTAATTGTTGATCCGTAGTTTATATTATCCCATAGTATTGACCCATAGTATTGGACGCATATGCTTTGTAAGTCGTCCCGTAGTATTCTATGTCCCATGGTTTTGACTCATAGTATTGGGCATAGAGTTAGTATATAAATATGTGTTGAGGTCATTGAAGGCACCGTGAAGTTAATTGTATTGAGATTGCCCCCTCGAAGTGGCCCATGATCAATATGAAAGTGATTCTGAGTTCTTTCATTTCTGCTATTTCACACATTCTTATTAATTAATTGTTGCAAGTGCATCACATCTGGTATCAGAGCACTTTCTTGGGATCGTTGGCTGAAATTTCTGCCAAATTTTTTTTTTTCGCATCTATTGCAAGTTCGGATTTGGGAATAATCCCTATCCACTTAACTGTGGGAAGTACTTGGGCATAAGCCCTAAAATTCATTGTGAGGAGTACCACAGGAACCTCGAAGTAGTTGTCCCATTGAGAGAACCTGCCAGCGAAAAGGGTAACGACCCCTACCTGATTGACTAGTTCCCACCCATGAGGTAAACCAAGAGCTATCGTTTGTGGCAAAGCGGTTATCAGTTTTACTTGAGCCGTGGAGTGAGGGTACTGCCCCAATACGCAAGCCGTTAGACAGCATTGGTGGCCGAGTGAAACCCATGAACTGTTAGGAAGCCGCACATACCTGGGGTCCATATCTATTTTCAGTTGAACTGTTGCCGATCACTTCCGCTCCATATCCAGCCGTTTCAGATCTATTCTGAAATTTGTTCCAAATCCAGTTGTCGTTTCAGATCCATCCGTTTTCGATCCCTTTCGCGCCATTGCAAATCCATCTATTGCGGATCCCTTCCACGCCGCTGTTGCCGATCCATTTCTAAAGAAGAAAAAAAAAAAAAACCCTGTCATCCCATTCTGCATCTTTCATTCCTGAGGACCCTATCCCAATTCCCCTTCCCAAAGCCCGAAATCCCACATTTGTCTATTTTTAGGGTTTTCCATAACTTCCTCAGATTTCACCCAATCACCTTCAAATTTTACCACAGAGTTCCTTTCTAAATTCTGCTTCATTGTCCCTCTCTGCCAATTTTTCTCATTCTATCACCCTGCTTCTTAAATTCCCCTTTTTGCTTTCTTGTCCTTTCGACAGTGTCCAAAATCTAGTCAAACCCCAATTACCCATCAGATTGTTTCCCCAATCCAAATTTCCCTTTACTAAATCAGATTTTGTTTGTGTTTTCCTACCCATTCCACCAAAAAAAAAAAAAACCTGGTTATGGCTGTCACCCGTGCAGGAGCACACACCATGGAGGAAGCACTTGCATCCATCCAAACCAAACTCCAATATCTGGATGAAAAATTTATCAGCCTCCATCTTCAGCATTCATCCATGAACAATACCAAACAGCCAGAATCTTTTGCAGCCACCGAGTTCTCTTCTTCCAACAATTTTCATGGGCCGAAGCTTGATTTTCCTCGCTTCAATGGTACTGATTCAACTGGATGGATATATCGAGCAGAACAATATTTCATTCTGCATAATACTTTTGATGCCCAGAAATTTCCACTTGCATCCTTTCATTTGGAACAGGAAGCCCTTCAATGGTATCGTTAGTACATCAAAGCTCATCCTGAGCCAAACTGGACAGATTTTTGCCATGATTTGGTCCTAGTGCTTTTGATGATTTCACAGGAGCACTCACTAAACTTCACCAAATTGGCACAGTGAGAGAGTATCAGACAGAATTTGAGAAATTGGCCAATCACACAGAAGGATTGTTTGATGAATTCTACAGGAGTTGTTTTATCAGTGGTCTCAAGGATGAAATCCGCTCAGAGGTCAAAAATTTTTGTCCCAACACAATGATGGACTTGTCCTAGGGTTGGCTAAGCTGGCCGAGGACAAGATCGCAGCTCAACAATGCTCCAAACCAACCTTTGTTCCCTTCATCAATATGGGTTCCCAACCACCTCCCATCACGCCTGCTCCTCAACCAACTCCTATCAAGCATTTGTCTGAAATAGAAATGCAGGCACGCCGAGAAAAAGGACTTTGCTATAATTGTGTTGAGAAATTCACTCGGGGACACAGATGTGTTCAACAAAAGCTCTATCTCTTGGATGTGGATTCTCCTCCTGCCTTAGAACTTGGTGAAGAAGCTATAGATACAGTAGATGATCAGGTCGACATTCAACACCCGCCTATTGACACCCCATCTTAGGACGACCCACCCGAGATCTCTCTCCATGCTGTAACCAGCGTCACCACCCCACAAACAATGCGGGTCAAGGGATACTTCAAGAAGCTCCCTCTTACCATACTCATTGATTCTGGTAGAAGTCATAACTTCATTGACCCTCGGATTTCCAAACAGGCTGATTGTTTTGTCCATCCTTGCTCCAACTTTGAAGTCATGGTTGCCAATGGGGGCACCTTACCTTGCAAGGGGAAGTGTCACAATGTGCATATATCTATGGAAGATTATAACCTATGCTCTGACATGTTTGCCTTGTCCTTAGGCGGATGTGTTGTGGTTTTGGGAATTCAATGGTTATGCACACTTGGCCCCATCTTATGGGATTTTGTTGAACTTTGGATGCAGTTTAAATTCAATGGGGCACAACACAAATTTATGGGCTTACAACCAGGGTCTCTCTGCATCATCAGTTCACATCGCCTGGAAAAAATCCTTAAGAAGAATTCACATGGTGTCATCGCTCAGCTCAATTCCATTCAGATGCACCCATCAATAGTCTCCACTACTTCCTTGGATAGCTATGCAGGTATCTTTGTTGAACCAATGTGCTTGTTGCCTTCAAGAGACCTTTCCGGTAAGAATTTAGCCACATCTACCTCTCAGTAGGAAATGATGGCTATTTTGCATGTAGTACAGAAGTGGAAGCCATACCTATTAGGGAATTATTTCTGCATCAAGACTGATCTCCAGAGTCTCGAAAATTTTCTGGAACAATGGGTCTCCTCCCCAACACACCTGAAATGGGTTATCCCTATGTGATCAGTTACAAGAAGGGTAAGGACAACATGGTGGAAGATGCTCCTTCTCGCACAATTGATGACCCAGTTTCTCTTACAGCTCTTTCTCTGATTGTTCCAAATTGGTTGCAATATGTTCAACAGGGCTATCTCTTCTATGAACTCCATGCATCTTCATCAACAGGGCACTCTGGGTTCTGGTGGTACAATACCACATCTCAAAGGACACCATATGAAGTATTCTATGGAAAAACACCGCCAGTTCTTCTTCCATACACCCTTAGCAGCTCCCCAGTTCAGGAAATTGACTCGGTTCTTCGAAACCGTGATCAGATTCTTCTCATTCTGCTGGAAAATCTTCACATGGCCAGAATTCGCCTGAAACAACAAGCCGATTAGCACCATTCTGAGCACATTTTCCACGCAGATGACAGGGTTCTTCTTCATCTACAGCCTTCCAAGAAATCCTCCTTGACACTCCAAAGGCATCAGTGGCCCGAAATGCAACCCGAGGATGCTACCGGGGAACCACTCCTTCAGATTCTGCAGCAATTTCTCCAACCAAAGCTTTGAGGACAAAGATTTTTCTAAGGGAGAGGTGATGTTAGGAACCTATGTCAACCCTTCTCTTTACTATGTTAGTATATTGTTGTTGGACGCATATGCTTTGTAAGTCGTCTCGTAGTAATTGTTGATCTGTAGTTTATATTAGCCCATAGTATTGACCCATAGTATTGGACGCATATGCTTTGTAAGTCGTCCCGTAGTATTATATGTCCCATGGTTTTGACTCATAGTATTGGGCATAGACTTAGTATATAAGTGTGTGTTGAGGTCATTGAAGGCACTGTGAAGTTAATTGTATTGAGCTTACTCAAAGGAGGTTTCCCCCTCAAAGTGGCCCGTGATCAACATAAAAGTGATTCTGAGTTCTGTCATTTCTGCTATTTCGCATATTCTTATTAATTAATTGTTGCAGGTGCATCACACAATGCCAAAATATTCCCCAACAATGTTAAAACATCTAGTTGTTGATAAATAACACACTGTGCACTTCTAAATTCATTGAGCAATGAATAAAAATGCCCCAATAACTTCTATATTCACCAGGAAATGATATAAATTACCCAACAATGATAAAAACACCCCCATATACTTCTTAATTCACTCGAAAAGTATAAAAATAGCCCAGCAATGATAAAAATGAGCCTAGGCACTTCTTAATTCACCCAATAGTGATAAAAACAGCCCAGGCACCTCTAAAAATGCCCCATCATTTATAAAATTACCCATGAAGTTATAAAAACGCCCCAGGAAAGATAAAATTGTCCAACCAAAGATAAATTTGCCTCAACCAACAGGAATTCACCCCAAGCAAAACAAATTCTTAAAAATGCAATTTTAGAAACTCCTATAGAAATGAAACAACTCTTTAATTTGGTTCATCAATCTCTATTATTAGTTTGGAATCCAATGGATGAGATTTACTAGTTTTTGTATCCTTTACCAAACCAAAATACAACTCACCAAAATTATCTCACCATTCACAGTCATTGGAAGCCATTAATTAAATAAAGAAGCTCTCAACCACTCAATAAATAAATAAATGCAAAGAAGCAATCAAACACATATGAAAATTGTGCATAAAACGTTATTTACCCTAGAAACCCAAATGTGAAAACTAACATTCAATGGTTGCTCTGTGTTTCAATTTCGGTAGTCTTTGGATTACAATGCTTCTCTGGGCTCCTTGGAACTCTTTTGCTTGGGCTAACCATAGGAAAACAAATCCCTTTCATAGTCTAACTAAGAGAACATATAGGAGAGATGGAGGGTATTGGTGACTTAGGTGGATATTGGTGGCCACCCACCTTTCCAATTGGCTCAAAACAGTTTTCTGGCAATTTTGGTAATTTACTATTTTTAGCAGTTTTTTCGGGTCCTGAACTTCCGGGGCCGTTTTGAGGCCCTAAATGACCTTTTTTGGTCCCATTCGAAATATGTAAATCTCGGATAGACCTTTCCAATGGGCTACCGAGCACCCCAAATGGAGATCGCAAGCAAAAGTTATGACCCCGAGAAGTTGACTGTTCAACTAACCACCTTGGGGACGTAAACTTTATGACAGTTCATCTTCTAGGGTTAGGTTTTTGGATGTTTTGGATTATTTCCCTCATGCTTATGATAAATAGGCCCTTTGAACCTCTCTTTCTATTCATTTTCTTGCGAATGAGCACAGCCGTCACATCTCTTCTCAGAGATAAGCCGCCACCTTTCCAGCAAGCTTGTTTTCCACTGCATTTTAGAGTTTTAGCTTACTCCCTTATTGAATAGAAAACCAGTTTTACTGTGTCTCTGTTATTTTATGTTAAGCATCTGATAATAATTTGTATTCATTTCGTTCACCTCATAAAATCCGGATCAGTGGTATCAGAGTTGTCTACTCCTTGTCATCTTAATGCATGTCCCCAATGAGGTTAGGGTACAAAGAATTGGGTCTCAAGCATGTTTCTCTTGAGGACAAAAGCTCTCGCACTCCCAAGCGACCTCTCATGGTAGGAGAGAAGAAATATGATGGGACAGGAGATCCTTTCAAAATGTTGCTTGAGGAATCCCTCATGCAACAGAGGAACGAGATGATGGATAGTTTCACGCAAATCCTTCAGTGGCTACCAACAAGTGACGCATTTTCCTCGAGTGGAGGCGCCGCCCCCTTCAAGGTACAAATCAAATTCGATATTCCTATATTTGAAGGTCAGATAGACGCAGATGTTGTAGATAAGTGGTTGAATCTACTAGAAGGGTATTTTTCTGTCCATAACTTTTCGAATAGAGAAAATATTACTTTTGAGCTCCTCAAAGCCGTCCCCCATGTCAAAGATTGGTGGGAAAATTTCTGCGAGCAAAAGGACACAGAGGAAAGCTCATTATTTTCAGTCACGACCACCTGGGAATCCTTGAGGGATGCTATTAAGGAACAACACTACCCTGTTGGAAGTTATGATGAATTGTATACCAAATGGACCATACTGCGACAAGAAAGAGACCAAGGAGTGCCAGAGATCACAAATACCTTCCATACCTTGCGCACCAAGCTTGGTATCAAAGATTCAGAGTGACATCTGGTGCTCAAGTATCGCAGTGGTCTGCATAGATACATCCAGACCGAAATGAAATTTTTGGACATCCCTTCCTTGGGCGCGGCCTATCAATATGCCATCAAAATTGAGTAGAAGCTCAAACAAAAGACGCAGCAATTTGGGCCTGGTAACCCCTCACAGCAAAAGACAGGAAAGGGCGGCCCCAACCCACAGAATAAAGGATAGAGCAAAGATGGACAATATTAGGACAACTAGTCCAAGCCGTAAGCAAATAAGGACAGCAAAAAGACAAAGAAAGATACCAAGAAGTGGTGTGACTTCCATAAGAGCCCTTGGCATAACACTGTTGACTACCACTCAAAGCAGTTGCTGGTGACCGAAGTGAAAGTATCTGAATCAGATGTGGATTCTGACTCTAAGTCCAAACCAGAAAGGGGAAGACGGATTATCGACGTGAAACCCAGTGCCACCATTGCTACCACCAAGCTCCAACCTGATGAACCTGACGAGCCAAAAGAAGGAGAACTCCTCTTCCATTCACAGATATGGGTAAAAGGAACCCCGTTGCACTTCATCGTTGATAGCGGTAGCTAAAAGAACCTCATCTCAGCAGAGGTCATCAAGCACCTGGCCCTACCAACAATGTCGCACCCACAACCCTACACCATTGGATGGCTCCGCAAAGGAAGCGATCTCTGCGTCAGCCAACAGTGCCGACTATCGTATCACATCAATCCCTTCAAGGACGAGGTATTGTGTGATGTTGCTCCTCTCGAAGTCTCAGATGTTCTTTTTGGCCAAGCTTATTTATGGAAACGTCATGATGTATATGAGTCCATACCTCGTAGTGCTATTATTTATTTGAACAGGAAATTGTACAGGATGCCCGAGGCAGTCCCTCCTAGTGTTATTTCCTTGATCTCTGCCAAGCAATGCAGGAAGGTCATTTCTTAGACCGAGAAATTTATCTTCTTCGTGATTCGTTCTCAGAGTGAAAGAAATATAGTAGCCACATCCAGGGCCTCCGCGACTGATCTCTTAACACAACAGAAGCAAGTGGATAAGGTGGTGGAAGAATACTCATATATCTTCTCCTCTCCTACCAGGGTACCTCTGCACTACCAGGTCAAGCATCCCATCAATCTAACCCCAGGTGCACTGCTACCCAATGGGCCAGTCTATCGTTGCTCTTTGTTGTAAAATGAGGAGATCAAGAGGTAGATCCAATAATTGCTCCACAAGGGGCACATCCGTCCTAGATCATCACCTTGTGGAAGCCCAATCGTGCTGGTGCAGAAGAAAGATGGGACTTGGAGACTCTACATTGATTATCGGGACCTGAATAAAATCACAATTCGCAACTAGTACCGTATTCCCCGAATCGATGACCTCCTTGATCAGCTCATAGGGGCCAAATACTTCAGTAAGATTGATCTGAAGTCTGGCTACCACCAGGTCCCAATAGGACAGACATATGTATGGAAGACTACCTTCAAGTCAAAAGAAGGTCTTTTTGAATGGCTGGTCATGCCCTTTGGTTTGAAAAATGCTCCAGTAACTTTTATGAGGATGATGGATGATATCCTATGACCTTTCACCAATAATTTTGTAGTGGTGTATCTGGATGACATACTCATCTACAGCAAGACTTGGGCAGAACACTTGCAACATATTCAGCAGGTTCTGCACACCCTGCGGCAGCACAAACTTAATGCAAACTTGGAAAAATGCTCCTTCGGCATGGCCAGGGTCCATTACTTAGGCTACATCATTGATCGACATGGTGTGCATGTGGATCCACCCAAGATCCGGGTCATCCATAACTGGACCGCCCCAACCACACTCATTGAACTTCAGAGCTTCTTGGGCACCAATTTCTATAGCTGGTTCATGTTGGGATTCTCTCATATCGCATGGGCCCTCAGCCAAGTAACCAAGGGTAGCATTAAGGCAAAATTTGTGTGGGGCCTGTCCCAACAACAAGCCTTCGAAGACTTGAAGAAGCGTTTGTGCTCATCGCAGGTACTCTCATTACCGAACCTACAACATCCCTTTGAGATTGAGACATATGCTTCATATTATGTTGTGGGCACCGTTCTCACTCAACATGGCCACTCCGTGGCATATCATAGTGAGACACTATCAGATGTTGTCCATAAGTACCCTACTTACAACAAAGAAATGTGATCCATTGTGCAAGCCTACCGCCAGTGGAGACATTACATTCTTGGGAAGGAAACAGTCATCCACACTGATCACAAGCCACTACAGTTAATGCAGACCCAAGGAAATTTGTAGAATGATCGCCATCATAAGTGGTCAACATACTTACAACAGTTCCACCCCAACATCAAATATAAAACACGGAGTACCAACCGAGTTGCGGACTTCCTCAGTCAACCTCCAGTTGTGGCACTCACCACAATGCTAGACTCTTGCGGCCACAAGACCTTCGGATGGCCCCTCCTCTATGAGACAAACCCTGACTTCTCCACCACCTACCAAATGTCTGGCACCAACTCAGTGGTAGCTAATTTCCATCTTCAGGACGGGTAGTTGAGGGTTTGATGGGTTCTCTCATTGACACTTGGCTTGACTTGATTGGCTCCAAGGGTTTGAATATTTCCCTCTCGATTCCTTGAAAAATCATGCCCCCATCTCTTGTTGCATTGCATAGCTAGTTGTGGGTATTTTTATTAAAATGCATATTTACATGGTATTGGAAATTCCAATGTGCATGGCTAGCACGTAAACCATATGCATCAATAAATCGATGGCGGGGACTTGGCCTTGAGCTCCTCACCATGATTTTATAGAAATATTACATGATTTGTATTTTAATGCAATGGGGTCAAAATCGGGATATTACATTTACATATATACAAATGAATATAACCCAAAATAATTCAAGAACCAAGAGAAGGATGAATGACTTCCTCTTCTACCAGCTCCATCTCCTCCTGTTGTAAGGCATTCTACACAAAATCGTGTTTAGATATTGGTTGATGATAAAGTCTAAGTCTATGTCCATTTACAATAAAGGAAATTTGAGAATCATCAATTGTCTTAACTTTAACAGATCCATTATCAAAAGTTGTAACAATTTCATATGGACCCATCCATCGAGTAGTTAATTTACCTTTAATTTTTTTGTATCTTGAATCAAAATGTAATGCCCAGTCTCCAGTTTTGAATTATTTTTGTTTAATGTATCTATCATGCCACTTTTTGCGTTGATTTTGAATTAAAATTGTGCATTGAATAGCATCTTTCCTAATCTCGTCTAATTCATTTATTTGCAGGATTCGTTGCCTCTGTGCTTTTTCCAGATTCATCCCTAATTATTCATCCATACAAAAGGTTTTGACTTGAAATTCAATATGTGGAAGAACGTTTTTACCATAAACAAGTTCATAAGGTGTGTGGCCAGTGGTATTCCTCCAAGTTATTCTATAAGCCCACAAGGCTTCTGGAAGCCTATCTTCCCATTCTTTGTGGTGTAACTGGATAGTCTTAGTCAGGATGGATTCTAATACTTTGTTGGTGGACTCTACCTGACCATTGTCTTGCAGGTGATATGGTGAAGATTTACAATGTCTATTACCATATTTGTCAGTAAGCTCTTTCATCAACTTGGAGGTAAACTGAGATCCTTGATCGGTTACAATTTCCCTAGGTATACTGAATCGGGTAAATATTTCTTCATAAATAAATTCTACCACACATTTCTCTGTGGCTCGGAATAAGGCTTTAGATTCTAACCACTTGGTGACATAATCTATACAGACTAGAATGTACTTCTTCTTGCGAGACATAGGGGAAATTGGCCCAACAAAGTCTAGGTCCCATTTCTCAAAAGGCTCAATCATAACTTGGGGTTGTAAAGGCATCTCATTGGATGGCGTAGGTATACCCATTCTTTGGAAACTGTCACACCCCTTGACATACTTGGGAGCATCTTTGAAAATGCTTGGCCAATAATACCCAGAGTGCAACACTTTGTATGTTTTTCTTTTGTCAGAAAAATTCCCGCCACAAGGTCAGGATCTCTGCCATCTCATGGTCTCGTACACATCGTATAATAATGAGATCAGGACCAGTACGAAAAAGATCATTTTCCACCCAAGAATAATTAGAACTTTGAACTATGATCCTACGTTTCTCAGGTGTGGAGAGATGGTTTGGTAGCTTTCCAGTTGATAAATAATTGGCTATGTATGCAAACCATGGGGTTCGAACATACATATCGAACAAATGTTCATCTGGGAAGATATCATCAACAGGACTGGCATTATTGTTAGTTTGAATTTGAGAGAGAAAATATGCTACCACATTCTCTCGACTGGGATGATCAACAATGGTGATGTTAAATTCTGATAACAAAAGAAGCCACCGAGTCAATATACCATTGGTGATAGGTTTATTCATTAAAAATCTAATGGCAGAGTGGTCAATGTGTATAAAAATCTCATATCCTGTGATATAATGATGAAACTTGTTGATGGCATAGACTACTGCTAGAAACTCTTTTTTAGTAACAATGTATTTCAATTCTGGAGGAGTCAAATTTTTACTAGCAAAATAGATGGAATGTGATGTTTGTCCCTCTTTTTGACCTAAGACTGCCCCTATAGCTATGTCGGAAGCATAAGTGGATATATGGAAGGGAAGGGACCAATTGGGGCCCCTGAGTATTGGTGTTACTGATAGCTTTTCCTTCAAAGTTTCAAAGGCAAGTTGACATGGTTCAATCCATTGGAATTCTATGTATTTCATGAGTAGCTTGAACATAGGTGCGGCTATCTTAGTGAAATTTTCAATAAAACGTCTATAATAGCCTGCATGGCCAAGAAAACTTCTTACTTCCTTCAGTGTTTTTGGATGAGGAAGATTAACAATTATTTCTATCTTGGTAGGGTCCACCTTGATACCTTGAAGAGAGACATGATGTCCGAGAACTATGCCCTCAGTTAGTAACATCCTACATTTTTCATGACTAAGGGCTAAGTTTGTTTCTTGGCACCGAATAAGAATTGTTTCGAGGTTATCAAGGGCCTCTTGGAAGGTATTACCATAAACTGTAAAGTCATCCATATAAACTTCTACAAAATCATATTGTATAAGATCAACAAAGATTCCTAATACTGCACACTGGAAAGTAGAAAGTGAATTACATAGGCCAAATGGAAACACTCGATAGGCATATGTCCCCCAAGAACAAGTAAAGGTTGTCTATATTGATCCTCAAGTGTTATTTATATTTGATTGTATCCACTATACCCATCAAGGAACGAAAAATATTGTTTCCCTGAGAAGGTATCTAACACCTGGTCAATGAAATGCAAAGGGAAGTAGTCCTTAAGAGTGGCATTGTTCAATTTCCGAAAATCAACATAGATACGCCATTTCCCTATGACTTTCTTTGGAACCACCACCAGAGGAGACACCCATTTACTGTTGAAAATTGGGTAAATGAAACCAGCGTTAAGGATTTTTTGTAATTCATCTTTTACTATATCCTTTAGGGTTGGATTCATTCTTCTCTGGGGCTTCCTAACAGAAGGTATGTTTGAATCTGTGTAAATATGGTGAATACAGGTATCTAGGTGTATTCCCTTCATATCGGTGTATTCCCGTGCAAATGCTCCAGTTTGACTCTTGAGAACTTTTAGTAATTGTTTTTGCTGACTCTCGTCTAGACCTACATTTATATGTAGAAATTTTTCAGAACTAACCTCACAAGGTATGGTATAGGATCCTAGATGTTCTTTGATTATGAAGACACAAGGTGTACTTGTAAATGTTGAGAGGCTCATGTTTTCCTAGAATTCATCCCCAAATATTTGGTCAAGTTGTGAAAAAGACTGAGGAAAATCTTTACATGTTGTGGAAGAGATAAATTCATTCAACACATTCTCAGTAATTTGTTCTTGAAGTGCCCAAGAGAAATCACTAACAAGGGAAAGTTCTTCCAAGTTCTCATCCCCAAAAGGACAATCTAACCAAAACAGGTTTTTAATTACTGGTTGTGCTGGTGGGTATAAAGCTAGTTTTCTTGTAGACAACCCATCAGAGATAATCAATTATCCATCCTTGCATCCTATGAATGCATTAGCAGTAGCCAACCAAGGTCTTTGAAAAATAATGGGATGACCTTTGGAAGGGTCTTTTCATTCCATTACCATGAAGTCCACGGGATATTCCCATGAAGCTACTGATATAGTGATGTCATCTAAGATCCTAGCAGGTTGAACCATAGTGCGATCTGCTAATTCTAACATTTTTGGGGTAGGGTGGAGGAACTGTCGTAAATGGAGAGTTTCTAAAACTATGGTAGTCATCAGGTTAATAGTAGCCCCTAGATCAATAAGTGTGTTCCCTATGGCAGTGTTATTGATGATAATAGTCACCACAAGGTTTCCTGGGTTTGAATACTTGGGAATTCTAGGTTGGTTAGCTATGTAATCTGACACTTCTCCTATTACATGAATCATCGGAGGGTCTTTTATTTTCTCCCTGGTATTTTAATACAATGTTACTTTATTACTTTACTATAGATTGGGATATCTTTAATGGCTTGTAACAAAGGGATCTTAATACAAATATTTTTCAATTCGTTAGTGATATCATACTCTGGATAAGTTACAGGTTTTTCTATTACTAGACGCTTCGGATATGGGGGTACTTTTTATCCTGTAATTACTTCTTCATAAGGATGGTTGTGTGTTGAAGATTTAGGAATAACCACATCTTCAAGAATGGCATCATTCAAAACTTCACTAGGTATGTTTTCTTCTTCATTCTCTTCTCGGATAACAATTGATGACTTGGGATGATCTTGCAAAACTCTTCCAGACCGCAATTGAATCTCATGTATTGGTGTGGTCGAAATCGCATATGATGGAAGAGGTAGAAACCCAATGCTATTAAGAGCTTGGGTTGGTTTGTTGTTAGGATTTGGTATCGATTGTTCAGGTAATATTGTGGGTCTTGGAGGATTCATGTTTTGGAAATGGTGGGGTTGATTTGGGATAGGGGGTAGTGAAGGAGGTACAAATCCAGGCAAGAATTGTTGAATATTAGGTGGGTAAGTATAGTTAGGCATAGGTGGAGGGGGTTGAGCATAAGCTTGTCCTCTCCATCCATGTGGCCATTTTTTTTGTTCAGCATTTTGAGGAGGGTACTAAGGTGGCCAATTTGCCAACCCGGAGTGTTCCATTGTTGAGGAGGTTGATAAGGATAGTAATAGGGTAGAATTTGTGATGATGGGTCCTTATATGATGATTGATCTCTAGGTTTCCAAGGCCTCCTAGATGTTTCACCAAAGTTTCCACTCTTGTATACAGCTTGCAACCCAGGAAACGATGGACAATTATCAGTCGGATGTTCTTCTGTACAAAGGTGACAAACTGAATCATTATTCAATGGACATTCTCGTTGGGGATGTTTAGTTCTACACCTAGGACAGAAAACACTCATTGTTGAACACTCTTCATCCTATCTCTTTTTGGCTTGTAAGGCATCCAATTGAGAACCCATGGCTCCTAAGATATCTATTTTCAAATTTTCCAATAGATTTCCCAACTCTACCCTTGTAACTCCACCCGGACCATATGTGTTTCCTTTTAGGTTCCTAGCATAAGATTCTCGAAAGTGTCTTACACTTTTCCCTCTGCTCCTAGAGTAATTCCTACATAGATCACAAATATGTGAAAAAGGCTTATGAGAGATGTCTCTTGCTACCATGAGATTAAGGCTTTCTAAGAACTCTTCTGAGATTCCCTTGAGGAAGAGTGTTCTTATTGCGTCTTCCCGACCATCACTAAATTTAGATTTATGTAACACATATTTAAATCTTTCGAGATAGTCTTCTAGGCTCTCATCTTCAAGCTGTTGTATTTTAAAAATATCATTGCGAGAGTCCTTAGGTTTACAGTAATACTAATATTTCCGTAGAAATGCATTCTTCATGTCTTCCCAAGTTCTAATACGAGATTCTCCTAACCCCATGAACCATCGAAGAGAAGAATCTTTTAATGTGGAAGGCAAGAGTTTTAGCTTTTGGCCATCTTGTAGGTAGTTATAACTCCTACAAAAAATGTCAAATTCAAATAAGAATGTATCCGGATCCTCACTACTCTTCCCATAAAAGGTTGGTAGTGAGGAAGGAGGGATGTTTTTCATAGTTACATCTTGTGTAGTGTCTAGGATAGGGAATCCAAAAGTACCTTCAGTTCTAACCTATCCCTCTTCTTCATCTTGTCGGACATGATCTTAATTTTCATCCTCCATGAAGATTTGATTGCCAAAGAGAGAATACTTTAGTGGATCCTTTCTTGGAGAATATGAGATATCCCAACATTCTGTTTCAGGAAGAGTATTTTTCTTTTTAGGAGGAGAATTACCAGCTATGTGGGATTCCAGCTTTGAAGGTCCTACCATTGTTGTTTCAATATGTGAAATAACTATGTTCACATAAATTTTGAAAAGAGTATCTAATTGTGTAGGATCAATAAAGTCTACTAAGTTTGGACCACCTAATATTGAAAAGGTAGTGTCTTTGGGTTTTTGAACTAATGGAGGGTTGAGAGGTTCTGAATTGTTATCCTTTTGAATTTCTTCTTGTCTAAGTTTAGTCTCAATATGAGGTTGAGGTTCTTCTAGTAAAATTTCTTTATGAACAAACTGTTTTGATGTCTCGATGGTTTCCCCTAATTGATTTCTAGAAAGGGTTTCCTTTGATTTCCAAGTAGGACTATCCCCTTAGGTGTCTTCCGATACCTTTCTGTTGAGTTAGTAGTTGGGGTGGCACTCCCCCCATATAGGTTAGTAGGAATTTTAGTAGGTATTCTAGTAGGAGGACTACTTTTAATAAATCTAACTTTTGAGTCTCTAGACCCATTCATGAAAACAAACTATAACTGAAATAAACTCTAACTACATCACTACTACTATTGGGTTTTGGGGATGCCTGTTATAACAGATGCACAGGTTCTTACCTCTCGTCTTACCGCTCACCCGCCACCAGCTTATTTCTAAGCTTCAAAGCAGAGAATTCAAATCTAACACTAAGTGTTTAGAATAAAATCCTAACTATCTATAACTGAATTTGACCTATCTACAATTGAATTCTACCTATCTACAACTGAGTTCTACCTATCTACAACTGAGTTCTACAACTGAGTTCTAGCTATCTACAACTGAGTTCTACAACTGAGTTCTACCTATCTACAACTCCTCGACAATGGCGCCAAAATGTTGAGGTGTATTTACTGTCTTAAAGAATCACCAAAATATTTAATTATCGACCAAGGTTGGTAATCTTAGAGTTGTGGCACAGTATATGCTGAGGTAGAATGGGACCTAAATTTTCGGCTCGACAGACCTTAGAAATGTTTAATAAAGAAAATATCGAAAGATCTTTCGAAATGAAAAACCGAGTCAAACTTTGAAAATACAACAAACGAAGTTATTAAACCTAACTAAACCAATAGATCAGAATAGTATCAAGCTATACTACTCTACTCTATGGATAATAACTGAAAAACATAGAAACAACACTATTATTTCAGGAAGCAAGACTGAATAAAAAACAGAACTACTTTGACGAAGTTGGAAACTACTAATTAAAGACTATAAACTAGGTGTTAGCACCAAAATTATGCTAAACATTTGGAGTGGCCGAGACCATGAAGAAATGAGCGGGGTCTAGATTCCTTGAGCCATGTGACCATTAACGATGCAAATAATGCTAGGTTGAATACTGAGATGATGTGGATGGCTCAGATCAACAAAGAGAGGAGATCCACAGTCCATAAAAATTCAAATTTCAGATTGCAAGAAGAAAGCAAAATTCAAGCTAAATGTAATTTTATGTGAAGGCATGGGCGTTTTTCACTGAAAATGACTGTTTTATTCATCCTCTTCCATCAACTGTTTCTACCAAACCGAGAATAATTTCAAGAAACTGAGAGAGGTTTATCTCCATCATAGGCCTATCTACAATAACCTCTCTCATAATTTGCACAAGTGTTACGGTTTGTGAGAATCGAACGGTTTTCAGAGGGTAATTTTCCAGAAATTGCGTTTTCTGCATGAGTCATCAACTTCAAAACCAGATCCCGACTAGCTGGGGGCGAATCAGAGGAAATGGAGACATGGGTTTTGTCAAGCACGATCCCGGCTACAGTAAAGTCTTTCAGTTTTTTAATAGGTGTCTCCATTTGAGATATACAACCGAGGCACCAAAGGCTATTTTCAGCAGTCCACGGCCAAAACTAAGCAAAGTTTGTTGAAACCAACTCCCAGGTTGTTGAATCTCTTTGTGCAGGTGTCAAATGTTGTTGTAACCATCTTCCATGGAAGCATCTCAACCCTAAGGGTCAAATAGATTTATAAAAGCAATGTAATTGAACTAGAACAAGTTGGAAAATCACATGGTTGAGGCCTTGGCAGAGCTCTGCTCTGTTTTGAAACATTGTCTTTAATAGAATGGCTCTGCTTGAAGCTGGTTTTTATGGAAAAGATTCATGTGTTATTTGTTTTTACAGTCTGTCCCCTTCTTCTTCCTCATGTGCATGTGTTTCCTGTGATTTACTTACATTATGTTTGTTGATTCATGCTTGAATAAGAGTAACATTGGAATAGAATTCATAGAAACTATGCTTTGTTCCTTTCATTTCAAGCATCCACCACCAACTTCTACTAAAGTTGACATTAAATTTATCCCTATTAGATGCTCATGTCAATGGACTGTTCATCTCTTCTTCTTTTATCACCAGACAACAGCATTTTGACTGTAAATGGGTGGCTACCTTGCCTCTGTTTTGACATTCCATGCAACACCACTGTTATTTGATTAATGTATTAGGTTTTGACTGCATTGCCCAATGTCCTCTCATGATTATCTCACCAAAACTTTAAACCAAACTGTTCTATCAGAAGTTTGACCTTCTGCCTATGCTTGATTAAATATCCTAAGTAAGAGGGTTGTGTTTTCCTCATTGATAATATTTTCAGTCTTCTATATATTGTTGAGCATGTATTTTATTTGTTAAATTGTTGATCATTTTCAGTTTTCTGTGACTTTATAGAGAGAGACCTCTCGGACTGTGCTGGGTCAGTAGCATAAGTCCAAAGTGGTTAGTGGTTACCCCGACTTGCCCTCTCCCACAACCTAGGGGGTACGATTGGGTGTTAGCAAATTGGTGCAGTTGCCGGGGAACGAGAGTCTTATTGTCCCTGGGCAGAACGACAGAGTTCAGATCTGAATGTTGATGGTAAACAACAGTCAGACATTGAGAAGGTTGTATCATTCACTTGGCAACTCCACGCATCCACATTCCAGTATGAAGGTGACTCCACCGGGAGGATCAGTGGCTCCATATCAGAACGTTGAAGGTTTCATGGTGACTCCATTGTTAGAAAGCTTTAATGTCTAAAGTGTTGATTCAGTTTCTTCATCAAATCAAATGGCAGGGTATGTGGCAAATATTGCTTATGTTGGTGGTTTTAAAGAATATTTTGATATGTTTGATGATGGCCAAATCGAAGAAGCCTTCTTAGAATTTTTATCCCAATATTTGAAGTCATGCAAATGTTCTTATGAAGATAAGATTTTTTTTTAAGGGAGTTTGCTGAGAAACTCATTGGAGATCTTGAAACCCTAGAAAGTCAAATTCAGTCCCAAGATTTTCACCTATCTTTTGAAAAGTCTTTTCAGCCACCTCTAGAGGTTAGTATTGGGGAATGTTTGGTGTCTAGATATGAGTTTTATGATCCAAAACAATACGTGCAAGTAGAAGACACATATGGAGAATCCATGTATGATGACCAAGCTATAAATAGTTGTGGGAGGCAGCGGAACATCAATGATTTTTATGACCCTATTAATGAATACATGGAAAGGTTTTTCCAGTTTGAATTTGCAGCCATGTTTCCAGTTTGAAAATGAAAAGAATCATTGTTTTCCTATGCTCCCATATCCTCTGTCATTGGCTGATTTCAAGCAAAGTGGAGGAGTCAAATTGTTCAACCATTTGATGGATTGCCTCTACTGGCATTTTTGTGTTACCTAATTGAGCAAAGAAGTTTGGCATCTTAGAGTAGGTAACTAGTCTAAATAAGCTCACAGTGAGCATCCCTTTCAGCAGTCTTCTGAATGTACAGTTCAGTTTCAGTTTTGATTTTTGGTTTCAAGCATTCTTCAATTTTCAGTCTTCAGCATGCCCATATTTTCAGCATTTTCAGTTCGGTTTGCAGAATGTACAGTTAGCGTTCAATTTCAGAGTTCAGTTCAGAAATTTCAGTATGATTTTCAGCCAATGGTTGCATGTGAAAGCAATAAAGGAGCTTTGAGCAAAAGGGCGAGAATGTTTTTCTTGGATAAGTTGGTTCTATATGAAAATGTTGGTTGTATATTTAAGCAAAAGTTGTTTTTATAAAAGCAATAGAAGCGATGTTTAAAATTCTATAGAAACGAAGGTTTAAAGGCTTTAAGTTTTTGGAAGGACCATATAGCCCAAGTTAAAAAATTTCATGGTAAAAGGTTTTGAAAGTTTTGGATGGGCCAAAGTTTGAATTGAAGTTAAACAAAAGGTATATCGGGCCAAGCCCTAGCACTCAGCACAGAGAGCCCATCAAGCCACCGAGAGCAAAGCCAAGAAGGCCCCATGCACATCATCCATTCTCCAAGAGATTTATCTTCCTTGTTGCTTGAAATATAAGTGGAGTTGTGGTGTATATAAATGGTAGGAGAACTGTTTGCCTCTTTCATGTGGGATAAGCCCCATGAAGATTAAAAGATTTGCATCAATACCTAAATCCCACACCAGGTGCCGGGGTGACCGCATGGATGCTCCAGGGGTATGTAGAGGTCAACGAATAGCAAGAGATGGGTAATCAAGGCGTGCAAGTGCAAAATATCCGCGTAGTATAGGTACGTGTTTCATCTTACTGCCACGATGTGGTAGTTGAAGAATCCGTGGGAGTTTAAGAAGCCGGAAGCTATGAAAATAATAGACCACGGATTTATTGTGCAAACCCCCACTTACAACAACACCGGAGCGTGCGTCTGGTCTTCAATTATCACCATCATTTGTTGATGTCACAGTAAGTTGATCGTTGGCTGGCATCGAATTGGTAAAGGCACTTGTTGATATTCTTGGATCAAGGATGTAGCAGGGTTCCCACGAGTCAGCCTAACTCAGCCCATTAGAAGTTTGTGTATGCAGAAGAATCAGCGCGATGTCCATGAATGGGACAATGGAATACCTGATAATGAAAGTATTATTCCTCTACAGGATGAAGCTCAATGGCCAGGTGAAGCAGGACAACCAATACCAAGGCTCACAACAACATCGACCAGAGTCGACCATGCAAAACAAAGGCCGTGTTTATAAAATCCACTACCGCCATTGCAAAGTCATATGTTAGACTGTATTGATACTCACTTGACCGACACCATAGGAAAACAACGTCTCCCGGTGGTTGACTGAATTACGGAGTACACAGCCTCGTATCAGCTTCAGTAAGAAATACTCTTCTTAAGCACGAATTCACTAGACTAATTCTTGTCTAAAGGGACTTTTACAAACAATACAGGTCCTGGGTATCGCCTACATCACACTTGCAATTAGAATTAGAGAATCAACCTTACGAATTGAGGTTCATGCCTGAGAAAGCTTAAGGATTGACCTCGGAAATCCCCAGCTCAACAAAGGCGACTGCGCTGGTGCCAAGGGATTTCATGAAGCTGCATGGGGTGGAAGTCGGACTTGGTGAGCGTGAGGCTGGAGGTGGTCGGCTCAAATGGTATTTGCAGCACCTGAAAAACACGCAGAGAAGTGGGTATAAAGCAGGTAGTTTAAGTTACATTGAGGGTCTACGTGAAGAAAGCCTCTCTGGTTTCAAGCATGAAGATTCTTTCTGGTTTCAAGCATGAAGATTTTATTTAGAATAGCCATGCAGGTCCAGAGCAAAAGGAAGGTGGTTTACTAGAAGATGGAAATAATGGAAGGAAGCGATTGGTTAATCATTTTATACATAATCTAGCTCAGGCTGAGATCGTTGCTCCATGTGTAAATTTTCATTCAAAAGGAGAAATCGACGGTTCGTAGCCATTCAACCACAACCACTTGCTTGGGGAAGTAATGAAATAAGTGGTTGCGAAGTCTAAAACTGGAGTACACGTGGCAGCGTTGAGAAATGTCGCATGTGAAGAAAATGGTTTTGGTAACCATTCGAGTGCCATGCGATACCACTAGCCTTGAAATAAATTAAAGTTAAGAAAGTTGTGGATAGTGACTGTGTGAATCTCATTGGTTGTTGTTCCTTTATCTCTCCACAGCAGGTCTCTCCACTATGACGGCGTTAGCTTCTTCGTTACTTATGGTATTGTGTGCTATAATGAAAATGGAAATGTGTACAAAATGTGGGCGATTTTGGAGCTACGTTAGCCTGTGTGCAGAGTGTGAGCGATTTTAAACAAATAATGATATGGGAATGCATTCGAGGCCAACACAATATCCAGCTCCTGTATCCAGATTCTGGTAAGCATGGAATGTCTTTAAATAAAAAAATTGTAGGACATACTTCATCTTTCTAGGTACAACCTCACAACATTCAAGGTTTGAAGAGACAGATTGTTCGCCTTGTCAGGATATAAGGGAGATATGGTGATTATCTATGTTATGTTGGACAATTATGGATTTCCTACGGTTGATCAAGAACATAACCATGAGAGAGGTGATTTGCATCATAATTGGGTGGACGAGATTCTTAGATGTGAGGGAAGGGGAGCTAATTCTGATTTAGAAATACCCTTATGAGGGAAGAAAAGGATACACTTAAGGTGTGGGCTCAAATCTATATCCAAAGTATGGTGTGATTGGCCAAAGAAACCACTACAATGCAACATGTTACACGAATTCTGTTTTCCAACAGCTCTTCATACGACCTGAAGCTCGGAAGACTATATTAAATTATGTAGAATTTGCTGATGTGGAGAAAAAGAGTTATGTGTCCTTCAAATACAAGCCATGTTGGGTGAATTGCTAGGAAGCAATTCGGATCACTACGCTCCACAAGGCTCTTGTGGTGCTTTTCATGATTATGATGGTTCACCTATAAATGTTTAAGAGCATCAAGATTCCTTTGAATTCTTCAATCGCTTCTATGATGAAATTGATGAGACTCTCAGGGCCTATCATCTAGAATCTACATTGTTAAAATCTTTGATGACATACTTATGTTGATGTATATGTATCTTCGGAATGTATTTCATTTATATATTTATTGTACTCCTATAGAGATGTATTATTCATCTATACAGAAGTGTCGTCATTTGTATTGTCAAGTGTCGCAAGTATGTTAACTTGTCGATGGGTTATTAAACCACCTTGTAAGGGGTCGGCCTGATATAATGTAATATGAAGTTATTGTACCTAGCTAGACAAGTCGGCCCCATAAGGTTATTGGGAAAATAGGACAAGTATAAATAGAGATCGAGAGATCTCTATTTGGATCACTCAGAACTCACACTTCCTTCACTCAGAAAGTGGCACACATGTGAGGAGGAGGATCAGATGCTAAGAGGAGTCTATCTCTTGTACTTTGGTTGTACATTGGTTGTGCTATTTCTCTATCTATCTCTGTGGAAGTTGTGGGGTTTTTCACCTTAGGGTTTTTCCCACGGAAACTATGTGTGTCTATTGTCTCTCGTGCTTTCGCTTCTTGTGATGATTGACATGCTTGTGATGATTGATATGCATTGATATAATGTACATGTTATTCTCTCAGTAAAGATCCTAGAGTATTGTGAATTAATGCTCAAAATTTAACATGGTATGAGAGCTAACCTAAGAAGAAGACATTGTGCACTGACAGAAACTAGGGTTTCTTGCTTATTGGGTTTCTGTCCACAGATTTTGGAAAAGCAGTATAGTAGATTGACCCTATGCATCAAGGAGAATCTATCTGTCCAATCAGAATTCAATTCTGAGCATATTCAGATTTGGCCCTAAAAATTAGGGTTTCCACAAAAATAGGAATTTCTGAAATCTGAAGACATAGCTGGAAGCTCCTTGGAAAAATCGAATTTTAGAGCTTTGGATCGAGATTTCTGGTTGGGTAAATCTTTGGGAAACTAAAACCCTAATTCAAGGTCCTCCTAGTGAACTCGGGAAGACTAAAATGCATTTCTGAAGGGTGAAGCTTGGCAGATCTCAAATTTGAAATACACCAGGCTGATCTGCTCATCAAGGCGCATCTTTCTATCCTTTCAGAAAGTTGAAATTCACATTTTGAATTTTTAGGGTTTCTCTGTCAAACCCTAATCCGGGACGAGATCCAATTTTCAGCAAATCAAGTGGTAAGACCTAAATCTTCTCTATTTCCATTTGAAGTACTCTTTAAGATGTCTCACCACACCAAGCTTGAGGATAAGCTTGAAGGGGCTGATAACTTCCGAGCATGGTAGTATAGGATTGGGTTAATCTTGGAAGAAAATGAGTTGGACTCTTACATAAGGGAGGAGGTCCCTATCCCAGAGGAAGAAGAGGCTAAGGCCCTCCACAAGAAGAACTTGGTCAAGGAAAAAAAGATCATTGCTGATTCTATCAAGGACCATCTCATCCCATAGGTGTTATCTCTAAAGACACCCAAAGCAATGTTTGATTCCCTGACCAAGTTATTTGAAGGGAAAAACATAAATCAGAAGATGACCTTGTGAAACCAATTGAAAGGAGTAAATTTTCAGAATGGAGAAACCATTCAATCTTATTTTTCTAGGGTCTCTCAGATCAAGGAACAACTGGAAGCTGTGGATGAAATGGTGGAGAATGGTGAAGCTGTCATGACCACTCTGAATGGCCTACCTAGGTCATGGGGTTCCTTTATTCAAGGAATTTGTGCAAGAAGGAAGTTGATCTCCTTCAACAGACTGCGGGAAGAATGTTCGCAAGAAGAAGCAAGGCTTGTGGCCCAAGAAGAAAAGATGGGAAGTGAAGAGCAAGCTCTCACAGCACACACCAAGAAAGGAAGGTCAAAGAGGGAGCACTCTCATGCCAAGAAATCTTTACACTATCATCAACATAAAGATAAGAAAGATCTCAGATGCTTCACATGTAATGAGAAGGGTCATTTTTCTTCAGAATGTCCTAAGAACAAAAAGAACAACAACAACAATTTCAACAAGAAGAAGAAGGGCAGCAGGAAAAGATATCATGTTCATGTTGTTGAAGATGATGAACCGCCCAAGAAGAAGGCTAGAGCAGAAAGTGATAATGATGACGCATCAAGCGAAGAAGAGTATGTTCTAATCTTTGCTTTCACAGGTACTATCTCTCATGGTTGTAATGATTGGCTTATTGACAGTGGAGCTTCAAAGCACATGACTGGGTTTAAATAATCCTTTGCTAATCTATCTAAACATGAGTCACCCCATAAGGTGAAACTTGGGGATGACTACCAATACCCTATCAAAGGAAGTGGTGAGGCCTCCTACAATCTAGACTTTGGGAAGTCTTTGAAGATGAAAGATGTTTTGTATGTACCTGGGCTCAAGAAAAACTTACTCTCGATATCTACATTGGATGCAAAAGGCATGCAGGTTGCATTTGTAGATGGCCAAGTTCTAATGTGGCCAAAAGGTAAAACTATTGATGATGCAGTAGTGATTGGAGAGTAAGAGGGAGGATTGTATAAACTAAAGGGACAACCTGAACATGCCATGGTACATGAATCCATGGAGCCAAGTGAACTTTGGCATAGAAGACTTGCTCATATGCACTATAGGGCACTTCCAATTGCAAGCAAAGCTATAGAGGGTCTTCCTGAAATCAAGACCAAACATGAAGGTGTTTGCAAAGGATGTGCAAAAGGAAAGAACATAAAGAAGGCATTTCCAAGCAGTGAAAGCAAGGCAAAAGATATCTTGGAAATTATCCACTCTGATGTATGTGGTACGATGTCATCCAGTTATCTAAGTGGGTATGTTTACTATGTCTATTTCATTGATGACTTCTCCAAGAAGACTTGGGTTTACTTCTTGAAGAACAAAGATCAAGTGTTTGATAAGTTCAAGGAATTCAAAACCTTGATGGAGAACCAAACTGATAAGCAAATCAAAAGATTCATATCCGACAATGGTGAAGAATTCACTTTAGGTGAATTCAAGAAGCTATGTAGTGATTCAGGGATTAAGAGGGAGTTGAATTCTCCTTACAATCCACAACAGAATGGAGTTGCAGAAAGAAAGAATCGAACAATCATAGAAGCAGCTAGGACAGCTGTATATATGCAAAACAGAACACCCCACAAGATATTGGACAACAAGACTCCAGAAGAGGTCTTCTCTAGTAAGAAACCTGAAGTCAGCCATCTTAGAATATTTGGTTGTCCAATATACACTCATGTCCCAGAGGAAAAGAGGACCAAGCTAGATCCTTCATGAAAGAAGGGTATCTTTGTGGGTTGCAGTGAAAGTTCGAAGGCTTACAGAATATACTTTTCAGGGTTCAAGAAGATTGATGTCATCAGGGATGTGACATTTGATGAAAACTCAGCATTCATCAAATCAAGGAAGACACTTGTTGAAGATTATGAAGAACCTAAGGAAACTAGATTTCAAGACACTACTATGACTGAAGCAATTCCAAATGCAGATTGTGAAATTGAAGATCCGCAAGAACCTGTAGATCCACCCCTTGAGAATAACTCTCACAAGAGGAAACCTGCATGGGCTAGAGAGCTCATTCAAGATGTAGAAAGATATGGAATTCCAGAAGAAGAACACAGAGCAAAGAATAGAACTAGATCACATACCAGCTATGTTGCTTTACTCTGTGATATCATGAACAAAGAACCTTCCAATTACGAAGAAGCAGTGGAAAAGAAAGAATCGAAGGATGTCATGGTCGAAGAATACCAATCAATAATGAAGAATGATGTTTGGGATGTTGTCCCAAGACCTGAAGGGAAGTCTGTTGTAACTTCCAAATGGATCTACAAGATCAAGCATGCTGCAGATGGCAGCATAGAGAAATACAAGGAAAGATTCATAGCTCGTGGCTTCTCTCAGAAGGAGGGAATGGATTATGAAGAAACTTTTGCTCCTGTATCCAGGTGCACTTCCATCAGATCAATACTTGCTCTAGCTGCAGTGATGAAATGGAAGATACACCAGATGGATGTCAAGACTACTTTCTTGAATGGTGTAGTTGAAGAGGAAGTATATGTGGAGCAACCACCTGGTTTTGAGACACATGACAGGGAATCATATGTGTGTAGACTAAAGAAATCCTTCTATCGCTTGAAGCAAGCTCCTAGGACCTGGTATGGTAGGATGGATGGTTTCCTATCCAGTTTTTGCTTTACCAAGAGTAAAGCAGATTCCAACCTTTATTACAAGGTTGAGGAAGGCAATCCATTGATACTACTTTTGTATGTGGATGATCTCTTTGTAACAGGTAATGATAGTTTGATTGTCGATACTAAGAGGAAGCTTGCAGCCGAGTTCGAGATGAAGGACTTGGGGAGGATGCACTATTTTCTAGGCATGGAGGTGTGGCAGAGTGCAGATAGTATCTTCCTTGGACAAGGGAAGTATGCAGTAGAGATCCTGAAGAGGTTCAGGATGATGGACTGCAAGGCCATGGCCACACCTGTGGCATCGAACCTGAAGCTTCTATGTGATGCTTCATCTGATCCAGTTTATGTCATTGTGTATTGTCAGATGATTGGGTCGTTGATGTACCTGATGAACAATAGACCAAATATTTTATTTGCGGTGAACACATTGAGTCAGTTCTTGATGGATCCCAGAGGTGTTCACTTGGTTGCTGTAAAGCATATTCTGAGGTACCTGAAGGGTACAGTTGACTATGGGATCAAGTATGATGTGAATCAAAAGTTTAACCTACAAGGTTATGTTGATTCAGATTCGGAAGGAAGTGCTACAGATAGGAAGAGCACTTCTAGGTGTTGCTTCAGTATGGGATTAGGTGTGATCTCTTGGTTTAGTAGGAAGCAGTCCTGCGTAGTACTGAGTACAACTGAGGCAGAGTATGTTGTAGCCTGTTCGGCTAGTTGTGAAGCAGTATGGATTCAGAAGCTACTATCTGAGTTATTTGATCTCCCGCTGGAAGCTACTGGTATCTTTTGTGACAACCAGAGTTGTGTGAAGCTGTCTAAGAACCCCGTGTTCCATGACAGGTCGAAACACATAGAGATCAAATATCACTATATCAGGGATATGGTGCAGAGAGGAGCAGTGAAGCTCCTGTATGTTGCAACGGATGAGCAGATTGCAAATGTACTGATGAAGCCACTAGCAGAAGTGAAGTTCGAGTACTTCAGAGAGAGGCTTGGTGTTCTTCAGATTGATGACACTTCGAGGAAGAAGTGATGGACACATTTGCTGAAGCCATTCCAAGCATGTTGGAAGGAGGATCCTTCACATGGATGTGGATGTAAGCGTTGGATGATGAGCATCAGGATGATGCTCCAGTTACTGCTCTGTATATGCATCAGGTGGATGTTGGATATGATTAGTTGGATCATTTATATGTGTATGCATGTACGCACCATGTTGGATGCTGGATATCATCAGTTGGATCATTTATATGTATATGTATGTACGCATCATGTTGGATGTTGGATATGATCAGTTGGATCATTTATATGTATATGTATGTACGCATCATGTTGGATGCTGGATATGATCAGTTGGATCATTTATGTGTATATGTATGTACGCATCATGATGGATGATGGATATGATCAATTGGATCATGTGTATGTATCTGTAGATGTATCAGGTGGATACATTGTATGATCAGGTAGATCATGTATGTTGATATGTATCAAGCATGATCAGGTGGATCATGTATTTGTATATGTATCAGGTGGATACATTGTATGATCAGGTAGATCATGTATGATGATATGTATCAGGCAGATACTATGTATGCATTAGGTGGATGCATTGTATGATCAGGATGATCATGGATGATGAGCTTTAGGATGTTGCTCCAGATATGCATCAGGACGATGCAGTGATGAGTATCAAGACGATACTCTAGATGATATGCATCATGATGATGCTATGATGATGATCAGGATGATCATATGTATCAGGTGGATACATTACATAATCAGTTGGATTATGTGTGATGAGTTCCGAAGACACAGATGCACAATGTCTTTCTGACATGGTGGTAGATGTGTTCTCCCATGTGCATTGATGTAAGTGCAGAGCCTTTCCGACATGGTGGTAGATGTGTTCTCCCATGTGCGTTGATGTAAGTGCAGAACCTTTTCGACATGGTTGTAGATGTGTTCTCCCATGTGCGTTGATGTAAGTGCAGAGCCTTTTCGACATGGTGGTAGATGTGTTCTCCCATGTGCGTTGATGTAAGTGCAGAGCCTTTCTGACATGGTGGTAGATTTGTTCTCCCATGTGCATTGATGTGGGTGCTAAACCTTTCCTTGATGGTCAGAGTAAAGTCCTTCCATGTCGGTGAGTGTAAGTGCTATGGTGTGTGCATCTGGAATGTGCTTCGTGAATGATGATCATGAGTATCAGGATGATACTCTATGGCCATGGACAGGTTGTGCAGTAGCATGTAAAATGTCCTGGGAGATCCGATAGGTTGAGTTGTGTGCTCGAAATCAGTCATGGGATGCTCTTTCGAGGTTTTGTTGACTCGCGTAATAAGTCCTGAGGATTCCACAGTATGGCCAGTGATGATGAAGACCTGCAAGTGGTGGGCCTACATCCAATATGAAAAAGGACTGGCTCTATAGAACTTCCTATCATGAGTAGATTCAGAGATTGATCGAGATAGTAGTAGTAGTGACAATGACGATGATTCGAGGATGATGATTTGCTAATGATGATCCAGATAAGAAGGCTTGTGCTAGATGGTCTTTGTCAAGAAATACCTTCCTAGTTAAGAGGAAGTGTTGATGTATATGTAACTTTAGAATGTATTTCATTTATATATTTATTGTACTCCTATAGAGATGTATTATCCCTCTATACGGAAGTGTCGTCATTTGTATTGACAAGTGTCGCAAGTATGTTAACTTGCCGATGGGTTATTAGACCACCTTGTAAGGGGTCGGCCCGATATAATGTAATATGAAGTTATTGTACCTAGCTAGACAATTCGGCCCCATAAGGTTATTGGGAAAACAGGACAAGTATAAATAGAGATCGGGAGATCTCTATTTGGATCACTCAGAACTCACACTTCCTTCACTCGGAAAGTGGCGCACATGTGAGGAGGATCAGCTACTAAGAGGAGTCTATCTCTTGTACTTTGGTTTTGATATTGCTCTATCTATCTATGAGGAAGTTGTGGGGTTTTTCATCTTAGGGTTTTCCCCACGGAAACTCTGTGTGTCTATTGTCTCTCATGCTTTTGCTTCTTGTGATGATTGACATGCTTGTTATGATTGATATGCATTGATATAGTGTACATGTTATTCTCTCAGTAAAGATCCTAGAGTATTGTGAATTAATGCTCAAAATTTAACAACTTACTCAGCAAGTTATATATCATGATTGTTGTCACAAAAGTGAGAGAGGAACCAGTTACTGCTAAAGTGATGTCAATGATTAAGAATAAGAAAAACGTAATTGAATCACACAAATCATTTGTCCGGGATTATGAGGAATATTAAGAAAAGATAGAAGAGTTTTTGGGGACAAGGTTTGACAATTATAAGGTTACTATGCCTTTATTTGTCTCAAGTCAAATTTGACAGAGGGATATTTGCTCGATCATGTGTGCTCTCCAGGTTTGGGTTTTAAACAAATTATCAGATGTCGGCTGCAGCAGAGCTGACTGCTTCAGTCACAGACTAAGTTTAAGTGTAGGATGAGGAAGGGCTACAGGTTATAGAGTTCATAGTGCAGTTTTCAGTTTGGAATTGGGAGCATCCCAATGGATTAGGCACCGGTCTACTAGGGGTTCTTTGCTACCACATAGGGAGGATAACATCCCCAAGTTGGAGCCATTTGTTAGCACCAGAATTATGCTAAACATTTGGAGAGGTCCAGACCATGAAGAAATGAGCGGGGTCTAGATTCCTTGAGCCATATGACCATTAAAGATGCAAATCAAGCTTTTCAAACATTCATTCCTAAGTCTAAGATGAAATAATGCTAGGTTGAATATTGAAATGATGTGGATGGCTCATATCAACAAACAAAGGAGATCCACGGTCCATAAAAATTCGAATTTCAAATTGCAAGAAGAAAGCTAAATGTAATTTTATGTGAAGGCATGGGCGTTTTTCACTGAAAATGACTGCTTTAGTCATCATCTTCCACCGACTTTTTCTGCCAAAAAGGGATTAATTTTGAGAAATTGAGAGAGGATTATCTCTAACACGGGCCCATCTACAATAACCTCTCTCATACTTTGCACAGGTGTTACGGTTTGTGAGAATCGAAGGGTTTTTTAGAGGCTAATTTTCTAGAAATTGCATTTTCTGCGTGAGTCATCAACTTCGAAAACAGATCCCAGCCACCTGGGGGCAAATCAGAGGAAATGGAGACATGGGTTTTGTCAAGCAAAAGCCCAGATACAGAAACCACTTTCATTTTTTTAACAGGTGTATCCATTTGAGATATTCAATCGGGGAACTGAAGGACATTTTCAGTAGCCCGCGGCCAAAACTAAGCAAAGTTTGTTGAAACCGACTCCCAGGTTGTTGAATCTCTTTGTGTAGGTGTCAAATGTTGTTGTAACCATCTTCCATGGAAGCATTTTGACCCTGAGGGTCAAATAGATCTATGAAAGCAATGTAATATAAGTAGAACAGGTTGTAAAATCACTTGGCTGAGGCCTATGCTTGATTGAATATCCTAAGTATGAGGGCTATGTTTTCCTCATTGATAATATTTTCAATATTCTATAGAATGTTGAGCATGTGTTTTATCTGTTAAATTGTTGATCATTTTCAGTTTTCTGTGACTTTATAGAGAGAGCCATCTTGGACTGTGTTGGGTCAGTAGCATAAGTCCAAAGTGGTTAGTTGTTACCCCGACTTTCCCTCTCCCACAACCTAGGGGGTACGATTTGGGTGTTAACACTAGAAATTAGGAACAATTGTAAATGAGTTCAGAGACCTATCTATGATATAATTCAACTCGAAACTAATTATGAAACAAAGAACTTAAAGCAAAACTACAAATGACTAAGTGAATTCAACAACAATTCATGCATTCAATTAATATTTCAAGACTACACTAAACTACCTAATTCCATTCTCCCTGGAGATTATGAGGAAGTGTATCAAATTTAATAAGGATGGGAGCGAATGTATCAAAGTGACTTTCAAACATGACAAGGAAGCAAAATGGAAACAAATCTAGTTTAAATTCTACAAATAAATGCAAACTAAATATGGTCCAACTACAATTAACTTTAAACATTATGATCTATCTTCTATCCATAAGCAAATGAATTGGAACTGATGAAATCTAGAAGCAAGTAGAAAACTTAATAAAGATATTTACTTCTAAATTTGATTTGGAAGCAAGTAGAAAACATGATAAAGATATTTTATGTAGAAGCAAGTAGAAAACTTGATAAAGATATTTATTTCTGAACCAAACCTTATTCTATGAAAATCTTCATTAACTGTATGAGTGGGAAAAACTAATCCTATGCTTAACAAAGAAACTATTGAAATTAGGATACTTTGGAGAATGAAATTACTAATTCTAATTTGATATTAATATTAACGACATATGATAAATTACACTAAGAATGAAATTGATAAATTCTAGAATAGAAACATGTTAACAAATCAGATATGAAAGACATAATTTGAAAAGCAACTAAAGCAATGTTAAGGAAAATGTAATGAAAACCAAGAATGATGATAAAACTTAATTAAAACTCTATGCAGTGTAAAACAAGATCTTAATTACATCTAAGGGTGCTAATTAATTGCAAGAAATATTACAGTTCAAAGACTTAAGAAACTGGATTCTAAACAAGCATAAAAACAATGCAGAAAGTATTAAGGTCCATATGTCGATCTAGATGATAGTCTGAAATACGGTCTGAATGATAGTCCGGATGGAGGAAAACGATTTAAACTAAGGAAAGAAGTAGTTTGGATGATCTTAACTACTAGCTGGCCGATGCATATGAATCTACAGTGCAAGGGAAGCAATAAATCGATTGTTCGGAAAGGAAATGAACTAAACTACAACTACAACACACTTAACATAACTAAATATAACTAAGAATGAACTTGGAATGTTAAGTTAACTTAACTCTAAGTATTTGTAAATAACATGACTAAAAGAAAACTAAGCAAACTAAGCGTGACCGGTCACCAATTACATTCTAGAAATATCATTAACATAAACAACAAATAAGATATACATATCATAAAACAAAGACATCATTTATATAAGTAGCAAAACACCATATATATTCCAAGACAAAGATATCATATACAAAATAAATATATTAATTAAACAAATAACACAACTTATCTGCAGAAGACAAAGGCAAATTATATACACAGATGGAAGAACACTGGTTGTTGAGGGGCCCTTCTCAACAATCAAATGTTACGCCGTAATCAATCAATCACCACGCATGCTATTGAGCTTTCATAAAACTAGAATGGAGGTATATTAAATTAAAATAGAGTTACAACATTTCTGTGTCTACTTGCAGCTGAAAAGACTAAAGACTAACTCGTCTCAGTCACGAAGACGTCTATATATACAAAATTACAATTGCCAGAGAAAGTTGACACCTTGAGTGGTCAGCTGCTCTAATAATAGGAAGTCTTAATGCCAGAAAACAACTCTACTTAACAATTCACGATAGCACATAGGCCAAGGAATGGCCTCATAACAGTTTACGACAACGCACAGAGCATCTACCAGGTTCCACGGCGTTGGTTTCCTTCACGCGATTGTTTAGACGTTGATCCTCCTTTAACATGGGTAGAGAAATGTGTTGTCAAGTTAAGTGTGCAAGAAAGACAAAAATTTTGGAGTGTTGACGTGAGTTGCAGGTGTGTTGTCAAGTGAGGCGACTAGGAGGGCGAATCTTCTAGAACAAGGGCTCACCAACCATGACAACCACGTTGCTAACAGAACCCACCTTTCTGTTTCTACCTTTAATGACCATAAATATTCCAACCAACGATCTCGCGGGCCGAATGAAGGTCTGAACGGTGGGATGGATGTGGTTGAACTTTTGCAAGGTGAACATGCATCTGAATGGAGGTCCATTTGAAACCCATTGCCTGTAGAACAAAATCTAGTTTCCAAGCAAGTCGAGAAATGTCAAATAAACATCAATAAATCACAATATGACTATTTTTACCCAAAATTCATGTGATGTGTGAATATATGCATACCTGATCTGATTGACGGTCTGAATGGCAGAAAGAATAACTTATCATAGCAAAAGAGTGAAAATAACGCTAATCAGAGTGTGTTTGATGATCAAAAGTGGTGACAAAATGGACACCAACAGGTGGCTCATTAATTGTTAAATTGACCCTTAAGACCTATTGTGGCCACAACAGATCCCATGCTTCAGCTATGCATTGGAGCCCCGATTTAAAAAAAATAAACACAAAGGTCTTTGGGTAAGTGTTCTTGTAAACATGAGATTTTGAACTTGGTTTCTATGATATTAAACCTTCACCTTTGCTTGGATTAATTGTCATTGTTTTTCTCGGAAAGTCTAAGTGTTTTGGTCGCAGAAAGATTCAGATTTTGAGTAGATTATCATATTTTTTTGCCTGCCCGAAACCCGACATTCTGACACCCCAAAAAACCGAACCTGAAATGTGCGGGTTGCGGGAGTTAGTCTTTAGTCTTTTGGTTTTGGCTTGCTCTTGAAACCCGCAACCTGAAAGTTGTGGGTTGCGGGAACCCATTGTTAATAATTTTGAGAAATCTTCATTCCGAAACCCGCAGTTGCGGCTTTCGGATTTCGGATTTTTGTTTCTTCGTTTAGTTGTGTTGCGTGTTTGTGAAACTCGCAATCCGCAATTTTTGGGTTTCGGTTCTCGGAAACCCGTTTATATGTTTTGATCCGGTTTGCATTCCCGAAACCCGCAACTTTTGGGTTGCGGCTTTCAGGAATCATGAATAAATTTATGAATAAATCTCCAATACCTGATCCCGCGTCCTACATCGGTTAATCTTAACCGTCGATTCACTTGATCTGGTGCATGAAATTCCATCATTCAAACTAACTTTTTAATTCCTCATTTACATTGTTCTTGTGACTAGGTTTTTGCTGAAATTCTTACCTCACGATCACTTTTGAAAGATATGATTGCTTGATTAGATTGGTTTGTAATGACAAGTTTCAGATGCAACTTCAAATCGTGCGATATTCTGTTAACTTTGTACTTTTTCGTTATCCAATCCGGGCTAACACATGCTGCGACGTCATTTCATTTCAGTTCAAATGATTGCAGTCTTAAATTCATATGATTTTAATCATATCATATCATCATTTTAAATCATTATGAGTTTCTGTAATTCTTCTTAAATATGGTTGCAAGTATGAAGCATTTAGTTCGTCGTCTGTATGCATTGGAAAAGTTTCCTATTTATTTTGAAAGCTTTATGTCTGACGATATGATGAGTAACATGCAGATAGGTCATGAATCGTTTGATGAGTGTTATATGCAAGAAGAACTTCATGCTTTGTTATTTCCAGAACATATGTCGCCACCCTTTGACGCAGGTGCTCCTGATACCAACAATGAAAGCAAAAAGGAAAATTATGAAATTCTTCCCCTTTGCATACCGCTCTCCTAGAAGGATGAAGAGTAAATCGATGAACAGCAGCATGAGCAAGATGACTCCATTATCCATGATTTTATAATCAATGAGGAACATGATATTCCACCAGTTCCTGAGAAGCAAGACCCACTGTCTAATTTTATTTTTTTTTGAAAACGTTATGGATCAATCGGAGGATCCTGTGGCGATTCAACAGGAAGATTTCCTTAAACGACTCTTGCCTGTTGTCGACAGCTAGTGGGCCATTGTTCAAATTCCACATTTTTGTTCTAGGATTTTCCCAAAATTAGAAAGATGATCCATATTTTAAACTGTATCTCAAGTTTTGAGGGAATCATTCGAGTCAAAATTGTTTAGATTATTTTGGTAGAATTCCCTAGATTAATGGTCCGATCTGATTTTGTAATATCTATCCTTTGGGAATTCCTATTTGTACTTTGTTGTAATTTCCTATTTAATGAGGAATGCTTCTCGATGCTAGGGGTTGGGAATTTATGGTTTAGGAATTAGCAGGAGACGACTGGAGATACTCTGTCTTAGTAGAGCTTTGTAATTTTGTTTACATACTTCTTTAATACAGTGAAGTAATCCCTTGAATCATATCTTGTTTATTGTTCAAGTTTCTTTGACGATGCGTGATTTCTTACTTCAAATTGTCATCTATGACATGTGATCTTTTCCAAGGAATTAATTTACATCGAGATTTGTTGTACTGATTTCTCTTTATGGCTGATCTATGTGTGAAAATGCTTAATTGAATTTATGTTAATTAAGATATTTTCTTTATCAATTTCTGCAAGTGATCAACATTCAATATAATCATTGTAAAATTTTCAATTAACAAAGTGATTACAGGTTTATCTTGAATAGGCTTACATTATTATATTGTTGTCATTTAATTTTCATTAATTGATTATGATTTAAGTAAACAAGTAAATGTATCTTTTACATTTAGGTTGAGGTTGGCAAGCATACTTGTCCCTTTTACATCAAGATTGATCTGCACAACAACAAGCTTTTCCTTAGAATAGGTCTAACCTAGAGTAGATCCTTTCATTCTAAATAGGTTAAGTTAGAACATTTCTAAGTCTTTCATAATTTTGTTTTCCTTAAGTGGAAGACCGATCCTTTGATCGAAACATCAACTAATAGAGTGCCAGCGGAGGCCGAATATCCGTGGGAGATTTCCATACCAAACAGTATGGAGATAGAACAACCCTTACATAGGGTCTTTCGAAGCCTTTCAGTCTGGGTTTTCGACCTCTGTTGGGAGCCTTGGACCCATTCTAGCACCTTGCAATTAACCTGCACCCCCTAGGACTCAACAAATGGGGCTAAAAGGAGGGGCAGTACTGAACTATGCCTACATAGAATACTCAGAAACCTCCTCCACTAAGAATACTGATTGTCACCCGTAGTCACACTCGAGCATCTACTTTTGTTGAGCAACCGGTACAACAACCTAATACTATCCCTGTTACTCCAACAGCTCATCGAGATCCTAGAACAGGGGATATTATCATTATATCACCTACTAGAGGACCTATATCACTCGAAGAAATAATCAAAAGGTCTAGTTATAGTACTACTAGGCTGCAGTAGAGACTCTCTGTAGAGAGAAATCAAGGGTTAGCAGCAATTCACCAAGAAATCACCAACCCACAAAAAAACATTCAAGATAATCAAGATTCTGCTGAGAAAAGTACTGAACAAACAACTGAACATAATAGTTCATCAAACCAACAACAGTTCCCTGAATTTGATCTTGATCTATTATTCATTGAAACACAACCAGCTTCACAAGTAATTCCTTCAGGTGGACCGCACCTTCTCCACCTTCATCTTCATCCCCCTCATCTTAGAGTGAGCATTCTTCTAACTCTTCATCTAAGAAGAATATGAATGACCTATGGCTAGAGAAGGCCAGAACAGACCTTGGCTTGACCAAGATGTTGTATGGATACTCGGGGACCAACACAGGTTACCTAAGAACCCTGAGAAGTGGCTTCCCAAATTTAATCCAGATGATAAGTCACCTGGGTTGAATCATATCAAGACCTTCATGCAAGCTATCAGACTTTGGAGTGTGATACATGAGGATGTTGTTTGTAGACTCTTCCCTTACACATTTGAAGGAAAAGCATCTACATGATATTTTTCCTTGGAAGCCAGGTCTATAACATCATGGGATGATTTTGAGAAGTTGTTTATCCAAAAGTTTGGAGATGACAAAACGCCACAGGATTTAGTTTTATTGTTATCTTCTATAAAGATGAAAGGTAAAGAAAGGATTAAATATTACAACCAACAATTCTCTTACCTAAAGAATAAAATACCTGCTCCTGTTCTCCTAGTAGAAGAGCTTCTGGTTTCCTTTTATGAAAAGGGTCTCTCTGCCCCTATTGCAATGTGGGTAAAGAGGGCACACAAAAACAACTTATATGAAGCCTATGTTGAAGCTATTCAAGTTGAAAAATATATTTATTGTCTCCAGGATAGTCCGGATGCAATAGAAGAGCAACCCTCTACTTCCACATCTAGGAAGAAAACTCACATTGTGCCCAAGGATTCTACCCAAAACAAGGATCCTTTTGACATGACTGATGTGAAGAATTTCCTTCAGAAAATGTCGAATGAGATGGTTGATTTGAAAATAAATAACAACGAGAATCAAAACCAAAACAAAGGTTTTGCAAGACCGCCTTTTAGGAGACCTTATTAGCCTCCTCAGAATCCACCACCTCCTGATCCCACTGAAGGACTTCAAATGAAGAAATCTATTCCATTTTTAGAGCCTTGGCAACATAATCCCAAACTACACCTGAATCTTCCAATGATCATACCAACCAGGATTCACAGTTACCCGAAGAAGATGAAGAACAAGAATACTTACAGGTAAACATTGTTAGTTATTTCTCCGAACTCCCTATGAATGAAGAAGAAGAAGAACCTGACACTGTGTTTAATATCCAACACCCTTATAACACAAGATCAAGACCGCAACCACCCCAAGAACCTTCTTCTTCGATAGCACTTCCCCAAAAAGGCAGACTGTTCCCCAAAAGGATACAGTTATTCCAGAAATTGAGTACAATCTAGATGAAGATTTGAAAAGAGTTAAGGATAATATCTCTCTATTTGAACTCTTGAAGATCCCTTCCATGAGGGATACTTTACCCAAAAGCATGGTAATAAAACAACCTAGAGAATCACAGAATAACAACCTGGACTCTTTCACTAAATCACATGATAAAAATCTTGGAAGTAAAAGGACCACTATGATAGTGCAGGTTGTGTCCTCATTAAACCAAAAGGGATTAAAACTATGATAGCATGCAGACTGGAATTTGACTGCACCAACAACGTAGCTTAATACGAAGCCCTTGTTCAAGGACTTAAAAAGGCTGTTGAAATGGGTGTATAGGTAATTCATTCCTTTGGTGACTCTGAAATCATTGTCAAGCAGGTAAGGAACATGATACATTGCTTGTCTCCACGCCTAATGAACTATCAGAAGCTAGTAAGAGACCTTACCCATTCCTTTTATGCATTTTATATTAACTTAGTCCCTAGGTCACAGAACTTCGATGTTGATCTCTCGCAAACACATCATCCAGATTGATACCACCAGAAGGTTTGTCTCCTTGAACCTTTTCAATTGAACTCATGTATAGGTCGTCCATATCTGACAATGTGACCAATTGGAAAGTGTTTGATGACGACTAGAAGATACTTGATTTCCTCACAGCTCATGATACGTTTCAAAACATGGCTATAGATGAAGAAGAACATGAAAAATTACTCTCTGATACTTCAAATGTTATCCCGAAATCTGTTATCAGTCTAGAGAAGTTCTACGATCTACATGATAAGTTCAGACACAAAACCAATTGCAAAACCAAGAACTTCTCACTTAATTACGAACCAGTCAACTTAGGTATTGAGCAAGAACCTTGTTTTATCAATATAGGAGTTGATTGTTCTCCCGAGGAAAGAAGTGCTATCATTAAATTATGTAAAGAATACAAAGACGTTTTCACATGGACTTATGACGAATTGAAAACCTTCGATACAAGCATCATGCACTACAACATACCTATGAAACCGGAGGTGAAGCCTTATCAACAGAAACTGCGCAAAATGCACCCTATCTTAGAACCTTATGTGAAAAAAGAACTGTAAAAACTACTAGCGGCATGAATCATTTTTCCTATTAGACACACCCAATGGATCGCCAACTTTGTGCCTGTGTGTAAGAAGAGCGGCGAAATCAGACTGTGTCTATTTCCGAAATCTGAATCGGGCTTCCGAAAAAGACAATTATCCTGTTCCCCCCATGGAACAGATTATGCAAAAGGTAGCAGTATCAGAGATGTTCTCACTCTTGGATGGTTTTTTGGGGTATAACCAGGTTATGGTTGCTCCCGAAAACCAACTCAAAACCACTTTTAGAACCCCTTGGGGCACTTTCACCTACAGGCGGATTCCTTTCGGGTTGATAAATGTCGGGGCTACGTTTCAGAGAGATATGGATATAGATTTTATAGGTTTGATGCATTACTCTATCATAGTTTATCCGGATGATATTACTATATTTTCTAAGAAGCGACATGAACATATTTTTCCCTAAAACAGGTTTTCGAACATTGCAGCAAGTATGGGATCTCCCTCAATCCGAAAAAGTCTAGTTTTGCAGTCACATAAGGAAAGCTTCTTGGTTTCATTGTATCCAAAGAAGGTGTGATAATTGACCCAGAACGTACCGATTTTATATCAAATATTGGCTTGACCAGTTCACACAAGGCCATGCAGTCCTTCCTGGTTAAGATAAAATATTTCTGCGTGTTTGTACCTAATTTTGCACAGATAGTTAAACCTCTGCAGCAGTTAGTCAAGAAAGATGTACAGTTTACTTGGTCACAGGAATAGAAAGATGTGTTTTTAAAAAGTAGAAGGGCTATCGCTGAGGTTCCTACTCTCATGTCCCCTGATAAAGATTTCATTCTCTATACCTTTGCCACCAATTTCTCTTATGCAGTTGTTTTGACACAGAAGCATGACAGTGATGCAAGAATTCCAATTTCCTTCACGAGTTCAACATTCAAGGGAGCTGAATTGAATTACCCCCAAATTGATAAACAGGATTATGTAGTTTACAAATCTGTGAAATATTACAGGCCTTATTTGCTGAAATCTAGAACTAAGGTAATTGTCCCATATACAACTATAAGAGATGTACTGGTCCAGAAGGAATTGGGTGAGAAAAGGGCCCATTGGATGACTGCTTTACAAGAATACGATTTGGAAATCAGGCCAGCTAAAATTGTGAAAGGGAAAGGATTATGTTTGCTCACTGCTCAGTCGAATGACCCTGTACGACACCAGAGAGAATGGGAGCAAGAGGAAGAACTCCCTACAGGTTTTGTCAATGCAATAGATACTCTGCATTCTAAATGGTTTGACCATATCAGGTTTTTTCTTAACGATGGGTTTGCTCCCGAAACCTTAGACTTCAAAAAATGCAGAGCTTTAAGATTAAAGTCTGCTCCTTACCAATTCATTGACGGATTTTTTTTTAGAAAAAATTATGATGGAGTATTTATTAGGTGCTTGGAGAAGCCTGAAACTGATGGTATACTTTTTCAATTTCATGCAGGACCTGCTAGAGGCCATTTCTTAGGCGAAACCACGGCACAAAAGATCCTCAGGGTGGGATATTACTGGCCTACATTGATTAAAGATGCATATGCCTATGTAAGAAAGTACGAACCATGTCAGAAATGTGCAGGGAAGTTCAAGAAACCTGCTTTTCCTTTGCAACCAGTGATGGTTCAATTCCAATTTCAGCAGTGGGGGTTAGACTTTGTTCGTCCCATCAATCCTACTTCTTCTCTTCAACACAAGTATATTCTTACCACCACTGATTATTTTACCATATGGATAGAGGCAATTCCCCTGAAGCAATGCAATGCAATCTAGGTAATATATTTCCTAGACAATCAGATAGTTACAAGGTTTGGCACCCCTGAGTATCTCATTTTTGATAATGCATCTTATTTCTCTTCGATTGACTTAACACAATATGCCCTTCAAAGAGGGATTAAATTAAAATTCTCTGCCAATTATTACCCACAGGGTAATGGGCTCGCTGAATCTTCGAATAAGAACCTGATAAATATTCTCAAGAAGACAATAGCCACTCATCACAGGGATTGGCACACACAACTCTATAACTCCCTTTGGGAAGATTGGATCACTCCAAAAGAAGTTATTGGCAATTCCCCTTATTATTTGGTTTATGGCAAAGAGGCCATTCTACCTTCCAACCTTGCCATCCCATCACTGCAATTGGCCCAATTTATTGAACAAGATGATTCTTCTCCTCTTCAGCAGAGGATTGACACTTTGTTTAAACTGGAAGAAGATAGGGAGGTGGCTAAGAATAAGCTATATTATCCTCAGCAAATGGTGAAGAGATGGTTTGACGAGAAATCTTCATCTGACAGGGAATTCTCAGTTGGGGATTTGGTATTAAGATGGGACAAACAACATAAAGATAAGAACCAGTATACGAAATTCCAGTACCTTTGGCTAGGACCTTTCATTATTATAGAAAAGATAGGTCCCAGTACTGTCAGATTACAAACACTGGAGGGAGTTGTGGACACCTACCCAATGAATGTTTCACTACTCAAAAAGTACTTTGCTTGAAAAATTGGTGCTTTTGTACATAGGTATGGTGTGTGTTTTATGCTTTATTTGCTTTGATTGTTTTCTTTCATTTTATTGATAATAAACTCCTCACACTTGGGAACGGTTTAAAACTAGTTTTACTTGAAGATTATTTCAACTGAAGTTGTAGAATGGTATGTTAGTCTCAGTTTCTTTCGACTAATATCTGAATTTGTTTTGTAAAGAGTGCACAACCAATAGATGCAGGACCTTGATTGACACCTTTTCATCTTGGTCTTTATCTTTTACATGTTTTATCTATTTAATTGAGATGTGGGGAATGGTTGAAATATTCTTATCTTATGTCTCATTGTCACAACATATCATAATAATCTAATTAGATCTATATGCTCTGGATCCTTTTACAATCACCTTGATAATAATGTTTTCTTAAATAATCATAGATTGCGAGGGGAGTCTTATTTTAAGCCATCCATTTAGGTTCATAGGTGTTTAGTGGAATGACATGTTCATATTAAGCCACCACACTTGGAAGCTGACTTTTATGTTTTATGCATGTTGGTTGTCTCTTTTATAAATATTTTCTAAATATTTCAGGTTCGAAAAGCAGTAGACTGATATATTTTCTCTATCTCAAGTTTGTTTGCAGAGATTACTGGTTCTTCCCAGCCATTCGCCATTTGTTGTGGCCACAACAGATCCCATGCTTCAACTAAGCATGGGAGCCCCAATTTAAAAAAAAAAAACACAAAGGTATTTGGGTAAGTGTTCTTGTAAACATGAGATTTTGAACTTGGTTTCTATGATCTTAAACCTTCACCTTTGCTTGGATTAATTGTCACTTTTTTTCTCGGAAATTCTAAGTGTTTTCGTCGCAGAAAGATTCAAATTTTGAGTAGATTATCATATGTTTTCTGCCTGCTCGAAACCCAACATTCCGACACCCCGAAACCCCGAACCCGAAAGGTGCGGGTTGTGGGAGTTAGTCTTTAGTCTTTTGGTTTTGGTTTGCTCCTGAAACCCGCAACCCGAAAGGTGCGGGTTGCGGGAACCCAATGTTAATAATTTTGAGAAATCTTCATTTTGAAACCTGAAACCCGTAGTTCCGGCTTTCGGATTTTATATTTTTCGTTTCTCTATTTCGTTGCGTTGCGTGTTTACGAAACCCACAACCCACAATTTTTGGGTTGTGGTTTTTGGAAACCCGTTTATATGTTTTGGTCCGGTTTGCATTCTCGAAACCCACAACTTTCGGATTGCGGCTTTCGGGAATCATGAATAAATTTATGAATAAATCTTCAAGACCCGATCTTGTGTCCTGCATCGGCTAATCTTAGTCGTCGATTCACTTGATCTGGTGGATGAAATTCCATCATTCAAACTGACATTTTAATGCCTCATTTATGTTGTTATTACGACCAAGTTTTTGCTAAAATTCTTAACTCACGATCACTTCTGAAAGATATGATTGCTTGACTAGATTGGTTTGTAATTACAGGTTTCAGATGCAACTTTGAATCGTGTGAGATTCTCTTAAATTTGTACTTTGTTGTGATCCAATCTGGGCTAACACATGCTGCGACATCATTTCATTTCAGTTCAAATGATTGCAGTCTTAAATTCATATGATTTTAATCATATCAGCTCATCATTTTCAATCATTATGAGTTTCTATAATTCATCTTAAATATGGTTGCAAGTATGAAGCATTTAGTTCGTCCTATGTATGTGTTGGAAAAGTTTCCTGTTTAATTTGAAAGCTTTATGTATGACGATCTGATGAGTAACATGCAGAGAGGTCATGAATCCTTTGATGAGTGTTATATGCAAGAAGAACTTCACGATTTGCTATTTCCAAAACCTATGTTGCCACCTTTTCACGCAGGTGCTCCTGATACCAGCAGTGAAAGAGAAAAGGAAAATTCTGAAATTATTCCCCTTTGCATACCGCTCTCTTAGAAGGATGAAGAGGAAATCGATGAAAAACAACATGAGAAAGATGACTCCATTATTCATGATTTTATAATCAATGAGGAACCTAATATTCCACCAGTTCCTGAGAAGCAAAACCCGTTGTCTGATTTTTCAGTTTTCAAAAACATTATGGATCAATCAGAGGATCCCATGGCAATTCAACATGAATATTTCCTTAAACGACTCTTTCTTGTTGTCAACAAATAGTGGGCCGTTGTCATGTCCCAAATTTGGTATTGGGTCACAATGGCCTAATCACATTGGCCCTATTCATTAGAGTTTGTCAAATTGATGCTAAAGGTCAAATAATTGCCAAGGAGGAAAATTACTAGTTTCCTAGGTTTGGGGTGGAAGCTTTGGGATTTGGAATAATGGGGATAATAAATTATGTTTGAACATTAGAGTGGCATAAATATTTAATAAAGGAGCTAAATAAATATATACAAGTGAAAATCAAAGTGGCATTTGATCATGAAGACACATGGAGGAAGTGGGACCCACATATGGCTAGATTTCCCCACTACATTTGGCATCATTCTCTCACCAATTCGAATTCAAGGTGAATGGTAACATACTTGGGGGAGTCCAAAAGGTATTATTCATTGCATGACTCATCCAAGGTCGAAATATAGAGGAAGAGTAACTCCCATGGAAGAGGAAGAGGCAATTTGGAGCTAGTGAGACACTTGGGCTAGATTCCCTAGCTCTATGACAACAATGATGAAGATGCCATGACACCTATGACACAAATCAGACCTGAAGGCTGACATATGACATATATGACATGTCAGGGCTAAAAATAGACTCCAAGAGGGCGCTCAAGGGTGTTAGGGCAGCTAAGATGCTTCCACATGTGATTTGGTGGAAGTGGGAGACTAGGAATTGTTGTACAAGTGGCGTTCTTTGGAATCTCTTCCCAACATGAGTTGGCATGAGTCTCTTGGAAGGAATTCGACCCATGGAGGACATTAGAAGTTTATAAATGTCAATAACAAAGAATGAAACCAGCTTTTGATCATTTGTAGAATTTGCAATTGCATTTGTGAAGAGGGAGAGCTAGTGGATGACTAGTTTCTTGCCTTAGCCAATTTCGAGGGTGAAAGATTCCCATCCAAGTTGGTAATTGGAAAGGCCATTCAGACCTTTCATTTGGAGCTTTAATGGAGTCTTTATTTGCAGGTGTAAGCTACAGGGCATCTCATGGTTTCTTCTATTGCAGCTCACTCCTTCAACCATTTCCATTTTTGATGGCATATTCTTGATCCTTGAGGGAGGGCGTTTTTGGTGAGCTATTGTACTCTTTGGGGAAGCTTTTAATGCCCCATTTATTTTGTAATATGAATTAAATACTCTTTTCTTCATCTCCAAAAATTTTCAGGTCGAAATTCCAAGTAGAAATGTATAAATCTCATTTTTAATGGAAGAACAATGCCATTTCCCCACTACCTTGTTGTGAGCCAATGTGTTGATGATGATTTCGAATTAATGGATGATTCTATGATATATTTGTGATCAATATACTACCATGGATGTCTTATATAAGTTTCATGTACTGTACTTGAGCATTTGAAGCATTTTTACTCAATTTAGTTGCATTGGGAGGTGAAATAGTGCCATTTCCCCAAGGGTCGAATTGGGGATTTTTGCAGTTGAATGGGAGAGGGTGAGAACAGTTGTAATAATCCATTAATGGTGCATATGAGACTTTAATAACCTAATTAACACATTACATACCTCTGTTCATAAATTTGAGTGGGTTTGGAGGCATTTGGGAAGCCATTTTCATTGTTTACCCCAGGGGGATTTGAACCCCAAATTACTAGTAAAATTGCATAATTGGTCCAGAATATTAAGAGAGTTTGCAGAGGTCTTTTGGTGGCCATATTTCATCCATAAAAATCATATTCAAGTTCTAATATCATTCATACACCTTCCTTGAAGATTTGAAGGCATTTGGAGTCAATTTGAAACCTAGAGACCAATACTAGTCAAAGGAAAATCACTAGTAAAGTTACCTACATTGATCAGAATTGAAAGAGGATTTGCAGAAGTATTTTAAAGGTCCAAAGGCATCCCTGAAACACATATTTATGTTCTAATATCATTCATACACCTTCTTAGAATATTTGGGATCATTTGGGGCAAATTTGGGACCTAGAGATCAAAACTAGTCAAAGGTCGAACAAGGGAAAAAAAGTGGAAAATTGCCATTTTAATAAAATTCCTAATAAGGGTCATTACAGTTGTATCAGAGCATGATCTTGGCACATGATGTGGTATAATATTCATGAGGACAATAATTCAAGTACCACCATTAGATATTGAAACCAAAAGTGCTTTTGTTGAAGAAAAAAAAAAAGTAGGAGAAGAAGAGCAAATTTTTTGAGGAAACTATGACTAGGGATGAAAAGGGAGCCTCATATGATGGTGAGGAGCATATAAAAATTATGAAAACAATATTTGAAGATATGACCAAGCAACTTAAGGAAGGATTCGAATTGTTTTCTATCGAACTTGTGGAAAAAATTATTGATTTTAAGGAAACCAAGGGGAAAAATGCATCAGCTTGCTTGAAGGAGCAAAAGGAAGAGACATCACAAGATCATGAAGAAGATTCTATTGAAAATATGGAAGATCATTTCGAGACACCTTCTAGCTTAGACATGAACCAAAGAGCATCTACTGATGGATGCTTAAACTATGAAGGAGTACCTACTGATGGGTGCTCACACCTCTATGTTGGTGACATAGAGATCACTTTTGAAAGTGTTGTTGCAAGCACAAGTTCCATTAAGCATGATAATGAAGACCATGCAGCAGTTGAAGAAGAACCAAGATCAACTTCTCCATCACCACTTGAGCTTCATGAAGTTGGTCCAAGAAAAAATGAAGAAGATGAGGAGGTTCATTTGCAAGAGCCTCATTTTCTTGAAAGGTCCTTAAAGATGAATGAAAAGAAGATCCAAGAGTCCCTCAGCATTCTCCATGACACTCAAGCATTGGTGTCAAATTCTTGTTGGAGAGCTACTTCATTGGAGGAAACATCCTTCCTTGAAGACATGGAGAAGATTCAAAGAGCAATGTGCCACATCAAAGGTAATTTCATGTCTTTGCTTTTTGATAGAAACCATTTGTTTGAGCTTAATGAATTGTTACATGATGCATACTTGAAGAATAATGAGGATATTCATAAGCTCACAATTCAAAATGAGCAACTCCTTGAAAAGTTGCAAGATACTTGTTTTTCCTCCTATATTTCATATTGTCAAATGGTAGATTGTTTGGAGGATTCTCATGACATGGTGGATCATGAGAAATGTGAAAATTTGAATGTTCTTGATGTGTTTGAAGATGAACTTGAAGAGATCCAAACACTTGATGTGGTGGAAGAGGAATTTGAATTGCCTCTTGATGAAGGTTATGCAATTTTTAAAGAAGAGCATGATTCCTCTACATTGGAACCAAACTATGACAAAGAGTTCACACTTTTGAAGGAGCTGCATGATACTACCCACATGGATCCTTCCCATGATAAAACTTCTGAACTTTTTGATCATTTGGGTGAGTTAGTACATTCTCCTACATCCTACAATTCCATGTTTTGCAGTATTAGTCTCAATGAAGTATGGGTGAAAGGGTTCTTTTTGATGGTGCCACATGAGGAGTATGGAACTCCTAGATTTAACTTTTATGATGACATGGTTGGAGCACATTCTTATTCACATTTGCAGCAGCATAATTTGTCACTTTATGATGATTCACATCTACATGGATGCACCTATGATATGGATTTGAGTCACTTGAATACTCATGGTTTTTCTTGCTCAACACTGGGTTCATTTGATGTTAGAGGAACTTCATCCAACACTTGGATGAATAGATTTATGATGGGAGAACATTTTTGTTGGCAGCCACATACTTTGTTATATCTTTATGATTCTCACATTCATGAATGTATGGGTGAGACTTCTTTGAGTCATTTGAAGTCTCCTTGTTTTTTCTGCTCATTATTTGGTTCAGATTCTAGTGGAGATTCTTCATTCACTTCTTGGATGAAAGAATACATGGCTGAATATTTTGATGCATATCACATCCTTTTGGAGCAGCATTATAGGACATGGGATCCTCACCTATGTCATTGGGGCAGATTTGATTTGTCACTTGAAGCTTGTATGCACTTGGAAAATGGTGGTCTACTTGCTTGGAGGTATAAGCACTTTCATGACTCTTTGATGAACCATATCCTTGATGTACATTTTCATTATGTTGTTATGTACCTTGATGATATATATTTGGTACTCATGATGTTTGGAAGAATGCATACAAGAAAATGGGATCCAGGAATCCTCTTATCTAATGGTGTAGGTTGGAGAGCACTCTTAATTGTTGGGGTGCAATACAAGCAATGGGACCCTGGAATAATTTTTGTCTCATTGGTTTCATTTTTTTTTTGGGAAGCAAGCAGCATGGGAGATGGATTCCCCACTTAATAAAGTGATTTTAATAAGAGTAGTGCAGCAGCAAGCACGGTGGTTTCTCTCTAAAATATCCATGGAAACTCAAAGACTCAAGGTTGGGCAATTCAATGGCAACTTCAAAGAATTATACAGAAAGCAGGTTCTTCAACACCCACATTTAAAATTGCTTGAGGACAAGCAATATTGGGAAGGGAGGATTTGTCATGTCCCAAATTTGGTATTGGGTCACAATGGCCTAATCACATTGGCCCTATTCATTTGCAGGTGTAAGCTACAGGGCAGCTCATGGTTTCTTCTATTGCAGCTCACTCCTTCAACCATTTCCATTTTTGATGGCATATTCTTGATCCTTGAGGGAGGGCGTTTTTGGTGAGCTATTGTACTCTTTGGGGAAGCTTTTAATGCCCCATTTATTTTTTAATATGAATTAAATACTCTTTTCTTCATCTCCAAAAAGTTTCAGGTCGAAATTCCAAGTAGAAATGTATAAATCTCATTTTTAATGGAAGAACAATGCCATTTCCCCACTACCTTGTTGTGAGCCAATGTGTTGATGATGATTTCGAATTAATGGATGATTCTCTGATATATTTGTGATCAATATACTACCATGGATGTATTCTACAAGTTTCATGTACTGTACTTGAGCATTTGAAGCATTTTTACTCAATTTAGTTGCATTGGGAGGTGAAATAGTGCCATTTCCCCAAGGGTCGAATTGGGGATTTTTGCAGTTGAATGGGAGAGGGTGAGAACAGTTGTAATAATCCATTAATGGTGCATATGAGACTTTAATAACCTAATTAACACATTACATACCTCTGTTCATAAATTTGAGTGGGTTTGGAGGCATTTGGGAAGCCATTTTCATTGTTTACCCCAGGGGGATTTGAACCCCAAATTACTAGTAAAATTGCATAATTGGTCCAGAATATTAAGAGAGTTTGCAGAGGTATTTTGGTGGCCATATGTCATCCATAAACATCATATTCAAGTTCTAATATCATTCATACACCTTCCTTGAAGATTTGAAGGCATTTGGAGTCAATTTGAAACCTAGAGACCAATACTAGTCAAAGGAAAATCACTAGTAAAGTTACCTACATTGATCAGAATTGAAAGAGGATTTGCAGAAGTATTTTAAAGGTCCAAAGGCATCCCTGAAACACATATTTATGTTCTAATATCATTCATACACCTTCTTAGAATATTTGGGATCATTTGGGGCAAATTTGGGACCTAGAGATCAAAACTAGTCAAAGGTCGAACAAGGGAAAAAAAGTGGAAAATTGCCATTTTAATAAAATTCCTAATAAGGGTCATTACAGCCGTTGTTCAAATTCCACAATTTTGTTCTGGTATTTTCCCAAAATTAGAAAGATGATCCATATTTTAAACTATATCTCAGGTTTTGAGGGAATCATTCGAGTCAAAATTGTTTAGATTATTTTGGCAGAATTCCCTGGATTAATTTCCCAATCCGATTTTGTAATTCCTATCCTTTGGGAATTCCTATTTTGTACTCTGTTGTAATTTCTTATTTAACGAGGAATGCTTCTCGATGCTAGGGGTTGGGAATTTTTGGTTTAGAAATCAACAGGAGACGACTGGAGATACTCTGTCTTAGCAGAGCTTTGTAATTTTATTTACAGACTTCTTTAATACAGTAAAGTAATCCCTTGAATCATCTCTTGTTTATTGTTCAAGTTTCTTTGACGATGTGTGATTTCTCACTTCAAATTGTCATCTATAATGTGTGATCTTTTGCAAGGAATTAATTTACATCGAGATTTGTTGTACTAATTTATCTTTATGGTTTATCTGTGTGTGAAAATGCTTAATTGAATTTATGTTAATTAAGATATTTTCTTTATCGATTTCTGCAAGTGATCAACATTCAATATAATCATTGTAAATTTTTCAATTAACAAAGTGATTACAGGTTTATCTTGAACATGATTACATTCTTATATTGTTGTCATTTAATTTTCATTAATTGATTATGATTTAAGTAAACAAGTAAATGCATCTTTTACATTTAGGTTGAGGTTGGCAAGCATACTTGTCCCTTTTACATCAAGATTGATATGCACAACAACAAGCTTTTCCTTAGAATAGGTATAACCTAGAGTAGATCCTTTCATTCTAAATAGGTTAAGTTAGAACATTTCTAAGTTTTTCATACTTTTGTTTTCCTTAAGTGGAAGACCGATCCTTTGATCAAAACATCAACTCATAGAGTGCAAGTGGAGGCCGAATATCCATGGGATATTTCAATCCCAAACAGGCTAGGGATAGAAATTCCCTTGCATAGGGTCTTTCGAATCCTTTTTAGTCTGGGTTTTCACCCTCTATTGGGAGCCTTGGACCCATTCCAGCACCTTGCAATTACCCTACACCCCCGAGGCCTCAACAAGACCTAGGAAAACTTTATATATCCATCGAATTTGAGCAGGCAGCTCACACATACTCAGATAGAGAGATACAACCTTTTCCTTCTGCTGCTGGAAACTACATTGTTGAGCACACAAGAGATTCAATGAGGAGATAAGCTAACTAATGAGTTGTAGAGTAAGACTGTCTTATACTACTGAGTGCAGAGAGTGTTTATGCAAGTCTCATTTAATTGCTGAGTTTCAGAAAGATTGTCACATGCTTCTACATAGAAGCTTTGTCCTGGTGGTTCAGTGAGTAGGCTCGGGGGTCCTAAAGCAAGTAAGACTTGGCTGCTTTCAGGAGACGGTTGGGAAGAATGGTCTTCTTTGGGTGTTTGTCTACCTATATAGGTTCTGCATTACTTTTGTTATTATTTATCTTACTCTGTATATTCTAAAAGAACGCTATTAGAAAAATTGTTAGGTTTCAATGTTGTCAATTGTTTATTTAAATATCAAAGTACTGAACTAATAAATTAATCTCCTTATATGATGGAAAGATTTATTTGAATAATTCCAGAATAATGAATATAATTCTTCTTTGTATTTTTCCTTTCACTTTCGTGATGTACTCTAGTACATAGAAGATTGTCTCAAGTAATAGATTAGAAAGATATCAATAATCTAATCTGAATGATTGATCCTTTATTTTTATAATAGATGTGTTTACAAATAAAAGAATGTATGCTGAAATATTATACATAAAACTTAAAAAGAAAGAGAATGTCATTCTTTGTGGTGTCCCTTTTTAAGAATTTTATTAAAAGGACCAATTTTTCACTTTATCCCCAATTTCGACCTTTGACTAGTCTTGATGCCTAGGTCCCAAATTTGCCCCAAACGATCCCAAATATTCTGAGAAGGTATGTGACTGATATTAAGACTTGAATATTTGTTTAATGGATTCTTTTGTACCTTTAAAATACTTCTACAAATCGTCTTTCAATTCTGGCCAATTTAGGGAACTTTACTAGTAATTTCCCTTTGACTAGTATTGGTCCCTGGGTCTCCAATTGGCTCCAAATGCCTCTAAATATTCAGTGAAGGTGTATGAATGATATTTTTACTTGATTAGGATGTTCATGGATGATTTATGAACATCCAAATACTTCTTTAATTTTTTTAAATATTCTGGAAAAAGTATGGAATTTAACTAGCAATTTGGGGTTCAAATCCCCCCAAGGTAAGTACTGAAAATGACTCTCCAAATGCCTCCCAACTCACTCAAAATTCTGAACAGAGGTAGGGGATTTCTAAGGGACATTATTTAGGTCTTATGTGCACCATTAATAAATTATTAATTTTGTTCTAATCTTCTCCCAAACGGCAACAAAAATCATTAGTTCGACCTTGGGGAAATAGCATGAAATCTTCTTCAAATAAATTAAAACTGAGCGAGATGGCTCCAAATGATTAAGCGCTCAAAATTGAACTTTTAATATTCATAAATGGAAGTCTATACATCATAAATATATCATATAAATATTCTTCCATTCGAAATCATCATCAATACATTGGCATACATCAATCTAGTGGGGGAATGGTCACTATTTTCTCAGTAATAATCCATTTTACATATAACCACTTGGTATTTCGACCTAAAAATTTCTGGATATGAAGAAAATGGTACAAGAGCTCACCAAAAATTCCCTCCCTCAAGGGTCAAGAATATTCCATCAAAACTGGAAATGGTTGAGAGAGTGTGCTACACTAGAAGAAACCATGAGTTGCCTTGTAGCTTACAACTGCAAATAAACACTCCATTAAAGCTTCAAATGAAACTTCTGAATGGTCTTTCCAATTACCAACTTGGATGGGAATCTTTCACCCTTGAAATTGGCTAAGGCAAGAAACTAGTCATCCACTAGCTCTCCCTCTTCACAAATGCAATTGCAAATTTATCAAATGATCAAAAGCTGGTTTCATTCTTTGTTATTGACATTTATAAACTTCTAATGTCCTTCATGGGTCGAATTCATTCCAAGATACGCATGCCAACTCAAGTTTGGAAGAGATTACAAAGAACGCCACTTGTACAACAATTCCTAGTCTCCCACTTCCACCAAATCACATGTGGAAGCATCTTAGCTTCCCTAACTCCCTTGAGCGCCATCTTGGAGGCTATTTTTAGCCCTGAGATGTCATAAATTTCATATGTCATCCCTCGGGTCTGATTTGTGTTATAGGTGTCATAGCGTCTTCATCATTGTTGTCATAGAGCTAGGGAATCTAGCCCAAGTGTCTCACTAGCTCCAAATTGTCGCTTCCTCTTCCATGGGAGTTATTATTCCACTCCAATTTGACCTTACATGGCTCTTTCCAAGTATATTGACCTTCTAACTCATCCCAAGAACATTTTTCTTCTTATGGATTCGAAATGGCAAGAGTATGATGCCATGTGGCATGGAAAATCTAGCTTGTGTGGGTCCCACATCCTCCATGTGTCTTCATGATCAATTGCCCCTTTTATTTTCTCTTGTATTTATTTATTTATCTCTTTTATTAAATATTTATTCCATTCTAATGTGCAAACATCATTTATTATCCTCCTTATGTCAAATCTCAAAGCTTCCACCCTCAACCTAGGAAACTAGTAATTTTCTCATAGGCAATATTTTGACCCTTAACATCAATTTGACAAACTCTCATGAATATAGTCATTGGGCTTAGGCCCTTGTGACCCAATGCCAAATTTGGGGCATGACAAATCCTCCCTTCCCAATATTGCTTCTCCTCAAGCAATTTCAGACATGGGTGTTGAAGAACATGCTTTCTGTATAATTCTTTGAAGTTGCCACTAAGTTGCCCAACTTTGATTCTTCGAGATTCCATGAAAATTTTAGAGAGGAACCACCATGCTTGCTGTTGCACTAATCTGATAAAAATCACTTTATTAAGTGGTAAATCCATCTCCCATACTGCTTATTTCTTAAAAAAGATTGAAACCAATTAAACAAAAATTATTCCAGGGTTGCATTGCTTGTATTGCACCCCAACAATTAAGAGTGCTCTCCAACCCATACCATCAGATAAGAGGATCCATGGATCCCATTTTCTTGTATGAATTCTTCCAAACATCATGAGTACAAAATATATATCATCAAAGTACATAACAACGTAATGAAAATTTACATCAAGAAGATGCTTCATCAAAGAGTCACGAAAGTGCTTATACTTCCAAGCAAGTGGACCACCATTTTCCAAGTGCATACAATCAACAAGTAACCAATCAAATCTGCTCCAATGACATATTTGAGGATCCCATGTCCTATAATGTTGCTCCAAAAGGATATGATATGAATCAAAATATTCAACCATGTCTTCTTTCATCCAAGAAGTGGATGAAGAAGCTCCACTAAAATCTGAACCAATAATGAGCACGAAAAACAAGGAGACTTCAAATGACTCAAAGAAGTCTCACCCATACATCCATGAATGTGAGAATAATAAAGATATAACAAAGTGTATGGATTCCAACAAAAATGTTCTCCAATCATAAATCTATTCACCTAACTTGTTAACACCAAAATTGACCCCCAAGGCTGAAAGATGGTAATATCGGGTAACCACTAACCAATCTTTGGTTTATGCTTCTGATCAAACATAAACCGAGAGGGCTCTCTCTACGATCTTGTGAAACGAATAGAATAATCAAGATTGTCAATAATGAAAAAGGAACACCAGCATTCACGGCTAAGATATTCAATTACAACAATTATACAAAAGATCAGATTTTTGTTTTGGAATGAAAAGGATTCAAGAAATATTTGGTTGAAAACGCATGAATGTCATTTGGGCAATGGAGTCACATTTAAGAAGTTCTGAAATCAATATTCACAAAGAATATGCAAACGCATTCACAAGGGCGAGGTAACAAGCAACTAGTAGTCAAAGAGCTTTAATTTGTGGAACAAAAGAGAAAAGAAACAGTCCATTAATGTAAGGCATCTAACAAGGATGAATCCTACATCAACTTTAGCAGAATATATTTGGTGAAATACTTGGAATAAGCTAAGCAGAGCATAATCTCTATGAATTCTACTTAACTATTAACCTAATCCGAGCATGAAGGAAATAACACAAAATGGAATAACAAAGAGAGAAATTTGCACATGGGAAAAGAAAGATACAAACTACTAGACCGATTACATAAGAATCCTTGTCAAAACGCAGGCTTCAGCTTTGCAATTTTTATTAAACAAGTCAAAGAAAAAGTCTTACAAACTGATCATCAAAACACAAATAGCTTTTTCATAATATTTCCAACCCTTGTGCCTTCGATTACAAATGTATATATAGATATCTTCGAGCTCTAGGCTCGGCTCCTTCAAAACAGAAAACAGTTACAACCATATGCCCTCTCATCAAAAATTGGTTTGCCATAACTGTTTTCAAACAAAAAATAGGTAGAGCCATCCTAACTATTTTTTTACATTTGCCGGTATTATTATGGAATGGAATTTGACCTCATAGTAAAGTAAACATAGTAAGTATAAAAGTTCCAGCTGGCTATCCACTTAGCCACCTCAAAAAATATTACATATGAGTCATGTCTCAAACTGAGTGATTAAGATAAGCAACGGAATATTATAGACAGAGGATTGTTTTAACACTAGGTTCGCAAATGACCTTGCAAGTCAAAGAAATATTCCACTTTCAATGAGTTATCATCCTTTGATGCGCCCTCTGGCAGGATAGGTGTCGTTTCCTTAGTGGAGAGTACAAAATCGTGAACTATTTCTGCACCCGGTTGGCCGCTCTGCTTGATTTTGTGTTTCTCCTTCTTCGTTCTTTATCGTTTTCCTTTGGACACTTGTCGTCCATCAGGCTACTCGTCTTCGTTGGTAGAACTAGATTCTATGAGTTCAAATACCATAACAGGTGGAGGAGTAGAATTTTCCTCCATCTCATCCCACACTTGTTCTAGCATGAATACCACCTCACATTTCCTCCTTTTCTCCATGAGCCAATAGTAACCGAGAAGATGGTCGAACCGCCAGGTTCACCATCTTTCTGTTGTGCGAACTGTAGATAAAAGACGTGAAAACCTTATCCATAACTGCTGTGATGATGATGGCAGCTTCCACATGCTCAGCAACATCGTCCCAGATACACGGCACAGCCAATGATGATGCAAAAAGTGCCTTCCATCATACCGGTAACCCTCTAGGATATCACTCAGATTTGTGGGTCCTTCCTTCTAACGTCTCTCATGTGACAGCACTTAATCTCATGCTTTCCCACACACTCTGAAATACGTGGGTCACATTACCTCTATCATCTTCCGAGCCAACCTCCAATCTATGCATGGGACGTTTTCCCTTTTCACTCCTCCTTTACAAACTTTCTCTGGTCTCCTCCTGTTTGCCAACCTCCCAGTCATAAGCATCCACCACCTTTGTGATGCATATAATCCTTTGAAAACATCAGTATTCATCTTAGTAAGGTTGGGATCTAGATCTTCTCCGCCTGCTTGTTCCAACCCTTCCCCTTTATTCGGAAACTGGGCCAGAAGCTATTAATAGTAGAGAAAAATGTTACCTGTGGAAGGATACCTTTAGCAAGAAATTCTCCCAAATCGGGGTTTAATCTCGACCCACCTATGTTTTTTGGATAGATCAACCACTACTTTGGATGTTCGAGAAGTCGTGGAAATTATCCCTAATTCCCAAGTCGGGCCCGTGGCGAGGAATTACAAAGGCCCGACGACCTTTGGACAAACCTTAGGAAAACAAGGCAACCACTGTTATTCCTGAGATGACCTCCGGGCCCACAAGGCCGAGGTCTTGAAGGATAACTTCCTCGCAGACCATCATAGCCCGAACCGAAACTGATATAGGGTCTTCCGAAGACTCCCCTGCTAGGGCGCGACTGCATGACTTTCGCGTTTCGACCCAACTGCCTGGTGACCAGCCATCGAACTCCTGTACCGGTGCTAGAACATCACTTTTCTGGAAAAAACCCCTTCCGTTCAGACAAGCCTTGGAAAGGGTCAATCATAGGCAATCGGGTAACTGTGTCAAAAATATTATCATCCATGTCCTCCAGGGCATTCCTAACTCTATTTGTGCTCACGGTGGAACCTTCTTCCATGATTCTACTGAATTATCTACTTTACTGACAAGTTTCAGTCGGAAGGGCCTACCTGTTGCCAGCAAATCCTCTGAAATGCTTCTATCGAAAGCCCCGTCGCCCTCGCCGTCTCCCACCCGTAGAGAAGTTTCCGGACTTTGACAGTTTTCCAAACGAACAAATGTCTACAACACCCGCTGAGGGTTTTATATATAAATCTACTTTACTTAACCATTGGTCTTATCTTCCACTTTTATGACGATCCCAGCCACTGATTTTTCACGTGCGATTTTCGGTCGTCGGATCTAGACCTTTATTTAATCTTTTGATGTGACATTTTATGCCTACCCTCCGTCGAATCCCAGGTAGGACCCAATCTGCGTCATTCCACTGTTACCACATGTCCATGGAACATCATCGATGTTTTCCCAGAGTGGTTTTAGATACCACTTCCCTTCCCCGCGATCACCAGTGGAGTTGACACCTATCCAACGGTTTTATCCATCATGACCACCTTCATAGGTATCTATCGTGCTACTTCTCGACGAGACTAAGCTTGGACCATAGATTTTGTCCCACTTTGCATCTATGGTGGAGATGAGCAAAACATTTAATGTTCAACCCTTTCCCCGATGACGGGACCCACTATCCACTCTTTCGTGCATCTTCCTTCATCTCCGCACCATCGATTTGGGCTACCTACTCTCTGCACCATGGATTGCTTTATGCCTCTACCACGCTAGTATCTTGTGCCCTTGTGGTGGTTTTGTTTACCACTTTTCTTCCCGTGATGAGCCCTCTAGCTGCCATCTGTCCGGCGGTATTATCCGTCGCTACCACCTTTTTGGTTATCCATCACGTAGCTTCTAAATGAGATGAATCTTGGACCATGGATCTGGCTTCGATTTGCATCTACAGTGGTTCTCTTGCTGAGACTTAGTCCTTATAATACTTTGGGATGTTGGACTTAGGATTTGGGGTTATTTATTCACTTAGAAGGCTCCTTCACATGCTTCTTCATGAATTTCTTATGGGGTATTCCCTCTTAGCCCTTTATATATTAATTTTCCCTACTCTGGCCCTCAAACATGGAGGAAGACTGGGCCTTCAATCCTTTATCAGGTATGTTTCTCCAACCCTATTTCTTTCACACTTGATATTTATGAGGTGTAAAAATCAGGTGTTAACAACTAGCTCCAACTCGGGGATGCTATCCTCTCTGCGAGGTAGCAAAGAACTCCATAGATTAAGTGCCTAATCCATTGGGCAGTTTTCCTTGTGGCCTTAGACTGGAAAATTTTCTCAGAACCTAATGCTGGGAACTGCGCTTTCCTTTGCATCCGGGTAGAATACGTAGAGAGAAACAAAAAAGAAAACAAAAATTGCATGGCCTCCCCTTTCAGACCTTAAGGCCTTCACTTCGGGCTTCAAGTCTTTCTGGTTTGCCATTAAACCTTCAAACAACTAAAAAAAGGAAAAATATGTACAAGTTATGGTACATGAATTACCTGGCTCGTTTAGGATAGATAATGCTTTAAAAAATATGCCATTGACTGGTCCTCTCAACTAGGCAGACCCATCTTGCTCTTCTAGTGTAAAAGAGATTGTTCCTCTGGGTGCATCAATGATGGACGGACCCATTCACATGTGGTCAAATTTACCGTGTTTGTCTTCTCTTAGGCAGTCCCATTTCAAAACCAGGACATTCACCTGAAATTTGTCTTCCTTGGTATTCTTATCAAATGCCTCCTTCATCTTTTCCTGGTGTCCTTGTACTCTGTCATAGGCTTTAGTTCTCAACTCATTTAACTAAATTATCTGGTTCACTCTCCTTTGCATATGATTCGGTTCTTCTTCTAAACCTTGCAGCAACCTCATAACTGGTAACCCCAAAGAAGATGGAAAAACCACTTCAGCTCCATACACCAACTGGAATGGAGACATTCCAATGGCCCTTTTAGTGCTTATTCTATCATCCCATAGGGCATACTTCAGCTTAGTGTGCCATGCCCTCTTATTCTCTTCCAATAATTTCTTTATGATCTTTACTAAGCTTTTATTGGAGGATTCTGCCAGACCGTTTCCTTGGGGATAATAGGCTGTAGAGTGATTCAAACTGATATGATATTTGTGGTAGAAATTAACCAGCTTCTTAGAACAAAATGTAGGCGCATTATCAGTCACAATCCTTTTGGGGAAACCAAACCTAGATAGGATATTATCCTCCAGAAAGTCCATAATAACATTTTTTGTTGCATTCCTGGTAGGTATATCTTCTATCCACTTAGTGAAGTAATCCGTGGCTGTCAATATCCACCTGTGCTACCCAGAAGAGTTAGGGTTTATCTCCCCAATGAAATCCAGTCCCCATTATTGAAAAGGAGCTTCTGCTATGACTAGGTGAAGGGGTAGTGATACGACTTTCCTCTTTCCTTCAAAAATTTGACATTGGTGATAGGTTACTATTTCTTTATACACATCTGTGAACATGGTGGGCCAATAGAGACCAGCCCTCAGGATCTTGTTGACTGTGACCTTCCAAGAATGGTGACCACCACAATCCCCCTTATGAAATTCTCTCTTAGTATGTTTGGCTTCATCCTCTAACATGCAATTTAGAAGTACACCCCCAAGATCCTTCCAATACAAGAACTGATTCATGATACAGTATTTTGCGGCCTTTAATTTTAGAGCTCTGGCCCGGCTCTTACTTAATCATACTAGAGCCTATAGATTTTGCAATACATAAACACTATCAGAGTACCAGAGAGACGCATAAAATTCAGGCTTTATTTGTAATCCTACGTCCAGCTGACATAGAGAGTCTTACAAAAAATTTAGTTGCAAAGAATCATAGTTAGCTTTGGTCATCAATTTTGCTAACCCTTGCCCCTTTATCAGTTTGGTAGGCTTTATTTCCAGGTCGTATTCTAGCAGCACAGCGATCCATTTTTCTCTTCTTCCTTCTGGATCAGCCTGCGTGAGGATGCCTTTTACTGCACTATTTGGGACATGGACAATGATGTGTGAATGGAGAATATAGACCCTGAAATCTTTCAATGACTTGATTAAAGCATAAGCCTGTTTCTCCATGATATCGTATTTTAATTCTGCATCTCTCAATACTCTGCTGAAAAAATCAATTGGTTGTTCGACATTCTAATGATTCTTCTATAGCAACACTCCTGCTACTGTATGCTCAGAAGCATAGGAAAAAATTAGGAAGTCTTTAGAAAAATCGGGGCTTGCTAATACATGGTCCTCAGAAATAGCATTTTTTATTCCCTTGAAATAATCTCTTGTTTCCTCCGTCCACCTTATCTGGTTTTCCTTTCTTAGCATATTGGTAATGCTCATCATAATCTCAGCAAAGCTAGGTATGAACCTTCTAAAAAAACCCACTTTTCCAATAAAATATTGCACCTCTTTTTTACTTCTGGGCTCTCCAACTTTCTGGATCGCACTAACCCTCTCAGGGTCAATCTTAATACCTCCCTTAGAAATAATATGTCCCAGGAGCTTAGCCTCTTCTAAAGCAAAGTGGGATTTATTTGGGTTGAGGGAGATACCCTATTTTATGCATTTCTTAAAAACCTGTTCTAGGTATTTGAGGTGCTCGTCATCAGATTTTGAATATATGGTTATATCATCCATGTACACCACCAGAAACTTATCTTTCTCCTTAGCAAAGGCGATGTCCATCACTCTCTGGAAGATAGGTCCAGCGTTCATCAATCCAAAAGGCATCTTAGCATACATGAAAGTACCCGATGGAGTGGTGAAAGCAGTCCTTTCTTGATCTTCTGGACTGACTTTGATCTGATTATACCCTAAGAAACCATCCATTGTAGAAATCCTTTTTGCCCCTACTACCTTCTGCAGGATGTGCTCCATTTTGGGCAGAGGGTAATTGTCCTTTAAGGATGCTCTGTTCAAATTCCTGAAGTCTATACAGATTCTAATTTCCCCATTATTTTTTCTTACAGGAACAAGGTTAGCCACCCATTGAGAGAATCTCAAAGTGACAATAATCTTTGCGTTGAACAACCTCTTGATCTCCTTTTCTACCACCGGCACCAACCTGGGATTAATTCTTCTCAACTTCTGTTTGAAAGGTTTTTCTCCAGACCTAATTGGGATGGAATGTTGGATTATTGAAGTATCATACTCCTTTAAGTCTTCATAGCTCCAGGCGAAAGCAGCAGCATACTTTTTCATCAAATCAACATACTGCTTTTTCCTCCTGGTCTCCAATTTTTTAGACAACTTTACCATCCGAGGTTCCCCAACAAAACCCAAATTATGATCTTCTACTGTATCCCCGGGGAGTTCAAATTTGGAGTTCTTTGCCACATTGTTTTGGTCAAAGATCTTTTCTAGAGGTATCAATCCTTTGGGAATATAGTTTCTTTTTAATTGGACAATGTCTTTGCCTCCCAGAGTGTCCAACCCCTATTTCCATTCTCTTCACCATCTGACTACTCTTGATCTACTAGACCTTCTACATTCTCATTCTTTGTATTGATCTGAACATTAGCAAACTCATGAGACAGTTCTAAAAACTGCCTAATTTGTAGGTCATCTTCAAATACTTGCCAATACTTGGAATTGTCTAGGATGGATGGTTTGTTTATCACTTTGACCTCGTATTTTTCTTGGAAAAAAATGGGTGTTTTAAAACCACCTGTAGTAGTGGCCAAGGAATCAGCTACTTGATTGTCACATGTAGGAATTTCCCAGATCTTATGTTTGTCGAAAAAAATTCCAAACATGTCCCAAACTTCGTTTCTATAAGCTCTCATTATGGGGTGCTTCACCTGATAACTATCGTTCACCTGATTCAACCCCAGTTCTGAATCTCCAAATACGTGTACTCTCCTGGATCCCAGATCTTTCAGAGCTCTCAGTCCTAAAAGTAGAGCTTCATATTTAGCCATATTGTTGGTGCATTCAAAAGTCAATTTATAGGATAGGGCCCTAGATTCTTGGTCTGGAGGTATGATCCAAACCCCAGCCCCAGCTCCATTTTTGCTTAGTGAACCATCAAAGTACATCTTCCACAATCCTTCTTCATTTTTTTGCCTCTCTGATGCCTCATGCCTTGCTGCAAATTCTTTGTCTTCCTCTACTTCATGAAAAAATGGGGGTCTAGGATCAGTATGTGGACCGTCATTGAAAAGGATGGAGGAACCCATGTCTGTGTCCACAGCGAATATAGGGTGATTTTCAGGCTTGTCATCACTGCTGACTACATAAGCCATCCTTTTTTCTCTGTACAACTTCCTATTGCTTCCGAATAGTGGTATAGTAGCATAGGATAAATACATCTGCATGGTTCCCTTTAGCTTCTTTACCTAGTATCTTGATAAAAACATCCCAAACTTAGCAGGTAGATCAACTACCACTATGTCTGTCATGACGCTCTTCACTGGAATCTGGGCGAGGGTTACCACCATGTCTTTAATCAGCCCCAAACAGGGTATCCTTCTGGAATCAAAAGAATATAGGTCTTTGTAGGGTCTAGTGACCTCTAACCCCAATAAGTCTACTACCGACTTTGGCATCAAGTTATGTGAAGCTCCAAAATCTATCAGGGCATTGTGTAATAACTTATTGTGGATATTCAAGCTCAAATTGAAGGGAGGGAATTCTTCATCATCTGGTTCTTCCATTTTGGAGCCAAAGATTAAAGTGGGGGCATCATCCATCACTTCCAACATATCTTGCGTATTTCCAGCCTGCCCTTTTACTAGGCTATTTATCACTTCCCTATATTCATTAACTTTCAATATTTCATTCAGGGGGATAGAGATCTTTACCTTAGACAGTTCAGCCTTCAAGCTGAATATTGACGCCAACTTCCCTACTTCAGTTACTTCTAGTTTCCTACCCTCTTTAGAATGCTGCCCTCTATCTTCTGAGACTTTCTGTATCGGATCCACTAGTTGTTTCCCCTTCAATTTATCTGTATTCTGTTGAATCTTAGGGGGATGACTCTAGGCAGACTGCCCTTTAGTTATTGGTATCTCTCTATTCCTCAACCTCATTTTTCTATGGATGTCGTCCACGGCATTCATGTAACCCATTTGATATTGTTTAGAATCGAACTCTGCGGCCTTATCAGCATTCCCCTTGGTGAAAAAATCGTGCTCCTTTTCAGTCAAATGGACTGTGTGTTCAAGGGTGTCAAAGAGATGTATCTGGTCAGCAGCAGGGTTTTCAGGTCCTTCTTTGTCTACCAAATTCTCAGGAAAAGGAGGTCTTGTCTGATGATCTTCTTGGTTTCTCGAATTTCTTGGAGGGGGCGGCCTTCTAAAATTAGGGTTCCTTATCTGATTTTTAGGTTGCTCCCTAGCAGGAGGCATATTCTCTATGGCTAACCGATCCAACAATTTCTCCATAGTTCTCATCATGGTATCGAATTTAGCATCACTAGAAGAGGCTTGGTTTTCTTGCTTCTTCTTATCTACTTCGGTTTTACCCTTCATTTTCCCAGAAGCCATCATGTTGGCCTCAACTTCTAAGGCTTCCTTTAGCATGGCTGGCAGTGAGGTGGATTTTCTTTCTCTCAATGTGCATGAAAAGTCTCCATCAAAGGCATTTACATAGTGCAGCTTTGCAATGCCTACCGAAGGTTTTAGATCATCGGGAATATAATTGTAGGCTTTCATGAATCTGGCAGAAAACTCATGGACTGATTCAAATCTTCCTTTCTTTAAGTGATTATATTGGGACAAGACTATAGTAGGACTTCCCATGGTTTCCCATCTTTCTAGAAACAAAACTTTAAAAGCTGCAAAATCGGCTATGGATGCATTAGGTAGCTGTCTGAACCACATCTTGGGTTCTCCAAATAGGATTTGAGGAAACAATCTCATTTTAGCATCATCGTGGTCCACTTCCTCTACGTCTAAAAAATATTCAAATCTATCAACATGTTGTTTGGATGACCAATCTCCCTCTCCATTATAAGAGACAATTCTCTGGGTGTAATTCTGAGAGAGGTCATTCAAGGCAACAGGCAGGACCAAAGGCGCATATCTAGCAGCCATAGGTCTAGGTGGATTCAGAGCTTATGGCGGAATATTTTGAGCAGGATTACTGAATGGGACTGCGATGTGGGCTTGGGGGATATGAGAAATGGGTTTATTGCCTTTAGCTTTGGAAAGGATTTTAAAATCCAACCACACAGGGTCTAAAAGATATGATTCAAGATTATTCAAAGTTCCTTCGCCCAGGATTAGGTATGATTCAGATTTGGTTCTTGGAAATGGTTTTCTAATATCAATCTCTAAATCTAAAAAAGAAACAGTCTAGATGCTAGGAGCACTAGCCCGATCTTTCATAGTTTTTTGTCTAAGTAAACTTTCAGGGTTATCTACACCTAACAGGATTTCAGGGAAAGGGTTACCTCTCGTATGGATCTTTCTTGACACCAGGATGCCTTTGGAATTTCTTCAATAGTATACTTTGGCATACTGATCTTTCTCCAGTGGAGTCTTCTTAAATTGTCTGATCTTGGTAAGTGGAGTTGCCAGGGCAAAAATTCTTCAACCTTCTTGAAACTGCGAAAACCTCTGTTTGCCCACAGGGATTTCTCTTATTCTTTGAAATTCAGACGTATATATCGTTCTCCCAGGGACTGTAAAATAATCTCTTCCCCAGCAATGGTGCCAATTTGTTAACACTAAAATTGACCCCCAAGGCTGAAAGAGGGTAATCTCGGGTAACCACTAACCAATCTTTGGTTTACGCTTCTGATCAAACATAAACAGAGAGGGCTCTCTCTACGATCTCGTGAAACTACTGGAATAATCAAGATTGTCAATAATGAAAAAGGAACACCAGCATTCACCGCTAAGATATTCAATTACAACAATTATACAGAAGATCAAATTTCTGTTTTGGAATGAAAAGGATTCAAGAAATACTTGGTTGAAAACGCATGAATTTCATTTGGGCGATGGAGTCACATTTAAGAAGTTCTGAAAGCAATATTCACAAAGATTCTACAAACGCATTCACAAGGGCGAGGTAGAAAGCAACTAGTAGTCAAATAGCTTTAATTTGTGGAACATAAGAGAAAAGAAACAGTCCATCAATGTAAGGCATCTAACAAGGATGAATCCTACATCAACTTTAGCAGAATATATTTGGTGAAATACTTGGAATAAGCTAAGCATAGCATAATCTCTATGAATTCTACTTAACTATTACCCTGATCCAAGCATGAAGGAAATAACACAAAATGGAATAAAAAAGAGAGAAACACATTTTCACATGGGAAAAGAAAGATATAGACTACTAGACCGATTACACAAGAATCCTTGTCAAAACGCAGGCTTCAGCTCTGCAATTTTTATCAAACAAATCAAAGAAAAAGTCTTACAAACTGATCATCAAAACACAAATATCTTTTTCATAAGATTTCCAACCCTTGTGCCTTCGATTACAAATGTATATATAGATATCTTCGAGCTCTAGGCTCGGCTCCTTCAAAACAAAAAACAGTTACAACTATATGCCCTCTCATCAAAAATTGGTTTGCCATAACTGTTTTCAAACAAAAAACAGGTAGAGCCATCCTAACTATTTTTTTACTTTTGCTGGTATTATTACTGAATGGAATTTGACATCATAGTAAAGTAAACATAGTAAGTATAAAATTTCCAGCTGGCTATCCACTTAGCCGCCTCAAAAAATACTACATATGAGTCATGTCTCAAACAGAGTGATTAAGATAAGGAACAGAATATTATAGATAGAGGATTGTTTTAACCCTGGGTTCGCAAATGACCTTGTGAGTCAAAGAAATATTCCACTTTCAATGAGTTGTCGGCCTTTGATGTGCCCTCTGGCAGGATAGGTGTCGTTTTCTTAGTGGAGAGTACAAAAGCATAAACTATTTCTGTACCTGGTTGGATGCTCTGCTTGATTTCGTGTTTCTCCTTCTTCGTTCTTTGTCATTTTCCTTTGGACACTTGTCGTCCATCAGGCTGCTCATCTTCGTTGGTAGAACTAGATTCTATGAGGTCAAATACCATAAGAGGTGGAGGAGTAAAATTTTCCTCCATCTCATCCGACACTTGTTTTGGCATGAATACCACCTCACATTTCCGCCTTTTCTCCATGAGCCAATAGTAACCGAGAAGATGGTCGAACCGCCAGGTGCACCATCTTTCTGTTGTACCAACTGTAGATAAAAGACATGAAAACCTTATCCATAACTATTGTGATGATGATGGCATATTCTGCATGCTCAGTGATGTCATCCTAGATAGACGGCGTAGCCAATGTTAATGCAAAAAGTGCCTTCCATCATACCGGTAACCCTCTAGGATATCACTCGGCTTTGCGGGTCCTTCCTTCTAACATCTCTCGTGTGACAACACTTAATCTCATGCGTTCCTGCATGCTCTGAAAGATGTGGGTCACATTACCTCTATCATCTTCCGAGCCAACCTCCAATCTATGCATGGGACTTTTTCCCTTTTCACTCCTCCTTTACAAACTTTCTATGGTCTCCTCCTGTTTTCCAACCTCCTAGTCATAAGCATCCAACACCTTTGTGATGCATATAATCCTTTGAAAACTTCAGTCTTCATCTTAGTAAGGTTGGGATCTAGATCTTCTCTGCCTGCTTGTTCCAACCCTTCCCCTTTATCCGACAACTGGGCTAGGAGCTATTAATACCAGGGAAAAATGTTACTTGTGGAAGGATACCTTTATCTAGAAATTCTCCCATATCGAGGTTTAATCTCGACCAACCTATGTTTTCGGACAAACCAACTGCTACTTTGGATGTTCGGGAAGTCATGGAAATTATCCCGAATGCCCAGGTCGGGCTCGTGGCGAGGAATTACAAAGGCCCGATGACCTTTGGATGAACCTTGGCAAAACAAGGCAACCACTGTTATTCCTGAGATGACCTCTGGGCCCACAAGGCCGAGGTCTTGAACGATAGCTTCCTCGCGGACCATCATAGCTCAGAATGAAACAGATACAGGGTGTTCCGGAGACTCGCCTACTAGGGCACGACCGCACGACTTTCGCCTTTTGACCCAAATGCCTGGCGACCATCCATTGAACTTCTATACTGGCGCTAGAACACCACTTTTCTGGAAAAAACCCCTTTCGTTCAGACAGGCCTCGGAAAGGGTCAATCACAGGCAGTCGGGTAACTGTGTCAAAAATATTATCATCCCTATCCTCCAAGGAATTCCTAATTCTACTTGTGCTCATGGCAGAACCTTCTTCCATGATTCTACTGAATTATCTACTTTACTGACAAGTTTCAATCGGAAGGGCCTACCTGTTGGCAGCAAATCCTCTGAAATGCTTCTGTCGAAAGCCCCGTCGCCCTCGCCGTCTCCCACCCACCGAGAAGCTTCCGAACTTTGATAGTTTTCCAAATGAACAAATGTCTATAACACCCGCTAAGGGTTTTATATATAAATCTTCTTTACTTAACCATCGGTCTTATCTGCCACTTGTCCGACAATCCCGGCTGCTGATTTTTCACGTGTGATTTTCGACCTTCGGATCTAGACCTTTATTTAATATTCTGATGTGACATTTTATGCCTGCCCTCCATTGGATCCCAGGTAGGACCCAATTTGCGTCATTTCACTGTTATCACGTTTCCACGGAGCATCATCAATGTTTTCCCAGAGTGGTTTTAGATACCACTTCCCTTCCCGACGATTACCTGTGGCGTTGACACCTGTCCAACGGTTTTATCCATCGCGACCGCCTTCTTAGGTATCTATCATACTACTTCTAGATGAGACTAAGCTTGGACCGTAGATCTTGTCCCACTTTGCATCTACGGTGGAGATGAGCAAAACATTTAATGTTCAACCCTTTCCCCGATGACGAGACCCACAGTCCACTCTTTTGTGCATCTTCCTTCATCTCCGCACTGTCGATCTGGGCTACCTACTCTCCACACCATGGATTGCTTTATGCCTCTACCACCCTGGTATCTCGTGCCCTTGTGGTGGTTTTGTTTACCGCTTTTCTTCCCGCGACGAGCCCTCCATCTTCCATCTGTCTGACAGTATTATTTGTTGCTACCACCTTTTTGGTTATCCATCATGCAACTTCTGGACGAGATGAATCTTGGACCATGGATCTGGCTTTGCTTTGCATCTACGGTGGTTCTCTTGCCAAGACTTAGTCCTTATAATACTTTGGGATGTCGTACTTAGGATTTGGGGTTATTTATTCGCTTAGAATGCTCCTTCACATACTTCATCGTGAATTTCTTATGGGGTATTCCCTCTTAGCCCTTTATATATTAATTTTCCCTACTCTATCCCTCAACCATGGAGGAAGACTGGGGCTTCAATCCTTTATCAGGTATGTTTCTCCAACCCTATTCCTTTCACACTTGATATTTATGAGGTGTAAAAATCAAGTGTTAACACAAGTGTTGGATTAAGTTCCTCCAACATCAAATGAACCAAGTGTTGAGCAAGAAAAACCATGAGTCTTCAAGTGACTCAAATGCATATCATAGGTGAATCTATGTAGATGTGCATCTTCATAAAGTAAAAAATTATGCTGATTTAAATGTAAATAACGAGGTGCTCTATTCATGTCATCATCAAAAGGAGGGTTAGGAGTTTCATACCCCTCATGTGGCACCATTAGAAAAAAACCTTTCACCCAATTTTCATCCCCAATTGATGTGGCTGAAAAAGAAGTAGGGGGTGAGGAATTATGAGACAACCTTGAATATTTACAACTATTATCCATAGAAACATTTAATTAATCTTCTCCATAATTGGCTGGTCCAACTATTGTGAGATCATGTGCATCTTCCAAGGCTTTGCAACTCTCTCGAAAGCTATTTGACTTAGAATCTTTTTCCACTTGACCAATTCGACCTCCACATCAAATATACTCTCATAAAGCCATCAATACATTTTATTTACCTCACTCATGAGATGCCATACCATACTTAGCCAAGTCGTGAGCCTCTAGTACAGTTTTGGAAACTTCTTTTGTCACCTATGGTTTTTTTTGTCTTTTCTAAGCCTTTTCTTTTTTCACTTTCCAAATTGCCTCCAAGGCATTCGATATCCTCCATGGAATGTGTACTATATGTTGTTATCACATTGATGAATAAAATACAAAGTGATTTCCACAATTTATCTTCTCTATTCATCTTCTCTCATTGTCTGAAATATTCCATGTGAAATTGTCTTATGAATCTAGTTCCTAGCAATTGAAAATATCACATGGTATCAGATCTAGATTGATTCAAAACAATTTCCAAGAGTGTTTTTTGCAGGTAGTTCCATCACTAGGAGCACATCAGTATGGAGAAAAATCAAGCCAAAGCTGTGACTCTCACTCCCTTCAATTTCTTTAACTGGAAGGCGCATATAATCATCCAGCTTCGAAGCAGAGGATTGTATAGAGTCACCATGGGGCTTGAAATGGAGCCAGGACCTATTGCATTGAATTCAAATGGTTCAATAGGATTGATGAATATTATGGGTTACTTTGTCTCTCTGTATCTCCAGATATTCTCTTCCATATCGATTATCTATCCACTCCATATCAAGTGTGGACAAAGACAGAATCTCTCTTTGGAAAAACGAACAAGATCAAAGGTCATTTGTTGGAGATTGAGATGAGCTATCTTAGTCCAAGTAATTTCGATTCTATGGAAGATTTAATCTCAAAATTAAAGAACCTAGTGCTTCAACTCAAGCAATGTGGCATTGAGAAGAAGGACGAGCAATTAATCCTTACCATTCTGTCAAAACTGAGCTCAGAATACTCACTATTTGTGTCTACTTTTCATACCACAAGACTTGTAGTTCCTAATTGGAAGATGCCAAGATTGGATGCATTCATTGATTTGCTCACTAAGGAGAAGCTCAATCTAGTCCAAATGAGGTATCTATCACCCTCCAAATACTTTTCACTTGTTTCTCATGCAGCAAAGAGTTTCAAGAATGACAAATCCAAATAGAATATATTGTCAAATGAAGAGGATTCAGATGGAGATCCCAAATCCAAGAAGATCAAGAAGGAGAATCCCAAGTTTTCATATTGCTACAAAGGCACTCATCCTAAGAAATATTGCTTAAATAATAAATTGGACACCATGAAAAAGATGCTTGAAGAGCATAACATAGATGTTCCTGACTTTGCAAAGAAAGAACAAGGCAAGTTTGTTGTAGAACAAGAACACTGTTTCCAAGCCTCTCCCAAAGGTAATCATGCATATTGTTTGAGTACTAGAGTGAAATATAATTCTGATGTATCTGATTTTGATTCACATTATGATATATCAAAATCAGAAACCTACACTTCTTCCTTGGAACAGTCTTTAGTCAGTTCATCCAAGTCTACTCTCAAAACTAGTAATTTTTTATTAGCTTCTTACTTGTCTTCTGAAAGGTCTTTCCACCACCATTCAAATATTTTAGATTCTGATTTATAAGATGATTACAGTCTGATATGCATTTCATTACATATCCCACACTATTTTCCCAACCATTGGATGCATAAAAGACCCTACAACCCCCAAGTTCTGTAGTAAAAGAAACTACACAATTCTATGTTTTCCTACACTTTGTCACTTGCCTCTATTGCACTTTTGTCTTTCATATCTTTAATTGGTTGGACAAACATGTTTTTGGCAATACTTGGACTAATATTCCACACATATGGACCTAACCCCATCACTCATGGTTCAAAATTCTGTGCAAATCCTCACAACAGATCTAAGAGATGATGCATACCTCACAATAGTAATTATCATTAAGTAGGAAAATAGAAGAAGAGTGAACAATACAGTATAATGAGCAATCTAATAATATGGTATAGTAGAAATCAGATAGAAGCAATAATACTTCACACACACTAATTAATTAATCACAGTATGGACAAATAAATAGTACAAGAATGAGGATTCGAATGCCTAAGGTGGAAACTCGAATTATCCTTCATAGAGTGATCAAAGGGTCACTAGAGTGTCATCGGAGCACAACTAGGTGTCCTCATGATCATCAATGGAGTCATCAATGCACAAGAACTGTCAACTGTCAGTCAAACTGAGTCTAATTGAGTGTAGTAGGTGTAACTGAATGTAACTAGCACATGGAGACACTAACTGGATGAAGGAGGCTCAGTGGAGGATGTAGTAGGAGCTTACTAGAGTCAGAACAGGCAGTTTAGTCTCACTACAGGTCCATCGGAGTGATAAGGTCAGTAAAGAGTCAGTTAATCCTTAAATCAAGAAAGTAACTGAAGATAACTTAATATAACTGAATATAACTGGACTGGTAGGTGAAGAAGGCGCCTTTGTCATGCAGTGGATCAAAGGAGGGCGCATTAGTCAGTGGAAGGGCTGAAACTGCAAGGAAAGAAGCTCTTGGGGCTATCTCACTGAGGGCTAGGTGTTGGTGCTGATGACTAGAATGCATGCAAACCCTAATTGCATGCAAACCCTAATATTTTCATGCATAACTGAAAATGGAAACAATGGAAATGCTGCTAGGCCTAGGATGGAGTATAGGAATATCCTAACACCCCCCCTTAATCCATCCTGGGCCCTAGTAACTAAGACCAAAGGTCACCCAATACAATGAATAATAACAGTCAATAAACCGAGGAAATGGGGAAAACCTCATGGGAAAACCCCCCCTCAAAATAAACTGTAGGTCAGACACAATAATAAATGCTCCAAACTCAAGCAGGTGTGATGCTTGGTTATATGTCTGGAGGTATCTTCTTCTTAAGAAGAAGTGGATCATGCTCAAAAAGCATGTGTTTGTACTTTCTCTTCAGTTCAAATGTGATGAGAACAAATCCAATAGTATGAGAATGATCCTTGAACCTGTGATTTGAATAAGCTGAGGTAGGATCAAATTTTTGAATGTGCATATAGTCTTTTGTCTTCTCCTTCGAACCACAATGGGTGAGATTATGCCAAAAATAACTATTACATGTTTGCTTGAAATCAAAATTAGATTTAAGACTTAAAAAACAGTTTCTCGAGATCTTTGAACCAGCAGGGGTGAGATCAAAACTATCATATGCATGAGAAATGATCCCAAGCGGTAATTGCTCAGAATCCAAATTAGATCCAAGACTTGAATCATGGTTTCTTGAGATCTCCTTTGAACCATGAGAGGTGAGATCAAAACCATTAATTGCATGAGAATTTATCCCAAGCGAATGGCAATGGCCATAATCTTCAATAAACTTCTGAAAGCATGAATTAATGATCATATAGTAGTATAAAAGAGATGATTGCTTGATAGGAGCGAATGCATTACCTCCAATAGCTGATTTTACCTCTGAAAGAATCATGTGATCATGATGCAAACCAACAGACTATGGTGCAAGAGAGGATTTAGGACCTTTTGCAATATCTAGAGTCTGAGTTGGCACAGAAAGAGAAGAAGTTTGAGCATGAGTGTAGAATCTGCAAGCTCTTTGTCAACAACTTCAATATGAGATGATACTGGTTCATGATCTGAGAGACCATCAAGAGGAGCGAATGCATCACTTTGCTTGCTTTTGAATGGGTTAGGACCAAGTCCTTCATTCTTTCTGCCAAATTTTTCCTCTAGGTGAGCCCATAACTCTTTTGGAGTCCCAATATCAATAATGATTGGGAGAAATATGTAATCTGGCATAGTAAGCTTCATTCTTCCAATGTGCATGTCACCTTTATTCAATCAGTCAATCTTCTCTTCAGAGGATTCAAACTCTCTTTCAAAATAACAATCAAAGAGATCATGGCTCTTCAAATATGCTATTATTTTTTGTTTCCATTCATCATAATTGAAGAGAGAAAGAGGAGTGATTTCTTCTAATTCTGGATACACTGAAGTTGTAGAAGACCTGCAAAAGCAATAGAGAATACTGCTGCAAAGATACAGAAACTGCTGCAACTGCTACACTCGAAATCTTGGTAATAACCTGCAAAAAACTCTCAAGAATGGAGACAAACAATACTCTCAACATGCTCTGATACCATGTGAAAATCCTCACAGCAGATCTAAGAGATGATGCATACCTCACAAGAGTAATTATGATTAAGCAGGAAAATAGAAGAAGAGTGAACAATATAGTATAATGAGCAATAGAATAATATGGTATAGTAGAACTCAGATAGAAGCAGTAATACTTCACACACACTAATTAATTAATCACAATATGGAAAAATAAATAGTACAAGCATGAGGATTCAAACTCCTAAGGTGGAAATTCGAATTATCCTTCTTGGAGTGATCAAAGGATCACTAGAGTGTCATCGGAGCACAACTAGGTGTCCTCATGATCATCAGTGGAGTCATCAATGCACAAGTAACTGTCAAACTGAGTCTAACTGAGTGTAGTAGGTGTAACTGAATGTAACTAGCACATGGAGACACTAACTAGATGAAGGAGGCTCAGTGGAGGATGCAGTAGGAGCTTACTAGAGTCAGAACAGGCAGTTTAGTCTCACTAGAGGTCCATCGGAGTGATAAGGTCAGTAACGAGTAAGTTAATCCTTAAATCAAGAAAGTAACTGAAGATAACTTAATATAACTGAATATAACTGGACTGGTAGGTGAAGAAGGCGCCTTTGTCATGCAGTGGATCAAAGGAGGGCGCATTAGTCAGTGGAAGGGCTGAAACTGCAAGGAAAGAAGCTCTTGGGGCTAGCTCACTGAGGGATAGGTGCTGGTGCTGATGACTGGAACGCATGCAAACCCTAATTGCATGCAAACCCTAATATTTTCATGCATAACTGAAAATGGAAACAATGGAAATGCTGCTAGGACTAGGATGGAGTATAGGAATATCCTAACACCCTCCCTTAATCCATCCTAGTCCCTAGTAACTAAGACCAAAGGTCACCCAATACAATGAACAATAACAGTCAATAAACCGAGGAAATGGGGAAAACCTCATGGGAAAACCCCCCCTCAAAATAAACTGTAGGTCAGACACAATAATAAATGCTCCAAACTCAAGCAGGTGTGATGCTTGGTTATATGTCTGGAGGTATCTTCTTCTTGGGAAGAAGTGGATCATGCTCAAAAAGCATGTGTTTGTACTTTCTCTTCAGTTCAAATGTGATGAGAACAAATCCAACAGTATGAGAATGATCCTTGAACCTGTGATTTGAATCAGCTGAGGTAGGATCAAATTTTTGAATGTGCATATAGTCTTTTGTCTTCTCCTTCGAACCACAATGGGTGAGATTATGCCAAAAATAACTATTACATGTTTGCTTGAAATCAAAATTAGATTTAAGACTTAAAAAACAGTTTCTTGAGATCTTTGAACCAGCAGGGGTGAGATCAAAACTATCATATGCATGAGAAATGATCCCAAGCAGTAATTGCTCAGAATCCAAATTAGATCCAAGACTTGAATCATGGTTTCTTGAGATCTCCTTTGAACCATGAGAGGTGAGATCAAAACCATTAATTGCATGAGAATTTATCCCAAGCGAATGGCAATGGCCATAATCTTCAATAAACTTCTGAAAGCATGAATTAATGATCATATAGTAGTATAAAAGAGATGATTGCTTGATAGGAGCGAATGCATTACGTCCAATAGCTGATTTTACCTCTGAAAGAATCATGTGATCATGATGCAAACCAACAGACTATGGTGCAAGAGAGGATTTAGGACCTTCTGCAATATCTAGAGTCTGAGTTGGCACAGAAAGAGAAGAAGTTTGAGCATGAGTGTAGAATCTGCAAGCTCTTTGTCAACAACTTCAATATGAGATGATACTGGTTCATGATCTGAGAGACCATCAAGAGGAGCGAATGCATCACTTTGCTTGCTTTTGAATGGGTTAGGACCAAGTCCTTCATTCTTTCTGCCAAATTTTTCCTCTAGGTGAGCCCATAACTCTTTTGGAGTCCCAATATCAATAATGATTGGGAGAAATATGTAATCTGGCATAGTAAGCTTCATTCTTCCAATGTGCATGTCACCTTTATTCAACCAGTCAATCTTCTCTTCAGAGGATTCAAACTCTCTTTCAAAATAACAATCAAAGAGATCATGGCTCTTCAAATATGCTATTATTTTTTGTTTCCATTCATCATAATTGAAGAGAGAAAGAGGAGTGATTTCTTCAAATTCTGGATACACTGAAGTTGTAGAAGACCTGCAAAAGCAATAGAGAATACTGCTGCAAAGATGCAGAAACTGCTGCAACTGCTACACTCGAAATCTTGGTAATAACCTGCAAAAAACTCTCAAGAATGGAGACAAACAATACTCTCAACATGCTCTGATACCATGTGAAAATCCTCACAGCAGATCTAAGAGATGATGCATACCTCACAAGAGTAATTATGATTAAGCAGGAAAATAGAAGAAGAGTGAACAATATAGTATAATGAGCAATAGAATAATATGGTATAGTAGAACTCAGATAGAAGCAGTAATACTTCACACACACTAATTAATTAATCACAATATGGAAAAATAAATAGTACAAGCATGAGGATTCAAACTCCTAAGGTGGAAATTCGAATTATCCTTCTTGGAGTGATCAAAGGATCACTAGAGTGTCATCGGAGCACAACTAGGTGTCCTCATGATCATCAGTGGAGTCATCAATGCACAAGTAACTGTCAACTGTCAGTCAAACTGAGTCTAACTGAGTGTAGTAGGTGTAACTGAATGTAACTAGCACATGGAGACACTAACTGGATGAAGGAGGCTCAGTGGAGGATGCAGTAGGAGCTTACTAGAGTCAGAACAGGCAGTTTAGTCTCACTAGAGGTCCATCGGAGTGATAAGGTCAGTAAAGAGTAAGTTAATCCTTAAATCAAGAAAGTAACTGAAGATAACTTAATATAACTGAATATAACTGGACTGGTAGGTGAAGAAGGCGCCTTTGTCATGCAGTGGATCAAAGGAGGGCGCATTAGTCAGTGGAAGGGCTGAAACTGCAAGGAAAGAAGCTCTTGGGGCTAGTTCACTGAGGGCTAGGTGTTGGTGCTGATGACTGGAATGCATGCAAACCCTAATTGCATGCAAACCCTAATATTTTCATGCATAACTGAAAATGGAAACAATGGAAATGCTGCTAGGACTAGGATGGAGTATAGGAATATCCTAACACCCTCCCTTAATCCATCCTAGGCCCTAGTAACTAAGACCAAAGGTCACCCAATACAATGAACAATAACAGTCAATAAACCGAGGAAATGGGGAAAACCTCATGAGAAAACCCCCCCTCAAAATAAACTGTAGGTCAGACACAATAATAAATGCTCCAAACTCAAGCAGGTGTGATGCTTGGTTATATGTCTGGAGGTATCTTCTTCTTGGGAAGAAGTGGATCATGCTCAAAAAGCATGTGTTTGTACTTTCTCTTCAGTTCAAATGTGATGAGAACAAATCCAATAGTATGAGAATGATCCTTGAACCTGTGATTTGAATCAGCTGAGGTAGGATCAAATTTTTGAATGTGCATATAGTCTTTTGTCTTCTCCTTCGAACCACAATGGGTGAGATTATGCCAAAAATAACTATTACATGTTTGATTGAAATCAAAATTAGATTTAAGACTTAAAAAACAGTTTCTTGAGATCTTTGAACCAGCAGGGGTGAGATCAAAACTATCATATGCATGAGAAATGATCCCAAGCAGTAATTGCTTAGAATCCAAAGTAGATCCAAGACTTGAATCATGGTTTCTTGAGATCTCCTTTGAACCATGAGAGGTGAGATCAAAACCATTAATTGCATGAGAATTTATCCCAAGCGAATGGCAATGGCCATAATCTTCAATAAACTTCTGAAAGCATGAATTAATGATCATATAGTAGTATAAAAGAGATGATTGCTTGAGAGGAGCGAATGCATTACCTCCAATAGCTGATTTCACCTCTGAAATAATCATGTGATCATGATGCAAACCAACAGACTCTGGTGCAAGAGAGGATTTAGGACCTTCTGCAATATCTAGAGTCTGAGCTGGCACAGAAAGAGAAGAAAGTTTGAGCATGAGTGTAGAATCTGCAAGTTCTTTGTCAACAACTTCAATATGAGATGATACTAGTTCATGATCTGAGAGACCATCAAGAGGAGCGAATGCATCACTTTGCTTGCTTTTGAATGGGTTAGGACCAAGTCCTTCATTCTTTCTGCCAAATTTTTCCTCTAGGTGAGCCCATAACTCTTTTGGAGTCCCAATATCAATAATGATTGGGAGAAATATGTAATCTGGCATAGTAAGCTTCATTCTTCCAATGTGCATGCCACCTTTATTCAACCAGTCAATCTTCTCTTCAGAGGATTCAAACTCTCTTTCAAAATAACAATCAAAGAGATCATGGCTCTTCAAATATGCTATTATTTTTTGTTTCCATTCATCATAATTGAAGAGAGAAAGAGGAGTGATTTCTTCTAATTCTGGATACACAGAAGTTGTAGAAGACCTGCAAAAGCAATAGAGAATACTGCTGCAAAGATACAGAAACTGCTGCAACTGCTACACTCGAAATCTTGGTAATAACCTGCAAAAAACTCTCAAGAATGGAGACAAACAATACTCTCAACATGCTCTGATACCATGTGAAAATCCTCACAGCAGATCTAAGAGATGATGCATACCTCACAAGAGTAATTATGATTAAGCAGGAAAATAGAAGAAGAGTGAACAATACAGTATAATGAGCAATAGAATAATATGGTACAGTAGAACTCAGATAGAAGCAGTAATACTTCACACACACTAATTAATTAATCACAATATGGAAAAATAAATAGTACAAGCATGAGGATTCAAATTCCTAAGGTGGAAATTCGAATTATCCTTCTTTGAGTGATCAAAGGATCACTAGAGTGTCATCGGAGCACAACTAGGTGTCCTCATGATCATCAGTGGAGTCATCAATGCACAAGTAACTGTCAACTGTCATTCAAACTGAGTCTAACTGAGTGTAGTAGGTGTAACTGAATGTAAATAGCACATGGAGACACTAACTGGATGAAGGAGGCTTAGTGGAGGATGTAGTAGGAGCTTACTAGAGTCAGAACAGACAGTTTAGTCTCACTAGAGGTCCATCGGAGTGATAAGGTCAGTAAACAGTCAGTTAATCCTTAAATCAAGAAAGTAACTGAAGATAACTTAATATAACTGAATATAACTAGACTGGTAGGTGAAGAAGGCACCTTTGTCATGCAGTGGATCAAAGGAGGGCGCATTAGTCAGTGGAAGGGCTGAAACTGCAAGGAAAGAAGCTCTTGGGGCTAGCTCACTGAGGGCTAGGTGCTAGTGCTGATGACTGGAATGCATGCAAACCCTAATTGCATGCAAACCCTAATATTTTCATGGATAACTGAAAATGGAAACAATGGAAATGCTGCTAGGACTAGGATGGAGTATAGGAATATCCTAACACCCCCCCTTAATCCATCCTGGGCCCTAGTAACTCAGACCAAAGGTCACCCAATACAATGAATAATAACAGTCAATAAACCGAGGAAATGGGGAAAACCTCATGGGAAAACCCCCGCTCAAAATAAACTGTAGGTCAGACACAATAATAAATGCTCCAAACTCAAGCAGGTGTGATGCTTGGTTATATGTCTGGAGGTATCTTCTTCTTGGGAAGAAGTGGATCATGCTCAAAAAGCATGTGTTTGTACTTTCTCTTCAGTTCAAATGTGATGAGAACAAATCCAACAGTATGAGAATGATCCTTGAACCTGTGATTTGAATCAGCTGAGGTAGGATCAAATTTTTGAATGTGCATATAGTCTTTTTTCTTCTCCTTCAAACCACAATGGGTGAGATTATGCCAACAATAACTATTACATGTTTGCTTGAAATCAAAATTAGATTTAAGACTTAAAAAATAGTTTCTTGAGATCTTTGAACCAGCAGGGGTGAGATCAAAACTATCATATGCATGAGAAATTATCCCAAGCAGTAATTTCTCAAAATCCAAATTAGATATAAGACTTGAATCATGGTTTCTTGAGATCTCCTTTGAACCATGAGAGGTGAGATCAAAACCATTAATTGCATGAGAATTTATCCCAAGCGAATGGCAATGGCCATAATCTTCAATAAACTTCTGAAAGCATGAATTAATGATCATATAGTAGTATAAAAGAGATGATTGCTTGAGAGGAGCGAATGCATTACCTCCAATAGCTGATTTTACCTCCGAAATAATCATGTGATCATGATGCAAACCAACAGACTCTGGTGCAAGATAGGATTTAGGACCTTCTGCAATATCTAGAGTCTGAGTTGGCACAGAAAGAGAAGAAAGTTTGAGCATGAGTGTAGAATCTGCAAGCTCTTTGTCAACAACTTCAATATGATATGATACTCGTTCATGATCTGAGAGACCATCAAGAGGAGCGAATGCATCACTTTGCTTGCTTTTGAATGGGTTAGGACCAAGTCCTTCATTCTTTCTGCCAATTTTTTCCTCTAGGTGAGCCAATAACTCTTTTGGAGTCCCAATATCAATAATGATTGGGATAAATATGTAATCTGGCATAGTAAGCTTCATTCTTCCAATGTGCATGTCACCTTTATTCAACCAGTCAATCTTCTCTTTAGAGGATTCAAATTCTCTTTCAAAATAACAATCAAAGAGATCATGGCTCTTCAAATATGCTATTATTTTTTGTTTCCATTCATCATAATTGAAGAGAGAAAGATGAGTGATTTATTCTAATTCTGGATACACTGAAGTTGTAGAAGACTTGCAAAAGCAATAGAGAATACTGCTGCAAAGATGCAGAAACTGTTGCAACTGCTACACTTGAAATCTTGGTAATAACCTGCAAAAAACTCTCAAGAATGGAGACAAACAATACTCTCAACATGCTCTGATACCATGTGAAAATCATCACAATAGATCTAAGAGATGATGCATACCTCACAAGAGTAATTATGATTAAGCACGAAAATAGAAGAAGAGTGAACAATACAGTATAATAAGCAATAGAATAATATGGTACAGTAGAACTCAGATAGAAGCAATAATACTTCACACACACTAATTAATTAATCACAATATGGAAAAATAAATAGTACAAGCATGAGGATTCGAATTCCTAAGGTGGAAATTTGAATTATCCTTCTTGGAGTGATCAAAGGATCACTAGAGTGTCATTGGAGCACAACTAGGTGTCCTCATGATCATCAGTGGAGTCATCAATGCACAAGTAACTGTCAACTGTCAGTCAAACTGAGTCTAACTGAGTGTAGTAGGTGTAACTGAATGTAACTAGCACATGGAGACACTAACTGGATGAAGGAGGCTCAGTGGAGGATGCAGTAGGAGCTTACTAGAGTCAAAACAAGCAGTTTAGTCTCACTGGAGGTCCATCAGAGTGATAAGGTTAGTAAAGAGTCAGTTAATCCTTAAATCAAGGAAGTAACTCAACATAAATGAATATAACTGGACTGGTAGGTGAAGAAGGTGCCTTTTTCATGCAGTGGATCAAAGGATGGCGCATTAGTCACTGGAAGGGATGAAACTGCAAGGAAAGAAGCTCTTGGGGCTAGCTCACTGAGGGCTAAGTGCTGGTGCTGATGACTGGAATGCATGCAAACCCTAATTGCATTCAAACCCTAATATTTGCATGCATAACTGAAAATGAAAACAATGGAAATGTTGCTAGGACTAGGATGGAGTATAGGAATATCCTAACAAATTCAAGTCCTCACACTCTCCAGGCTCGCTCAACTGTCAGAGTGATCTAGTTTCTCAAACGTTTCCCACTAAAACTTGGTTTTGTCATGGAGACTCCACATCTCTATTGGTTCATCCTCCATATGACTCACATTCTGATATTTTAGAGCTGTATGATCTCATTATAAATATCATAAAGGTTCTACATCAGTTTGAGAAGAAGGTACAAGATCTAGTGCACCACATTGCAGCTACAAAAGAAATTGATCATGTTGAGTTCATTGTTTATCCTTGGGATGGATTATGCATAGATATTCTTTCCATCATTGATTATGTTTTCATATCTAATTATATATGTTACAACAGCAAGAAAAATTCATTTGATGCTCCTCCATCATCAGAAGATGAGCTTCATAGAGCCTCTACACATGGCTCTTTCCTACACAACATTGATGCACTGATGCATGATCATGATATCCAGAAGCTCTTCATCAAGTCTGTTACTCAGAAGCAGCCCATTCAGCTCATTCAAATGAGCAACATAACAATATGAATATGTCAAGCATGTCCATTTTTTAGGGAGGTTTTTGTTCCCATGAGGTTTTCCATGTTTCCTCGGTTTACATGGACTAGTTATTTTTGTATTGGGGTGACCATAATCCTTGTTGCTTGGGCCCTATATTTCTGATTCCCATCACATAAATTCAAGCTTAAGGGGGGGTGTTGGAATATTTAAAAAAACACCTATACCATTCTAGACTTAGGGTAACTTAATTAATCATTTATGATTAATTTCCTGAGGTTTTACTAGGTAAAATAGGCCAATTTTGTCTTTTAGTGGATCACTTTCCATGATAAGTCACTAGGGAACCTTAGAGAAGATTCTGGATAAGATTTCATTGGATTATGTCTGATTTCTTTCCATTTCTGGTTTAGAAGGTGCTTTCCTAATTTAGTTAGCTTTGTCCTGTTTTTTCTGCTTTCTAGTGGAAAAGGTAAAGCTAGTTGACTTAGAATCTTTTGCCACTTGACCAATTCGACCTCCACATTATATATACTCTCCTAAAGCCATCAATACATTCTATTTAACTCACTAATGAGCTTCCATACCATACTTAGCCAACTCGTGAGCCTCTAGTTTAGTTTTGGAAACTTCTTTTGTCAACTAGGGTTTTTTTGTCTTTTCTAAGCCTTTTCTTTTTGCTCTTTCCGAATTTCCTCCAAGGAATTCGATTTTCTCCATGGAAAGTGTTGTTAGTTTTTCAGAATTTACTTCAATCTGATCTAGGATCTTAACTGAGAGAACAACATGTACAACATATCTACATCATATCAATCATGGACATAATAATGCAAGCATGCAAGAGACAATAGACACATAGAGTTTCACTGGGGAAACCCATAAAGGTGAAAAACCCCACAACTTCCTCAGAGATAGATAGAGCAATGATACAACCCAAGCATAAGAGATAGTCCTCCTAGCAGCAGCTTCTCCTCCTCCACAATTGTGCCACTCTCCAATGAGAGTATGAGTGATAAAGTGAATAATCAAATAGAGTGCCTCCCGCACTCTATTTATACTTGACTTGAATTGCCTAATAACCTTTACTAGGTTGGCCTTAACTTAACCACATAACATAATGATGATAGGGCCGACTCCCAATAGGGTGGTCTAATAACCTTTTAACCCACATGACTTATACAGGTTCGACCCCAACAAGGTTGTATAATAACCCATAAAGTATAAGTTACGACACTTACAATATAAATAACGACACTTCCGTATAGAGGAATAATAACATCCCTATAGGAATACAAAATACATATATGAAATACATTCCGAAGTTACAAATACATCAACACTCCCTCTTAATTAGGAAGGTATTTCTCAACACAAATATGCTAGCATAAGTCTTCTTCTCTGGATCATCGTCACTGGATCATCATCATCGAACCATCATCATCGAATCATCATCACTGCTACTATCTCAATCAATATCCAATCTACTTTTCATAGGAAGTTCTACAGAGCCAGTCCTTTTTCATACTGGATGTAGGCCCTCCACCTGCAGGTCTTCATCATCTACAGAGCTAGCCCTTTTTCATGTTGGATGAACATCATTAATATATCTGCGAGCAAGCCATCAAGTATGTACACCTCAGGACTGATTACACTGTTTCTGCAAAACCTGCAAGATATCCAAGGATTGATTACACTACCTATGGAAAACCTGTAAGAGAATCTCAGGACTGATCATATGCCTCTGCAAAACCTGTGTACCATACTGTCACATCATTGTCTTCAGATAATCGTCATCATCCACGGAGCACAACCTAGATGCACACACACAACATTTACAATCACTAGCATGGGAGGACCAACCTACTATCATCTGTGAAAGGCTCACAGCACTTACATCAATTACCATGGGAGGACCAACATACCACCATGTCAAAACGGCTCAATAATTACATCAACAACCATGGGAGGACTAACCTACCACCATGTCAGAAAATCTCAGCAATTACATCAATGACCATGGGAGGACTAACCTACCACCATGTCGGAAAAGCTCAGTAATTACATCGACGACCATGGGAGGACCAACCTACCACCATGTCGAAAAATCCCATCCAACCCTTACAACTCACCATGGGAGGACTAACCTACCGCCATGTGAGAATGGCCCAACCCTTACATCTGCACCATAGGAGGACTAACCTACCACTATGTGAGAATGGCCCAGCCCTTACATCTGCACCATAGGAGGACTAACCTACCACTATGTGAAAATGGCACATGTTGGATTAAACTGACCCAGAGGTTTCCAATTAGACCTAGGTTCTTTGCAGTTCTCCCTTTTGACCAACAAAACCCCTTCGCACCGGCCCTTTCGGCAACAACATGCGAGCAAGTTGAGGTCTCACCCGAGGTGTATCCTATGGGGTACTGCGGAATCAGGTTTCCACAGTAAATGATGAGTTGTTTATATGAACAAGATGCGCAACGCAAGACAGAAGGAGTGCGTTGCAGGGAAAAGTGATGCGGCACGCAACAGGATCTATGCTGCGAGCTATACTACGTGGTGAGGGAAACACTGCGGGCCTCACTTAAATACTTCTTACTGCTACGAGTCTTCTACTGGAACTGCGAGTCCACCACGCTGATTCTTTACTTGGAAGATCTTGAAAACACTAAGGCACTGAAACGAATATCACTCGTCCATTCATTCAGGAACTTACTGGTTATCTTTCTAGCATTCATTCAAGGAGTTAGATTATTACAACGTGAACTGAAATGATAGATGCGACTAACCATGCTGCGTTCCTTCACTGTGTTTAAAAAAGTATTTAAACTTAAATGACTGATTCACGATCCTAACATATAATTGAAATGTTCGCCATTCATCTGTTCCCGTGGAATCTAGCATATCATTCCCAAACTTCTCCTATTGGTAAATGCATATCAAATTTCCCCTATTACAGCATGCAAGGAAACATTCAAACATTCATTCTACAGGCAATACAGACAGTCATTCATTCATAAAAAATAATCGCATAACACAGGATTTAACGTGGTTTACTTCCCTGGATGGAAAGCTACATCCACAAGAACGGTTGGTAATATATTTCTTTCAAAAGGGGATGGGGCAACCGTTCTTAGTCTGCACACTCAGCTGCAAACTCTCCTCTCTCTCGACTAGGTCTCTACGCACACAGCTGCAGAGCCTTTCCAATATTCTCAGCTCAGAGAGATTTTACAATACAAAAGGTTATCTCATGATTACTCTAACAACTAGCATCTAGCCCCCAAAAATAGAGCAATAACAACCAACAACCCAACAACAACCCCATCCCAAATAAAATTGTCTTCTTAAATAGATCATGCCCGAAGGTCATGTCTATACAATGTCGAAGACCTAAAACCCAAAACCCTAAGGGTTTCCAAAACTGTGCCAGTTTTCCAAACCGGCTTGCTGGCTCCTGGTAGCGTCTGTTTGATCTTGGTGGATCTCCATGTCCTCATCCTGTCGTTATCGGCCTTTCTGTCGCACGCATGCCTACAAGTTGTTTCTGCCGAACCGTTTGTCTCTAACGGTTTTACCTTCTAAGCATTCCAAACGTCGCTTTCCTTAACAATCCATGTGTGGCCACCTTCCTGATTTGCCTATGTTTGCCGCTCGAAAATGCTGGAATATCTTTCCAAAAATGGTTGCTACCGGTCCAACCGGTACCTGCACTTGATACTTGTCCAGCACACCGCTTTTCTGGCTCCACGTGGCCTCCTAACTTCGCAGCACTGCTTCAACGTAGTACTGGCCTTTGCATCATGTCCAAAAATTCGATGTTGTGCGGAACTCCACAGTCTGGTCAAAAGTTGGATGCTACGCACAACTTCGTAGCATCCTAAATACTTAGCCAAACTTGTATTTCTGAGTTGCGCTTAGCTCAACTTTCCTTGCTTGTCTCAAAAATGTGTTTCCAAAACTTTGTCTCAACCTGGGCCCAACATGCCCCTAACACTTACATGTGGCTCGTCCCTGAGCCTCTGATTGTTTTAGCTGTCTCACTCTGTGTCGCGACCAATGGAACAAACTTGGCCGCGAACTCGTCATATGTACCGCACAACTTCTCCACTGCTTCTCTTGTATCCTGCTCAACCTGTTTAACTATCTCAAGCAGTGTTGGAGTTATTTCTTGTCCAATTTGGTCTTGTACCTGCTCCTGGTTATCGCGTAGTTCTGCTAACTTGTCTTCAATATGCTGTGATACTGCCATGGCATTCTCTAGGAGATGTTGTGACTGATTATCCATCTCAGTATCTTTTTGTTGTAATTACTGTACTTCTTTCTTTAATCTGGATATCTCCTTGTATCTTGGCAGCCTCTCTCTAGGTGGCAATGCTTTAACCTCTGCGTTCAACTTTTCCAGCGTGGTCTGCTTTTCTTCTACCGCAGTCTTGACCGGTAGAAACCCTTGATCCTCTTCAAGGGTCATGATTTCCTGTGAAACCTTATCTAGGAGAGATTAGCACTTAGCCATCTCACTTGTAATGCTTTTCGAAGCGGCGCTCACTACTTTCTCTCTGACTTGTTGTTTAGTTAATGGTGCTTGTATGTTCATTTGTGCCTTCAATGAGGTAATGTCAGCTTGATAAAAAATTTCCTTATCTTGCATCTCCGACTACAAAGATCTTACCCTGTCCCTGATCCTCAGAACTATGTCTGCAGGATCATCCTGGAGTTCTATACCTTCAATATCTTGCGCAACATTGGATATGGTAGTCTCCAAATTTTGTCAGCGGTCCAGTTCGTTCCGCAGCTGCATTTCTATGTGCAGCTAAATTTGCCTGTTTTCTACGGTGAGCTCTGCTTGTGAATTCATTGACTCCACCGTCTGGTCATGCATCTCCTCAACGATCTGTGTGTGGATGAAGTGCAATCCTGGTAAGGGGATTTTGTCTATGTCGAGCTCTACCCTCTCGACTTCCTTTGTGTCCAACACAACTTGTTCTGCCATTGGCAATGCAACAGCCAATGGGTCCACATGGACAATTTTGGTCTTCGATGGTAGCGTTATCGCTAAATGCGGCGATGTTTGCTGCGAGGTTCCTGCCAACCTCCCTTCTGCTCCTGTGTCACGCGGAAAGCTTAGGATTTTCTGGACATCGTCCATTTTCTTCATCAGACCTTGCATTGCGAGCCGCGTCTTCTGCAAGTCATCTTGGATGACCTTATCCTTTTTATCTTTATCTACCATGAGCTCCTTCATATGCTCTAAGATTGTTTTGGCTATCATCTCGTAGTCATCATCATTGAGGACTGCCTTCGATTGAATCTTTGTGGCCTTCACCTTCTTCCTCGACTTTGGCTTCTGCGAAGTCTCGGGTTCTTTTCTCTTCCATGTTTATTCAGTGATTGGGCATGAGAGCGGGATTGGCTCATCCTCTGCTGAATCTGTCTCTACGTCCATAATTTCTACGCAGAACTCTGGTAGCCAATCCTTCATGAGGTCTTCAACGTCTTGCTCATACATGTTGTAGTTCCCTGGGAACCACTTTGGTTTCTTCGTTTGTGCTTTCGGCGATATGAAGATACATTCCATATCCACCTCAAAGTCGATGACGCAGATATACTTCGTCGTGACCTGCTTTCTAATGCGGGTTGTCTTCGTGATTGCATCGCATAGATAAATATAGTACTGGTAAAAGACTTATGTTATCGCATGCTAGTGATCTGCATTTGTCTTCTCCAAAATCTTGACGAACTTAAACCCTCTAGGATCATTGGTGTCCATAAGATGCCCACATAATCTCTCGGCTCCTTCCATCCACAAAAAACAATCAGGACGATGAGCCAGGTGAAATGGAACTAGCCTCCATTCACCTGCATGTCGTTGAGTTTGTCAAGGAACTCATTCAACAGAAACTGACACCAATTATAGTTGGCGCCTTCAGCCGCTGCGGCACCCAGGAGTATTGCGCCCACAGGAACCTCCAAAGGCCTAGTTGTTTTGAGTATCTTACCTAGGAGCAACTGCGTTACAAATCGTGTTGCTCTGTCCTTTATATATTCCGTTGGGAAACCTCTTCTTCCCTTCACCACCGGGTGGGTTTTCTTCATCTTCTCAACAACCTCTTTATCTTTGCTCTTCCCCTGGAAGAATTGCTTAGGATCCTTACCGTGATTGCTTAGCTCCGTGATGCGGTGGATCAAATCGATTTTAATATCGATGTTCATATCCATCCACCGATAACCTTGGTGGATTCGCGCCATGAGTGTGCGAACCACAATATTAAGTTCTGGAGAATGGTCAAAATGTGGCAATCTTAGCAAGTTCAGTAGCCCCAACTGAATGACAGGTGTTAGCCAGCTCTCGACAACTAGGTTAAGAGTTCCCTTGGCATCCTTTTTCCAGCACATAAACTGGTCTGGTTGAAAATCTGGGTACTTGGGAACATCCGGCTCGTCCTTCTTCATTCCCAAGAGGTCATAATCCTCCCATTTACAATCTGCTATCTTTCCTAGCAGATTCTTAGCAGTCGTTACATGCTTGGAGATAGGTGACAGAGGAATGTCATATCTCACATTCTTGGACAATTTAAACACAGGGGCATTCAGTGCCCACGGGGAGATATATTCGGGTGTCATCTTCAAGGGTTATTTCTGATAGACTGGCAATTTTTGTGCCGAGGAGCCCATATTTATGACCTTGCTTCGAAGTCCCGTTATGTGTTTTCCTTTATCTTTCACTTTTTCTTGCATTGTCGGATTAATTATTGGTGATCTGCGGGATCCTTCACCTTATTCTACAATGACCTTCTTAACTGGAGTTTTCATTAACTGTTGAATCCCTCCGTGCTGAAAGATCCTCAATGCTTCTTCAATGGTCAGTTCTTCTTCTCTATAGGAAGGTTCGGACATTCATTAATGAGATAGCGGCTAAGGTAGACAGAATACAGATGGCTACTATCTCTGAGAGTTTAATCACAAGAAAATTCTAAGTGCTCGGTAACGCCAGTGAGTCTCCCAACTGTAGCTAGGGTTTTCACCCTAGCTTGTGCAAATGAGCACCTACTAAGGAGAAGGGATTCCTTAGTAGCAGTTCATAAAATACAGTAAATAAAAGACAGTACAGTAAATCAGTAAACCACTCTAAGCATGTGCACAAAATAATAGAAAGGTTATAAAAATGGTTTTTTGTATTAAAGATTATACCTCCAATGTGAAGGTAGATGAATCCTTTGCAATAGTCCAAGAGGGTTGCTCCAAGATCTAGTGTTGTCCCTTTCTCTTTCTCCAAAGGGTTTTGGAAATGGGCCAAAGAGCACTCAAGTGTGAAAGTAGCTCAAGGCTGAGCTAGGGTTTTAGGAGTGATTTTGGAAGAGTAAGGATACAGATGATTGTGGATGTGAAATGAGGGGCCTCCATCACCTATTTATAGGTTTTTAGTGGTGGAGTGATGGCCCATGGTTTTGGGAACCATATGGTTTAGGTCAGCTGTATAGGGTTTTTGCTTCCTTTTTCCCTCTTTTTCCTCTTTTTTGTATTTTTTATTCCCTTTTTAGAGAGTTTTTGCTATTTTGGAGGAATTTTGGAGTATTTTTTAGGGAAAAGGGGGTTTTTTGGCCTTTTGGAGGCTTTTTAATGGGTTTTTGGCCTTTTGGAGGCTTTTTAATGGAATTTTAAGGTTTTGGAGGCAAATATGGTAGGAAATATGGACAAATGAGTCATGTAATGGGGTAGATGAGGTAGTGAGCACTTTTTGGGTGTTAACAAATTGCCCCCTGATGTGTGAGGGCAGGAGCTCATTGTATGGCCGATAGACATCATAAGTATTTTATGGTTTTCCTGGGGTGTGGAGAGGAGAAGAAATGAACTAGAGATCGGAACAACGGTCCCGAACAAACTGCAAAAACTGAAAGTACATGACCTCAATAATGAATGAGGAATAATCTGAACATATGGACAAGGCAAGCATACCCATGCTCGTGTCAAGAGATAGAAAAATAACAAGGGGGTAAAAAAAATGGGGACCTGAAATATACATGGCCTCAAATAATGAATGAGGAAGAATCTCAACATATGGACGAGGTGGGCATACCCATGCTCGTATCAAGATACATTGTTAACACCCAAAAAGTGTTCACTACCTCATCTACCACATTATATGACTCATTTGTCCATTTTCCTACCATATTTCCCTTAAAATCCCAAAAAATCCCATTAAAAAGCCTCCAAAAGGCCTAAAATGCCTCCAAAAGGCCACAAAACCCTTAAAATAACCTCAAAAAGGTTAAAAAACCCATTTTTCCTCCAAAACTATCCAAAATTGCTCTAAAAATAGCAAAAACCCCTAAAAAGGGAAGAAAAATATAAAATAATGAGGAAAAGGAGGAAAAAACCCTATACAGCTGCCCTAAACCATGTGTTTCCTAAAACCATGGGTCAACACTCCACCACCAAAAAACTATAAATAGGTGATGGAGATCCCTTATTTCATATCCACAATCAAGCATACCCTTACTCTGCCAAAATCTCTCTCGAAACCCTAGTTCACCATTGAACTATTTTCACCTTGAGAGCCACCTTTGGCCCATTCCCACCATTGGAGAAAGAGAAGGAGCATATTGGAGCTTGGAGCATCCTCTTGGACATTGCAAAGAGCTTCATCAAACCTTCACATTGAAGGTAATATCAATACAAAAAGCCATTCTTTAAATTTGATGTTTATGTTTCATGCATGTTTTAGAAGTAATTTAATTTCTGTTTTAGCTTAATTATTTACATTTACTGAACTGCTACTAAGGAGTTCATTCTCCTTAGTAGGTGCTCATTTGCACAAGCTAGGGGTAAAACCCTAGCTACAGTTTTGGCGACTCCCCTAGATTTTGAATTTCTGGTTTCGTTTATAATTTTTTTTTTTCGGCTGTCCCTTTCGGCCGCCGCACACCGCGCTTTTTCCCTCTGCAGTCGCGTCCCGACCGCGTCTTTCAGGCCTTTACCTGTGACCCGACCGCGGCTCTCAGACGGTTTCCGACGCCCTATCGGCGGATTCAAGTCTGTTACCTGCGATCCGGCCGCAGCTAATCTGCCTGTTTGCTGCGATCTGACTGCGCCTGTCGGCCATTTTCCCGCGTCCCGAATGCGGCTCTTTGCCTCTTTCGGGCATCCCGACTGCGTTTGTTAGCCCTTTTGCCGTGACCCGACTGCGTCTTTTTCCCTATTTTCTGCATCCCGACTGCGTCTGTTGGCCCGAAAGCCGCAACCTGATCGCCACTGTTGCCCTCAAACCCGCGGTCTGCCTGTTCTGTTTCGCCACAGACCCGCGGTCTGATTTCTGCATTTTTCCTGTTTTGAGCCCAGCCCCTTTTGCTGCAATATTTTCTGCATCTGAACAGCCCCCTGTCCTACCTGCAACTCACTTCCTTACAGCCTTTCTGCAACATAATTTCTGTTCCCTTTACAGAATCTTTTTAAAATTTCAGTATTTTTAATTCAGAAAATTTTGCAAGTTAAAGTTTCAATTCCAGCATTATTGATAGTTAGAAGTTGCCCCCCTTGTGGCACTTCTATTTTGGGTTCATAACCTCACGAGCACACACTCTGTCACATAAATCAAGTGAGCCTTAAAAAGTACCTAACTGAACCAACATTCTAACCCCACTTGGGGAACACAAAAGAATCATTGTAGTTAGGTAGGATCGGGGGGATAGGCTTCCAACAACACCCCTCGGTTATTTCACTTGAGACATAGTTGTTGTCCAAATAGGGAACCAAAATCCCCTAGTACTTTTTGGCACGGTCACGACCAATTTATCAGAGGGCCTCTCCCTTAGGAGGGTTGAAGTCGGGAGACTGGTTCCGGAGGCCTGAGTGGAATACCGCACTCCATTCAGTAACCGAAGGGCTACCTTTCGCGGTTCGCGGGATATCCCTGAATAGGGGTATTGCGGTCAACGAACTAAACGACAGATTCACCTTTCTGGACGTGTCATGAACGGGGTATCTTAGTTGCCATTCTTCTAGGATTGACTACCCGGTGTCCCTCCCGGTAGGGGGATATCATAGCCACTTGGCTTTCCTACTCATATTGTCTGACTTGGATTTCATCACCTTGCAGAGGATATGTTTAGTTGATTCAGAATACTTTTAGTTAGGTGTTTGCATGCTCCTTTACCTCCCTTTGGTCTAGTGAGTCCACCATTTTTTATTTTAGGAAACCTGCTGCTTGTTGGTATTCTGACCATCTTTGTTGATACTCCACCCATTGTAGCACAGCTGTTGCAGTGGGTGTTTTGAGTTGGTTGTTGGCCTGAGTGCCTTGTTTTTGAGCTCTCTTTCTGCACACTCGGTTGCATTAGGATTTTTTGAGCTGTTTTTATACTCACCTCAACCCACATAGATTTGACACCATCTGTCATCATTGAGTCCCCGAGACATTCTCGGTGCCTTAGGGGCAAGCCCCCACAGCACGGTTCTCTTGACACCACTCGTCATAGATTCCGATCATCATCCGTTGATACCACTCATCACAGATCTAGAGCCTTGTCACTTGACTCCACTCGTCAGCAACATAGGACTCCGTCACCAGATATTGAACGCTCCTTACTTTACCTCTGATTCTGAAGAAGAGTCTGAGAACCCTATTTACACTGCCCCTACTAGCCCCATGGCTGGCGCGACTTCCACTCCTTTCGCTATAGGGACCATTGGTGGCACATCCACCACTACACCAGTTACCACACCTGCTCTAGGAATGCCCTCGATGGGGGCCACATCCACCATCCCGGTTACCATTCCTATTCCCGTAGCTGGCCTACATACCACCACTACATGAGTGGCTCACACAACCCATGGTGGTGCTGGACCATCCTCCACCACCTTAGTCCCCCCACTTGGGGGAACCATCCCAAATCCTGTCCCTCCACTTGGGGGCATTGGCCCCAACTTGGTCCAACCCACTACTGTGTCACATCCTTCTTCCAGTTTTCCATTCATGGCTAGCCTCAACCTACCTGACCTGGCCAGATTGACCAACGACCCTATTCGACACGACCCTACGTGGCCTCATATGCCTACCAAGCTCCCCTCTGACATCCGTAAGTTCGAGGGCAAGGCCGGTGAGGACCCACAAAACCATATCATGTCTTTCCACCTATGGTGTTCCTCTAACTCCATAGTGGATGACTCTGTTCACCTCCGTCTCTTACAGCGCACCTTCACTGGCTCTGCAGCCAAATGGTATATCGAGCAACCTCATGGGACCCACGCCACCTTTGCTTCCCTTGCCTCGACCTTTCTGCAGTTCTTCCAGTTGCCTGTCCGCTACGACGCGGGCATTGAGATCCTCCTATCTTGTAGAAAAAACACGGCTACCCATATCACGGACCACATCCATGAGTGGCGTCGACGCCGTAGCTTATGCAAGATCAAACTAGACGACCGTATCTTCCTAGATTGGTTCCTCAAATCCCTTCTCCCTGTTATTGCTAAGGATGTGGCATCAGAAAGACCCCAGTCTGAAGAAAAGGCCATTCTTAAGGCCCAATAGTTCGACCTCATTTACGCCCAGTCGGGTTACCTTTATACCATTATACCTGACGCCCCTCGCGGTGAGTCCTCCCAGCACGATGCGCCGGGGGCATCCCATGCTGCAGACGGTATCATTGGCCGTGTTTCTTCGCACCGCCCAACCCCCCACAACCTCAGCAGCAACCTTTGGTGCTGCAAAACCCCTTACCAACCCAAGGCGTGGTGAACACTCAGCCGTTGGCCCCTCAAGCTAACGCGCAACCCCAACAACAACAGATCACATACGCCGCTCCTGATCAACCCATGTTTGACTCAGGTACCCATCACTTGTTGATGATGTCTTCCAATGATGTCAACCTACAGACCCGTCGGAACCAATATGGCTCCACCTCTGAAGCCCTTCCCGCTGATAAAACCGCTAACGCTCATCCCACTGATCAAGCGTTACGTATCCCTCCCCCGCCGGTCGATGGCGCTCCCAAAGCAGCTCGTTTCCCACTTCGCCGTATCAACAACAACCCCAATGCGTGTGCTGCATCAAACTACAACATTGTAGACGACCTAGCCCAATCTCCCGCAGCCATGTCTGTGTTAGAAGTCTTGAAGAACTGCCCTTCCCAGCGCAAGACTTTACTCTCCGCCATTGGGGGGATTGACCCAAATGATTCGAATTTGAGGGCATTTGATTTAGACCAGTCTGAACCTCGCCTGCCTTCCTCCTTAGCATTCCAAGTTTCTGTTTCCGTTCGGAATCTTATCATCCATCGATGCATCATCGATGAAGGTGCCTCCACATGCGTCATGTCTACGTTCGTGTGGCAGAAGTTGGGATCTCCCACTCTCCAGCAGTCCACCACTGCATTACGCGCCTACGACGGTCGTTCGGCTCAGCCCCAAGGCCTCCTAGACAATGTCCCCGTCCAGTTAGGTGGCAAAACCGTACTCATTGACATTGAGGTAATCAATGCCCAATTGGATTATAACCTTTTGCTTGGTCGCAGCTACATGTATGCCATGCGGGCGGTTCCCTCTTCCGTCTTTCGCACCATGATGTTCCCCCATGAGGGACGCGTGGTTAAGGTTGACCAGCTCACCTACTATGATCCCAGTGCTCCCGCGGAACCTGAAAATGTTCTCCCCATGGTTTAACAACCTGTTTCTCGTGCCACCACCTCGTTTGTTTCCTCTACGGGGCCTAGGGTCTACTCAGACGCGTCGATGACCTCCACCTTTCAATCCATTCCTCCCCCTTCATCTACGCCCGAAGTGTCTGACTTATGTACCTTGTCCCACGACAACCAACCACCTAACAATCAACCACCTTTGTTTCCAAAACCACAATTGGTACCTAGCCACATTGGTGTTACACCCATCCATACGATCCCCTTCCTAGTCCCTCCATCAGGAGTAGTAAGCGCCCTGGTCATGGCTACCCTTAGCCTCCCTGGGTTAACCTTGGGATTACCCGTATGGTACCTTTCGCCTCCTGTTCGCCCGCCGACACCAGATGTCATCCTCCAACCGGTGCAACCCATGGCTACTACCTGTCAGCCACCTCCTGGTGTCTCTACCCCTTCGTCCTCCACGACTCCCCCTCCTACTCCCAAATCCACTGGGGGCAGAGGACCACAACCTTACACTGCTGTACCGCCTCCCAAGACAGTAAAAAACCCTCCAGTATTTCGTGCTCCTCCCAAATGCTCATTGTGCGACGAGTTGGGCCATGCGACCCACCAATGCCCACAGTTACCAGCATTGCAGAAGCACATGCAGATGCTCGACGATGACCCTAACATCCCAACTGTCGAACTAAACCCCACTCCCAAGTCTAAAGATAAGTCCTTGCATACCAACCACTCCTGCGCCATATGCGGTATTTACGGGCATTATTCCCATCATTGTCCCGATCTCCCAGATTACAGAGCGGCTCTCTATGAGATGAACAATCTGGATCTTGAGACGGCACCACCCACCATTGAGGAGATCTAACCCCCGGTCTCTCCCCCTTCTGGAGAAGTTAATATCATCTATATGATCTCTTCAACCACTACCCCCTCGTCAACCGATTTGACGACGCAAACTTTCCGTACTGGTGAGGAAATTCTTGAGGCCCTTACTGCCTCTGATTATCCCTGGGATGATATGCATCATCGTTCCTACTTCATCCCAGAAGAATCCTCCTCTAGCACAGTCGCCCAATTCACGGTTGAATCCAAAGACTTCCTTCCCACCAAGGTCGACTGGTTCAAGGACCCTATTCCTGCTCCTGACGCCTTCGAGGAAGGTAACATGGCCAACATCTCACCCATCATCCAAGTTGATATCGCTGCCCCAGGACGTGCCCCTGAACTCATCACTTTAGGAGCATTCTGCAGTAAACAAGAGATTGAGGACTACATAAACCTTTTCCGAGAATTCCGTGATGTCTTTGCCTGGTCCTATACCGAAATGCCCGGGCTTGACCCCACCATTATAGAGCACCACCTTGACACCTCTGAGTCAAGGGGCATAATAGATTCCCTCGACCCTGGGATAGGGGGCATGCTTAATCATTTTGAACCTTCCCCATCACATCTATCTCAGCACGTCGATGAACCCATTGTTCAAACCCACACATATGTGATCCATAATCACAAACCCCATGCACATAGCATGGGGGCAAGTCATTAACCCTGCTCACTTTTTCACACTTGTGATCTCAACCATTTTTGAGGTCACATATCACTTGTAGATTTGACTTGATTTTATACACCCAGTATTCTGCCCCCGCGGGCCATCATGATACACCTAGTATTATTCCCTCCATTTTTTACGAACCGTTTCCACCACCGGAATCAGCATGACGAGACTGTCATGATGATCACCTCGTTGCATCATTTTTACCCCGTCATTTTTTGCCCATTTTTCAGACGCCACTAGTCGCCTCGGTTTGCGTGCCACATCGGCCGTTCTCCATTTTTCACATGTTTTATATCATCAGATTCATTTTTCCGAGCTGGTGATGATGCTTGAGATCATTTCTCGCTCTCACCCCCCGATTTTTTGGGTATTTTTTCCCAAACGCCCTCGTCACCTCGGTGTGCGTGCCACATCGGCCGTTACCCATTTTTGACATCCTTTATATCGTCGGATTCATTTTTCCGAGCTCGTGATGATGCTTGAGATCATTTCTCGCTCTCACTTGGTACACTTTCAACATTGTGTCCCGACACCTTGCTGCCTCGGTTTGCGAGCCACATCGGCCGCTATCGGATTGTTCCACATTTTTACATGAGCCATTCACTCCTGTCATACTGCAAATGTTTCGTTATTTTGCCACCATTTCATCTACCCCGCAAGGAGGCCCACCAGTGTTCCCCCCTACCCTCGTTCTTGGTTATCATTACTGATCCTTGATTGAACACTTCCTCCTTGCCTGGCCATTCCTTTTGTTCGGTATAATTTTACCCCTTTTTCGGGCCGGACAAATCCTTTACGAAAAAGGTACTTAGGGAGTTTCCGTTAAGCTCTTTTCTGACTCCTAAAAGAATGAAAAGATCGCCGAGCAATCTTGCTTCCTTTCATGCTTGCTAAAGTACCTGAAAGGGCGTCTATCTGGTATAAGTTTAACCCTTTTCCGGACCTGGTAGACTAATTACGAAAAAGGAATACTCTAGTCACACCGGCTAGAAGAGTTCTTCATTGCATCCTTTTATGCTTCTTTGGGCCTTGGAGACTAAATCTACGAAAAAGCAACCCCCTAGAGTCTTCTTATTTGCTTTCAGACTCTCTAAAATTGAAAGCAACCACGAGCATGAACTGTCCTGGGCTCGTAAAATCCACACGACAGTACCATTCCATCATTTCAGAGTCTTCTTATCGCTTTCAGACTCCTTAAAATTGAAAGCAACCACGAGCATGAACTGTCCTGGGCTCGTAAAATCCACACGACAGTATCATTTTACACACACTTCTTCTAGTTCCTTAACCCATGAAGAAGTACCCTCCTGTGCCTCTTGGCACTATGATCGATCATCTTGGCAGCACCCCCAATCAGGTCGCCTTTGTTCAGAGTATTCTGCAATCTCCTGCCATTTTACCACAGCTTGAGTCTCCCTCAGACCAGTCACCTTCCCAGATCCAATACAGCTATGATCCATTTCCCCTTAGTCAGTTTCATATGCTGCCAGATCATTCCCATTATCATACTCTGAACAAAGGAAGTTTGAGTCCACCCACTCTACTTGCCCAGTTGTCTCCCCACAGTTTGTCAGCCCTGCCATCAGTACTATCACATTTCGGTCCTGTACCTCGCGCTCCTGTCAAGGAAACATCATTGCCTTGATAGTTGCAGGTCTCCCTCTGTCGACGACAGCTCCTCTATTCCAGAGGATAGGCCTAGAGGTCCCTATGCCTTGGACTTATCACCATCTGTGGTAAGTGCCTACGGATCATTCTGAGAGGAGTCCTCATTGCCTCTCCGAGTGGTTGTTTCTCACATGCTCGACTTCACCACCTTGATCGCATTGTTGAGAATCGCGTAGGATTATATCCCATCAGTTTTTAGTCGAAGACCCCGGATTTCCCTTGACTCTAGCACATTGGTGAGTCACTTCGGAACGCCCAGTTATATGTTCCCGTGGATGTCCGGGCTGCGTTGGCGATTGTATTCGGAAGCCATTCAGCTATATGCTTCCTTGAGTACCCAGGTTTATCCCAGTTCAGTGTACCATCGAGGTTGTTGCTCCCAGTCACTATGATCCAGCAGCTCATCAGTTCCTCTGGTACCCCAGTCAGCAGCACTGTTGATATTCCAGTGCACCAGTTCTTCAGATTACACATGGTCCGCCCAGCAGTATGTCCCAGATTTGTGTCCCCTCTGGACTCTTATGATGTACACAGTGGCTATGTATCTTACAGGTCCTCCTTTTAGGGCCTCACAGTTATGTTTATGTATCTTGATACGAGCATGGGTATGCCCGCCTCGTCCATATATTGAGATTATTCCTCATTCAGTTTTTGAGGTCATGTATATGTCAGGTCCCCATTTTTTGGACCCCATTGTTCTTCTTATGTTATGTCCTGATACGAGCATGGGAATGCCCGCCTCGTCCATATGATCAGATGATTCCTCATCCATTATTTAGGTTATGTACTTTCAGTTCTTGCAGTTGTTCGGGATCGTTGTTCCGGGCTTCAGTTTGTTTCTTCTCTTCTCTCCACATCCCAGGAAAACCATTCATGACTTATGATGTCCATCGGCCATACGATGAGATCCTGCCCTCGCACATCAGGGGGCAATCTGTTAACACCCAAAAAGTGTTCACTACCTCATCTACCACATTATATGACTCATTTGTCCATTTTCCTACCATATTTCCCTTAAAATCCCAAAAAATCCCATTAAAAAGCCTCCAAAAGGCCACAAAACCCTTAAAATAACCTCAAAAAGGTTAAAAAACCCATTTTTCCTCCAAAACTATCCAAAATTCCTCTAAAAATAGCAAAAACCCCCTAAAAAGGGAAGAAAAATATAAAATAATGAGGAAAAGGAGGAAAAAAACCTATACAGCTACCCTAAACCATGTGTTTCCTAAAACCATGGGTCAACACTCCACCACCAAAAAACTATAAATAGGTGATGGAGATCCCTTATTTCATATCCACAATCAAGCATACCCTTACTCTGCCAAAATCTCTCTCGAAACCCTAGTTCACCATTGAACTATTTTCACCTTGAGAGCCACCTTTGGCCCATTCCCACCATTGGAGAAAGAGAAGGAGCATATTGGAGCTTGGAGCATCCTCTTGGACATTGCAAAGAGCTTCATCAAACCTTCACATTGAAGGTAATATCAATACAAAAAGCCATTCTTTAAATTTGATGTTTATGTTTCATGCATGTTTTAGAAGTAATTTAATTTCTGTTTTAGCTTAATTATTTACATTTACTGAACTGCTACTAAGGAGTTCATTCTCCTTAGTAGGTGCTCATTTGCACAAGCTAGGGGTAAAACCCTAGCTACATACATAAAAAATAAATGTGAGGCCCGAAAAAAGGGTGACCTGTAAGATACATAGAGAACCACTGTGTACATCATAAGGGTCCAAAGGGGACACAAATCGGGGACATACTGCTGGGATGACCATGTCTGAGCTGAAAAACTGATACGCTGGAATAACAACAGTGCTGTTGAGTGTGGTACCAGAGGAACTGATGAGCTGCTTGATCATAGTGATGGGGAGTCATACCCTCAATGGTACGCTGAACTGGGTACTCAAGGAAGCATATAACAGGATGGCTTCCGAATACAATCGCCAACGCAACATGGACATCCACGGGAACATATAACTGGGCGTTCCGAAGTGACTCACCAATGTGCTAGAGTTGGGGGAAATCTGGGATCTTCGACCAATAACTAAAGGGATATATACCCTAAGCGATTCTCAACGATGCGATCAATGTGTTGAAGTTGAGCATGTGAGAAAAAACCACTCGGGGAGGCAATGATGACTCCTCTCAAAATGGTCAGTAGACACTCAGCACAGATGGTGATGGGTCCAAGCCACAGGGACCTCTGGGTCTATCCTCTGGAATGGAAGGGATGTCGTTGACAGAGGGAGACCTACAAATAGCAAGGCAATGATGTTTCCTTGATAGGAGTGCGAGGTGGAGAACCGAAGTGTGATAGTACTGATGGTAGGATTGTCATACTGTGGGGGATAACTGGGCAAGTAGAGTGGGTGGACTCAAACTTCCTTTGTTCAGAGTATGATGGCGGGGATGATCGGGCAACATATGAAATTGACTGGTGGGAAAGGGATCATAGCTGTAATGGATCAAGGATAGAGACTGGGGTGAGTGATACTCAAGTTGGTGTAAAATGGCAGGAGACTGCAGAATACTCTGAACAAAGGCGACCTGATTGGGGGTTCTGCCGAGATGATCGATCACAGTGCCGAGAGGCACGGGGGGGACTTCTTCACGAGTTAAGGAATGAGAAGAAGTGTGTTCAAAATGGGACTATCGTGTGGATTTATATGAGCCCAGGACAATTCATGCTCGTGATTGCTTTCAATTTTAAGGAGTCTGAAAGCGACAAGAAGACTCTGAAATAATGGAATGGTATTGTCGTGTGTATTTGTACGAGCCCAGGACAGTTCATGCTCGTGGTTGCTTTCAATTTTAGAGAGTCTGAAAGTGATAAGAAGACTCCAGGGGGTTGATTTTTCGTGTGTTAGTCTCCAAGGCCCGAAGAAGCATAAACAGATGCATTGAAGAACTCTTCTAGCCGGTGTGACTAGAGTATTCCTTTTTCGTAATTAGTCTACCAGGTCCGAAAAAGGGTTAAACTTATACCAGATAGATGCCATTTCAGGTACTTTAACGAGCATGAAAGGAAGCAAGATTGCTCGACGATCTTTTCATTATTTTAGGACTCAGAAAAGAGCTTAACAAAAACTCCCTAAGTGCCTTTTTTGTAAAGGACTTGTCCGGCCCGAAAAAGGGATAAAATTATACCGAACAAAAGGAATGGTTAGGAAAGGAGGAAGTGCTCAATCAAGGAACATTGATGATGACCAAGAACGAGGGTAGGGGGGAACACTGGTGGGCCTCTTTGCAAGATAATGAATGGTGGAAAAATAATGAAATAATTGCAGTATGAAAGGAGTAAATGGCTCATGTAAAAATGTGGAACAATCCGATGGCAACCGATGTGGCACACAAGCCAAGGCAGCAAGGTGTTAGGACACAATGTTTAAACTATACTTGGTGAGAGCGAGAAATGATCTCAAGCATCATCATGAGCTCGAAAAAATGAATCTGGCGATATAAAAAGTTTCAAAAATAGATAACAGTCGATGTGGCACGTAAATCGAGGCGATGGGGGGCGTTTTGGAAAAAATACCCAAAAAATATGGGGGTGAGAGCGAGAAATGATCTCAAGCATCATCACGGGCTCGGAAAAATGAATCCAATGATATAAAATATATCAAAAATAGAGAGTAGCCGAAGTGGCATGCAAACTGAGGCAACTAGTGGTGTCTAGAAAAAATGCTCAAAAAATGATGTGGAAAGAATAAGAAAATGAGTCAACCATCATGACGGTCTCGTCGTGCTGATTCTAGTGGTGGAAACGGTTCGAAAAAAGGACTCCGTATGGGTTCAGAATGGCCAAAACAAGAAAAAGTCAATGGACTATAAATAGTAAGTGGGTCCAACATGACAAGTGTCATTTGGACTTGTTGACTTTGACTAGAGATCAGAGTGGACCAGAGTTGAGTTGGTGTTTCTGGATGATTCGATCGGCCGTTTGCAGATCCGGGAGTTACAGGTATTCCGATAAACTCATACCTGCATTTTTAATTGGGTTCAGGGGGTAGTGGGTCCCAGGGGATTTTTTTTGTACGTTCCACGTGGGGTGGACTGCGGGTTTGTGGGGTGGAACCGCGGTCGGGGACCGTGTGTTTTCAGGGATGATCACGCAGACGGGGACCACAAGTTCTGGGTCGGAACACGCGGTCCTGGACCGCGAGTTCCGAGGCTGGACTCGCGGTTTGGGACCGCGAGTTCGACTCCTACAGGTGCGGTGTCGGACCACGAATGTAGCCCTGACAGCCGCGATCAGAAACCGCGACAAGGGGCCCTAAAGCCGCGATTGGGATCGAGCTTTTAGGGTTTCCCTAGGGGGGGTTAATTCTTTAACATGAGTCTAATGAGTTTTCCTTGTGTGACTGATAGGATGCCATTGGTGCTTTGGCGAGAGCGGGAGGGTACCAGATGACATAGTGGATGTCATCCGGAGGGATCGGCATGTGCAGTCTACGTTGGGGTTGTGTGGGCTGCTGAAGTTCTCATAGGTGCCTATGATGCATTTAGCATCGCTGCTGCTGAACCGGTTAGTGAGCTTTTGGGAGCCTGACATTCATGCATTAAGGGTGCAAGGAGAGAGGGTGGATCTCACCCTCGCAAATGTATACTTCTTGACAGGGTTTCCCTGTCTCGGTAAGGTGGCTGATATGCAGCCACGAGTATCCGTAGATGTGGATATCGAGGATATGTTGGAGCGGTAGTGCGTTCCAGAGGATAGGGTGCAAAGGAATGCACGCTGGGTGGTGGACTTGTGGGAGCCAGCAGTATAGGTGATCGCGGTGTGCGTGGTTCGGTTTTTGGGGTCCCAGTCACCTGAGAAGGTGTCCGAGGCTAGATGCAGCTAGTGGAGCGGGTGCTGGATGGTGTATATTATGCCTGGGGCCAAATATTCCTCACTTGTGTTCAGCGGCAGCTGACATTGGTAAAGGAATATGGCAAAGGATTTTGTTATGGATCCTTTCTTTGTGCCTTCTGCATGGAAAAGGTACCTACACTGTGGTCTCAGGTGCCGATAAGCGTAGCAGGGCCTATGGAGCCACGCATGGTGTGGTGGGGAGAGATGATGCGTCGACGGGGGTGGCGGTGAGGTTGGAAGGTACTTAACCCAGGAGCTCTACCTACAGTGGTTGTAGATTCCGCTGACACTGGACTATTATCCATACAGAGATATGGACTACACTGGGGATCCGGAGGCACCACGGTCGCCAGGGCAGGCGTGGGGACCAGATGGTATGTATTGATTTGCTTGTTTGTTGTGGATGTCACGTTTTGTGTATTATAGGTTTGATATGTTGATATGCTGTTACTGACTGATGTATGATCTACAAATGTTGGCCCGAGACCACCACCAGGACATGTATCTTGCAGGGGGCATGTGGCGGGTACCATCCCTACTAGGCCGAGGGGAGGTGAGTCGACGGGACGCTGAGGGGACTCTAGAGTCCGTACGGACGCTTCTCGATCGTTTGCTGGTTGGAGTGACTAATGGTGGGTGGCGGAATGTGGATCTGGAGGTGATTCAGGACTATCTGAGGGCGCCACAGGAGTTCCGATCGATCGTGATCCAAGTGGCAATTTTGGCAGATAGGGGTCGGGCACAGGAGCTTGCAGGGGATGAGGAGCTACTGGAGGAGGAGCGGGGTGAGGACTCAGAGGCAGCTGATGCTGGAAGTGATGGAGGATATGACTCTCAGTAGGGAGTGTAGAGGACTCCCCCCCGATTTTGTAGCTACAAAATGTATTCTATGAGGCTTATTGATGTATAGATATTTTTTGTACAGCTAAGTACAGGGGTACTAAGGACATGTGTAGCACATTGACATTTATTTTTTGATATATATATATGCACATGGATGCACCTTTTTGAGATGATGATTTAGTGTACGCACGTGGATGCGCTTATGGTTTGTTATATATGTGTACTACATGTGGATGCAAGTAGTGTAGGATGATGGGCACATGGATGCCCCTTGTGTATTTTATGTTATGTATTGCACATGGATGCAAATGTTTATGTGATGATAGGCATGTGGATTCCCCTTGCAATATTTTTGGATTTTTATATATTTTGGATGAGATGATATGGGATGATGATGCATGATGGAGGTTTTACATGCTGTGATTCATTTGCCAATCTAGGAGGTTGTTAGCCATTTGATTTGTGACACTATTCTAAGCTCTTGGGACATGGGTGAATGTTATGGATTCAAATTGTCGGCTAAGTTGTTTTGTGCGCAGGAATTTTCTAAAGAGGCCGGGATCACGCACCTGGTAGCAGTTGTTGATCTGGGAGACAAGTAGCTGGGAGTCGAGGAACACATGAGAGTGACATATGCCCATTTGAAGGGCAACGGTTAGTGTTAACACCCAAAAAGTGTTCACTACCTCATCTACCCCATTACATGACTCATTTGTCAATTTTCCTACCATATTTCCCTTAAAAACCCTAAAAATCCCACAAAAAAGCCTCCAAAAGGCCTAAAATGCCTCCAAAAGGCCACAAAACCATCAAAAAAGCCTCAAAAAGGCTAAAAAAACCCCTTTTTCCTCCAAAAATTATCCAAAATTCCTCTAAAATAGAAAAATCCCTCTAAAAAGGGAATAAAAAATAAAAAATAATGAGGAAAAGGAGGAAAAAAACCCTATACAGCTTCCCTAAACCATATGGTTCCCAAAACCATGGGCCAACACTCCACCACCAAAAAACTATAAATAGGTGATGGAGATCCCTCATTTCATATCCACAATCAAGTATACCCTTACTCTGCCAAAATCTCTTTTGAAACCCTAGCTCACCATTGAGCCTCTTTCACCTTGAGAGCCCCTTTTGGCCCATTCCCACCATTGGAGAAAGAGAAGGAGCACATTGGAGCTTGGAGCAACCCTCTTGGACATTGCAAGAGCTTCACCAACCTTCACATTGGAGGTAAAATTAATACAAAAACCATTATTTACATTTTGTTGTTTATGTTTCATGCATATGTTTTAGAGTAGTTTATATTTCTGTTTTAGCATAATAATTTCCATTTACTGAACTGCTACTAAGGAGTCCATTCTCCTTAGTAGGTGCTCATTTGCACAAGCTAGGGGTAAAACCCTAGCTACAGTTTTGGCGACTCCCCTAGATTTGAATTTCTAGTTACGATTTTTAAATATTTTTTCTGTTCGGCTGTCCCTTTCGGCCGCCATATACCGCGTTTTTTCCCCCCACAGTCGCGCACCGACCGCGTCTTTCAGGCACTTACCTGCGACCCGACCATGGCTCTCAGACTGTTTCCAGCGACCTGCTGTCCGTTTTTCAGTCTGTTACCTGTGATCCGGCCGCGGCTATTAGCTTGTTTGGGACGGTCTAACTGCGGCTATTACCCTCTTTTCTGCGTCCCTCCTGCGGCTTTCGGCCAGTTTCCCACAACCCGCTGGTGCCTTTTGGCATTTTTCCTGCGTCCCGCCTGCGGCTTTCGGCCAGTTTCCCGCAACCCACCGGCGCCTTTTGGCATTTTTCCTGCGTCCCTCCTGCGGCATTCGGCCAGTTTTCCGCAACCCGCCGGCGCCTTTCGACGTTTTTCCCACATCCTGACTGCGACTTTCAGCCCCTTTGCTGCATCTCGACTGCGTCTGTCTACCAAAAACCTGCGTCCGGTCCGCGCCTGTTTCCCTCAAACCCGCGGTCCGACTGCTTAGTTTCGCCACAGACCCGTGGTCTGATTTCTACATTTTTTTCCAGTTTTGAACCCAAAACTTTGCTGCACTATTTTCTGCACCAGCACAGCCCTCTGTCCTACCTACAGCCACCCTTTCTTATAGCATTTTTCTGCAGTTTTTATTTCTGTTTCATTTACAGAACCATTTTTTCATTATTAAGCATTTTAAATTGGAAAAAGAAAATTGTGCATTTTAAAAGTTCATTTTTGTATTGTTATTGCTAGTTAGAAAGTTTCCCTCCCTAGTGGCACTTTCTATTTGGGTTCATCATCACCTCACGAGCACACACTCTGTCACATAATTCAAGTGAGCCTTAAAAAATACTTAACTCAACCAATATTCTAACCCCACTTGGGGAACACAAAAGAATATTTGTAGTTAGGTAGGATCGGGGGGATAGGCTTCCAATAACACCCCTCGGTTACTTACACTTGAGACATAGCTGTTGTCCAATTAGGGAACCAAAATCCCCTAATACTTTTTGGCACGGTCACAACCCGTTTACCAGAGGGCCTCTCCCCTAGGAGGGTTGAAGTCGCGAGACTGGTTCCGGAGGCCTGAGTGGAATACCGCACTCCATTCAGTAACCGAAGGGATACCTTTCGTAGTTCTCGGGATATCCCTGTATATGGGTATTTGCAGTAAAAGGACCAAACGGCAGATTCACCTTTCTGGACATGTCATGAACGGGGTATCTTAGTTTCCATTCTTCTAGGATTGACTACCCGGGTGTCCCTTCTGGTAGGGGGACATCTTAGCCACTTGGATTTCCTATTCATATTGTCTGACTTGGATTTCATCACCTTGCAGAGGATATGTCTAGTTGAGTCAGAATACTTTTTAGTTAGGTGTTTGCATGCTCCCTTACCTCCTTTTGGTCTAGTGAGTCCACCATTTTTTATTTTTAGGAAACCTGCTGCTTGTTGGTATTCTGACCATTTCTGTTCACACTCCACCTATTGTAGCACAGCTGTTACAGTAGGTGTTTTGAGTTGGTTGTTGGCCTGAGTGCCTTGTTTTTGTTAGCTCTCCTTCTGCACACTCAGTTGCATTAGGGTTTTGTGAGCTATTTTTTACTCACCTCAACCCACAGATATTTGACACCATCTGTCACCATTGAGTCCCCGAGACATTCTCGGCGCCTCAAGGGAGATCCCCCACAGCACGGTTCACTTGACACCACCCGTCATAAACTTCGATCATCATCACTTGATACCACTTATTACAGATCTAGAGCCTTGTCACTTGATTCCACTTGTCAACGGCATAGGACTCTATCACCAGATATTGACGCCCCTTACTTTACCTTCGATTCTGAAGAAGAGTTTGAGAACCCCATTTACACTGCCCCTATTGGCCCCATGGCTGGCGCGACTTCCACTCCTTTCCTTGTAGGGACCATTGGTGGCACATCCACCACTACACCAGTTACCACACCTGTTATGGGTATGCCCTCGATGGGGGCCACGTCTACCATTCTGGTCACCATACCCATTCCAGTACCTGGCATACCTACCACCACTCCACCAGTGACTCACACTACCCATGGTGGTGCATGACCATCCTATACAACCTTAGTTCCCCCACTTGGGGGCAACATCCCACACCCTGTCCCTCCACTTGGGGGCATTGGCCCCAACTTGTTCCAACCCACTACTGTGTCACATCCTTCTTCCAGTATGCCATTCATGGCTAGCCTCAACCTACCTAACCTAGACAGACTGACCCAACGATCCTATGCAACACGACCCTGCATGGCCTCACATGCCTACCAAGCTCCCGTCTGACATCCCTAAGTTCGAGGGAAAGGCAGGTGAGGACCCACAAAACCATATCATGTCCTTCCATCTATGGTGTTCCTCCAACTCCATAGTGGATGACTCTATTCGCCTCCATCTGTTACAGCGTACCTTCACTGGTTCTGCAGCCAAGTGGTATATTGAGCAACCCCACGGGACCCATGCCACCTTTACTTCCCTTGCCTCAACCTTCCTACAGTTCTTCCAATTACCTGTCCGCTATGACGCGGGCGTTGAGATCCTCCTATCTTGCAGACAAAACACGACTACCCACATCACTGACCACATTCATGAGTGGCGTAGACGTCGTAGCTTATGTAAGATCAAATTAGACGACCGTATCTTCCTAGATTGGTTCCTCAAGTCCCTTCTTCCTGTCATTGCTAAGGATGTAGCTTCCGAAAGACCCCAGTCTGAAGAAGAGGCCATCCTTAAGGCACAATAGTTTCGACCTCATTTATGCCCAGTCAGGTTACCTGTATACCATTATACCTAACGCCCCTCGTGGCGAGTCCTCCCAGCATGATGCACCGGGGGCATCCCATGCTGCAGACGGCATCATTGGCCGTGTTTCTTCGCATCCCCAACCCTTTTCCATAGCACGTCCTACCCCGGGCCCCGACCTTTCGCGGGCCACCTCACAGTCTGGGGCTACCAACTCGTATGCTCCTATGACACATCACCATCATTCCCATGGACCCACCTATCCACCTCAGTGCTTTGGTCATGTGACCCCCTCTTACCCCCCCCCTCGGTCGCACCGCCGCCCTATTACCACCAACAGGCTGCACTAGCTCCTGTGCCTTCTCAAGCCCAACCAGCTTATTATCCGCCCCAGCCAGCCCCTGCGGCAAACCCACAACCTGCTCCACAGGCATATCAGCACCTACTCAAGCTGCCGCACCTGCGCAGCCTCCACCTACATACCATCCACCGCAGTTTGCTCCCGCACCTGCATAACCTCAAAACCCACTTGCTGCCCAAGGGCAAGTGTATGCCCAACAAAATCAATAGCAAAACCAGAACAACCAGAGCAACCAGGGTCAACAAAACCGCGGGCAAGGGGCCGTAATCGTGGGAATAACCAACCTACCGACCAAGGTGGTCAACCGCCTAATCCCCTAGACAACAACAATGCGGCCCCCGCTAACCAAAACCCTGATCGCCCACCCAAGTAGGCTAAAAAACCCCAACTTGCGAACAAACCATCCTTGTTCTATTTGCGGGGTCTATGGCCACTACACACATGCTTTCCCACATTTGGTGCGAGCTCGGCAACTTTGGGTTGATGATGCCCATCGCCAAGGACATGCAGCTCCTCAAGCACAACCCAACCCCCCGCAACCTCAGCAGCAACCTTTGGTGCTACAAAACCCCTTACCAACCCAAGATGTGGTGAATGCTCAGCCGTTGGCACCCCCGCAGGTCAACGTGCCACCCCAACAACAACAGATCACATATGCCGCCCCTGATCAACACATGTTTGACTCAGGTACCCACCACTTGTTGATGATGTCATCCGCTGATGTCAACCTCCAGACCCGTCGGAACCAATACGGCTCTGCCCCTGAAGCCCCCTCCCATCGATAAAACCACTAACGCTCATCCCACTGATTAGGCGTTACATATCCCTCTGCCCCCAATAGATGGCGCTTCCAAAGCCCCTCGTTTCCCACTTCGCCGTATCAACAACAACCCCAATGCGCGTGTTGCGTCAAACTACAACATTGTAGACGACTTAGCCCAATCCCCCGTAGCCATGTCTGCGTTAGAAGTCTTGAAGAACTGCCCCTCCCAGCATAAGACTTTACTCTCAGCCATTGGGGCTATTGACCCAAATGATTCGAATTTGATGGCATTTGATTTGGACCAGTCCGAACCACGCCTTCCTTCCACCTTAGCATTCCAAGTTTCTATTTCCGTTCGGAATCTTGTCATCCATCAGTGCATCATCGATGAAGGTGCCTCCACATGCGTTATGTATACATTCGTATGGCAGAAGTTGGGATCCCCTACCCTCCAGCAGTCCACCACTGCATTATGTTCCTACGATGGTCGTTCGGCTCAACCCCAAGGTCTCCTAGCCAATGTCCCTGTCCAGTTAGGTGGTAAAACCGTCCTCATCGATATCGAGGTCATCAATGCCCAGCTTGATTACAATCTCTTACTCGGTCGCAGCTACATGTATGCTATGCGAGCGGTCGCTTCCTCTGTCTTTCGTACCATGATGTTCCCCCATGACGGACACGTGGTCAAGATCGACCAACTCACTTACTATGATCCAAATGCCCCTGCTGCACCCGAAAATGTTCTCCCCATGGTTGAACAACCTGTTAATGGTGCTGCTACCTCGTTTGTTTCCTCTTTGGGACCCAGAGTTTACTCAGACCCACCGATGACATCCACCTTCCAATCCATTCCTCCCCCGTCATCTACGCCCGAAGTGTCTGACTTATGTACCTTGTCCCACGATAACCAACCACCTAACAATCAACCACCCTTGTTTCCTAAACCACCATTGGTACCTAGCCACATTGGTGTTACACCTATCCACACAATCCCCTTCCTAGTCCCTCCATCGGGAGTAGTAAGCGCCCCGGTTATGGCTACCCTTAGCCTCCCTGGGCTAACCTTGGGATTACCCGTCTGGTATCTCTCGCCTCTCGTTCCCCCCGCCGACACCAAGTGTCGTCCTCCAACCGGTGCAACCCATGGCTACTACCACTCAACCACCCCCCGGTGTCTCTACCCCTTCGTCCTCCACGAATCCTCCTCCTCCTTCCAAACCCACTAGGGGCAGAGGACCCCAACCTTACACTGTTGTACCACCTCCCAAGACAGTCAAACCCCCCCCCCCCCCCCCCCCCCCCCCCGTGTTTCGTGCTCCTCCCAAATGCTCGGTGTGCGACGAGTTAGGCCATGCGACTCACCAATGTCCACAGTTACCTGCATTACAGGAACACATGCAGATGCTCAACGATGACCCCAGTTTCCTGGTTTTCAAACTAGAACCCACCCCTAAGCCTCACGACAAATCACTATGCACTAACCACCCCTGTTCCATATGCAGTATTTACGGGCATTACTCACATCACTGTCCCGATCTCCCCGATTACAGAGCAGCTCTTTATGAGATGAACAATCTGGATCTTGAGACGGCACCAACCACCATTGAAGAGCTTCACCCCCCGATCTCACCCCCATCAGGGGAAGTCAACACCATTTACATGATTTCTTCAACTACCATTCCCTCGTCAACCGATTTGAAAACCCAAACTTTCCGTACAGATGAGGAGATTCTTGAGGCACTCATTGCCCCGGAGTATCCCTGGGATGACATGCACCATCATTCGTATTTCCTCCCAGAAGCATCTTCCTCTAGCACTGCTACCCAATTTGCGGTTGAATCCAAAGATTTCCTTCCTACCAAGGTCGATTGGTTTAAGGACCCTATTCCTGCTCCGGATGCCTTTGAGGAAGGAAACATGGCCAATATTTCACCCGTCATCCACATAGATATCTCTGACCCACCTGGCATCAATGAATGCATTGCCTTAGGAGCCTCCTGCAGTGAACAAGAGATGGAGGAGTACAAAAAAACTCTTCCAGGAATTCCATGATGTCTTTGCCTAGTCCTATACTGAGATGCCCGGTCTTGACCCCGCCATCATAGAACACCACCTTGACACCTCTGAGTCAAGGGGCATAATAGATTCCCTCGATCCTGGGATAGGGGGCATGATCAATCATTTTGAACCTTCCCCATCACATCTATCTCAGCACGTCAATGAACCCATTATTCAAACCCACACATATGTGATCCATAATCACAAACCCCATGCACATAGCATGGGGGCAAGTCATTAACCCTGCTCACTTTTTCACATTTGTGATCTCAACCATTTTTGAGGTCATGTGTCACTTGTATATTTGATTTACTTTGATACACATAGTCCTTTCCTTTGACCATTCCGGAGTCCTTATGACCTCCATTTTTCGCACCATTTGCACTGCCGGATTCATTTTTCCACGCTCATGATGATGCTTGAGATCATTTCTCGCTCTCACTAGGACCAATATCAACATTGTGTCTCGACACCTAGTCACCCCGATTTGCGTGCAACTTCGGCTGCTCTCCGTTTTTGGTATATTTTATATCATCGGATTCATTTTTCTGAGCCGGTGATGATGCTTGAGATCATTTCTCGCTCTCACCCCCATATTTTTTGGGTCTTTTTTCTAAAACGCCCCCCGTCACCTCGGTTTGCGTGCCACATTGGCCGTTATCCATTCTTGACACTCTTTATATCGTCGTATTCATTTTTTCCGAGCTCGTGATGATGCTCGAGATCATTTCTCGCTCTCACTTGGTACAGTTTCAACATTATGTCTCGACACCTTGTTGCCTTGGTTTGCATGCCACATCGGCCACCATCGGATTGTTCCACACTTTTACATGAGCCATTCAGTTCCACACTTTTACATGAGCCATTCACTCCTGTCATACTACAAATGTTTCGTTATTTCGCCACCATTTCATTCACCCCCCCAAGGAGGCCCACCAGTGTTCCCCCCCACCCTTGTTCTTGTTCATCATACATGTTCCTTGATTGAACACTTCCTCCTTGCCTGGCCATTTCTTTTGTTCGGTATAATTTTATCCCTTTTTCGGGCCGGACAAGTCCTTTACGAAAAAGGCACTTAGGGAGTTTCCATTAAGCTCTTTTTTGACTCCTAAAACAATGAAAAGATCGTCGAGCAATCTTGCTTCCTTTCATGCTCATTAAAGTACCTGAAAGGGCGTCTATTTGGTATAAGTTTTAACCCTTTTTCTAGACCTAGTAGACTAATTACGAAAAAGGAATACTCTAGTCACACCGGCTAGAAGAGTTCTTCATTGCATCCTTTTATGCTTCTTTGGGCCTTGGAGACTAACACATGAAAAAGCAACCCCCTGGAGTCTTCTTATCACTTTCAGACTCTCTAAAATTGAAAGCAACCACGAGCATGAACTGTCCTGGGCTCGTAAAATCCACATGACAGTACCATTCCATCATTTCAGAGTCTTCTTATCGCTTTCAGACTCCTTAAAATTGAAAGCAATCACGAGCATGAACTATTATGGGCTCGTATAAATCCACACGACAGTACCATTATACACTCACTTCTTCTAGTTCCCTAACCCATGAAGAAGTCCCCCCATGCCTCTTGGCACTCTGATCGATCATCTCGGCAGCACCCCCAATCAGGTCACCTTTGTTCAGAGTATTCTGCAGTCTCCTTCCATTTTACCCTAGCTTGAGTCTCCCTCAGCCCAGCCCCCCCTCCCAGATCTAATACAGCTATGATCCCTTTCCCATCAATCAGTTTTATATGCTGCCCGATCATCCCCATTATCATAATCTGAACAAAGGAAGTTTGAGTCCACCCACTCTACTTGCCTAGTTATTCCCCCCAGTTTGTCAGTCCTGCCATCAGTACTATCACATTTCGGTTCTCCACCTCGTGCTCCTGTCAAGGAAACATCATTGCCTTGATAGTTGTAGGTCTCCCTCTCTTGACGACAGCCCCTCTATTCCAGAGGATAGACCCAGAGGCCCCTGCGCCTTGGACCCATCACCATTTGTGGTGAGTGCCTACGGACCATTTTGAGAGGAGTCATCATTGCCTCTCCGAATGGTTTTTTCTCACATGCTCGACTTCAGCACCTTGATCGCATCATTGAGAATCGCGCAGGATTTACATCCCTACCATTATTTGTCGAAGACCTTGGATTTCCCCCGACTCTAGCACATTGGTGAGTCACTTCGGAACACCCAGTTATCTGTTCCCATGGATGTCCGGGCTGTGTTGGCGATTGTATTTGGAAGCCATCTAGTTATATGCTTCCTCGAGTACCCGGTTCAGTCCCAGATCAATTCCAGTTCAGTGTACCATTGAGCGTGTACCCCTTGTCATTCTGATCCAGCAGCTCATCGGTTCCTTTGGTACCACACTTAGTAGCACTGTTGATTGTTCCAGTGTATCAGTTCTTCATCTCAGACATGGTCAGCCCAGCAGTATGTCCCAGATTTGTGTCCCCTCTGGACCCTTATGATGTACACAGTGGTTCTCTATGTATCTTTCAGGTCCCTCTTTTTGGGCCTCACAGTTATGTTTATGTATCTTGATACGAGCATGGGTATGCCCGCCTCGTCCATATATTGAGATTATGCCTCATTCAGTATTTGAGGTCATGCATATTTCAGGTCCCCATTTTTTGGACCCCATTGTTATTATTATGTTATATCCTGATACGAGCATGGGAATGCCCGCCTCGTCCATATGATCAGATGATTCCTCATCCATTATTGAGGCTATGTACTTTTAGTTCTTGCAGTTTGTTCAGGATCGTTGTTCTGGGCTTCAGTTTGTTTCTTCTCTTCTCCATACCCCAGGAAAACCATATATGACTTATGATGTCCATCGTCCATACGATGAGCTCCTGCCCTCACACATCAGGGGGCAATCTGTTAACACCCAAAAAGTGTTCACTACCTCATCTACCCCATTACATGACTCATTTGTCCATTTTCCTACCATATTTCCCTTAAAAACCCTAAAAATCCCACAAAAAAGCCTCCAAAAGGCCTAAAATGCCTCCAAAAGGCCACAAAACCATCAAAAAAGCCTCAAAAAGGCTAAAAAAACCCCTTTTTCCTCCAAAAATATCCAAAATTCCTCTAAAATAGCAAAATCCCTCTAAAAAGGGAATAAAAAATATAAAATAATGAGGAAAAGGAGGAAAAAACCCTATACAGCTGCCCTAAACCATATGGTTTCCAAAACCATGGGCCTGCACTCCACCACCAAAAAACTATAAATAGGTGATGGAGATCCCTCATTTCATATCCACAATCAAGTATACCCTTACTCTGCCAAAATCTCTTTTGAAACCCTAGATCACCATTGAGCCACTTTCACCTTGAGAGCCCCTTTTGGCCCATTCCCACCATTGGAGAAAGAGAAGGAGCACATTGGAGCTTGGAGCAACCCTCTTGGACATTGCAAGAGCTTCACCAACCTTCACATTGGAGGTAAAATTAATACAAAAACCATTATTTACATTTTGTTGTTTATGTTTCATGCATATGTTTTAGAGTAGTTTATATTTTTGTTTTAGCATAATAATTTCCATTTACTGAACTGCTACTAAGGAGTCCATTCTCCTTAGTAGGTGCTTATTTGCACAAGCTAGGGGTAAAACCCTAGCTACAGTTAGGGGACCAGTCATAGCATCATACTCTGCCTGGTTATTGGTAGCAGTGCCTATACATATTCTGTCAAGGTGAATCAATTCATGTGAAGGGGAATATAAGACCCATGCTACAAAAGTCAGGTTTGGAGATCAGTGGCTTGCTCCATCACCGAAGCGAATTTAATGATGTGGAAGATGGTCCATCTGTGATCATGCAAAAAAATGATGAATGTAAGGTTGTGGTAAAAAAGGTGAAAAAAAAGAAGAAAACAAACTGTACAATATGGACGAATGGGGCCGCAGGTTTGTTTAAGGATAAAAGCGTTTAAGATACAACCCATTATGAGGGTTGCGCAAAGGGTGACCTTCTGAGTCAGTTAAAATGTATGCCCTATTTTCGAGGCAGGTCTGCACGATGTAAGGGCCTTGCCACATGGATTCAAACTTTCCTTTACCAGTCTTGTCGTGGGCATGGTCATAGGCGACGACGAGGTCCCCTTCACAGAAATTTCGATGGTGGACATGTTTATCGTAACCAGCTTTGGAGCGGTTCTTGGCAGCTTCAATGGTCTGTAGAGTGGCACGACGGTCTTCATCAGCTTGTTCTAGTGATAGTAGACGTTGCTTGAGTGGGGAGGTATCTGGGAGAAGCTCGACGACGATGTGTAAGGCAGGTAGCTGACACTCGATGGGGAGGACAAACTCTACACCGTGGACTAAATGAAACGGGGTAAAACCGGTGGCGGTCTTGGTGGATGTACGGTAAGCCAATAATGCAGGGAAGAGCATGTGATGCCAATTGGACTTATGTCGGTCAACAGTGCGTTGGAGGATGGTTTTTTAAATTTTGTTAATGGCCTCTACTTGGCCGTTCCATTGGGGATAGTAAGCAGAGGAATACTGATGTTCAAACTTCAGGAGGGTGGATAACTCGTGCCAAATGGAATCTTCGAAGTGTGAACCATGGTCGGAGACCAACTGTTTGGGGACCTCGAATCGTGTGATAACATGGTTAAAAAATAAACGGGCAGCGATGTCAGCTTTACAATTGAAGGTGGGCATGGCTTCATCCCATTTGGTGAAGTAGTCGATGGCGACAATGATGTCCTTATGGCCGTTGGTGGATGAGGGTTTGCACTCCATGAAGTCGATGGCAAATTTACAAAAGGGGCCAACAGTGACGACTAGGTGTAATAGAGCAGGTGGTGTCCGAGCCTTAGGGGCAAAAAGTTGGGAATTCTGACAATGTTTGACTGTTGTGATGCAGTCGGTAAAGAGTGTGGGCCAGAAGTATCTGACACAGATGACCTTTTGGGCGGTGGCCATTCTAGAGAAATTTCTGTCACAGGCACCACTATGACAGTCATTGAGGATGTGTTCGGCTTCCCCGTGTGTAATACAACAATGGAGAATCGTGTCAACCCCTCGCCGGTAAAGGACATCGCCTAAGAGGAGATATCGAGAGGCCTGGTGATGGATACGAGGATGTCCATCACGATTTATGTTGGGTCGAAAATTCTGTGTACGAAGGTATAAAAAAATATCACTGTACCATGGGTCATCAGACCAGATGATGAACAAGTGATTGTCGGGTAACTCATCGAAGATTTGTGGGGATGACAAAAGGGATGGGAGATTGGTGGTGAGCTGGGAAAGTGCGAGGGCTTTAGTGCTCTTCGGGGTTGTGAAGGTGAGGTCATATTCTTGGAGGAGGCGTCGGTTCAAGAGATAGACCATGGGGTTGGAGTCGGAGACAACTGTGGTATGACTGAGTAAAATGTAATGTCGCAATTTTTGGACGGAAAAGACCATAGCAAGGGCCAGTCTTTCCTCATATGGGTAACGTAGGGGTGGTCCAGACAAGGTCTGGATGATGTAATAAATGGCATGCTCCTGGCAAGCGGCATCTTCTTGAACAAGGACTCCGGACATTGCATAATCAAATGCCGAGACGTAAAGGATGAAGTCCTGAGAGAAATCCGGAGGGGAGATCAAAGGGGCTTATGTGAGAACTTTCTTAAGGGCTTCAAATGCAGCTTCTGCTTGCTCATCCCAAACAAAGGGTATGTGGGTACGAAGCAGGAGTAAGAAACCATGAACAGTGGTGGCATAATCAGGAACGAAGCGACGGAGGAAATTAGATCGCCCCTGCAGACTCTAGAGCTGTCGGAGCGTGCAAGGAGAGGGAAGGTCTATGATGGATTGGACTTTCAGGGGATCAACAACAATTTCTTTCTAGGAAACAATGAAATCCAACAACTGGCCTGTCGGAACGCAAAAGACACACTTGTGTGGGTTCAAGCGGATTTTATATTTGCGACAACGTAGAAAGACTTTCCGGAGGTCGTTAAGGTGGTCTGATTGTTTCCAAGAACGAGCTGTAAGATCGTCAAGATAGACTAGCAAGATATGGACCAAGTTGTGAAAAAAATAGGTCATGGCCCGCTGGAAGGTGGCACGAACATTTTTAAGGCCGAAAGGCATGACACGATAGGAAAAGGTGCTCCAGGGGGTGGTAAAGGAAGTCTTGTATTGATCCTCCTTACAGATCTGAATCTTGTTGTACCCAAAAAAACCATCCATGAAAGATAGGACTTCATGCCTTACACATGCATCAATGAGTTGGTCAATAACTGGCAAGGGGAGGTTGTCTTTGGGACAGGCTCGGTTTAAATCGTGGAAGTCAGTACATACTCTGATGGTGCCTTGTTTCTTGTTAATAGGGACGAGGTTAGAAACCCAAGTGGTATATGCGATAGGATAAATGAATCCCGCTTTGCGAGGTTTCTCAATCTCTGCTTTAACAGCGGGGAGCTTCAAGGGATGAATGGTGTGTTGTTTCTGGCGAACGGGGGGTACATCGGGCCATGTGTCAATGTGGTGTTCTATAATAGTGGGGTCGAGACCAGGCATTTCGGTATAGGACCAGGAAAAGACATCACGCAACTCTTGGAAAAGTTTTTTGTACTCTCCGATCTCATATTCACTACAGGAGGCTCCTAAAGTGATGAGTTCAGGGGCACCTCCTGGGCCAACAATATCAATTTGGATTGTGGGAGAGATGTTGGCTAGGTTACCTTCCTCGAAGGAATCAAGAGTGGGAATGGGATCCTTAAACCAGTCGAATTTGGTGGGAAGGAAATCTTTGGACTCAACCGCAAATTGGGTGGCTGTGGTGGAGGAGGATTCTTCTGGTAGGAAATAGGAACAATGGTGCATGTCTTCCTAGGGATAATCCAGGGTAGTGAGAGCCTCTAGAATATCCTCATCATTGTGGAAACTTTGAGTTGTCAAATTGGTTGACGAGGGAGTGGAAGTCGAAGAGATCATATAGATGGTGTTAAACTCTCCATATGAGGGTGATACTGGGGGGTGGATCTCCTTAATTGTGGGGGGTGCCGTCTCAAGGTCCAAACTATTCATTTCATAGAGAGATGCTCTGTAATCTGGGAGATCAGGATAGTGATGTGATTAATGGCCGTAAATACAGCATGTTGCACAAGGGTGGTTGGTACGTAGTGATTTATCAAGAGGCTTAGGGGTTGGATCGAGTTGGACAACTGGGATGTTGGGGTCCTCTTCAAGCATTTTCATGTGTTCCTGTAATGCACGTAATTGTGGACATTGATGAGTCGGATGGCCTAACTCATCACACAATGAGCATTTGGGAGGAGCACGAAACACGGGGGGAGGTCTAACTATTTTGGGCGGGGGTATGACAGTGTATGGTTGTGGGCCTCTGCCCCCAGTGTGCTTGATAGGAGGGGGGGGGATTCGTAGATGACGAAGGGGTAGTGACATCGGGAGGTGGTTGACTAGTAGTGGTGATGGGTTGCACCGATTGTAGGATGACATTTGGTGTCGACGGGGGAACAGAAGGTGAAATATACCACACGGGTAATCCTAAGGTTAACCCGGGGAGGCTGAGAGTAGCCATAACCGAGGCACTTACTACTCCCAAGGGAGGGAATAGGAAGGGGATTGTGTGGATGGGTGTAACACCAATGTGACTAGGTACCAATGGTGGTTTGGGTAACAAGGGCGGTTGATTGTGGGGTGTTTGTGTATTGTGGGAAGGGGTACATATAGGTCAGATACTTTGGTCGCAGGTGATGGGGGTGGAATGGATTGGAATGTTGAGGTCATCGGTGTATCTGAGTAAACTCTGGGTCCCACGGAGGAAACAAACGAGGTAGTTGCACCACAAATAGGTTGTTCAACCATGGGGAGAACATTTTCGAGTGCAACAGGGGCATTGGGATCATAATAGGTGAGTTGATCGACCTTGAGCACGCATTCGTCATGGGGGAACATCATGGTACGAAAAACGGATGAGTCAACCTCCCGCATGGCATACATGTAGCTGCAACTAAGTAAGAGGTTATAATCAAGTTGGGCATTGATGACCTCTATGTCAATAAGCACTGTTTTTCCAGCCAACTGGACAGGGACATTAGCTAAGAGACCTTGGGGTTGAGCTGACCAGCCGTCGTAGGCTCGCAATGCAGTGGTGGACTGTTGGAGAGTAGGGGATCCCAACTTCTTCCAAACGAATGTGGACATAACGCATGTAGAGGCACCTTCATCGATAATGCACCGATGGATGACAAGATTCCGAATGGAAACATAAACTTGGAACGCTAAAGTGGAAGGTAGGCATGGTTCGTATTGGTCCAAATCGAAGGCCATCAATCGTGAATCATTTGGGTCAATAGCACTAATGGCAGAGAGCAAAGTATTGCACTGTGAAGGACAGTTTTTTAAGACCTCTAACGCAGACATGGTTGCGGGGGAATAGGCTAAGTCATCTACGATGTTGTAATTAGACGCAGCGTGAGCATTGGGATTATTGTTGATGCGACGAAGTGGGAAGCGAGGTGCTTTGGAGGCTCCATCTAGTGGATCCGGAGGTATACGTAATGTCTGATCAGTGGGATGAGCGTTAGTGTTTTTGTGACGGGAGGGGCTTCAGGGGTGGAGCCATATTGGTTCTTATGGGTTTGGAGGTTGACACCAGTAGATGACATCATTAACAAGTGGTGGGTACCTGAGTCTATCATGGGTTGATCAGGAGCGGCATAAGTGATCTGCTGTTGTGGTCGCGCATTTCCTTGAGGGGGAGCCAACGAATGAGTGTTCACTACGCCTTGGGTTGGTAAGGGGTTTTGTAGCACCAAGGGTTGATGTTGAGGTGGTGGGGGTTTGGGAAGCACTTGAGGAGCCGCGTGCCCTTGGTGATGGGAATTATCGGTCCAGAGTTGTCAAGCTCGCTTCAAATGTGGGAAAGCATGAGTGTAGTGGCCATAGACATCGCAAATAGAACAAGGATGGTTTGTTCGCAAATTAGGATTTTTGGCTTGTTTGGGTGGCCGATCAGGGTTCTGGTTGGCAGGTGTCGCGTTATTTTTGTTGGGGGGATTGAGAGGTTGACCACCTTGGTCTGGAGGGGTGTTGTTCCCATGGTTACGACCTTTGCCATGGTTTTGCTGGCCCTGTTGGCACTGGCTGTTTTGGTTCTACTGCGGATTCTGTTGGGTGTACACTTGCCATTGGGCAGCAGGTGGGTTCTGGGGTTGTGCAGTGCAGGAGTAGGTTGCGGTGGATAATAAGTATGTGGAGGTGGCGCAAGTGTTGAACCTTGTGGGGGTTGCTAATATGTCTGCGGAACGGGTTGTGGGTTTTCCGCAAAGGCTACCTGTAGCGGGTAATAAGTAGGTTCGGCTTGAGAGGACATAGGAGATGGTGCAACCTGTGGGTGGTAATATGGCTGAGGTGTGACTGGTGGGGCGTAAGTGGGGGTGGCATGGCCAAATCATTGAGGTGGACACGAGGGTCCGTGGGAATGATGGTGATGTGCCATGGGAGCATACGAATTGGTTGCTCCGGACTGAGATGTAGCCTGCGAAAGGTCGGGGCCATGGCTAGCGCGTGCTATGGAAAAGGGTTGGTTATGTGAAGCTATATAGCCAATGATGCCATCTGTGGCATGGGATGCCCCCGGCGCATCATGTTGGGAGGAAGCGCCGCTAGGGGTGTCAGGTATGATGAAATACAAATAACCCGACTAGGCGTAAATAAGGTCAAATTGTTGGGCTTTGAGGATGGCCTCTTATTCGGACTGGGGTCGTTCGGATGCCACATCCTTGGAAATGACAGGAAGGAGGGATTTTAGAAACCAATCTAAGAAGATACGGTCGTCTAACTTGATTTTGCAGAGGCTGCGGCATCGACGCCACTCATGAATGTGGTCAGTGATGTGGTAGCCGTGTTCTATCTACAAGATAGTAGGATCTCAACTCCCGCATCATAGCGGACAGGTAACTGAAAGAACTTCAGGAAAGTCGAGGCAAGGGATGTAAAGGTGGCATGTGTCCCATGGAGTTGCTCGATGTACCACTTAGCTACAGAGCCAGTGAGGGTGCACTATAACAGACGGAGGCGAACAGAGTCATCCACTATGGAGTTGGAGGAACACCATAGATGGAAGGACATATTATGGTTCTAGGGGTCTTCACCTGCCTTGACCTCAAACTTAGGGATGTCGAAGGGGAGCTTGGTGGGAATGTGAGGCCACGCAGGGTCATGTCTGATGGGATCGTTAGTCATTCTAGCTAGGTCAAGAAGGTTGAGACTAGCCATGAATGGAAAACTAGTAGAAGGATGTGACATGCTAGTGGTTGTGACCATGTTGGGGCCAATGCCCCCAAGTGGAGGGGCTGGGTTGGGGATGTTTCCCCCAAGTGGAGGAACGAAAGTGGTATGGAATGGTCCTGCACCGCCAAGGGTAGTGTGAATCACTGATGGAGTGGGGATAGGTATGCTAGCTAATGGAATGGGTACAGTGATCGGAATGGTAGATGTGGGCCCCATCGAGGGCATACCCAAAGCAGGTGTGGTAGATGGTGTGGTAGTGGATGCTCCACCAATGGTACCTACAAAGAAAGGGGTGGAAGTCATGCCATCCATGGGGCTGGTTGGTGCAGTGTAAGTGGGGTTCTCGGACTCTACCTCAGAATCAGAGGTAAAATAAGGGGCGTCTAGATCAGGTGACGGAGCTCTATGCCGTTGACGAGTGGAGTCAAGTGACAAAGCTCGATATCTATGATGAATGGTATCAAGTGATGAAGATCTACGTCTATGACGGGTGATGTCAAGTGAACCGTTCTATGGGGGCTCGCCCTAGAGGCACCGAGAATGTCTTGGGGACTCAATGGTGACAAATGGTGTCAAGTATCTGGGGGTTGTGTTGAGTGAAAAACAGCTCAAAAACCCTAATGCAACCGAGTGTGCAGAAGGAGAGCTCAAAAAATATGGCACTCAGGCCAAGAACCAACTCAAAACACTTACTATAACAGCTGTGCTACAATAAGTGGAGTATCAACACAAATGGTCAGAATACCAACAAGCAGCAGGTTTCCTAGAAAATAAAAATAGTGGACTCACTAGACCAAAAGGAGGTAAGGGAGCATGCAAACACCTAGATAAATAATATTCTAACTCAACTAGACATATCCTCTGCAAGGTGATGAAATCCAAGTCAGACAATATGGATAGTAGAGCCAAGTGGCTAAAGATATCCCCCTACCGGGGAGGGACAGTTGGTAGTCAATTCTAGAAGAAAAGAAACTAAGATACCCCGTTCATGACACGTTCAGTTGGGTGAATCTGCCGTTTGGTTCTATCGCCGCTGTATCCCCATACGGGTGATACATCGAGAACTGTGAAAGGTATCCTTCGGTTACTGAATGGATTGCGGTATTCCACTCAGGCTTCCAGAACCAGTCTGGCGACTTCAACCCTCCTAGGGGAGAGGCCTTCCCGATAAATTGGTTTTAAACCATATCAAAAAATACTAGGGGATTTTGGTTCCCTAATGGACAACAGCGATGTCTCAAGTGTAAGTAACCAAGGGGTGTTATTTGGATGCCTATCCCCCCGATCCTACCTAACTAGAATATTCTTATGTGTTCCCCAAGTGGGGTTAGAATGTTGGTTTTGTTAAGTAGTATTTTAGGGATCACTTGAATTAGGTGACAGAGTGTGTGCGTGTGAGATGATGAACCCAAGTAAAAGTGCCACGGGGTGGGAAAATTTCTAACTAAAAATAATAATATATAAATTAAACTTTGAAATGCAAAATTTTCTCTTTTCAATTAAAATGTTGAAATTTAAAAAAAAAAATTATGTAAATGGAATAGAAATAATACTGCAAAAAAAAGGCTGTAGGGAAGCATGGCTGCAGATAGGACAGATGGTTGTACAGGTGTAGAAAATATTGTAGCAAAGTGTTGGGTTCAAAACAGTGGAAAAAGTGTAGAAAACAGACCGCGGGTCTGTGGCAAATCTAAGCGGTCAGACCAGGGGAAAAAGGTCGACAGTCACGGTCAGGTTGTGAGAACTTGGCCGAAAGATGTAGGCGGACCATGGGAAAAGGGCAGAAATGCGCAGGTGGGTTGCAGGAAAATGGCTGAAAGCTGTAGGCGGGATGCGGGAAAAAGGCCAAAATGCGTAGGCGGGTTGCAGGAAAATGGTTGAAAGCCGCAAGCGGGACGCGGGAAAAAGGCCAAAATGCACAGGTGGGTTGCAGGAAAATGGCTGAAAGCCGTAAGCGGGACGCGGGAAAAAGGCCGAAAGGCATAGGCGAGCTGCAGGAAAATGACTGAAAGCCGCAGGCGGGACGAGGGAAAAAGGCCTAAAGGTGCAAGCGAGAAGCAGAAAAAGGGTTGCAAGCCGCAGGCGGCCCGTAGGAAACACGGTGAACAGCCGTGGTCGGACCGCACGAAACAGGCTGAGAGCCATGGTCAGATCGTAGGTAACAGACTGAAAACCGCCGATAGATCGCCAGTAACAGTCTGAGAGTCACGGTCAGATTGCAGGTAATAGTCTGAAAGACGCGGTCATAATGCAACTGCATAGGGAAAAAGACACGGTTTACGGTGGCCGAAAGGGACAACTGAAAGGAAAAAACAAAAAACTATTGCAAAAAATTAAAAACTGTAGCTAGGGTTTTCACCGCAGCTTGTGCAAATGAGCACCTACTAAGGAGAACGGACTCCTTAGTAGCAGTTCAATAATCAGTAAATTAAAGCACTAAAACAATATGAGATTTAACCTAGCATGAGCATTAACATAAATAATAAAACATGAAAATATGGCAAAAGATTTCTCTTTTTGTATTAAAGATTACCTCAAGTGTAGAGGTTGGTGGAGCTCTTGCAGCAGTCCAGGAGGGTTGCTTCCAAGCTTCCAGCTTTGCTCCTTTCTCTTTCTCCGAAGGGTTGGAAATGGGCCAAAGGGGCACTCAAGTGTGAAAGTAGCTCAAGGGTGAGCTAGGGTTTCAAGAGTGATTTTGGCAGAGTAAGGGTGTATTTGATTGTGGATATGAAATGAGGGGCCTCCATCACCTATTTAAAGGTTTTTAGTGGTGGAGTGCTGGCCCATGGTTTTGGGAACCATATGGTTTAGGTCAGCTGTATAGGGTTTTTTCCTCATTTTTCCCTCTTTTTCCTCTTTTTTTATATTTTTTGTTCCCTTTTTAAAGGGTTTTTACTATTTTGGAGGAATTTTGGATTATTTTGGGGGAAAAAGAGGTTTTTTTTGGCCTTTTTGAGGCTTTTTTAATGGGATTTTAAGGTTTTAGAGGCAAATATGGTAGGAAATATGGACAAATGAGTCATGTAATGGGTAGATGAGGTAGTGAGCACTTTTTGGGTGTTAACAAAAACGTTTAAAATTATAACCAGAAATTCAAAGGAGTCCTAGTGGAGTCGCCAAAACTGTAGCTAGGGTTTTCACCCTAGCTTGTGCAAATGAGCACCTACTAAGGAGAAGGGACTCCTTAGTAGTAGTTCAGAAAATACAGTAAATAAAAGACAGTACAATAAAACAGTAAACTACTCTAAGCATGTGCATAAAATAATAGAAAGGTAATAAAAATGGTTTCTTGTATTAAAGATTATACCTCCAATGTGAAGGTAGATGAAGCCTTTACAATAGTCCAAGAGGGTTGCTCCAAGCTCCAGTGTTGTTCATTTCTCTTTCTCCAAAGGGTTTTGGAAATGGGCCAAAGAGCACTCAAGTGTGAAAGTAGCTCAAGGGTGAGCTAGGGTTTCAGGAGTGATTTTGGCAGAGTGAGGATACAGATGATTGTGGATGTAAAATGAGGGGCCTCCATCACGTATTTATAGGTTTTTAGTGGTGGAGTGTTGGCCCATGGTTTTGGGAACCATATGGTTTAGGTCAGCTGTATAGGGTTTTTGCTTCCTTTTTCCCTCTTTTTTGTATTTTTTATTCCCTTTTTAGAGGGTTTTTGCTATTTTGGAGGAATTTTGGAGTATTTTTTGGGAGACAAGGGGTTTTTTGGCCTTTTGGAAGCTTTTTAATGGGTTTTTGTCCTTTTGGAGGATTTTTAATGGGATTTTAAGGTTTTGGAGGCAAATATGGTAGGAAATATGGACAAATGAGTCATGTAATGGGGTAAACGAGGTAGTGAGCACGTTTTGGGTGGTAACACCAACGGTGTTATTTATAGGCGTAGCAGACCCCCTCCCGCACCCTTCAACGGCTAGATAGGCATTTAATGTGGTGCCCGTTGGCGAATTTGAGCGGATCCTTCAGTCTTTTCCGTCGTTAGCATGCTCAGAATGGTTATCTTCTCTTTAAATGTTGAAGCGGTTGTTGTAATGGTCATCTAACGACTATTTTTCTGAAAAGCCATGCAATGGCTATTTTTCTCTGAGTGCTGCGCCGAACTGTGCGGCAAGCCATCTGCAACCCTGCGTGACTACTTCGCAGTGCCAACATTTTCCAATTGTGTGGCTTCCACTTTTTTTTCTTTTTTTTCCTCCCGCACAGCTTCAACAATGCTGCACGGTACATAGATTATTTTTCTTATCATACCTTCTTCCTTTTATCATACATGTACAGACTTCTTTATATTTCTAGTGTCCAATTTCAATTGTACTTGACACTTAGAACTTCCTTCCTTTGCTTGTTATTCAAGGTTCTGCGAAGCAATGCTATCATGGTATAGCTTTAGCCTGCTTCCATTTATAAAGGTTGGCAAGGTATCACCAGCTAAATTGGCTAATTGTGTAGCTAGGGTTTTACCCCTAGCTTGTGCAAATGAGCACCTACTAAGGAGAATGGACTCCTTAGTAGCAGTTCAGTAAATGTAAATAATTAAGTTAAAACAGAAATTAAATTACTCCTAAAACATGCATGAAACATAAACAATCAATTTAAAAGATGGTTTTTTGTATTGATATTACCTTCAATGTGAAGGTTTGATGAAGCCCTTTGCAGTGTCCAAGAGGGTTGCTCCAAGATCCAAAGTGCTCCTTCTCTTTCTCCAATGGTGGAAATGGGCCAAAGGTGGCTCTCAAGGTGAAAGTAGTTCAATGGTGAACTAGGGTTTCGAGAGAGATTTTGGCAGAGTAAGGGTGCTTGTGATTGTGGATATGGAATAAGGGATCTCCATCACCTATTTATAGTTTTTTGGTGGTGGAGTGCTGACCCATGGTTTTGGGAAACACATGGTTTTGTGCAGCTGTATAGGGTTTTTTTCCTCCTTTTCCTCATTATTTTATATTTTTTATTCCCTTTTTAGGGGATTTTTGCTATTTTTGGAGGAATTTTGGATATTTTTGGAGGAAAAAGGGGTTTTTTAGCCTTTTTAAGGCTATTTTGAGGGTTTTGTGGCCTTTTGGAGGCATTTTAGGCCTTTTGGAGGCTTTTTAATGGGATTTTTTGGGATTTTAAGGGAAATATGGTAGGAAAATGGACAAATGAGCCATATAATGTGGTAGATGAGGTAGTGAACACTTTTTGGGTGTTAACAAATTGGATTGCACCAGTGTTAGTAACATGTATCATAGTATATGGGCCAAGCCAATGCATCTTAAATTTATCGGGGACTTTGATGAATTTGCCATCATATAGGAGGACTAGATCACCTACCTGAAAACACTTGTTCTTTATATGGTGATCATGCCATGCTTTTTCGTGGTCCTTCTGTGCTTGCTGGTGGAAGCTTGTGATGAAGTGATCTTCCTCCAAGCCCAGTAAGTGTAGCAATCTTTCTTCTAGAGCTTCACAATCTGCCATCCTTGTAAATGCAACGATTCTTAAACTAGGGACAATATATTCGATAGGCATTATAGCCTCCTTCCCATAAACCAAGCGAAAGGGTGTCTGTCCTGTCAATTTCTTGCATGTGGTCCTGTATGCCCATAACACAGAAGAGACGCGCAGGTCCCAATTGTCTCTATTTACATTGCATACCTTAGTGAGTGCATTCTCTAATATTTTATTGAAATCCTCTACAGTACCATTCGCGTATGGATGATATGGAGTACTGTGCTGATGACGAATGTGGAATTCCTCTGTAAGTGCCTCAATAGTCTTGTTCAAGAAGTGAGTACCTTGGTCACTCATCAAAATATTCAGACAGCCAAATCTGGTGAGTATTTCTTCAAAAATAAACTGCCCAGCAGTACTGGCACTGCAATCCTTAACTGGTTTTGCTTCCGCCCATCTAGTGAGGTAATCAGTAGCAGTAATAATATACCTTGCACCCGTTCTTTTTCCTGGTGGGTTTATAGGACCCACAAAGTCTATTGCCCATTTTTCAAATGGTTGTAGTGTCAACTGTGGATTTAGTGGCATCTCATCTTGGCATGATGGATTTCTTGTCCTCTAACAGACATCACAGTTCCTGCATTTTTCTTTGGCATCTTTATGGAGCGTAGGCCACCATAGCTCTGTGCGCAATATCTTCTGCACGGTAGCCCTTCCTGCATAGTGACCTCCCACGATTCCTTAGTGTGCATCCACTAGAATAAATGTCTTCTCGTGATCAAGTACGCACCTGCGCAGCACTTCATCTGGCCCAAGTTTGTATAATGGACCTACAATTATAGTGAAGTCTGCGGCGCGCACCACTAACTATTTTTTCTGCTGGATAGAGAATTCCTGGGGTGCCATCCCTTTGGTTAGGAAATCAATGATATCCTTGTAATAATCATTAGCAACCTGTATACTAAATAACTGCACATCAGGCAGAATGTCTTCAATATTCGTCGACTCCTCTCCTGACTCAATCCTTGACAGATGATCAGGTCCCAAGTTCAGTCAACCTGGCTTAACAATAATCTCAAAGTCATATTCCTGGAACAGCAATAGACATCGGCATATGCGTTCCCCTAACACTGGCTTGTTGACCAAGTATTTCATCGCATAATGGTCAGTAAACATAAGGAAGTGCGATCCCAGCAAGTAGTGTCTAAATTTTTGTAGGGCATATACCATCGCAAGCATTTCCCTCTAAGTAGTAGTATAGTTCTTCTCTACTGTTGAAAGCTTTCTGCTAGAAAATGTAATAGGGTGATCAATACCTCCTTCTCCTGGTTGAGCTAACATGATCCCCAGGGCAATACATGATCCATCAACATGGACATGGAATGGCTTTGTCCAGTCTGGAAAGACTAGAATCGGCGCAGTGACCATCTTTTCTTTTAGTGTATCAAAACCCTGTTCACATTCTGCATTCCAAATGAATGGTGCATCCTTCTTCAGTAGCTTTTCCATTGCTACGGTTATCTGCGCATAACCCTTAATGAAATTCCTGTAATAGCCTCTATGGCCCAAGGTAGAGCGCAGCATTTTGATTGAATTTAGTGTTGGTAAGTTTGCAATAACTGCAATCTTTGCAGGGTCTACCATCAATCCTTGCTTACAAACAATGTGGCCAAGTAAAATTCCATAGGGCACATAGAAAATACACTTCTTCAAATTCAAAGATATTTGATGCTATCGACACTTTTCGAGCATCATGCGGAGATTCGTGCAATGATTTTTCAATAGACCAAACACAGTCCAATCATCAAAGTATGCTTCTAGAAACTTGTGCATAAAATCTTTAAATGTTGCGACGACAACTCTGGAGAATATGGTAGGTGCATTCTTTAGACCAAAAGGCATGACGGTGTACTGGAATGACCCCCATTATGTAGCAAATGTCGTCTTATGCCTATCCGCAGGATCAATCCTGATTTAATGGTAACTAGAGAAACCATCAGTGAAAGAATATGCCTCATTTCCTCCAATGTTATCAAGCACTTTGTCTATGAATGGAGTAGGAAATGGGTCGTGCATGGAAGTATCATTCCGTTTTCTGAGATCCACACAGATCTTCATCTCGCCCTTTTCTTTCTTGTCTTGAAAAACCATGGGGCTAATCCATTCGGATTCTTCGACCAGTTCAATGATTCCTCCCTCTAGCATCTTATCTAGCTCTACACGGACTTTTTCCTTGTAGCGCAAATTCAATCTGTATGGTCTCTGCTTGACAGGTTTAGCACTTGGCTTTAAAGGTATTTTCATGACACCTAGGTCTCCCAAAATTCCTTTCATCTCTGTAAATTTGGTTGGAAACAATTCTTGATACTCATGTAAGGTATATGCGATCTCTGCAATAGTCTTATCGTCCCAATAATCACCTATTGATGCGAACTTCGGCTCTTTGTCTGTGCCAATGTTCACTTTTTGTGTTTTTACTGGTCCAGTCATATCTGGGATTTCCAATGAAGGTCCTTCTACCTCGCGTGCGCCTTCTGACTCTGGTATATCTATGTTGCGCGGGTCCTCCTCATCGTCTTCATTTGTATTATTGGTATCTTCAGCTAAGTTGTAACACTCGATAAAGTGCTCTTCATGTTCATTCCATTCTTATTGTACATGCGTAGGAACACACTCTGTCCCAAAAAACTCTTGCAATGTCATGTTTTGATGAGGAAAGTCATCCTGGAATATGCGATTCTTGATTAGCTGTGATGCTTCATGGATTAGTGGATTCTCATCTTCAAAACTAAAGTCCTTTTGGAATTTCGCAGTGATCAGCTCCCAATTAGTGAGTTCACTGTGCAACTCCAGGTCTAGGTACCATTTCTCCAGGATACCCGCATCCAATGTATGTACAAATAAATGTACCCATTATGTAGGTAGTCTTTCCACCCATGCCTTTGAGCAGATTTCAATGTGTCGGCTAGGGTCTGTCTGTCCATTATACTTTTCAAAGGGTAAAGTAACCGTTTCGGCAAACCAGATCTGCATCTTAGTTCTGCATTGATCCTAAGTGGTCAATGTTTTCTTATGTGCATTCCACCATCTGGCAGGTGTATCATGCAATGCCATATCTAAAGCTGATAGTCTATGCTCATCTGGTATAGCTGCAGTATATTCCCTTATGAAACTGTAAACATTAGCAGAACCATCATATGTGGGAATAGGACTCACCTCCTTTCCGATCTAGCGTAGTGATTTCGTAACCTGCGCACATCTTATTGCTGATACTTCATGCATGCGGCTTTTCCAATTCTCCAGTCCTATATCCGAGTCAGAGATACAAGAATTGTCAAATCGCCAGCTAAGCGTACCATCCGCAGTAGGATTAATGTAGTCTTCCTTATTTGCAGTCAGCTGGTATAGTTGGTCTAAATCTTGAACTTGGGATTCCTCCTAAATCGGCTCACTGTATCTGTCACCATCTTTAGGATCCAATGGTACGGTGACTCTAAGATGCTTCCCTTCAAAGATCATCTTCTTTGTCTTCAAGTTTATGATAGCCAAGTTATCCATAGCCCAATCAATTCCTAATATTGCTGGAAAAGGTTGACTATCATCCACAATTTCCATAACTTCAAAGTCAACATGACTCTGTACTCCGTCAATGTCAACTACTACATTAGCTAAGCGGCCAAAAGGTATGACCTTCTCTTGATTAGCCATTCATAATTGGATAGGTGACCAGAGCAACTTTGGTCGACCCATTTGTTGCCATGTCTGCTTAGTCAAGAAATTCACTTCTGATCCCATATCAAGGATGACTTCATCCATTTCAAAATCTCCTATCTGTGCAGTAAGCCTCATCTCTTGGCCTATTCTTTTGTGTTTCCTTATATGATGTATGGCCCTATCTAAATTCTCTGTTGCAATCTGAGGTTCATATTGGCTGATGAGCTTCTAGAGCTCTACTATGGCTTTCTCGCTTTTTAGTAACTACATGCAGCTTCGCAAGAACTGTGCAACAGAAGTACGGACATCTATTGCAGTGCTTATGTTATCATAAGGAGCCAGCATGTCTTCAACATGCGGTGTTTCATTGCATAGTGGAATCCTTGATGACTTATCTGTTGGTTATCTAAAGGTATCCTGCACGTCAATAAAGATCTCCTTGTTCTTATGTAAATTAAGAGGGGGTGCTTTTCCTAGAGATTTCCTTATCCATACTCTTTCAATGGGATCCTTCTTCATATGTGCCTCCCCTGATGTTGAAGCTTCCGCTCCTCTGTCACAGCCTGTCTCAGTGCCACTGCACGTGACCACATTGATGCTCGGATCCACTGGTCTATTTTCTACTGCAATCCACTGGACATTCGTGGTTGGTGCATCCGTCTGTCTTCGTTTATGCATTTTGACCTCTAACACTGGGAAATCTTCAATAACATGGTCAAATGATTTACAATAATTGCACGTAGTGCATGGGTTAACACAATCTATGGATACATGACTTGGCTAGCCACAATTATAACAAATTACCTGGTCGCAGCCTCTTCCCTGCGCGGGGCCATCATTTCTTCATCTACCGCAGTATCCACCACCACGACCTCTGTATCCTCCTTGGTCATATTGTGCATTTTCTTGTTTCGGATGGGCATATTCTTGTACGCGGTACAAGCCAGTGCCTCGCATTGAGTCCATATCCCTTTTTCTTTCATTCATTAATTCATATGCACGGCAGTTGGATTCATCATGTCCAACTGATTTACAGAAACTGCAATATAAATTTTTAGGCGTTTTCACATATTTATGTATAAGATAACAATCTTCAGGTATGTGTCTTGTGGTTCTACAGATTTCACACCATAGGGCCTGATTCTGATTCAATGGGTTTGGCACACCACTGTTAAGATAGTCGCGGAATAGAGGGAAATGCTCTTTGTCGTGGCCTTCTCCTTTACAAGCTATACACCAGACCTCGTGTCTAGGTTCATACCTTTGTTCTTTTCCATTTTTCATGCTTTGCAACTCTAGTGTCAGGGTAGTCAGTTGGTTCTGGATCTGAGACATCCCAGAACTAGTCTCACCAATCGGCGAAGCCTCTAGCTTCATTGCGATCTCCAAGGCCTCTACCTGGGACTCAACCTTCTGCTGCATCAATGGTAACCTAATATGGGGCAACAACACAGCAATGAGCCATTCCTTGTACTGTTATGGAGCTATAACAAAGCTCACTTGGTCTAATAGGGTCTTGAACTTCTGATCAAACTCCCAAACCGTTTCAGTCGGTTTCTGCTTTATTTCTTTCAACTCAGTTATACACTGAGATTCAGATTTAGGTTTCTTAAATTCTGCTATGAGTGCATCTTTAATTTCTGCGAGATTTCTCAGTTGTATGGTAGAGTATTTCATAAACCAATGTAAAGCTCTGTCTCTAAAGGTGGTGATGAGCTGTGCTTACTTCACTGCATCATCCTAGATTTGTCTTACACTCCATACGGCTTCACAAAGAAACCAATGCTGGTCAAGGTCTTCTAAGCCAGTTCCTCTGAATATTGGTAGCTTCATATATGTGTTTTCCATTGTGCTATTACGTGGTGGAGCGCCGAGATTAGTGTGCGGCTACTGTAAAGGGCTCTGCGCAGTAAATACAAATGGGACTATCGAGAGAGATGGACTAGGCTGAGTCTTCTGTGGGGTGGGATGAGTATTTTGCGGGATGGGCTGCGTAGCGGGTGGTTTTTGAGATAAAGGTGGTGTGATCTCTGCAGCCGATGCGTTCTCAGGCGTAAATGGTGGTACAACTTTGTTTTCAATGTTACACGGGATCTCAGTATTAATATGGAGTCCAGGTCCTCCCAGATTCTTATTAATTTTATATCTCTTACCACTTCTAAGAGTATGTGTCTCTTCTTCAGAATTAATATATGTACTGTTTATCATGACAAGATTCAAGAATATTACTGCATTCTTAAAACACCTTTCTCAGCTAACAGCATCTTAATGTATAGACTGAGATTGTTCAGGAACTTACCTTGAAATCCTCCGAAAAAGTTTGCTTTTGCTTGGTTGTAGGATTTGAATGTGTCTACAGCAAATTCTTTTACAAATCCTTCTAGCATATGATCGACCCAATAGTCAGCTGCATGTGACAACGGGCTATCTAGCGCTTTGAGCTGTGCTGTGAGCTTAGGATTCCATTCCATGGGTACTCCTCCCTGGAAACAGTTTTTCTTATCTGCGATCCGCGAGATCCACGCATGCATCTCGTTTGGAAATGATTCCCAAAACATCTTGTGAATGTCATCCAACAAATATCTATCTGACCACTGTGTGTCGCTTAGACACAGATGTCTGTTCTCTTGTCTCTTAAAATCTCTTATGGTCTTATCCCACCAAGCCTGTATTTCTGTCTTTTCAGGATGCCAATAGTCAGATCCTTCAAGGAACTGATATTCTTCTTCACACATCGTGATTGCAACTCATCATGGATTCTAGCGCAGCAACGGAACCATTTGTTGGCTTAAACTGACCCAGAGGTTTCCAATTAGACCCAGGTTCTTTGCGGTTCTCCCTTTTGACCAACAAAACCCCTTCGCACCATCCCTTTCGAAAACAACCTGCGAGCAGGTTGAGGTCTCACCCAAGGTGTATCTTATGGGATACTACGGAATCAGGTTTCCACAGTAAATGATGAGTTGTTTATATGAACAAGCTGCGCAGCGCAGGATAGAAGGAGTGCGCTGCGGGGCAAAGCGATGCGGCACGCAGCAGGATCTACACTGCGAGCTATACTACGCTGTGAGGGAAACACTGCGGGCCTCACTTAAAGACTTCTTACTACTGTGAATCTTCTACTGGAACTGCGAGTCCACCACGTTGATTCTTTACTTGGAATATCTTGAAAACGCTAAGGCACTGAAATGAATATCACTCGTCCATTCATTCAGGCACTTACTTGTTATCTTTCTAGCATTCATTCAAGGACATAGATTATTACAACATGAACTGAAATGATAGATGCGACTAACCGTGCTGCATTCCTTCCCTGTGTTTACAAAAGTATTTACACTTAAATGACTGATTCACAATCCTAACATATAATTGAAATGTTCGCCATTCATCTGTTCCCGTGGAATCTAGAATATCATTCCCAAACTTCTCCTATTGGTAAATGCATATCAAATTTCCCCTATTACAGCATGCTAGGAAACATTCAAACATTCATTCTACAGGCAATACAGACACTCATTCATTCATAAAACATAATCGCATAACACAGGATTTAACATGGTTCACTTCCCCGGATGGAAAGCTACGTCCACAAGAACGGTTGGTAATATATTTCTTTCAAAAGGGGATGGGGCAACTGTTCTTAGTCTACGCACTCAATTGCAAACTCTCCTCTGTCTCGACTAGGTCTGTGCACACATAGTTGCAGAGCCTTTACAATATTCTCAGCTCAGATAAATTTTACAATACAAAAGGTTATCTCATGATTACTCTAACAACTAGCATCTAGCCCCCAAAAATAGAGCAATAACAACCAACAACCCAACAACAACCCCATCCCATACAAAATTGTCTTCTTAAATAGATCATGCCCGAAGGTCATGTCTGTACAATGTTGAAGACCTAAAACCCAAAACCCTAAGGGTTTCCAAAACTGCGTCGCTTTTCCAAACCGGCTTGCTGGCTCTTGGTAGCGTCTGTTTGATCCTGGTGGATATCCATGTCCTCATCCTGTCTCTATCGGCCTTTCTGTCGCACGTGTGCCTACAGGCTGCTTCTGCCGAACCATTTCTCTCTAACGGTTTTACTTTCTAAGCATGCCAAACGTCGCTTTCCTTAACAATCCACGCATGGCCTCCTTCCTGATTTCCCTATGTCCACCACTCAGCAATCCTGGAATATCTTTCCAAAAATGGCTGCTACCGGTGCAACTGGTACCTGCACTTGATACTTGTCCAGCACACCGCTTTGCTGGCTCCACGTGGCCTCCTAACTCCGTAGCACTACTTTGGCTCAGTACTGGTCTTCGCATCATGTCCAAAACTCTTATGTTGCGCGCAACTCCGCAGTCTAGTCAAAAGTTGGTTGCTGCACGCAACTTCACAGCATCCTCAATACTTAGCCAAAATTGTATTTCAGAGCCGCGCTCAGCTCAGCTTTCACTGCTTATCTCAAAAAAGTGTTTCCAAAACTTTGTCTCAACCCGGGCCCAATAGACCAGCACTTACATCAACAACCATGGGAAGACCAACCTACCACTATGTCGGAATGGCTCATGTGCATCTGTGTCTCCAGACTCATCACTTCCCCTTGGAAGGTATCTCGATCTGAAGTACACCAAGCCTCCCTTTGAAGTATTCAAACTTCATTATGGCAAGCGGTTTGGTAAACACATCGGCTATTTGCTCATCCGTCGCAACATACAGGAGCTTCACTGCTCCTTTCTACACCATATCCCTGATATAGTGATACTTGATCTCAATGTGCTTCGACTTGTCATGGAACACTGGGTTCTCCGACAACTTCACACAACTCTGGTTGTCGCAATATATACAAGTATCACTCAGTTGGAGATCAAACAAATCAGACAGTAGCTTCCTAAGACATACTTCCTTACAACTAGTCGAACAAGCTATGATATACTCTGCTTCGGCTATACTCAGTGCCACACAGGACTGCTTCTTGCTAAACCAAGAGATCATACGGGATCCCATACTGAAGCAGCACCCCGAAGTGCTCTTCTGATCAATGGCACTGTCTGCTCAATCTGAATCAACATAACCCACCAGGTTAAACTTTTGATTCACCGCATACTTGAGCCCATAGTCATCTGTACCCTTCAGGTACCTCAGAATATGCTTTGCAGCTATCAGGTGAACATGTCTCGGATCTGTCAAATACTTGCTCAAGGTGTTCACTGCAAAGTAGATATCTAGTCTTGTATTCGTCAAGTACATCAAGGACCCAATCATCTGACGATACATTATCACATGATCATCCTGATCATCATCACAACATCATCCTAATGCATATCATCTGGAGCAACACCCTGGAGCTCATCATCCATGATCATCCTGATCATACACTGCGTCCTCCTGATGCATACAAAGTATCTACCTGATACATGTCATCATACATGATCCACCTGATCATACTTAATACATATACAAATACATGATCCAACTAATCATATCAAGCATCCAACATGATGCATATACAAATACATGATCCAACTGATCATATCCAGCATCCAACATGATGCATATACAAATACATGATCCAACTGATCATATCCAGCATCCAACATGATGCATATACAAAGCAATAATTGGAGCATCGTCCTGATGCTCATCACACAACGCTTACATCCACATCCATGGGAAGGATACTCCTCTCACCATGCTTGAAATGGCTCCTGCAAATGTGTCCCATCACTACTTCCTCAAAGTATCATCAATATTTAGAACACCAAGCCAAAAAGTTGTCTTGACATCCATCTGGTGTATCTTCCATTTCATCACTTGCTTTGTATTTCTCTATGCTATCTTCTCCAACATGCTTGATCTTATAGATCCACTTGGAAGTCACAACAAACTTCCCTTCAGGTCTTGGGACCACATCCCAAACATCATTCTTCATGATCGACAGATCATGGCATTCTTCCTGGATCCTGGGAACTTCAATATATTCAATATCTTCAATAGATAACTTTGTTGCTAGAACAAATGTTGTAGTCCTTCTTTTGTAGGTGCTCATTTACGATATTTCATACAAAACAAGTTAAATTGCATGATTAGAAACTTCTCATAGTTTTCAGAACAAATTCTTACACATAAATAAATATGTCATACAGTCATGCAATTATTTTAGCCAATGCTTCAATACAACATTTATCCATATCACGTAACTTTCTAGATGCCTTCCAATCTCTACCAGAACATTGTTAAGAGTTTGCACTACTCCTAACATGTTAGCAAAGAGGTTTTATCTAGATAAGTAGCAATGGAATGTTGTACAGTTCCATAGGCCACTTACCCATCACATGCATATTAGTAGTATACTGTTCATTAATGCAATTATTCTAATATGCATAATACACACCCCGAGTCTAGTAACATAAGCATATACATCATTGAACAATATTATTTAAATAAAGAAATATGCAAGAAATGGCAATTCAAATACTTATCTTTGTTTGGTTTGTAGGGTGGACTCCATCTCAATATTTGCTTCCTTGCAGGAACTACTAGAGTGTGCTCCCTCTTAATCTTTGCTTCCTGGATTACCTATCCTTGAACTTATATCCATCCTCGATCACTTATGCATACTTACTAGTATCATCATTGTGTTATCCTCGAGGTCTCATACACAATCATACATTCATTAGTATAATCTCAATACTATAAAACATTATGATTCTAAGTAATCCTAAACATTTATGGTCAAGATCATTTCATACACAGATAATTTATCACAAGCACTAGTATTCAAAGTTTTAGGGAGTACTTCCTTTACTCATGCAAATTCTTATTTGACCATAGGACTCTTCTGGGTAGTCATATCACCGATTAAAGTAAGAAACATAATATACCTAAGTCGATGATTACTCAAACCCATAGCTTCATGAATAATCATTATCAATCATACCAAGTATACTTATATAAGAGATCCTATCACAAGGTAGGATTCTAACTTGATATAGGAAAAACATACCTAGATTAATGTGTTAGTTAGTTATGTCTAATGTACCCACATGATGTCTTCTTCTTTTCTTCAATGACTTATGCTAGTAACCTGCATATATCATAGGTTAAGCATTGTAGAACCAAATTATACATACCTCGTAAGTAGAGCTTGTATGTGATCCATGACAAAGGATTAATCTTTGTCTTCATGTCACCATGGTCATATGTTCTTGAACTAGAACATGATTTGTCTTTCTTGATGTACCTTTCATGTTAGCGGACAACATCAAACTCATACAACACCACAATGCATTAGTACAATCATAAGTGTCAAAACCCTAATCAATGAATATCTACATTCATAATTTTATTAAGGTGATACAACAAGTCTAAAGTTAATCAAGATTGTACTAACCTTAATGAAGACAAACATACCATAAACGTAATCATGAACAGATCCTCGAAACATACCTAGATAAGTCATACCTATCGAGATTGCTTGTAATCTTCTTATGTAAGGCCTTAGCCTCATCTCCCTCGGAAACATGAACTTCTTCACTTATGCAGGTGACCAATCCATTCTCTTCTAGGATTAACCCAATTTACTTGATTTGCAAAATTTGGATCTGGAACTGGATTAGGGTTTGTTAGAGAAACCCTAAAAATTCAAACTTTCAATTTCAAACTTCTAAAATGATAGAAAGATGCACCTTGATGAGCTGATCAAGCTGGTATACTCAGAATTTGAAAACTGCAAAGTTTCACCACTCAAAATTGTCTTTGAAACTTTCGGATCTTCTAGACAGGATCCTAAACTAGGGTTTGATAAAGCCCACCCTTATACCCAACCAAAGGTTCGATCAAAATCTCTAAACTTTGATTTTTCTGAGGAGCTTCCAGCCGTGGTCACAGACTTCAGAAATTCCAACTTTTGCAGAAGCCCTAATTTTCCACCTTTCCGATCAAAATCCCGAACTAGGGTTTGATCAATCCCGGCCTTCTTCCCAACCAAAAAATTTGATCTTGGTCTCTAAATTTTGATTTTTATGAGGAGCATCCAGCCGTGGTCTCCGATACAAAAAATTTCAACATTCTCCGAAACCCTAAATTCCCAGAGCCATGAATGAAGGTGCTCAAAATCCAATTCTGTTTTGACGGAAATATGCACCTGATTGTTTCGGCTGTAACTCTGAATTTCAGATCTAGAGGGTCTAAAAAATCTACTTGTGGTATCCTTACCTGTTAAATTTCCAACCCCATGGGTCTAACCTCAAATGGATTCTCTGAGAGAGAGTTATGCCAAGTGTCACAACGTGACATGTTTATGTGATAAAAAAGGAGATCAAACTTGTACGGAGTGCCATGTGTCACGGGTTCAATTTCAGCCTTTGAAAACCTTACCTAAGAAACTATAGTCCATGCCCTACCTGTCACATTTTATGAAATTTCATTTGGAGCTTCCTAGCCCAAGTTGTGACCTTTTTTCCTAGGTCACCTGTTTCTGACTGAGATCTGGAAGAGGCAGAAACCCTAGATTGTACAGATCATAAAACAAAAAAGTACAATGAATTAGAAGTTGTTCTTTGGAAACAAGGTACATTGGGATATTTTCTTTGACCTGTAAATGTTTCAGATCCTGAAACTTATCCAAAATGAATTTATAGCGAAAGTGCTATGATGACTGGTTTTTTCTATATCAAGCCCTAGCTTCACAAGTGCAACAAGTGTCATAAATGCCATACCATGCCTTCTTTCAGGATAAATCTGATACCATGTTAGTTTTTCAGAATTTACTTCAATCTGATCTAGGATTTTAACTGAGAGAACAACATGTACAGTATATCTACAGCATATCAATCATGGACATAATAATGCAAGCACATAAGAGACAATAGACACACAAAGTTTCACTGGGGAAAACCATAAAGGTGAAAAACCCCACAACTTCCTTAGAAATAGATAGAGCAATGATACAACCCAAGCATAAGAGATAGTCCTCCTAGAAGCAGCTTCTCCAACTCCACAAGTGTGCTACTCTCCAATGAGATTATGAGTGAGAAAGTGATTATCAAATAGAGTGCCTCCCGCACTCTATTTATACTTGACTTGACTTGCCTAATAACATTTACTAGGCCGGCCTTAACGTAACCACATAACATAATGCTGACAGGGCCGACCCCCAATAGGGTGGTCTAATAACCCTTTAACTCACATGACTTATACAGGGCCGACCCCAACAAGGTGGTATAATAACCCATCAAGTATAAGTTACGACACTTACAATATAAATGACGACACTTCCATATAGAGGAATAATAACATCTCTATAGGAAAACACTTCCATATAGAGGCATAATGACATCTCTATAGGAATACAATATACATATATGAAATACATTCCGAAGTTACAAATACATCAACAGGTGTATTATATATTATTATCAAATTGAATAAAATACATAGTGATTTCCACAATTTATCTTCTGTATTCTTCTTCTCTCATTGTCTGAAATATTCCATGTGAAATTGTCTTATGAATCTAGTCCTAGCAATTGGAAATCTCACAGTCTCCAACTCTGCAATTTAGTAACTTCATTTGTAACATTCTTTATAGCCCAAATTGCTTCGTAGGTAAACCAGTGTTGTTGTGCATCATCTTTTCCTGTCCCATGAAACTGGGATAACCGTAAGGTAGAATCTGGCGTTGTCACCATTCTGGTAGGTATAGGTGGATTTGTATGTCTACTTGGGATCAGGGGACTTGGAATAGTACTACTACTTCTCAAAATTTGTAGATTTGGGTTAATCCACTTTGTAGGACTAACTTGCACTTCTCTTGACTCTGGTTCGTCATTGGTTCCTCCTTCCCACAAAAATTCAATTAGTAATTGGTTTTCTTCATTTGATAAAGAATGTTGGGGGGTTGGGACAAAGGGTGGATCATCTTTTGGCGTGCATCTTCGACAATAATGTTCCATGAAAGCTCGAATACAGCTTCACATTCTCTCTTCTTATGATGCAAGAAGATCCATTTGTCTAGACCTTATGTTCTTGCATATCTTCTTGATTCTTTTTTCTTCCAAACTTAGGTGTTCGACATCGTGGTTTTCATTAGAGCTCTCACTTTCTTCCATTCCACACCTCTTGGGAGGTCTCTCATCCTCTGAGCACTCTTCTTTCTCAAAATCTATGCACCCTTTTGGAACAAAGGGACCTTCTGCACGTTCTATTCGTGCTTTCTTATCCATAATCGAAGACTTATAGCCCACTCAACTCACCAACATGCCTTGTGTACACAATTACTTTTGTTCACTTTTTTTAGTCTTATATGAAGATCCTACTTCAATATTTACCTCCTATCCAGTCTTATGACTAGCTCGACAATGAAGACACCCCAACAAATATGTACATAACTCACCAAAGTGAAAAAATGTTTTCAAGAAACTAGAATTTGCCCGACAATGTCAAAATATTCCCCAACAGTGTTAAAACATCCAGTTGCTGATAAATAGCACACTGTGCACTTCTAAATTGACCGAGCAGTGAATAAAAATGCCCTAATAACTTTTATATTCACCAGGAAATTATATAAATTCCCCAACAATGATGAAAACACCCCCATGTACTTCTTAATTCACCCGACAAGTATAAAAATAGCCCAACAATGATAAAAACGAGCCTAGGCACTTCTTAATTCACCCAATAGTGATAAAAACGGCCCAGGCACCTCTAATATTCCCCATCATTTATAAAATTACCCATGAAGTTATAAAAACGCCCCAGGAAAGATAAACTCGTCCAACCAAAGATAAATTTTCCTCAACAAACAGGAATTCACCCCAAGCAAAACAAATTCTTAAAAATGCAATTTTAGAAACTCCTACATAAATGAAACAACTCTTTAATTTGGTTCCTCAATCTCTAATATTAGTTTGGAATCCAATGGATGAGATTTACTAGTTGTTGTATCATTTACCAAACCAAAATACAACTCAACAATGCATTAAACCATTGTAGCTTCAACAAAATTATATTATCTCACCATTCACAGTCATTGGAAGCCATTAATTAAATAGAGAAGCTCTCAACCACTAAATAAATAAATAAATGCAAAGAAGCAATCAAACACATATGAAAATTGTGCATAAAATGTTATTTACCCTGGAAACCCAAATGGGAAAACTAACATTCAATGGTTGCTCTGTGTTTCAATTTCGGTAGTCTTTGTATTACAATGCTTCTCTGGGCTTCTTGGAACTCTTCTGCTTGGGCTAATGATAGGAAAAAAAATCCCTTTCATAGTCTAACTAAGAGAACATATAGGAGAGATGGAGGAAAATGGTGATCTAGGTGGATATTGGTGGCCACCCACCTTTCCAACTGGCTCAAAATAGTTTTCTGGCAATTTTGGTAATTTACTAATTTTAGCAGTTTTTTTCGGGTCCTGAACTTCCGAGATCGTTTTGAGGCCCTAAATGACCTTTTATGGAGATTTGGGGGGCCAACTAGTTTTCAATTGCATGCATTTGGCCCTAGTTGAAAGTTGTAAATCTTGGATAGACCTTTCCAACGGGCTACTGAGCGCCCCAAACGGAGATTGTATGCAAAAGTTATGACCCCGAGAAGTTGACTGTTCAACTAACCACCTTGGGGCCACAAACTTTATGATGGTTCATCTTCTAGGGTTAGGTTTTTGAATGTTTGGGATTCTTTCCCTCATGCTTATAATAAATAGGCCCTTTGGGCCTCTCTTTGTATTCATCTTCTTGCGAATGAGCATAGCCATCACAACTCTTCTCAGAGACAAGCCACCACCATTCCAGCAAGCTTGTTTTCCACTGCATTTTAGAGTTTTAGCTTACTCCCTTATTGGATAGAAAACCAGTTTTAATGTATCTCTATTATTTTATGTTAAGCATCTGATAATAATCTGTATTCATTTCCTTCTCCTCATAAAATATGGATCAGTGGTATCAGAGCTATATGCTTGTTGTTGTCTTAATGCGTGTCCCCAACGAGGTTAAGGTACAAAGAATTGGGTCTCGAGCATGTTTCTCTTGAGGACAAAAGCTCTCACACACCCAAGCGACCTCTCATGGTAGGAGAGAAGAAAGATGATGGGACAAGAGATCCTTTCAAAATGTTGCTTGAGGTATCCCTCACGCAACAAAGGAACGAGATAATGGATAGTTTCGTGCAAATCCTTCGGCGGCTACCAACAAGTGATGCATCTTCCTTGAGCGGAGGTGCTGCCCCCTTCAAGGTACAAATCAACTTCGATATTCCTATATTTGAAGGTCAGATAGATGCAGATGCTGTAGATAAGTGGTTGAATCTACTAGAAGGGTATTTTTCTGTCCATAACTTTTTGAATAGAGAAAAGATTACTTTTGAGCTCCTCAAATCCGTTCCCCATGTCAAAGATTGGTGGGAAACTTTTTGGGAGCAAAAGGACACAGAGGAAACCTCATTATTTTCAGTCACGACCACCTGCGAATCCTTCAAGGATGCTATTAAGGAACAATACTACCCTGTTGGAAGTTATGATGACTTGTATACCAAATGGACCACACTGCGACAAGAAAGAGACCAAGGAGTGCCAGAGTTCACAAATACCTTCCATACCTTGCGCACTAAGCTAGGTATCAAAGATTCAGAGCGACATCTAATGCTCAAGTATCGCGGTGGTCTGCATAGATACATCCAGACCGAAATGGAATTTTTGGACATCTCTTCCTTGGGCGCGGCCTACCGATATGCCGTCAAAATCGAGCAAAAGCTCAAACAAAAGACGCATAAATTTAGGCCTGGGAACCCCTCATAGCAAAAGACAGGAAAGGGCGGACCCAGCCTACAGAATAAAGGATAGAGAAAAGATGGACAGTATCAGGAAAACCAATCCAAGCCGCAAGCAAAGAAGGATACCGAAAATACAAAGAAAGATACCGGGAAGTGGTGCAACTTCCATAAGAGCCCTTGGCATAACATTGTTGACTGCCACTCAAAGCAGTTGCTGGTGGCCGAAGTGAACGCATCTAAATCAGATGTGGATTCTAACTTTGAGTCTGAACCAGAAAGGGGAAGATGGATTATCGATGCAGAACCCAGTGCCACCATTGCTACCACCAAGCTCCAGCTTGATGAACCAGATGAGCCAGAAGAAGGAGAATGCCTCTTCCATTCACCGATGTGGGTAAAAGGCACCCCGTTGCACTTCATCGTTGATAGCGGTAGCTAGAAGAACCTCATCTTAGCAGAGGTCATCAAGCACCTGGCCCTGTTGACAACGTCGCACCCACAATCCTACACCATTGGATGGCTCTACAAAGGAAGCGATCTCCGCGTCAACCAACAGTGTTGACTGTCATACGACATCAAGCCCTTCAAGGACGAGGTATTGTGTGATGTTGCTCCTCTCAAAGTTTCAGATGTTCTTTTGGTCCAACCTTATTTATGGAAACGTCATGATGTATATGAGTCCAGGCCTCGTAGTGCTATTATTTCTTTGAACAGGAAATTGTACAGGATACCCAACGTAGTCCCTCCTAGTGCTATTTCCTTGATCTCTGCCAAGCAATGCAGGAAGGTCATCTCTTAGACCGGGAAATTTGTCTTTATCGTGATTCACTCTCAGAGTGAGAGAAAGATCGTAGCCACATACAGGGCCTTCGCGACTAATCTCTCCACACAACACAAGCAAGTGGATAAGGTGGTGGAAGAATACTCAGATAACTTCTCCTCTCCTACCGGGGTACCTCTGCACTGCCAGGTCAAGCATCCCATCGATCTGAGCCCAGGCGCACTGCTACCCAATGGGCCAGTCTATCACTGCTCTCTGTTGGAAAATGAGGAGATCAAGAGGTAGATCCAAGAATTGCTCCACAAGGGGCACATCCATCCCAGCTCATCACCTTGTGGGAGCCCAATCGTGCTGGTGCAGAAGAAAGATGGGACTTGGAGACTCTGCATTAATTATCGGGATCTGAATAAAATCACAATCTACAACCGGTACCCAATTCCCCAAATAGATGACCTCCTTGATCAGCTCATGGGGGCCAAATACTTCAGTAAGATTGATCTGAAATATGGCTACCACCAGGTCCCAATAGAATAGACAGATGTATGGAAGACTGCCTTCAAGTCAAAAGAAGGTCTTTTTGAATGGCGGGTCATGCCCTTTGGTTTGAAAAATGCTCCATCAAATTTTATGAGGATGATGGACAATATCCTACGACCTTTCACCAATAATTTTGTAGTGGTGTATCTGGATGACATCCTCGTCTACAGCAAGACTTGGGCGGAACACTTGCAACATATTCAGCAGGTTCTGCACACCCTGTGGCAGTACAAACTATATCCAAACTTGGAAAAATGCTCCTTTGGCATGGACAGGGTCCATTACTTAGGATACATCGTTGATCGACATGGTGTGCATGTGGATCCAGCAAAGATCTGAGTCATCCGTGACTGGCCCACCCCAACCACACTCACTGAACTTTGAAGCCTCTCAGGCCTCGAAAATTTCTATCATTGGTTCATGCTGGGATTCTCTCATATCGCATGGGCCCTCCGCCAAGTAACCAAGGGTGGCGGTAAGGAAAAATTTATGTGGGGCCTGTCCCAACAAGAAGCCTTCGATGACTTGAAGAATCTTTTGTGCTCATCATCGGTACTCTCATTACCGAACCTGCAACATCCCTTTGAGATCGAGACAGATGCTTCAGATTATGCTGGGGGCACTGTTCTCACTCAACATGGCCACCCCATGGCATATCATAGTGAGACACTATCATATGTTGTCTGTAAGTACCCTACTTACGACAAAGAAATGTACTCTATTGTGCAAGCCTACCGTCAGTGGAGACATTACATTCTTGGGAAGGAGACAGTCATCCACACTAATCACAAGCCACTACAGTTCATGTAGACCCAAGAAAAGTTGCAGAATAATCGCCATCATAAGTGGTGAACATACTTACAGCAGTTCCATCTCAACATCAAATATAAAACAGGGAGTACCAACCGAGTTGCTGACTGCCTCAGTCGACTTCCAGTCGCGGCACTCACCACGGTGCTAGACTCTTGCGGCCATGAGACCTCTGGATGGCCCCTCCTCTACGAGACAGACCCTGACTTCTCCACCACCTACCAAATGTTGGGCACCAACTCAGTGGTTGCTAATTTCCATCTTCAGGATGGGTTGTTGTGTCGTCTGGGCCATCTTTGCGTTCCATCAAGCGAGCGCACAAAGCTTATTTGGGAAGGTCATTATAGTCGGGTGGCAAGACACTTTGGCATCAAAAAGACAGTGGCAGTGCTGCAGAAAAATTTCTACTGGCCGAAACTTTGACAGGATGTCAGCAAGTATATAAGGTCCTGCACCACTTGCGCTATTTCCAAACCGAGCACTAAGAAACAGGGCTTGTACACCCCTCTACCTACTCCTGACAGGCCGTGGGAATCCATCTCAATGGACTACATGTCGGGCCTCCCATCCACCAAGAGGAGAAACGACTGTGTTTTTGTGGTTGTTGATCGCTTTTCCAAGATGGTGATTCTAGCCACTTGCAAGAAGAACATCATAGCAGAAGCCACTGCCAAGCTCTTCTTTGAACGAGTATGGGTACATTTTGGGATCCCATAGACCATTATCTCAGACCATGACAGTCAATTCCTTAACTCATTCTGGTCGAGCATCTGGTCACTGTTGGATACCAATCTCACCAAATCCACTGCCTTCCACCCCCAGAAAGACGGCCAAATCAAGGTCGTCAACCGAATGGTCGTACATATCTTGCGCATGTACAATTCAACACACCCCCACACATGGAATGAGAGTCTTCCCTATGTCCAACATAGCTACAACCGAGCCTTGCATAGATCAACTGGCCACAGTCCCTTTCAGGTGGGGTTGGGATTCCAACCATTAGGCCCCATGGATATTGTACTTCCCCTTGCGACCAACTCGGCCGACTCGTCCCCAGAAGCTAACAAAGCCACCCGGTTCATTGATCAGATCCAACATATCCACCAACAGGTTCAGGATATTCTACATAAGTCTAATGTCAAGTACAAGCAACACCATGATAAACATCGGGTGCCACATAAGTTTTAGGTGGGCGACAAAGTTTGGTTGCATTTCCAGAAAGAACGCTTTACAGGGCCCCATCGGAAGATTCGCCCACTCTATTATGGGTTGTACACCATCACCAAGGTGGTGGGTGACAATGCTTTTGAGCTCAACATTCCCCCCTTCCTTGGTCTGCATCCAGTCTTCAACGTGGCTCTCCTTCGACCATATTTCCCAACGTGGCAATCTGTGCGCAATCTGCCCGCAACCTGCATGCAACCTTCGCGCAATCTATGCGTGATTTGCACGCGGCCTGCGCGTGACCTGTGCGCAATCTGCACACAACCTGCGTGCGATCTGCGTGTGACTTGCGTGCAATCTATGCGCGATCTGTGCACTTGCGAGCCTCATACTTCCTCGTCCCTTAACCAAATAAGGCAAGTTTGTTACCATTGGAAAGTTCCTGGAGATATCTATGTAATTGTGTGATCCTTTGCCACCTCTAAGAACTCCGATCTTGCCATTTTGCCCAATCAAAATTCCGCCCAAACTTCATCAATATTGTGTTAAAAACCTTCTGATATCTGCCTGCAAACTTAGAATTTGGCCCAAGCAGCCCCAGTGCTGCAACATGGGCTCTGATACCACTCTGTCACATCCCCTTGCAATGTTTATAAACCATAGAGGTAACATGACTGACATATCGGGCTTAATTGGTAAACTCATCCCCATACATTACTAATAAATTCATAAGAATTAAAAACTTGTGTGTGCAGACTCATGCTTAATATAAACACAACGAAAATAAACATATTTACAAGCACACAAATAGTAATGCATCATCATATCTACCACAGGAATATGAGGGTTCATCATATGAGAATTCAATCTCATTATCATGCTATGCACAGGCTTCATGTCGATTCCATTAACATGAATAAAAACCATTCCGAATTAACACATTACAGAACACCAAATGCATATAATTTAAAACACAGAGAACACTTATCTTTGAGATGAAGCTGTCCAACAACTGGCTATGTGAGAGCAAAGTTCTACCCAACCATAGATCTTTGTCCAACTTGTATTCTTTCAGCTGAGAGATCACCCCCGAGCTGGGTTGTGTATCCACTAAGGAGGAACTAGACAAGCTCACTCACAGCCATGGCTTCACTCAACAACTATGCTAAGACAACTCACTGTTGGGTTTATCAAGCATACAATAGATAAGGGAGGGAAATGCTAATCCAGTGAGCTCATCCACAGAGCTACAACCATCTCAAATGAATTTAACAGTCAAGGCACCCACATTACCTACCACACCCAACACAACGAAGGTCCCCTTCTCTGCTGCACAGTCCCTCAGGCATCCCTTTCCTCCAGTGCTCTTCTGGATGGGTATAGAAAGGTCTAGCTGATAATTCTTGAGATTCTAGCCTTCACTGGCTTTATCAAGCAATCCCAACCTCTGCTAAGTCATTCACAATTGGTTTTCTCACAATTCTGTTCATCAAAAACTCAATCCCATCACTTTATTTATGGGATGTAAAAACTAGGTTTTCCAATGGATTTCAGGGTATCTAATACTCTCAAATTCACCCCAAGGTTCATATCTATGCATCCCCCATTGGATTTTACTGTCAAATACCAAATTTGGGCGTTTATGGCTCTTCAAAATGTGGGTTCTTACCAAGTTGCGATTTTTGGTTTCTCTCACTGCTGGCAATTCGTTTTTGGATGGAAAATTATACTGGGATCTTCAACAATGGAATGGGAGTGAGGAAGAAGTAACTCCCAAGAGGTAGGGTGACTTGTGGTACAAGAAAACAGAGCTCATACTTTGCCATACGAATTTCTGGGCTGCCCATGCTCCATTGAAGCTGTGGACTGAAATCTTCAACAACTTCCTTACAACAGAATTAAATGTCAGCAAGGAAAATCAAATGGATTCACAAGATGACATTGGAAGCACATGGTTCATCCCCACAACCCCCTCACCTCTCCCTAGTGGATACACATGGCCCCTTCTCATTTGTTGCTTCCATAGCCAGTTCTAGTATTTTATTGCAATAATAATATTTACATCAATTTACAATATTCCATGGCTTAATAGCTCATGGGTAATAAAATATCAAATGCTTGTCCATTTAAATAAAATTCGAACATACACTAGCGGGGCCTTGGCCTTGAGCTCCACACTAGGAAAACATACCTTGCATGTATACAATATTTACATTAAAATTCAATATTTCAAAAGGGTCAAAATTGGGGTATTACATTCCCCTCCCCCTTAGAACAACACTGTCCTTGGTGTTCTCAAAACTGAACAAAAATGGGAATGTCTCCCGCATGGCATCCTCCAGCTCCCATGTATCCTCATCGAGACTAAGGTGCTCCCATTGGACCTTTACCTGCCTGATGGCTCTGTTCCAGAGAAAAGTGACCTTCTTGTCGAGTATGCGCATAGGCTCTACTTGGAACTCTCCCTTGGGTTCCACCTGTATCACATTCCAATCAATGATATGATTAGGATCATGTACATACTTCTTAAGCAAAGATACATGAAAACATTATGAGCTCTTATGTTAGCAAGCAATCCAATACTATATGCAACTGGCCCTATCCTATCAAGGACTTCAAATGGCCCACAATATCTTGGTGACAACTTGGCACAACTCCCCAACTTGAGAGAACTTTTTCTTGGTTTCACTCTCAAATAAACATGATCCCCAATCTGAAACTCCTTATGCACTCTTTTCAAATATGCATAACTCTTTTGCCTATCCTAAGTTGCCTTTAAATTCTGCCTGATCTTAGAAACTTCCTGTTCCATTTCCTTGATCATCTCTGGCCCAAGCACCACCTTGTTCACCGGACCATCCCAATTCATTGGAGTCCTACATCCTTTGCCATAGAATGCCTCAAATGGACTCATTCCCAATGATACATGATGCCTATTATTGTATGCAAATTCTACCAAGTGTAGGTAATCTTCCCACTTGGATGGTTTATCCATCACATACATTCTCAGCATGTCTTCAAGAACCTGATTCACCCTCTCAGTTTGGCCATCTGTTTGAGTATGATATGCTGTACTAAAATTCAATCTAGTTCCCAATTCCTAGAATAATCCTTTCCAAAAATTGGAAGTGAACTTTGTATCATGATCAAAAATTATTGCCTTGGGTAATCCATGCAATTTGAATATCTATCTCATGAAGATGTTTGCAATGTCATTAGCCTTGTGAGTGGACTTGACTAGAATAAAGTGAGCTACCTTTGATAGCTTGTCAACCACAACCTTGATTGAATCATGCTTCTTCACTATCATGGGCAGACCCATTATAAAATCCGTAGAGATCACTTCCCACTTCCATTCCGGAATGGGTAAGGGCTACAACAATCCTGCTAGATGTTGGTGCTCTGCCTTGACTTGTTGACACTTTTGAAACCTAGAAATGTACTCATCTATATCTTTCTTCATACCATGCCAAAAGTATTGCTTTCTTGCTACTATTATAGTTTTCTGATATCTTGGATATCTAGAGTATGGCATTTGATGTATTTCATCCATCAAAAGCTTCTTCAAATCTGCACTATTTGGAATGTACAATATATCCTTGTAGATGAGGATATTGTCTTCACCAAGCTGATATCATGCACACTTTTCATCCACATTACCCTGCTACAACTTCTCTTTAATTTGAAGGCAAGTTTCAACATTGTTTTGGGCTTCAAGAATTCTTGTCCTCAAACTTGATTTACACACACTTAATGCTGAAACATGAAATTTTCTGCTAAGAGCATCTGCAACCTTATTCTCTTTCCCTTTTACATGCTTAATTTCAAAATCAAATTCACAAAGGAACTCCATCCATCTAGCTTGCCTAGCATTCAAGTTTGGATGGTCAAACAAGTACTTCAAGCTCATGTGGTCTGTTTTGAGCTCGAATCTCCTTCCCATCAAATAATGTCTCAACATTTTAAGAGCATGTGCTATGGCTGCTAATTCTAAATCATGTGTGGCATAATTCTTTTCATGTTCTTTTAATTTCCTTGACTCATAGAAAATCGCAAATCGTTCTTGCATGAGCACTCCACCTAGCCCCTCGATGCAAGCATTTGTGCACACTACAAAATCCTTCTTTGGATCTGCTATCTTCAAAATAGGAGCGCTTGTAAGTAGCTCCTTTAACTGCTGAAAGCTTTTCTCACACTTTTCCAAACCATACAAATTTAATATTCTTCCTCTGCAATGAAGTAATTGGATGAGCTATCTTGGAGAAGCCTTCAATAAACCTTTTGTAGTAACCAGCAAGAACCATGAAATATCTAACATCCGAAACATTCTTTGGAGTAGACCAATCCATGATGGAATTAATCTTTTATGGATCCACTGCAATTCCTTCTTCAAAAATAACATGACCCAAATACTGAACTCTCTTTTGATAGAATTCACACTTACTTAACTTGGCATATAGCTAATGTTCTCTAAGTACTTGCAACACCATTCTTAGATGTTCTTCATGTTCTTCTCCATTCCTTGAATAGACAAGAATGTCATCCAAAAATACAATCACAAACTTATCCAAATATTTACTGAATACACTATTCATGAGACACATGAATGTAGCAAGTGCATTGGTAAGACCAAATGGCACCACCGTGAACTCATAATGACCATATCTAGTTTTGAAAGCTGTCTTGTGAATGTGTTCTTCCTTAATCCTTACTTGATGGTACCCAAACCTCAAGTCAATCTTGGAAAACACTTTAGCTTCCTTCATTTGATCAAACAAGTCATCAATCCTTGGCAATGGATACTTATTCTTGACTGTCACTTTATTGAGCTGCCTGTAATCAATACACAGCCTTAACGTCCCATCCTTCTTCTTAACAAATAACACCGGTGCTCTCCAAGGAGACACACTAGGCTTGATATACCTTTTGTCCATTAACTCTTGTAGCTACATCTTTAACTCTACCAACTCCGGTGTGCTCATTCTATAAGGAGCTTTGGAATTTGGTGCTGCCCCTGGAACAAGATCGATGGTAAAATCAATGTCTCTCTTTGGTGGTAGTCCCGACACTTCATCTGGAAACACATCTTGGAACTCTTGCAACAATGGGAAGTCTTCTATCCTTGGACCTTTCTCCTCTAACGAATATGATATATGGACTGCATATAATTGACAACCCTTCTTATAAAACTTTTTCAACTGTAAGGCTAAAATCTGTCTTACTGAAACTTGATTGTAAATTCCTCTTACCAATCTTGGTCTTCTCTCTTCATAAATGCATTCAAGTGCTTTCTAATAACAGTCCAACTTGACTCTATGCTTTTCCAACCAATCCATGCCAATTAAGGCATCATAAGAGCCTAATGGTAGTATATTTAAATCTACATGTGTGTGGAGTTCATTCAATTTTATGGCGCACTCCACCACTATTTCACTATCTTTTCTCTTGATCCTTGTAGCTAATTGAACTAACCAAGACTTACTGTTCTTCACTTTTCGAAGAGAACCTTCAACCACTTTTGAAGAAACATAACTATGAGTAGATCCTAGATCAATCAAAACAGAAATAGATTTCTTAGCAATCTTACCTTCAACTTCCACCACTTATGATTGATGATCTACCTGATGATTATCCAACGCTGCATAAATTCGAGGCGTTTCCCTTGCCATGTCCTCCAATGTAGATGCTCTCTTTAAGTTGTGCAATCTTCGGGGATTATCCTTCCGATGTGGACAATCTTTTATCATGTGGTTCTCTCCACATCCCCAACACTAAAGTGGTCCTTTGGATGCTTTGTCTACTTCTACTGCTGGATTGAATCCACTCCTTGCTTGTTGTCCCTGTGGAAAGGTTCTAGGCTGACTCTTGAATGGTGGCTTGAAGCCGCTCTTCTTTTGATCAAACCTCCCTCTTGGATTTCCTTTCCATGTTGGGTTTACCTCTGACTTTCCTGTATTCTGCTCATAGCAATGCATTGCCATTCTAGTGGCTTCATCAAGACTTGGTGGATTAACAAATTCAATCCTATCTCTGAAACTTGGAGGTAGACTCCCAAGAAAGCATTGGATTTTACTCTCTCATCTTTGATATTGTCAACATACCTCAACAATTCCAAACATTTCTAGACATGCTCTTCAATGGATTTTTGTCCCAACCTGAGTTCATTGAACTCTTTTCTCTTACTGTCATAATACCTAGAAGAAAGGTATTTCTACCTTAAATACTTATTAAATATTTCCCTACTGATCTTCCTTTCACTGATCCCTTTCACTTGTAAGAGGTTGTCCCACCAAATTAAAGCTCTACCATTTAGATTGTAAATGGCAATTCTAGCCTTTTCATTTCCTGAGTAGTCCTGAATTCTGAAATATTTCTTCATCCCAAGAAACCATGCCTCTGCCTCTTGGCCAGTCTTATCATCTCCATCAAATGTGGGAGGTCTTACCTTCCTGAATTCTCCCTGTGGGATTCCCTTGAACTTCTTTCTTCCATCAAATCTCCTGGGAACAGGCCTTGGACTTCTTTAAAAGCCTCTAGAGTCACATGATTTGCCAGAAGAAGATCTAGAGGAAGGTGTTCTATGCTTCTTGCTCACAAAACTCTTCCTTGGGTTTGGAGTCCTCTTCTTAGAACGATCTTTAGAGCGACTCACTGCATCTCTTCCTTCTTCACCTACATTACTTGGGTTGGACCCAAGATTTATCCTTTGCTGCATATCAGTGAGGCTCTATAAAATAGCAGCATTGAGTTGGTTTTGTTCTTCCTGAGCTCTCATCAATCTTTCATTGAAGTCTCAACCAAATTTTGAGGAGTTATTTTCTCCCTTCTTCCATTGGATTCGGTCTCAACATTCCCTTCCTACACATTCTCTCCTAGTACATCCTCTTCTTGATCATAAGGATCATGCGCATCATTTATGGTCACCATTTTCCTTGTTTGTTGCTTCTGCTACAACTATTAAATCTTATTAGCTGCAAGCACTGTGCATTATGAAAATATTTGTTAGACATCATAAGAATGCATATAAAAATATACAACAATCAATATTTAACACAATCAACTCATGGAATAATTCATATAGCTTTTATGCATTCATTTCTTTTGCCCATTCATGCAATTCTGGAAATTGCCCATATTGTCCACAATTTGACAAAACAGTCACTGGCACTGTTATGCTCTAATTATCTATGGTGTATGATAACCCCATTCAAATTCTGATCATACACCTTTATTCCCTACTAGACAAGATTTCCAATGCCTATCCTCGTGCTCCATTCTGACTTCAGGTGTGGAAGCTACGTTATATAAAAAATGACAATTTTCCCCACAATTCTGCACATTTTTACATAGTTGTAAAATATCATAAACTACCAACTTCAGCCACCCGTGGAAGCAAATCTATAAAGATTCAGAAAAACATTTCTACCGGGAGAAGTTAGTCCATATAACAAGGAACACTCAGCAACTCGCGGATCTCTGTTCTGATGCACCATCCATCTCTTATGAATTTCTGGGTTTGACTACTTTTCCTTTTTAACTCTCTTTGCAACCTGTGCAACCTGTGCAACCTGTGCACAACCTGTGCGCCACCTGCGCAACCTATGCGCAACCTGTGCGCAATCTGTCCGCAATAAGATCGCAATATATGCGCAATCTGCGCGCACTCTGTGCATGAACTGTGTGCAATCTGCATGCAGCCTGCATGCGATCTGCCCGCGACCTGCGTGCAACCTGTGCGCAATCTGTGCACGATCTATGCACTTGCAGGGCTCATATCTCCCTCGTCCCTTAATCAAATAAGGAAATTTTGGTATCGTTGGAAATCTCTTGGAGAGATCTATGCAATGGTATGATCCTCTTCCACCTCTGAGAAATCTGATCTTGCATTTTCCCCAATCAAAATGCCACCCAAACTTCATCAATACTGTGTTAAAAACCTTCTGATATCCACCTACAAACTTAGAATTTGGCCCAAGCAGCCCCAGTGCTGCAACATGGGCTCTGATATCACTCTGTCACGCCCCCTTGCATCATTTATAAACCATAGAGGGAACATGACTGACATACCGGGCTTAATTGGTAAACTCAGCCCCATACATTACTAATAAATTCATAAGAATTAAAAACTTGTGTGTGCAGACTCATACTCAATATAAACACAGCGGAAATAAACATATTTACAAGCACACTAACAGTAATGCATCATCATATCTACCACAGGCATATGAGGGTTCATCATATGAGAATTCAATCTCATTCTCATGCTATGCACAGGCTTCATGTCGATTCCATTAACATGAATAAATACCATTCCGAATTAACACATTACAGAACACCAAATGCATATAATTTAAAACACAGAGAACACTTATTTTTGAGATGAAGCTATCCAACAAATCGTTGTGTGAGAGCAACGTTCCACCCAACCATAGATCTTTATCCGGCTTGTATTCTTTCAGCTGAGAGATCACCCCTGAGCTGGATTGTGTATCCACTAAGGAGGAACTATACAGGCTCACTCACAGCCATGGCTTCACTCAACAACTATGCTAAGCTAACTCACAGTTGGGTTTATCAAGCATACAATAGACAAGGGAGGTCAATGCTAAGTCAGTGCGCTCATCCACAGAGCTACAGGCATCTCAAATGAATTCAACAGTCAAGGCACCCACATTACCTACCACACCCAACACAAGGAAGGTCCCCTTCTCTGCTGCACAATCCCTCAGGAATCCCTTCCCTCCGGTGCTCTTCTAGATGAGTATAGAAAGGTCCAGCTGCTAATTCTTGAGATTCTAACCTTCACTAGGTTTATCAAGCAATCCCTACCTCTGCTAAGTCATTCACAATTGGATTTCTCACAATTCTGTTCATCAAATACTCAATCCCGTCACTTGATTTATGGGCTGTAAAAACTGGGTTTTCCAATGGATTTCGGAGTATCTAATACTCTCAAATTCGCCCCAAGGTTCATATCTATGTATCCCCCATTGGATTTTATTGTCAAATACAAAATCTAGGCATTTATGGCTCTTCAAAACGTGGGTTCTTGCCAAGTTGCGATTTCTGGTTTCTCTCATTGTTGGCAATTCGTTTTTGGATGGAAAATGATGTTGGGATCTTCAACAATGGAACGGGAGTGAGGAAGAAGCAACTCCCAAGAGGTAGGGTGACTTGTGGTACAAGAAAACAGATCCCATACTCTGCCATACGAATTTCTTGGCTGCTGTAATGTCCCTTATTAGGAATTTTATTAAAATTGCAATTTTCCACTTTTTTTTTCCCCTAGTTCGACCTTTGACTAGTTTTGATCTCTAGGTCCCAAATTTGCCCCAAATGATCCCAAATCTTCTGAGAAGGAATATGAATGATATTAGAATATAAATATGTGTTTCAGGGATGACTTTGGACCTTTAAAATACTTCTGCAAATCATCTTTCAATTCTGATCAATGTAGGTAACTTTACTAGTGACTTTCCTTTGACTAGTATTGGTCTCTAGGTCTCAAATTGACTCCAAATGCCTTCAAATATTTAAGGAAGGTGTATGAATGATATTAGAACTTGAATATGATTTTAATGGATGACATATGTCCACCAAAAGACCTCTGCAAACTCTCTTAATATTCTGGACCAATTATGCAATTTTACTAGTGATTTGGGGTTCAAATCCCCCTGGGTAAGTACTGAAAATGGCTTCCCAAATGCCTCCAAACCCACTCAAATTTATGAAAAGAGGTATGTAATGTGTTAATTATTTTATTAAAGTCTCATATGCACCATTAATGGATTATTACAACTGTTCTCACCCTCTCCCATTCAACTGCAAAAATCCCCAATTCGACCCGTGGGGGAATGGCACTATTTCACCTCCCAATACAACTAAACTGAGTAAAAATGATTCAAATGATCAAGTACAGTACATGAAACTTGTAGAAGACATCCATGGCAGTATATTTATCACAAATATATCAGATAATCATCCATTCATTCGAAATCATCATCAATACATTGGCTCACAACAAGGTAGTGGGGAAATGACATTGTTCTTCCATTAAAAATGAGATTTATACATTTCTACTTGGAATTTCGACCTGAAATTTTTTGGAAATGAAGAATAGAGTATTTACTTCATATTAAAAAAGAAATGGGGCATTAAAATCTTCCCCAAAGAGTACAATAGCTCACCAAAAACGCCCTCCCTCAAGGATGAAGAATATGCCATCAAAACTAGAAATGGTTGAAGGAGTGAGCTGCAATAGAAGAAACCATGAGCTGCCCTGCAGCTTACACATGCAAATAAAGACTCCATCAAAGCTCCAAATGAAAGGTCTGAATGGCCTTTCCAATTATCAACTTGGATGGGAATCTTTCACCCTCGAAATTGGCTAAGGCAAGAAACTAGTCATCCACTAGCTCTCCCTCTTCACAAATGCAATTGCAAATTCTACAAATGATCAAAAGCCATTCTCATACTTCATTTCTACATTTTATAACCAAAATTATCCTTCTAAGGGTCGAAATCCTCTCAATAGATTCAATAGATTTCCATTTAGGAAATATTCCACATTTGCCACTTGTCTCCTAGTTCCAACCTTCCATCTTCTCCCAAATTTGATTTTGAGTCTCTTTGGCTTCTCCAACTCCCAAATTCGCCTTCCTTGAGCCTATTTTTGGGGCTGACATGTCATAGTGGTCAAATTTCAGAGGTCAAGTCTGCAATTTTTCATAGTTGTCATAGATGCTCCATCATTGGTGTCATAGGGGCTAGGGAATCTAGCCCAAGTGTCCACAAACTTCCACTTTGACTCTTTATCTTCCATGGAGGTTACCAATCCTTCCCAATTCGACCTAAGATGCTCAATGACATGTGTTATAACTTACCAACTCACCCAAGAGTTTTCACATTCCCATTAATTCGAATTTGCAAAAGAGAGATACCATGTATTATGAAAAATCAAGCTAGTGTGGGTCCCACATCCTCCATATGTCTCCAAAACCATTTGTCACCTAGGATTTCTCTTGAATTTATTTATTCACTCTATTTATTAAATACTTGAACCCTTCTAATGTCTAAACATCATTTATTATCCCCCTTATTCCAAATCCCAAAGCTTCCACCCCAAACCTAGGAAACTAGTAATTTTCCTCCTTGGAAATTATTTGACCCTTAACATCAATTTTACAAACTCTAATGAATATGGCTAATGTGATTAGGCCATTGTGACCCAATTCCAAATTTGGGACATGACAAATCCTCCCTTCCCAATATTGCTTGTCCTCAAGCAATTTCAAACATGGGTGTTGAAGAACCTGCTTTTTGTATAATTCTTTGAAGTTGCCATTGAATTGCCCAACCTTGAGTCTTTGAGTTTCCATGAAGATTTTAGAGAGGAACCACCATGCTTGCTGCTGTACTACTCTGATAAAAATCACTTTATTAAGTGGGAAATCCATCTCCCATACTGCTTGTTTCCCTAAAAAATTTGAAACAAATGAGATAGAAAAATTTCCAAGGTCCCATTGCTTGTATTGCACCCCAACAATGAAGAGTGCTCTCCAACCCATACCATCAGATAAGATGATTCCTGGATCCCATTTTCTTGTATGCATTCTTCCAAGCATCATGAGTACAAAATATATATCATCAAAGTACATAACTACATAATGAAAATGTACATCAAGGAGGTGCTTCATCAAAGAATCATGAAAGTGCTTATACCTCCAAGCAAGTAGACCACCATTTTCCAAGTGCATACAAGCTTCAAGTGACCAATCAAATCTGATCCAATGACATAGGTGAGCATCCCATGTCCTATAATGCTGCTCCAAAAGGATGTGATATGCATCAAAATATTCAACCATGTATTCTTTCATCCAAGAAATGAATGAAGAATCTCCACTAAAATCTGAACCAAATAATGAGCAGAAAAAACAAGGAGACTTCAAATGACTCAAAGAAGTATCACCCATACATCCCTGAATGTGAGAGTCATAAAGATATAACAAAGTATGTGTCTTGCAACAAAAATGTTCTCCAATCATAAATCTATTCACCCAAGTGTTGGATGAAGTTCGTCCAACATCAAATGAATCAAGTGTTGAGCAAGAAAAACCATGAGTCTTCAAGTGAATCAAATGCATATCATAGGTGCATTCGTGTAGACGTGCATCATCATAAACTAACAAAGGATGCTGCTGCAAATGTGAATAAGAATGTGCTCCAACCATTTCATCATAAAAGTTAAATCTAGGAGTTCCATACTCCTCATGTGGCACCATCAAAAAGAACCCTTTCACCCATACTTCATTGAGACTAATGTTGCAAAACATGGAATTGTAGGATGTAGGAGAATGAAATAACTCACCCAAATGATAAAAAAGTGCAGAAGTTTTATCATGGGAAGGATCCAGGGGTAGTATCATGCATCTCCTTCAAAAGTATGAACTCTTTGTCATAGTTTGGTTCCAATGTAGAGGAATCATGCTCTTCTTTAAAAATTGCATAACCTTCATCAAGAGACAATTCAAATTCCTCTTCCACCACATCATGTGTTTGGATCTCTTCAAGTTCATCTTCAAACACATCAAGAACATTCAAATTTCCACATTTCTCATGATCCACCATGTCATGAGAATCCTCCAAACAATCTACCATTTGACAATCTAAAACATGGGAGGAAAAACAAGTATCTTGCAACTTTTCAAGTAGTTGCTCATTTTGAATTGTGATTTTATGATTATCCTCATCATTCTTCAAGTATGCATCATGTAACAATTCATTAAGCTCAAACAAATGGTTTCTATAAAAAAGAAAAGACATGAAATTACCTTTGATGTGGCACATTGCTCTTTGAATCTTCTCCATGTCTTCAAGGAAGGATGTTTCCTCCAATGAAGTAGCTCTCCAACAAGAATTTGACACCAATGCTTGAGTGTCATGGAGAATGTTGAGGGACTCTTGGATCTTCTTTTCATTCATCTTTAAGGACCCTTCAAGAAAATGAGGCTCTTGCAAATGAACCTCCTCATCTTCTTCATTTTTGCTTGGACCAACTTCATGAAGCTCAAGTGGTGATGGGGAAATTGATCTTGGTTCTTCTTCAACTGCTGCATAGGTCTTCATTATCATTCATAATGGAACTTGGGCTTGCAACAACACTTTCAAAAGTGATCTCTATGTCACCAACATAGAAGCGTGAGCACCCATCAGTAGGTACTCCTTCATAGTTTAAGCATCCATCAGTAGATGCTCTTTGGTTCATGTCTAAGCTAGAAGGTGTCTCGAAATGATCTTCCATATTTTCAATAGAATCTTCTCCATGCTCTTGTGATGTCTCTTCATTTTTCTCCTTCAAGCAAGCTGCTGCATGTTTCCCCTTGTTTTCCTTAGGATCAGTATATTTGGAATCTCTTCTTGAATAAATCTCAAAAGCTCTCCTCAAGGAGGACATCATTTCATGCACACATATATGATACTCGCTCCAAGGGTTTTTACAAGAAGGGCATAAACTTTTCTTCACTAACTCCACATCTTCATTTTTGGGCCTATTTTCAAAAACATGTTCAGAATAGTACTCAAAAGACATGGCATTTTGTGTATTTTTGCTTGAAGCAAGATATTCTTGATATTTTTGATATTGTTGGGGCAAGGTTTTATATTTTTCTCTCCATCTTTGGAACTCGCTCATAGAATTATCCTTGGTTGGTGTGACACACTCATATTCATCAGATCTAAAGTCATAAGAATAATCTTCATTTCTCTTGAATTTGTATGAAGTGTTGCATGATGGCATCTCTTCCTTGTACCATTCACATTCTGCTTCATATTGCTCATAAGCATCTGCATATTCCTCATTAGAATTGTACTCATAGGATTCATCATAATAGTAAGACATGGCTGCCAATTATTCTTGAATGTATGTATCTAATACACAGGTGCAAGGACCATGCTCTGATACCACTGTAATGTCGCTTATTAGGAATTTTATTAAAATTGCAATTTTCTACTTTTTTTTTTCCCTAGTTCGACCTTTGACTAGTTTTGATCTCTAGGTTCCAAATTTGCCCCAAATGATCCCAAATCTTCTGAGAAGGAATATGAATGATATTAGAACATAAATATGTGTTTTAGGGATGACTTTGGACCTTTAAAATACTTCTGCAAATCCTCTTTCAATTCTGATCAATGTAGGTAACTTTACTAATGATTTTCCTTTGACTAGTATTGGTCTCTAGGTCTCAAATTGACTCCAAATTCCTTCAAATCTTCAAAGAAGGTGTATGGATGATATTAGAACTTGAATATGATGTTAATGGATGACATATGTCCACCAAAAGACCTCTGCAAACTCTCTTAATATTCTGGACCAATTATGCAATTTTACTAGTAATTTGGGGGTTCAAATCCCCCTGGGGTAAGTACTTAAAATGGCTTCCCAAATGCCTCCAAACCCACTCAAATTTATGAACAGAGGTATGTAATGTGTTAAGTATTTTATTAAAGTATCATATGCACCATTAATGGATTATTACAACTGTTCTCACCCTCTCCCATTCAACTGCAAAAATCCCCAATTCGACCCGTGGGGGAATGGCACTATTTCACCTCCCAATACAACTAAACTGAGTAAAAATGATTCAAATGCTCAAGTACAGTACATGAAACTTTTAGAATACATCCATGATAGTATATTTATCACAAATATATCAGAGAATCATCCATTCATTCGAAATCATCATCAATACATTGGCTCACAACAAGGTAGTGGGGAAATGACATTGTTCTTCCATTAAAAATGAGATTTATACATTTCTACTTGGAATTTCGACCTGAAAATTTTTGGAGATGAATAAAAGAGTATTTAATTCATATTACAAAAGAAATGGGGCATTAAAATCTTCCCCAAAGAGTACAATAGCTCACCAAAGACGCCCTCCCTCAAGGATCAAGAATATGCCATCAAAACTAGAAATGGTTGAAGGAGTGAGCTGCAATAGAAGAAAACATGAGCTGCCCTGTAGCTTACACCTTAAAATAAATACTCCATTAAAGCTCCAAATGAAAGGTCTAAATGGCCTTTCCAATTATCAACTTGGATGGGAATCTTTCACCCTCGAAATTGGCTAAGGCAAGAAACTAGTCATCCACTAGCTCTCCCTCTTCACAAATGCAATTGCAAATTCTACAAATGATCAAAAGCCATTCTAATACTTCATTTCTACATTTTATAACCAACATTATCCTTCTAAGGGTCGAAATCCTCTCAATAGATTCAATAGATTTCCATTTAGGAAATATTCCACATTTGCCACTTGTCTCCTAGTTCCAACCTTCCATCTTCTCCCAAATTTGATTTTGAGTCTCTTTGGCTTCTCCAACTCCCAAATCCGCCTTCCTTGAGCCTATTTTTGGGCTGACATGTCATAGTGGTCAGATGTCAGAGGTCAGGTCTACAATTTGTCATAGTTGTCATAGATGCTCCATCATTGGTGTCATAGGGGCTAGGGAATCTAGCCCAAGTGTTCACAAACTTCCACTTTGACTCTTTATCTTCCATGGAGGTTACCAATCCTTCCCAATTCGACCTAAGATGCTCAATGACATGTGTTATAACTTACCAACTCACCCAAGAGTGTTCACATTCCCATTAATTCGAATTTGCAAAGGAGAGATACCATGTATTATGAAAAATCAAGCTAGTGTGGGTCCCACATCCTCCATATGTCTCCAAAACCATTTGTCACCTAGGATTTCTCTTGAATTTCTTTATTCACTCTATTTATTAAATACTTGAACCCTTCTAATGTCTAAACATCATTTATTATCCCCTTATTCCAAATCCCAAAGCTTCCACCCCAAACCTAGGAAACTAGTAATTTTCCTCCTTGGCAATTATTTGACCCTTAACATCAATTTGCAAACTCTAATGAACATGGCTAATGTGATTAGGCCATTATGACCCAATTCCAAATTTGGGACATGATAGCTGCTCATACTCCATTGAACCTATGGACTGAAATCTTCAACAACTTTCTTACAATAGAATTAAATGTTAGCAAGGAAATTCAAATGGGTTCACAAGATGACATTTGGCAACATATGGTTCATCCCCACAACCCCCTCACCTCTCCCTAGTGTATACACATGGATCCTTCTCATTTGTTGCTTCCCTAGCCAGTTTTGGTATTTTATTGCAATATTAATATTTACATCAATTTACAATATTCCATGGCTTAATAGCTCATGGGTAATAAAATATCAGATGCTTGTCCATTTAAATAAAATCCTAACATACACTAGCGGGGCCTTGGCCTTGAGCTCCACGCTAGGAAAACATACCTTGCATGTATAAAATATTTACATTAAAAGCCAATATTTCAAAAGGGTCAAAATTGGGGTATTACAAGACACCACAGAGATAGAAGAGCAGTTGACACCAATAGAGCTCAATCCTAACTACCTCCAACAGGAATCCAGTGATCATATTGTGGACACACAGATCAAGGACACTTGACATCAAAGGATCCAGCTTTATCGAGTTGTCAAAGCAGGGCAGCTCCTGCACCAAGGCAAGAGGCCTCACCCGGGGCCAAATTCAACAGAAATTTCCTCATCTGATGGGGGAACTCAACGCAATGGAGACCATTGCTTCCTAAGGAGGGAGGATTGATCCAAGTGGATATTAGTGTCCACCCACCTTTCCAACTGGCTCAAAACAATTTTCTAGCAATTTTGGTAATTTACTATTTTTTGCAGTTGTTTTCGGGTCTTGAATTTTCGGGGCCATTTTGAGGCCCTAAAACGACCTTTTTTGGTGATTTGGGGGAACAAATGGTTTCCAACAACATGCATTTGGTCCTAGTTGAAAGTTGTAAATTTGGGATAGACCTTTCCAACGAGCTACCAAACGCTCAAAACAGAGATCGTATGCAAAAGTTATGACCCCAAGAAGTTGACTGTTCAACTAACCACCTTGGGGCCCGCAAACTTTATGATGGTTCATCTTCTAGGGTTAGGTTTTTTGGATGTTTGGTATTATTTCCCTCATGCTTATGATAAATATTCCCTTTGGGCCTCTCTTTGTATTCATCTTCTTGCGAATGAGCACAGCTGTCACCATTCCAGCAAGCTTGTTTTCCGCTGCATTTTACAGTTTTAGCTTACTCCCTTATTGAATAAAAAACCAGTTTTACTTATCTCTGTTATTTTGTGTTAAACATCTGATAATAATCTGTATTCATTTCATTCTACTCATAAAATCCGGATCAAATGGAAATCCAACAACCATGTCTTTTCATTTCCCATTCCATCTTTCCCTTTCTTATTCTCCTACTTTTTTTCTCTCTTTTCTTATTCACATTTATAAAATTTGAATTATCTTTAAAGTAATGTCTAAAGTTTATACATTGTCTAAATTCCTTACAGGTATTCATTATTACAACCATTGTTTGTTCAGATCCATTTTCAGATCACTTTCCCATCTCTAGCATTCTTCTTTGCTCTCTGATCTGACTTATCTTTTTCCTTCAACTACTTTTCTTGCTTTTATTTTTTCACTTATTGTCGTATCTCATCTCGTCTTTCATGTCTTTTCTCTCTTTGCATTTTTTTCTCTTTTGGATCCATAGTGCATCGATTAGTTCTTCCACTTCCTCATGCCCCACCGCCATTGCGTAGGGCTTACACTGCAATAATATAGGGGTTCATTGTCACTAGCCACTTCTTGTTATACCTCAAATTGCCACACCATGTGTAGTGAGGATCTTCATGTTTCACCACCATGGAAAACAAGATTTTTATGCCTCTTAAGGGTGTTAGGACCCTTCATTCTAATACTGGTCCCTTCCCTAGTCACATTTGGAAGAAAATCCAACAAGCAAAGGGTCGAAACCCACCATAAACACCTCAGAAAATTACCTTACTGGAATTTTCACACCCTGCATGTCTATGGGGGAGAGAAAATTTCATCTTTTTCGCACCTTGCCTGCCTATGGGGGAGCGAAAATTTCATTTTTTTCATGCTTTACTCACTTATAGGGGAGAAAAAAATTTGTGTTAGGATTATCCCTTTGATTTTGGATCTTGGATCTCATGGATATTTTCTTGGGATGAGGTACCCCTTCAAATCCCATCCACATTCCCCTCCTTGCAATGGTTTAGATCCTTGATCCACATCTTACTCACTTGGATCCATCATTTTCTCCTAGTGGTTAGCCTTCCCAAATCCTACTTAAGGAGGACCATCCATGAGCTAATAAAGGAGGGAGATCTTTGAAGGACAAAACCTATTATCTTAAGAGTCTTGCAAGGGTAATGGAGGAGAGCTTGGAGAAGATCTGATCGAGCATAAGTCAGGTATAACACAAATTGTATTGGCTTCTTTATGGCTTTCTTATCATTGATATAACTTAGCCTATTCCTCCTATTTTCATGTATTTAATGATGAATTCATGAAATTGTCTATATTTTCATTGTTAGATCTTTGCTTATACATATATTTCTTTGGAGAAGGTGTTGTCTTTCCATTGTAAACATGTTCGTAAGTCCATGATCAAAAGTTGGAGCTAGAGTAACTTAGGAGCAACAAAGACAACCATCAAAGTGAGGTATGCCATCTACCTGTTTTGTCTTTCCATAGTTTGTTAATTTATGTATGGGATAGATCTAGGAGGACTTTAGTGTCTATTTGTTTCCTTTCTATCATGGATTAAGTATATAGGGACTTAGTTATGTCCATGAGAGAGTTTAACTATCTGTAGGAAGAATTCTCTAACACAGAAATTGGTGACTCCTTTGGGGACTTTTTCCCTAGTTTCATCTTTGATTGCTTGTTTGGATAATCAAATCCTATTATAAGTGTTGCTTCTCATCACCTTATATCCTCTTTGATCATCATTGAGTACCATTTTTTAAACTCAAGACCTTATCCTTGCTCGGATCTAGGAAAAAAAATTCATTTTTTAATCCTACAGGAGAATTTTTGCTCCCTCAAAACAAGTTATAGAGCGAAATTTCCAAATTTTCGCTCCTTGATAGTGGGCTAGGGCGCGAATATTTTCAAATTTTTTCTCCCCCATAGTTTTCTAGGGGGCGAAATTATCAAATTATCGCTTTGTATTGGTCTGTGCAGTGGCAAACAATTCCTAGTTTTGGTCATTTTTGAGCTTGTTTGGAGGGGTTCCCTTGGGTTTTTTTATTTCAAACTTATGGTGTTATTCCTTATGGTCCATTGTCTTCTTTTTAAAAAAGGTTTGAATAAATTTGAGTCTCTTTTGAGTCCTTTTCATCCACATTTTGTCTCTAGTCCTTCGTTGGCAGCTTTGAGGCAATTTGGTCAATTTTGAGTCCTCTAAGCAATTTTTCAATTCTGAGAGTCAAGTGTACCCTCCCATTCACTTTAGGATATCTATAAAATATGTTTGAACCCTTCCAAACCCCATTTGGGAGAATTTTGGACCTTCTTTATTTGTTTGGAAGACTAGGTTCTACCTTGGAAACTTGAAACACCCTAGGGTTAACTTTGATCCCTTACTTTGTTGTTTCAATTTTATGAGCTTCAATATTTTGTACAATGGTCTTATTATCTTCTTAATACTGATTTAGATCCTTGCATACCCAATTTGTTAATATTTGGGATCCTTCTTCCTTGTTTGGAATTTGGAGTTTGTGCTTGGAAAATTGAAATCCCCTTGGGTCAACTTGATCCCTTATGTACATTTTTGAATTTTCTGAATTAGAGTCTCTTGATCAATGATTTTGTGACCATTATATGACTGATTTGGACTCACCCAAATCATATTTGGCTTTGTTTGGAAACTCTTGGCATGGTTTGGAAGTTCGAAGCCTTTGTTTGGTCTCTTAAGTCAAACTAGTGCTTTGTTTGCTTGTTGGGTAGAATTGTCACTATTTTCAAGTCCCAATAGCTTGCATTTGTTTTTAAAATTCTTATTTCCATGGGATTGTGATTGGATTCAATTTTTAGAGATATATTTATTGTTCTATTCCCAAGGTTTGCTTGGTTTGGCATGGTTTGGTTTGGTTATTAGGATTTGAAAGGATTGGGACATCCTTGTCTTTTGAAGTCATTTTCTTGGGTTTTGCACTTTGTTTCCTTTGCATATTTAGCTATTTATTGGTTATTGGAGTAGAACGATTCTTTGCTTCCATTTTTGTTCAAAGAAAAGCTTCTTTTTGTCTCTCTTTTCTAGATTTACAAGCCTAAAAAAACAAAAATTTCCTTTTTGGATTAGTTTGATCATTTGACATTCTTGGTCTTACATTTATAAGAGGAAGAGAAGATTGTTTCAAGTTCTTGTGCATTTGAGTTACAAAAAGATATTGGATGTTTTTCTTTGCATTGCATTTGATTGGAAACATGTACAAAAATCTTTCTTCACCATAGCTTAGATGTGTCTTTTTTAAGTGTAAGCAGATGGGACACGAATTAGAATTTTTACATTTGTTATTGATAGAAAGATCTCTTTTTGTCAGTTTAGGATAGTTTGGGTATGGTTTTACATGATTGGTTATCATTCATTAAAAATCTAAAATTGCATTTGCATTGGGTTGTACATTTGGGAATGAAAATAACTCTTCCTTACTTAGATAGAAGTTCATTGAAAGAAACATACTTGCATAGTTCATCCAAATTTGCATGGTTTGAGTGAAGTCTACACACCACCGAGTTGCACTTACCGCTCCCCTTGAGTAAAACAACAAGCCCTTAAAATTAATTACTTAACTAAACACACATTAACCTCATTTGAGGGACATAAAAGAATTCTCTAGTTAGGTAGGACATCAAGGAATCCAAATAATTGCCCCCTTCCATTATACATTTGAGACATAGTTGTTTTCTCTTAGGTGCTCAATTCCTCTTGTATTTTTTGACACGGTTATACACCAATTTGTTGGGGGGGCCTCCCATTCCACGAGGGTAAGCAGCGAGGACTGGTTCCAAATGGACTTTGTAGAATACCGCACTCCACTTAACGCCTAAGGACATCAATCCGTTGTCTTCCTTGTATTTTCCGGATTCCATACTGGTTGTACAAGGGCCAAAAGGAAGAAACTCCAGTAAAGCTTCCTAGACGTGTCATGAATGAGGCATCCTAGTGACCATTCCTTTTAGGGCTCTTTTACCTGGGATCCCTTTCGGTAGAGGGATATCCCTTCATCTTTATTGGTCTCTCATTTCATATTTTTCGACTTGGATTTCATCACTTTGCGAAGGATACAATCTGTTGAGGTCTTTGAATCTTAGATAGGAGAATTTTTTGCTCTTATACCTTGTAGAGAGTATTTTTATTTTTTTGCTGCTTGTTGGCTTTCTGGGCCTCTTTGTTATAGCTCGCTTGTTGTAGTATCAGTCCCAGTAAAGTTTTTTGAGCTTGCTTTTTGGCCTATGTGCCTCTCTTTTCTTCTAGCTCCCCTTTTGCACGCTCGGTTTCCTAAGGGGTTTTGAGCTCTTGGTCACGAGACTTTGTCCACATCACTTAGTCTTGTTCCATGGAAGATCCAAAGACATCCCGGAGACAACAAGGGATGAGTCCCGAACCATCTCCATGCACCGAAGCTCCTTCTAGGTACTACCAATCAAGAGACCCCTTTTCAAGGGGTTCCTTTTGTTTTTTATATGTCCTTCCATAGCATTAAGGTGGTTAAGGTGGGTTTAGAACAAGCAAGGGATAAAGATCCAACATAGCGTTAATTAATGATATGTCCTTTTAGATTTGATTATGTAGGTTGTTGGTCTGTTTGATGAGATCTACTTGTCAGAACATAATTACATATGCAAGGACAAGATGGTTTGATAGGTGGATATGTCAGTTATCAACTCTTGTATTAAAAGATAGTTTTAAGTGATAGTTGTTTGTGAAATCAACAAATGGGCAATTTTGCTCCAATTTTTAATTCTTCAATTTTATTTAATAAACAGATAATTATTATTTAATAGTCGTTATGTGTTATTGTTTTGGATGGTCTACGAGATGGATGTTATGACCACTTCTAATCCGCTTTCCATTATGATTGAATACTCCCCTACTAATGATCCAATGACCCTCTCCTACTAATGATTGCTTTAATGACACGAACGATTTATATCGTAAATGGGCACTTTTGGCATTAAATGTTAAAAGTCTAATCATATTTCTTACGTTCATACTCGCTAAGTGTTGTCTTTAGATCCTAGCTTCGACAATGTCACATCCAAAAGGTAAATGGGTAATGAAAAGGTTACCAATACTAGCATTGATCTTTTGATATGATTAAATAGTGTGCATAATACATGTAGGAACAAACATATGAATATGGACAAATCCAAAGACTAACATTTTAGTGAGATTTTCGAAGTTAAAATTTAGTCAATTTTATGCTATAATGTGATTAAAGATACACATGAGATATTTCATTAATATATATTATATATATATATATATATATATATAATTTATGTACTTGTCTCACATATTTTGCATGGATGGAAATAATTTTTTAATTTTATTTTTTTTAGTGATGTGTTTGATTATAGTGATGATAATTGAGTGGGTTCAATGGTTAAGAACATGTGTTTAGTGCTCCGAGATCATAGGTTAATGACCAAGTGGACATGTAAATCAGTCATTAACAAGAGAGCCAAGTAAACTAGTGAATTAGACATTAACAAAAAAACATTTTATATCTCAAAACATTCTATGGTCAAAGTCCAAGAAGAAAAGTCATAATCATCTTTTTATTTATAAAAAAATTCATAAAAATTCATAGTAATCTTTACCATTTTCCTTAATCCAAAACCATACCCAATGAAAACTATATAGATATACATGTATGAATATAAGAGACAAAAAAAATAAATTTAAAACCATACAAAGAGTCGTGGCTTGCAATGACAAAGAGTTTGAATCTTTATTAAAGATAATTTTACGATCAATTACAATACCCTTCTCTACATGTTTTTGTTTGCTACATTCCAACGAATGTAAGCTGTTTTTGTTTGCTACATTACAACGAATGTAAGCTGAAATCACTGATGATTTCATTGACACGCTGTTCATACTTATTTCAAAGCTGATGCTCGTACAGAAGATTTAAGATTATTGCATATAACAACCTTACTGATACAAAAAAGATTAAGCTTCCTGCATATAAGAACCTTTGTAAAGGCAAACTTGCTGAAATGAAAAATATCTTGTTAGTACACAGAGCAAATGTCAGCGGAGATATCATACAATATATCCCGAGCTTGCAAAAGCACTACTGCACAACATGGTGGAACATGCACAACTGCAGCTTGTCATGGGAATATTGCCAATTTGCCATTGAAATGGAACATTGTTAAGTGTACATAGTTTAATGCTATGTTGTGGCCTCATGGGCCTCTGCTCGTTGACATGTTAAAGAGACCTGATTTCTCCGGTCCTTGACTTGTAAAAGCCGACGGCCAGCGGGCTTTTCCTACATAACATGGTGACAAGCTTCTTACGCAGAAGATCTGTATCCACTTCGCTCCTTCTAATCATCTGAACCAAAGCACCATAATAATTAGCTATGTCTCCTTTTCCAATCATCTGAACCAAAGCACCATAATAATTAGCTATGTCTGCAAATGAATTAGTTTTGAGAATTTCAATTCAGCAGGTCTCACCTCGAGGTGAAGATTGTGGCAGATCACTTGGTGTTTAGAGAGGAAAGTAGAAGCACTAAGCACATCTAATCCCTCCTTTTCCAGCACCTGAAAAAGCGTAGAGAAGAGGAATCCATGAGCTCTGCGTGCGTAAATTGTAATTATCAGTTCTGAACTCCCCAAATCTGAGTTTACTGTAACATTAATAGGAATAGGAGAGCTTAAGTCCACAGGAGGACAGTACGTAAAATCATTCATTAATTCATGATGATCAGAAGCTCCAGTACATGATTTTGAGATGATCGCCGCCGAGCTCTTAGAAATTCGCAGGTTTGCAGCTAACAATTCATTGCGTTGCTTGCGCAGTTCTTCGATTTCCTTGCGCAGCTCAGGAATGTATCTTAGAACTCGACTAACAGTATTCGGAATGCTCAGTTCCTCTGAAAAAATAAGAGAAGACGCAAAACGAGGAATTCATGTGCAGGCCGACTCTGATTAATACCCTAATCAGAAGGAAGACCAACAAGCTACACCAAAGTAATTTTTCTCTAATTAATGAAGATACACTAACTTACCTTTGTATTTGGATTAGGCAGCAGCAAACGTAGCTCGGAATAGAGTACTTTCAACTTATTTCGCCTGTTCCGTTCCATGGAATTATGAACAGCCTTTTTGGTGTAATCTCCCGAATTGGCCACGGATTCCTCATTATAGGGCTGCTGCAGTTGATCCGAGTTCCTTGGTAGAAGCTGATCTGCATATTGATAATTGTTGTCATGCATTTCAAATGGACCAGTGTATTCTAGGACGGTATTATCAGATTCAGGTTGATGCAACCAAAATGAAGGCGAAAATATATTTATGGTTGCAGGTTGTTCATGAGCGTCCCTTCCTGCTGCATGAAGCAAAGAGTTGCTGGGATATTCCAAGTTGTATGCTTCATTATAGGCAGCAGCAGGGGCAGATGTTTGAGTGCTCGAAAGGAAGGGAAATATGGGCATGATGATGATGATATAGGAAGCAAGTAAAATCAACTAGATTGGATTGAAGAGATGTTTGTTTTGGTGTATAGATTTTTTTTAATGGTGGTTTACTATTATTTAGAGGATTATTATTTAGAGGATTAGTATTATTTAGAGGGTTAGTTGACAGGAGAATGTTAATATCTGTTATTCTTGTTATTCCAGGTAGAGTATTAAGGTAGGGTTAGAAAATACAATCATTACAATAGGAGTTTATTTTAAGAATTGAATTTAGGTAAAGAGGGACAATAATCATTCTTCCCAACCACCCAAACTACAACAGATGAACTTGATTCCCAACCACCCAAACTACAACAGATGAACTTGATGTACAAACCTTACTAACATTACTAACAAAGTTACTAACCGAGCAACTTTTGTGGCAACTTTTGTCATGAACTAAATGTTTAACGCATTGCAATGTAAGATCGACGACTGTTATGGCTGCCTGTCGTTGTATTTATTGTTGAATAGAGCTCATTTTCCAATGCTTGCTTTAACCAGGCTTTGCTGCATCCAGAGAAAGCAGACTTCTTACAGGCTGTTAACGGAAAAATAAGAGTGGCAACCACTGAACCCAACTCAACTTACAGATCTAACTCTGCTTCGCATAGCCCAAGATATTCTCATAGCATGGAATGGATAGAATATACATGAAATTGTAAATGTAAAGTTGATCGGGTTTTTTTTACATAATCTAAATTTTCCGTGAATAAATTTATTCATGGAAGATAGTACAAATAGTACACGTATAAACTGCATTCAATTTTGAAACAGTGGTACCTGCTACTCCGCTCTAATATTTTTTACCGCATTGCCGGCCATGGGCAGGACATCCTTGAGTGATTCCAAACAGCAAGGAGCAGATTAAGCATATAAACGGTTGGCAGCTAAGGATCATAAAAAAAATCAACCAATGGCTTATCTTGTTAAAAGAATGCCCAACCCTCAATGCGCTCAGTGGGCACAGTAGCAATCTTGGTGGAAATTTTCAACAAATCATGGGACAAGACGGCCACTGGCGTGCCCACATGGAGTCAACTGTAACACAGTTACACAGCCATTATTAGTTGCCGACAAGCATGCTGTAGCTTTCAAATTCTTTCCAAAAAGTAGGCATAGGTAGCATAGCTTCCTATTCGTAAGTGGTAAAGATAAGCTTTTGGTTTTCTTTACTAAATCAGTGTATTAAATAATCACGGTATATGCTAAATACGTATTCGCATATGCCACTTTAAAATGCAAAAAATTCAAATAATATTATTCAAACAGACACCACAAAGAATAAACGATGATATATATAAAACTACCTTCAATGTTCTGAGCAAGCTGCGTCTCTCGAGATAGATAGTTGGCCTCGGGCCTGGAATTTCAAATTCTAAGTGCCCGTCAATTGGAAAAACGATGATATATATAAAACTACCTTTAATGTTCTGAGCAAGCTGCCTTTCTAGAGATAGATAGTTGGCAACTTGGCCTGCCGTTCTAGAGATAGATAGTTGGCAACTTGGCCTGCCGACACAATAATCTTGTGGTCCGAAATAGTCGGGCTATCTTCATAGAAGTGATTTTGATGTGTTTAATATTACTTATTATTAGTTTAAGTCAACGTGGACTTATTGTATAAAGCTTCTTTATTAATCCGAGAAAATGTATTTTAAACATATATGGATTTACACTCATTCATAATCCTTTTTTCTTCCAAAAATTTTAGGACTTACTTATAAAGCTTCTTTATTAATCGTAGAAAATGTCTTTTAAATATATATGGATTTCCACTCATTTATAATATAAGATTAAGAATATATATATGGATTTCCACTCCTTCATAATAAGATTCTGATTACATATTTAATATATAAATATAAGATAATCAATATGATGGATAAGAGGATAAGAGTTTTATATTAGGAGTCATGGCATTTTCCAACTAAACTATGCTACTTTAAGGTAGGATGCTTATGTTATTAATGATATTATTGAAGTAAGTAAGATTGTAATGTCCCCAGTTTGGCCCCATGGCATTAACACTATAAATGATGTAATATTGTTAGGAAATCATGGTGAGAAGCTCAAGGCCAAGGCCCCGCCATCGATTTCGTGATGCATATGGTTTGCGTGCTAGCAATGCACAGTGGAAATTCAAATAGCATGTAATATGCATTTTAATAAAAAATACCCACAACTAGCTATGCAATGCAACAAAGAGATGGGGGCATGATTTCACAAGGAATTGGGAGGGAAAACATTCAAACCCTTGAGCCAATAGAGTCAAGCCAAGTGTCAATGAAGAAACCCATAAAACCCTCAACTACCCATGTTGACTTTTGTACCCAACCATTGATTTCTCCCAAGAGTTGGTTGGGGAAGTTATTGCCTTGGGAATGGGAAGGTATGGCTGTCCAAAATCGGGTATGGGCAAGCCACCCTTCATGGAAAAACGTGTTGGTCTTTTTGGAAAAGAATAGAGCCACGAAATGGCTGCCTAAGCGATTATTCACCATGGCCTTGCTCTCTCACGCAGCTCAAGCTGCCTGGGCGTTTTCCTCCCTCGTTTTTCTGTGTCTCCCTTCATCTTTTAGCTGGGAAGGGGCGTTTTTGTGTTGGTTACCCGTGGGGAAAGAGAGCAGAACGTTTTGGGTCTTCCTGGGGGTCGTTTAGGCCATTGGAAGGGATCCTAACCCGTGGAGAGAAATCGGTTTTGCTCCCTGGGGTTGAAAACGAAATTCCACAGTTCATTGGGTGAACCAGGAGCTGGGGGAACCAATGTGGACCCTGTTTTGTGAACACCTCTGTTGTAAATGTGTAACCCTGTCAATAGTCGTTTTGTTGTGAGAAGAAAGAGTATGTTGGGTATGGGTGATGGGTAATCCATTATTCTGGCTTGGCTGAGATAAAAATGGTTATTGGGCAGTGGTTGAGCTGGAATGCCCCCTTTGTCCTTGTGAGAATCATGCCCAGCTCGGGGGTGGCCTTCGGACGGACTCAGTATAAGCTGTCGAAGAGCCTACGGTTGGGTGGAACGTTGCAGCGACATAGCTAGTTGCTTGGGACAATTGAAACGAAGATAAGTGTTTCTGCCTATATATTTATTTATGAAATGCTTTTATTAATGCCTGAAATCTTGAATGTATTCGAATGATTGTGTGGATGTTGTTTCCGCTGTGCATGATTGATTGTCTACATCTGCACATTCATATCTTATTTCTTCTAATGAAATGAGTGGGCTAAATTTTGATTAAGAGCCCCATCGATTGGTAGTATGTTCCTTGCTTCGCAGTGGTCAGCAGGTGGGGACATTACAAAGATGGTTATGTTATTAATGATATTATTGAAGTAAGTAAGAAGAATTTTATCACAAAAATTAATTATTTTTACAATTATGTGAATAAAAAGTTATGAATGCTATTTTAATGTGTTTAATATTATTTATTAATATTATAAATCAATTTTGTAAAACATTTCCTTTTTTTCTAAGAATTTTAAGACTTACTTTATAAAGCTTTCTTATAAAATTGGATTTCCACTCATTCATAATAAAAGATTACCATTACATATTTAATATATAAGTATGAGATAATCAATATGATGGATACTATTTTTATATTTGGAGTCATGACATCTTCCAAGTAAGGCAAGCTACTTTGAGGTAGGGTGTCCATGCTATCAATGTTATCAATGAAGTAAGTGGGAAGGATTTTACCACAAAATTTATTCATTTTCACAATTATGTGGATAAGAGGTTATAATTTTTTGTTCTATGAAATGCAAAAACACAAATGGAGATGAGAGTTTGCAAAATATGGAACAATGCAACTTAGTTTTATGTGCATTGGTTCTAGAGATAGCTAGAAACTTGGAAGGAAATTCCAAAATATCTAGTGTTTTTATTGCAATCAATTTTCCAAAGTTCTCTATTACTAGAGAAAGTCACCTTCATAAATGCAAGACCACACATCCACTATGTCAATGTCTTGATAGGTGGAAAAAATGATTTGAAAGTAGTGACCTAATTATGGAAAAGCTTTCATAGGTGGAAAAAATGATTTGAAAGCAATGACCACTGATGTGGATTTTAGGAACATGGACAAATTTATGATACTATTTTTTAGAAATAGAGTACACTAAGACAATTAATCTCTATTGGAAAATAAAAGAACTCATTGCATTTGTAATGGAAAACAAAATGAACCAAGGTAATAAAATTTTCAAAAGAGTGGATCAACTCAATGAAAAATATAAAAATCTTGTTAATGCAATTTGAAGTTCTAAGGGTAATACTGGAGAAGCAATAAAGGAAGATGAAGTTGTAGGTGTAGAGGTAATGGTTTTCATTGATGCAATAATTGTAGAAGATGAGGCTTAGACCAAGAAAATGATTGTCAATCCACTAATACCAATAGATGTGGATATCTATTCTTAAGATTTAATTCGATCTCTTCTAGGGCTTGGGTGCTCTTGTTTATGCCTCCCTACTGACAACATCGCTGTAAACAAAAAGAGAAAGGATAAAAGGTTTTTTTATCATTGCTTCAAATTTCCATAAAATTAACTTGGGACTCAAGAGAGGTTGGAATAAAAATGTGGATTGTTATCTATACATTTGGAAAATAGAGGGATATAAGCTAGTTTACAAAATATTTATGCCATTAAAAATAAACTATCAAAACTAAATTTAAAGTAAAATATGATGTAATATTAAAAATAAAGAATAATAAAGGAATACTGTATTATAAATAAAACATTAATTGCAAGTTAAACAAGATCAAAAATGTTTTTTTATTATGTCTAGAAATAGAGAATTGACATTGTTAAAATTAATGAGATTTATAATGAAAGTAGACATTGAATAATACTTAAAACATGTTGGAATAAATAATATGTAATTTTTATAATACAAACTTGTGATACAAAGAATCTCAAATTCTCTATGTTAAGTGCTAAATAAGCTATTTTCAAAATAATAATGATAAAAATATAGAATTCATCAATCTCAAGATTCTATATCTAAAAAATAACTCATTTATATTATTATTAAAAACAAAAAAATTATTAAAACAATATATAACCTTTTATGATCAAACTAATATATTAAAAGATAGAAATAAGTTTTTTATTCACTTTGTAGGATACACTAAACCAAAGTTGAAATTAGTGGAAAATAACCATCAATGCCATCAATAAATAAATTACTTTAAACATTTAAATATATATTCGTATATGTTAAATATTACTTTTCATACAGTGGTTTATGCTCTAAATATTAGTTAAGTCCATAATAATCCATGAGTGCGAGAGAGATATACTCATGTATCTAGCTTTATTTCAAATAGCTCACATGAAGATCTCTTTTTACATCTAATTTATTTCAAATCGTTATCATGATGATTTCTTTATTAACTATTGATACGGGAATAGATTTAGAAGGTATTTTATTAATACGAGAGAGGTTACTTAGTGTAGTAACAACTAGCAGCGAAGAAATTAAAAAACTTAAAACCTAAAGTTCGAAAAGGTGATAGAAGCTTTAAAAAATAATTAAATCTTATTAAAATGTATATAATTTTAAATATATATTAAAATGTAAAAGTTAGTTAAAAGAATAGAATTAAAGACTTCATAGTGCAAGATTCATTAAATTTAAAAAACAAATAAATTGTATAAAGTTATTGTAAGCATTGTATAGATGAAAAATAAGATCTCACTTATTTTCTTGTTAATTTTAAAATGTTTTTTATTTGAAATTGACTTGTAAAAATAGAAAGAAAGAATTTATTCAATGGAAGATTCATTAAATTTAAAAAACAAATATATTTATTAAAATTATTGTTAAAATTGTAAAAAAAATCTAATTTATTGTTTTGTTGATTTTAAAAGAAATATTGATTTGAAATTGGATTGTAAGAATAGATATTTCAGATAGGGTTCACCTGCGTACACTAAGGAGAGTAATGGAGTAAAGTCCATTATATAAGAAAAAATGACCAAGAGAAAAACAATGACTAATAAGTCAACTAGTTGTGCCATTACATCGAAATCGACGAGTGTACATATCTTAACAATAAGACATGATATTAATTAGATTGAATAAACAACGTTGATTGAAGGATTGGAGGGGAGCCTAGTCAACAATATTCTATCAATTTGGGCATATGCCAACAAGGAGGAATGCCAATGTGACATTGATGATTAAGACATTTCCAACCCAACAATTGGCATCAATTACCAAAATGGGTTTGATCCATGTAATGTAACCAATATGATACAAAATGTAATTGGAATAATTGCAATTGGTTCTTGGAGATGGCCTGTAAGAAGGAAATTTGCAAGATGAAGTTGAGGATGGTCAATCATAAAAAAGAAGGATAATTGGGTTAAAAATTGAATAATTGACTAGGAAAGTTGATTTAGGGACATGTTACCTGAAAAATTAGCACCCTTCCTATTTGGTCACGAGGGTCGCTGCTAATATTGACAAATTTTCAAGAGATGCACACACTGTCACCTCAATGCACTCTCCTCTCTCTTTAGGCCTACTCCTTTGGCCACGGTGGGCTTCCCAAATATGATGTAGAAATAGACTCATAAGATATGTGAGACGAACAACTCTAGCTCTACAAGACCTTCCCAGTTGATTAGTAGACTAGTGTCTTAATGGATTCAACAAGACATTCAATAACTTCTTAATGACTAAGAAGGTTTAGGCGCAATGAAATCTAGTATTGGTTGTATAATAAGATGAATCAATTTTCTACAATAAAAAACACCAACATAAACTTACAAGAAAACCGAAAATAAACTATGGAAACACCCCGAAAATTAGTGTGAGGCACCTGCAACAATTAATTAACAAGAATACGCGAAATAGCAGAAATGGCAGAACTCAGAATCACTTTTGTATTGATCACAGGCCACTTCGAGGGGGCAACCTCCTTTGAGCAAGCTCAATACAAATAACTTCACGGTGCCTTCATAGGTCTCAACACACACTTATATACTAATTCTAGGCACCAATACTATGGGTCGAAACCATGGGCCGTTACAAACTATGGATCTACAATACTACGGGCGACTTACAAAGCATATGCGCCAACAACAATAACATAAACTATTGATCAACAAATACTACGGGACGACTTACAAAGCATATGCGTCCAACAACAACATACTAACAAAGTAAAGACATGGGTTCCTAACATCCCCTCCCCCTTAAAAAAAAGCGTTGTCCTCAAAGCTTTAGATGTGGAAATTGTTGTTGAATCTGAAGGAGTGGTTCCCATGTAGCATCCTTTGGTTGCATGCCGTGCCACTGAATTAAGACCTCTGTGATAGAGCGAGAGCGAAGCTGACGTGTGCGCCGATTGAGGATGGCCTCTGGCTCCAAAAGGATGGATCCTTCATTATCCAGTTCGGGTAAAATCATTTGTCCACTGATGTTGGTGCCAAGAACTTTCTTCAGACAAGAGACATGAAAGACTAGATGAATGCGGGAAGAAGGAGGAAGTTCCAATTTATAAGCAACGGACCCAATCTTCTGAAGAATCCGATATGGCCAATAGAACTTTGGAGCAAGCTTATGACGCCCTTTGAGTTTCAAGGATGATTGTTTGTACGGCTGGAGACGAAGAAAAACCATATCGCCGACTTGAAAAGTGCGCTCAGAACGGTGCTGATCAGCTTGTTGCTTCATGCGATTTCTTGCCATGTGAAGATTGTCCTACAAAATGCAAAGAATCTGATCACGATTTCGAAGGACCGTGTCAACTTCCTGAACTGGTGAATTGGTGGGGGTGTATGGAAGAAGAGCTGGAGGTGCCTGACCATAGAATGCTTCATATGGGGTCATTTTAGAGGCAGTGTGGTAAGAGGTATTGTACCACCATTCTGCGAGAGGGAGCCATTTTTCCCACTGATGTTGTTGTTCAGAGGTGAAGCAACGAAGATAAGTTTCCAAGCATTTATTGACAATTTCAGTCTGACCATCTGTTTGTGGGTGATACCCTGAACTCATCTTCAGTTTGGTGCCAGTGTGGTGAAATAGTTCTGTCCAAAAATGACTGGTGAAAGTCGCATCACGATCCGAGACATTGGAAGAAGGGATGCCATGAAGACGAAAGATCTAGTCCAGAAAAATTTGAGCGACGGAGGAGGCTGTATAGGGATGGCTGAGAGCACAAAAATAACTATATTTGGAGAGGCGATCAACCACAACGAGAATCACTGTCTTCCCTCCAGATTTAGGGAGCCCTTCAATGAAATCCATAGAAATATCTGTCCAAATCTGTGTAGGTATGGGCAAGGGTTCAAGCAATCCTGGAAGGAGTGTTGTTTCACCCTTATTGCGCTGGCAGGTGTCACATTCGGCCACCATCTGTTGAATTGTCCTTTTCATGCCCTGCCAAAAGAAGTTACGCCGTGCTCGTTCATACGTTTTGAGGAACCCAGAGTGCCCTGCCGATGGAGAAGCATGGAGTTCATAGAAGACAGCCTGTTGAATATCTGTGCTCTGGGGAAGCACCAAACGACCCTTGTATCGCAGCGAAGCACCATCCCAAGAGTAATGTGGTACAACATAAGGGTTGTTGGTCAAGCGTTGGATGATTTGAGATAAGGAGGAGTCATTGACATAACCCTGTTGAACAGATTGCAACCAATTTGGAACAGGCATAGAAATAGCTGAAAGAGAACCTTGGGCCTCAAATGTGCGAGAGAGAGCATCTGCCACAATATTGTCTTTACCCTTCTTGTAAGTGATCTCATAGTCATAGCCCATGAGTTTGCTAACCCATTTCTGTTGTGCCGGGGAGGAGACGCGATGGTCCAAGAAATATTTCAGACTCTGGTGATCAGTCTTGATGCAGAAATGATTCCCTAATAGGTATGGCCGCCACTTCTGTACTGCATGCAAAATAGCCATCATTTCCTTCTCATAGGTAGAGGAAGCTAGATTCTTACCTGAAAGGGCTTTGCTGGTGAACGCAATGGGTTGTTCATCTTGAAGGAGAACAGCACCAAGTCCATTGCCACAAGCATCACTCTCAATAGTGAAGGGATTGGAAAAATCAGGCATAGCTAGCACAGGTGTAGTACACATAGCTTGTTTTAGTTTTTCAAATGCACACTGAGCAGCAGGTGTCCATGTGAAGGCATCCTTTTTCAATAGAGTAGTTAATGGAGCTGCAATCTTCCCATAATCCTTGACAAACTTGCGGTAGTAGCCAGTCAACCCTAAAAAACCACGAAGGATCTTGAGTGTCTGAGGCTGTGGCCAATTGTTCATGGCATCGATTTTGGCAGGATCCACGCGAACCCCTTGTGCTGAGATAATCTGCCCGAGATACTCAACTTCCTTCTGTCCAAAAACACATTTAGACTGCTTGGCATGGAGATGATGGTCAGAGAAAAGTTGCATGACAAGATCCAAATGCTGGAGATGTTCATCCCATGTTTTACTGTAGATGAGGATATCATCAAAGAATACCAGAATGAATTTCCGCAAGTAGGGTCGAAATATTTTATTCATTAAGGCCTGGAATGTGGAAGGAGCATTAGTGAGGCCAAAGGGCATGACCAAAAGCTCATAATGGCCATCATGTGTGCGGAAAGCTGTTTTAGGGATATCATCCACATGAACCCGAATTTGATGATACCCAGAACGAAGATCCAACTTGGAGAAAAAGTGAGCCCCATGAAGTTCATCAAGAAGCTCATCAACAACAGGAATTGGAAACTTATCCTTGATGGTGAGGTGATTAAGTGCTCGGAAGTCAATGCAGAGGCGCCATGACCCACCTTTTTTGCGGACAAGAATAACTTGAGAAGAAAAGGAACTAGTGCTTGGGCGAATAATACCTTGCTTCAATAAGTCCCGAACGAGCATTTCAATCTCCGTTTTTTGGTGAAATGGGTAGCGATAGGGCCTGATGTTGGGAGGAACGCTGCCAGGAAGGAGCTGAATATGATGGTCTTCTGGCCTGGAAGGTGGCAATCCCACTGGTTTAGCAAAGACAACTGTATATCGATCCAGAATTTGTTGTAGATCCAAAGGAGTAGTGGAGACCGCTGATGGTTGCATCTGGATGGAATGGATCTGAGCGATGACACCATGTGAATTCTTCTTGAGAAGTTTTTCCATGCGATGTGAATTGATGATGCTGAGAGAACCTGGTTGTAATCCTGTCAATGTGTGTTTGTGTCCATTGAGGGAAAACTGCATCCAAAGTTCAGCAAAATCCCATAAGATAGGGCCAAGTGTGCGTAGCCATTGAGCGCCCAAAACCACATCACATCCGCCTAAGGGCAAGGAAAACATGCCAGAGCACAAGGTATAATCTCCCATAGAGATACGCACATTTCGACACTTCCCTTTGCAAGGTAAGGTGCCCCCATTGGCAATCATGACTTCAAAGTTGGAGCAAGGATGTATAAAACAATCAGCTTGTTTGGCGATCCGAGGGTCAATGAAATTATGAGTGCTACCAGAATCAATGAGTATTGTAAGAGGAAGCTTCTTGAAGTAACCCCTGACCCGCATTGTTTGGGGGGTGGTGATTCCCACTAAAGCATGGAGAGATATCTCTGGATGGTCATCCTGAGACGGAGGGTCAATAGGCGGTTCCTGAATGTCGACCAGAGCATCCAGTGTTTCTGGATCTTCGTCACCAATTTCTGAGGCAGGCGGAGACTCCACATCCAAGATGTAGAGCTTTTGCTGAACACATCTATGTCCCCGAGTGAATTTATCATCACAGTTATAGAAAAGCCCCTTTTCTCTGCGTGCTTGCATCTCTGTTTCAGACAAACGCTTGATAGGTGTCGGTCGAGGAGCCTGCGGTATAGGTGGTCGCTGAGAACCCATATTTCGGAAGGGAACAAAAGTGGGTTTGGAGCGTTGTTGGGCTGCAATCTTGTGTTCTGACAATTTAGCCAACCCTAGTGCTTCCATCATTGTGTTGGGACAGAACATTTTCACCTCAGAGCGGATGGCATCCTTTAGACCATTGATAAAACAACTCCGGTAAAAGTCATCAGACAATCCTTTGGTGTGGTTGGCTAGATTTTCAAATTAGGTTTGATACTCTCTCACCGTGCCAGTTTGGCGAAGTTTAGTGAGGGCTCTTGTGAAGTCATCAAAAGCACTAGGACCAAATCGTTGCAAAAGGAGATGGCAAAAGTCTGGCCATGTGGGCTTGGGATGAGCCTTGATGTACCAACGGTACCATTGAAGAGCTTCTTGTTCCAAATGAAAGGATGCCAACGGAACTTTGTTGACATCAAAAGTATTATGCAGACTGAAATACTGTTCTGCACGATAGATCCATCCAGTTGGATCGGTACCATTGAAGCGAGGAAAATCAAGCTTCAGACCACGGAAATTGCTGGAAGAAGAGAACCCATTGTCTACTAAAGACTTGGACTGTCGTTTGTTGTTCATAGCTGAATGTTCAAGATGGAGACCGAGAAATTTTTCATCCAGATCCTGGAGTTTGGCTTGGATGGCTGCAAGTGCTTCCTCCATGGTTTTTGCTCCTGCACGGGTGACAACCATAACCAGGAGATTTTTTTTTTATTTTTTATTTTATTTATTTTTATTTATTTATTTATTTTATTTTATTATTATTATTATTATTATTATTATTATTTTTTATTTTTTATTTTTTTTTATTTTTTTTTTTATTTTTTTTATTTTTATTTTTATTTTTTTTTATTTATTTATTTTTATTTTTTTTATTTTTTATTTTATTTTATTTTATTTTATTTTTTATTTTATTTTATTTTTTATTTTTTATTTTATTTTTTATTTTTATTTATTTTTTATTTATTTTTTATTTATTTTTTCTGACTGGAGCGGCTACGGCTCGAAAGAGATCTGGAACAGCGCTGAATGGATTGAAAATGGTTGAATCTGGAATGACTTGCAAAATGGATCTGAAACGGCGCAGCAGTGATCGACAATAGTTCAGCTGAAAGTATATATGGACCCCAGGTATGTGCAGCTTCCTAACAGTTCAGGGGTTTCACTCGGCCACCAATGCTGTCTGACGGCTTGCGTATTGGGGAAATACCCCTCACTCCATGGCTCAGGTAAAACTGATAACCGCTTTGCCACAAACGACAGCTCTTGGTTTACCTCACGGGTGGGAACTAGTCAATCAGGTAGGGGTTGTTGCCATTTTCGCTGGCAGGTCCTCTCAATGGGCCAGCTACTTCGAGGTTCCTGTGGTACTCCTCACAATGATTTTTAGGGATTATGCCCAAGTACTTCCCACAGTTAAGTGGATAGGGATTATTCCCAAATCTGAACCTGGAACAGATGCGAAAAAAAATTTGGCAGAAATTTCACCCAGCGAGCCCAAGAAAGTGCTCTGATACCAGATGTGAGGCACCTGCAACAATTAATTAACAAGAATACGCGAAATAGCAGAAATGACAGAACTCAGAATCACTTTTGTATTGATCACAGGCCACTTCGAGGGGGGAACCTCCTTTGAGCAAGCTCAATACAAATAACTTCACGGTGCCTTCATAGGTCTCAACACACACTTATATACTAATTCTAGGCGCCAATACTATGAGTCGAAACCATGGGCCGTTACAAAGTATGGATCAACAATACTACGGGCGACTTACAAAGCATATGCGCCAACAACAATAACATAAACTATTGATCAACAAATACTACGGGACGACTTACAAAGCATATGCGTCCAACAACAACATACTAACAAAGTAAAGACATGGATTCCTAACAATTACCTCCCAACCATCTCCAACCAAAGGAGACTCAATTCCCCCTAGGGCACACTTGCTTTGACGGATTAATACTGTGTTTTGGGACTATTTTCACTTTCATATATGCAATTCGCTACAATAATGGCCAAAATACTTTATTTGGCACTTCGATAAAACCCTAGGTTAACCCTAAAGACTTGGACATTAACTATGAACCCCTTGAAACCACTAGGGTTTGATCTTCCTGTCAAAACGGGCCTGCAAAACACCTACACCAGATCTGCAATAAGGATGCAACAACCTTTAGAGAGTGACATCACCCTCCCGAGGGTTGGCGTCACACTAAATTAGGGCATTTTGAGTTGCAAAACAACTTTTTATGGATTTTTCATCTTTTCATGATTTTTTAGCAAGATAATAACTTTAGAAATTTGTAATGGAAGTAACTACTTTATATTTTGAACAAGTAAAGAAGTACAATGGAAAAAAATTAATATTTTTGGATTTTTCAAAAAATATCTGAATTTTTTAGGTTTTTATATTTTATTTTTTCCAATATATAATACAAGGAATTTTGTAAAAGATATTTTGGTGAAGATGATGGAATTAGACATGATTCTTATTCCTTTAGAGCACAGAGAAATCATGGTTAATGATTCTCCTAAGAATTGACAATTCAATATTTTAATGAACTAGGGAAAAGCTAATCATTTGACAAAAAGATGGACTATCATAGAAGGGAGAGAGGTTGAAGGAGGGATTTTTTTGGGTGAGCTAGGGTTTTGACAGATATTATATGAGTTCGTTTTTGCAGGCTTTGGTTTGATTTCACAGCTGAATCAATTTGGGTACAACCAAATGGATATAGAGATTGTGGGGGGGTAGGACCCTCCCCAAAGAATGTCATTGTTGCTGCAGAAAAGGGGAAGGAAAAGGTATCAGGACCAGGGACAAGAGGAGAAGGGTTGAATATGGAGATGAGGGAGAAATAAGGTAGAAAGGGAGGAAGAGAATCAGAGAGATGTATTCCCAAGATGTCAAAGATTCCCTCCTTGTAGATCAGATTGAAAAAGCTCCAAGAGAGGATTGAACATATGAAGGAACATGCCCTCATTGGTAAGTTATTAGGGATCTGGACTTCCAAAAAAGACATAGTTAGATGGATCCATGCGGTTTGGGAAGCAAAAGGTCATTATGATATGCATCTTGCATCCAAGGTTTTTTTTACAATTATATTTTTTAATGTGGAAGATAGGGATAGGGTTTTTGAAGGTGGCCCTTATTTTTTCTACTTGGTCGTTCTATTTCTCAAGTCATGGAAAGAAAAATTTAATCTAGACAAAGAAGATATGAAAAAGTGTCACGTCCCCACCCATCATACTAGTGCAATGGAGGGGATCGTAAGGCTAAAACCGGGCATCCAGCCCCATGTACCAATTAAGTAAGAATTCCATACATATGAAGCGGCATAAATATTTACATTACACAGCAGAAGTAATTTCAATTACTCATTCGCCATACATTCAAGATATTCATCAATTAAATAATTGAAAGATGGCACCAGAGAATACTTATCTTTAACAGAGTAGTCCCAAGCAACTAGCTATGTCGCTGCAACGTTCCACCCAACCGTAGGCTCTTCGACAGCTTATACTAAGTCCGTCCGAAGGCCACCCCCGAGCTGGGCATGATTCTCACAAGGACAAAGGGGACATTCACGCTCACACACAGTCTATTAACCATTTTATTTTAGCCAAGCCAGTCTAACTGGGTTTATCAGGCTGCACTTGCACAATGGATGCTCATTCCCAATCTCAAGCCAGAACCAGGGATTACCCATCACCCATGCCCATCATACTCTTCTTTCTCACAGCAAAAAAAATGATTATTGACAGGGTTACACATTTACAACAGAGGTGTTCACAAAACAGGGTCCACATTGGTTCTCCCAACTCGTGGTTCACACAAACGAACTGTGGAATTTCGATTTCAACCCCAGGGAGAAAAACTGATTTCTCTCCACTGGTTAGGATCCCTTCCAATCGCCTAAACGACCCCTAGGAAGACCCAAAACGTTCTGCTCTCTTTCCCCACGGGTAACCAACACAAAAACGCCCCTTCCCAGCTAAAAGATGAAGGGAGACACAGAAAAACGAGGGAGGAAAACGCCCAGGCAGCTTGGGCTGCGTGAGAGAGCAAGGCCATGGTGAATAATGGCTTAGGCAGCCATTTCGTGGCTCTATTCTTTCCCAAAAAGACCAACACGATTTTTCCATGAAGGGTGGCTTGCCCATACCCGATTTTGGACAGCCATACCTCTCCATTCCCAAGGCATTAACTTCCCCAACCAACTCTTGGGAGAAATCAATGGTTGAGTACAAAAGTCAACATGGGTAGTTGAGGGTTTGATGGGTTCTCATTTTGACACTTGGCTTGACTCTATTGGCTCAAGGGTTTGAATGTTTTCCCCCCCAATTCCTTGTGAAATCATGCCCCCATCTCTTTGTTGCATTGCATAGCTAGTTGTGGGTATTTTTATTTAAAATGCATATTACATGATGTTGAAATTCCAATGTGCCTGGCTAGCATGCAAAGCATATGCATCACTAAATCGATGGCGGGGCCTTGGCCTTGAGCTCCTCACCATGATTTCATAACAATATTACATCAATTACCTTTGAATGCAATGGGGTCAATAATGGGGACGTGACAAAAAGGCGTCGGTTTGGATATGTCTTTACTTGTTGTGAAGCAAATACTGGGAACTTGGAATATTGGAGGATATTGGAAACTCTCTAGGATATTTCGTGAAAGTTTCAGAACAAAAAAAATTAAATATACCTCATATGCAAGAATCTGTGTCTATATGGATGTTTCAAAAGAGCTCCCAAAATCCATTAACCTGGCTTGGGATGCTGAAGAATGGAGGAAACCTTTGGACTATAAACACATCATGTTCAAGTGTAGGAGGTCCATGAAAATGGACACCTATTTAGGGATTTTCTTTTGGATATTCCTCCTCCCCAGGAGAAACAGAAAGAGGAGAATGACAGTGAAGGATTTACTAAGGTCTCCAATAGGAGGAGGTAGGGGAGAAGACAATCAGGCGCAATCACAACATCTAAACCTTACAATTCTAGCAGTTTCGAAGTTCTAAATTAGATGACAGACAATGAGAAGGATTCGAAGGAAGCAAGTCGAATGGATGATCCAAGTTCATTGACCAATGAATCGGGCGGGGGGGGGGGGGTGCGTAGGATAGAGATGAAGCCCAGGGAGATCCAAAAGAGGGAGAGTAGGAAGATGTAAATATGATAGAGGAGGAAGAGGAGGACATGGAATTCAGATTCTGAACTTGGATGATATTCAGGAGTCATGTTCCAATAGAGGCTAGGTTTATGTCCCTTATCACTAGATCCAACTGCTTCATGATGCTATTTTTAGATATTTGAATCCAAAAGAGATTGGAATAAAAGGGGAAAACCCCAAAGAGAATAAAAGGAAATTCAAGGAAGTTCCAGGAAAAAGAGGAAGGAGAAGCAACAAACAAAAAGTAGCAGAGGTCAAGGCTAAAATGGCAGACTCTGACGAGTATCTAACAATTAAAGAAGCTTTATCATTAATAAAGAAGCGATATCAATGAAATTTTTATCTTGGAATGCCAAGGTTTCGAGTAGTGCACAAAAGGTACGAATTCTAAAGAAGAATATTAGGGAGGTGTTGGCACGGGATAAGTCTGCAGGAAGTGCGGAAGCCGACAGGCGCGAAAGGGTCAATCCGTGAAAGAAGGACCAATTGCAGAGTTCGAGGAAGCGCAAGAATAGTTAAATTAGTTAGAACTGGTCATGTGGACCGTTTTGTAACCAAATAGAAGCATATAAATAGAGTAGGATTGTAAGCCTAAGGGCATCCATTTTTTGATCAATCATCCCATCTTTTGATCTGTTTTGTATCCGCGACATGGTGTATTGACTGTTTCTACGAAGTTCATTCCGTAGGGTTTAATGAATTCATGAGGATGTTCGATTATGGTGCAATTTCTGTCTCTATCTTTATCCGATGATGAATGTGAATGTTTGCAAGAAGTTTAGTATGTTGTAGGTCTAATGAGTATCATTGATGCGAATATGCTATGGGTTTAAGGAATACTGTTTATGCAAATAAGTATATTGAATAGGTTGTTGCGAATATTTGTTATCTATTGAAATATGCGAATGACTTAATGTTCCAATGGTGAATTTATAATATGCTGCGGAAGTCATAATCTCTGGTCTCTACAAGGGTAATGTGTGTTGAAAGCATATCCTCGACTCCACTGCAAAAAATTGGTTCCTACAGCCCCCTTATCCATCTCAGGTGAGACTGCATTTGCTCCGCAAGTGTTGCTGGAAAAGGTTACACCTTTCTGGGCTGGTGTGTAAGGGAGTTTGGGTTGGTAGTTTGTTGATGACAGTGCGAAGTGAACCCTTGTTGATAGAAGCTGCGTCAACAAATGGTTCCATTGCTGAGACCTTGAGGAAGAAAAGAAGAGGATATGCTGTGGCATCCGACGAAACTAGAGATCTAAGAGTGGTTTGATAAGAAGGCAATGGAATTCGGAGAAGGCGAGAAATGGGACCCTAGACAGACAACAACCAGTTGGCTGCAGAAATATATTTATTCAAATATACACGATATATTCTTCTGTGAATTCCTGGTATTTTTGCATGAGTGGCTGGTGCAGTTGACATTCCAAAAGAATCACTGCTAGAAGAATGAACCTGATTGTTGGACTCTAGAATTGATCCAACAATTGAAGCAAGTAAACAACAAGGTATTCCGGGCTATTGATTTTTTTGTGGATAGTATCCTCAAGGGATATGTAACTGAGTTTGTAGTAGATACCATCAAGTCGTATAGCAACGCAGAAAGAAATTTTTTCAAAGGGATGAGAGGGAGGTTCCTGTCACTGTTAAAATTGTGGATTAAGATGCTTGTCTGCAAAAAAGGAATATTAAGGATGTCATCTGCCGAGTAGAAAAATTAGTGTGCGGAGGTTGAGGGTATTCTGTGAATGTGGATCTGATAGAAGGATGTGGGGTAGATGGACATAAGCGACGGCGAGTATCTAAGGGAGGCTTACAAAGAGTGTGGTACCTTGAGGAGTGGGGTGATATTCCGGCGTCCTGAGAAGAAGAGGAGGACTGAGAGAGAGTCTCCTGAGAGGAACGAAACAGAAGACTGTGAAACAAGACCACAAGGGAGGAAGCGAAAGGACAGATCGTAAGTTACAGCATACCTTCAACCCCGTGCACTACTCCAAATTTTATAGGAAGAAACACAAACTACTTGCAAAGTTTCCCTACGTGCAGCGGTAAGAGTAGCACTTCAGTGAACAATAATAGTAGGAATGTCAGGATGGCAGACGAAGCGAAGATGCCTAACTTTCAGGGGAATGGGAATGAAGACCCTGAACAGTATTGGTTCATATGCGAAGCAGTTTGGACTGTAAAGTAGGTCCAAGACGAAGCTATAAATATGGGACAGATAGCGACGACCCTTAGGGGCCGGGTGTTAGATTGGTTCATGAAGTTTATAAAGGTTTTGACGGGAGCAGTGGCAAATATGTTGGCATAGGTCAGAATAGCGATGGTTGATGAATTTAAAAAGCCAAAATTAGAATCGCAGTATGTTACTGAGCTTAAGGAGATTAAGAAATTCCTGAATGAACCATTGTGGGAATTTGATCAACGCTACAAGACGTTGATAGCAAAAGTAAGCTTTGGGATAAACGAGCTACAACACAAAGAGTGGTTCATCGTGGGATTGGTACCGCATATCCGCAGACCTTTTATGCAGCAGAAAGTAGTGACACAGGAAGAAGCACTAGAAATTGCGATGAAGTTGGAGGCTTCACCGATCGACGAAGCAGGAATGGGAATGGATAGAATCCAAGCACAACTGGCTACTTTAACACTTCAGCTAGAGGATATCAAGAAGGGGAAGGAAACTCGTAGCGACATATGGTGCACTAGGTGCAAAGATGAGAGACATCATAAAGACAATTGCTAGAGTTCCGCGAGTATTTACAGTCGGGAGCACGAAACCTTGTTCGTCAAGGAGGAATGCTGTGGTGTCCTATCTGTTAGACTAGAGGGCATCGACTGGAGGAATGTGTATATCTGCAAAAGATGGTGTCGAAACCAGCAAATTTGTATTGTAAATTCTGTCGATCGGTTGGCCATGATGAGAAGGACTACAGGGCCTATGAACTGCTGTAGGATCGGACGACTGGCACATATTTAATGAAGGGAGAATAGAAATCAGCGGTACAAGAGCAACCGCAGTACACCCAACCACAGCTGGAGTTCAACCAACCGCAGCAATATGACCAAGGGCAATACCGACAACCACAGTACGGGCACCCGCAGTATCTGCCACCGCCGTATGGCCAGCCACAGTCTCAACAGCCGCAGTACGGGAAGCCGCAGTATCAACCATATGGGCCACCACATGGAGGTCTCAGAGGAGGATTCCGCGGAGGTCGAGGTGTCGGTATGGGACGTGGAGGAGCTACTGGACGGGGAAAAGGGCCGATCATATGTTACAATTATGGAGAGTAGGGGCACTACTAGAGGGATTTCCCAAACCCAGCGCCGCAGTGTAGCTATTGCAGTGTTGTAGATCACACCATAGAGGACTGCCCTCAGCTCATTGTGAAATGGAAGACCAAGAATCCACCCCAGAACCAGAACCAGAATAATCAGAATGCACCATCGGTCATGCAGATGATATCGACGAAGCTTAGAAGTCGCACTGCGATGGTTGGAATAATGACATGAGGAGGAGCGGTGATAGGAGGCGATAGGTCACATGCTAACATTCAACCAACACAAACACAGCGGAAGCAGGTCACCTTTGATGCGGAAGCCGAAAGGGATGTCTTCTTGGAGGCACAGAAGGAAATGAGGAATATGAGGCAGCTACCTCTTTAGGAAGAAATCTACGACATGCCATCGACGTTCGACTCAACGAAGTCGCGGAGGAAGGAAAACACCCTAAAGGCCTTCTTGGAGAGTTTCCTGGAGTTGGCGAAGGACCCATATGCAATGGAATAAATAGCTGGTCTACTGTATCGACAGGAAGGTTCACGTCAGGAACATAAGGTTAATCAGATACATAAGAAGAGGACATGAAGGGAGATGCGGATGTCAGCACAAATTGGAGCATTTGATGTCGACTCCATCACTCTAGACTTGGGTTTGGATGTGAATATTCTGACCAAGTAGACGTGGGAGACAATGGGAAAATCGCAAATGACCTGGTCACCAGTACAACTGTGATTGGAAAACCAGAGTAAGGTCACTCCACTTGGTCGGGTATGTCAACTCCCAGTCGAAGTTGAGGGGCTCAAGAAATATGCTGATTTTGACGTCATTGAAATCGTGGATAACACCAGCACCTATCTGGTACTGCTGGGGATAGATTGGACCATGGAAAACCAAGCGATTATCAATTTTAAGAAGAGAACGATGTCATTTGAGAATCATGAGATGAGAGTCATCACACCATTGGATCCTGCGGAAGGGCTGCGCTATGTGGAACTAGCTAGAGACAAGTTTGTGGAAGGGTGGGACAGTTTGTATAACATATATGAGGATTATGTTAATCCCACCGCATATGGAGAATTAGGATGGCGCAGCGCTAGCTCGGCATCATCAGATTTAGACGCGGCCCTTGAAAATTGGCAGAATTGGTTACATGAAGTATCCCTTAGAAGATGTGCATAGGTAACTTAGTCATTGCAATGGGTAGCCACAGAGGAATATGTGTTACCTACATATGATGGTTTTCCCAACTTGAGAAAGTTTCTCATGGAGTTTGAAGAGAAAGTGGCAGAGCCACAACGTCTACTGGCCCTGGAGGAAGCTTTGAAGGCTACTCCTGTGCGGTGTTGGGTGATGCACAAATCAAACATCACAACTTGGCCACTATGTCAACGCCTCATGGAGGTTTGGTTCGGTGAAGCTGCGGGGTATGACAGAACGAGATATGACGGAGGAGGCGACCCGAAGGAGCATCTTAATGCTTGTCAACACCAATGGGGATCAAGAGAAAAGCAGGAGTGGGTACATGCATTCGTACAAATGTTGGATGAAGTACTGCGGAGCTGGTATGTCGCAGCAGAACTATGACACCAGACGACTTCTTGGGAACAGCTTACCATTGGCTTCATCCAATCGTTTTCTTTCTCAGATGAAAACCCCTTCATCCACACTACGCTACAGGTGATCCGTAGAAGGATATTTGAGGCAGTACTGACAGAACAACCGATGGCACTTCAATGGATTGTGACACTAGAGATGTTGGTGGAGTGTTACAATGTAACCGGAGAGCTCGACGATGAGGATGATCCCAGGGCTATATATGTGAAATAATCAGAAGGTAGTCGTAGTGTTGAGGCACCAGAAATACTATCGGACAAATTTCAGCAACCATTGAAGATCAAGAAGGTGAACATTGGATTAGAGGAGAACTCGAAGTTTGTAAGCATCGGCAACTACTGGGATGAGTTGACCATTGCGAAGATGAATGACTTGCTGCATGTTTTTCAGGATTTGTTTCCGATGAAATTCTCATAGATGAAGGGAATTTTCGGAGACTTAGGGTAAATGAAGATTCCCCTGAAACCCGATGCGAAGCTAGTCAAGCAGCGACCGTATCGATTGAATCCAAGATGCAAGGAACGTGTGCAACCTGAAATTGAAAGAATGCTAGAAGCTGACATTATATAACCCGTGGAAGAATCATAATGGATCATCCCAATGGTGGTCTAGGACAAGAAAACCGGTGAAGTACGAATATGCGTCGACTTGAGGAAGCTGAATGATGCCTGCCTACATGATCCGTTCCCGACCACATTCACGGATGAGGTGCTCGAAGGAGTAGGAGTTTAGGAGATATATTCATTTACGGATGGATTTTCTAGCTACCACCAGATCAAGATTGCAAAAGAAGATAGACACAAGACTACATTCGTCACAAAGTGGGGATGTTTTCAGTACACAGTGATGTCGTTTGGATTGAAGAATGCTCCAACGATTTTTTTTGGATTAGTGGTTGCGGCGTTCAAAGACTATATTCATAAGTTTCTCATCATCTATATGGATGACTGGACAGTATATGGAATAGTCAAGGATCATGTTGCAAACTTAAGACTAATACTGGAGCGATATTGGCAGCACCAAATTTCCCTGAACCTCAAAAAGTGCATCTTTTGTGCCTCGTTTGGAATCTTGTTATGACACATCGTCTGCAAAGAAGGAATGTTGGTAGATCCGGTGAAGATTGCCATCATTTTCGACCTCCCATAGCCGACAACAGTCAAGCAACTGCAAGCGACATTGGCACATATGGGCTACTACAAGAAATTCATTAGAGGAGATTGTTGGGCCTGGCCCAAGTGGGGAATTTTTGTGCAAGACAAGTTTTGGAAAAACGAAGTTAAGCACAGCTCATTTGAAGACATTTTGTGCAAGTCAGTTTTGGGAGCTGCGACGGTGAGCGCAGCACAACATCGGAAGAGCTGCGAAGTACAACGTTGCGAAGAAGTAAAGTGCTGCGAAGAGCCCGATCTTCGGAGATCCGACAAGATAGAAGTTGGAAGGAAACCAGTAGACATTCCAGTAAGACCATCGGTGGTCTATTTCTGTGTGATGAACCTGCAATAATTAATTAATGCAAATACACGAGATATCAGAAATAATAGAACTCAGAATCACTTTTATATTGATCACGGGCCACTTCGAGGGGGCAACCTCCTTTGAGCAAGCTCAATACAATTAACTTCATCGTTCCTTCATTGGCCTCAACACACACTTATATACTAAGTCTAGGTGCCAATATCATGGGTCAATACTATGTGTCAATACAAACCATGGGCTAAGTCTAGGCGCCAATACTATGAGTCAAAACCATGGGACATATAATACTATGGGACGACTTACAAAGCATATGCGTCCAATACTATGGGCTAATATAAACTATGGATCAACAAATACTACGGGACGACTTACAAAGCATATGCGTCCAACAACAATATACTAACAAAGTAAAGACATGCGTTCCTAACATCCCCTCTCCCTTAGAGAAAGCTTTGTCCTCAAAGCTTTAGATGTGGAAATTGATGCAGAATATGGAGTGGGTCCCCTGTAGCATCCTTGGGTTGCATTCCAAGCCACTGGCGCCTTTGGAGTTTCAGGGAGGATTGCATGGAAGGCTATAGACAAAGAAGAACCATATCAACGATGTGAAAAGTGCCCTCAGAATGGTGTTGATTAGCTTGTTGTTTCAGTAGAATTCTTGCCATGTGAAAATTGTCCTGCAGAATGAGAAGAAGCTGATCACGGTTTCGAAGAATTGAGTCAATTGCCTGAACTGGGGAGCTGCTGAAGGTGTATGGAAGAAGAACTGGTGGTGCCTGTCCATATATTGCTTCATATGGTGTCCTTTGAGATGTGGTACTATACCACTGGAGCGCTTCTAGGAAATCCATAGAAATAGTTGTCCAAATCTGTGGAGGGATGGGTAAGGGTTCAAGCAGTCCCAAAAGGAGGGTCGTTTCACCCTTGTTGACCTGGAAAGTATCACAGTAAACCACCATCCGTTGAATTGTCTTTTTGAGTCCCTGCCAAAAGAAGTTACATTGTTCCTGGTCATACGTTTTGAGGAACCCAGAGTGCCCTACTGATGAAGAAGCATGGAGTTCATAGAAGATATAGCCCCGTTGAACAGATTGCAACGAATTTGGAACAAGCAGAGAAATATATGTAAGAGAAACTAGGTCATCAAATGTGCGAGGAGGATCATCTTCCACCATATTGTCCTTACCCTTCTGGTAAGTGGTCACATATTCATAACCCATGGGTTGGATAACCCATTTCAGGTGTGTTGGGGAGGAGATCCGTTGTTCCAGTAAAGTTTCCAAACTCTGGAGATCAATCTTGATGCATAAATAATTCCCTAATAGGGATGGCTGCCACTTCTGTATTGTATGCAAAATAGTCATCATTTCCTGCTGAGAGGTAGATGCAGCTAAATTCTTACCGGAAAGGTCTCTTGAAGGAAACAAGCTCATTGGTTCAGCAAAGACACCTGTATATCTATCCAAGGAAGTAGTGGAGACTGTTGATGGGTGCATTTGAATGGAATGGAGTTGAGAGATGACATCATGTGAATTCTTCTTAAGTATTTTTTCTAGGCGATGTGAACTGATGATGCAGACATACCCTAGTTGTAAGCCCATTAATTTGTGTTGTGCCCCATTGACTGAAAACGGCATCCAAACTTCAGCAAAATCCCATAAGATGGGGCCAAGTGTGCGTAACCATTGAACGCCCAAAACCACATCACATCCGCTTAAGGACAATGAAAACATGTGAGAGCACAGGTTATAATATTCCATAGAGATACGCACATTGTGACACTTCTCCTTGCAAGGTAAGGTGCCCCCATTGGCAACCATGACTTCAAACTTGGAGCAAGGATGGACAAAACAATCAACCTGTTTGGCAATCCGAGGATCAATGAAGTTATGAGTGCTACCAGAATCAATGAGTATGGTAAGAGGGAGCTTCTTGAAGCATACCCTGACTCGCATTGTTTGTGGGGTGGTGACACCGGTTACAGCATGGAGAGAGATCTCGGGTGGGTCGTCCTGAGATGGGGTGTCAACAGGCGGGTGTTGAATGTTGACCTGATCATCTACTATATCTAGAGCTTCTTCATCAAGTTCTGAGGCAGGCGGAGAATCCACATCCAAGAGATAGATATTTTGTTGAACACATCTATGTCCCCGAGTGAATTTCTCATCACAATTATAACAAAGCCCTTTTTCTTGGTGTGCCTGCATCTCTGTTTCAGACAATTGCTTAATAGGAGTTGGTTGAGGAGCAGGCGTGATGGGAGGTTGTTGGGAACCCATATTTCTGAAGGGAACAAAGGTGGGTTTGGAGGGTTGTTGAGCTATGATCTTGTCCTCGACCAGCTTAGCCAACCCTAGGACTTCCATCATTGTGTTGGGACAAAAAATTTTGACCTCTGAGCAGATTTCATCCTTGCTACCACTGATAAAACAAATCCTGTAGAATTCATCAGACAATCCTTCTGTGTGATTGGCTAGTTTCTCAAATTTTGTCTGATACTTTCTCATTGTGCCAGTTTGTTGAAGTTTAGTGAGTGCTCCTTTGAAGTTGTCAAAAGCACTAGGACCAAATCGTGGCAAAAGGAGTTGGCAAAAATCTGTCCAGTTTAGATCGGGATGAGCTTTGATGTACCAATAGTACCATTGAAGGGCTTCCTGTTCCAAATGAAAGGATGGAAGTGGAACTTTCTGGACATCAAAAGTATTATGCAGAATGAAATATTGTTATGCTCGTTATATCCATCCAGTCAGATCCGTACCATTGAAGCGATGAAAATCAAGCTTCGGCCCACGAAAATTGCTGGAAGAAGAGAACCCGGTGGCTGCAAAAGATTCTAGCTGTCGGTTATTGTTCATGGCTGAATGCTGAAGATGGAGGCGGATAAATTTTTCATCCAGATCTTGGAGTTTGGTTTGGATGGCTGCAAGTGGTTCCTCCATGGTGTTTTCTCCTGTGTGAGTGACAACCATAACCAGTAATTTATTATTATTATTATTATTTTTTGTGTGGGGGGGGGAATGGATAGAAAAACAAAAACATAAGCTTATTTAGTAAGGGGAAATTTGGATTTGGGAAAAACTCGGAGGGGTAATTGGGGTTTGACTAGGTTTTCGACACTTTCTGAGGGACAGAGAAGCAAAAAATGGGGATTTCAGAAGCAGGAATTCTATGGTAAAATTTGAAGGCAATTGGGTGAAAATTGAAGAAGTTATGGCAAACCCTAAAAATAGACAAATGTTGGATTTCTGGTCTTGGGAAGTGGAATTTGGGATAGGGTCTTCAAGAATGAAATATGCAGAATGGGATTGCAGGGATGTCAGTGAAGTTTCAGGGAAGACAGAGTTGAAACAAGGGAGATATGGCTGAAAAATAGATTTTTTTTTTTTTTTTTTTTCTAGAAATGGATCGGCAACAACAACGTGGAAGGGATCCACAACAAATGGATCTACAACGGCGCGGAAGGGATTGAAAATGGCTGGATCTAGAACGACTTTTAGAATAGATCTGAAATGGCTGGATCTGGAGTGGAAGTGGTCAGCAACAATTCAACTAAAAATAGATATGGACCCCAGGTATGTACGGCTTCCTAACAGTTCAGGTGTTTCACTCGGCCACCAATGTTGTCTAACAGCTTGCGTATTGGGGAAGTACCCCTCACTCCATGGCTCAGGTAAAACTGATAACCGCTTTGCCACAAACAACAGCTCTTGGTTTACCTCACGGGTGGGAACTAGTCAATCAGGTAGGGGTCGTTGCCCTTTTCGTTGGCAGGTCCTCTCAATGGGCTAGCTACTTCGGGGTTCCTGTGGTACTCCTCACAATGAGTTTTAGGGCTTATGCCCAAGTACTTCCCACCGTTAATCAGATAGGAATTATTCCCAAATCCGAAGCTGCAACAGATGTGAAAAAACAATTTGGCAGAAATTTCACCCAGCGAGCCCAAGAAAGTGCTCTGATACCAGATGTGATGAACCTGCAATAATTAATTAATGCAAATACACGAGATATCAGAAATAATAGAACTCAGAATCACTTTTATATTGATCATGGGCCACTTCGAGGGGGAAACCTCCTTTGAGCAAGCTCAATACAATTAACTTCACCGTGCCTTCATAGGCCTCAACACACACTTATATACTAAGTCTAGGCACCAATACAATGGGTCAATACTATGTGTCAATACAAACCATGGGCTAAGTCTTGTTGCCAATACTATGAGTCAAAACCATGGGACATATAATACTATGCAACGAATTACAAAGCATATGCGTCCAATGCTATGGGTCAATACTATGGGCTAATATAAACTTTGGATCAACAAATACTACGGGACGACTTACAAAGCATATGTGTCCAACAACAATATACTAACAAAGTAAAGACATGGGTTCCTAACATTCTGGTTAAGATGCTCCATGATTACCAAGCAGTGGGTAAGGAGTAATGTGGAAGGAAAGTGACCGGTCACACAAGCAAGGAAGCACTACATGAACCGACCGTAGAAAGCCGTTAGAGAAGAACATCTAGGTGAAATCGACCTGTCAGGGTGTGTGCGGCAGGGGGGCTGAAAGCGACGTGACCACGCGTAGAGGATGGCCATGACGGAGGAGTCTCTATCAGAGCCTAACAGTCCAGTAAGTTGAAAACCACGATAGTTTCGGGAAACCTTAGGGTTTTTTCCCATGTATTGTAAAGACATGACCTATGGGCATGATCTATAAAAGGGGCACATTTTGTAAGGGAAAGGGTTGTTGAATCTCGACCTTCATTGTATAATCTTGAGCAAGACCAGTTTTGTGTTTTCTATTGTAAAGGCTCTGCAAGCTGTGTGCGCAAAGACCTATTGAGAGAGAAGAGAGTCTGCAGGTGAGTGTGCAGATTGGAACTATTGTACCCTTCCCAAAGACTAATGTAAGAACAGTTCTTGTGGACGTAGCTCCCATCGTGGGGGTGAACCACATTAAATATCATGTTGTGTGATTGTTTATGTGTTTGCACTTGTATATTTGTTTACAATGAATGCTTGAAATCTCATTTATCAGTTGATGTGTTCTTACTTTTATATTTATTCGCCATAAGAATGAGATGGGAATAATATGTTAAGTATCGGATATAAGGATGAATGTTGAATGTATAGTATTTCTGATTTAAACGAATGTATAAATCAGTTAGATAAACACTTAAGTAGGGAGAGTTCGCGCTGTGCGACTCCCTCGAAGCGCAACACCGAAAGTGTGCAGTATATTGGGTTTTGTCATATTGCACAAGTCATAAGGTTAAATAATCTAAGGCAGTTGATGAATGGATAGAAATACTAAGTAAGTCATTGAATCAGTTAAGTATAAAGAGGAAGCACTATTGTAAGTTGCATTGTCCTGCTGTTGAAACACCCTCCGAACAACGCAGTCCTTGGATGCGCTGGTTGTGCAAGCGTCTTAGCTTGTAGAAGCTTTAGATGTTAAGAAGCTGATCTTTGTGTAGTATTTAGTCCGCAGGATGAGCCCTATAGTATGATGCTAGCCATTTTTCCGAACCACGCATCACCAGGTTGTGGAAACCTGATTCCGAAGCCACCCCCTCAAATTCGCCTCGGGAGAGACCTTAGTCTGTCCGCAGATTGTTGCTGAAAGGGCCGGTGAATAGGGGTTTTGTTGGTTCCTTGAACAACTAAGAACTTGGGTCTACATTGGAAACCTCTAGAATAGTTATTTAAGCCAACAAATGGTTCCATTTCCATAGTACGAATCGGTGATGCGATAGTGTACTTGAAATAGTGATGTTTGACAAAGACAAGATTCCGTTGAGTGCAGAAAATTGGCATCTGAACAAGAAAGAGATTTGGCCCTGGTGTGACAAAACCGAGAGAGACTTCTCAAGGTAGGAAAATAGATATCCACGTCTCTCTGACGTAGATTGGTTGAATAAATACATGTGGAAGGGTATTCATAAAATTTTCTGGGCAACGTTTGGAAACGAGTTGCACAAGTGGTTGTCAAGACTTGCTGAGTGAAAGAACTATTTCCAGCTAGAAGTACCTACCGAGTGGACCCCAGAGCTTACTGAGAAGCTCAAAGCAATAGATAGTCCACTTTTTCAAGCATTCGACTTCTGGGTTGACAGCATATTAGAAGGCTTTGTGACAGAGTTCGCTGTGGACATGTTGAAATCCTACAGCGCAGCTGAAGCAGAGTTCTTCAAAGGGTTCAGAGGTAAGTACCTGAACAATCTTAGTTTATACATTAAAATGATTTTAGCTGAGAAAGGCATTTTTAAGAACGCAGTGAAATTTTTGAATCTGTCATGGTAAATAGCATATATAGTGATTCTGACGAAGAAACCCATAATTTGAGAAGTGGAAAGAGATACAAGTACATTACGGAGAAAAATACTAGACCGCATGGACTTCGTGTAGATACCGAAATACCATTTGAGCTTAATAATCAGACCGCACCTCTGTTAGCTACTTATCAGCCTATTACTCCATAAAATCCGCCGGTTATGAATACCGCGCCTCCACTTTCTCAGAATCCGTCAGTTCAGAACCCTCCCATTGCTCATAGTCCTAATCCTTAGAGTGTTAATACCAGTAATATCGCAGGAGTAAGTGCTCAGGCCATTCCGTCTCATACTATTCCATCTCAAAACATCCAACATCAGACTATTCCGTAGAGTACTATCCCTAGCACTACTCAGAGTGTCGCGCAACCAAGAAGAAGAATGACTGATGACATAAAACTGTCGATATTTAAGGGAATGAGTCTAGAAGGCCCTGAGCAACATTGGTTTCTCTGTGAAGCCATGTGGAGTATTAAGCAAGTTCAAGATGCTGTGAAGCAAGCGCAACTCATCACCACCTTCAAAGACATAGCATTGAACTAGTTCATGAAGTATTCTCATGGACAGAATAGAACCTTAGTGTACATTAAGGCTACACTCTTAGTAGAATTTAAGAAGCCAAAGTCAGAATCGCAGTGTATCACAGAATTAAAAGAGATTAAGCAAAAACCTAATGAGACAGTCTGGGAATTTGACCATAAATTTAAGACACTGTTGGACCAAGTGAGCTTTGTCATAGCTTTGCAACAGCACCAGGAATGGTTCATAGCTGCATTGTTGCCCAATATCAGACTACCATTTATGCAACAGAAGGTTGCATTGTAGGAAGAAGCTCTAGAGATTGCGATGAAGTTAGAGGCTTCGTTGATAGGTGAGACTAGCACTGGAATGTCTCAGATCCATACACAACTAGGTACCTTAACACTGCAACTACAAGATATGAAGAAAGGGAAATAGAAGAGACAAGAGATCTGGTGTACACTATGCAAAGGAGAAGGCCACACCAGAGAACACTATCCCTTATTTCAGGAGTACCTAAACAATGGAGTGCTGAATCCACTAAATCAGAATCAGGTGCCATGGTGTGAAATCTGTAGAACTAGAGGACACTAGCTTGAATATTGTTATCTAATACAGAATTATGTGCGAACTCCTAAGAATCTATACTGTAACTTTTGTAAGTCCATTGGACATGATGAATCCAACTGTAGAGCATATGAGCTCATGAATGAAAGAAAGCGAGACATGGAGCATATGCATGATAATGGAGTATACAGAGTCCAGGAAGAGACTCCGCAGAAGCATGATAATGCGCAATATGATCAAGGCGCATATAGAGGTTGTGGTGGAGGATACCACGGACAAGGAAGAAATGCCGGACCAACACAAGGAAGAGTCCGAGGTCAGGTAATCTGTTATAACTGTGGACAACCAGGTCACGTGTCTAGATATTGTACCAATGCATGTACCACTTGTAATTATTGTAAATATTTTGACCATGTCATTGAGGCATGCCCAGTCCTAGCTGCAGAAATACAAAAAATAAATCAATAACCATAGAATCTGAACAGTTATTTGATCGCAGTAGAGAGAAGGGATGCAGATCCAAGTATCAATGTGATGACACGAAGTGGTGCTACCACAGGAAGAGATAGAGAAGAAGAATATTCGACTTCTGGAGATTTTGACACTAAGCAGACGCCTGTTGAAATGACCTGGATAAAAAAAGCTACTAGGAAAGCACCTGCTTTCAACTTGGAGAAAAATAAAGAAGTATTCGAAGAAGCACGGGACATTTTCAAAGAACCGCCACCTGCTTCACCAAGAGTCCCGTTGCGCAGTGAAATACCGCATATACAGGATATGCCAACAGCATATGACAAGACATGCACCGCAACAGAGACAGGCACTTCTGTTGCGCAGTTCCTACGGAGCTACATGAAACTATTGAAGAGTGTAGATGCTGTAGTGGAATTAGAAAAACTATTAAACCAATATGAGCCACGCAGCGAGAAGGAAACTGTCGAGAGCGCAGTTCATCACATTAAGAGCCACAAAAGAACAGGAAGAGAAATGAGGCTCAGTGCACAGATAGGGGACTATGAGATGGATGAAATCATCCTTGACCTAGGGTCAGAAGTAAATGTTTTAACTAAGCAAACATGGAAACAGATGGGGAGACCAAAATTATAGTGGTCACCTATACAATTGAGGCTAGCAAATCAGTAGAAAGTCATACCTTTTGGAAGGTTAGCCAATGCTATTGTTGACATTGATGGAGTGCGAAGTCATGTAGACTTCGAGGTTATCAAAATTGTGGATGATAGTCAGTCTTATCCAGCACTATTGGATATTGACTGGGCGATGGATAACCTCGCAATTATAAACTTGAAAACAAAGAAGATGATATTTGAAGGACAGGACATAAAATTCATCGCACCATTGGACCCTTCATAGGGTGAAAGATACAGTGAGCCGATTCAAGAAGAATACAGAACTCGGGACTTAGACCGCATTTACAAAATGACTATGAATGATGTTGAGTACATCAATCCTACTGCGGATGGAACACTAAGTTAGAGATGTGATAGTTCTTGCGTGTCAGACTCCGACGCAGGACTAGAGAACTGGAAAAGAAGAATGCATGAAGTATTGGCAAGGAGATGTGCGTAGATTACAAAGTCACTGTGATGGATTGAAAGAGAGGTAATTCCAATCCCAACCTATGATGGTTCATCTAATGTTTATTCATTTATCCAAGAATATACTATATCAGTTGCAGTTGAACATCGCTTACCAACATTAAATATGGCACTATGCAAGACACCTTCCAGATGGTGGGCTGCGCATAAGCATACATTGACAACATGGGATCAGTGCAGACAGATGATGCATATCAGATTTGCAGAGAAGGTGACACTGCCCTTTGAACAATATAATGGACAGACGGATCCGAGGGATCACATTGAGATATGTTCACAAGCACGGGAGGAGAGACCACAAACATAATGGGTTCATCTATTTGTGCATACGCTGGAGGAACAGACTCCAAAGATATGGTACCTGGATATGGATTTGCATAGAAGAACTACAGATTGGATTACCCTCACTACGAACTTCAACAGAAGTTTCAGTTTTGAAGATTAAAGTCCGAGTATAAATGAAGCTTTGCAAGTTATCAAGGAAAGAATATTCAAAGCAGAATGCCCAGACATAAACGAGGGATTGTAAGAACTCAAAGAGAGAGTATTTGAGGATATCAAAGTACCTATGAACTTACATCCAAAGTGGGGAAGGAAGGTAGAACATGCCTTTGAATGCTATAACATTGCTGAAAATGAAGAACACGAGGAGAGCGATGAGGAGGATCTGCACAACGTCAATATACCTGAGTCAGAGGGAGTGCACGATGTAGAGGGACCTCCACTGGAAATTCCAGACTTGAGCGGACCGATTAAAACAAGAAAAGTGAACATTGGCACTAGCGAAGAGCCGAAGTTTGCATCTATCGGAGATTACTGGGACGAAGAGATGGTCGCGGAGATCGCAGACCTACTACATGAATATCAGGATTCATTCCCGACAAAGTTAACATAAATGAAAGGTATTCTAGATGACTTAGGGTTTATGAAGATACCTCTTAATCCAGGTGCGAAGCCTCTTAAGCAAAGGCCCTATAGACTGAATCCGAGATACAAAGAAACAGTCAAGGAATAACTTGATAAGATGATCGATGCAGGGATCATTGAGCCAGTTGAAGAGTCAAAATGGATAAGCCCGATGGTTATCCAAGACAAGAAGACTAAGGGTGAGATCAGGATCAGCGTGGATCTCAGAAAACTGAATGATACTTTGATGCATGGCCCATTTCCTACCCCTTTCACAGATGAAGTTTTAGACAATGTTGGAGGAAATGAGGCCTATTCTTTCACTGATGGATTTTCTGGATCTCATCAGATCAGGATTGATCTAGCAGATAGGCATAAGACAAATTTTGCTACATAATGGGGCTCATTCCAATATACAGTAATGCCCTTTGGTCTGAAGAATGCACATGCCATATTTTATAGAGTCATAGTAGTAGCATTTATTGATTTCATTGATAAGTTTTTAGAAGCATATTTTGATGATTGCACTCTCTTTGGTTTGCTGAAGAACCACTGTGAAAACCTGAGGATGATGCTAGAAAAGTGTAGACAACATCATATTTCCTTGAATTTGAAGAAGTGTGTTTTCTGTGTGCCTTATGGTATTCTATTGGGACACATAGTATGCAGACAAGGCTTGATGGTTGATTCTGTGAAGATAACAGTTATTGTGAACTTACCAGCACCGAATTCAGTGAAACAGTTCCGCACAACATTGGGACATACGGGTTACTACTAGAAGTTTATAAAGGGTTATGCATAGATATCCGTGCCAATGGAGAATTTGTTGAAGAAAGAAGCGTAATTTATATGGAACGCAGAATGCGAGCAAGGGCTAGACACGCTGAAGGAAAAAATTGTAACTACGCCGATCCTAGTTTTTCCAGAGTGGGAAAAGCCATTTCATGTACATGTTGATGCTTCATGTATAGAATTGGGTGTTGTTCTAGCTCAGCCAGGAGAGGGAGGTATTGACCATCCCATTGCATTTTCGAGCAGGAAGCTCTCATCTGCTGAAAAGAATTATACGACCACTCAAAGAGAGGGTCTAGCTATGGTTTACGCACTGCAGAAATTTAGGCACTATTTGCTAGGTGCACACTTCTCCATGTACACTGACCATTCCGCTTTGAAATACTTGGTCAACAAGCCAGTGTTAGGGGGGAGAATCTGCAGATGGTTGTTACTCTTCCAAGAGTATTATTTCAAAATTGTGGTTAAGCTAGGAAGATTGAACTTAGGACCTGACCATCTCTCAAGGATTGAGTCAGGCGAAGAACCTACGAACCTTGAAGACAATCTGCTTAATGCATAGTTGTTTTCTATTCATATCGGAGATGACTACTATAAATACATTGTTGATTTCTTGACTACTGGGTTTGCACCCATAGAGTTCACTACGTAGTAGAAGAAGCAGCTGGTAGTCCGAGCAGCAGACTTCACCGTAATCGCGGGACAACTGTACAAGTTAGGACCGGATGAAGTACTGTGTAGATGTGTGTTAGAGCACGAGAAGCCATTTATATTGGCTGATGCACATTCAGGAGCAGCAGGAGGTCACTACGCAGGTAGATCCACTGCGCAGAAGATATTGCGAGCAGGGCTATGGTGGCCTATGATTCACAAAGATTCGAAAGAACATTTCCAGAGCTGCGATGTATGTCAGAGGACAGGAAGGTCATCATGAAGAGACGAAATTCCATTGAATCCATATTTAACACTTTAGGCATTTGATAAATGGGCCATTGATTTCGTGGGACCTATCAACCCACCGGGGAAGAGAACTGGTGCGAGATACATCATCACTGTTACTGATTATATCACCAGATGGGCAGAAGCAAAGCCAGTTAAGGACTGTAGCGCAGGTACGACGGCGCGATTCATTTTTGAGAACATCCTTACCAGGTTTGGATGCCCGAATATTTTCATGAGTGATCAAGGCACTCATTTTTTGAATAGAACAATTGAAGCACTGACTGAAGAGTTCCACATTTATCACCAACGAAGTACGCCATATCATCCGTAGGGAAATGGAACTATTGAAGTGTTCAATAAGGTATTGGATAATTTGTTGACTAAGGTATGGAATGTCAATAGGGATGATTGGGACCTGTGCATTCCAGCTGTTTTGTGGGCATACACAACTACTTGCAAGAAATTGACCGGCCATACACTGTTTAGATTGTCCTATGGACAAGAAGTAGTGATGCCTATGGAGTAAATTGTTCCCAGCATGAGAATAGCTGCATTTACAGGGATGGAAGATCGAGAGGCACTAGAAGAAAGGCTTCTACACTTGGTCGGTTTGGAGGAAGATCACTTCATCGCAGGCTTCCACCAGCAAGTACAGAAAGATAGGGAAAAAGCATGGCACGATATCCATATCAAGAACAAGACCTTTCAGGTAGGTGATCTAGTCCTCCTGTACGATAACAAATTTATGAAGTTTCCCATAAAGTTTAAAATGCATTGGCTTGGCCCATAGACTATTTTGCATGTTAATAACGGTGGTGTAGTTCAGTTAGCTACGTTAGCAGAAGATACATTACCAGGATTAGTAAATGGAAGTAGACTAAAACCCTATTGGGATATTCCTACTTCGTGTTGATGTATATGTAACTTCGGAATGTATTTCACATATATGTATATTGTATTCCTATAGAGATGGTATTATTCCTCTATAAGGAAGTATCGTCATTTATATTGTAAGTGTCGTAACTTATACTTGATGGGTTATTAGACCACCTTGTTTGGGGTCGGCCTTGTATAAGTCATGTGGGTCAAAGGGTTATTAGACCACCCTATTGGGGGTCGGCCATGTGGGTCAAAGGGTTATTAGACCACCCTATTGGGGGTCGGCCCACTCAGCATTATGTTATGTGGTTAAGTTCGAGCTGACATGAGTTAGGTAAAAAGGAAAGTCAAGTCAAGGATAAATAGAGTGCGGGAGGCACTCTATTTACTCACTCACTTCTCACACATGCACTCAAGGAGGAGTGGTGCACTTATGGAGGAGGAGGATCTGCTGCTAGGTTATGTCTATCTCTCATAGTTGGTTGTATCATTGCTCTATCTATCTCTGAGGAAGTTATTGGGGTTTTTCACCTTTATGGTTTTCCCCAAGTAAATCTTTGTGTCTCTTGTGTGCTTGCATTATTGTCTCCATGATTGATATGCTGTAGATATGCTGTACATGTTGTTCTCTCAGTTAAGATCCTAGATCAGATTGAAGTAAATTCAGAAAATTTAACATGGTATCAGAGCTAGCCTGAAAGAAGGCATGACATGGCATGTATGACACTTGTTGCACTTACGATGCTAGGGCTTGATATAGCAAAAATCAGTCATCGTAGAACTTTCGCTATAAATCCGTTTTAGAGAAGTTTTCAGATCTGAAATTGTTACAGGACGAATATTAGATCTCCAGGTACCTTGTGTCCAAAGGAAAACCTCTAATTCCTTGTACTTTGTGATTTATGATCTGTGCAATATAGGGTTTCTGCCTCTTCCAGATCTTAGTTAAAATCAGGTGACCTTGGGAAAAAGGTCATAACTTGGGCTAGGAAGCTCCAAATGAAATTTCGTAAAAATTGACAGGTAGTACACAGACTGTACTATCTCAAAAAACGTTTTCAGAGACCGAAGGTGAACCAGTGACACGTGGTACGCCGTACAAGTTCGCTCTCCTGTATTATCCCATAAACAGGTCATGTTGCGACACTTGGCATAACTCTCTCTCAGAGAATCCAATTGAGGTCAGACCTGTCAGGATGGAAAGATAACAGACCGAGCTATCTCAGAAAAGATTTTCAGAGGCTGAAGTTGAAACAGTGACACGTGGCACGCCGTACAAGTTTGCTCTCCTATATTATCCCAAAACAGGTCACGTTGCGACATTTGGCATAACTCTCTCTCAGAAAATCCAATTGAGGTCAGACCTATCAGGATGGAAAGCTAACAGGTCAGGCTATCTCAGGAAACTTTTTAGACCCTGTGGATCAAAAATTTCGTAGTTACACTAGAAACAATCAGGTACATATTTCTGTCAAAACAGAATTATTTTTTGGTACCTTCATTCATGGCTTCCGAAATTTAGGGATTTGGAGAAAGTTGGAATTTTTGTAATCAGAGACCACGGCTGAATGCTACTCATCAAAATAAAAATTTAGAGACCAAGATCAGAATTTTTGGTTGGGAAGAAGGCCGGGCTTGATCAGACCCTAGTTTGGGACTTTGATCAGGAAAGTGGAAAATTAGGGCTTCTGTAAAAATGGGAATTTTTGAAATCTGTGACCACGGCTGGAAGCTCCTCAGAAAAATAGAAGCTTAGAGATTTGGATAAAACCTTTTGATGGGGCAAAAGAGTGGGCTTCATCAAACCCTAGTTCAAGGTCACGTCCAGTGAATCTGAAAGTTTCAAAGGCAAAATTGAGGAGTGAAACTTTACAGTTTTCAAATTCTGAATATACCAGGTTGATCAGCTCATCAAGGCACATATTTCTATCCTTTCGGAAGTTTGAAATTCAAAGTTTGAATTTTTGGGGTTTCTCTAACAAACCCATATCCAGCTCCAGGTCCAGTTCTTGCAAATTAACTGGATTGGGTTAATCCTAGAAGAAGATGGATTGATCATCTGCATGAGTGAAGAAGTTCCTGTTTCAGAGGGAGATGAGGCTAAGGCCTTACATAAGAAGATTACAAGCGATCTTGATAGGTATGACTCATCGAGGTATGTTTCGATATTTGTCCATGATTAAGTTTATGGTATGTTTGTCTTCATGTTATTACGGTTAGTACAATTTTGATTTTAGATTTGTTGAATCACCTTAACAAAATTATGAATGCATGATAGAAGATATTCATTGGTTAGGGTGTTGACACTTATGATTGTACTAATGCATTATGGTGTTGTATGAGGTTTATGTTGTCTACTAACATGAAAGGTACACCAAGAAAGACAAATCATGTTCTGGTCCAAGAACATATGATCATGATAACATGAGGACAAAGATTCATCCATTGTCATGGATCTCATAGAAGATCCATTTACGAGGTATGTATAACTTGGTTTTGTAATAATTAACCTATGAGATATACAGGTTACTAGCACAAGTCATTGAAGAAGAACAAGAAGACATCATGTGAGTATGTTAGACATAAATAGCTAGCATGCTAATCTAGGTATGTTTTTCCTATATCAAGATAGAATCCTACCTTGTGTTAGGATCTTATATTGTTGTGTTGTTTGATAATGATTATTCATGAAGTCATAGGTTTGAATAAGTCATGGCTGTATGCATATTATATTTATTACCATAATTGATGATATGACTAACCAGAAGAATCATGAAGGTATAGGTTTGAGTAATTACAGGTTTAGACATGTTATGTTTCTTATGATTTGACTAACCATAAGAATCCTACATAAACCTTGAATGCTAATGCTTATTATTTTCTGTTTGAAATGATCATGACTATACATGCTTAAGATTATTGTGTTTTAATAGTATACTAATGAATGTATGATTTTATATGAGTTCACAAGGATAACACAATGATGATACTAATAAGCATGCAAGGATGAATGTAAGTTCAAGGAAAGAAGCAAAGATCAAGAGGAAGCACACTCCAGTTGTCCCTGCAAGAAAGCAAAGGAGCACACTTCAGTAGTTTATGAAAGGATGCAGATATTCAGAGGGAGTTGACCATCTTTCTACATTCCATAACAGAAAGGTGTAGAAGAAGCTACTTCAGCAGCTCCTACAAGGAAGCAAAGACTCAGAGGGAGTCCACCCAGTAACCAAACAAAGATAAGTATTTTTAATTATCATTTCTTGCATATGTGCTTGTTTAAATAATATTGTTCAATGATGTATATACTGATGTTCCTAGAATTAGGTTGTGTATTGTGCATATTAGAATAGTTGCATTGATGAACAATATACTACTAATATACATGGGTAAGTGGCCTATGGCACTGTACAACATTCCATTGCTACTTATCTAGAATGAAACCCCTTTGCTAACATGTTGGGAGTTGTGCACACTCTTAACAATGTTCTGGTAGAGATTGGAAGGCATCTAGAAAGTTACGGGATATGGATAAATGTTGTGTTGAAGCATTGGCTAAGATAATTGCATGACTGTATGACATATTTCTTTATGTGTAAGAATTTGTTCTGAAAATTATGAGATGTTTCTAATCATGCAATTTAACTTGTTTTGTAGGAAAGACGATATATCTTCACCTACAAAAGGACTACAACATTTGTTCCAGCAACAAAGATATCTATTGAAGATATTGAAGTTCCCAGGATCTGGGATGAATAAATGGAATGCCATGATCCATCGATCATGAAGAATGATGTTTGGGATGTAGTCCCAAGACCTGAAGGGAAGTTTGTTATGACTTCCATATGGAACTATCAGATCAAGCATGTTGCAGATGGCAGCATTGAGAAATATAAAAGTGATGAAATAGAAGATGCACCAGATGGATTTCAAGACAGCATGGTGTAGTCATATATGTGTGCAGAACTTGGTATGGTAGGATAGATAGTTTTCTATCCAGTTTGGGCGTTACCAAGAGTAAAGCAGATTCCAACCTTTTCTACAAGGTTGAGGAAGGCAATCCAGTGATACTACTTTTGTATGCAGATAACCTGTTTGTTACAGGTGAAGATAGATTGATTTCCGACACGCAGCGGAAGCTTTCTGCCGAGTTCGAGATGAAGAACTTGGGGATGATGCACTATTTGTTTTTGGCATGGAGGTGTGGCAGAGTGCAGATGGAATCTTCCTTGGAAAAGGGAAGTATGTAGTAGAGATCCTGAAGAGGTTCGGGATGATGGACTGCAAGGATATGGCCACACCTATGGCATCGAATCTGAAGCTTCTATGTGATGCTTCATCTGAGCCGATTGATATCACTATGTATCATCATATGATTGGGTCCTTGATGTACCTGACGAACACGAGACCAGACATTTGCTTTGCTGTGAACAACTTGAGCTAGTTCCTGACGGATCCGAGGAGTGTTCACCTAGTTGCTGTAAAGCATGTTCTGAGGTACCTGAAGGGTACAGTGGATTATGGACTCATGTATGAGGTGGATCAAAAGTTTAACCTACAAGGTTATGTTGATTCAGATTGGGCTGGCAGTGCTGCAGATAGGAAGAGCACATCTGGGTGCTGCGCTGAGGCAGAGTATGTTGCAGCCTGTTCAGCTAGTTGTGAGGCAGTATGGCTATGGAAGCTACTGTCTGAGTTATTTGATCTCCCGTTGGAGGCTACTGGTATCTTCTGTGATAACCAGAGTTGTGTGAAGCTGTCCGAGAACCCAGTGTTTCATGACAGGTCGAAACACATAGAGATCAAATATCACTATATCAGGGATATGGTGCAGAGAGGAGATGTGAAGCTTCTGTATGTTGCGACGGACAAGCAGATTGCAGATGTGCTGACGAAGCCACTAGCCAGAGTGAAGTTCGAGTACTTCAGAGAGAGGCTTGGCATTCTTCAGATCGAAGACACTTCGAGGAAGAAGTGATGGACACATTTGCTGAAGCCATTCCAAGCATGTTGGAAGGAGGATCCTTCACATGGCTGTGGATGTAAGCGCTGGATGATGAGCATCAGGATGATGTTCTGGTTTCTGCTTGGATATGATCAGTTGTATCCTTTTATGTATGTACGCATCATGTTGGATGCTGGATATGATCAATTGGATCATTTTATGTATGTATGCATGCATCATGTTGGATGCTTGGACCATGTATCTGTATATGTATCAGGTGGATACATTGTATGATCAGGGGGATCATGTATGGTGATACGTATCATGTATTTGTATCAGGTGGATACACTGTATGATCAGGTGGATCATGTATGATGATATGTATCAGGTAGATACTTGGTATGCATCAGGTAGATGCATTGTATGATCAGGTGGATCATGTATTTGTATCAGGTGGATACATTGTATGATCAAGTGGATCATGTATGGTGATATGTATCATGTATTTGTATTTGTATCAGGTGGATACATTGATGATCAGGAGGATCATGTATGATGATATGTATCAGGTAGATACTTGGTATGCATCAGGTAGATGTAGTGATGATTAGGATGATCATAGATGATGAGCTTCAGGATGTTGCCCTAGATGACATGCAGCAGGATGTTGCAGTGATGATCAGGATGATCATAGATGACGAGCTTCAGGATGTTGCTCTAGATGACATGCAATAGGATGTTGCAGTGATGATCAGGATGATCATAGATGACGAGCTTCAGGATGTTGCTCCAGATGACATGCAGCAGGACGTTGTAGTGATGATGATCAGGATGATCATGGATACATCAGGATGATGTATGGTGAGTATCAGGTTGATACTCTGTGGCCGTGGATCAGGTTGTGTAGATGAGCATGTAATCCGGTGCCCTGGGGGATTTGCAGATGGTCTTTCGAGGTTTTGCCTATGGCATGTAATTCGGTGCCCTGGGACATCTGGCAAATGCTCTTTCGAGGTTTTGCTCTGGGAGGACATGTAATTCGGTGCCCTGGGAGATCTGCAGATAGTCTTTCGAGGTTTTGCCTATGGCATGTAATAGCGCCCTGGGATATCTGGCAGATGCTCTTGTGAGGTTTTGTCCTATGGCATGTAATAGCACCTTGGGAGATCCGATAGGTTGGGCTGTGTGCCCGTAATCAGTCCCGGGATGCTCTTGCGAGGTTTTTCCATGACCACATATAATAGCGCCCTGGGAGATCCTACAGGTCAGAGTTGTGTACCCGTAACATCCTGGGATGCTCTTTCAAGGTTTTGTGGTGGGGTCACATGTAATAGCGCCCTGGGAGATCCTATAGGTAGAGCTGTGTGCTCGTAACAGCCTGGGATGCTCTTTCGAGGTTTTGTGACGCACGTAATAAGTCCTGAGGATTCCACAGTATGGCCAGTGATGATGAAGACCTGTAGGTGGTGGGCCTACATCCAGTATGAAAAAGGACTGGCTCTGTAGAACTTCCTATGACAAGTAGATTCAGAGATTGATTGAGATAGCAGCAGCAGTGATGATGATGATGACTCGATGACGATTATCCAGTGATGATGATCCAGAGAAAATGACTTGTGCTAGAAGAACTGTGCTGAGAAATACTTTCCTAGTTAAGAGGGAGTGTTGATGTATATGTAACTTCGGAATGTATTTCACATATATGTATATTGTATTCCTATAGAGACGGTATTATTCCTCTATAAGGAAGTATCGTCATTTATATTGTAAGTGTCGTAACTTATACTTGATGGGTTATTAGACCACCTTGTTTGGGGTCGGCCCTGTATAAGTCATGTGGGTCAAAGGGTTATTAGACCACCCTATTGGGGGTCGGCCATGTGGGTCAAAGGGTTATTAGACCACCCTATTGGGGGTCGACCCACTCAGCATTATGTTATGTGGTTAAGTTCGAGCCTACATGAGTTAGGTAAAAAGGCAAGTCAAGTCAAGGATAAATAGAGTGCGGGAGGCACTCTATTTACTCACTCACTTCTCACACATGCACTCAAGGAGGAGTGGCGCACTTATGGAGGAGGAGGATCTGCTGCTAGGTTATGTCTATCTCTCATAGTTGGTTGGATCATTGCTCTATCTATCTCTGAGGAAGTTATTGGGGTTTTTCACCTTTATGGTTTTCCCCAAGTAAATCTTTGTGTCTCTTGTGTGCTTGCATTATTGTCTCCATGATTGATATGCTGTAGATATGTTGTACATGTTGTTCTCTCAGTTAAGATCCTAGATCAGATTGAAGTAAATTCAGAAAATTTAACACTTCGCAGAATCCTCAATGATCAAAAGGAAAGGAAGTTTCTAAGTGTCAAGTATAGTTGAAATTGGGCACTAGAAATGGGAAAGAGTCTGTACATGAAGTTCATTGGAAAAAATGTACCGCGTAGTAGAAGTGAAGCTGCGTGGATAAAAAAAGAAAAGAAAAAAAAAGAAAAAGAAAAAAGAAAATAGAAAAAGAAAGAAAAGAAAATAGAAAATAGAAAAATAAAGAAAAGAAAAGAGAAAATGAAAAGAAGAACTGCGCAGTTGTGAAGTTTAGGATGCAACCGTGATGATCAAAATGGAACGGGAAAAAGGAAAAGTTCAGAACCAAGAAATAGGGCACCACGAAGTAACTGCGCTGAGTAAAGTGCCGACCCACTGCGCAGTTCGATGCAACACTCCAGAAAACTAGCTGTTAGAATGTCGATCGGAAAATTAGCTATTATATAGTGATTTTACCGATGACCGCTTGATCATTTAATGCACAAATAGCCGTTATGAACGAGTTAATGAAGGAAAGGACCAAAATCTTTGCTGGATATGGCCAGCGGCCATGACATTTAATGTTTAACTAGATGTTGAGGGGCGTGGCTGAGCCATGCTGCGCCTATAAATACCGATGTATTTGGACTCGCGGACGTTACCGAGACTCTAGAATTTTCTTGTGAGCCAGATCTTGAAATTATTTACAGTAAGTGATCAGTAAGCTCGAGTTCTATCAGGAAGAACTAGTGAATGTCTGAAAATTCCACAATTGATCAAGAATTCACAGTTCAGCAGACCTTGAGGATATTTAAATACGGAGGAATTGAAGGGTTGATGAGAACCCCCGCCAAGAATGTTATTACAGAGCAAGGTCAGGATTCCCGAACATCACCAAGACACTCTATAGATATGCAAGGCAAAGGCAAAGAACCAGTGGCGCAGAAGATGAAGCCAAAGGTGATGAGCTCCACAGTGCCAGAAGTCCCACTAGGTGACAAGGAAATACCATTGAAGCTGACCCCTCAGTATATCTCACCACATGCAGAGGATGCACCTACCATTAAAATGATAAGGAATGCAAAGTATGAGATTCCGCTTCCACCTATCTCGAATCATGTTAAAGTGGAAGGAAATCTATTGGGAAAAATTGCAGAGTGTAAGTTTGAAGACTTCAACCTGCTTCAAATGCAGAAGGACCCCACCGAACTGAAGTACCAGAAGTTCCAGTTAGATCAGTACATGTGTTGGAAGAAGGACGTGAAAGGAAATCATGTATTGGTCGCGCAGTGTTGGTTATCCGGAGTATTCAAATCGGGGTTGCTCAACCTGTTGAGGCTCCCGCACTTCGACCGAACGCCATAATTGAATGCAGTGTGTGCACTCTTATGTCACGCATTCAACAAGGATATCTTTGGCTTGATCCTAATGTCGATCTAAACATTGAATTGATCCACCAGATTACTGGGTTAAGCAAGAGAGGCGAGGACCCCAAGCAATTCTTTCAAGGAAAGAACAGGGATAAGTAGGAAAGAGAGGCTTTGTCTCGGAAGACATAGATGATGATGCTACGTGGTTTGTGACATAACTGCTAGCAGGGAGAATTATGAGAAAAGAAAGACCGCTGGAAGTACCCGCGGGAACAAAGCTCCTTGGGGCAAAGGCCGTGACGGGAGGAAGATTAAACTGGTGTCAGTACCTGTTGAAGGAATTTTTAGATGAATTAAACGACACATAGACACATGGAATCAACTTCCACTATACTTGGTTGATAGTGCTGATTGCACTTGTAGGGTGAAAGGACCCAAAACATTATGTTGGCGTAATTACTGACAGCAATGATTGCAGAGGATCCTGTTATGCAAACCTATGGGCGAACTTGGTACCAGAAAGACAGTGTGCATCAGCTGAAGTCTTCTACACATACTACGAGCAGCTACGCGAAGTCATCATTGTGAAGCCACAGATACCAAAACAGGTGATAGCTAAATATATTCACACCGTCAATTTTTTCGCTGATATGCATTCCATATACATTTCTGCCAAGGCTCAAAAGAAGAACCCCAAAAGGTTCCAAGGAAGTTATCATATGGATGAGGAAGATATCGACACCATTATGATGGAATGAATACCTGAATTTAAAGTCGAAGGACCTGTATAGATTAAGAGTGACTCAGAAGAGAGTAATCCGATAACTACACCTATTGTTGAGGAGTCACCAGCGGGAAAAAGAAAGGAACCTGGGAGTTCTACGCAGGAGAAGCCCTAGAAAAAGAAGCAGAAAGCTACAAAGATCCCATCAAAAGCGAGGCTCCATGATGACGATTTTGAGATGATCACATCTATGGTCACTACACAGATGGAAGATCTACTGGCTGATAAAGAGAAAAAGGATGAGGCGATCTAGGCAATCTTATCGAAGAATCTCACCATGCTGCAAGGCATAAAAGAGAAATTTGAGCAAGTACAATGAAACTTTCCCTTACCGTGAGACTCAAAATATGAAGGAAGGTCAGGGGACACTTTGCAGCCAAAGAAGATGCCACCTCTAGCCCTGGCCTTGCCACCAAAGTCGTGCATAGTCCAACTTGACCCGCTAAGCATAAGGTTACCGCGCAAACAGTTAGCTTCGAGTATGCAGGACATAGAGCATGTGGATGTTGACATTGCGATGTTGTCATTAGAGGGCCTGCACAATCTGCACTTGTAGGTTGTCTAAGAGATCCATGATTGAAGTATGGTCGCTCTGACCCAGCACCATCAGTTGCAAGAAAATTTTAAGCAGTTTTAAGAAGCAAGTTTGAAGAAAACCATGGAACTCCAAGATGAGCAGGACCAACGAAGGCGAATAGAGCATACTGTCGCTTCAGTAGTAGCGAAGATACAAGAATGCCACGAGCAGCCAGAGACCGCAGATACTATCCTTAAGATCGGCTCGGTGGTTAGTGATCTTAAGGCTGAGATAAAGGATATGCAAACTAAGTTTCAGGCAAATATTGCTTCCTTGGAAGCGCATAATCAACCAAAGACACCACCAAACCAGGCAGAGCTCAGAGCAAAGGAAGTGAAAGCCGCAGCAAAGAGTATAGCCAGTGAAGTGGCTAGTTGCTAGCACTTACTGGAGAAGGCAACGAGAAATTTCACCACGCTCAAAGAAGACCCGCAATTGGCGGAAATCAAGACTGCTTTGAAGGATAAGCAGGCAACATTAGAACTCCTAGACATGGAATTCAAGAACCTGAATCCAAGAGAGAGACTCCATAGGTATCCGAAAGTCATGGAGCTGAAAAAACAACTTCAATTGTTACGAGAAAGAGAGACTGAAGTGGGAGACAAATCGCAGCCCTTGCAAGAGGAAGCCCACGAAATATCATAGAAGATTGAGGAGAAGTTGAAGTCGATGGAGCAGGATACTAAGGAAACAACTGCAAAGCTGAGTGAAACCTATCAAGAGTTCACTGTGAAGTTAGCTCCAGAAGAGGATGAGTAGCTCGGAGAACCAGAAGTTAAAAGTGGCTTGGGGACGAGCCACATGTAAGGGTTAGGGGCCTGTTGGGCCTCACCCAAGTGGGGCATTTTTGTGCAAGAAATGTTTTGGAACTACAAAGTTAAGCACAGTTCAGTTGAAGAATTTTTGTGCAAGTCATTTTTGGGAGCTGCGATGGTGAGCGCAGTGCAGCGTCGGAAGAGTTGTGAAGTACAGCATTGTGAAGAAGTACAACACTACGAAGAGCCCGATATTTGAAGATCCGACAAGATATAGGTTGGAAGGAAACTGGTAGACATTCCAGTAAGACCATCGGTGGTCTATTTTTGGTTAAGATGCTCCATGATTACCAAGAACTAGGTAAGGAGTAATGCAGAAGGAAAGCAACCGGTCGCACAAGCAAGGAAGCACTACACGAACTGGCTGCAGAAAGTCGTTAGAGAAGAATGGTTGGGTAAAAGCGACCTGTAGGCATGCACGCGGCAGGGGGATTGAAAGCAACGTGACCACGCACAGAGGATGACCATGACAGAGGAGTCGCTATCAAATCCTAACAGTCTGGTTAGATGAAAACCGCGACAGTTTCGAGAAACCTTAAGGTTTTTGCCCATGTATTGTAAAGACATGACCTACGGGCATGATCTATAAAAGGGGCACATTTTGTAAGGGAAAGGGTTTTTGAATCTCGATATTCATTGTATAATCTTGAGCAAGAAGAGTTTTGTGTTTGCTATTGTAAAGGATCTGCAAGCTGTGTATGCCGAGACCTATTGAGAGAGAAGAGAGTCTACAGCTGAGTGCACAGACTGGAATTGTTGTACCCTTCCCAAAGACTAATATAACAAAATTTCCTGTGGACATAGCTCCCATCCTGGGGGTGAACCACATTAAATCTTATGTTGTGTGATTGTTTATGTGTTTTCACTTGTATATTTTCTTACAGTGAATGCTTGAAATCTCCTTTATTAGTTGATATGTTCTTACTTTTATATGTATTCGCCATAAGAATGAGATGGGAATAATATGTGAAGTATTGCATATAAGGATGAATGTTGAATGTGTTTGTGCCAGAAATTGTTACTAAGGCTAGGGTAACAAGCCAACACAATATCAACAGTAAAACTCAATTCAAACTAGGGTTTAGGGTTTTGTTTTATGTGTTTTTGGTCATAAACTTCAAGAACATGTAGGGAATACATTCAGCAGATAAGCAACAACTAAATCATACACATATACTGATAAAGATGCATATATATCACAAAAATTCAACAAAAGACTGTACTGAAGTTCACACATAAAGGACAAGCACTACTAGAAAATACACATTAACCAGCAATGAATTTGTCATTCATGAAACTAAACAAGTTCAAACATGAAGCCAACACAGACCAAATGAAGGGGAAAGAGTCATATATTCATAATTTCATCAGTAAATGCATATAAGAGTTACAGTACCTATCTCTGAATAAGTCTGAAAGTACAAGCAGCTAGCAGACCTCCTGATGCTCCCAAAAATTAGAACCCTCACAATGTTTTCCCCTCCTTTCTAAATAGTTCTCTTCTAAAAAACAGTTAGGTTTTTCCTCCTAACTCTCCATCGAATCACTAGGCTAGGTAAAGTAAAATTTACACTTTTTACAAAATTACAAGGTTGCTAAAAATAGCACATTCTTAACAAAACCAAAATGCTTATCTTAAATAACCCCTAACTAATAACTGCCTCATATCTCCTTCGCTGCCTCCACAAGAAGAGATATACCATATGGACTTGAAGACCTTTTCTTTGTTCTTTTATGCTTCTTCTCCATATCATCTATCTTTTTCTGAAGGTCTTCATTTTCCTACTGTAAACTTTCAACTGTCTTTTCTAGATCTGAACAGTGCCTGTCAGAAGCCCTTTTCCTTTTAAGTGCTTCCTTTGCATCAGCCACTGGTTCCTAAAAATTTTCATGAACATCCTGGAGATCTTCTCTTAATCTTCTATTGGCCATCATCAAATCATCGTTGACCTCCTGCATATAATTCATTTGGTGCTTATATTGTTTGACAGTCTTCTGTAAATTTTCCCTGTCAGAATTAGCTATTTTCTCTATTGCAGAATCTTGCTCTTCATTAGGTTTCCAAAGAATGTCAAACTTCTTGAAGATTTCTGCTTCTTCTGTCAACAGCTTCTCAGAAGTGTCTTCAATGCTGGGCTTTGGATCTTCTTCATCTGCTGCTTCCACTGAATTAATCTCTTCCTTTAAACATGGCTGCAATTTATCTATTTCTGATTTGTCATCATCTATGGACTCTTCATCTAAGATAGTCACCTTATCTGTGTTTAATTTAGGATTTAACAACTTTTTCATATTTAACCTCAACTTATTTTTCGACCTAGTTTTAGGTCTCCAGAATGTAGCTGCCTCTCCCATCATCTTCAGTTCTTTCCCTTGGTACTGAACAACAGCTAATTCCACCACTTCCAGCTTGTTTCTTTTCCTGTTAGGCCTTGTGGTTTTGTTATCTGAAGCTTGAACTTTTTCAATTTCAGTTTTGACTTTTATCTCAGAAATAGGTTGTTCTTCTTCTAACAAATATCCTTCATCATCTGAAAGAATTGTGATGGGAATTTTTGGCTGAATGTGGATCTCTTCTTTAGCTACAGGAACCATTTTAATGTCAACCTTTTTCTCCTCCCGAGGATCTGTTATAGATGCTGGGTTCTTTTCAAGCAATTCCTTTTTGTCTTCAAACAATGTGAACTTGCTTTTAGGGTAATCTGAAACCACTTTGAGCTGACTGCCATCCTGTCTCTGTCCTGCTATCTGCTCTATCACCTTCTTGGCTTTAACCTCATCTTTCCTTGTAGATTTTACTGAGTGACCTAACTTTTTCATCATTACCTTCCCCTTGTCAGTCTGTCTCTTTGGTTGCTGGTCTTCTTTTTTAGGATGGACATTTGACCAGAACAAAAAGAAATCCCAAGTCCTTCCCTCACGTTGCAACACTGTGGTGATGATCAATTTAATGAGACCATGATGAAAAATTGACTGGGAAGTGTGATCATCATGTTGCTTTATCTTGCTTGACATCTTCTGCAGGCTTTTTAAGAAAAAGAAGGGCAAGTTCATTTTAGAAACTCCTGCTATGTGTTGAAGGAACCTGAAATGATATTTAAATACAAGTGAATATCTTCCTTCATAGGTCACATAACTTTGAAGTATCCTTATGGGATCAATCCACTCCTTCCTGAGATTTTGAATGAGGATACCCTTGTTCCAGTCAGGAGTCACATTAGGCAACAGGTATCTTTGGGGTTCAAACTCAAAAGGCAACTTTTTAAACCAGTGCTCACCCTCATTGCTGATCTCAGTAGCTTCTGCTATTAACTCCATGGTCAATTTGAATTTCAAAGCATCCATCATAATCATATCATTTTTAAGTCCCTTAGCAAACTTGCAGGACGCCTGAGCATTGAAACCATCTATCTTCTTGAAAAACTTCAACCAACCTGCTTGCTGAAACAGTTCTGCACATTGAGGAAGCTTCTGAATCCAGGTTAGGTCTGTGGGCTCAGCCCTGTTGATCTTACCACTTTTGCCGCTTTTCCCCATATCCTTCTTTCAGAAGAAAGAAACAGTCTAGCTTTAGGTTTCAAAAATGTTTTGGTAAACTGGTTTCTTGTGCTTTGAGCTCCTTCAAAATTTGCTACACACTCCTGGACAGGCCTTCAATTTCAACATTCCCTTAGCTCAACCATACAACTAGGTCTGAATATGAAAGCCGACATGTTCTCCAAGCAATTGAACATGGTTCTCCAAGCAAGTGATTTCACACATCATAACAATTTTCAACAGCTTTCAAACCACTTAAACAAAACAACAAAACACCTTCTGTGTAAAAAATGAGCATAACAAATCAATCTGTGAGTCCTTTCAATGCTATTTCCTGTAGATTCTAATTTACAATAGCATTAGGTCATGAGAAGAATTCATTCAATTAGCTCATTATAACATTCTGCATCACTATCAGAGTTTTTGAATGTATAGGAGAGCAAATGATAAACGATCTTCGTTCAAACTATCATTAAAATTTCACAGGCTGAATACTTTAAACTTAAGACTACTTTGCTGCTCTATTCATGCAAATTCCTCATAGTAGCTTCAGATAGCTATTTCTGTGGTGAAGTGTTTATTTTATGACCTATTCTATCATCTCCAGCAACCAATTTCTCCAGATAATCGTGCAGCGAGAAAGACCCAAATTTTCCAGTTATAAGGGTTTGTATCGGAATACCTGTCAATTACTCATCTGTCATGGCTTAAAGCTTCGTTTTGGGGTATCCATGGTATCTTTTTATGAGAATAGGTGTCTTCATATAATCTCTTTGACTGCTGGTAAATGAATTTGGAAGCCCTAATTCTCGCTGGTGTTAAAAAACACTTGTCTTCTCTTCACAGCAACACAATCCACCTTTTTAGCAGTTAACTCCTCTTCACGAACACTCCTCTCCTAAAATAATGCGTGTAGAAAGAGAAATTTGACATCTTAGACCGGGATTTGCTGGTTTTTTGTCCAACTGATTCCGCATTCTATGTAATGATGAGCCTGCTTTGCTTCGCAACTGATAACCAACTAAAATCATGCTTAAGCTGCAGTAAACACATGTTAAAACACTCACACAAGGTGATCAGTCACTCACATACTGCAATCATGATTGAAATCCGTTTGAAATTTGAAAAAAAAAGAGCCGCGATATTCTTGTAGCGCGCCCTTTGTTAAAATTTTGTCTAGCGCTACAAGAATAGCTGCCATGCCTTAATTTCGCAGTTTTTTAACTTTCTGCTAATTTGTCGGATTTTAACAGTTACTTGGTTTAGGAAATAAGTCTAACTGCTCTCTAAACACATTAATGAATCAACTTTTGAAAATATGACCTTCTTTAACCCCCTTTAAAATATAAAAGATCAACCAAAATCAAATAAAACCTAAAAATAATGGGCTCAAAACTTATTCAATTACCCATAGAGTTTCTAAGGAGACTAAAACTGAAACTTAAAACCAAAAATTTAACTGAGGTAGATTGAAAAACAAACCAAAACTAGAGAAAATAAATCAAAAATGGAGAAAAATTTACTGACTTAACATCTAGCTCCAGCTGCGGGATGAAGTCCTCCCTGCGAGGCTTCAAGAACCTGTAGACTAGTGCCTTCTGTCTTCAATCTAAATTTCCATTGGGCTATGGAGTCTTTATTCAATCTCACTCACACCGATATATACAATGAAAAGTGACAATGATCCTCATTAACTGTAGAAATGCTTGAGGAATCGCCCATTGACAGGGCTGAGCAACTCCTCACCTTCCAAGGACTGTAAGATGAATGTATTATTTTCCAAAACTTTAGATATCAGAAAAGGGCCAAACCATAGATTATCAAATTTGCCATGCTTACCCTTCTGTTCCTTTCTTGCATCCCATCTTAAAACCAGCTCACCTTCTGAAAAAGTATGCTCTTTAATATTTCTGTCAAACCTGTTTTTCATTTTAGCTCTGTACAGCTGTGCTTCTTTGTCTACCTTCTCTCTATTTTGCTGTAACTCAACCATTTCGAAAATTCTCCTTTGCATATCATCCGGTTCCTCTTGAGAGTTCTGAAGGAACTTCATTACTAGAATCCCCAATTGAACTGGGAATACTGCTTCTGTTCCATACACCAGCTGAAAGGGAGAAGTACCAATGGCTTGCTTCACAGTAATCCTATCTGCCCACAATGCATATTTCAGCATTGAATCCCAAGACCTTTTATTATGTTTCAGCAGCTTCTTGATGCTTTGAATGATATTCTTGTTAGATGATTCAGCCTGACCATTTCCCCGAGGGTAATAGGGAGTTGAGTGCTTCAGAATAATTCCATTTTTCTCACAGAAGGCCACCATTGCCTTGGATTTGAATGCTTTGGCATTATCAGTAATCAATCTTTGTGGACAGCCAAATCTACTCAGAATATTATCTTCAATGAGCTCCATAATCACCTTATCTGTAGCATTTCTTGCTGGAATAGCTTCCACCCATTTTGTAAAGAAATCTGTAGCAGTCAAAATCCAATGATGCTGGCCTGAAGATGCTGGATTTATTTCTCCAATAAAATCCAGACCCCACTGCTGAAAAGGGGTATTGACTGCAATAGGCTTTAAAGGCAAAGATAATAATTTCTATTTACCTGCAAATTTCTGACAGGGTATGCAAGCTCTTACCTGCTGGTAAACATCATGGAAGAGGGAGGGCCAATGTCACGTCCCCTCCCATTCCATTAGCTAGATGGAGAGGATCGTGAGGTTAAATCGGGCATCCAGCCCCATACATATTAAACAAACATTCGAATAAAAAAAATGTAATTATACATATACGAGTGCATAACAGACGTGATGCTGAATTGGGCGTCTAGCCCCATGAAACTTTCAACCATAAGCATTCACAGAATATGACAGAGACATATGGAAATGTATGATTTTTAAGAAAATCACAGCGGAAGTAAATTCAGTTAACCCATCCACATACATTCATAATATTCATCAAATGGTAATTTCAATTTAATACAAGAGAATACTTATCTTATGTGAAAGTAGTCCCCACAACCAGCTACACTTCTGCAACGTTCCACCCAACCGTAGGCCAGTGTGCTCCTCAATCTCTCAGCACCACTGCCACCCCCCGAGCTGGGCATGATCTCCAAAAGGAAAAGGGGAAAACAGGCTCTCACATAGCCAAAGGTATATCAAAATCAGCCAAGCCCATTAGCAATTGGGTTTCTCAGGCTGTTAAGAGATGGGTGCATGCATCATCAAAAGCATATGGGTTGGGCATGAGAAAAACACCTATACAGTGAAGTTTCCAACGATGGGTTTCTACTAGTTCCAGAAAAAACGTGGGTAGACTCAAAACGAATTTGTAACTAGGAAAATCGACTAGGAGAGCAACCCATTTCAGAAAAACGCCCCAAGGGCAAAAACGACCTCTCCCTCAGTCCAAAATCGCATCCCTCCTTCCCCAGCTGCTCCAAAATACCAAAACGAGTTTCTGGGCATGGAAAAACGCAGGGTTCTGGCCAAAAAACGTGAGGATAAACTTCAGGGAGCTCAGACTCTGTGAGAGGAAGAATGGCCATGGGTGAAGAATGGCTTTGGGCCAATTTCGTGGGGGTTTTCTTGCCCCACAAGCAAAAACACGATTTTCCAAGTTGATGGCTTGCCCATGCACGAAAATTGACAGCCATACCTCTCCCATCCCAAGGCATTTATTGTCTCAACCAATCTTTGGAAGAAGTAAATGATTGGGTGCATGAGACAAAATGGGTAGTTGGTGGTTTATGGGTTTCCCCATTGACACATGGATTAATACCATTGGCTCAAGGGTTTGGATAATTTCCCTCCCTCTTCCTTGTAAAGATCATGCCCCCATCTCTTTGTTGCATTGCGTAGCCGGTTGTGGGTTCTTTTTCATTAAATTCGTATTTACATGATGTCTTATTTACATCGTGCCCTTCTAGCACAAGAACCATAGGCATCTATCTCTTAATTTTCGGTACATAAAATGACAAATCAATGGTGGGGCCTTGGCCTTGAGCTCCTCACCATGATCAAGTTACAATAATTACATCATTTACGATTTAGTGAAAAAGGGGGTCAAAATGGGGATGTGACAGCCAATAGTAACCAGCTCTCAAAATTTTATAGGCTGTTGTTTTCTAGTATTTATGTCCTCCACAAGCTCCTTCATGAGATTCTGAAATTACTTCTTCTATTTCAGCCTGATCTAAACACCTTAACAAGATTCCTCCTGGGTCTTTCCAAAACAATTGATCTTCTATCAAACAGTATTTAGTAGCTTTCAATTTCAGAGATCTGGCAGCCTTCCTATCTAAGTGTTCTGGGCATTGCAAAAATAACAAGAAATGAACAATATCAGCATACCAATCTGAAGATGAATAAGAGTCCATGATTCTTTCTTTCTCCAGGAATGCTTGCTTTTCTTCAGGTGCTGATTCTTCTGCCATAACATGTAATCCCAATGCTTGACAATTTGAGTCAGCCAGCAGTTTGGCCAATCCTTGTCCTTTGACCAGTTTAGTAGGTCTGATTTCCACTTCATATTCCATAATTTTGGCAATCCACTTTCCCCTCTTTCCTTCACTATCAGGCTGTGTCAAAACGTCTTTCACTGCAGCGTTTGGAACAAATGAAATAACCTTGGAAAGTAAAATATAAATTCTGAAAAATTTTAAAGCCTTCACCAGAGCATAGGCTTGTTTCTCCAAGATACTGTATTTCAGCTCTGAATCTCTAAGTGTTTTACTGAAAAAGGCAATTGGTTGTTCCAATCCCTCATTATTCTTCTGAAGTAGGACAGCAGCAATAGTATCCTCTGAAGCAAAAGAAAAAGTAAGGAATTCTTTCGCAAAATTAGGGCTTACCAGAACAGGTGCTTCAGTCAGAGCCACCTTGATTTTCTCAAAAGCTGCCTTTGCTTCAACAGTCCACCTGACTTCTTGGTCCTTTTTTAACATTGCTGTGATTTTTTTAATGGTTTCAGCAAAATTAGGAATAAACCACCACAGAAAATTTATCTTGCCAATAAATGATTGCACATCCTTTTTACTCCTGGGCAAGCTAATCTTCAGTATTGCTTTGACTCTCTCAGGGTCAATTCTAATACCATCAGCTGACAACAAGTGACCAAGTAATTTACCTTCTTGCACAGCAAAATGTGATTTTTTGGGGTTCAGGGATAAACCAAATTTTCTGCATTTTATGAAGGTTTGCTCCAAATGCTTCAAGTGTTCATCATCAGATTTTGAGAAGACAGTAATATCATCCAGATAGATAACCACAAACTTATCTTTCTCACCCACAAATGCAATGTCCATGGCTCTCTGAAAGGTTGCTCCAGCATTCATTAAACCAAAAGGCATCTTGTCATACATAAATGTTCCCCAGGGGGTTGTAAAAGTTGTCTTTTCTTTGTCATCAGGGTGAATGGCAATCTGATTGTACCCTGAGAAACCATCTAGCATAGAAATCCTTTGAGCTCCAACTACCTGCTGCAAAACCTGTTCAATCTTGGGGAGAGGATAATTGTCTTTTAATGATGATCGATTCAGATTTCTGAAGTCAACACATAATCAAATTTCCCCATTCTTCTTTCTAACAGGAACCAGATTAGCCACCCAAGAAGAATACCTGAGAGGCACTATTATCTTTGCATCCAACAACTTTTTTAGTTCTTTTTCAATTACAGGGAACAAGGCTAGATTGATTCTTCTTAGTTTCTGTCTGAAAGGCTTGACATTTGGTTTCAAAGGGACCTTGTGCTGAATAATTGCTATATCATAAGTTTTTAGTTCCTTATAAGACCAGGCAAATGCATCTATATATTTTTTCAACAGCTTAATATATCTACTTCTTTGCTCCATTGTTAAGAATTTAGAAAGTTTTACCATTCTGGGATGTTCTGCTGTACAAATATTGTAGTCTTCTACGTTGTCTTCTGAAGATTGAATTACTGGCTTTGAAGGTGTATCATCTTTGGTGAATATTCTTTCTAAAGGTACTAGACCTTTTGGAATGAAGTTTCTCTTCAACTCAATGATTTTATGCCCTGCTATCTCTTCTGCAGCAAACTCATCTAACTGTTCATCCCTTTCATCTTCTTCCTGATCAATTTGAGTATTTGAAAATTCATCTACAAGCTCAAGAATTTTTTTTATTTCAATGTCATCTTCAAAAACCCTCCAGTGCTTCACATTGTCAGGAACAAAAGGCCTGTACCTCACTTCTATAGGATACCTTAACTGAGTAGTCTTAGGAATTCTGAAATATGAGGCTGCTAGAGCCAATGAATCAGCTGTTTCATTATGATTCCTTGGAATATGAGTAATATTAAATGCTATGAAGTAATTTTCCAGCATATCCCATACCTCATTTCGATATACTTTCAGCAAACCCTGCTTTACTTGATATTTGTTCTTCACCTGTTGAACAACTAGTTCGGAGTCGCCAAATGCAGAAATCTGCTGAATCCCCAAATCTTTAGCAGCCTTCAATCCCAATAGCAAAGCCTCATACTCAGCAGTGTTGTTAGTGGTAACAAACTCCAATTTATACATAAGTTTCACTATTTCACCCCCAGGGGAAATGAGTAAAACTCCAGCTCCAGCACTCTCTCTGCATGAGGATCCATCAAAATACAACTGCCACACTGCGTCTTTTTCCTCTATGCTATGTTTTATTGGCTGATCTTTTTCCACTTGTAACAGACCAGCAGAATTATCCTCTTCACTAAACTGTAATATGCATGAACCAAGGTCTTTATCCACAAAATACATTGGGTGATTGGTAGGATTTTTATCATCTGTGACTATGTAAGCAAGCTGTAGCTCTCTGTAAAGTCTTCTATTTTCTCCACCAAAAACAGGAATGGTGGCATAAGAGAGGTCCATCTGTAAGGTTCCTCCAACCTTCTTTGCCCAGGATCTTGAAAGAAGCAAGCCAAATTTTGGGGTGACATCAGCCACTACAACATCCATTATGACACTCTTCATTGGCAACTGAGCAAGGCTGACAACCATATCTTTAATCACTCCTAGACACTTGACAGCTCAGGAGTCAAAGGCATATAAGTCATGGTAAGGTTTGGTAATACTGAGACCCAGGGCTTCCATCACAGCTTTAGGCATTAGATTATGGGATGCTCCTGAATCTAGCAGGCAATTATGAATCATCTGCTCATGTACAGTCAAGGTAACATAGAATGGAGGAGAAGCACCAGCTTCATTTTCTGTTTTCTCAGCTAAGGCAGATCCAATGAATATCTTTGGGCTTTCTTCTTGCAAATTGACAGTATCTGAAACAGGCTGGCCACTAGCAGAATTCATAACTTTTAGGACTGTTTGTTTATATGATGGATTCTTGATAAGCTCAGAAAATGGCACAGGAATTTTTAGTTTACCTAACTCATTTTCCAAACTGAAATTTTGAACTGACTTGTTTACCTCCTCAATTTCTCCATTCTTCTTGAACTTTTCTGCAGGTTGCTTCTTTTCTGTTACAGGATCAGCAACTGGTTTATCAGGAATAACTGGAGCAGGAACAACAGCTTTCTTCTTAGGAGCTTGGACTACCTGTTTCGGGCAAGATCTGAGATTAATAGTCCTCTTAATTCCATTCTAATTAGCAGCAGCATTTATAGCAGTTTTTTCAAACTCCAAGTCGTCTTCAACTTCATACAAATCTGCATCATAGTACTCAGAATTTACAAAATCTTCTTCTGTTACAAAACCTCCAGATAAACCATCTCCAAAATGGTTCACATACTGATCTGTTTCAATTTCTTCAAACAGTAACTGTTGATCAATTTCTTCTTCATCCACCAAATTATTTTGAAAAGGTGGGGGTACTTTTTGATCCTCATTCTCCCTCCTTTCTCGCTGAATATCATTATTTCTGTGCTCTCTTGGCATGAATCTAGGAGCAAATTACCTCCTGAACTGATTTTGGTTATTTGGATTTCGATCAGCTTCTGGGGTGGGTTTAGCAGAATTCTTTTCAAGTTCTATTTTGTTCAACTTGGCAGTGAGAATCTTTACCAGCTTAGCCATTTCATCTATTTTAGCTTCAGCAGACTGAGGTGCAGCACTTGTGGAAACAGCTTCCTTCTTTCCCTTTCTTTCATACTGCTGCTGAGGTGTTTCTATCTTGAGTCTGTTGGAAGCCAGCAAATTGGACTCTACCTCCAATGCTGCCTCTTGCATGTTCAGCAAGGTGATAGGTCTTCTTTCTCTGAGTAATAAAGGGAATTCATGATCAAAGGCATTTGCATAGGTCAACTTGGCTGATGTTTCAGTGGGTTTGATTTCTGCAGGAATCCTACTAAATATCTTGTTAAATCTTTTGGAAAAGTCAGAAATAATCTCATCCTTCTTTCTTCTCAAAGCTCCAAACTCAGTTATGTAATAAGTGTGATCTTTGGTGTCTCCCCACTGTCTCAGAAAAAGATCTTTGAGTTCTTCAATTATGGTGATAGAATTAGCAGGCAGTTCTCTGAACCATTTTCTCACATCCCCATCAAGACTTTGTACAAATACCCTCATTCATACATCTTTAATTTCAATGTTCTGATTGTTTGCATAACTCTCGAAAGCCTCCCAATGTTCTTCTGCAGTTGTTTCACCTTGTCCATTGAATCGGGGCATATATTTTTGGTAATCATGTGTAGGCAAAGCATGTAAAGGCTGGGGTAATACTAATGGTGCATACCTAGCTGCTACCATTCTGTCCATCATATCCATAGGTGGATTTTGGGCTACCATTGTGGACTGAGGTTTAGACTGGGAAAATGTGGAAACTTGGCTGGAACTTTTTTGAAAGGAATTCCTTCCTACTTTCAACTGAAAGATTGGTATTTTATCAGGGGAAGAGGTTTTAGCTTTTAGAAAACTTCGAGGATTAGTAAAAACCTGGAAAGTGCTCTCAGGGATGATAGATTTTACACAAGGTGAAGTTTCAGCTGAATGTAATGAAACACCCAACTGGTCAGGGTCACAAGAGGCTGGTAAAGATTGAGACCTTCTGAGCTTTCTTGTTGTTTTTATGATCTTTTTAGGGTCTGTCACGCCCAACTGTAATGAAGAAGTAGGTCTGCTCCTGGTTCCAATTCTCTTAGAAGCCACTGTGACAACTTTCTGGTGAAAATAGCCTTCAAAAAAAATGCTGGTTCAAGTCCACCTCTTAAACCAGGAAAATGATGAGTATCCCAGGGAAGATATGCTTCAGCTTCATCCCCGGCAACGGCGCCAAAGATGTTTGTGCCAGAAATTGTTACTAAGGCTAGGGTAACAAGCCAACACAATCTCAAGAGTAAAACTCAATTCAAACTAGGGTTTAGGGTTTTGTTTTATGTGTTTTTGGTCATAAACTTCAAGAACATGCAGGGAATACATTCAGTAGATAAGCAAAAACTAAATCATACACATATACTGATAAAGATGCATATATATCACAAAAATCCAACAAAAGACTGTACTGAAGTTCACACATAAAGGACAAGCACTACTAGAAAATACACATTAACCAGCAATGAATTTGTCATTCATGAAACTAAACAAGTTCAAACATGAAGCCAACACAGACCAAATGAAGGGGAAAGAGTCATATATTCATAATTTCATCAGTAAATGCATATAAGAGTTACAGTACCTATCTCTGAATAAGTCTGAAAGTACAAGCAGCTAGCAGACCTCCTGATGCTCCCAAAAATCAGAACCCTCACAATGTTTTGCCCTCCTTTCTAAATAGTTCTCTTCTAAAAAAGAGTTAGGTTTTTCCTCCTAACTCTCCATCGAATCACTAGGCTAGGTAAAGTAAAATTTACACTTTTTACAAAATTACAAGGTTGCTAAAAATAGCACATTCTTAACTAAAACCAAAATGCTTATCTTAAATAACCCCTAACTAATAACTGTCTCATATCTCCTTCGCTGCCTCCACAAGAAGAGATATACCATTTGGACTTGAAGACCTTTTCTTTGTTCTTTTATGCTTCTTCTCCATATCAGCTATCTTTTTTTGAAGGTCTTCATTTTCCTGCTGTAAACTTTCAACTGTCTTTTCCAGCTCTGAACAGTTCCTGTCAAAAGCCCTTTTCCTTTTAAGTGCTTCCTTTGCATCAGCCACTAGTTCCTGAAAATTGTCATGAACATCCTGGAGATCTTCTCTTAATCTTCTATTGGCCATAATCAAACCATCGTTGACCTCCTGCATTAAATTCATTTGGTGCTTATATTGTTTGACAGTCTTCTGTAAATTTTCCCTGTCAGAATTAGCTATTTTCTCTATTGCAGAATCTTGCTCTTCATTAGGTTTCCAAAGAATGTCAAACTTCTTGAAGATTTCTGCTTCTTCTGTCAACAGCTTCTCAGAAGTGTCTTCAATGCTGGGCTTTGGATCTTCTTCATCTGCTGCTTCCACTGAATTAATCTCTTCCTTTAAACATGGCTGCAATTTATCTATTTCTGATTTGTCATCATCTATGGACTCTTCATCTAAGATAGTCACCTTATCTGTGTTTAATTTAGGATTTAACAACTTTTTCATATTTAACCTCAACTTATTTTTCGACCTAGTTTTAGGTCTCCAGAATGTAGCTGCCTCTCCCATCATCTTCAGTTCTTTCCCTTGGTACTGAACAGCAGCTAATTCCACCACTTCTAGCTTGTTTCTTTTCCTGTTAGGCCTTGTGGTTTTGTTATCTGAAGCTTGAACTTTTTCAATTTCAGTTTTGACTTTTATCTCAGAAATAGGTTGTTCTTCTTCTAACAAATATCCTTCATCATCTGAAAGAATTGTGATGGGAATTTTTGGCTGAATGTGGATCTCTTCTTTAGCTACAAGAACCATTTTAATGTCAACCTTTTTCTCCTCCTGAGGATCTGTTATAGATGCTGGGTTCTTTTCAAGCAATTCCTTTTTGTCTTCAAACAGTGTGAACTTGCTTTTAGGGTAATCTGAAACCACTTTGAGCTGGCTGCCATCCTGTCTCTGTCCTGCTATCTGCTCTATCACCTTCTTGGCTTTAACCTCATCTTTCCTTGTAGATTTGACTGAGTGACCTAAATTTTTCATCATTACCTTCCCCTTGTCAGTCTGTCTCTTTGGTTGCTGGTCTTCTTTTTTAGGATGGACATTTGACCAGAACAAAAAGAAATACCAAGTCCTTCCCTCACGTTGCAACACTGTGGTGATGATTAATTTAATGAGACCATGATGAAAAAGTGACTGGGAAGTGTGATCATCATGTTGCTTTATCTTGCTTGACATCTTCTGCGGGTTTTTTAAGAAAAAGAAGGGCAGGTTCATTTTAGAAACTCCTGCTATGTGTTGAAGGAACCTGAAATGATATTTAAATACAAGTGAATATCTTCCTTGACAGGTCACATAACTTTGAAGTATCCTTATGGGTTCAATCCACTCCTTCCTGAGATTTTGAATGAGGATACCCTTGTTCCAGTCAGGAGTCACATTAGGCAACAGGTACCTTTGGGGTTCAAACTCAAAAGGCAACTTTTTAAACCAGTGCTCACCCTCATTGCTGATCTCAGTAGCTTCTGCTATTAACTCCATGGTCAATTTGAATTTCAAAGCATCCATCATAATCATATCATTTTTAAGTCCCTTAGCAAACTTGTAGGACGCCTGAGCATTGAAACCATCTATCTTCTTGAAAAACTTCAACCAACCTGCTTGCTGGAATAGTTCTGCACAGTCACGAAGCTTCTGAATCCAGGTTAGGTCTGTGGGCTCAGCCCTGTTGATCTTACCACTTTTGCCACTTTTCCCCATATTCTTCTTTCAGAAAACAGAAACAGTCTGGCTTTAGGTTTCAAAAATGTTTTGGTAAACTGGTTTCTTGTGCTTTGAGCTCCTTCAAAATTTGCTACACACTCCTGGACAGGCCTTCAATTTCAACGTTCCCTTATCTCAACCATACAACTAGGTCTGAATATGAAAGCCGACATGTTCTCCAAGCAATTGAACATGGTTCTCCAAGCAAGTGATTTCACACATCATAACAATTTTCAACAGCTTCCAAACCACTTAAACAAAACAACAAAACACCTTCTGTGTAAAAAATGAGCATAACAAATCAATATGTGAGTCCTTTCAATGCTATTTCCTGTAGATTTTGATTTACAATAGCATTAGGTCATGAGAAGAATTCATTCAATTAGCTCATTATAACATTCTGCATCACTATCAGAGTTTTTGAATGTATAGGAGAGCAAATGATAAACGATCTTCGTTCAAACTGTCATTAAAATTTCAGAGGCTGAATACTTTAAACTTAAGACTACTTTGTTGCTCTGTTCATGCAAATTCCTCATAGTAGCTTCAGATAGCTATTTCTGTGGTGAAGTGTTTATTTTATGACCTATTCTATCATCTCCAGCAACCAATTTCTCCAGATAATTGTGCAGCGAGAAAGACCCAAATTTTCCAGTTATAAGGGTTTGTATCGGAATACCTGTCAATTACTCATATGTCATGTCTTAAAGCTTCATTTTGGGGTATCCACGGTATCTTTTTATGAGAATAGGTGTCTTCATATCATCTCTTTGACTGCTGGTAAATGAATTTGGAAGCCCTAATTCTCGCTGGCGTTAAAAAACACTTGTCTTCTCTTCACAGCAACACAATCCACCTTTTTAGCAGTTAACTCCTCTTCACGAACACTCCTCTCCTAAAATAATGCGTGTAGAAAGAGAAATTTGACAGCTTAGACCGGGATTTGCTGGTTTTTGTCCAAATGATTCCGCATACTATGTAATGATGAGCTTGCTTTGCTTCGTAACTTATAACCAACTAAAATCATGCTTAAGCTGCAGTAAACACGTGTTAAAACACTCACACAAGGCGATCAGTCACTCACATACTGCAATCATGATTGAAATCCGTTTGAAATTTGAAAAACAAAGAGCCGCGATATTCTTGTAGCGCGCCCTTTGTTAAAATTTTGTCTAGCGCTACAAGAATAGCTGCCATGCCTTAATTTCGCAGTTTTTTAACTTTCTGCTAATTTGTCAGATTTTAACAGTTACTTGGTTTAAGAAATAATTCTAACTACTCTCTAAACACATTAATGAATCAACTTTTGAAAATATGACCTTCTTTAACCCCCTTTGAAATATAAAAGATCAACCAAAATCAAATAAAACCTAAAAAGAATGGGCTCAAAACTTATTCAATTACCCATAGAGTTTCTAAGGAGACTAAAACTGAAACTTAAAACCAAAAATTTAACTGAGGTAGATTGAAAAACAAACCAAAACTAGAGAAAATAAATCAAAAATGGAGAAAAATTTACTGACTTAACAGAATGCACAGTATTTATGAGTTGAATGAATGTATAAATCAATTAGATAAACACTAAAGTAGGGAGATTCGCGCCATGCGAATCCCTTGAAGCGTTGTTGGGCATGGCCCAAGTAGGCACAATTTTGATAAAGACACAAGTTTGGGAGCTACGCAGTTTTTGGGCTATGAAGTCAGAAGGCACAGTTTTGTGAAGTGCCTAGCTCAGAGTGCGTATTCAGTTTTGGCACAGCTATGCTGGGGTGCATGGACAACACAACAACTATTTTTTGTAAAAGGATATAGAGGAAGGTCGAGCTGAGGAAGCGACCTATTTTCGGTAAGGAGAAGAACGGAAAAAGAGGAAAGAGACCTGTAAAAGGGAGTGGCGGAACGCAGTTAAGGAGCTAGGACACTAAGTCGATGGTGACAGGCAGGCTAAAGGAACGTAAAGTGACAGGCCACGATGCCGTGCAACCATTTTGGTGATGACTACGGCTGTCGAAAAACCATTAGAGTCGTGAGTGGCCCAGTCAAGCGGTCGAAGCAAGTGGAGTAACCTGGTGACGACGACAGGCAGGGTGGTGGGTATCCACACCAGTTTTGGGAACCTTAGGGTTTTCTCCTGAGCATTGTAAAGACATGACCTATGGCCATGATCTATAAATGGGAACATTTTGTAAAGGGAAAGGGTTGAATAATCATCATTGTTGAATATTTTGAGTATGAATTGTAATCTTTGTTGAACATTAAACTCTGTTGAGAGAAGATTGTAAAGACTCTGCAAGCTGTCTGTGCAAATATCTATTGAGAGAGAAGAGAGTCTGCAACTGAGTGCACAGACTAGAATTGTTATACCCTTCCTGAAATAATATAACAACAGTTTGTAATGTCCCTTATTAGGAATTTTATTAAAATTGCAATTTTCCACTTTTTTCCTTGGTTCGACCTTTGACTAGTTTTGATCTCTAGGTCCCAAATTTGCCCCAAATGATCCCAAATCTTCTGAGAAGGTATATGAATGATATTAGAACATAAATATGTGTTTCAGGGATGCCTTTGTACCTTTAAAACACTTCTACAAATACTCTTTCAATTCTGGTCAATGTAGGTAACTTTACTAGTGATTTCCCTTTGACTAGTATTGGTCTCTAGGTCTCAAATTCACTCCAAATGCCTTCAAATCTTCAAGGAAGGTTTATGAATGATATTAGGAATTGAATATGATGTTCAGGGATAACATATGGCCACCAAAAGACCTCTACAAACTCTCTTAAGATTCTGGACCAAGTATGCAATTTTACTAGTAATTTGGGGTTCAAATCCCCCTAAGATAAGTACTGAAAATGGCTTCCCAAATGCCTCCAAACCCACTCAAATTTATGAACAGAGGTATGTAATGTGTTAAGTATATTATTAAGGTATCATATGCACCATTAATGGTTTATTACAACTGTTCTCACCCTCTCCCATTCAACTGCAAAAATCCCCAATTCGACCCTTGGGGAAATGGCACTATTTCTTCTCCCAATGCAATTAAACTGAGTAAAAATGCTTCAAATGCTCAAGTACAGTACATGAAACTTGTATAAGACATCCATGGCAGTATATGTATCACAAATATATCAGATAATCATCCATTCATTCGAAATCATCATCAATACATTGGCTCACAACAAGGTAGTGGGGAAATGGCATTGTTCTTCCATTAAAAATGAGATTTATACATTTCTACTTGGAATTTCGACCTGAAACTTTTTGGAGATGAATGAAAGAGTATTTAATTAATATTACAAAATAAATGGGGCAGTAGAAGCTCCCCCAAAGAGTACAATAGCTCACCAAAAATGCCCTCCCTCAAGGATCAAGAATATGCCATCAAAACTGGAAATGGTTGAAGGAGCGAGCTGCAATAGAAGAAACCATGAGCTGCCCTGTAGCTTACACCTAAAAATAAAGACTCCATTAAAGCTCCAAATGAAAGGTCTGAATGGCCTTCCCAATTTCCAACTTGGATGGGAATCTTTCACCCTCGAAATTGGCTAAGGCAAGAAACTAGTCATCCACTAGCTCTCCCTCTTCACAAATGCAATTGCAAATTCTACAAATGATCAAAAGCTGGTTTCATTATTTTTTATTGACATTTATAAAGTTCTAATGTGCTCCATGGGTCGAATTCCTTCCAAGAGACTCATGCCAACTCAAGTTGGGAAGATATTCCAAAGAACGCCACTTGTACAACAATTCCTAGTTTCCCACTTCCACCAAATCACATGTGGAAGCATCTTAGCTGCCCTAACACCCTTGAGCGCCCTCTTGGAGTCTATTTTTAGCCCTGACATGTCATATATGTCATATTTCAGCCTTCAGGTCTGATTTGTGTCATAGGTGTCATAGCATCTTCATCATTGTTGTCATAGAACTAGGGAATCTAGCCCAAGTGTCTCACTAACTCCAAATTGCCTCTTCCTCTTCCATGGGAGTTACTCTTCCTCTATATTTCGACCTTGGATGAGTCATGCCATGAATAATACCTTTTGTAATCCCCCAAGTATGTTACCATTCACCTTGAATTCGAATTGGTGAGAGAATGATGCCAAGTGTAGTGGGAAAATCTATCCATATGTGGGTCCCACTTCCTCCATGTGTCTTCATGATCAAATGCCACTTTGATTTTCACTTGTATATATTTATTTAGATCCTTTATTAAATATTTATTCCACTCTAATGTTCAAACATCATTTATTATCCCCATTATTCGAAATCCCAAAGCTTCCACCCCAAACCTAGGAAACTAGTAATTTTCCTCCTTGGCAATTATTTGACCTTTAACATCAATTTTACAAACTCTAATGAATATGGCCAATGTGATTAGGCCATTGTGACCCAATTCCAAATTTGGGACATGACAAGTCCTCCCTTCCCAATATTGCTTGTCCTCAATCAATTTCAAACATGGGTGTTGAAGAACCTGCTTCCTGTATAATTCTTTGAAGTTGCCATTGAATTGCCCAACCTTGAGTCTTTGAGTTTCCTTGAAGATTTTAGAGAGGAACCACCATGCTTGCTGCTGCACTACTCTGATAAAATTCACTTTATTAAGTGGGAAATCCATCTCCCATACTGCTTATTTCCCAAAAAAAAATTCAAACCAATGAGACAAAAATTATTCCAGGGTCCCATTGCTTGTATTGCACCCCAACAATTAAAAGTGCTCTCCAACCCATACCATCAGATAAGAGGATTCCTAGATGCCATTTTCTTGTATGCATTCTTCCAAACATCATGAGTACAAAATATATATCATCAAAGTACATAACAACATAATGAAAATGTACATAAAGGAGATGCTTCATCAAAGAGTCATGAAAGTGCTTATACCTCCAAGCATGTAGACCACCATTTTCCAAGTGCATACAATCTTCAAGTGACCCATCAAATCTTCTCCAATGACATAGGTGAGGATCCCATGTCCGATAGTGCTGCTCCAAGAGAATGTGATATGCATCAAAATATTCAGCCATGCATTCTTTCATCCAAGAAGTGAATGAAGAATCTCCACTAAAATCTGAACCAAATAATGAGCAAGAAAAACAAGGAGAATTCAAAGGACTCAAAGAAGTCTCATCCATACATCCATGAGGATATGTATCATCATAAGGTAAAGCAATATGCTGCTTCAATTCTAAATAATGAGGTGCTCTCTTCATGTCATCATCAAAAGGAGAGGTAGGAGTTTCATACCCCTCATGTGGCACCACTAGGAAAAAACCTTTCACCCAATTTTCATCCCAAAGTGATGTGGCTGGAAAAGAAGTGTGGGGTGAGGAATTATGAACCAACTTTAATTCTTTACAACTATTACCCATTGAAATATTTAATTCATCTTCTCCATAATTGGCTGGTCCAACTATTGTGAGATCATGTACCTCTTCCAAGGCTTTACAACTCTCTCCATGAGGCAACTCATAATCCCTTTGAACAAGGACAAGTGCTTGTCCTTCTTCTTGTTTTAGTGTAGCATCTTCAAGAACCTGCATATCAACATGTACCTCATGTTCCACAATTACATTAGGTTCCTCTTTTGTGGCATAAATTGTTTCATCCTTTTCCTTGAAAAGAGAACCATTGCTCATTATTTTTTTCGAGTTGCTTCCAATTTCACTAAGTAACAATATGAAATCTTGAAAGTATTGTCTCCACTTGTCTTCAAAGGATGGTTCAAGTAATTTCCTAAACTCCTCATTCTCCTTTAAGGTTCCTTTCTCATCCTTACTCATGGTGACCAATGAATGCACTTCTTCTCCTTCTTCTTCCCTTTCACCAAAGTACATCCAGTTTCCATTTCTAAGGGTGGTGGCTTATTTATTTGACTCCTGGTCTTCATTAATGTTCTACCACATCAGGTTCCAAGACCATGCTCTGATACCACTGTAATGTCCCTTGTTAGGAATTTTATTAAAATTGCAATTTTCCACTTTTTTCCTTGGTTTGACCTTTGACTAGTTTTGATCTCTAGGTCCCAAATTTGCCCCAAATGATCCCAAATATTCTGAGAAGGTATATGAATGATATTAGAACATAAATATGTGTTTCAGGGATACCTTTGTACCTTTAAAACACTTCTGCAAATACTCTTTCAATTCTGGTCAATGTAGGTAACTTTACTAGTAATTTCCCTTTGACTAGTATTGGTCTCTAGGTCTCAAATTGACTCCAAATGCCTTCAAATATTCAAGAAAGGTTTATGAATGATATTAGGAATTGAATATGATGTTCAGGGATAACATATGGCCACCAAAAGACCTCTGCAAACTCTCTTAAGATTCTGGACCAAGTATGCAATTTTACTAGTAATTTGGGGTTCAAATCCCCCTAAGGTAAGTACTGAAAATGGCTTCCCAAATGACTCCAAACCCACTCAAATTTATGAACAGAGGTATGTAATGTGTTAAGTATATTATTAAGGTCTCATATGCACCATTAATGGTTTATTACAACTGTTCTCACCCTCTCCCATTCAACTGCAAAAATCCCCAATTCGACCCTTGGGGAAATGGCACTATTTCTTCTCCCAATGCAATTAAACTGAGTAAAAATGCTTCAAATGCTCAAGTAAAGTACATGAAACTTGTATAATACATCCATGGCAGTATATTTATCACAAATATATCAGAGAATCATCCATTCATTCGAAATCATCATCAATACATTGGCTCACAACAAGGTAGTGGGGAAATGGCATTGTTCTTCCATTAAAAATGAGATTTATACATTTCTACTTGGAATTTCGACCTGAAAATTTTTGGAGATGAAGAACAGAGTATTTAATTCATATTAAAAAAGAAATGGGGCATTAGAAGCTCCCCCAAAGAGTACAATAGCTCACCAAAAACGCCCTCCCTCAAGGATCAAGAATATGCTATCAAAACGGGAAATGGTTGAAGGAGCGATCTGCAATAGAAGAAACCATGAGCTGCACTGTAGCTTACACATGAAAATAAAGACTCCATTAAAGCTCCAAATGAAAGGTCTGAATGGCCTTTCCAATTGCCAACTTGGATGGGAATCTTTCACCCTCAAAATTGGCTAGGGCAAGAAACTAGTCATCCGCTAGCTCTCCCTCTTCACAAATGCAATTGCAAATTCTACAAATGATCAAAAGCTGGTTTCATTCTTTTTTATTGACATTTATAAAGTTCTAATGTGATACATGGGTCGAATTCCTTCCAAGAGACTCATGCCAACTCAAGTTGGGAAGAGATTCCAAAGAACGCCACTTGTACAACAATTCCTAGTTTCCCACTTCCACCAAATCACATGTGGAAGCATCTTAGCTGCCCTAACACCCTTGAGCGCCCTCTTGGAGTCTATTTTTAGCCCTGACATGTCATATATGTCATATGTCAGCCTTCAAGTCTGATTTGTGTCATAGGTGTCATAGCATCTTCATCATTGTTGTCATAGAGCTAGGGAATCTTGCCCAAGTGTCTCACTAACTCCAAATTGCCTCTTCCTCTTCCATGGGAGTTACTCTTCCTCTATATTTAGACCTTGGATGAGTCATGCCATGAATAATACCTTTTGGACTCCCCCAAGTATGTTACCATTCACCTTGAATTCGAATTGGTGAGAGAATGATGCCAAGTGTAGTGGGGAAATCTAGCCATATGTGGGTCCCACTCCCTCCATGTGTCTTCATGATCAAATTCCACTTTGATTTTCACTTGTATATATTTATTTAGATCCTTTATTAAATATTTATGCCACTCTAATGTTCAAACATCATTTATTATCCCCATTATTCGAAATCCCAAAGCTTCCACCCCAAACCTAGGAAACTAGTAATTTTCCTCCTTGGCAATTATTTGACCTTTAACATCAATTTTACAAACTCTAATGAATATGGCCAATGTGATTAGGCCATTGTGACCCAATTCCAAATTTGGGACATGACAAGTTCCTGTGGATGTATCTCCCATCTTGGGGGTGAACCACGTTAAATCCCGTGTTGTGTGATTGTTATATGTTTGCACTTGTTTATTTGCTTACAATGAATGCTTGAACACCTGCTTATCGGTTTATGTGTTTACTTTTATATGTATTCACCATGGAATGAGGATGGGAATAATATGTTAAGTATCGCATATGTGGATGAATGCTAGAGTTCAAGTATTTCTAAGTCAGTGAATGTAGGAATCGGTTGGACAATCACTTAATAGAGAAGGTCTACACAGTGCACAACACTGGAAGTGCACAGTATATTATGTTTGTCATATTGCATGAATCATAAGATAAATAAGACGAGGTAATAGTGGATGCATAATATCTGTTAAGTACAGATAATTGAGGTAGTTAAGTGTCGAGAAGGAAGCACAACTATCAGTGGCACTGTCCTACTGTTGAATAACACCCGAACCACGTAGTCCTTGGATGCGTGAGTTGTACAGCATCCTAACTCTTAGAAGTGTCATCCCACAGTGCACTGCCCGCCACATTTCTTTAAACACTCATCACCTGGTTGTGGAAATCAGATTCCACATCCCCCCATAACTTCACCTCGGGTGAGACCTCAATCTGCTTGCAGATTGTTGCCTAAAGGGTCGGTGAAAAGGGGTTTTGTTGGTTCCTCGAAATGCTAAGAACCTGGGTCTACATTGGAGACCTCTAGAACAGTTATTCAAGCTAACAAATGGTTACGTTGTCGGATTAAGAATCCGTGATGAGTTGCCGTGCTTGAAAGAGTGATGTGCGACGAAGACCATATCCCGCTCATTGCAGAAAATTGGCACCTAGACAAGAAGGAGATTTGGGACTGGTGTGAAAAGACAGAGAGAGACTTCGCAAGGAAGGATAATAGACACCTAATGGTCAATAGTATTTATAATGGTCAATAGCTATTGAGTGAGTTATGTTCCGGTTCCTTAGTCAAGTCGCGATAGACTTGCTCCATTCGTAAGACTATACTGGTCAGTTTATTGATACTTTCTCTGACCTCTGCTTGTGATGGTTCTTCCTTATTTCCATTCAAGATGACTACATCCTCTAGGTGCATTGACACCCGCGATGCGATCTGTTCATAGTCATCATCATGTAGCATTCTATCAAGCGATGATCTGTTGGCTTTGGACTTATTCTTTTGTGCCTTCTCTGACGTCCGTGTAGCCGGTTCCTTTCTTTTCTCAACTTTATAAATACCAAATTTTTTTGAATCTGTAATGGTCAATAGCATTTATAATGAGTCTGACGAAGAGACACATAATTTGAGAAGTGGAAAAATATATAAATATACTCCTCAGAAGACTTCCAGTGAACATGGACTCTGCGTAGATATTGATTCACAAGCCGAACCTGATAGCCAAACCGCACCTCCATCTTCCACCTATCAGCCTATTACTATGCAGAATCCACCGGTTGTGAACACCATGCCTCCCATTGCACAAAATGCACCAGTTCAGAACCCTCCAGTTGTGAATATCCCTAGCACTTAGAATATTCTGAATCAGAACGTTCCGCGCAATACCACTTTCACTTTTGCTGCTCAGAACCCTGCACAGAACCCTACACCACCTAGAAGAAGGATGACTGATGATATTAAGATGCCGATATTCAAAGGAATGGGTCTAGAGGAACCTGAGCAACATTGGTTTCTATGTGAAGCCGTATGGAGTGTTAAGCAAGTCCAGGATGATGTTGTGAAGCGAGTGCAACTCATTACCACATTTAGATATAGAGCCTTGAATTTGTTCATAAAGTATTTCGGTGGACATCAGAGAACCCTAGTGGAGATTAAGGCTGCACTATTGAGTGAGTTCAAGAAACCGAGTCAGAATCCCAATGTATCACAGAGTTGAAGGAAATCAAACAGAAACCTAATGAGACAATCTGGGAATTTGACCAGAAATTTAAAACACTATTGGACCAAGTAAGTTTCGTCATAGCACTACAACAGCACCAGGAATGGTTTATAATCGCGTTGTTTCCCCATATCAGCATGCCATTGATGCAGCAGAAAGTGGATTCGCAGGTAGAAGCCTTGAAGATCGCGATGAAGTTAGAAGCTTCACCCATTGGAGAAACTAGCACTTGGATGTCTCGGATTCAGGCCCAGTTGGCTACCCTGACACTACAACTACAGGATATGAAGAAGGGAAAGCAAGAGAGACAAGAATTCTGGTGTACAGGATGTAAGGGAGAAGGACACACTAAGGATCATTGTCCTTTATTCCAAGAATTCCTTAACATGGGTGCACCAAAACCATTAAATCAGAACGAAGGGCCATGGTGTCAGATCTATAGAACTAGAGGACACTAGCCAGAGGACTGTTATTTAATTCAAAAATATGTGAGGACTGTTATACCTCAATATTACAAATTACATATTAGTGTCGCATCCTTGCATTACCGACCTAAACGACAGTTTCCCTTAAAGATCATCTGAACATCCAGAGTGAAAACCATTGACTGAATACTGAAAGAAAAACCTTTTTCTGCCATCTTCCAGCCCAACTTAGCCCTGTTTATGAGCACTGCCGCTCCTTGCACATCTACAAGGGCGCGGTAGTTAGCACTACCGCGCGTTGCTCCTTCTCTGGGGCGCGGTACTACCGCGTTATGCTCAGTTATAGGGGCGCGGTAGTCTGAAATTAGCCTTTTTTGCCTTGGATTTTGGGATTTCGACCTTCGAGGAGATTTTGTTGGGATTACCACCTTTGGTTCGATCCTAACTCCTTCTTTGTTTAGCTGGCCTGATCCACTAAACCCTCCATAGATCCACACTTCTCTCTTGTTGGTTAGCCTTCCCATGTGCTATAAGAGAGAAGCTTTCCATGGGCCAAAGGGAGGACTTTTGGGGCATCAAACCTATGATCTTCATACTTCTGCAGAGATAGTTAGAGGAAGCACTTGGAGCTGGAAGTTGGCTTGGACATCAAGCAACTATTGTACATGACTTCAAGTTGGTAATGGAATAACTTGTCTTGTTTTCCCAAATCATTTGTGTTAATTTTGTTTTAATGATATGATTTGTATCTTTCATAGATTTAGATTCTAACTTATGTTTCAGGTTGCTAGAGAATAGTGCATTCTTGTGTCTTGGTTCCATTTTGACAGGTTCATTCGTGAGGGCTTGGAGATTGGAGCAACTACAAAGACAAGCGTTTGGATAGAAGGTCAGTCAAACTTCTTCTACCCTTTCTAGCATTTTAATCTTGAGATGTTTGTTAGATCTAGGGATTCAAGGTAGCATTTGTTTCCTTTTTGTCTTAGTATAGAGTCAGTATATCCTGCTTTATCCTAAGAGAGTTTCTACCTATCCGTAGGGAGAAATTTCTACAACAAGAAACTAGCACTTGGATGTCTCGGATTCAGGCCCAGTTGGCTACCCTGACACTACAACTACAGGATATGAAGAAGGGAAAGCAAGAGAGACAAGAATTCTGGTGTACAGGATGTAAGGGAGAAGGACACACTAAGGATCATTGTCCTTTATTCCAAGAATTCCTTAACATGGGTGCACCAAAACCATTAAATCAGAACGAAGGGCCATGGTGTCAGATCTATAGAACTAGAGGACACTAGCCAGAGGACTGTTATTTAATTCAAAAATATGTGAGATCACCTAAAAACCTATATTGCAATTTCTGTAAGTCAGTTGGGCATGATGAGTCCAACTGCCACGCATATGAGCTTAAGTTGGAAAGGAAGAAAGATATCGATCATATGTATGGAGGAGTATACAGAGTCCAAGAAGAGACTCTGCAAAAAAAAGATAATGTGCAGCACGATCAAGGCCCATACAGAGGCTGCGGAGGATACCGCAGAAGAGGAATAAATGTCGGCCCAGCACAAGGAAGAGGTTGAGGCCAGGTAATATGTTATAACTGTGGCTAGCCAGGTCATGTGTCTAGAGATTGTACAAACCCATGCACGACATTTAGTTATTGTAATTCTTTCGATCATGTTATTGAAGACTGCCCAGTGTTAGCGGTAGAAATGCAGAAACGAAAGCAAGATTCGCCGAACCCGAATATTCAGTTGATCAGAGCATAGAGAAGGGTTGTAGACCCAAGCATCAATGTGGTGAAATGAAGTGGCACTCCAACAAGAAGAGATAGAGGAGCAGAAGCTTCGACTTCAGGAGACTTTGATACTAAGCAAACTTCTGCTAAAACAATTTGGATCAGAAAATCTACTGGGAAGGAACCTACCTTCGATCTAGAGAAAAATAAAGGAGTATTACAAGAAGCACGGGATATTTTCAAAGAACCACCACCTACTTCACCAAGAATCCCATTGCACAGTGAAGTATAACAGACACAGGATATACCAACGGCATATGACACAACGTGCAACGCAGCAGACACAGGAACCTCTGTTGCGCAGTTCCTAAGGAGCTGCATGAAATTACTAAAGAGCATAGATGCTATGGAGGAATTAGAAAAGTTATTGAGCTAGTACAAGCCACTCAGTGAGGCAGATACTTCCCAGGGCGCAGTTCACCAGATCAAGAAGCACAAAAGATAAGGCCAAGAAATGCGGCTTAGTGCGCAGATAGGAGACTATGAAATGGATGAGATCATCCTTGATCTCGGATCAGAAGTAAATGTCTTGACTAAGCAGACATGGAAACAAATGGGGAGACCAAAGTTGTTGTGGTCACCCATATAGTTGAAATTTTCTATCCAGCTAACAGTTATACCTTTTGGGAGACTAGCCAATGTTATTGTTGATATTGATGGAGTGCGAAGATATGCAGACTTCGAGGTCATTGAAATTGTGGATGATAGTCAGCCTTATCCAACATTGTTGGGTGTAGACTGGGGAATGTATAACCTTGCCATTATAAATTTGAAGACAAAGAAGATGATCTTTGAAGGTCAGGACATAAGGGTCATCGCACCATTGGACCCTTCAGACGAAGAAAGATACAGTGAGATGATTCAAGAAGAATGAAGAGCTCAAGACCTGGACTGCATATACAAAATGACTATGAATGATGCTGAGTATATTAATCCTACTGTAGATGGAACACTCAGTTGGCAATGTGACAATTCTTGCATCTCAGACTCAGATGCAGGATTGGAGAACTGGAAAAGTCGTATGCACGAAGTATTAGCAATAAGATGTCTGCAGCTCACGAAGTCATTGCGCTGGATTGGAAAAGCGTAAGTCCAATTCCCACCTATGATGGTTCATCTAATGTTTATTCCTTTATCAAAGAATATATTGTCTCAGTTGCAGTTGAGCATCACTTACCAACACTAGACATGGCACTGCGTGAGACACCTTCCAGATGGTGGGATGAGCATAAGCAGACATTGACCACATGGGATCAGTGCAGAATCAAGATGCAGATCAGGTTCACCGAGAAGGTTGTGCTGACCTTTGAAAAACATAACGGATAGAAAGATCCAAGGGATCATATTGAAATCTATTCACAGGCATGGGAGGAGAGACCACAGACAGAATGGGCTCATCTGTTTGTACATACATTGGAGGAGAAGACTCCAAAGAAATGGTACCTAGATACAGAGTTGCGTAGGGGAACTATAGACTGGTCTACCCTAGCTGCGAATTTCTAGAAGACCTTCAGTCTCGAAGATGAGAGTCCTAGCATAAATGATACTTTGCAGATTATTAAGGAAAGAATATTTAGACCAGAATGTCCACATAGAAACATGACATTAGAGGAATTATTTGGAGATATAGAAGTACCTGAAAACCTATAGCTAGAGTTGACGAAACAGATAGAGCATGCCATGGAATGTTATAATCTAGCTAAAGAGTCCAAAGATAAAGAAGAAAGTGATGAGGAGGACCTGTGCAACATAAAAATACCTGAATCAGAGGGAATGCGCGACATAGAGGGACCTCCATTGGAAATTCCAGACATGAGTGGACCTGTGAAAATGAGGAAAGTGAACATTGGCACCAGCGACGAGCCTAAGTTCGCATCTATCGGAGACTATTGGGATGATCAGACGGTCGCAGAGATCGCAAACCTGTTACATGAGTATGAAGATTTATTCCCGACGAAGTTTACAGAAATGAAAGGTATTCTGGGTGACTTAGGGGTTATGAAGATACCTCTTAATCCAGGTGCAAATCCTTTTAAGCAAAGGCCCTTTAGACTGAATGCGCGATACAAAGAGCGAGTCAAGGCAGAAATCGATAAGATGCTCAACGCGGGGATCATCGAGCCGGTTGAAGAATCAGAGTGGATAAGCCCGATGGTTGTCCAAGACAAGAAAACTAAAGGTGAGATCAGGATCTGCGTGGATCTCAGAAAATTGAATGATGCTTCGATGCATGACCCATTTCCTACTCCTTTCACTGATGAGGTGCTTGATAACATTGGAAGAAATGAGGCATACTCTTTCACTGACGGATTTTCGAGATATCATCAGATAAGAATTGATCCGGCGGATAGCCACAAGACCACTTTTGCCACTGAATGGGGGTCGTTCCAGTATACAATAATGTCGTTTGGTATGAAGAACGCGCCTGCCATATTTTCTAGAGTGGTGGTCGCAGCATTTAAAGATTTCATGCATAAGTTTTGAGAAGCCCGTTTTGATGATTGGACAGTATTTGGGTTTCTAAAGGACCATTGCACAAACCTCAGATTGATGCTAGAAAAGTGTAGATAGCATCAAATTTCATTGACCCTGAAGAAGTACGTCTTTTGTGTACCCTATGGAATTCTGTTGGGACACATTGTGTGCAAACAAGGTGTTGGCTGCTTTTTGGATAGACCCGGCTTTTAATGAAGCGCAGCAACAAAACCCCTTGGCGCACTGGCCCTCTCGGCAATGAGCTGCGCAGCAGCTCGAGGTCTCACCAGAAGTGGCTATGGGGTGGCTAAGGAATCAGATTTCCTTAACCTAGGTGACGCGACGACTTTTCTTTTTCCTGCGACGATTCCTCAGAGTGGACTGCCTGACTTCTCCCGCAGACCCCTCGGCGTAGCTGCGCTGACTTCTCGCTCAACAGCCCAGCTGCGCGGCGTATCCATTCCGGCGCACGAGGCGACTTATCCCCTACGTCGACGCTCTATGTATCCTTTCTTCCCGTGCACCCAGCGCAGTAATGCATTCCTCTATCGCTGCGGCGACAGTGTTCTATAGATTATTTGACACTTAACAATTATAGTTACCAAGGGAGCTTCGAGAATGAACTCAACATATTCATAAAGACAACGCAACATTCATAGAAACACAGGTAACAACTCAGACATGCATTCACGCGATCATTACCATAACAATAAGACGTAAGGAATGCACCTCCTCGGGAAACCACGTCCACGAGGAGTGTTTCATATATTAACTCAAAGGGGACTTATACAATAATGCTGTGCACACAGCTGCAGCCTTAGATCTTTCCAGGAAACTCCACGCACACAGCTGGGAGCCCTTCTCTCGATCTAGTCTCTTCCTCTATGGAGATTACAATAGTTCAGACGTCGACTCAGACTGTCTGCAACTAGGGGATTAACTTCATGGTTATCCCAGCTCTGACTCTTGTCTTCTAACAACACAATAGAAAACAATCCTCATACAAAATAACCAATCTACCAACTAGCGAGCTTCTCTCAAACAGCTAACCTGTATCTCAGCATCTAAAGGCTGGCTAACTGACTAACATCTAACTTTTGCAATTACACATATATATAGGTGGCCATGATGGTCGCACCTTTACAAAACTATGGGCCTTTCCCAATAGTAATCCCCAAAAACCCTAACCACGCACATGGCTAGGTGTACTGTAGGCGCCGCTTGCAGTCACGTCGCCGCTTCCTGCAGGTTCCGTGACTTTCGGGGTAGATTGTGGGTATGGGCGCCTTGTCCTTCGCCTTCAATGCTTTGGTCCATTGCTCCTCCTTGATCCGAGCAACCATAACTTCTGTACTTAATCTTAAATGAGGGTAGCTGAGCCCTCTACTCCGTCGCTTTATTTATTATGGTAGCTGAGCTTTCTATTCAGCCACATTCATTCCTCTATGACGTGCGTGCGAGCTCCGTGAGTTCCAGTCCATAATCTGCGTCGAGCTCATCCATTTGGCACCGTACTGCACACCGTCTTCCTTCTACCCAAAATTTGGTGTTTATTCAAAATAAGCACTTTCCTTCAATACTTGTGCTTTTTCCTCGAAATCCGCAGCTTTACCATAGCTGCGGCCTAGGCTCCAACACAAGGCTTGATGGTTGACCCTGCGAAGATCGCAATTATTGTAAACTTGCCAACACCGAATTCAGTAAAGTAGCTGTGCACCACAATGGGGCATACCGGTTACTATAGGAAGTTTATAAAAGCTTATGATGTTGGGTTCAGGAAATGCCCCTTTTAGGCCACCTTTATTACATCATTTTGCCCTGATTCCATCCTACTTTCATGAGCTATATCCATGTTTTTTCCAGATCAATCAATGATATTGACAGGTATAATTTGTTATTGCCTTATTTATTTTTATTCCTAAGATTGTTAAAAATTATGGATTTTAGTCCTTGGTTTATACTGATCTGTGTGATTTCATTTAGCCAAAGTCTAAAGCGCAGGTGTATCAGCCCAGCAGTGCCAGTTGTTAATCTTTCAAGCCTAATTTATCATACTACAAGGGTCAGCGCATCCTCCACACAAGCTGTATCAGATCCCCACTGCAACAGATTCCATTGAAGCAGAGCATAGCTGCGACAGACAGGTGGCATTCCAGCTGCTGAGTCTGTTGACCCATTAATGATCAAAGCAATAGCCTCCTTCAAATTAATGACCCTATTTAATACGATGTATCAATTAGCTATAACTCCGCAACATGAAGATCATAGATCTTTATTGTTGCACGATTTTAGTGGATCTAAAACTGTATTTCCTTTGTATAAATTCTAGAAGGATCTCGTAGCCTGGGGTTGGACAATCATTACTTGGGTAAGTTGTAACAGAGCATTGAGACTCACGATCTTCCATCAATAATATGAGAGCAGAGTTCTTCATTTATGTGTCTTAATTTGCTGTGACTCTTGGTGTCTCTGTTAGAAGGCCAGGGCCCACCTTCTCACAAAGATAGCCGGTTTAAGTTGGTAGAGTAGTTTAGTTTTACTTCTGTTGTGTGGTGTGGAATGATTGCAGACATTATTGATAGCTGTAACAAAGTTTAGCTTTCCTTTCTGGTAGTTGTAATTGCATCTTGAATAGCTGTAACAGAGTGGTGTGACAGTTGACTGTGTAGGATAATTTACTTAATTTGCATGTGTGTTTTAATCAACTGTGACAGCCAAGCTCAATTCCAATTATCTTCTAGTTGTTTATGCTTTCCAGGATTTCCATTAATTATCAATTAGAGTTCAAGCTTGTGTTTTAATTCTGGTTGCTGTTGTATCTTCAATTACATTCATAGATTAGATAGATAATGGTAGAGTTATAGTAGCTACTGGATAGATCATTTTGGTAAATATTGAATGCTGTAGTTTGATAATTATAGGATTTAACTTCTTGCAAAAGTAATCTAGTTTCATTTCATCATTAGATCATTAACTTGTTGGGTTGATTTATGTAGGGAGGTTGCTTTATTTTTGATTCTTAGATGTATGAATTAGATTAGTGTTCTTAGGGAATGAGTTGGCTGGACACATAGGTAGGATCATTATTTACATTCAACAAATCAACTGCTTGATCTGTTTATGCATAGACTGTGCTTATTGCCTTTGAAATAAAAGACCTCCCTGGGTTTGACAATTTATATTGACCATTATGTATGTTAGCTTTAAGTAACTGACATATAGGGTGACCAACATATGCGTAGATAACCATGGAAATGGAGAAGTTGTTAAAGAAATATGCGTAGTTCATTTGGAACGCAGAATGTGAGCAAGTTTTTGACACATTAAAAGAGGAAATGTTAACTGCGCCGATCTTAGTTTTTCCAGGATGGGAGAAGCCATTCCATGTACATTTTGATGCTTCATGCATAGTGTTATCTCCTAAAATAACCAGTCAGTTTTTCATTATTTTAGGTGATAGGTTTAAATCCAAAAAATTATTTTTTAAATTTTTTAGAGTCCATAAGGAGGTCCTCAGTCTTATTACTGAGTCAAAAATCCGATTTATTTGGGTCTTGGTTTCAAATTTTGGAAAGACAAGTTTCGGTAGCTAACTCTGTTTTGCAGAGGCCAGTTAACTGTCGAAAAGGCTCACTTTCGGCAGCTGAAGGATTAACTGAAATTACTAAGTCGTGTTAGCTGCCGAAAATGATCTTATCAGAAAATTAAAAAAGGGAGAGTACGTGTCCGTACTCAACTTCACATCAAGAGAGCCTGTGTGTCTTGCCGCCGAAAGAAAGATCAGAATGCATCTCATATGACCATCATGAGTTTAATGGCGGTAAGCTGCCGAAGGCGGGTCATTAAACCCCCACATCATTGATTACGCAGGGTAACACAGGATTTCACATCAAGAGAGCCTGTATGTTTTGCCGCCGAAGGGAAGATCAGAACGCATCTCACATGACCATCATGAGTTTTAATGGCGTTAAGCTGCCGAAGGCGAGTCATTAAACCCCCACATCATTGATTACGCAGGGTAACACAGGACTTCAATGCATATCTGAGGATCATTCGCAGCTGATCGTTTCATAATTTCACACGAGCTAGACGATATCATAAGTGATCACTCGCTCGGCTCAGATGGAGGGCATCTTTTTCCCAAAACGCTGTAAGCAGGGCCATGGTCATGGGGTTTTCCATTCTATCACTCAGTTGAAGTTTTTATTTCGTTCAGGCAGTTTTTATCAGAGCCGATCATTTATCCAGGGACGCCCCCATCAGGACGAGACTCTAGCACAGGGTCTTTTTTATCTTCTGCTGCAGAAAACGAAGGGCTCGACTCATGGCAAAAACAAATCTGCCACTCAGGACAGAACTAGACGGGGTCTGGTATCTCGAGTCCCACCCACAAGTGGCCGAGTTTTTCAAGTCTGCAGAAGTTTTTGACTACTGTGAGAGACTTACTAGTTTCATCCAGCCACTTGCTGAGGCGTTCGCTCTGAGCTACGACGGGAGAACAGTGAAGTTTGGCAGAGAAGAATTTCATGTGGATGAGGCAGCCATAGCCGAATGTACAGGTCTTCCCAGAACAGGACAGAGTTGGTTTAAGACCACTAAGGTTTCGGACATTGAATTCAGGTCATATCTCCTACCAGCTCATAAGGAAATCAGATGGAGGAAGGATATTCCCATCACCTTTCTCGAACCTCAATGGCAGGCTCTTGTAAAGGCTATCATCGTTTACATAACTTGCGAAGGCCGTTATCACAGGGTGCTGCACTACCATTTCAAATTGTTAAATCATTTCACAGGGAGAGAAAAGATTAATCTGCCATACTTCTTCCATAAAACCCTCACTAAAATGGCAAAGCAAGTCCAGGCTAAGCCAAGCAAGATTGCAAGCAGGATCTCTCACCAGGGTCTCATAACGTTGATAATCAAGGAGCTTCTGAAGAAGAGAGGTGTGAACTGGAATTACTTTTTATTCTGGCACGAGTTTCCCACAGATCTTGTAAATGAAGAGGCAGTTAAGCAGGGCAAGGGCGAGAAGAGCAGCACTCCCAAAATCGGCAAGAGAAGGAGGAGAGCCATCTCTCCTCAAGCCCAAATGGAATCCCCTTCCTCATCCAGCAAAAGGAGAAGGTCAAAGAAAAAATTGGTGTTTGAACAAGCTGAAGGAACTCCTCAAGGAAAAAACCCACTAAATCTCCCCTACTCAGGATCTGAATCTGAAGACGAAGGAGAACAAGGAGCAGAGCAGCCCATGGAGAGTGAGAAAGGTAAAGACCCTCCCTTGACTGATGCACCAGGTCCCAAACCTTCCACACCAGAGACCAACAAAGTCAATGAGCTGCTACAGGAACTTTCCCAGGCAAGACATAATGAGGAACAGGTTAAGTTGCACAACGCAAAGCTAATTGAAAAGAATATGGCAATGCATGATCGGAGCAAGGAACTCTTCGACAAACTCCAGAAAACAACCGAGAGGAACGCATTGTTGATAAAGGACAATGTCAAACTTTACCGTAACCTTAGGATGCTCAGGTTAAAGATGAAGGAATCGTCAGAGACAAAAGCACAACCATCTGGTCTAAACACGTTGGCTGAGGTGGCCACGATCCCTGAGGAAGTAACACCTGTGGAAGTTCAGGAGGTAACACCTGTGGAAGCTCAGAAAGAACAGCCTGTGGAAGCTCAGCAAGAACAACATGTGAAGGTTCAGCAAAGACAGACTAAACGAGTGACCAGAGGGAAAAGAGCAGTGTCAAAGAAATCCTAGCGATTGGTCACGAACATGCAGGAAAGCAGCGTTTTGGGGTCTTAATTTTTGAGGCAATTACAGTTTTCGGCAGCTTAGGCGAGCCCCACAGAGCTCATTAGCTGCCGAAGAAACTGACTTCCGGCGGCTAAGGCACATAATCAGTTAAGCAGTGTTTGGGTTTGATTTTGTGAAACAGCTTTCGGCAGCTTAGGCGAGCCCCACAGAGCTCATTAGCTGCCGAAGAATCCGACTTCCGGCGGCTAAGGCACATAATGAATTAAGCAGCGTTTGGTTTTAATTTTGTAAAACAGTTATGGCTTTCGGCAGCTTAGGCGAGCCCCCCAAAGCTCATTAGCTGCCGAAAGGTCTGACTTCCGGCAGCTAAGGCACGGAATCAGCAGAACAGTTAGCTGCCGGAAGCCTATTTTTGCAAAGGTCGACTGCCATCTCACGAAAATCAAATCTGTGGCGCGCCCAACCCAGTTCACCGAGCCTTGGAAGGCTGCTTCACTTCGCCAACCATCGAGTCGTTGAAGGAAATATCCATATCTGAATGTCAATGATTGTAGGGATTAATCCCTATCTTTTGTTTTTAACTTTCAGTTAGTACTTTAGTTCATTAAACAGATCCATGTTTTTAGGATCTGGAAAAACGATTTTGTAATGGCTATAAAGCCTCAGAACCAAGACTGTTTAAGGGTTCGATTTTGGATGGAATAATTAGCTACTTATTTCAGTTTTCTCATGCTAATATAGATCACAGGTTTCCCTCAGTTTCGATATCAGTTGTCATCTTCTATTTCACTGTATCAGTTTGTCTAGCTTTGAATGTGAATGCTTCTTTACATTGTTTAGCTCACAGCTTGATTCCAGTTCTTTCAATGTATCTCTAGCCCTACTTTGTACTGGTTGGGTTACATGTTTTCTTCATCCACCTTTGATATTATATATGCTGATCAATCGTTTCTTGAGGGCACTGTTTCATCTGTTTACATGTTGAATGTCTAAATACTGTACTTTGATTTAGTCATCCCATTGATCCACCTTTTTTAAAAGACACAAAAAACATATTTTCTGAAGTTACCAGGCATACCTAGTTTATAACCCTAGGTAGTTTCCTGGAGTGATAACACATAGCATTGGGTGTTGTACTTGCACAACTAGGAGAGGGAGGTATTGACCATCCCATTGCATTTTCGAGCAGGAAGCTCTCGTCTTCTGAAAAGAATTATACTACCACTGAAAGAGATGGTCTAGCTATGGTCTACGCACTGCAGAAATTCAGGCACTATTTGCTTGGTGCGCACTTCTCTATGTTCACTGACCATTCTAATTTGAAATACCTGGTCAACAACCCAGTGTTAGGGGGGAAAATATACATATGGTTGTTACTCTTTCAGGAGTACGCCCTTTGAAATAGTGGTTAAGCCTAGCATATTGAACTTAGGACCTGATCATCTTTCAAGGATTGAGTCAGGAGAAGAACCTACAAACCTTGAAGCCAATCTTCCTGATGTGCAGTTGTTTGCTATTCAGATTGCTGATGACTACTATAAATATATCATAGACTTCTTGACTACTGGGTTGGCGCCCATAGAGTTTAGTACGCAGCAGAAGAAGCAGCTGGTAGTAAGAGCAGCAGACTTCACCATAATTGTTGGTCAGCTATACAAATTGGGGCCAGATGAAGTACTACGCATGTGTGTTTTAGAACACGAGAATCCATTCATATTGGCAGATGCACATTCAGGTGTAGCGGGAGGTCGCTACGCTAGAAGATCCACTACACAAAAGATATTGCGGGCAGGGCTATGGTGGCCTACTATTCACAAGGATGCAAAGGAACATTGCCAGAGCTGCAATGTTTGTTAGAGGACAGGAAGACCATCGCACAGGGATGAAATTCCATTGAATCCACATTTGACCCTTCAGGCCTTTGAGAAATGGGCCATTGACATTGTGGGGCCGATCAACCCACCGGGAAAAAGGACTGGTGAGAGATACATCATCACTGCCACCGATTATCTCACCAGATGGGCAGAAGCAAAGCCAATAAGGGATTGCAGCGTAGGTACTGCCGTGGAGTTCATATTTGAAGACATCCTTACAAGGTTTGGATGCCCGAAGATTTTAATGAGTGACCAGGGAACTCATTTTCTGAATAGAACAATTGAAGCCCTTACTGAAGAGTTCCATATTCACCATCAGAGAAGTACACCATATCATCCGCAAGCAAATGGAACTATGGAGGCTTTCAACAAAGTATTGGAGCATGCACTCACAAAGGTATGCAATGTTAATCGAGATGACTATGACCTGCGCATTCCAGCTGTGTTATGGGAATACATGACTACATGCAAGAAATTGACTGTCCACACACCTTTTATGTTGGCCTATGGACAAGAAGCAATAGTGCCTTTGGAGTACATTGTTCCTAGCTTGAGGATAGCTGCGTTTATAGGCATGGAAGATCAAGAGGCACTAGAAGAAAGACTTCTACACTTGGTTGGGTTGGATGAAGATTACTTCATCGCAGGCTTTCACTAGCAAGTGTAGAAAGATAGAGAAAAAGCATGGCATGATCGCCATATCAAGAACAAGTCTTTTCAAGTAGGTGATCTAGTCCTCCTGTACGATAGCAAATTTATGAAATTTCCTGGAAAGTTTAAGATGCATTGGCTTGGTCCATATATTGTTGTACATGTTACTAACAGTGGCGCAACTCAGTTAGCCATGTTAGCAGGAGACAATTTACCTAGATTAGTCAATGGAAGTAGGATAAAACCCTATTGGGATAGCCCTACTTCGCAACATCCTATGTAGACTAAAAAAAAATAGAGAAGAAAAGAAAAACAGGAAAAATAGAAGAACCACGCGGCTCAAACCTCCAAAGGGTAGCTGCACAGATCTAATGTAGAGGAGAAAATTCAAAGCTCATAGCTGAGAATCGCGCAGTACAAAGCTGAAAAGGAAGTTGTGTCGATCATATGGAAAAGGACAACTGTAAAAAATGAGTAGCTGCGACGAAAGGCATGGAGCGAAGGCGCAGTTGAAGACATGAAGACAATGGATGCTAGTAAAACAAATTGTCAGAACCACCAACGCATCATGATGGAAGCGGATGAGCATGAAAACTGTCGGCCGATTAGTGATCCGTTATTCAAAAAATGGAGGCACCGACACAATACCGCATTAAAAGAATATCCTATCCGCCCGACCGTAATAAAGACTGAAATGATCAAGATCCTAATGGGATCTGGGCAACAAAATTGGCATTTAATCGTTCTCTAGGCTGTCATACGGCTTCCAGTACCATTACACCTTAGCATTTAAGGAAATTTAATCCAACTCGACATATTTAACAACGGAAAAGATTAATATGTCAACAAGATCTTGTCCAGCACACCTAGCACTTAATGCATAGTCTAGCCGTTCTTGGTACATTCAATGTCACATAAGGTGCAGATCCCTCTAGGATTGGGTAAGCGGATGTAGCATTAAATCCCTCAGTTAACCATTAACGGCCACACCGTTGGGTAAAGGCTCTTTAAATACCAGCCAAATATTCCTTATGGATTTTACTGTGAGTTTGAAATTTTACCAACTGTAAAGACCGTAAGAACTTAGCATCCAGAAGCACGAGTGTTCGCTGAGTTTATGTCCGAAGAGTAGACGTTAAAAGAGATCCTTGGCACCTTCAACCGCTCTGGTATAAGTGGAGCGATGAAGACACCACCAAAGCAGACGAAACAAGAATGGGGTGGCTCGTCCAAGAGCCTGAAGCCGAATCAGCCGCAACAACAAAAGAAGGACAAGCATCTGGCCACCACACAGGAAAAATCAAAGACACCAGGCGCTTCTAAGCCAACAGCTCCACAAGGGAACCGTCCACCACCTGTATGGGTCATTCCAGAGTATATCAGTCCGAGAAAGAGCGATGCTCCAGAAAGGAACTTGGAGAAGAATGAAAAATATGACATCCCCTTACCACTAATGTCGAAGCATGTCCAGACTAAGGAAGATTTGCTCAACAAAATTCCTACCTGCAAATTTGCGGATCACAATCTAATGGATGCTGAGAAATTCCCACACCTACAGACAGATAGGTACATGTATAGCAGAGATGATGGAACCACAAATAAAGTCGAGGTTGCGCCAATGGACTGGGCGATACCATTGTCCCGAGATGGTCTGCTCAACCTGATGCGGATCCCACATTTTGAACGCAGCAAAGAATGCAAGGCTGTAGTGCATACGCTGCTATCTTGTACGCACCAGGGATACATTTAGCTGTATTTTAATGTGAACATCACTATCGACTTGATAGAAAGAATTACTCGTTTAAGTAAGAGGGGCGACGACCCTGCTAAAGAATTTTTCGGCAAGAAATACGATCAGGAATTACCTACAAAAATAAAGGCAGAATTTAATTTGGTAATAGGGAACCGAGAATACGAAACTGATCAGATCACAATTGAACCCCTATGGTTCACCATTCAACTACTAGTAGGAATCCTGCTCAGGAAAGCAAGGCCAAAGGAAGTTTCCACATCAGTAGTGGCCCTAGCTACCAAAGCCATGGATGGACATGAGTATAATTGGGCAAACTTTCTACTCAATGAGTTTTTATTAGACGTACAAGATACCGAGGACAAAGGGTTACCTTTCCACTTCAGTTGGATGATGATACTTATTTCTTTTGTAGGATGGAAAGAACCTCTGCATCAGAACGCCCTTTCGGTAGAAGCAGATGACTACCGCATGGTCTGCTTCATGAACATGTAGGCATCCACAAACGTAGCAAAGCAACGACTCAACGATCTGCAATTCATGACTTATTTTGAGCAGTTATTAAGAAGATCCCGTGCATCACAGAAGAGGTGACGAACACCTATAAGCCCAAGATGATTTTCAAGGCTAGCTTACACTGTATCTACATAACTGTGCATGTCAGTAGAGACATGGTGCGAAGGCCAATATCAGCTGGGTGCGCTGATGATCGAGATGATCATTGAAGACTGGCTTGAGATCTAGAAGGAAGATGCTCCAGAAACTGTTATCACTACATCTTCGGAGGACAAAGAAGAGGACCAAATGGAAAAAAATACAGAGGTCCAAAGCACACCAATCCAAACACCTGCGTCATAGGTAGGCAAGAAAAGAAAGGAAACGTCTACATAGACATCAGAGAAGCCAAAAAAGAAGAAGTCCAAAGCCAATAGACCGCCGCTTGATAGATTGCTACATGATGATGAATACGAACAGATCGCGTCGCGGGTGTTAGTGCACCTAGAGGATGTAGTCATCTTGAAGGGAGATAAGGAAGAATCGGCACAAGCATAGGTCAGATAAAGCATCAATAAACTGACCAGTCTATTCTTACAAATGGAGCAATTCCATCGCGAGTTGAATAAGGAACCAGAACATAATGGCCACTTAGGGGAGTCAAGTGAGCCGATGCGTAGGTCACCTGCCTATACAACTCGAATGCGCATAGTCAAGATTGCGCCCATATCCATTTTGTTCCCGATCGATGAGATGGTAGAAAACGCGAGGCTACTCACACAGTTGGAGTTTAATCTAGCAATGCTACATGCGGAAGGATTGCATTAGTTGCACACTCAAATATCCACAGAGATATGTGAACGAGACGTCGTCTCGCACATTTAGCACCACCAACTTGAAGAGAACTACAAGAAATTGTAGGAAGAATGCGAACAGAAGGAAAGGGAGCTTCAGTGCACATAAGAGAAGCAATGCAAGGTACAACGAGTGGTATCAGCTATCTGCGCGAGGCTACCCGAAATTGTAGAGGAACCAGAGATTGAGGAATCTATCCTACATATCGGCGCTGCTATAGACAGCTTGCAAGAAAGAATGAAGGGATTGGAAATTTCCCACAAAGAGAAGATTACAGAGATAGAAGCTTCCCATTAGGAAGAGATGGCCGAGCTGGCAGCTGGACGACCAATTGATATAGCACAGCAGGCGGAGGAAGCAAGAGCAGAGGCGTTGAGGGCCTCTACGAAGAGCATTTTCGCAGCAGTAGAGCGATGCCAAAACCTACAAGATGATGTTTCGAACATATGGGGCATATTGCAGGAGGAACCGGAGTTGCGACAGATCCGCAATGAAATACATCAAAAGTAGCAAGAAGTGGATTCCATGGATGCTGATATGAAGGACTTGCTGGTCCGACAGAAGAGGCATGCCTTTGAGCAAACCAAGCTACTAAGAAAAGAGCTCGAGACTCTAAGAGCAAAATAATATGAAACCTCTTTGAGGTTACATCCGTTACAAGAAGAGGCACTCACCTTAATAGATGAAATTGAAATAAAGTTGCAAGAACTTCAGGCAACAAGAGCTAAAGTCAAGGAGAAAATTCTAGAACCTACCTCAGATGAGATGCTAAACATGGTCAGAGGACATGAGTAGGAAATAAAGGAAGTAGTTGCAAAGTTGAGTGCAATGGTTCAAGACTTTACTACATGATCAAGAATCTCAAAGGATGCACAGATGGAGCAGCTGGATTGAAGTGGCTCGGGACAAGCCACAAGTCAGTGTTAGGGGCCTGTTGGCCCAAGTATGCACAATTTTGATAAAGACACAATTTTGGGAGCTGCGAAGTCAGAAGGAACAGTTTTGTGAAGTGCGCAGCTCGGACTGCATATTCAATTTTGGCGCAGCTATGCTGGGGCGCAGGGCTAGCGCAACAACTATTTTTGGTAAAAGAATATAGAGGAAGGTCGAGCTGAGGAAGTGACCTATTTTTGGTAAGGAGAAAAATGGAAAAAGAGGAAAGCGACCTGTAAAAGGGAGTGGCGGCAAGTAGTTAAGGAGCTAGGCCACTAAGTCGATGGTGACAGGAAGGCTAAAGGGATGGAAAGTGATAGGCCACGATGCAGTGCAACCGTTTTGGTGATGAATGCAGCTGTCAGAAGGCCGTTAGAGTTGTGAGTGGCCTAGTCAGGCAGCTGAAGCAAGTGGAGTAACCTAGTGATGACGACAGGTAGGGTGGCGCGTATCTGCACGTGGTTTGGGAACCTTAGGTTTTTTGCCTATGCATTGAAAAGACATGACCTACGAGCATGATGTATAAATGGGCACATTTTGTAAAGGGAAAGGGTTGAATAATCATCATTGTTGAATCTTCTGAGTATGAATTGTAATCTTTGTTGAACATTAACCTCTGTTGAGAGAAGATTGTAAAGAATCTACAAGCTGTGTGTGCAGAGATCTATTGAGAGAGAAGAGATTCTACAGCCGAGTGCGTAGACTGGAACTATTGTACCCTTCCCGAAATAATATAAAAATAGTGCCTGTGGAAGTAGCTCCCATCCTGGGGGTGAACCATGTTAAATCCTATGTCGTGTGATTGTTATATGTTTGCACTTGCTTATTTTCTTACAATGAATGCTTGAAATCCTACTTATCGGTTTATGTGTTTACTTTTATATGTCTTCACCATGGAATGAGGATGGGAATAATATGTTAAGTATCGCATATGTGGATGAATGCTAGAGGCACAAGTATTTCTAAGTCTGTGAATGTAGGAATCGGTTGGAAAATCACTTAATAGAGAAGGTCTACACAGTGCGCAGTATATTATGTTTTTCATATTGCATGAATCATAAGATAAATAAGACAAGGTAACAGTGGATTCGTAATATCTATTAAGTACAGTTAATTGAGGAATTTAAGTGTCAAGAAGGAAGCACAACTATCAGTGGCACTGTCCTACTATAAGATCCGAACCATGCAGTCCTTGGATGTGAGAGTTGCGCAGCATCCTAACTCTTAGAAGTGTCAGCCTACAGCACAAGCCCTGTAGTGTGCTTCCCACCACATTTGTTTAAAGCACTCATCACCTGGTTGTGGAAATCTGATTCCACAGTCCCCCATAACTTCTTCTTGGGTGAGAGCTCAGTCTGCTTGCAGATTGTTTCCGAAAGGGACAGTGAAAAGGGGTTTTGTTGGTTCCTTGAACCGCTATGAACCTGTGTCTACATTGGAAACCTTTAGAACAATTATTCAATCCAACAAGCGCAATAGCGAAAGTGCGCAGTATATTGGGTTCTGTCATATTGCACAATTCATAAGGTTAAATAATCTAAGGAAGTTGATGAATGGATAGAAATACTAAGTAAGTCATTGAATCGGTTAAGTATAAAGAGGAAGCACAGTTGTCAATTGTGTTGTCCTGCCATTGAAACACCCTCTGAACAGCCCATTCCTTGGATGCACTGGTTGTGTAAGCGTCTTAGCTTGTATAAGATTTAGCTGTGAAGAAGGTGATCTTCATGTAGTCTTCATTTTTCACAGCGCGAGCCTCGTAGTACGCTGCTAGCCATTTTTCCGAACCACGCATCACCAGGTTGTGGAAACCTGATTCCGCAGCCACCCCCCTCAACTTTGCCTCGAGTGAGACCTTAGTCTGTTCGCAGATTGTTGCCGAAAGGGCCGGTAAATAGGGGTATTGTTGGTTCCTTGAACCGCTAAGAACATGGGTCTACATTGGAAACCTCTAGAACAATTATTTAAGCCAATAGATATGCAGCCATTACGACACCCATGGAGAAGTTATTAAAGAAGGATGCTAAGTTTGAATGGAATGAGGAATGTCAAAAAAGCCTGCACATATTGAAAGCGAAGATGGTCGCAACACCCATACTCGCATTCCCAGATTCAACAAAGGAATTTCACGTGCATTTCGATGCATCATCGGTCGCACTAGGTTTCATTTTGGTCCAACCAGGAATAGGTGACATCGACCACCCGATAGCCTTCAAAGTAGAAAGATGTCTACTGCGGAGAAGAAATATATGACCACAGATCGGGAAGGGTTGGTGATGGTCTATGCTTTGCAGAAATTCTGACATTACCTCTTAGGGGGCCACTTCAAGATGTTTATAGATCATTCCGCGTTGAAATAATTGGTGAACAAGCCTGTGTTGGGGGGGGATATTTGTCGCTGGTTGTTACTATTTAAAGAGTTTGATTTTGAGATCATCGTAAAGCTGGGACGATTGAACGCGGGACCCAATCACCTATCACAGATAGAGTCAGGGGAAGAACCAAGGAGCATCGATGAAGGATTATCGGATGCTCAGTTATTCAGAGTTAGCATGGTCGATAACCACTATGAGAAAGTCATTCAATTTTTAGCAAAAGGGGAGGCTCCCACTGAGTTCACTGCCAATCAAAAGAAGCAACTAGTTGTCAGAGCTGCAGACTTCCAGTTAATTGTAGGGAAATTGTACAAAATGGGCCTAGATGAGATTCTGCAACAATATGTCCTTTCGCATGAACAAGAGAGGATTATGTTGGAAGCTCATGATGGGATTGCTGGGGGACATTATGGCGGGCGAGCAACTGCTAGGAAGATCCTTCGAGCAAGGTTGTGGTGGCCAACCTTGCATGGAGATGCTGTGGACTATGCCAAGAGCTGCAACGTATGTCAACGAACCGGGAATCCCTAATGATGGGATGAAATGCCACTCGTACCACAACTGATGCTACATCATTACTACGATGGGTTACTTGACGCGGTTGGTGGAAGCCGCACCAGTAAGAGATTGTTCTGCTGCGACTACAGCACGGTTTTTATTTGACAATGTGGTCACCAGGTTTGGGTGCCCAAAAGTGTTGTTGAGTGACCGGGGATGCATTTTGTTAACCAAACGATTGCAGCAATGATGGAAGAGTTTCAGATCCAACAAAAGAAGAGTACTCCTTACCACCCTCAGGAGAACGGGTGAGTTGAGGCATTTAACAAGGTATTGGAGCATGCACTCACCAAGGTGTGCAATGCGAACCGCGATGACTAGGATTTAAATATTCCAGCTGTCCTTTGGGCGTATCGCACCACATGCAAACGACGGACTGGCCAGATTCCATTTAAGCTCATTTACGTCCATGAAGCAGTTATGCCATTGGAATACATTGTACTGAGCTTGCGCATTGTAGCAGCGAATGGGATGAGCGACGATGGCACAGTGGAGGAATGTTTGTAACAAATGCTACAACTCGACGAAGATTGATTCATCGCAGGGTTCCATCAGAAAGTGGAAAAAGACCGACAAAAGGCATGGCACGACCGCCATGTCAAACCAAAGCAATTTCAGAATGGGGATACAGTTCTGTTGTACAACAACAAGTTTTTGAAACACCCGTGTAAGTTGCAAATGCACTGGTTAGGACCATACATCATAAATTTTGTCACTGACGGAGGCGCGGTGCAATTACAGAGTTTAGATGGAGTATTGTTACCTAAGTTAGTCAATGGGAATAGGTTGAAGCCCTATCGCTATGATCTAGTATAGAGCGGTTGAAAAAAAAAATGATAATAATAATACATATATATATACTTAATGACAAAAGGAGGACACATCGTCGATGTTCGCACGGTTGGCACATATGAAAACATGTGGAAGCATGGTCGATGCTTCACGCGATTGGAACACAAGGGTTGGCAGCATGGCCATTTGGGTTGCTATTGATGCTTCGCATGATTGACATGTGAGGGGTCCAGTCCAAGCATGAGTGCTGTGGATCAACCTCACTAGAGGATGATGGAAAGGCATGATTACAGGATCGGAATATTACGTGGACAGATTTGCAAATGATTTCAGAGGCAGGCATCCAAAACACAACGGAAAAGCATAAATGCAGTCGTAGGAGGATAGCAAAGCAAGGAAGTATCTACCAGTCGAGAGAAATCAATGCTGTGAGCGGAGTAGGAAGAGAGTTGAGTCAGGAATTCCAAGGAAGTTGTTGAAATGATCCATTTCATTTCGTGCGGCAGCACACCAGGTGCATTAAGGGCCAGAACGACGAGTGTGCATGAACAACCAGAGAAGGAAGCAGCGCAGACACTTAGGAGGAACAAAGACGAGGTCTCAATCGAGATGTCTAAGTGTGTGGTGATAGTTAGAATAATCGTGGTCCCAATGACCACTAGAACTCTAGGGGCGGAGGCCCCTTGGCCCCGGTAGTAGGCAGACCATGGTGTGAAACAGATGTGCTAGAGCAGTTGACCTGTCTCACACGTTGGCACCATTGATGAAATTTTCCTCAGTCCAGAATGAGCGCAAAGTGTGGCATCAGATTCCCGAGAGGTAAATGATCAAGGTTTCTAGAGACTGGAGGATGAGTTCAAGCAGTACGTGACAACGAGCCAGAGATCAATGTAGAAAGTTGAGAAGTACACAACAACGAGCTCCAGACGGCAAGAACAGTTCCAGAAGTTTAGTACAACGAAGGATGAGTGCAGACTAGCAGTGTCCAGCTGAGGTGGATCGAGGATGAGCCACAAGTTTGTGTTGGGGGCCTGTTGTCACGAGATAAGTCCGTAGGAAGTGTGGAAGACGACAAGCATGAAAGGGTCAATCTGCGAAAGAAGGACAATTCACGGAGTTCGAGGAAGCACAATAATAGTTAAATTAGTTAGAATTGGTCATGTGGACCGTTTTGTAACCAAATAGAAGCATATAAATAGAGTAGGATTGTAAGGCTAAGGGAATCTATTTTTTTATCAATCATCCCATCTTTTGATCTGTTTTGTATTTGCGACATGGTGTATTGATTGTTTCTGTGAAGTTCATTCCATAGGGTTTAATGAATGCATTAGGATGTTCGATTATGGTGGAATTTTTGTCTCTATCTTTATGCGTGTTGATGTATTTGTAACTTTGGAAGATATTCACTTGTATATTGTATTTGTACTTTATTGTATCCCCAACGGAGATGTATTATTCCTCCGATTGGAAGTGTCGTCAGTTGTACTTGCAAGTGACGCAAGTTATATTGTAAGTGTCGTAACTTATACTAGATGGGTTATTAGACCACCTTAATGGGGTCGGACCTGTATGAGTGATGTGGGTCAAAGGGTTATGAGACCACCCTAGTGGTGGTTGTCCCAGTCAACATTATGTTAAGTGGTTAATTTGGGGCCGACCTAGTTAGAGTTAAAAGACAAGTGAAGTAGTGTATAAATAGAGAGTGTGTCTCTCTCATTTTACACATTCTCTTATTCACTCACTTCGCATTAGTGAGAGAGAGGAGGAGTGTGCACAAGTAGAGGAGGAGTAACTGCTGCAGATATTTATCTTTTGGTGCTTCATCTTTGTGATCCTTGTATTGGTGCTTATTCTATCTCTGAGGAAGTTGCAGTGTTTTTCACCTTCTTGGTTTTCCCCGGTGAAATGTTTTCCGTCTCTTGTCTCTTGTGTTTGATATGCTATACGTGTTGTTCTCTCAGTTAATATCCTAGATCAGATTGAACTAAATGCTGGAAAACTAACATGGAATCAGACCTAGCCTGAAGGAAGGCATGGTATGGCATTTATGACACTTGTTGCACTTGCGACAAATTGGAAGCCAGGGCTTGGTATAGTAAAAACTAGTCATCGTGGCACTTTTGCTATAAATCCATTTTGGCGAAGGTTCGGGATCGAAAAATTCTACAAGTTGAAGATGAAATGTCCATGTACCTTTTGTACGAAGGAAAACATCATATTCTTTTTACTTTGTGAGATATGATTCGTACAAGTTAGGGTTTCTTCAACTTCCAAAATGCAGTCCTAAACATGTGACCTAGGAAAAGAGGTCATATCTCGGGCTAGGAAGCTCCAAATGGAATTTCATAAAATGCGATAGTTAGCGCATAGACATTAATATCACAGGTATGGGTTTCAAAGGCCAAAGTTGAAACAGTGACACATGGCATGCCGTACAATTTCGCTATACTGTTTCATCCCATAAACAGGTCACGTTGCGACACTTGGAATATATCTCTCTCAGAGAATTCATATGAGGTCATATTTGTGGCATTGGAAAGATGAAAAGTCAATATAGCCCAGGACGAAGTTTTAGACCCTGAGGATCCAAAATTTTAGAGATACTTCAGAAACAATATGGCATATATTTATGTCCAAACATAATTGGATTCTGAGCACCTTCATTTTTGGATCGTCACTGCTGTGGGAAATTAGGGTTTCGAAGAAAGTTGGAATTTTTGAAATATGAGACCACGGATGGATGCTCCTCATCAAAATAGAAATTTAGAGACCAAGATCAAATTTTTTGGTTGGGCAGAACCCCGAGCATCATCAAACCCTAGTTCGGGATTTTGATCGGTAAGGTGGAAAATTAGGGTTTATGCAAAAGTTGAAATTTTTGGAATCTGTTACCACGGTTGGATGCTCCTAAGAAAAATTGAAGTTTAGCACACAAGATCGAATCTTTGGGCTTGTTATAGGTCAAACTTGCACTTCTCAGTCCGTGATCACCTTGAGCTGTTGATCACACAAAAGGACAATTTGGATGGAGGAGCATGTTGACCTTAGATGATACTTTGACTTACTCCATTTCCTAACTTTACTGGAAAAAACCCTAAACATATCATTATGAGATATGAGCGCTACTCTACTCAAAGAGACTAGCGCCCATACTCTACTCCAGTGTATAAAAGTAGCGCTCAAAGCCTTATGAGTGCTACTCCTTCTCAGCATAGTAGCGCTCAACATTTAAAATTGGATGAGCGCTAGTTGGTAAGCACTAAAGTAGCGCCCTATACGCTACTTCACTGAACAATAGTTGCGTACATATCAAAATATGATTAAAAAATAATTAATTTTCATGAGGAGGATTAGTTGCTGGTAGTTTCCCAACTTCCCCAACTTCCTCCATAACCATACATCGACCTGAACTACTTCTTTAATCCTATAAATACAAGGAAGACTAAAGATAAAGGTTAGATGGATTAATGGAGAAACTTTGAGACATAGAGATCTAAAGAAGAAGCTTGCATTGTAGGAGTTGATGCTAAAGATATCTAAGCCAAAGAAGAGCAAGAGCCCAGAATCAAGTTGCAGGAGCCTGTCATAGAGTCAGGTATACTTGTACATCAATTTACTTTTGACAATAAAGGTTGAAGTGTCTTTCTTGTTCCAACTTAAATGTGTTCTGAAATGACAACTTAATTTGGATCTGTTTTGGTCAATATCAAATGCTTAACATTGTTTTTGTTTCTTTTAAACATTATATATTGTCCAAGATGCTTTGAGAAAGGTATTGTTATTGCAGGTTTATTGAAAGGAAGGTGGATTTGAAGGTTGAGCACAAGACCAAGTAAAGGCTAGGATCGAACTTCGATTGAAAGGTGTGTTCTCAAGATCCATAACTTATTTCTTTTCATAAATATCTTTGTAATATCATCAATACACTTACCTGTCACCCCACTCCAGTTGATAGCATTAGTTTCCTTGCTATAGGGTAGATTTTCCCACCAACAGACTGGCGACTCCGCTGGGGAGAGTTGAGTTTTTTCTCTAGGAAAACTTTTCTTGTTTGTCTTCCCAGAATTGTTTTGACTTCTTTGATGTGTTGAGAAACCCTGTAGGTATCCATTGCCTGTTTTTCTCTGCTTCCATCAGTCTTTTTGTATCTTTCAAAGTCAGTTTTTGAACTTTTGAGATATGAGCGCTACTTTGTTGTACATACAGTAGCGCCCATACGCTACTGTGCTATACATACAGTAGCGCCCATCTCTGCAGGGGCACGAGTTTCCCTACTGCATAGTAGGGTACATTTCCTGAAGCTTTTATTAGTGGTCTGCTTGAGTTTTTAGCCTTTTGATGGTTTGCTGACTTTGCTTTTAGGTCTCCTTAACTGGTGTATGAGGTTTTTAACTTTTGTTTAAGTCATAGAACCTTTCTTTGAGTCTTTTTTCCATCTTTTGAATCGCTTTTTTACCTTTGGAACGGTTGGACTGTTTATAACTTTTTGGAAGACTAGGTTGTGTTTTGTGGTGAGCACTTCCACTTTTTTAGGCCCTGACTGTATGTTGCTAGTTTACAAACCTGCATACTTTTGTATCTGTTGTTTGTGGCAACGTTTGTCTGCTCTTTACTCATCCTATCCTTTGTTTTAGGGTTTGGTCCGTTTTAGAGCTTCTAGGGTGCCTTCCAAACGTGTTGGTTTCTAATCTTCCTAGACTTATTGTCTTTTCTGGTTTCAAGTGTATTTAAAGTGCTTTAGGCTGATTCATTTCTCAGTTCTTTGTGTTAGTAGGATAGTTGGCAGCTTGCTTGTCTACTTTTGCTTGGCATAGTGGTCTTGTTAGGATTAGATGCTTTAGGCCAGTCCTCTTGTATCTATCTCCTTTGTTTTCTCCCACTTTGTTTCTGAGTTTAGAGGCTTTTTCTTTGCAAAAAACCTGTAGATCAAGTCTTTTTTGAGCTAGTGCCTTGACAGCTATAAGCTTAAGAACCTTTCTTAGCCATACTTACACATTGCACATAAGTTTTATTTTTCTTTCCATCTTTATAGTTCTTTTTCGTTTATAGAAAAAGAAAAAAAAATTGGTAGTTTAAGTTTAATAAGACTTATTTTTTCTTGTTACAAGATAGCATAGGATATTTTGTACAATTCCAAAAAGAAAACACAAAAAAATTTTAGTAGATTTGCTCAGATTTTCAGTTTTGAAAAGAAGTAAATGAAAAAATGAAAAGAGCTTTGTTGTAGAAAGTTTTGATTTTATGCACTTTTGTTTTCTTGTTGCAACCACGCCACACAAAATCACTACCTTTTGAGTAATAACAACCCTAATTTATTTTTAATAAAATGAAATAGAAACAATTTTTCTTTTTAGGGATACACTACACCAACTAGTTTTGGTTAGGATCTTGAGTTTAAATCACCTTAAACCACTCAAGATCACACATTACGCAAAAATCGTAGTTCGACTATCATAGGTAAATCCATTTCACTCAAAGCTTGCCTGGGATCTATGCAGTAGGTCATTGCGAGATTTGATTGTTGGGAATACTCCTCCTACTTTCTGTTCGAGCATACACAAGGATTGGATTGCGTTTGGGGACTCTTTCGAGTTTCAGGCTTAGTTACCCTGCCCACGCTTTCTGATTTGATCGGTGACTATTCCCCCAGGAGTTTTTGGTGTTGTGGTATCCTTAGTATCTGACTTTAGGTTCATACACAGGTGACAGCAGAGGGTATATCTACTGTAACTAAGACATATGTGGGAGGAAACCCCTTGCAGGTCTTTGGGAGGGAGGTTGGGTGATTCCATCGCTTGCACCCTTAGTCATTGTATTGTGGACCCTAGGTAACTGTCTTTCTTCCTTCGTTGATCTATTTTGGGCCCTCATCATACCAGAATCTTCTTTGGAAGGCATCTTTGTTTGCCTGGTTTGCATACTTAGGAATTTTTAGTTGGCGTGCTATTTGCCCCCTAGTTGTAGTGGCCACTAGTTTCTAGTCTGTTATTATATATATATAATCACGGATAATCAAGAGCTTCGTAGATCGAGAAGGTTTCAAAACATTCCACCACTTAGAACATAACCTTTACAGCTAGCTAGATGACAGAGGGTAAACCCCGGTATTTCTTCAGAAACTACTCCTGAAACAGAATTTCTTGAGGAAATTCTTACAATAGAAAATCCTGAAATAGGAATTCCTGAGGAATTACCACTGGAAGTTGAATTTCCTGAAGAACAAAAAACAGCAACAAAAAACCCTGAAATAGAGGTTCCTGAGGAACCACTACCAGGTACCCCAGATCAGTGACACTTTAGTTCAGTTGAGGTTGAAGATCTTACTTCTGTGGAGTATAGCACTCTTTTCAATCCTCCTCTGACCAATACTAGAATTCCGCTTCTATCACCTGTTGGTTTCCAGCAGCCTCATTACAGTGCATACAATTCTTTTCCCAGACATCTGATGTCTACTCTAGGAAGTGAACAGGGAGTTCCCCAAACTCCCACCTTAGGTATGAACACTAACACGGTAAATCCTTTGTTTACTGCTACACAGAGTCAGGCACAGACAACCTCTGTGTCTACTCCGTCTTTCAATTTTAATACTAGTACATTAGGTATTCCAAGTTCAACAACGATGGCATCTATCCCTACACCTACTGTTGGACCTAGCAGTACAACCAACTTTGCACCACCTCCTGCTTTTCAACCGTTATATCAGATACCTAGTACTTGGATTTCCACACCTGCTGTAGGACCAAGTGCTTCTGCAACCGTGCCGGTCATGAGTACCATGACTGCACCGTCCACATCAGCTACCACTGGTTTCAATACCTTTGCAGGTCCCAACATGAATCAATGTAACATGCCTATAGGTAATGTCCCTTTTTCCTTATTTTCAGGGGGAGGGGGTAATATTTTTAACCAGCAATATGGCGAGGCTAATACCCAGCCACAATGGACGAACCCACAGAGCACTAATCCACTTTCATATGGGTGGGGAAATTTTAATAATTCTTTCGTACAACAACAGATGGCAGGTGGAAACCCCTACCAACAAGTAGTTGGGGGCAACCCCTATCAACAGATGGTAGGTGGAAACCCCTATCAACATATGGCCGGGGGAAACCCTTATCAATAGATGGTTGGGGGAAACCCCTACCAGCAGACGGCTAGGGGCAACCCCTACCAGCATTTCATGGGTCAAACTATGGGTGGTTCCCCTTTTTCGACCCCAGCTTATCAAGTACCGTCTTACTGGCCTCGTTTACCATTTCTGGCAACTTTAAATTTGCCATATCTTTCCAAACTGACAAACGATCCTGTGTGTCATAATGCTACATGGCCATCAGTTCCCACCAAGTTACCTTCGGACAATCCAAAGTTCGAAGGCAAAGCAGGAGAAGACCCTGGTGACCATGTCACTACTTTCCACTTATGGTGTTCCTCGAATTCATTAAACGAAGATTCCATTAGATTGAGACTGTTCCAAAGGACCTTAACCGGTGCTGTAGCCAAATGGTACATTGAGTTACCTGCGGCTACATTCTCTAATTTCGGGGATCTCGCGACTGTCTTTTTGAATCACTTCCAGCTTCCTGTTCGGTATGATGTCGGAACAGACCTTTTGTCTACATTTAGGAAAAATAAATCCACTCATTTATTTGACCACATTCAGTAGTGGCAAAGACGGAAGAGGCTCATTAAGGCCAACATACCTCCAGAATTCCTTCTTGAGTGGTATTTGAAATCAATCCTTCCTTATATTTCTAAGGAAGTAGCTACATCTGGAGTATCTAATGAGGAAGAAGCCATCCTACGGACCCAACAGTTAGATCTCGTTTATGCACAATTCCGGTTATTGTATGAGATTATACCTGATGCACCACGATCAAATACCGATCTGAGTAGACCTAAACCTGGATCACATGCTGACGGCATAGTGGGTTCAGTTGACTCTGTAGCTTTCGAAGCATTGACCAAACAGGTTCATGCCTTATTAGTCAAACAATCGACTGCAGATATTTCTTCCGTCACAACCTCTCCTTCTACTTCTGAGCCTGTCAACCAGGTTCAGAACAATCAAAAGGGCCCTCGGCAGCCCAATAACAAAAAGAAGGGCAAGAAAGGAGAGGGTAACCAACAAAATCCCAAAAAAGAGAATTCCCAAGAGGGTAACAAAGAGGAAAAGAAGGTTAACTTCCCTTGTAAACTTTGCAAGCAGAACCACCTTACTCACCAATGCCCTCTGCTTGAAGAAGCCCAGAAGCTCTTAAGAGAAAAAAGCCTGTCGTCCTGAAAGATCCATTCCCTAAAGGGCAGAGCTCAACTTCTGGCACCTCAAACACTGGGGGCACTACACATGCTACGGTTGATCAAACTTTTATTAACATGGTTAATTCGGATGCACTCTTACAAACTAGAGCTAGGAACTATACCCCAGACGCACAGAAAAAGGATAAAGAGATTCCAGAATCCTCCACTCCACTCCACATACCTGTGGACCCAATGCCCAAGATCTCGAAAGGTGTCTTGAAACGGGCATCGCACAATCCTAACACTCAGGCCGCTTCCAACTACAATGTGGTTGAAGATTTAGCCCAGATCCCTTGTGCCATGTCTACTTTAGAAGTCTTGCAAAGTTGTCCTTTACAACGGAATGCACTTCTAGCAGCCATTGGAAGTATGGAATCCTCTAAGTCTGCGCAATTTGATATGACTGATGTCAAATACCGATTTCCCTACCACATTGCTCTTCAGATTGAAGTCATTCATGGTCCAATGACCATCAGCCGAGTTGTAGTAGATGAGGGCGCGTCGACTTGCATAATGTCAATTTCCTGCTGGAAAGCTCTAGGTTCTCCTGAGTTAGCCCCTTCTAACACACTGCTTACTGCATTTGATGGCAGAACTTTTCGTCCACATGGAGTTTTGCCATCATTTGATGTCACTTTGGCCGGTAAGACAGTTTTTGTTGAGGTAGAAGTTCTGGACGCTCCGCTTGATTACAATATGTTATTGGGCAGGAGTTGGACATATGCCATGCGAGCTATTGTATCGGCAGTTTTTCGAGTTGTTATGTTCCCATTTGAAGGTAAGATCGTTACAGTCGATCAACTTTCTTTCACTCAGAGAAACAACCATACTTCTTCAGAGACCACAGTTCCATTAGTTGATCAAACCACCCCAGTTAATGAGAGTTTAGGAGCAGGACTTTACGGGTCATTAATTGGCACTTTTGATCTACCGGCTCCTACCTTATTCATTGGTACTGAGGGATATTCATCGTCTGAAACTTCCATGGTTAGTTTAACAAATGATTCTGGGTTTCTCTCAACTAATACAAACCCCTCCGTTCCCATCCCTGTTGCAGAAGTTACCCACCTAGATTCTTATCAAACTGCAATAGAACATATGATGACTCCATTGGTGTCTGTCGAGTCAAATATAGATTGTGCTACTACTCAGTCACCAGACCCGATCCACTCTCTTGACAGTTCATATACTACCTTACCTTCTGAGGAGGAAATGTTAGAATCCATGACCGACCTGGACCATCCTCGTGAACATATAGATCCCGGGTCCTTCTTGTTTCCTTTTCTTAACTTGATAGAGAGAGGTGAATTTTGTCCAACACCCAGTGAAAATACTAATTCCACTTCTTCACAAGTTGGTCTTGTTGAAGGGAATAGATTGAATACCTTGATGGTGAAAATTTTCACTGGGGTTAACGGAAACATTTTCTTTGAAATGGGCTGTTATCTCGATGAGATCATTCCGTATACCAATCTTTTCTGTGATTTCCATAACACCTTTACCCGACCTCACGAGGAGGATCCAGGCATTGACCCTACCTGAAGAAGTATTACACTTAGGCTGAAGTACTTTTTCTTGTAACACAGCTGTATATTTTTGTAAAGCTAATTTTGTTATGCTCGTTAGTTAATCTTATGTGTGTTTCTCGTTTCGTGTACCAGATGTCAATCGAACATTTCTTAGGATTTGCTGATGGTGCCAGTCGCCACACCTGTCAGTTGGCTGCAGCAGCTTGGGTCATTTATTCACCCGCTGGCCAACTTGTCTCTTCGGGGGGGGGTTTGTTTGGGTCCTACCATGAATAACGTGGCTGAATACAGGGCAGTTATAGAACTTCTCCGAGATGCTCTCAGTCATGGCATTTCACATTTGGAGGTAAGACTTGACTCACAATTAATTGTATTTCAGTTAACAGGTGTCTATCAGATTAGGGATCCTGGATTGTTACGTCAGTTTCTACGAGTTAGACTTTTGGAAAGACAATTTGATTCTATTATATATGAACACATTCCAAGAAGCTTAAACACATTAGCTGATTCATTAGCAAACTATGTGTTAGACTGGCATTTGCATCATACATTTTCATAAAAAACATTTCACACATAAAATTAAAACACATACACATGTAAATAACCGATACTGTATATAGTCGATACCGTATCAAAAAATATATGAGTTTTGAGTCACAAGTTTATCAAGTGAAGTCATAAAAGTACAAAAACTGGGCATAGTATCCTCAAAAATATATACATAGAATGTATCCCTCTCCTATGGAGAAGGAGGGACATCATCATCATCTACTACATTGCGATAGCATATGACTAGCCTAGCTATCTTCCGCAACACCCTAAGCCATGCTGGGGGCACCCCAACAACATCTTCCTGCATATCAATAGGTATTTGATCCATACGGCATGCAGGAATTTCATGAGTCAATCGACTCATTTTTCTCTCTAAGGTCCCCAACATAGCATCTGCTGTAGCAATATCAGCTGGCCTCACAAAGATGGTAGGATGTCCCTCAGGACGAACAGGCCCCTGATCTGCATATGACACTTGATTAGAACTTCAAAATTCATTTATAAAAATCAAATACTTGAAAAAGTTTGAAAAAATTAAATAATTCTCAAAATTTAAACATACCAATATCTCCCTAGGCTCCACCTGGAGGAAGCACTAGTTCTGGATCATGACGAAAATCCAATCCAGCATATGGAAACTGCTCGAAAGTGGGCACTTGCCTCTCCCACAACCCCCAGAAATCATCAGTATGATAACAGTAGTGACCTTCCCCACCACCCTCGCGGAGGAATATGTCACCCCAACGACCTAGTCTGGGCTCACGGGGGTTAACTTGAGGTAGAGGCATCCCCAAACTGATAGCAGGCATCCTCTCAAATAAGAAAGTACACAAAATACTACCGTACCCAAAATTCTTCATTGTGTCGGATTTGCAACCTGTCAATTGAGATTTCATGCTCGCCAGTAAACTAGTACACCAATCATAGACATGACCGTGTAAGCATTGTACACCAATATGCATAGAGTGCCTAGAAGCTAAGTGTTGTGATGCACTACCTGCCACTCGGTTGATCATGCTCACTATCACTTTCAAAGGGAGACCGTCAATGGTTGAGATCAAGACTTGGCTTCCCGATTTCTCAGCTTCGGCAATACAATATGTATTCACATACTCTTGCACAGACCTTACACCCACACGAGAAGACCCTTTCAGTTTGATTACATCTCCTCTCCGTGAGAGACCAGTAATGAAATATATGTCATCAACCGTAAGCTCCAAAGTTTTCCCGTGGATGACAAAAGTATTGGTATCCACATCCCAATACTGAATAAGTCTTCGAAACAGTTTGTTTAAAGCCCTCATGTTTACGGTTCGGTAAAACTTCAATAAACCGCATTTTCGGAGAGCATAGAGAGTGGCCGAATCTTGCATGGCCAACCTCCATGTCCTCATGTTCTCTCTCCCTCCATTGAAGAACCATCCTGCACAAAAAATGAAATTTTTTTGAGTCTCGGCGCTTGTATGTAGGTTTTCATGAGTGAGCGCTATTGTGTATACTACACAGTCACGTATGGGCGCTACTCTGCTTGAGCACAGTAGCGACCATCTCGTTTACACGCTACTGTTACTATTACACAGTAGTGCCCGCGCAGCAAAGGATGTGAGCATCACGTTGCAAGCCATTTTTTGCTAAAAAATGAAAACTAAACCATGAAAATGCAAGTAGGGTGAATTCTAACTTACTTGGTGGAGGAATAACGACGTTTGAATGCTTGGTTTGACCGCCATGGAGATTTGAAATTGTAAAAGGTTGCCCCAATCTTTGCCCTACAAAACAATTTGAAAATTGATTTTTAAAATGAAATTATATATAAGAATTGGAGTTTGATTTTTACCCACCATTGTTTAATTTTCTATAGTTTCAAAATTTTCAAAAAATCCCTAATTAATCAATTGAAACACACATATGGTACAATACTAATCCAAGCTCAATTTTCATTTAATTTTTTGTCGGATTCATCTCCTAAGTTTAAAAACTCTTGATGATAGACCTTGTCAACTAGTTAAATAGTTCAAATTCATATATCATTCGAGATTTTTTTTTCCGCATCGACTAATATTTTGTTGAAGACCTAGTTTTGGCAGAGTATGAAGCTATGATCCTAGAAGCTGACCTTTAAGTCATTTTAAGCTCTTGTTTGGACTATTTAAACCTAAACAAGATTGCCGAGCAAGCTTATCCCCTTCGAGCTCGTTAAAGTAATCGAAGGCTCATCCACTCAGGTATAGAATTACCCATTTTTCGGGCCTAGGTGGATTAACTACGGAAAAGGTATACTCTAGGTATACTTCTGTATGCGCTAGAAGAGTTCTTCTTCCATTGTTTTATACTTTTTCAGGGGAGGAGACTAACTGCATGAAAAAGGACCTTTTGGAGCCTTTCTTTAGGGTTTTCAGGCTCTCTAAACATGAAAATACCAAGCGAGCATTCACCTACTCGGGCTCGATGTGAAATCCACGAGAGGGTAAGTAGAGGACTGTTTAAGTTTTTCAACTCTATAAACAAGAAAACACCATCGAGCACAGACCAATCCGGGCTCGATATAAAATCCACGGATCGGTGAAAAGAGGATTGTTTAAGTTTTTCAGACTCTATAAACATGAAAACACCGGCGAGCATTAATTTGCTTGGGCTCGATACTAAAATCCACGAGCAGATATATGGAGTTATTGTTTAGGTTTTTCAGACTCCTTAAAATTGAAAACACCGGCGAGCAAGAACAGATCTCGGCTCGATATTAAAATCCATAGATCAGTAATATAGAGTAATCTTCTATCTCTTCTTCGAACTCTATAACTAATGAAGAAGGTCCTGAGTCTTCCTCCCATGGGCTCGTTAAACTTTTTACATGGTTGGATCTATTGAGTTTTCATTCTTTCTTGGACTCATTAAAACAACAAGAGGGGTATTCTTTTATCTAAAAAGAAGAAGGGACGGGAAAGACATATCATATCTTCATTGTCAAAGGCAGTTCAGTCAGTTCTATCCTTGAACACAACACCTACTTGAGTCTATCTTGTCGGTTGGGTTTAGTTTTTGACCTCAGGGTGAACCTTTCCTCCGAGTTATTTACTCCCCCGGTTAGTTATTCTTCCAACCATATGGAGGGTCTGCTAATGTCTCTTACATTTCAGACTTATTATTTACCTCATTATGTCAGAAACTGCCTGAGTCACTTTGTGTCGTGCTCAATGTTCAAGAATATACCCTGTGTCGGCCATTCTGCAGTTTACCTTGACCTCATGTGTTGGCCTTCCTAGTGTCAGTCTTGTTACATATTATTCCATATCAGCTCTTACCAATTTAGTGTTCCTCGAGTTGGATGATGGAGGATGCCTTAAGGCCTCCCTTCCAACAGACTTCTTCCCATCGACATCAACTCATTTTACTCTGGGAATGAAGTTTAGAGTTTCGGTTAGTACCTTGGAGATTGCAATCACTAGTGGCAATTTTCCTCGTTGTTGAATGATGAGAATACATCAATGTCTCTTCTTCGACAGGATTCTCAAGTGTTCGACTCCAAGTCCATCTATTCACACTTGGCAGATCGTACTTGGTACCTTGGACCCCATCATCATTATCGGTGGAAGTCCTTGCATTTGTTAACGGTATACATCAATGACCGGTAATCAAACGATACCCCCCATGTTCGACTATCAGCTCATCCATTCACATGGTTAGGGTTTGTACCTAGAGTTATTTTGCATGAAGACCTTGGGTTTTTGGATGACATTACCTGTTTATGTTATCACCCAAGTTGTGCAAGACTGAGCCTCACTTATATTCAGCTCTCCATGAGACATAGATCCAGTTTTTTGTTATGGCTATGATCTCTTAGTTTTACATGGATCCACGCTTGTATTCCAAGTGGCCATGCTTTATATAAATCTCCTTGTTATGTATCAGAGATCATGTTGTATCACACTGCACATCTACATGGTTTCAAAGTTGTAATTGCTCGCTGACCTTGATCTTTGTTGCATGTGTTCTTGCGACTTGTTTTCTGCGGTTCTTTGCTCCTCCTCTGGCTTTGGATTATAATGTATTTCAGCCATCGTTTCCCTCTGACCTCACACATTAGGGGGCATCTGTTATAGGTCAAACTTGCACCTCTCCGTCTGTGATCACCTTGAGCTGTTGATCACACAAAAGGACAATTTGGATGGAGGAGCATGTTGACCTTAGATGATACTTTGACTTACTCCATTTCCTAACTTTACTGGAAAAAACCCTAAACATATCATTATGAGATATGAGCTCTACTCTACTCAAAGAGACTAGTGCCCATACGCTACTCCAGTGTATAAAAGTAGCGCTCAAAGCCTTATGAGAGCTACTCCTTCTCAGCATAGTGGCGCTCAACATTTAAAATTGGATGAGCGCTAGTTGGTAAGCACTAAAGTAGCGCCCTATACGCTACTTCACTGAACAATAGTCGTGTACATATCAAAAGATGATTAAAAAATAATTAATTTTCACGATGAGGATTAGTTGCTGGTAGTTTCCCAACTTCCCCAACTTCTTCCATAACCATACATCGACCTGAACTACTTCTCTAATCCTATAAATACAAGGAAGACTAAAGATAAAGGTTAGATGGATTAATGGAGAAACTTTGAGACATAGAGATCTAAAGAAGAAGCTTGCATTGGAGGAGTTGATGCTGAAGATATCCAAGCCAGAGAAGAGCAAGAGCCCAGAATCAAGTTGCAGGAGCCTGTCATAGAGTCAGGTATACTTGTACATCAATTTACTTTTGACAATAAAGGTTGAAGTGTCTTTCTTGTTCCAACTTAAATGTGTTCTGAAATGACATCTTAATTTGGATCTGTTTTGGTCAATATCAAATGATTAACATTGTTTTTGTTTCTTTTAAACATTATATATTGTCCAAGATGCTTTGAGAAAGGTATTTTTATTGCAGGTTTACTGAAAGAAAGGTGGATTTGAAGGTTGAGCACAAGACCAAGTAAAGGCTAGGATCGAACTTCGATTGAAAGGTGTGTTCTCAAGATCCATAACTTATTTCTTTTCATAAATATCTTTGTAATATCATCAATACACTTACCTGTCACCCCACTCCAGTTGATAGCATTAGTTTCCTTGCTATAGGGTAGATTTGCCCGCCAACAGGGCTGGGTAGAACCCCGGGCATTATCAAACCCTAGTTCGGGATTTTGACCAAAAGATCCGAATGTTTAAAAGGCAATTTTGAGGGGTCAAATTTTGGAGATTTCAAAATTGAAGTCTACCAGCTTGATCAGCTCAGCAAGGCACATGTTTTCATCCAATCAGAAGTTTGAAATTCAAATTTTGGATTTTTAGGATTTCTCTATCAAACCCTAGCCACCTCCAGATCCAGCTTCAGCAAATCAAAGTGGATTGGGTTAATCCTAGAAGAGAATGAATTGGACACCTACATAAGTGAAGAAGTTCCATTTCCAGATGGAGATGCTCAGCTAAGGCCTTACATAAGAAGACAACAAGCAATCCCGATAGACATGAATTGAGGAGATTCAGGTATGTTTTGAAATCTGTTCATGATTAATTTTATGATATGTTTGTCTTCATATTATTAGTACAATCTTGATCAATTTTAGACTTGTCTTACCACCTTAGTAAAAATATGAATGCATGAGAATGATAGAATACATTCATTGATTAGGGTTATGAGACTTATGATTGTACTAATGCACTGTGGTGTTGTATGAGGATGATGTTGTCCGCTGACATGAAAGATACATCAAGTTCTATATCAAGAACATATGACCATGGTGACATGAAGACAAAGACTCATCCATAATAATTGATCACATAGAAGATCTACTTACAAGGTATGTATAATTTGGTTCTACAATGGTTAACTTATGAGATATGCAGGTTACTAGCACAAGTATTTGAAGAGAACAAGAAGACAATATGTGGGTATGTAAGACATAACTAGCAAGCATGATAATCCAGGTATGTTTTCCTATATTAGGTTAGAATCCTACCTTGTATTAGGATCTTATATAAGTATACTTTTGTATAATTGATAATGATTATTCATGAAGTTATAGGTTTGAATAATCATGGGTCTATTCATATTATGCTTCTTAGTTTGATTAATTATATGACAAACTAGAAGTGTCCTATGGTCAAAATAAGAATATGCATGAGTAAAAGAAGTCCTCCTTGAAACCTTGAATGCTAATGCTTGTGACAAATTACCTGTGTATGAAATGATCATGACCATACATATTTAGAATCATAATGTTTTGATAGTATTGAGATTATGCTAATGCATGCATGATTATGTATGAGATCTTGGGGATGATACAATGATGACACTAGTGCACACTTAAGCATGCATAGTGGTCCAGGATGGATATAAGTTCAAAGATAGATAATCCAGGAAGCAAAGATCAAGAGGGAGCACTCTCTAGTAGTTCCTGCAAGGAACAAAAGATTGAGAGGGAGTCCACCCAACAACCAAACAAAGATAAGTATTTGAGTTGTCATTTATTATATATTTAATCTTGTCTAGTCATGTACATGCTTATGTTCCTAGATTTAGGATGTATATTATGCATATTAGAAAAGTTGCATTAAATGAACAAGATACTACTAATATGCAAGTAATGGGTAAGTGGCCTATGGTACTGTACAACATTCCATTGCTACTGATCTAGAATGAAACCTCTTTGCTAACATGTTGGGAGTTGTGCACACTCTTAACAATGTTCTAGTAGAGATGGAAGGCATCTAGAAAGTTACGGGATATGGACAAATGTTGTATTGAAGCACTGGCTAAGATAATTGCATGATTATATGACATGTCTTTATGCATAAGAATTTGTTTTGAAAAACTATGAGAAGTTTCTAATCATGCTATTGAATTTGACTTGTAGGAAAGATCATGTATAATCACCTACAAAAGAAGGACTACAACATTTGTGCCAGCAACGAAGTTCAAAGAAAACTATCTATTGAAGATATTGAAGAATCTTAAATTCCCAGGATCCGAGATACAATAATAGAAGGATGCCATGATCGAGTAATACCAGTCGATCATGAAGAATGATGTTTGGGATGTGGTCCCAAGACCAGAAGGGAAGTATGTTGAGACTTCCAAGTGGATCTACTGTTAAGTTTAAACTAATTTGACTAGCAAGATCACTGAAAGAAACATAATCACAAGATAGACAAAGATATTACCCTAGGAAACCCTCATGGGGTAGAAAACCCAGCAAAGCTTTCCTCAATAAGATGATCAACCAAAATACAAGATGTGCTCCAAGACTTGACCTCCTTCTCTACCTCCTATGCAGACCTATCAAACACAAGTGCGCTACTTTATGAGCTGAGCAAGTGTGAGATAAGTGAGGAGAAATCTCCTCTACTTATACTAGTTCCCGATTGACCAAAAACCCTAATGGGGCTGACCTCTCCTAGTGAAGTCTAATAACCCCTAACTAATAAACTCAGGGATGACCCCCACACGGTGGGTCTAATAACCCTAGTTACCACAATTCATCGGAGGAATAAACATCTCCAGATATATAATAGAATCACCTCAGAGGGATGAACCATCTCTGGAATAATAAAGTACAAATATAATATTCTTAGAAGTTACAATATTCAACACTCCTCCTTGACGAGAAGGATATTATAAAAACATATGCAGGAGCAAGGAGTCATCGACTACATCATACATGATACATCTATAAATCATCGGAAGCTTTCTTCAATACATCATCATCAGTAACTCAACCAGTTACTGGAACATCAATCATCATCATCGCATGATCATCAGTATCGTCATCATACGATCAACATCGTCATCACACGATCATTAGCATCGTCATCGCACGATCATCAGCATCGTCATCACATGATCATTAGCATCGTCATCACACAATCATCAGCATCATCATCACACAATCATCAGCATCGTCATCACACGATCATCAACATCATCATCACACGATCATCATCATCGTCATCACACGATAATCAGTATCGTCATCATACGACCATCAACATCGTCATCACATGATCATCAGCATCGTCATCACACGATCATCAGCATCGTCATCATCATCAGTATTGTATACCCTGCAATACACACGATCATATTACAGGATGATCAATCCTTCTCTCTTTAGGACATAGGTCCATGGATGATGCAATCCTGTCATGTACCTTTTGAACCGAGGTCCAAGGATGATCCATTCCTACCATCTACCTTTTGAACCGAGGTTCAGGGACGATCTAGTTCTATCATGTACCTTTTGAACCGAGGTCCAGGGACGATCCAATCCTATCATGTACCTTTCGAACCGAAGTCCAAGGACGATCTAGTCCTATTATTCAATTCTAGGAGACCTCTTATCTACGGCTCAATTCAAGGGACCGAAGTCCGGGGACAATCAAATCCCCATTCTCGGAGACATCATGTCTATGGCTCAATTCAAGGGACCGAAGTCCGGGGACGATCCAATCCCCATTCTCGGAGACATCATGTCTACGGTTCAATTCAAGGGACCGAAGTCCGGGGATGATCCAATCCCCATTGTCGGATACATCATGTATACGGCTCAATTCAAGGGACCGAAGTCCGGGGATGATTCAATCCCCACATGTCCACCAAGGACTTCATTTTCAGAGACATCATGTCTACGGTTCAATTCAAGGAACTGAAGTCTGGGGACAATCCAATCCCCACATGTCTACCAAGGACTTCATTTTTGGAGACATATGTTTGCGGTTCAATTCAAGGGACCGAAGTCTAGGGACGATCGAATCCCCACATGTCCACGGAGGACTTCATTCTCGAAGACATATGTCTACGGTTCACTTTAGGACTGAAGTCCAAGGATGATCCAATCCTCACATGTCCGAAGGACTTCATTCTTGAAGACATATGTCTACGGTTCACTTTAGGACTAAAGTCCAAGGATGATCCAATCCTCACATGTGTCCTCATTAATACAGGTACAAGTATCCTCATCCATACAAGTACATCAATCAATACATGTACATATATCATCAGTACAAGTATTCTCATCAATACATCAATAAATGTAATAATACAAGTACTCTCATCAATACATCAATATGTAATAGTACAAGTATCCTCATCAATACATCAATATGTAACAGTACAAGTATCCGCATCAATATATTAATATGTAACAGTACAAGTATCCTCATCAATACATGTAATAACTCTCATCAATAAGTGATATAAGTATTCTAGTATAAGTATCCTAGATCTAAGTGATCTAAGCATATATAAATATCTAGGTGTAATAAAGAGGTATCCTAATCATCAACCTTGTTGTCGATGAGGGCAATCTCATCATCAGTGACTATATCACTCCCCCTTTCAAGGAGGGTCTTTCTGAACTACACCAAGCTTGTCTCGGAAATATTCAAATTTCACTCGAGATAGAGGTTTGGTCAATATATTAGCAATTTGTTCCTCAGTGCTCACATATTCAAGTTTAATAGCTCCTCTCTGCACCATATCTTGTATGTAGAAATATTGAATCTCTATGTGTTTTGACTTATCATGGAATACTGGATTTTCTGTCATCTTAATACAACTTTGATTGTCACACATGATCACAGTGGGATCCATTTCTAAGTCAAACACTCCAGATAATAGTTTTTGAAGCCACACTGCTTCACAACTAGTAGAGCAGGCAGCTATATATTCTGCTTCTGTAGTACCGAGAGCCACACTAGATTGTTTCTTGCTGAACCATGAGATCATGGAAGATCCAAGACCATAGCATCCACCTGATGTACTCTTTCTGTCTGAAATACTTCCTACCCAATCAGAATCTGAGTAACAATGTAATCTGAGTTCATGACTTCCAAGATATTATAGACCAAAATCTAATGTACCCTTTAGATACCTCATTACATGATTTGCAGCTATTAAGTGAACCTTTCTAGGTTCTACTAGATACTGACTTAGGGTATTTACAACAAAGCAAATGTCTAGTCTGGTATTTGTTAAGTACATCAGTGACCCAATGATTTTTCTATATAGAGTCACATCTACTAATTCTGAAGAGTCATCAACTAATAACTTCAAGTTGGAGTCCATGGGAGTGGCCATGGCTTTACACTCCAACATATCGAATCTTTTCAAAATTCCCACAGCATACTTACCTTGATTTAGAAAGATTCATTTTGGTTCTTTCCATACTTCTAGACCTAAGAAGTAGTGCATTAATCCGAGATCTTTCATCTCAAATTCTGAAGAGAGCTTCTTCTTGCATTCTATAATTTGTTTCTCATTTCCAGTTAGAAATAGATCATCTACATATAACAATAGTATAACAGGTTCATCATCCATCACTTTGAGATAGAGATTAGGGTCATCTTTACTCTTCGTAAAGCCCATGCTTGTTAAGAAATTGTCAATTCTTCTGTACCAAGCTCTGGGAGCTTGCTTCAATCCATATAATTCCTTTTTAAGTTTGCATACATGTGTTCTCCCATCTTTAATCTCAAACCCTTGTGGTTGCTCTATGTACACTTCTTCTTCAATTACACCATTCATAAAAGCTGTCTTAACATCCATTTGGTGTAATTTCCACTTCATCACAGATGCAAGTGCCATGATAGTTCTAATTGAAGTGTACCTAGCAACTAGTGCAAATGTTTCTTCATAGTCAATTCCCTCTTTCTGAGAGAATCCTCTGGCTACAAATATTGCCTTGTATTTTTCAATGCTACCATCTGCAGCATGTTTTATCTTGAAAATCCCTTTGGAAGAAACCACACTTTTATATTTTGGTTTGGGAACTATATCCCAAACATCATTTTTCATTATTGACTGATATTCTTCTGTCATTGCTTCTACCCACTCTTTCTTCAGAGCTGCCTCTTCATAGCTAGTAGGTTGTTGATCCGCAAGATCACACATCAAGGCCACATAGTTGGATACTAGCTTTGGTTTCTTTCTTTCTCTAGTGGAGCCTTCAGGAGCTCCATATTTTTCAGCTCCTTGAATAATGTCTCTAGCCCATGTTGGCCTTCTTTTCTTAGATAAGTTTGTAATAGGGGGTTCTTGTGGTTCCAACATGTCATGATCCTCTGGTGTATCATCTTCAGGGATGGGCACAGCTTCTGTGATTCTAGGAGGTGCATCTTCTTCATAGATTTCTTCAAGTTGGCACTTCCTAGATTTATTGAGAGTTGCTTCTTCATCAAATGTTACATCTCTACTTATTTCCATATGATGAAAACCAGGTAGGTAAATTCTGAAAGCTTTGGATGATTCACAATATCCAACAAATATTCCCTTCTTACTAGAAGGATCCAACTTGGTTCTCTTTTCTTTTGGAATGTGAATGTACACAGGACATCCAAATATTTTGAGATGACTTACCTCAGGCTTCTTTCTTGTGAACACTTCTTCTGGAGTCTTGAATTCAAGAGCACTATGGGAAAGTCTATTTTGTACATAGACTGCTATCCTAGCTGCTTCAGCCCATCGATACATGGGTAGATATTGGTCATGTATCATATTATTTACAACTTCCATGATAGTTCTATTCTTTCTCTCAGCAACCGCATTTTGTTGGGGATTGTAGGGAGTGGTTAGTTCCCTCTTGATTCCAGCTTCCTTACAAAAGTCTTCAAAGTCCTTTGAAGTATATTCTCCACCATTATCTATTCTGACAATCTTGATTTTCTTTTCTGAGAGGTTTTCTAATAAGGCCTTGAACTCTTTAAATTTTCCAAAGACTTCATTCTTAGCTTTTAGAAAGTATATCCAAGTCTTCCTTGAATAGTCATCAATGAATGAGAGATAGTATTCAAACCCACTTAGGAATGTGGTGGGCATTGGTCCACATACATCTGAATGTATTAACTCCAGAATTTTCTTAGTCTTTGTTTCACTCTTTGGAAAAGGATTCTTGACATTCTTCCCTTTTTCACATCCTTTGCATGTGCCATTATGATCAACCTTCAAGTCTGGTAATCCTATGACCACGTTGCTCTCATAGGGTAGGGCCTTGTAGTTAATGTGAGCAAGCCTTCTATGCCATAGTTCACTAGGACCAGTGGTTTCATGGACAAGGGCACCTTATCGGTGACCCTTGAGTTTGTAAAGACCTCCTTCTTCTTCACCAATAACAATTGCATCCTCAATTGATTTTCCTTTGGGCCACATAAGTATTTGTCCATCAATAAATGCAATTCTAAAACCTTTCTTATCTAGTGCTGAGATAGAGAGTAGGTTCTTCTTCAAACCTGGTACATATAAAATTTCTTTCATCTTTAAAGGTGTTCCAGAATCAAGCTTTTAGCTTGCTTCACCAATTCCCTTGATGGGATATTGATAATCATCTCCTAGAGATACCTTTTGTGGAGAAGATTTTTCTTCAAGTCTTGAGAGAGTTTTCTTTTGACCTGTCATGTTCTTTGAAGCACCACTATCAATGAGCCATGTATCTTCTCTAGGAGACACAGATCTAGAGAGTGCATGGAATAGGACATATTCTTCTAGATCTTCTATCTTTACTTTAGATATTTTATTTCAAGGCCTTTCCTCTTCTTCCTCTTCTTCTTCTTCTTCTTCTTCTCCACTATCATCTTCTGCCATATGTGCATGGTGTCTTTTGTGGACAAACTTCTTCTTCTTTTGTGAAGTACAAAATCTGGAAATGTGTCCTAGTTTAAGACAATTGAAACACTGGACTGTGGAGAGATCTTTTTCTGAGTTGGGTCCGCTTCCCCTTTCAAATCTAGGGAAGGGTTGAGATCCTTTGTGGTCAACTTTCTTGAAGTGACCCTTTCTTCTTCTTTTGGTGTGAGTAGCCAAAGTTGGGTCATCCTCTTTGAGAAGGGCTTCCCTATTGGCTACCCTAGCTTCTTCTTGAACACAATCCTCCCATACTACATCAAACTTCATACTTTCTTTTCTGGCACACATAGTTTGAATAAATGATTACCAAGGTCTAGTGAGACCATTTAGAGCAGTCATTACAAGTTCATCTTCATCAAGAGTATCTCCAATAGCATCTAGTTGTTCCTTGATTTGGGAAACCCTTGAGAAGTAGTCTTGAATGGATTCTCCTTTATTCATCTCGGTATTCTTCAACTGAGTTCTTAGGTTCATCTTCCTATTGATGTTCTTTCCTTCATACATTCTTCCCAGGGCATCATACATTTCCTTTGGAGTTTTCTTGGATGCCACTTGGGGAATCAAGTGGTCCTTAATAGAATCAATAATGATTCTCTTTGCCCTAATCAAATCCTTCCTATGCTTCTCTTTGGCTTCATCTCCTTCAGGTTCTGCAACTTCATCCTTAATATATTGAGCAAGATCATTCTCTTCAAGAATGAGACCAATTCTGTATTTCCATGCCCGAAAATTCTCTATACCTTCAAGCTTGTCTTCAAGCTTAGTGCTTGGAGCCATCTTCTCTTGGGGGAGTCCAAGAGATAAGAGATAGAGTAGTACTTACCTGGAAACTTAAACTTTTCACTTTTCTGGATCTGCAACAGAATTTCTAGTTTATTGCACTTTTGGTAAAACTAGGGTTTGACTTTCCCAGAGTTCTACCCAACCAAAAACCTTGATCCAAGGCTCAAAAGATAGATCTTTAGGAGGTCTATTTAGCCATGAAACCAGAATAAAAAAATACTAACTTTTGTATAAACCCTAATTTCGGGAGAGAGAGAGAGAGAGAAATATAATTTTACCTTGTGAAAGATGTTCTATTCAAGCTAGCTCTGATACCATGTTAAGTTTAAACTAATTTGACTAGCAAGATCACTGAAAGAAACATAATCACAAGATAGACAAATATATTACCCTGGGAAACTCTCATGGGGTAGAAAACCCAGCAAATCTTTCCTCAATAAGATGATCAACCAAAATACAAGATGTGCTCCAAGACTTGACCTCCTTCTCTACCTCCTATGCAGACCTCTCAAACACAAGTGCGCTATTTTCTGAGATGAGCAAGTGTGAGATAAGTCAGGAGCAATCTCCTCTACTTATACTAGTTCCCGACTGACCAAAAAACCTAATGGGGCTGACCTCTCCTAGTGAAGTCTAATAAGACCTAAATAATAAACTTAGGGATGACCCCCACATGGTGGGTCTAATAACCCTGGTTACCACAATCCATAGGAGGAATAAACATCTCCGAATACATAATAGAATCACCTCGGAGGGATGAACCATCTCTGGAATAATAAAGTACAAATATAATATTCTTAGAAGTTACAATATTCAACATCTACAAGATCAAGCATGTTGTAGATGGTAGGCATGTGGTGAAATGGAAGATACACCAGATGTATGTCAAGACAGCTTTCTTGAATGGTGTAGTCGAATAGGAAGTGCATGTGGAGCAACCACTCAGTTTTGAGACACATGATAGGGAGTCATATGTGTGCAAGAAAGCCTTGTATGGCTTAAAGCAAGCATCCAGGACATCGTACGACAGGATACACAGCTTCCTATCTAGTTTGGGATTTACCAAGAGTAAAGCATATTCCAACCTTTACTACAAGGTTGAGGAAGGAAATCCAGTGATACTCCTATTGTATGTGGATGATCTGTTTGTGACAGGTGAGGATAGGTTGATTTCCGACACAAAGAGGAAGATTGCTTTAGATTTTGAGATGAAGGACTTGGGTATGATGCATTACTTTCTAGGTATGGAGGTGTGGCAGAGTACATATGGAATCTTCCTTGGACAAGGGAAGTATGCAGTAGAGATCCTGAAGCAGTTCGGGATGATGGACTGCAAGGCCATGGCCACACCTATGGCATCGAACCTGAATCTATTGAGTGATGCTTCATTAGAGTTGGTTGATTCCATAATGTATCGTAAGATAATAGGGTCCTTGATGTACCCGACGAACACGAGACCAGATATTTTCTTTGTGGTGAACACCTTGAGCCAATTCCCGACGGATCCTAGATCTTCACCTGACTATTGTAAAGCATATTTTGAGGTACCTGAAGGGTATGGTTGATTATGGGCTCAAATATGATGTGAATAAAAAGGTTAACCTAGAGGGTTATGTTGATTCAGATTGGGCAGGCAGTGCTGCAGATAGGAAGAGCACTTCGGGGTGCTGCTTCAGTATGGGATCAGGTGTGATCTCTTGGTTTAGCAGGAAGCAATCCTGCGTAGCACTGAGTACAGCTGAAGCAGAGTATGTCGCAGCTTGTTTGGCTAGTTGTGAGGTAGTATGGCTAAGGAAGCTGCTTTCTGATTTATTTGATCTCTAGTTGGATGCTACCTGTATCTATTGTGACAACTAGAGTTGTGTGAAGTTGTTATAGAACCTGGTGTTCCATGACAGGTCGAAGCACATCGAGATCAATTATCACTATATCAGGGATATGGTGCAGAGAGGAGCAGTGAAGATCCAGTATGTTGCGACAGATGAGCATATTGCAGATGTGTTGACCAAACCACTAGCCAGAGTGATGTTTGAGTAGTTCAGAGAGAGGCTTGGTGTTCTTCAGATAGAAGATACTTCGAGGAAGAAGTGATGGGACACATTTGCAGGAGCCATTCCAAGTATGGTGGTAGGAGGATCCTTCCCATGGCTGTGGATGTAAGCGTTGTGTGATGAGCATCAGGACGATGCTCTAGTTACTGCTATGATGATGATCAGGATGATCATGTGTAATGATCATCAGGACGATGCTCCAGATGATATCCATCAATATGATTCTGTGTATATGATCAGGATGATCATGTGTGATGAGCATCAGGACGATGCTTAAGATGATATGCATCAGGATGATGCTGTGTATATGATCAGGGTGATCATGTGATGATGATGTGCATAAGGATGATGTACTATACGATGATGATCAGTATGATCATAAGTATCAGGATGATACTCTGCGACCGCAGACAGATTGCTGCAGGTAGCATAGAAAAGATCCTGGGAGATTCGATAGTCTGAGCTCGGATACTTTTTCGAGGTTATGGTATAGCTCGACCACGGACATATTGTATAGGTAGCATGTAAAAGATCTTGGGAGATCTGATAGTCTATGCTCCGATGGTCTTTCAAGGTTTTGCTATAGGTAGCATAGAAAAGATCCTGGGAGATCCGATAGTCTGTGCTCAGATGCTCTTTCGAGGTTTTGCTACAGGTTGGTCGTGGACATGTTGTACAGGTAGCATAGAAAATATCTGGGAGATCCTATAGTCTGTTCTATGATGCTCTTTCGAGGTTTTGCTACATGTAGCATAGAAAAGATTCCGGGAGATCCTAAAGTCTATGCTAGGATGCTCTTTCAAGGTTTTGCTACTAGAGGCATGTAATTAGTCCTGGAGATCCGATAGGTTGAGCTATGTGCTCGTAAAAGTTCTGGGATGCTCTTTATAGTTCTTGCAGGTTGCAAGACACTCTTTTAAGGTTTTTCCTAACCACATAGAAAAGATCCTGGGAGATCCTATAGTCTGTGCTAGGATGCTCTTTCAAGGTTTTGTTGTGGTGGTCACATAGAAAATATCCTAGGAGATCCTATAGTCTATGCTAGGATTCTCTTTCGAGGTTTTGTGATGGTCACATGTAAAAGATCCTGGGAGATCCTATAGTCTGTGCTAGGATGTTGTTTCAAGGTTTTGTTGACGCACGTAATCAGTCCCTAGGATTCCACAGTATGGCCAAAGATGATGAAGACCTACAGGAGGCTAGGCCTACAACCATCATGAAAAAGGGTTGGTTCTGTAGAACTTCCTATGACGAGAATAATTGAGAGATATCCCAGTGATCGAGATGATGAGTACAACAGCAGTGATGATGATGCTCTATGATCTAGTGACGATGATCCAACTCCAGAATTGAAGACTTGTGTCTATATGTATTGATGACCTGTATCAAGAGAATACCTTCCTAGTTAAGAGGGAGTGTTGATGTATTTGTAACTTCAGAAGATATTCACTTGTATATTAATTTGTACTTTATTGTATCCCCAACGGAGATGTATTATTCGTCCGATTGAAAGTGTCGACAGTTGTACTTGCAAGTGTCGCAAGTTATATTGTAAGTGTCGTAACTTATACTTGATGGGTTATTAGACCACCTTGATGGGGTCGGCCTTGTACGAGTCATGTGGGTCAAAGGGTTATTAGACCACCCTAGTGGGGGTCGGCCCAGTCAACATTATGTTAAGTGGTTAAGCTGGGGTCGACCTAGTTAGAGTTAAAAGACAAGTGAAGTAGTGTATAAATAGAGAGTGTGTCTCTGTCATTTTACAAATTCTCTCATTCACTCACTTCGCATAAGTGAGAGAGAGGAGGAGTGCACACAAGTGGAGGAGGAGTGGCTGTTGTAGACATTTATCTTTTGGGGCTTCATCTTTGTGATCCTTGTATTGGTGCTTATTCTATCTCTGAGGAAGTTGCGGGGTTTTTCACCTTCTTGGTTTTACCCGGTGAAATGCTTTGTGTCTCTTGTCTCTTATGTTTGATATGTTGTACATGTTGTTCTCTCAGTTAAGATCCTAGATCAGATTGAATTAAATGCTAAAAAACTAACAATGCGATGATGAATGTGAATGTTTGCAATAGGTTTAGTATGCCGTAGGTCTAATGAGTAACGTTGATGTGAATATGCTATGGGTTTAAGGATTACTGTTGATGCAAATAAGTAGATTGAATATGTTGTTGCAAATATTTGTTATCTGTTGAAATATGCGAATGACTTAATGTGTGAATGGTGAATTGATAATATGCTACAGAAGTCATAATCTATGGTCTGTAAAAGGTTAATGTGTGTTGAAATCATATCCTCGACTCCACTACAGAAACTTGGTTCCTGCAGCACCCTTATCTATCTCGGGTGAGACCGCACTTGCTCCGCAAGTGTTGTTGGAAAGGGTTACACCTTTCTGGGACAACGTGTAAGGGAGTTTGGGTTGGTAGTTTGTTGATGACAGTGCGAAGTGAACCCGTGTTGATAGACGCTGTGTCAACAGGAGTAGAAACCATTGGTGGTATTTATTCAAGAAACCAAATGTTTCGAGGAAGTCATGAAAGCTATAAAATGAAAAGTATGGAAGGATAGTGAAGTAGTTGCAGTGGACTCCCAAGGTGTAGCCGGGAGCTTGGAAATCTTATGGGATCCAAAAGAAATTATATTGTTTAACTTCTTATCCTCCGAGAGATTCATTTTGGTCGAATTTAAACTTAATGTATCTCCCATTCTAGGGGTAATCACGAATTTTTATGGGTCGCGGGCTCGTCAACACAAACAAAGGTTTTCGAGGTCTCTTAAGGACCTCAAGAGATGGGTGAATGAGAAACACTGGATCATCGATGGGATTTTAATATCATCACTTCCCTAGGGGTGGGGGAGGGGGACATAGACAATTGGAAGCTACAAGTCATGAATTTTGATATCTAATTGAAAATATGAATTTGGTCGACATGGAAACCGGGAATCACTTGTTTACATGGAATAATAGACAAGGATGAGAGAGGCATATAGCTTCAAGGATTTATCACTTCTTAATTTTGGAATATATCTTAACCAATGGCAGTGAAGCCTCGACTCTAGTTTTTCCAGTGGCAGGCTCGGACAACTAGCCAATTAGTTTGACCTGGATCAAAGATGAGGGATCTATGTGACGTCCATTCCGATTTGAGCAATTCTAGTTTTCTCCTCCATATTTCAAGAACTTGGTAAAGCAATGGTGGGAGGAAGAAGAGGCCCCCAATGGAACATGCATGTACCAGTTCCAACAAAATCTAAAATTAATCAAGGCAAGACTGAGGACTTGGAATAAGGAAGTATTTGGAAACATCTGTCAAGAAAAGAAACGTCTAGAGGGAAGATTGGAAGAATTTGGAAGAGATTGGAAGATAAAGGGAATGCAAGAGGGTTATGATGAGTATCTCTACAGAGAGGAAAACAAACCATATACCAAATAGAATAATGAGAGAGCCAAGAGGAAATGCTCTAGAAGTGAAAGTATGAAAACCATTGGCTTAAGGAAGGAGAATGTAACACCTCATTTTTTCATTGCCCAACAATCCAACACAAGTAAAGAAACTAAATCACCATGCTAAAAAATGATGATGGTGAAAGGCTAGAAACTTGACAGGAAATTGAAGAAGAATTGGTTCAACATTTCAAGGATCTTATTAAGGAACCGAATTAGGACAGATCAACGGACATAGCTGATGGGATCCTAAATTGCCCATTTCTTTCACTTCATTTCATTATTTTATCCTCATATATGATTATAAAGCATTACATATATCTTTAAAAGCATATCATTTATTTAAAATATATTAAAAAAGAATTAAAAAATAAATGATGTGAGTTTATAATTTTTAATGTATTTTACGTGGTTTTAACTAATTTGATGATGATATATTCAGTGTTGTGATTCTGGTACTCATTCGAGCACCTATTCTGGTACCTAGTTCTATATCAGTCTTTGAAGCCACTATTCAAGGATTGTTGTTCATCATTTAACACAAAAAAAAAAGTTATTTCCGGATCCAATTGTTACAAATAGGAGTTTTCCAATTCAACAGGAAACTATCCATTATATTTGAGCTTGAAAGAAGTGGTTTCCCTCATTTCTTCCTTAACAATGTTCATGAGAATTCAACAAGAAACTATCCATTATATTTGAGCTTGAAAGAAGTGGTTTCCCTCATTCCTTCCTTAACAATGTTCATGAGACTTTGAAGTACTGTTTTACAATATCAAATCATATCTGCAACAAGTGCCAAGGCCCTAAACCATAAGTAGTCACTTCATTAGATCATAAAAATTGAGGAATAACTTTAAAGGATAAAGAAGATTGTTAAAGGAAACAATATTTTCACATGAAGAGTGCCATGTAATCTACCAAACAAAGATTGAGCTACGAATATCACAAATGATGCATTCACCATTTGAATATCATTGAATATTTATATAAAGTTATTTATATCATTGAAATATTTTTCATGCAATTTAATAATTTTTGCGAAAGGGAGAATGTCTATCCATTTGTATAAAATCAAAACACATTAATGGTTGCATTGTTTAATAAGTGGATCGATTGGGATGTCACATGCATTCTGGAAGCCGGTGATTAAGATGACTATCACACCAGCTCAGTCATTCAGCATTCTACAAATTCTTTGCATATCTACAAATTCATTCAGCATTCTACAGATTCTTTGCATATCTGTTCACAATCCATTTCATAATGCGCCATGGCCACTTCTATAAATGCACAATTTTACTTTTTACATTGCTTCATTTATTTACACTCCCACATATTTCCCTCCAACCATAATTCACCCAGCCATTTGCATCTTCGAGTTGATGCCGCAAGTGTACAAAATAATTCGTTGATTTGATTTTATGTCATATGTCAACATGTATCATCATATTTTGTAAATATAAAGTTTGGATGTGCCGCATGATGCATTCATTACTACATTGTTAAAAGTTTGATATAAATAAATTTAAGTTTAGTCACTCCATTACATGTACATAAATCTTAGTGCTTTAGTAATATAGTGATAATATATTATTATTTTATATGTTTTGTTTTATGTGCATAGTAATAATATATTATTGTTTTATGTCACAATTTTGATTTAAATTATTTCAATATGTTTTAGGTAGTTAATAGTTTTTGGTTATTATTTTATTGTTATTAAATGTTATATTTTGTCATTTGTAGTAATTGTTAATATATTATTTTGTTTTATTGTTATTATTCTTTTGTTATTTATATGCATAGAGTTAGGAAAAGGTGCATGGGATTCTTGACAGAGAACATAGTGAATTGATATCTTACTTCCATCATCTTCCATTCATATCTTTCACTTCAGTTTTTGGGGTGTATCTTTTCGAGGGCATTTCATTTTCATAGTTTGAATTGAGATTTTATTTCCAGTTTGTTTGATTGTTTTTCTCTTTAGTTAGTTTGCTTTTATTTGGTCTTTCGGGAGCTTAAATTTCCTTTTACATTTCTTGTACTTTAATTTACATAGTTTCGATTACCAAGAGAAGATTAAAAGCCTAACTTGTGAGATACGGCTTTCCTGTAATGGGTTTCAACCTAAGGTCTTAGATTGTTTATTGCCAATTAAATTCATTTTCTAGTTTGAAGTGTGTTGCCGGATTTAGAGTAGGATAGACCAGCCTTTGATCCTGCACATACAATGCTTGTGCTTTGAAGCTTACGAGCCCCAAGTTGACAATTTGATGTCGCATTACTAGTACATATGTTTTTACCGACATTTTTGGCGGCGTTGCTGGGGAGGTGCTAAAGGCGTTGAAGTGTAGGAAGATAGGTTTCCTTTACATTACACAGCAAGGGGAAAGGGAAATGGTAATATGCAAAGATGACCTCATTATGGATTTTCCGTAGTGTAATAGCTTGACACATCCACTTTAGTGGGTTTCCCCAAATCCTTGTTGTTTATTTTCATGCAATTGTGTTTATTTTCTTGCAAGTTTGTTTACTTTCGTGTGAATTTATTTACATTTTTGCTAGTGTGTTTAGTTTTTTGCAAGCGTGCTTTCTTTCTCACAAGTTTGTTTCCTTTTTGAAATAACTAACTCATGTGAATAGATAACTCGGTGACAATGATGTCTAAAGTAGCACGAGGAGTTTAAATTTGTTTTAATTAGTGTTCTTTCATCTTGCAATTCATTTTCAATAGGATTTTTAAACACTAAATTCCAGTTATTGTTTCATGGGTGCTATAATATCCTTGCACTAATCCATGTGTGAGACAAGATTTATCAACTGGCAGGATGGACTCAAAGATGTTCATCAGTTTGGAAGAACTCTCTCAAATCTTGGCAGCAGCTAGGATTTCAATTTCTCCTTCTCAATAAGAACACCTCTAGACATCATTCAAGAACTTACCTACCTCTCCTAACATGATAGAAGAACCAAAGTCCCATGAGCTACAAAAATATTCTCCTTGCCAATCTGCAGAGTGTTAATTTTTCAATAATTTCATTCCATTATCATTAGGATCTCTAAGAGAATAACATGTACAGCATATCAATCATAGACACAAAAGCAATCACACAAGAGACACAGAGTTTCACCGGGGAAAACCAAGAAGGTGAAAAACCCCGCAGCTTCCTCAGAGATAAGTTAAGCCACAATACAAGATCACAAGGATCAAACCCAAAGAGATGTCTCCAGCAGATGCTCCTCCTCCTCCACAATTGCGCCACTTTCTCTCTTAGCTATGCGAGCTTGAAAATTGGGTGAATGAGATAAATGAGAGACAAAACCTCTCTAATTATACACTGACTTGACCTGCCAATAATCCACTGGGGATGAATTGCTAATCAATTCTAATAACCCAACCACATGTGCTAACCAGGGCTGACCCCACACTGGTGGTCTAATAACCCGTAAATAAAAATGAGGACACTTGTCGATGCACATGACGACACTTACAAATACAAATGACGACACTTCGAAATAGAGAAATGTAACATCTCTAATGGATATACAATAAAGTACAAATGTAATACATAGAATAATATCTTCCAAAGTTACAAATACATCAACACTCCCTCTTAACTAGGATGGTATTCTTTCATCACAAGTTATCAATACATATTGGCACAAGTCTTCAATTCTGGAGCTGGATCATCATCACTGGATCCCGGAGCATCATCATCATCACTGTTCTTGTACTCGACATATCGATCACTGGGCTATCTCTGAATTCTGCTCGTCATAGGAAGTTCTACAGAGCGAGCCCTTTTTCATGCTAGATGTAGGCCCACCACCTATAGATCTTCATCATCACTGGCCATACTGTGGAATCCTCAGGACTTATTACGTGCGTCAACAAAACCTATCTCAGACTATAGGATCTTTTACATGTTGACTGTCACAAAACCTTTAAAGAGTGTCTTGCTTCCTGCAAGTACTCTAAAGAGCATCCCAGGACTGATTACGAGCTTACTTCTCAACCTCTTGGATATCTAGGGCTGATTATATGTGACCATACACACCACAAAACCTTTAAAGAGCGTCTTGCATCCTGCAAGTACTCTAAAGAGCATCTCAGGACTGATTACAAGTTTACTACTCAACCTCTCGGATCTCTAGGGATAATTACATGTGGTTAGGAAAAACCTTTAAAGAGCGTCTTGCTTCCTGCAAGTACTCTAAAGAGCATCCCAGGACTGATTACGAGCTTACTTCTCAACCTATCGGATCTCTAGGGCAGATTATATGTCTCTAGTAGAAAAACCTCAAAAGAGCATGCCAGGACTTATTTACGAGCTTACTGCTCAACCTGTCCGGATCTCTATATCCTAGGCTGTTACGAGCACACTACTCTACCTGTCCGGATTTTGAGGATCTTTTATATGCTACTTGCACAACCTGTCCACGGCCACGAAGTATCAACCTGATACTCATCATACATCATCCTGATCAGCATCATCACATCGTCTTGATTCATATCATCCAAAGCATCGTCCTGATACTCATCACACATGATCATCGTCACTGCATCATCCTGATGCATATCATCCAAAGCATCGTCCTAATACTCATCACACATGATCATCCTGATCATAGTCACTGCATCGTACTGATGCATATCATCTGGAGAAACATCCTGAAGCTCGTCATCCATGATCATCCTGATCATCATCACTGCATCGTCTTGATGCATACCAAGTATCTACCTGATACATATCATCATATATGATCCACCTGATCATATAATGTATCCACCTGATACATATACAAATACATGATCTACCTGATCATATCAATGCATCCACCTGATACATATACAAATACGTGATCTACCTGATCATATCAATACATCCAACTGATACATATACAAAGTAGTAACTGGAGCATCATCTTGATGTTCATCACACAGCGCTTACATCCACAGCCATGGGAAGGATCCTCCTCTCACCATGCTTGAAATGGCTTCTGCAAATGTGTCCATCACTTGTTCCTTGAAGTGTCATCAATCTGAAGAACACCAAGCCTCTCTCTAAAGTACTCAAACTTCACTCTAGCTAATGGTTTTGTCAACACATCTGCAACCTGCTCATCCGTCGCAACATACAGGAGCTTCACTGCTCCTCTCTGCACCATATCCCTGATATAGTGATATTTGCTCTCAATGTGCTTCGACCTGTCATGGAACATTGGGTTCTCTGACAACTTCACACAACTCTGGTTGTAACAATAGATACAGGTAGCATCCAACGGGAGATCAAATAACTCAGACAGTAGCTTCATCAACCATACTGCATCACAACTAGCTGAACAAGCTGAAACATACTCTGCTTCGGCTGTACTCAGTGCTACACAGGACTGATTCCTGCTAAACCAAGAGATCACACCTGATCCCATACTAAAGCAGCACCCATAAGTGCTCTTCTTATCTGCAGCACTACCTGCCCAATCTAAATCAACATAACCCTCCATGTTAAACTTTTGATTCGCATCATACTTGAGCCCATAATCAACTGTACCCCTCAGGTACCTCAGAATATGCTTTACATCAACCAGGTGAACACCTTTCGGATCCGTCACGAACTGGCTCAATGTGTTCACCCCAAAGCAAATATCTCATCTTGTCTTCATCAGGTACATCAAGGACCCAATCATCTGATGATACTGTTGGGCTTGGCCCAGATGGGGCATTTTTGAACAGGAAGAACTTTGAGAACTGCGGAGCTAAGCGCAGTTAAGTTTGAACAATTTTGTGATAAGTTTTGGTATGCTGCGAAGTTGCGCGCAGCACAGTGTCGAAGGAGCTGCGAGGTCGGTGCTATGAGGAGTACAGCACCGCGATGTTCCACGTCGACAAAGATCCAGCTAAGCATAGCAGCGACGGATGAAGGCAGTTATTTTGGTTAGGTCACAGAAGACCTATTTTTGGCAAATATCGTCGATAACTACCAAGTAGTGGGTAGGTGCAGATTGGATATAGGTGAACAAACATAAGACTACTACTACTACTCGAATGAGTCATCTAAGGCCATGAAAGAAGGAACAACTCGACGAAAGTAACCAGTTAGCACGGGCATGATAGAAGATCTACTGCCAGATACGAGTAGTTCAGTTTTGGGAAAACCGTGATAGTTTTGTAAACCTAAGGGTTCTGCCTTCAAAAATGTAAAGACATGACCTATGGGTCTTGATCTATAAATAAGACAATTGTGTAAAGGAAAGGGTTAACTCTTCATTTTGTTGATTAGTATTGAATACTGTTAGACCTGTGAGATTGAAGCATTGTAAAGGCTCTGTAGCTGAGTGCGCAGAGACCTAATTTTGAGAGAGAGAGAGAAGAGCGTCTGCAGCTGAGTGCACAGATGAAGAACTGTTCTACCCTTTCCTAAGATAATAAACAACAGTTGTTGTGGACGTAGCTTCCCATCCAGAGGGGTGAACCACATTAAACCATTGTGTTATGTGATTGCTGTGTATGATTGTCATTAATTTGTGATCTAATTTACTTACAGTGCATGCATGAAGTTACTATTGTCTGTTATATGTTTACTGTTATCCGTATTCACCGTGGAAAGGATGGAATAAGATGCTAAGTAGTTCATGTATGGAGGAATGTTAACAGTAAAGAACCTATAAATTCTCAAATGAATGGATCTATGAGATAACCACACAACAATTGGTTAGAGTTGAATCGCGACATCAAGCACACAGCACTGTGCATCTCACATATTTGCATAAGTTATGATGTTTATCAAGCTAAGTAATGATGAATGATTAAGGATTATCGAATAAAGTTGAATAGAAGTGATCAGATCTCATAAACCCACTGCACGGCTTGGGGACGTGCTGAGGGTGAAAATATCTTTGTTCCTAAAAATACTCGACGTGGAGTAGAAGACTTCGCGCAGTCATTGACTACAGTGTGCAACTCGTACAATGATGTACATGCATCAATTGAAACACTCGCATCACAAGGTTGTGGAAACCTGCTTCTATAACCACCCCCTCAACTTCGCCTCGGGTGAGACCTTGGGCTGCTTGCAGTCTATTGCCGAAAGGGCCGGTGAATAGGGGTTTTGTTGGTATCTTGTACCGTGAAGTACCTAGATCTACATTGGAAAACCTCTAGAACAGTGCTGCGACCAAAAAATGGTTCCGTTTCTGCGCTAAGACCAATGATGTGATAGTGTATTCATAAAAGTAATGTCCGACAGTTGGCATCCAGAACAGAAAGATATCTGGGCTTGGTGCGATAAGATCTAAAGAGACTTCGCAAAGAAAGAAAACAGACATCTGCGTCTATCTGACATACAGTGGTTGAATAGATACTTGTGGAGGGACATCCACGAAATTTTTTGGGCTTCGTTTCCAAATGAGCTACACGAGTGGATATCGCACCTAGAAGAAACAAAGAATTATTCCCAAGGCGGAATACCTACAGAGTGGAGTCCCGATCTTACTAAAAAACTCAAAGCGATTGACAACCCACTGTCACGAGCAGTTGACTTCTAGGTTGATAACATATTAGAAGGATTTGTGACCGAATTTGCTGTAGATACGCTGAAGTCCTATAGCCAATTTGAAGCATGCTTTTTTGAAGGATTCAGAGGTAAGTTCCTGCAAAACCTCAGTCTATACATTAAAATGTTTTTAGCTGAGAAAGGTGTTTTAGAATGCAACTATAGTTCTAAATTTGTCATGGTAGAGAACACATACATTGATTCTGACGAAGAAAACCATACTTTGAGAAGTGGAAAGAGATACAAGCCTACTAACAAGAAGAAACCCACACCATCTAGAATCCATATAGATACCGAAATTCCATGTGATCTCAATAATACAAACACTCAGTTATCAGCCACAATCCAGCGTATTATACCTCAGAATCAATCAGTCCATAACCCACCCGCTGCGAGTGTCACGCAACCCATCCCACAGATCAGTAATACTAGTAACACCGCAGGAGCGAGTGCTCACAACACTATGACTCAGACTATTCCGCAGAATACTATCCCTAGCACAATCCAGCAGCCTGTGTCTACTTTTGTCACAGGGAATCAGTTCCAGAACAATACACAATCCGGAAGGAGAATGACAAATAATGATATAAAACTGCCGATATTCAAAGGAATGGGTCAGGAAGACCCTGATCAGCATGGGTTTCTATGCAAATCCATGTGGAGTGCTAAGCAAGTGACAGATGATGCTATAAAGAAAGCGCAACTCATAACTACTTTTAGAGATAGAGCATTGCACTGGTTTATGAAGTATTCTCAAGCACAGCCGAGAAACCTAGCAGAGATCAAAACCCCGATTGCAATAGATTTTAAGAAGCCCAAATCAGAATCACAGTGCATAACAGACTTGAAAGAAATCAAGCAGAAACCTACTAAATCAGTTTGGGAATTCGACCAAAAATTCAAAACATTGTTGGACCAAGTGAGCTTTGTTATAGCTCAACAACAACATCAAGAATGGTTCATTACTGCGTTGTTGCCCCATATCAGACAACCACTAATGCAACAAAAGGTTATATCTCAAGCTGAGGCCTTGGAGATCGCAATGAAGTTGGAAGCTTCACCAATTGGAGAAAGTAGTTCTGGGATGATACAGATCCAGAACCAATTGGATGCCTTGACATTAGAATTACAATGTATGAAGAATGGAAAAGAGCAGAAACATGAACAATGACATGAAGTTTGGTGCACAGGTTGCAAAGGAGAGGGCCACACTAGAGAACATTGCCCCTTATTTCAAGAATATCTTAACAGTGGTGCGCCAAACCCAATAAATATGAATCAGAACCCCACACCGTGGTGTGAAATTTGTAGAAGCAGAGGACACAAGCCTGAGGACTACTGCCTAATACAAAAATATGTAAAGACACCTAAAAACTTATACTGCAATTTTTGTAAGTCAGTTGGACATGATGAGTCCAACTGTCGCGCTTATGAACTGATGAATGAAATAAAGCAAGATATGGAAGCAATGCGAGGTGCTGGAATGTACCGCGTCCAAGAGGAAAATCAGCCAAAGTAAGAGAACACCCACTATGATCAGAAAGCATATAGACGCTGCGGTGGTGGATATCGTGAAAGAGGAAGAAATACTGGTCAAAATCAAGGAAGAGGACAAGGCCAGGTAATATGCTATAAATATGGCTAGCCAGGTCATGTATCAAGAGAATGTACTAATCCATGCACCACATGCAACTACTTGTTGGAGCCTAGGCCGCAACTATGGTAAAGCTGTGAATTTTGAGGAAAAAGCACAAGTGTTGAAGGGAAAGTGCTAATTTTGAATAGGCACCAATTTTTGGACAGAAGTAAACGGTGCGCAGTACGGTGCCAGATGGATGAGCTCAGTGTAGATTATGGACCGAAAATTGCGGAGCTCGCGTGCACACGTCAAAGGAGAATGAATGTGGCCGAGTAGAGAGCTCAACTACCACAATAAATGAAGCGACGGAATAGAGGGCTCAACTACCCTCATTAAGGCTAAGTACAGAAGTTATGGTTTCTCTGATCAAGGAAGAGCAACGGACCAAAGTATTGAAGGCAAAGGACAAGGAAGAGTGAATGATGAAGCGGCGCCCATACCCGCAATCTGTGTTGAAAGTCACGGAACCTGCAGGAAACGGCGACGTGACTGCAAGCGGTGCCTACAGTACACCTAGCCATGTCCGTGGTTAGGGTTTTTGGGGAATACTGCTAGGAAAGGCCCACAGTTTTGTAAAGGTGCGACCGTCATGGCCACCTATATATATGTGTAATTGTAAAGGTTAGACGTTAGTTAGTTAGTTAGTTAGTTAGTGAGTTAGCTAGCCATTAGATGTTGAGACATAAGCTAGCTGTTTGAGATATGTTAGCTAATCCCTGAGTTACAGACAGTCTGAGTCGACGTCTGAACTATTGTAATTTCTGAAGAAGAGACTAGATCTAAGAGAAGGGCTCCCAACTGTGTGCGTGGAGTTTCCTGGAAAGATCTAAGGCTGCAGTTGTGTGCACAGCATATTGTGTAATTCTATCTTTGAGATTAATATACGATACACTTCCCATGGACGTGGTTTCCCCGTGGAGGTGAACTACATAATTCTCGTTGTTATGATGCTATGTTGCGGGAATGCATGTTTTAGTTTACTATCTGCGTTTACATGAATGTTTCATTGTCTTTATGATTAAGTATATAAAGCAAGTCCTTGAAGCTCCCGTAGAAGTTATTCTCGTGCACTATCAAAGGAGTTGATAAGAGCACCATCGCCGCAACGCTTAGGAATGCGTTACTGCGCTGGCCGCGCAAGCAGGAACGATACATAGAGTATCGACGTAGAGGGTAATTTCCTCGCGCGCAGGAGCGGAGATACTGCGCAGCTAGGCTGGTAAGTGCGAACTTCAACGTTGTTGCACTGAGAGGTCGGTGGAAGAGTAAGATGTTTCGCCTTGAGGAATCCTATCGGGAGAAAGAGAGGAAGAAGATCACTGTCTCCGCGTTGCCTAGGTTAAGGAAGCCTGATTCCTTAGCCCCCCCCATAGCCACTTCGGGTGAGACCTCGAGCTGCTGCGCAGCTCATTGACGAGAGGGCCAGTGCGCCAAGGGGTTTTGTTGCTGCGCTTCATTAAAACCCGGGTCTGTCCAAAAAGAAGCCAACAAATTGTTCCGTTGCCTTCTGACTTGTTACTGTGAGACTTGTTATTTCGGCGACGTGCGAGATTGATGCGCAACCTAGAGAAAGAGCGAGCCAACAAATGGTTCCGTTGCCTTGTGACTTGTTACTGTGAGACTTGTTATTTCAGCGACGTGCGAGATTTATGCGCAACCCAGAGAAAGAAGGAGCCAACAAATAGTTCTGTTGCCTTGAGACTTGCTCAGCCAACAAATGTGTTACTGGAATCCTACAGCTAAAGAAATTCAAGACTGGTTTGATTTAAAGACTAGAGAGTTCGCTGAATGAGAAAATAGAAGCTCTAGGCTTCAGATAGAAGACTGGTTGCAGAAGTATATCTATACTGACCTTCACAAAATTTTCTTTGTCACATTTGCACTTGAGTTGCATACGTGGGTAGCTAAGTTAGCAGATGCTAGACCCACCGTGCATGTTGATCGACCTATCGCTTGGACGCCTGAGCTAGTCAGTATTTTGAAGCGGGTAGATAATTCTGTGTCCCATGCAGTAGACTTTTGGTTGAACAGTTTGCTGGAAGGCTTCATCACCAAGTTTGCGGTAGATACGAGAAAGAGTTTCAGCGAAGCTGAGAGGAGCTTCTTCCAAGCACACAGAGGTAAGTTCTTAAATTCTCTGAACTTATGGATTAAAATGCCTCTGTATGAAAAAGAAAAACTATGCATAGCTTCTGATGAATAGCATAGACAAGTAATGTCCGCAGATTCTGATAGTGATCTTGAACTTATTGGTTGCACTCATAGTGGAAAACGGTATAAAGTAGGCCTTGACCAGCATTCTTTTGAGTCTAGCCCAGAAGATAGTCAAGTTCCTAGAGCGAGCCATATAGAGAGACAAGGGAGTGCTTATATCCCTTATCACCCTTTTACATCGCAAAAGCCAGATGGAGCTCAGTATAACCCTGCAGTAACACCTTCTAGTAGCCCGCACGGTACTTCTAGTACCTCAGTACCACCTTTGTTTAACCATCTCGGAGGCACTGCTACAACACCTCCACCTCAACCTAGCGCAAGAAGGATGGGTGATGACATGAAGCTACCAACTTTTAGAGGAACATGGATAGAAGATCCTGAGCAACATTGGTTCCTATGTGAAGCCATTTGGATAATTAAGCAAATTAATGATGATGTTGTTAAACTAGTTCAGTTAGCAACCACACTAAGAGAAAGAGCCTTAACTTGGTTCATGAAATACTCAGCAGCACAGAATAGGATGCTTGCTGATGTAAGAAATGCTATGATTAGAGAATTCAAGAAACCTAAATCAGAATCACAGTGTATAACAGAGCTCAAAGACATAAAACAGTTACCTACAGGGTCAGTATGGGACTTTGACCAGAAGTTCAAAGCCTTGATAGATCAAGTAAGCTTTGAGTTTGCACCGCAACAGCATAAGGAATGGTTCATTGCTGCGCTGCTTCCACACATTAGACTTCCTCTTATGCAACAGAATCTCACTACTCAGGAACAAGCTCTAGAGATGGCTATGAAACTAGAAGCTTCACCAATTGTTGGAACAAGCAACGATGTTGTGCAGTTGCAGAACCAATTAGCAAACCTAACCTTGCAAGTGCATGATATTAAGAAAGGCAAGGAAGTTAAAGAATAAATTTGGTGTACAAAATGTAAAGCGCAAGGTCATTCAAAGGACCATTGTCCCGTTTTCATAGAGTATATTGCAACTGGAGAACCTAACCCTTTACCACAGGCTCAGGGGCCTTGGTGTGAAATCTGTAGAACTAGAGGTCACAGACCACAAGAATGTCACTTGTTACAGAAATACGTACAAACTCCAAAGAATCTATATTGCAATTTCTGTAAATCAGTAGGCCATGATGAGAACAATTGCAGAGCATATGATCTTATGATGGAAAGGAAACATGATGTTTATAGAGTACAGTCAGAGGCACAAGGACCCACAGCAGGTCCACAGTATGACCAAACTCGCGATGACTGAGCAGGAAATTATAGGGGTCGCGGATGCGCAACAAATTTTGGTCGAGGAAGAGGACAGATCACTTGTTATAATTACGGAGTGCAAGGTCATTTTGCAAGGGATTGCCAAAATCCTACAACCATTTGCAGATACTGTAAATCTTATGATCATGTGATTGAAGAATTCCCTCAGTTGATGGCTAAGATGCAAGCAAAGATGCCACAGGTCAATCAGAATATTCAGTTGATTGGAGCAGAAAAAAGAGAACCAGATCGTATAGTTAATATAGTGACGCGCAGTGGAGCAACCACTGGTGCGCCAGAGTTGGGAACTGGAAAGCAAGCGACGCAATGGGTGCGCCGCGCTAATATTAAATCAGCGTCGCTTGACCTGCAGAAGCAAAAAGAAGCATTCAAGCAAGCTCAAGAGTATTTCTCAGATCCGAGAGCTTCAAGTTATGTCGCAATTCTACATAATGATATCAGATCGCAAGTGCTAAGACAAGACAACCTGGCGCAAGAACAGGCCACTACATCTGGAAGACCTAATGATGAAGAGGATGCACTAGGCAGTGTCCATGCTTTCTTGAGAAACTGCTTAACGTTGTTACGCAGTGAAAAAGCAACTATGGAACTTCAACACCTATTGGATAAATGTCAACAATCTGCTTCGATAAATACACCGCAGCGCGCTGTTCACCAGATTGGAAGTCATACTAGAATTGGAAAAGAAATGAGGCTCACAGCGTAGATTGGAGCATTTGAAATGGACGAAGTCATTTTAGACTTGGGCTCAGAAGTTAATGTTCTCACCATGCAGACATGGGAACAGATGGGTAGCCCTCAGCTTACAAGATCTCCTATCCAGCTAAGACTCGCGAATCAACAACGAGTCTCTCCATTGGGCAGATTACCCAATGTACCTATTGATATTGAGGGAGTAAGAAGTTCTGCAAACTTTGAAGTAATCAAAATTCTGGATGACAGTAGACCTTACCCAGCACTTTTAGGCATAGACTGGGCATTTGATAATTTGGCTGTCATTAATTTGAAGAAAAGACAGATGACCTTTGAGGATGACCAGATTAGGGTCATTGCACCGCTTGATCCCATTCAAGGACAAAGGTATATTGAACCCATTCGGGCGGAAGAAGAAGCACGCCACATGGAAAGTTTGTATCAGATGACTGCTAGTCATAGTGACTATGTCAATCCCACAGCAGACGGCCATATCAGCTGGTGATGCGATAACTCATGCACATCAGATTCAGACGCAGGATTGGAAAACTGGCAGAATCGTTTACATGAGATTTCTGCAAGGCGTTGCGCCATGATGACTAAATCCATTCGATGGATTGGCACAGAATTGAATGACACTCCAATTTTTGATGATTTAACTAAAGTAAGTGAATTCATACATACATATGAACAACAGATTCCAGATGAGCAGCGCATACAAGCTTTGGATATAGCATTGCGCACTACACCCGCAAGATGGTGGGGTGCGCATAAAGAGAATATTCACACATGGCAAGACTGTCGCAGATTGATACTGCACAGATTTCAGGAAACTACAGCAGAAGTGTTGCGCAAATATGATGGACAGAGTGACCCCAGGTCACATGTTGAAGCATGTATTCAGCAATGGTCAGATATTCCACAAGATGAGTGGGTTCACCTATTCATCCACACATTGGATACAGTTCCAAGGAACTGGTACACTGAAACAGAATTGCACAGAGGCAATGTCACTTGGCCTCTTATGATAGAAATTTTTCAACTTACCTTCAGCTTTGAGTTAGAACATATGAGCATCGACCACGCTTTAAAGTGTATTAAAAAGAAGGTATTTGAACAATGTCCATTACCAGAATATTCCCAACCAGATTGGGCTGTCCAGATAGAACATGCCCTGGAATGCTATAATTTCACCGCTGGAGAAGAGGAGGATGATCCTCGCAACATCAATATTCCAGAATCAGAAGGGACGCGCAATGTTGAAGGTCCTCAGCTTGATATCCCTGCCATTGCAGAACACATCAAGCTCAAAAAGATTAACATTGGTACAAAATCCGAACCCAAGTTTGCTTCTATAGGAGATTATTGGGATGATGAAATTGTTGGCCATATTTCAGATTTATTACGTGACTACCAGGATATCTTTCCTACTAAGTTCACAGAAATGAAAGGCATCCTAGGAGATTTAGGAGTAATGCGCATACCTCTGAAAGCAGACGCCAAGCCAGTAAAACAACGCCCATACAGATTGAACCCGCGATATAAAGAAAAGGTTAGAGAAGAAATTGATAAAATGCTCGCAGCAGGTATCATTGAGCCAGTAGAGGAAAGTGATTGGATTAGTCCTATGGTGGTACAAGAGAAGAAGACAAAAGGTGAAATAAGAATCTACATGGACTTGCGCAAGCTGAATGACGCATCAGCGCATGATCCATTTCCTACCCCCTTTACAGATGAAGTGCTTGATAATGTTGGAGGACAAGAGGCTTACTCCTTCACTGATGGCTTTTCGGGATACCATCAGATCAGAATCCATCCAGACGACCGCCATAAGATGACTTTTGCGACTGAATGGGGCTCATTCCAGTATACGGTAATGCCCTTTGGTCTTAAAAACGCTCCTGCTATATTCTCTCGAGTCGTTGTTGCTGTATTTAAAGAATTCATTCATAAGTTTCTAGAAGTCTATTTTGATGACTGGACTGTGTTTGGTTTACTGAAGAACCATATAGGGAATCTGCGCATGATGTTAGAAAAATGTAGACAGTATCATATTTCCCTTAACTTGAAAAAATGTATCTTCTGTGCTCCTTTTGGTATTTTGTTGGGACATATTGTATGCAGACAAGGACTCCTGATGGATCCTGCGAAGGTTGCCATCATTGCTAATTTACCTGCGCCCAACTCAGTCAAACAATTGCGCACTACATTGGGACATACAGGGTACTATAGGAAATTTATCAAAGGTTATGCAAAGATCACTGCACCTATGGAAAGATTGCTGAAAAAGGATTCGAAGTTCCAATGGACAGAAGAATGCCAACAGAGCTTGGATACACTTAAACAAAAGATGATCACTGCGCCTATTCTAGTTTTCCTAGACTGGAGAAAGCCCTTTCATGTTCATGTAGATGCTTCTTCCATAGCATTGGGGGTTGTGCTTACACAACCCGGAGAAGGAGGTATTGATCACCCGATTGCTTACTCCAGCAGAAAGCTGTCCACAGCTAAGAAGAAATACACCACTACAGAAAGAGAAGGACTAGCTATGGTGTATGCCCTACAGAAGTTCAGACACTACCTATTGGGCGCACATTTTAAAATGTATACTGACCATCCTGCTTTGAAATACTTGGTCAATAAGCCATTTTTAGGGGGAAGAATTTGCAAATGGCTACTGCTCTTCCAAGAATATGATTTTGAGGTTATTGTAAAGCCAGGTAGATTGAATGCAGGACCTGACCACTTATCTAGGATAGAGTCAAGGGAGGAACCTACAAATCTGGAGGACAATCTTCCTGATGTGCAGCTGTTTTCTATTCAAGCAGCAGATGAATATTATTCCGATATTCTTGCGTTTCTCACTACCGGGCAAGCGCCAGTTGAGTTTACAATTCAGCAGAAGAAGCAACTTGTTGTCAAAGCCACTGACTTCACTTTGATAGCGGGCCAGCTTTATAAGCTGGGCCCCGATGAAGTCTTGCGCAGATGTATCCTACCGCATGAGAAGAACTCCATCATCGCAGAAGCGCACTCAGGAACCGCGGGAGGCCATTTCGCAGGAAAGCCTACCGCACAGAAGATCTTAGCCGCAGGTCTTTGGTGGCCAACATTGCATAAGGATACTAAGGAATTCTGCAAATGTTGCGATGTGTGCCAGCGAACAGGAAAACCTTCAAGAAGAGATGAAATGCCGCTAAGACCCCAGATAACACTGCGTGCTTTTGATAAATGGGCCATTGATTTTGTAGGACCTATCAACCCACCAGGAAAGAGAACCGACACAAGATACATCATTACAGCTACTGAATACCTCACCAGATGGGCTGAGGCTAAGCCAGTTAAGAACTGCGACGCTGCCACTGCCGCACAGTTCATTTTTGAGAACATTACCACTAGGTTTGGATGTCCACTAATTCTAATGAGTGATCAGGGTACACATTTCCTGCATGAGACTATAGAGGCCCTTACTGAAGAATTCCACATTAGTCACCATAAGAGTACACCCTACCACCCTCAAGCTAATGGTACGGTGGAGGCATTCAATAAGATTCTCGAGAATGCCCTGACGAAGATCTGTAATCAACAAAGAGATGATTGGGACCTTAGAGTCACAGCTGTATTATGGGCTTACAGAACCACATGCAAGAAATTAACAGGTCACACACCTTTCAGTTTGGTGTATGGACAAGAAGCAGTTATGCCCATGGAATACATTGTTCCCAGCTTCAGAATTGTGCAAATTACAGAAATGGCAGATCCTGATACTATAAGTGAAAGACTCTCACAATTGCTTGCCTTAGAAGAAGATAGACTTTTAGCCGGATTCCATCAACAAGTACAGAAGGCAAGACAGAAAGCTTGGCATGACAAGCATATTAAGAATAAACACTTTGAAGAAGGAGACTTGGTACTCGTCTATGATAGTAAATTCATCAAGTTTCCAGGCAAGTTTCGTGTACATTTGTTAGGCCCTTTTCGGGTGATAAAGATAACAGAAGGAGGAGCAGTTCAGCTTGCGAAGCTTAATGGAGAATTGCTACCTACAATGATCAATGGGAGTCGGCTCAAGCTTTATCGCGATGGCCACTCCACCTTGTCGACTTAATACATTGCTAAAAGAGGTGCAGATATCCAGTGCAGTTGAAAGAGGCATCGCATTATCACAGTCTACACGGAAGTTGCGAGACACTTTCAGTCTCTGGCTTCCCGCGCAGTCCCTTGAAACATCCACGCATGTCATAAAAGTTTGTTTTGAGCGACCCTATTTTTGCGCTCTTGCGAAGTTTTTCCCCGGGTCGTTGAACCGTCACTCTTGCGGAGTTCCCTGTGTCAAGTTGCCGCTTGAGGAGTTCTCGTTGTGGACCCCTCGGTATGCACAGTTACCTATACTGAAATGACCCACTGAAAAACTTGAATTACATTAGTCCTATAGCCGCTTTGAATGTTAATGAAGGATAAGTTCACCATTTAATTGTATCCGCTCTGACAGAGTCGGCTTGATCTCCCTAATATTTGCATTTATGTCATGCGCCGAAAGCTTTAGCTTCTCTCGGAAGGCTGTCAGAGCCTGTCCATCACAATTAATGCGTCGCGGAAGCGCGTGGATAGGGGGATTGTCAACTCATGCATAGGAATCTATGGCTAGTAACCCCACTTGCCCACATTTACTATCGCCTTTAGCTATAAATACCCCGCACTTGTATATTTTCGGGTTACTTTTCTCGAGTTGCATAGTCTTGTTTGAGAATCTAAGTTATTGTTTTCAGAGCCGAGTTGTGCAGACTGCTTCCCTTGTTTTCAGCGTTCGTATCCTACGCTGTTCCGCCATTTGTCTATTCAAGTCCTTGTTGTCTATACCGGTTCACGACGGAGAACCTCTCCACTGAAGAAATTGTTTGTCAATTTAAGCACAGAGGCTTAGATTTCGGCATGACTACTCCGGTGACGACCTCGGCTTACACGCACCCTGGTTGGACTGATCCCAGACAATCTCCAGGAAAGAGGGCGTCTCAGCCACAGCAGTCGGATGAGCCCATGCCAGAGCCGTTGGCCACTATGGTGAATTACATTCCGCCGCATCCAGATGATGCACAATAGGTGCATATTCCGAAGAATGGAACGTATCCGATTCCGCTGCCACCACTACCAGAAGGCGTGCGACAAGAAGGGTCCTTGCTTGGACACCTTCCACTGGTTAAGTTTTCCGATTTCAACTTGGGCGACTACAGAACATATCCTCAGTTTGCGCCAAATCGCTATCTGACGGTAGTCCACAATCCCACCAGAAAGGTTGATGAATTTGTCCCCAAGGAATTCGCAACAAATTTAGAGAAGTCTGGACTGTTGAACTTGTTGAAGCTACCGCACTTCGGGCATAGCAATGAAGTCAATGCAGTTGTTAAGGCACTACTATCCTGCATTCATGGTGGTTACCTTTGGCTGGGGAGGCCAATCGATTTAAACATCGACTTGATTCATCCTATTACCGGCCTATCTAAGGTTGGTAAGGACCCCAATATTCATTTTGTTGGAAAAGACAAAGACAGAAAGTTAGCTGCACAGTTGGTGCAGAAATACAAATTGACAAGAGGGGGTCGGGCTTATGACCTCACTATAGTTGAGGATGAATCACTTAGATTCACCAGCAGTCTGCTTGCAGGCAGACTTCTCACAAAGTGCAGACCTAAAGAAGTCACTCGAGCTGTCGTGGAGCTCGCTATCGCAGCTACGGAGGGAGAACAGTACAATTGGTCTCTCTTCCTCCTCAATTCTTTCTTGGAAGACTGCTGAAACGTCCAAGACAACCCCGTTCAGTTGTTCCATTTTTCTTGGCTTTTAATTTTATGCGCCTTGGTCGGGTGGAAGGAGCCCCCCAACACTCAGTTCCGTCCGCGCCGCGCAGGAGAGGTTGCAGGCATGCGCTATGTCAACCTCTGGGATTCTAATAATCCCGCGAAGCGTATGATGAACCACGTTTTATTCTGTGAATACTACCACCTCCTCAAAAATACCATTCAGGATATGCCGAGGCTGAGTGAGGAGACAGCAAAAATATATGAAGGGAAGTTGGTTTTTTCCGCCAACTTGCATGAAATTTACCTCCGCCCTTGCGACATTCAAGAAGAATGGGCTGTAGGCCTTTACAGAATGACTACTGAATATGTTGAAGAAACTATCAAGTCTTGGTCGGATGAATGGAGGGAGGTCGCCGAAATTGCAGCCGCGATGCCACCTCTTGCTGCGCAAGAGAAGGATAAGGGCAAGGAAGCGCCTGAGCAAAGAAGTGATGAAGGTTCAACAGAACCAGCGACCAAGAAGCAAAAGGTGTCACATCCCTCTGAGACCATTGCCTCGGGGATCGACCAGTACTTGAAGGAGCGATTTCGCGAGTTGTGGACCGTGCACGCTCACATCAGAAGTGCTCTGGATCTGCAGTTCATGGAATTAAAAGGTCTCGCAAGAAGAGTTGCGCAGACCCATGCACCAGCATCTACTTCGCAGGCGCCGCAAGAAACCACAAGTACCGAGTGAGTTGAAGTACTTGCAGAGAGGCATACTATCGTGCACATTCTGCCTGCAAGCATGACACTTCCGGACCCTTTGGCCGCACTGCAGGTAAGCGCAGTTGGCCCCGTTAAAATAAATTTGTCTTTGATCCCCATAGAGACTCTGCAGCTAGTGCAAGAGAAAGTTTCTGTTGAGTTGAGAGCTAGAGAGCTCTCCACATTCCATGCAAACCAAAGACTCCAATCGCAGGAGATAGAGTTAAAGGCAGGCTATAAGAACATCTTTGAGAAGCTTGCCCTTTATGAGGCACAAGACACTGGGATAAGAAACGTAGTTGATGAAATTGCCCAAGAGTTGTCGGCCTGCGAAATTCAACCAGACCTTCCTCTGGTTGAGAAAGTTCAAATTATTGGTGGAAGGGTGAAAACCCTAGAGCAGGAAATAGTTGCTATGGCTGAAGACCATAGAACGCAGATTGCCGAGTTGGAAGCTCGTGTTGCAGCGCATTCTACAGATGATAGGCAGGAACAATTTGAAGCGCTGCGCAGAACTTCCACACAAATGAAGAGCAGAACAGATGAAGCCGAGAACCTGATGACCCAAGCTATGGAGGCTTGGATGGAGCTTGAGAAGCTCCCTTTCAAAGTCGGTCTTTTGGAGCAGGTACAAGCCGCAGAACAGTTCCTAACTGTTCTAACTGAAGAAGCTAAGGCCTTAGAAGGCTTAGCAAAAATGAGGAAAATGAGTGAAGTGCGCAGAATACAACAACAACTCCACAAGCTCGGAAATGAAGATGCTAAACTCACCAACAGCATTCAGCCATTTATGGATGAGTATGATGACCTCGCTGCCCAAGTCGAGGCAAAGATCAAAGAAATTGCAGAATCTCAACAGGTGGTTGATGGCATAACTGAAGAAGAAGCCACTGCAGAAATGGTGCAGACAGTTGTGGAGTGCGTTGATGAAATGGACTCCGCTATTGCGCAGTGGAAGAAAACATTTGCTGAGACCCAAGCAAAATCAGATGCGCAAGTAAAGCGACCACACACTAATGCAAGTAGCTCGAGGACGAGCCACAAGTAAGTGTTAGGGGCCTATTGGAGCCTAGGCCGCAGCTATGGTAAAGCTGCGAATTTTGAGGAAAAAGCACAAGTGTTGAAGGGAAAGTGCTAATTTTGAATAAGCACCAATTTTTGGGCAGAAGTAAACAGAGTGCAGTACGGTGCCAGATGGATGAGCTCAGCGCAGATTACGGACCGGAAATTGCGGAGCTCGTGTGCACATGTCAAAGGAGAATGAATGTGGCCGAGTAGAGAGCTCAGCTACCACAATAAATGAAGCGACGGAATAGAGGGCTCAGCTACCCTCATTAAGGCTAAGTACAGAAGTTATGGTTGCTCTGATCAAGGAAGAGCAACGGACCAAAGTATTGAAGGCGAAGGACAAGGAACAGTGAATGATGAAGCGGTGCCCATACCCGCAATCTACGCCGAAAGTCATGGAACCTGCAGAAAACGGAGACGTGACTGCAAGCGGCGCCTACAGTACACCTAGCCATGTCCGTGGTTAGGGTTTTTGGGGAATACTGCTGGGAAAGGCCCATATTTTTGTAAAGGTGCGACCGTCATGGCCACCTATATATATGTGTAATTGTAAAGGTTAGACGTTAGTTAGTTAGTTAGTTAATTAGTGAGTTAGCTAGCCATTAGATGTTGAGGCGTAAGCTAGATGTTTGAGATATGTTAGCTAATCCCTGAGTTGCAGACAGTCTGAGTCGACGTTTGAACTATTGTAATTTCTTAAGAAGAGACTAGATCTAAGAGAAGGGCTCCCAACTGTGTGCATGGAGTTTCCTGGAAAGATCTTAAGGCTGCAGCTGTGTGCGCAGCATATTGTGTAATTCTATCTTTGAGATTAATATAAGATACACTTCCCGTGGATGTGGTTTCCCCGTGGAGGTGAACTACATAATTCTAGTTGTTATGATGCTGTGTTGCGGGAATGGATGTTTTAGTTTACTATCTGCGTTTACATGAATGTTTCATTGTCTTTATGATTAAGTATATAAAGCAAGTCCTTGAATCTCCCGTAGAAGTTATTCTCGCGCACTGTCAAAGGAGTTGATAAGAGCACCGTCGCCGCAGCGCTTAGGAATGCGTTACTGCACTGGCCGCGCAAGCAGGAATGATACATAGAGTATCGACGCAGAGGGTAATTGCCTCGTGCTCCGGAGTGGAGATACCGCACAGCTAGGCTGGTAAGTGCGAACTTCAGCGTTGTTGCACTGAGAGGTCGGCGGAAGAGTAAGACGTTCTGCCTTGAGGAATCCTATCAGGAGAAAGAGAGGAAGAAGATCGTTGTCTCCGCGTCGCCTAGGTTAAGGAAGCCTGATTCCTTAGCCCCCCCATAGCCACTTCGGGTCAGACCTCGAGCTGCTGCGCAGCTCGTTGCCGAGAGGGCCAGTGCGCCAAGGGGTTTTGTTACTGCGCTTCATTAAAACCTGGGTCTGTCCAAAAAGTAACCAACACTACTATAAATCATTTGATCATGTGATTGAAGACTGCCCCGTGCTTGAGGTAGAAATGCAGAAGCAGAGAAGAACATAAACACCGAACCCTAACATCCAGTTGATCGCATTAGAGAACATACCTACAGGTCAGAGTGTCAACGCAGTAATGTGAAGTGGCGCTGATACAGGAAAAGACAACAGCACAAAAGCCTTGACTTCTGGAACAACTAATCCTAAGAAGTACCCTGGAGAAACAGTAGGGATTAGAAAATCTCATGGGAAAGCACCTCCATTGAACTTATGAAAAAATAAATAAATATTTAAAGAAGCGCGGACATGTTTAAACAACCACCACCTACTTCACCAACAATCCCACTGCGAAGTCAAGAACCACAAATAGAAGGCATGCCACTGGCATATGATCAGAAACACACCGCACCAGATACATCTATTTTTGTTGCGCAGTTTATACTCAGCTACATCAAGTTATTAAAAAACAAAGACACTCTTATGGAATTTGAAAAACCAATAAATCAATACGAATCACGCAGTAAGAAAGGAATAGCACATGGCGCAGTACATAACGTTAGGAGTCCCAAAAGAACTGGCAGGGAAATGCAGTTCACTACAGAAATTGCAGACTATGAGATGGACGAGATCATTCTTGATCTCAGATCTGAAGTGAATGTCTTAACCAAGCAGACATGGCAGGCAATGGGAAAACCAAAGTTACAGTGGTCACCTATAGAGTTAAGAATGGCTAATCAAGGCATAGTTATACCTCTAGGAAGGTTAACCAACACTGAAGTCGACATTGATGGAGTGCGAAGTTATGCAGACTTTGAAGTAATTGAAATTGTGGATGATAGCAATCCTTATCCAGCACTGTTGAGCATCGATTGGGCAATGACGAACTCGACCGTCATCAATCTTAAGATAATGAAAATGATATTTGAATGAAACGACATAAGGTTCGTCGCACCATTGGATCCTTCGCAGGGGGAGCGATATGTTGAACCTATTCAAGAAGAGTACAAAGCTCATGACCTTGACCGTATCTATCAAATTACAAAAAATGCTACGGATTATATTCATCCTACTCCGGATGGAATGCTCAGATGGCGCTGCGATAATTCTTGCATCTCAGACTCTGAGGCAGGATTAGAAAATTGGCAACACAGAATGCATGAAGTATTTGCCAGGAGATGCGCAACAATTACAAAGTCACTCCGTTGGATTGGAAAGCAGGTAAGTCCAATCCCCACTTATGATGATACAACTAATGTCTATTCATTTATCAAAGAATTAACTGCAGCAGTTGCAGATGAACATCGCATCTCAGCATTAGACATGGCACTCAGAGAAACACCTACCAGATGGTGGGCTACAGATAAAAAAATAATGACAACTTGGGACCACTGTAGAATAAAACTACATATTAGATTTGTTGATAAAGTCACACTACCATTTGAGAAATATAATGGTCAGATGCATCCAGGAGATCATATCGCATCTTGTGTACAAGCTTGGAACGAAATACCATAGACAGAATGGGTACATCTCTTTGTACATACACTAGAGGATCCTATTCCAAAAACATGGTATCTATAGGAGGAGATGCGCACAGGAATCGTGGATTGGTCTGTCCTTACTGCGACCTTCCAGAAGGATTTTAGTTTTCAAGATGACCATCCGACTATACATGATGCGTTGCAACTACTCAAGCAAAATATATTTAGCCCACATCGCAAGGAGGAAAACATAACACTAGAAGAGTTTTTTGACACAAACAATGTACTTGCGAGTCTGCAACCAGATTGGTCAGAATAGATAGAGCAGGCTTTAGACTGCTACAACATAGCTAAAGAAGTTGAAGATTGCGATGAGGAGGAACCGTACAACATAAAAATCCCAGAATCAGAAGGAGTACGCGAGGTAGAAGGACCTCCACTAGAAATTCCAGATATGAGTGGACCGGTTAAAACAAAGAAAGTGAACATCGACACCCCTGAAGAGCCGAAGTTCGTAGCAATAGGAGACTACTGGGATGATGACATAGTTACAGAGATCGCAGCTACATTACAAGAATATCAGGAAGTATTCCCAACGAAGTTCACAGAGATGAAAGGAATCCTGGGAGACTTAGGAGTGATGAGAATTCCTCTTAATCTAGGAGTGAAACCTATTAAACAAAGGCCATATAGACTGAATCCAAGCTACAAAGAACTAGTTAAGGCAGAACTCGATAAGATGCTCATTGCAGGAATTATTGAAACTGTTGAAGAATCTGAATGGATAATCCCAATGGTCGTCCAAGGCAAGAAAACAAAGGGTGAAATCAGGATCTGTGTTGATCTTAGAAAGCTAAATGATGCTTCAATACATGACCCATTTCCTACTCCTTTTAACAACGAAGTACTTGATAATGTGGGAGGTAGCGAAGCATACTCTTTTACTGATGGGTTTTATGGATACCATCAGATTAGAATTGATCCAGCTAATAGGCACAAAACCACTTTTGCAACAGAATGGGGGTCATTCCAGTATACAGTGATGCCTTTTGGTTTGAAGCATGCACCAGCCATATTTTCAAGAGTCATGATCGCATCATTTAAAGAATTCATACACAAATTTTTAGAAGTTTACTTTGATGATTGGACCATTTTTGGGTTACTAAAGAACCATGCCGCGAACCTCAGGATAATGCTAGAAAAATGCAGACAGCATCATATTTCATTGAATTTGAAGAAATCTATTTTCTGTGTTCCTTATGGGATTCTGCTGGGACATATCGTGTGTAAGCAAGGGTTGATGGTTGATCCTGCGAAGATAGCAGTTATTGTAAACTTTCCTACACCAAATTCAGTTAAACAATTGCGCACTACACTAGGGCATACCGGATACTACAGGAAATTCATAAAGGGGTATGCACAGATAACCGCAGCAATGGAGAAGCTTTTAAAAAAGGATGCACCATTCATTTGGAATGAGGACTGTGAGACAGGATTCGACACATTGAAAGAGAAAATGGTCACTGCGCCGATCCTAGTTTTTCTAGACTGGGAAAAGCCATTTCACGTACATGTTGATGCTTCATGTATAGCATTGGGTATTGTTCTTGCGTAGCCAGGAGAAGGAGGAATTGATCATCCCATTGCATTTTCGAGCAGAAAGTTGTCATGTGCTGAGAAAAACTATACCACTACTGAAAGGGAAGGACTTGCAATGGTATATGCACTACAGAAATTTAGACACTATTTGCTTGGTGCGCACTTCTCAATGTTTACTGACCATTCTGCATTAAAATACCTAGTCAATAAGCTAGTGTTAGGGGGGCGAATTTGCAGATGGCTCTTACTTTTCCAAGAGTACGATTTTGAAATAATAGTCAAACTAGGTAGATTAAATTTAGGCCCTGATCATCTATCAAGGATCAAGTCAGGAGAAGAACCAATGAATCTAGAAGACAATCTACCCGATGCGCAATTGTTTGCTATACAGGTTGTCGATGATTACTATCAGGATATCATTGACCTTTTAACTACCGGGTTCGGACCTACTGAATTCACTACGCAGCAAAAGAAGCAATTGATAGTGCGAGCCGCACACTTCACCATTATCGCAAGACAGCTCTACAAGTTAGGACCTGATGAAGTGCTGCGAATATGCGTATTAGAACATGAGAAGCCATTTATATTAGCTGATGCGCATTCAGGAGTCGCAGGAGGTCATTATGCAAGAAGGGCTACTGCGCAGAAGATATTGCGCGTAGGACTATGGTGGCCTACGATTCATAAGGACTCCAAAGAACATTGCCAGAATTGCGATGTCTGTCAGAGGATAGGGAAACCATCAAGAAGAGATGAAATGCCATTAAACCCTCAACTGACCTTGCAGGCATTCGAAAAATGGGCAATCAATTTCGTGGGACCTATTAACCCAACGGGAAAATGAACTGGTGCGAGGTACATTATTAATGCAACTGACTACCTCACCAGATGGGTAGAAGCAAAACCAGTCAAAGACTGTAGTGCAGCTACAGCCACGCAATTTATCTTCGAGAACATCCTTATAGGATTTGGATGCCCAAACATTTTGATGAGTGATCAGGGTACTCGTTTTCTGAACATAACTATTGAAGCTTTGACTGAAGAATTCTACATCCATCATCAACGCAGTACACCTTATCACCCACAAGCAAATGGAACTGTTGAAGCATTCAATAAAGGACTTGAGAATGCGCTAACCAAGATATGCAACGCAAACCACGATGACTGGGACCTGCACATTCCATCTGTATTATGGGCGTACAGAAAGACATGCAAGAAATTAACTGGACATACACCTTTCATATTGGCTTACGGACATGAAGCAATAATGCCAATGGAATATATTGTTGGGACTCAGAAATGTCCTCTTTTCATCCACTTTACCTTTCGCTATTCTTCACATTTCATCGTCCCATTAACCTTTCATCATACCATTTCTATACATATACTTGAGTTTCATCTTATTATTTTCCACTTTATTCATTTTAGTATTATAAGTGAATTTATGATTAAATATTGGAAAATAACATGTTTTTCACTAATATCTCAAGTATGGATGAGCTTTGTAATGTGTAGGAATATAGAAGGATCAATTCAAAGAAAGACTCCTCAAATATCTCCTCCACCATTTCAAGGAGATATTTATTCAAAGAATATTCCAAGGAGAAGATCATGGAGATTTGGTTGGCATATCTTATTTAGGATATATGAGAAACATGTGGAGAATTTGTGAGAGACATGTGGAGGATTTGAATGGATCATATTTTGTAATAATAGGAAATTAGTTGAGAGTGGTTGAGAGAATAGTGGATCTGTCATTATGAGATGGTTATCTTCTTCTCAAAGAAATTCATGTATAAAAGAGAGTGCTATCTCTTCATTTGGTAATAGTAGAGATGAGTAGATGAGCAGTAGATTAATATTAGATTAGAAGGATATTAGTCTCATATTGTAGAAGTTAGTTTTGACTTTGTAATATGTAGAAGGGTATTCTTAGCTTTTGTTCATAATCTTAGTTTTGATGCTTTCATGATTTGTCATTGATTGGTGTGATGTAAATTAATATTTATTTATTGTTAATGTGAGATCACATGTGTTGTCTCATTGCTCTTCATATGTTGTCTTTCTTTTATGCAATTTACTTTCAGCCGTGTGGTGTGTTTCAGCTTCCAGCATTAGATTAGTAGTTGTGTGTTTCAGCTTATGGGGGAATTAGATTAGCAATTAGCAAGGGGGGTTAGATTAGATTAATTTCAATTCAGTCCTTCATATATTTTTTATGTGCTTCGTAAGCCTACGAACCTTAGATTGACAAATTAAATGGTTGGGCAAGTACTACAACAGAATTAAACGACAATATTTTTGCCTAACATTTTGGCGTTGTTTCCGGGGAAGCATGATGGATTGAAGTTTAGTTTGATTTTCTGCAAGCGTAGACTAGGGTGTGAATTTCGATTTCTGCAATGAGTGTTTCAATTCTGCAAGTGTGAATTTCAATTTCAGCAAGTGTGGTTTTTGCAGTTGTGAAGAGTAATGGTTTTTTGTACAGTGTTTTTTTCTGGAGTGTTTTATTTTTTTTTCATTTAGGTTTGGGTGCTGTAAGAATCCATTTTTCAAAATGATTTAACAATGAGTTTAAGCTTGGAACAACTCACTCGGATCCTTGCAAAAGTAGGGATACCCTCTTCTCATGAAGAGGAGATCCTGACAGTAGCCGAGAGCTTAATTACTCCTCCATAAACAAATGAAGAATCAACATACAAAGAATCTTGCACATCTAATGACGAACAATTATGTGAGCAGGAGGTCGAGGAGGACAACAAGGAGTTGCAGAAAGATATGAGTGAGGACAAATATGCCTACGAAAGCGCTATTGAACGATGGTTTCAAGCAAGTACCAGGTTAAGACAATTTAGTTTTTCTTTTTTTCTAGTTAATTCACAGTCACAGCAACTAATTTCACACATTTATGTTTATCCTCACTTTTTATTCGCAAAATTGACACATAATATATTCTTATTATTCTTACGTGAATGGATACACTAGATATTTAACTACACGTAACTGCTTTCTGAATTTTAATTAGCATAGAGTAGGTAGGATTTTTCAATTTTTGCTTTCACCCAGAATAAGTATGCTCTCCTCCGCGCTTTGTGCGATCTAAGGATCAGAAAGTAGGATGTATGTTTTTAACGTTTTTCAGGAATTAATAATTTAATGTTTTGCAAACATGCTTAATTGATTTCATTTTTAAATTTGTAATTCATTTATCTCCATTTGCTAAAAAAAAATTTCAATTTACAAAATAAAACTGACCTGTAAATTCACATGGATCGTGAATGCATTCTTTGGAAATTGTAGGCTGAAACGGTCGTTGAAATTCCATGTTGAAACTGTCACTACATACTGAAACAGTGGCTGCAACTATGTCACAATTGAATTGAGTCTATTTTGGTCTGGTTAATTTCTAGTTTGCGTAATGTCGTCTCTAATTCCATGCTGAAACAGTAACTCCAAAATAGTAGCTGAAACAGTATTACGGCTGCAAATTTCTCATTGATTGGAGTCACAATGTTGTTTTCTTTTTGCCTTTCATCATGTAGCTGCCTACAAACTAACTCTGCAATAATGCCTTTGCCAAACCATTTCTGAAATTTTTTGTATTTGCGCACTCCATTCACCTACAATTCCTTAAAAGATCCTTCGATCTAAAGAACAACCTGCTGCAACAATGAAACAACATGATAATTTAGATCTGCATGTTTGAAGGCGCATTGTCTAGATCGGGCCAAGAAAATAGTAATAAAAGCTGAAAATGTGATTGGGATTGATTGAATTACATTGTTGAAATTGTGCAAAATATTTCCCATTTGCATTCCAAAACAGACGTTCAAGGCTATTCACGATTTCCATTTGGCTACCATAGATTGTCGATGTTCCCATACTTAGAAACAAAAACTCTTCATGTCATAACTGCCCCCAGCTGGTAATGAAACCGTTCCAACCAAAAACGCATTCCAGATAAGAACATATTGATTCGCGTCACGATTTGCGGGTAGATGGAGAATAATCGCGAAAATCGGGTACATGGGTTTTGTGCACAACGACCTCATTTACTTGATAGTGTGGCAATCGCCCAAACAAAGCTACGGTTTGAGCTATACAGCTGGTTCTCTAAACGTGTAATTCTCAGATTTACTGTTGCGGCCGGTTTCCAAATTAGCAAGTTTGTTGAAATAGATCACAACAAACTTCCTGCCAATTCATCTCTTCCAGTCTTAGAACGATGATTGTCATGTGAGATCCTCCATTGCCATCAACAAACATTTTTGTGCTTCTGTATCATACATTGGCCTTGAAAAATACAAACAATCCAACCAAAAAAGCCAAGACATTGCCTGCAAATACCACTGACAGCAACAAGCTTATTCTACATGCTCTTTATAAGAAAGCAACTAATGGGAAATGCAATACCTCTCATCCAGAAATATTTTGATTGACGGAAGAAATGAGAAATTTGTCACTTCATCCATAAAATTGTAGAGGTTGACGTTGTTACATGGAGAAATAATTACATATTTCACTTTTCTCTTTGTTGGGTTACGAATGGTGTAGATCTACTACACGATATTGACTCTTTGTTGTGACATTGGTTTCAGGAGTTTGGTACTCGCGGACCAAAATGACAGGTGTAGAAAATTCAAATTGCAATTATCTATAGTCTGTATTAAATAATGAAATGCTATGTCTGCTTATTAATAAAGAGATGAGAACAACGAGCCATAAGAAGGAATTTGAACTTCTGAGATTATCGACATCTATGGACTTGTGAAATTTGACAGTGCAGTACAAATTTGCTTGAATCTGCTTGACCGGTTAAAATCCTTTCATAATGCAATCTTCTTTTTGCAGATTTGCAAACTTGAATTTTGATTTTTTATAATGTTTTGCAGATATAATTGAACATGTGCATACCACGAGACCATACTGTTAGAAGACTGCCACAGATGCAGATATTGATGCTAACCATTTGTGAAATTATACTCATCAAGCATGTTTTTACTGCAGATTTTTTGTCAGTGTGCATATTTTTTCATTTTACTACACCAAAACCAAGGATAAGTTTGCAACACGACAGCATTGCGTTCAAGGCATGTCTTAGAAGAGATGGTTTGGCTTGCAAAGGATTTTGCATTAGAAAGAAACTGGAAATTTGCCACGAGCTTTGTGTCGATTCCTATGCCTATGCTGGATTTTATGCAGAAAGCTGATTCTTTTCTCACGCTCACTGAATATCTCTATTACACACAATGTTTCATGACACTAATGTTTTTGATGCCAGGATCGTTTGCTTGATAATTGTTACTTGATGCTTAGAACACTAGAATTGAATTCTCTGCATAAGCATATTCAATTATATCTGATGATGTATAGGTCTGGTCATGCAAGAAAAATATTTGGAATTAATACAGCAATTTAATGAAGATCATACTCTTGCACAATTTCCAAATGTTTGATTTCCAGAATTTTAGTGACAGGTATCAGCAAACTGTTACTCATGCACATATGGGAAAATTTGATAAGCCGAGACAGTAATATTGTTTGTTGTTTTCCTTTAGCATAATTTTTGCGTTTTTCTTTCGGTGTGTATTATCAAAATAACAAAAAAACCATAAAAATTATAAAACCATAAAAAGAAAAAAAAAATTATAAAAATAAAAATAAAAACATTGTAAAAATTCAAAATTGCAAATAGACATTCCATAATTCCTGAACAAATCTCAAAACATGTTTTTACATTTAACGCTAATTTGCTTTCTTCAAGGCACTTTGATAGCAATCAACGGGAAAAATCGCATACAAAAACCAGAGAGACTTTTTGCATCATGTGTTGTTCACGCATCATGATGTTTGTTGTTACACTACAACACATTCACAAAAACACCATTGTTGGGTTATGACTTCTTTACTCGCATATTGGTCATCTCTATGTAGAAGTCTGTTACATCCAAGTGCGCAGCTCGATGTTGCAGATGATTGTTACAGCTACAGTAATCAACGACGAAACAAATGCACAACAACAACAGGTATAAAAACACGTTTTATTTTTTAACTCTGATTTTCCGCATTCATATTTCTTTCTGCATGTTATGTCTTTCGAACTTCTCATGAATTTCATGCAGGATTAGTACTAAGTTTTTCTCAAGTTTGAAGACAATCGCATTTTGCTGCTGAAGTGACTTTTCAAGAATTACAGAACTTTTTGAGAAACATGATTTGATATACAGTTTGAAGGAGTTGTTACTCATCATAAACATCATGACGTTTGTTGTTACACAGAAACCATTCATAAACACATTGGAATCATACCCACATCTCTCCTTCAAAGCACATTAGTCATCCATGTGAAGTCCACTGTCCATTACCTTATCTGTCATGACTTCACACAAGCCTATCTTTCTGAGTTGCATACATAATTTTCTTCTTTTTCAGTCCTTTTCTGCCTTTTGAATAATAACATCTAGTTCCCTCTCCATAATTACATTCTCTTTCCATAAGCACTGTTGCTACTGAGATATTTCCTATAGTCCTAACAATCGTTTTGTAAAAACTCGCGTTGACTGATGTGGGATTCCTTAAGGCCCACTTTTCAACAAGTCTTGCCCCATCGACCTCAACACCTTATCTGGGATATAGACTAGAGTTCATTTTTGAGTACCTGGAGGCTTGCATGCCCTAATGGAAAGTTCTCTCGCTGACAATCATGGGAATACATCAATGTCCCTTGATCGTCATATCTTGCAAGTGGCTCGACATCAGCACATCTATTCGCACTTTGCAAGATGTACTCAGGTATCTTGGAACTCATTGACATCAATGGTGAGTTTTCCTCGCATTGGTTAACGACATTCATCAATGGTCGGTAATCCAATGACTTCTTTTCATGCTCGACATCGATACATCTATTCGCATGACTAGAATTGTACCATCAGGTTTTGTAGCGGGTGAAGACTATACACTTTTTCATGATTCCCTCAGCAGTTACATCAGCATGACTTCAGCTATATGAGAGTACCATTGTTCCACTTTCTACCTTCGACATTTCCCATGATCCAGTTACAGTTGCAGCAACATTGACAATTACATTTTCATGATCCTGCAGCAGTGAAATCTTCCACGATCCAGTCACAGCAGTCACGTCCTCCATAATTCAACAGCGGCAATTTTAGTTACATTTTTATCCTGCAGCAGTGACATCTTCTCTGATCTACCAGTTGCACCAGCAACATCACCAACCACGCTCCTATTGCATAGTTCATCATCATTTTTGGGTAACTGGAGGTATGTTGGTTTCTGAATTTTAATCATGCAATTCCTTACATGCTAGCAATGAATAATTTGGAAAATTCCCTCACCATGCTCCACTTCCTTTTTCACTTTCATAACCCATGCCAAGTTGCACGAGGACATGCAACAAGTTCAATTGGCGAGGATGAGATAGAGGTTGCTGAACACTCTATGGGATCTCAAATGCAATCATATTTTCAGAGGAAAGGAAATCTTTTGTGACAGCTTATTTGTTCCTTATATAAAATGCAGAATTTGAATTGAGTATATTTCACAAACCATACATTGGATCCTCATGATTTTTGGACAGGGAATGGATAATATAATGATGAACAAAAATGGCAAGTTTCAGCTCAATCCAATGCACGAATGTCGAAAAAACAACCATCATCACCTACAGCCAATTTTCATTTTTCTCGAAATCCGTGATGTGGGTTTTTCTGGTTTTTGGTGTAGAGATGCATTGGACTAGCAAACACTTTCTTGCAAAATTTTAGCCAAACCCAGTTTGTATTTTGGGAGATATTAGTTCAGGAAGTTGGCTGCAACACCAGTTGTGACTGTGCCAAACTTTTCATCATCACCTACAACCAATTTGCATTTTTCTCGAAATCTGTGATGTGGGTTTTTCGGATTTTTGGTATGGAGATGCATTGGACTTATAGAAACTTGCTTGCCAAATTTCAGCCAAACCCAGATCGCAGTTTGTGATATATTAGCTCAGGAATTTTGCTGCAACACCAGTTGTTAGTCCACCAGATTTGCCTACTTTCCCAGTTGTTACTCCAACAGCTGTTACTCCGCAGCTGTTACTTCTCCAAACCTTCCATTTCACATCTGAACTATATTCACTATCATCATTTCGCTACCATCATTCCATTTTCCCACTACCATCACTCCATTTTTCATCTCATTTATCATTCGCCAACATTTCTTTTCCGACAAATCCTCTGTTGCACTTTGATTCATACAGATGGATACACATATTGGCATGATTCATAAAGGTAAAGAAAAGGCTTTCTCATACACATTGATGCTTTCTTATGCACATTGATATCTTATCATTTCCAATGAGTGTATGGTTAAATTATTATTGAAGCAAGAAAACAGATAATGAGATAAATGTTGTTAACACCATAACCAACATTCTTTGTATTCATGGTTGTTACACAAGAACCAACCATAAGAAAATGTCAGCTGCTACTCACACCCTGGAAACATTCATTGTTGGAAAGACATCATCAATCAAAGCCAAAATTCAGATGCCAAAAGTTCTTAAGAAGATACATGCACGGTTGCATGAGGACATGCAACAAGTTCAGTTGGGGAGTATGTTGGGACTTAGAAATGTCCTATTTTCATCCACTTTACCTTTCGCTATTCTTCACATTTCATCGTCCCGTTAACCTCTCATCATACCATTTCCATACATATACTTGAGTTTCATCTTATTATTTTCCACTTTATTCATTTTAGTATTATAAGTGAATTTATGATTAAATATTGGAAAATAACATGTTTTTCACTAATATCTCAAGTATGGATGAGCTTTGTAATGTGTAGGAATATGGAAGGATCAATTCAAAGAAATACTCCTCGAATATATCCTCCACCATTTCAAGGAGATAGTTATTCAAAGAATATTCCAAGGAGAAGATCATGGAGATTTGGTTGGCATATCGTATTTAGGATGTATGAGAAACATGTGGAGAATTTGTGAGAGACATGTGGAGGATTTGAATGGATCATATTTTGTAATAATAGGAAATTAGTTGAGAGTGGTTGAGAGAATAGTGGATCTGTCATTATGAGATGGTTATCTTCTTCTCAAAGAAATTCATGTATAAAAGAGAGTGCTTTCTCTTCATTTGGTAATAGTAGAGATGAGTAGATGAGGAGTAGATTAATAGTAGATTAGGAGGATATTAGTCTCAGATTGTAGAAGTTAGTTTTGGCTTTGTAATATGGAGAAGGGGATTCTTAGATTTTGTTCATAATCTTAGTTTTGATGCTTTCATGATTTGTCATTGATTGGTGTGATGTAAATTAAGATTTGTTTATTGTTAATGTGAGCTCACATGTGTTGTCTCATTGCTCTTCATATGTTATCTTTCTTTTATGCAATTTACTTTCAGTCGTGTGGTGTGTTTCAGCTTCCAGCATTAGATTAGTAGTTGTGTGTTTCAGCTTAAGGGGGAATTAGATTAGCAATTAGCAAGGGGGGTTAGATTAGATTAATTTCACTTCAGTCCTACATATATTTTGCATGTGCTTCGTAAGCCTACGAACCTCGTATTGACAAATTAAATGGTTGGGAAAGTACTACAACGGAATTAAACGACAATATTTCCGCCTAACATATATTATACCCAGCTTAATAATAGTTGCATTTACAGGAATGGCAGATCCCGTAGCACTGGAAGAAAGGCTGTTACACTTGGTTGGTTTGGAATAAGATCGCTTCATCGCGGGATTCCACTAGCAAGTACAAAAAGAACGATAAAAATCATGGCACGATCGCCACATCAAGAATAAGTCTTTCCAGGTAGGTGACCTAGTCCTCCTATATGATAGTAAATTCATGAAGTTTCCAGGGAAATTTAAAATGCATTGGCTTGGACCATATACTGTAATAGATGTTACTAACGGTGGTGCAGTCCAGCTAGCTACTTTAGCCGGTGATACATTACCCAATTTGATAAATGGGAGCAGACTAAAGCTTTACCGCGATAGTCCTACTTTGTAGCATCCAGAATGATTAGAAGAAAGGAAAAGTTTCTAAGTGCCAAGTACAGTTGGAATTGGGCACTATGAACAATCTGTACACAAAACTTGTAAAGATAGATCTATGTACACCACAGCATTATTGAAGATGCGTGAGAAAAAAAATGTTGTTGCGACACTCAAAATGCAACACTGAGGAAAGAAACAAATCATACACCGCGAAGTAACTCCACAGAACTAAAGACAACATACTGCGCAGTTCAACTTAGAGCTCCAGAAAATAGTTGTTACAGGGTTGGTTGGAAATAGAACCGTTATACATACTTTCCGACCAACCGCTCGAGCATTTAAAGAACAGATAGCCATTCTGAACAACTTAATGACGGAATTGACTGAATAATCCACCGGAATTGGCTAACCGATACTGCATTTAATGCTTATCTAACCGTTAAGGGGCACGGAGATGGATCAGCTGAGGCTATATATAATGTAGTAGTTAGACTCGTGGGCGCTACCAAAGCACTTAGAAATTCTTGCAAATATTGTTTCCTGATTGTAGACTATACGTTATCCACTGCTTAGCCGAGTAAGTGTGCAAGCGAATGACACAGAGGTCCTTTGTTGACAAAGAGTTCACGGTCAAAGAGACTGTGAAGTTGTTCCAACATGGAGGAATTGACGAGTTAATGAGAACCTCAAGCAAGAAATTCGTCACGGAATCAGAACAAGGTCCAAGGAGATCACCAAGACATGCCCCCTCAATGGAACACAAAGGAAAAAACCCAGTAGCGTCGAGATCAAAGATACCGAAGACAAGTTCGGTATGACCAAATAAACCCATTGCAGATAAAGAGATACCTCTAACTATTACACCATACTATATCTTTCCGCATGCAATGGATGCACCGTCCATTAAACTACTCAAGAGTCCAAAATATGAGATACCACTCTCGCCGATATCAAAACATGTTGAGGTGGACAAAAATATATTGGGAAAGATTCCAGAATGTAAATGGGAGGACTATGATTTGCTAGCAATGCAAAAGGACAAGCCCACTGAACCAATGTTCTCACAGTTCTAGCCCGACAAATACATGTGCTGGAAGATGACTGCAAGGGGAGAACTAACTTTGGTCGCTGAAAGTTGGTTGTCCGGAGTAGCCAAGTCAGGGCTTCTCAACCTGCTCAGAATCCCACATTTCGACAGATCACCGGAGCTCAACGCGGTGGTGCAAACTCTTATGGCTCACATCCACCAAGGATGTTTATGGATGGACCAGACTATTGACCTGACAATCGACTTAATCCATCGGATAACTGGACTAAGCAAAAGGGGAACAGACCCAAGGAATTTCTTTCAGGGAAAAACAAAGGATAAAGAGGTAGCTGCATTGATGAAGCAAACACAGTCTGTTTTAAAAGGGAAGCGAGGCTTCCAGACAGATGACATAAAGGATCAGGAAATAAGATTTGTCACATAGTTGTTAGCAGGAAATATTCTAAGAAAATGCAAACCCGTAGAAGTCTCTGCAGGCGCAGTACTACTTGGCAATGCAACCACCGAGTGAGAAGAATTCAATTGGTGTCAATTTCTACTAAATGAGTTCCTAGAGGAACTGAATGATACGCAAATCAATGGTGGATAGTTCCACTTCACCTGGCTAATCATGTTGATCGCCTTCATGGGCTGGAAGGAGCCGAAGCATTACGTCGGAGTAATCACGAACACTTTGGACTGCAGAGGTGCTCGCTTTCAGAATCTGTGGGAAAATTTGAATCGTTGGTCTTCTATACATATTATGACCAGCTACACGGGGCCATCATGCTTACACCTCGCATACCAAAGGAAGTAACAAGCAAATATATCTGCATTATCAATTTTTATGCTGCGATGAAATGCATCACCATTTCAGCCAAAGCGCAGACAAAGAATGTTGATTGGTACCTAGGACGCTACCATATGTACGAAGAAGATATTGAGAATATTATGAAAGAATGGCCAACTGAATTTCGAGTTGAGGTCGTGGATATCCAAAGTGATTATGGTGAAGATAACCCTATCCCCTGTCCCATAGTAGAAGATAAAGAGTCAAGCAAAAGGAAGGACATTGGGAGTCCTTCGGGGCACAAGGGAAAAAGGAAGAAACAAAAATCACATAAAGACCAATTAGACACAGTGCTTCGCGAATATGACTACTTAATGATCACCACGAAGGTCACTGAACAAATGGAGGAACTTTCGACAGACAAAGAGAAGAAGGAAAAGGCAATTCAAGACAGCTTAGACCAGAACCTGACTACACTGAAAGGGATATCCCAAAAATTTGATGAAGTAAGCAGAAGATTACCCTTGCACCATCAGACAATAGCTAAAAAAAGATCCGTGGGAACTTCACAGCAGCAAATCACGGTTCCCGCGAGGTCCCGTGTTGTCCATTTGCAACCACTATCTACAAGATTGCCATTACCTGATCAAGCAATGCTAGATACAAAGAATGTAGAGCACGTGGAGCTTGATCTTGCAAAGATACCATTTCCAGGACTACATTACTTACAGACGCAAGTCAGCGAAGAAATGCATGACAGAACCATAGAAGCGTCGAAAGGATAGGCAGAGTTGCAAACAGCTAACAAAACTCGAGGAAGACAGCTTACGGAGTACTATGCAATTATAGGATGAAAGAGATCGTTGACTGAGATTGGAGACCATGATCGCTGCAGTTGCAGATAATATAGATGAATTTGAAATACAAATAGAACCAGCAGATATTATTGTAAAGATTGGCGATTTGGTCAATAGTCTTAAGAATGAGAAGGAAGACATGGAGATTCTCCATGAGTCTGAAATTGCTGCCCTAAAAGCGCAGATCAATCCACAGACTCCACTAGATGAACAACAATTAATACAGGGAGTAGTGAAGACCACGGCACAGAATATTGCTACCAAAGTGACTAAGTGCCAGAGTCTACTGGAAGCAGCATTGAAGGCATTTAGTGCCCTTGAAGAAGATAAACAATTACTGGAAGTGAAGAAGGAAGTGAAAGAAAAACAAGAAGCACTAGAAAAGATGGTTGAGGAGGTTAAGGTGCTACCAGCAAGAGAGAAACTCCTAAAATACAAAGAAATCAACGCCCTAAAGAAGTAAGTTAAAGCTTTGCGTGAGAAGGAAACAAAAATGGGCGACAAGTTGCAGCCATTATTAGAGGAAGCCGAAACGATCTTGCAAGAGATCGAAGAAATGTTAAAGGAACTGAACCAGAATCAAGAGCAAGTGGAAGGCCAGATCGGCCATGAGAAAACACTTAAGATGGTATAAACAATTCGGCAAATTGAACAAGATACGAAGACCATGGTAGAAAAGCTGATGGGCACATTCAATGAGTTCGCTGCGAAGATCAGTCCACAATCAGCGGAACACCTTCAAGGAGTTGCAAGTAGCTCAGGGGTGAGCCACATGTAAGTGTTAGGGGCGTGTTGGGCCTGGCCCAGATGGGGCATTTTTTAAGAGGAAGAACTTTGAGAATTGCGGAGTTAAGCGCAGTTAAGTTTCAACAATTTTGGGATAAGTTTTGGTATGCTGTGAAGTTGCGCATAGCACAATGTCAAAGGAGCTGCGAGGTCAGTGCTACGAGGAGTACAACGCCGCGATGTGCCACGTCGATGGAGATCCAGCTAAGCAGAGTAGGGACGGATGAAGGCAGTTATTTTGGTTAGGTCACAGAAGACCTATTTTTGGCAAAGATCGTCGATAACTACCAAGCAGTGGGTAGGTGCAGATCGGAGGTAGGTGACTGATCACAACAAATAGAAGAATACTACTACTACTCGAACCAGTCATATAAGGCCATGAAAGAAAGAACAGATCGATGGCAGTAACCTGTTGGTGCACGCGTGATAGAAGATCCGCTGCCAGATACGAGTAGTTCGGTTTTGGGAAAACCGTGATAGTTTTGTAAACCTAAGGGTTCTGCCTTCAAAAATGTAAAGACATGACCTACGGGTCTTGATCTATAAATAAAGAAATTGTGTAAAGGAAAGGGTTAAATCTTCATTTTGTTGATTAGTATTGAATACTGTTAGACCTGTGAGATTGAAGCATTGTAAAGGCTCTGTAGTTGAGTGCACAGAGACCTAATTTTGAGAGAGAGATAAGAGCATCTACAGCTGAGTGCGCAGACGAAGAAATGTTCTACCCTTTCCTAAGATAATAAACAACAGTTCTTGTGGACGTAGCTTCCCATATGGAGGGTGAACCACGTTAAACAATTGTGTTATGTGATTGTTGTGTATGATTGTCATTAATTTGTGATCTAATTTACTTACACTGCAAGCATGAAGTTACTATTTTTTGTTATATGTTTACTGTTATCTGTATTTACCGTGGAAACGATGATATAAGATGCTAAGTAGTTCATGTATGGAGGAATTTTAACAGTAAAGCACCTATAAATTCTCAAATGAATGGATCTATGAGATAACCACACGACAATTGGTTAGAGTTTAATCGCGACATCAAGCACACAGCACTGCGCATCTCAAATATTTGCATAAGTTATGATGTTTATCAAGCTAAGTAATGATGAATGATTAAGGATTATCGAATAAAGTTGAATAGAAGTGATCAGATCTCATAAACCCACTGCGTGGCTTGGGGACGCGCTAAGGGTGAAAATATCTTTGTTCCTAAAAACACTCGACACGGAGTAGAAGACTTTGCGCAGTCATTGACCGCAGCGCATAACTCGTACTGCGTTGTACATGAATTAGTTGAAACACTCGCATCACAAGGTTGTGGAAACCTACTTCTGCAACCACCCCCTCAACTTCACCTCGGGTGAGACCTTGGGCTGCTTGCAGTCTGTTGCCGAAAGGGCCGGTGAATAGTGGTTTTGTTGGTATCGGCACACATATGACTCTATGTCATGTGTCTCAAAACCAAGTGGCTGCTCCACATACACTTCCTCTTCAACTACACCATTCAAGAAATCTGTCTTGACATCCATCTGGTGTATCTTCCATTTCATCACTGCAGCCAGAGCAAGTACTGTTCTGATGGAAGTGTATCTGGCTACAGGAGCAAAGGTTTCTTCATAGTCTATTCCCTATTTTCGAGAGAAGCCACAAGCTACAAATCGTGCCTTGTACTTCTCTATGCTACCATCTGCAGCATTCTTGATCTTATAGATCCACTTGGAATTCACAACAGACTTCCCTTCTGGTCTTGGGACCACATCCCAAACATCATTCTTCATGATCGATTGGTATTCTCTCAGGCCACAAGCCTAGCCCCTTCTTGTGAACACTCCTCCCATAGTCTACTGAAGGAGACCAATTTTCTTCTTGCACAGATTCCTTGGATGAAGGAGTCCCATGACCTAGGTAGGCCATTCAATGTGGTCATTACAATTTCACCATTCTCCACTACTTCATCCACAGCTTCAAGTTGTTCCTTGATTGAGAGACCTTAGAAAATTGGGATTGAATGGTCTCTCCATTCTGAAGTTTTACCCCGTTCAATTGGTTCTACAGAGTCATCTTCCGATTTATGTTCTTTCCTTCAAACAACTTGGTCAAGGAGTCAAACATCTCCTTAGGTTTATTTAGGGAAGACACATGGGGTATGAGATGGTCCTTTATAGAATCAGCAATGATTCTATTAGCCTTGACCAAGTCTTTCTTGTGTAAGGCCTTAGCCGCATCTCCCTCTGGAACTGGAACCTCTTCTTTTATGTAGATGTCCAAATCATTTTCTTCTAGGATTAACCCAATCCTATACTTCCATGCTCGAAAGTTATCAGCTCCATCAAGCTTATCCTAAAGCTTGGTGTGGTGAGACATTTTTTAATGAGAAACTCAAATGGAAATAAGAGATTTAGGTCTTACCACTTGATTTGCTTAAAACTGGATCTGGAGCTGGATTAGGGTTTGTCAGAGAAACCCTAAAAATTCAAACTGTGAATTTCAAAATTCTGAAAGGATAGAAAGATGCACCTTGATGAGCTGATCAGCCGGGTATACTCAGAAATTGAAAACTGCAAAGTTTTTCCCTTCAAAAATGATTTTCAATCTCCCGGATTCACTAGGGAGGACCCTTAATTAGGGTTTGAGTTTCCCGAAGCTTTACCCAACCAAAAAGTTTGATCCAAAGCTCTAAACTTCGATTTTTCCAAGGATCTTCCAGCTGTGTCTTCATATTTCAGAAATTCCTATTCTTGTGGAAACCCTAATTTTTAGGGCCAAAACTGAAAATGCTCATAATTGAATTATGTCTCGACAGAACGATGTGCCCTTCTAAGGAGAGTCAATCTAGCCTTCTGTATTTGATGATTTGTGAAGAGAAACCCAAAAATTAAGAAGCCCTAGCTTCCGCAGCTGCACAGTGCCTTCTTCTTAGGTCAGCTCTGATACCATGTTAATTTTTCGATAATTTCATTCCATTATCATTAGGATATCTAAGAGAATAGCATGTATAGCATATCTCTACAGCATATCAATCATAGACACAAAATCAATAACACAAGAGACACAGAGTTTCACCGGGGAAAACCAAGAAGGTGAAAAACCCCGCAACTTCCTCAGAGACAAGATAAGCCACAATACAAGATGACAAGGATCAAACCCAAAGAGATGTCTCTAGCAGATGTTCCTCCTCCTCCACAAGTGTTCCACTTTCTCTCTTAGCTATGCAAGCTTGAGAAGTGAGTGAATGAGATAAATGAGAGACACAACCTCTCTATTTATACACTGACTTGACCTGCCAATAATCCACTGGGGCCAACTTGCTAATCAAGCCTAATAACCCAACCACATGTGCTAACCAGGGCCGACCCCACACTGGTGGTATAATAACCCATCAATACAAATGACGACACTTGTCGATGCACATGACGACACTTACAAATATAAATGACGACACTTGTCGATGCACATGACGACACTTCCAAATAGAGGAATGTAACATCTCTAATGGATATACAATAAAGTAAAAATGTAATACATAGAAGAATATCTTCTGAAGTTACAAATACATCAACACAAAGGAAGCTAAAAAATTAGGGACTACATCTGGTGGAGAGAAACCATTCAAACCTGAGATGGAGGAGTTTTCAACATGCACATCAACAAATCCTTCATGTACTAAAGAAATCAATCATCAAGAAGAGGAGGATCTGCATGGCATGATGAAGGAAGGAATCAAAGTTAGTTTTGATAAACATCAAGATTAACTTGAAATATGGTTACAAGAGGTGACCTAGCCACAATACCAGTGTCTCCTTCAACACTTCCAACTGCCAAATCAAATAGGTCCGTTGGTTCATCATATCCACGTAATTATTGAGCTAATTGTTTCGTATGGATATGGGTAAGTTCCTTATAACTGTTTTGTATAAAAAATATCTTATTTATTGTCTCTTGAATTGTAATAATATATATTGTAGATAGCGTTCACCCAAGTACACTAAGGAGAGTGATGGAGTAAAGTCCAGTGAATAAGAAAAATTGACCAATAGAAAACCAATGACTAATAAGGTCAACTACTTGTGGCCATTACATTGAAATTGACTAGTGTACATATGTTAACAATATGACATGAGATTAATTAGATTGAATAAACAACATCGATTGAAGGATTGGAGGGTAGCCTAGTCAACAATATTTTTATCAATTTGGACATATGCTAATGAGGAGGAATGCTAATGTGGCAATGATGATTAAGGCATTTCCGACTCAACAATTGGCATCAATTACTAAAACGGGTTTGATCTATTATGTAACCAAAAGGATACAAAATGTAATTGGAATAGTTGTAATTGGTTTTTGGAGATAGCCTATAAGAAGGAAATTTACAAGATGAAGTAGAGGATGGTCACTCATAAAATAAGAAGGATATTTGGGTTGAAAATTGAATACTTGACTAGGAAATTTGATTTAGGGACATGTTACCTCAAAAATTAGCACCCTTCTGATTAGATCACGAGGGCCAGTGCTAATAACGACAATTTTTCAGGAGATGCAACCACTGTCACCTGAATGCACTCTCCTCTATCTTTAGTTCTACTCCTTTGTCCACGGGGGTATTCCCAAATATGATGTAGAAATAGACCTATAAGATATGTGACACGAACAATTCTATCTACACAAGAGCTTCCCACTTTATTAGTAGACCATTGTATTAATGGAGTCAACAAGACATTCAATAAATTCGTAAAGACTAAGAAGGTTTAGGAGCAATGAAATCTAGTATTGGTTGAATAATAATATGAATCAATTTTCTATAATAAAAAACACCAACATAAGCTTACAAGAAAACCCAAAATAAACTATGGAAAAACCCCGAAAAGAACCTCCCAACCATCTCCAACCAAAGGAGACTCAATTCCCCCTAGGGCGCACTTGATTTGATAGATGCATGTTGCATTTGGGGACCGATGTCACCTTCATATCTAAAATTCCCTAAAATAATGGTTGAAAGACTTTATTTGGTGCTTCAAAATACCCCTAGGTGAACCCTGGAAGGTTGGAGATAAACTAGGAACCCCTTGTAACCACTAGGGTTTGATCTTCCTATCAAAATGGGCTTGCAAAAATCTACAGCAAATATGCAATAATGATGAAACAACCTTTAGCGAGTGACGCCACCCTCCCTAGTGTTGACGTCACCCTAAATTAGGGTGTTTTAAGATGCAAAATAACTTTTTATGGATTTTTTCATTTTTTCATAGGCTTTTTAGCAATATAATAACTTTGAAAATTTGCAAAGGAAGTAACTACTTTATATTTTGAACAAGTAAAGAAGTACAATGGAAAAAATAAATATTTTTGGATTTTTCAAAAAATATATGAATTTTCTGGTTTTTTTATATTTATATTTATATTTTTTTTCCAATATATAATACAAGGAATTTTATCAAAAGATATTTTGGTGAAGATGGAGGAATTAGACCTAATTCTTATTCCTTCCAAACACTAACAATTTTGGGTTAAGGTTTCTCCTAATAATTGGCAATTCAATATTTGAATGAACTAGGGAAAAGCTAATCATTTGACAAAAAGATGGACCATCATAGAAGATAGGGAGGTTGAAGTAGGGATGTTTTCGGGTGAGTTAGGGTTTTGGAAGATTTATTCTGAGTTCATTTTTGCAGGCTTTGGTTTTATTTCACAGGAAGATCAATTTGGGTACTATTGACACAATTATTTTTGGGTTTGTTGAAGGCTTTTGAATGATATGAGCAAAGAAGTAGGACCCTATCTTAATATTTTGTTTCCACGTGACCAAGAGTTAATGAAAAAGGATGCTAAAGAAGGTAGGCGTCAAGTCCCATAAATATACATGCAACGTGGTCATGATGCTAAACCAAAATTGGATGAAAATAGGAGAATAAGGAGTTCCGTAGGGTTTCATAAAATCAATGGCCCATAATGGATAGAGGCAAGATATACGGTTGATAGGACATCCGATCAGCAGAGGTGCGAGATATATAACATTGATTGCAATTAGCGAAATGATCGTTGGCATGTAATAAAGTGAGAAAACAATCAACGATCGACGATTAGCAAATGAAAGATCAACAGATGAGGTTGATTTCACACTGTGAAGTAGCACTAACGATGGAAGTGGTAAGCGGTAATGAAATTTTTACCTCCTTCCACGCATCAAGACGAGATCATTTCGTTGGATGATAAGTGGTAACAAAAAAACACCATCCACATCTCTGAAACTGCTTATGTTGGGTGTTATAAAAGGAAAAGGGCGCGTGAAAGACAAGCCATTTGTCATTTCACACCTGATAACAAAGACGTCTTGTGCACAGCTAGAAGCCGAGGTAGAAGTATTTTCTCCAAGTCACATACTGCCAGGTAGGCCATGATTTCCTGGAAAAGACTAAGTATTTTCTAGAAATGGAAGAACAAAGTGAATTGGGGCTTGAAAGTAAAGAATTTGACAAATTAGAAGAAAATTTTGAAGATAGAGACAGAGATATTTTTGACACAATTCTATCCATTGGTTCAGTTAAAGAAATTAAAAACAAGATGAAGAATTTGGGAAAGCAAGGGATAGATTTACATAATGTTCACAAGTTTTGTTTTTATCATTTTTGTCATGAGCAAACCCTAAACTTCCCAGATTTTGTTTCCTGGTGTGCGATGAATTATTCCCAAGCTGAGAGGGTTATTATGGATTTTCGAAGGTCAAAAATCCTTTGTGAGATCAATTCTTCAGTCATTAGAGAGTCGTTAGAGGTCCCACAATCATTTTCTTATAACCTCGAAGATTTTGCAGAAGAAAACCTAATTAATCTCTATAGACATTTTGCAGTTGAAATTAAACAAACCTTTTTATAAAAAATCCTTAAACTTGATACCTCAATTGATGACTTACCTTTCCATTTGGACATTACCTTGTTTAATGAAGATAACCAGATTGTCCTTTCATTATTGAGTCATTTTTTAGGGTTAGATAATGACAAGGTCGTTCCCTAGGTCATGTTGAGTTTGTTGTTTAGATTAATTTTACACACATTTGAGTCTGAATCCAATCGGTATTCCTGTCTTAAATTTGATGAATTCTTAGCTAAAAATATCCATGTTCAGATAGTGAATTTCCACACAATGAGACATTTCAGATTTTAGTCCTACCTAATGAAGATGTTTTTGTAATGAAGAAAGTTTACAGTTTCTTGCAGCAGTATCTACATCTGAGATAAAAAAACATTGTATTTAATTATATGAATCTCATAATTTCAGAAGTATACATAAAATTTTTTTAGATTTTTTTTCAGGAAAAATTACCTAGAGTTTTTCCTGAGATGAAAGATATGTTGTAATCCAATCCAGAGAAGAAATTCGGTGATTGGTTCCTTTTAAAAGAACGTACTATTATAAGACTCTATGGTTTTTTCCATGAACCTTATATATTACCTACTTTCTTGACCCCGAGAATTTTTTCTTTGGAATTTATCAGACAAAAGCTTATTGTGGAAAATGAGCATTTCTTAAGTTTTAGAAAAGCTTCTGATGCCAAGTTTACTTTGAAAGTTGTCCCATTCATCATAAAAAATAAATTTTCTCTTCCATTTGTAGAAGGAATTCTACAGGAAATGAATTTTAAAAAGGATTAAAGAATTAACTATGATCTACAACATATAATATCTCAGCGAAGACAACAAAATAAGAGTAAATATTTTGACCATCAGGAAGTGGAGGGATTGGTTGGGAAAGATAATCTCCTAGAATATGAGTCAAATGCATAAATTTCTGAGAATTTACAATTAAATCCTTCTGCATTAACAAAATTTTCGTCTATGTTAGTGCCCACTCCAAGCAAAGTTGAGATTGCCGATAAAGGAGTCTTTCTGAAAATACAGATATGGAGGTAGAAGAACAAGATACAACAAAATAGTTAAACTGGATCAAGGAAAAGAAATCATTGAATCATAAAGTAAGAAGGCAAAGAAAAAATAAAAAATTCAAAGTCCAACTATTTAGATACAAGAATACAGTTTTTTTGAAGCACAAAAGGCTGGTTCCAATGACAAGTGCCAATCAAGACTTGATTTATATACCAAATATGGCCAAGACAAAAAACCTTCTTCTGAAAAAGTTCATAATATTTTTCCTAAAGTCGGGGATATATCAAATAAGGGAATTTCATTGATAATTTTTAAGGACCATGCAAATAATACTATGAATTTGGTAGTGGCCACCAATGAGAAGGCCACATAAATGAAAATTAATTTGCAGCAAATCCCAGTCCCAGATAAGATTCATCTACATAGGCAAGCTTGAGAGGTAATTTACACTGATTTAATTAAGGCCACTCTGAATATCTCAAAGTTGAAATCTACAGTGGGTAGATTAGAAACCCAATTGAAAAGAAAAAACTGAAAAATAAGGCCCACCAACAACAAATAAAGAAGTTGTAGATTGATCTTGTAGAAATGGATAGTGAGCCTAATAAAGGATAGACCACTAAAAATAGTTTGGCCGAAAAGGAAAGTACAATTCAATTACTTAAGAAGAAATTAAATTCCCATCTACTCAGTTTATTCAAGCATCCGAATTAACAATTTTGGAACAAGAAAGAGAAACTCTCTCTCAAGAATTGAATGATAGTAAAGAAAAATTACTTAAATTTACAAAGCAAAAGATGAATTGGGAGAAAGAAAGAACTAACCTTATAGCTCAGATTGATATTTTGAGGGAAAATCAAACATGTACAGAAAAAGAAAAGAAAGAGAAACAATCTGAAATGAAAGAGACATGCCAAAAGAATATGGAAACAAGTACAAAGAGCATAATTCAAGCTATCTCTCAGGTTAGTCTTAAAGAAGAAGAAATTAAGGGATTGAAAGTGGAAAATAAAAAACTAAGTGAAGATATTAATAAAAAGGAAGAAGAAAAGAAAGAATTTGAAAACAAAAATAGAGAATTGTTGGAAAATAATGAGAAATTAATTTCACAAGTGACAGGGAAGCTCCCATTGCAAGGTGCTAGAAATTTGATTTGGGATTTAATAATAACTGAAGCTACAAAATTCAGACCATATCTGAATTTTATGCAAAATAAGGAAACAATGGTAAATGAAACAATACAAAGTTGTACAATCATGAAAGAAACATTGGACAAGAAGCCAAAAGAAACAACTTAGAACACTATTAATTTTTCTCAATACTTTATCAGAGGAGGAATTGAAGAAATTGATAATTAAGAATAGAATTGCAGTTATAACTTGGGCTAGGAGGATTATTGGAAAACATCACCATGTTGAAAGTGTCCAAGCAAAGGAAAATCAGTTGTTGTATCAAGTTAACTCTTTCAAAGGCTTATTTACATATTTGTTTTAGAAAGGACTCCCGTCCTTTTGGGATTGAAAGAATAAATAAATCTCTCAAACTGATTATAAAGCATTACTGTTCCAAATTTGAATGGATCATCAAAAATTTGAAAACATGACCCAAGTTTTGACAGGAAAAGTAATAATGGATAAACTTACAGTGGAATTTGAGATATTAAATAAATTAACAATGATAGGAGAAAAATTATCTCCTATATATTATGTGGATTATGTGGAGATGAAAGTTTTGTTAAGGAAATGACAAATTATGAAATTCCCTCCATAGAGCAATAAAAGACAGTCGAGAAATTTGGGAAAATGAAGTACAATTTGCATCAATGAAGAACACCTATCAAGAATACTCAAGCAAATATTTCTGCCAAAGTTTACTTTAACAAAGAAAGCAAAAATGTTGTCCATCATTTTTTAAGATTATGAATATTTAATTTTTGACAATATAATCTAAAGATGTAATAAGTAGTTATAGATTTTTAATTTTAGAATGTAAGCAGTTAGGTTTAGTTCAATGAGATTCGTATGCATAAATACATGCTTTTGCAATGTAATCAGGGTTGAAACCTATGAGAATGGGACTTATTTTGTACTGAGCATTTTCAAAATTAATATAAATATTGCAAAGCCAAGCAAAACTTTCCTGAGCAGATATTCTCGTGTTATTATTTTGCAGTATGTATTTGCTTTTCTCATGTGAATGTTAGTCATGTCACCTATTTCCATTATGTAATCTTTTCATGCTTGAATGAAATTGTATTGAGTCAGAATTCATATACTTATGCTCTAATTCACAGGATTCAAGTATCCACAAAAATTTCCTCTAAAGTTGATATTGGATTCATCTTTATTTGGTCCCCAATGTTGATGGACTGTTCAATTTTCTTCTATTATCACCTGAAAGCAAGAACCTGACTGTAAGAGAATAGCTATCCCTCCTTTGTGAAAAAATATATTGCTAAGACTCTGTTTATCTTTAAAGCTTCATGATTTTGACTCCATGCCCAATGATATCTTCCTGTTTCATCCATTTACGTTATTGATTTATCTTATTGAAATATTTATGGCCATTGCATTTATTCATTGAGAGAGCCCTCTTTGATAGGAAAGAAGCCAACTTCCCTCCTAAATATTGGTTTGAAAAAGTTACCTTGGAACTATCCTTCCACAACCAAAGGAAAAATTATGAGTGATAACAGGTAGAACCAAATGGATATGGAGATGGTGGGGGTGTAGAAACCTCCCCAAAGAATGACATTGTTGTTACATACAAGGGGAAGGAAAAGGTATCACGACTAGGGATGGAGGAGGAGGGTCGAATATGGAGATGAGGGAGTAGCAAGGAGGCAGGGGAGGAAGAGGATTGGGGAGATGTATTCATAATATGTCAAAGATTCCCTCCTTGCAGATTAGATCGAAAAATCTCCAGGAGAGGATTGAGCATATGAAGGAGCATGCCCTCATTAGTAATTTCTTAGGGATATAGCCTTTAAAAAAAGACCTAGTTCGATGGATCCATGTGGTTTGGAAACCAAAAGGTCATTATTATCTACAACTTGGATCCAAAGGTTTGTTTACAATTATATTTTTTAATGTGGAATATAGGGATAAGGTTTTTGAAGGTGGCCTTTATTTTTTCCACTCAACTAGTCTATTTCTCAAGGCATGGAAAGAACAATTTAATCCATATAAAGAAGATCCGAAAAAGGCGTCTGTATGGATATGCCTTTACTCTCTTCCAAGCTCATACTAGGAACCTAGAATATTGGAGGATATTGGAAACTCTCTGGGATATTTCATGAAAATTTCATAATAGAAAAAATTAGTTCAATATACCTTGTATGCAAGAATCTGTGTATATATGGATGTTTCAAAAGAGCTCCTGGAATCCATTAACCTAACTTGGGATGACGAAGACTGGATGCAAAATTTGTACTATGAACACATCTCGTTCAAGTGCAGGAGGTGCCATGAACTTGGACACCTATTTAGGGATTGTCCTTTGAATATTCCTCCTCCCTAGGAGCTGAAACAGAAATAGGAGACCGAAAGTGAAGTTTTTACTAAGGTATCCAATAGGAGGAGGAAGGGTGTTAGGAACCTGTTGTTGTAGCAACACCCCCCCCCCAAATTTTGTACATATAGGGGCCCCTCCTTTTAATTTTTTAGAAAGGCTGCCTTAAGAGGCCATCCCCAGCTGTTAACTTTGTTTTTCAACAGAAAAATCTGGCCATGAACCATTCCAAGTCTGCCAAAAATTCTTGTTTCTCAACAGAAAGTTTTTCATGAAGTCTCCCTAGAAATTGCGGAAAGATTTGATAAAGCCTCGCAGTGGCGGAATCCTTTTGTTTAAACCTTCCAAAAAAAGACTTAGAAACTTTCGTCTGAAAGCCGCGGAAGCCATTGGACAATTCTTTCCGAAACGACAGAGCTATTCGTCAAAACCTTCCGCAACTGCGGAGGAATTCGGGTTTTCCTCCCGAAACGGCAGAAGCCATTTAGCATAAGCTTTCCAAAAAAGACTTAGATTTTTTGAAAGTTTGCGGAATGCGCCAATGAAACTCCACGGAAGCATTCAGCTTTGTCTCCCAAAATTGCGGAGTCTTTCGGGCTATCCTCCCGCGGTGGCGGAAGCCATTCACATAAGCCTCTCGGAAAAAGTCTTCGAAATTATTATGGGGAAGTTGCGGAAGCACTCGAGTTTTCCTCCCGAAACGACGGGCACCATTCGCCAAATCTCCCCGAAACTTTGAAAAGAACTTAGATTTTTTCTTTGAAACTTCCAGAATCCTTTGAACTTTTCCACCCGAAACTTGCGGAAGCTATCCGTCAAAACTTCCCGCAACTACGGAAACCTTCGCGTTTTCATCCCGAAACCTCACCGAGAGAATTTTGCGGAACTGTTGGGGTTTACCTTCCGCGATTGCGGAAGTCTTTCACCATATCTTTCCGAAACCCCGCGAGAAAAGACTTAGAAAATTTGTCGAAAGTTGCGAAGCTCACCAAGAGAACATTGCGGAAGCCTTCAACTTTTCGTTCCGAAATGCCGAGGCACTTAGAACTTTTGTGGAAAATTTCAAGTTTTCTTTCCGCAAATGTGGAAGCCGTTTGCGGAGATCTTCACTTTATCTTTCGGAGGCCACGAAACCTTCAACTTACCATTCCGTAAAGCGCGGTGCCATTCGCCATCTCGTTCCAAAACGGCGGAAACCATTGGCAAAAGCTTTTCGCAATTTCGGAGGACTTCGCATTAGCATCGCGAAAAGGGCCGCCGAAAGAATTAAACATTCACCTCCTTTTGCGGGGAGCTTCACCATTCTCTCCCGAAACGCCGGAGAACTTCAGCGGAAGCTTCTGCATTTTCCTTCCGAAAGATTTGAGCTTTGCGGAATGTTTAGTTTTCCCTTCCACGTCGCGGAAGCCTTTGCGGGAGCCATTCGCCATTGTTCCCCGAAATGGCGGAAGCACCACTATATCCTTCCGCAATGGCGGGTGAAATTCACAAGTTGGTCCCGCAGGAGGCGATCGCACGAGAATCGAGAAAATTTGATTTGACGCCAATGTATCGGTATTAAAACCGTTTTAAATGCGCCACCCACCCCACACGTGCCAGCTCATTTAAATAGACGTCGGGGGTACGAGCCAACACATTGTTATTTATCGATTGGCAAACCACTGTTGGACATCGCACGACCGCTCCAGCTCAGCTTACTCGTCCACTATTCATGGCCACCTCATCCAGCCATCCTCATGGTGCCAGGTAGGGTGTTCTAACCATTATTTTTGTCTCTTCCACGCGTCAGTTTACCATTGGGATTGTTCTGTTTAGAAGACGATAGGCATTGGGTGGATTTTGACGGGCAAAAGGCTCGTCATGGGCTATTTTTCCCATCAAATACGGCTTAATTTTCATTTTTTCCGTCATACAAAACATAGAAATCTTAAAATGTTAGATCGTCAGTCTACAAGCCGCATACATTGTTGTTCTTCGCGTTCGAAGTCACCAAACCCCGTGAATGTTTAAACTACACCAGCCGAAACCCTAAACTATAACCACCCAGGTTTTTCATCACCCACATTCCCGGTGTCGTCACCCCCTACCCGAGTTTCAAAACCTACCGTAGAACACCTCGCCAAGGTACCGTCAGATAACCATAGCGGTCGAAGCTTCCGTCGGCTCGTAAATATGAAAACACCTCCTTATTTCATCACAGAGTCATTTCAACCCCAGACTTCCCCGCCATCAGCCATTTGAATCGCAACCATGGCGAGAGATACCATCCCTCCTAGATGTTGGGCCAAAAGAAGATTGCTTCCGCAACATGCTTATCCGCGCAGGATCATTTCCAAACCCGCCCCTTTAAAAGAATTAGGATGATTAAATCTAGATGGCTTGTTTGAAATGGTGTATTTTGCCTCCCAACATGCAGCTCCACATTTTGTTTTTATCTTATTCACATATTAAAACGATGATGCTCTCTATTAAAATCTCACAGTATGTTGCTCGATTTCATAATGACTTGTATGTGGGTGCTATCAGGGATAAGTCAAAGCCAAAAGGTGGTAAGAAGAAGGCTAAAATGACAGAAAAGAAGCCTACGCCACTTAAAACTGAAACCTCACTCCAGGATACTAGGTGCACCACCGGTGTTCCTCCAGAAATCCGCTGGGGTGACATTTACAGGATGATCCGAGACCAGGATGTCCTGGACATGTTGTTAGAAGAGGGGCAGATTTATCTAAATATCAAAGCTTCAGGCATAACTAGAGCTGCTACCCGCCCTAAACTATTCCCCTGTGCTGAAGTAATCGGATGGATACTCCAACATGCCGATGCGGAAGGAAGAGTGATAAATGACAGCGGAAAAGTAGCCATTGCTTCATTCCACCCAGCATACATTGCCGCAGCCTATAAATTTCCCCACTCCCAGCAAGATCTCACTGATGAATGGTTGGGAAAAATGAATAACGTTGAGATGGCCAAAACGCTACTAGTAGAAGGCAAGCATTTGAGAAAGAAAAGAAATGACGAATATGACGTACAGAATCTGAGACCTCCTTTCAGATTGATCGCCTTGATGTTGTGCAGAATCTTCAGCATGCCCGATGGCACCGTGTATAAGATTCAGTGGGTCCCTATTATCCACTTCATGGCGTTTAAAGGAACTTTGTTTGACTGGGCCACTCTCCTGTCAGATAGTTTGGCTTCAATGATAGTTGCTACAAGAGAAGGACTAGCCTTGAAGAAGGCATATTTTTCATGTCCTCTTATCTGATCGATTGTGTTTTGGCCAAGGTGGACTTCCCCAAATTGGGCTGCACATGGGATAAGGCCACCACCCCGGTTTATACTGCTTTCAAGATGATGTGGGCCCAGAATTAAAAAACCTAGCTACAAACTCATCTGTGAGGGGTTCATCATGCCCCTATATGAGAAGTTATTCAAGGAGGAGCCCAACTGCCTGTCAGAGAACGATGTGGAAGTCCTTGAGAATTACGGGGATTTTTACTTTTCAGAGCAAGGCACCTACCTCAGAATGTTTGGAGGGACTAAAGCTCCATACATCTTGCCGCAGTATGCCACAGATTATGTGGTCCTTAAAGAAGCAGTAAGATAGATCTTCCTGGATGGAATTGGAGCAATGCTCCACAAACAGCATAAGGCTTCCTTTCCCCCTCTACCTTTCTGCATAGGTGCTTACAAGTTCTCGAGGGTTGCCTCAGCCGAAGAGTTTGTTCAGGAGCTGAAAGCCTTCCACTTTGGTGAGGTGATCTTCCACAGGAATGACAGGAAGGGAAGAGTGGCCGAGCACTGTAAGGAAATCTATGCTCATTTTGAGTACTCTCACTACCCCGATGACGAGGAAGAGGTATTCAGGGGCATCAGCAACATGGCTGAGCTGCGAACCTTTCGCCAAGGCACTCGAGCAAGCTCTAGCTCAACCAAGGTCCAAAAGACCATCCAGCAGAAGGAGAAAGAAGCTGATGATGCCCGAGCTCAGGAAGAGCTCAGATTAAGAGAGGAAGCAAGGTTACTCCAGGAGGCTGAGGAATCCAGGTTACTCTAGGAGGTTGAAGAAGCCAGGTTGCAACAGGAAGCTGAAGTGGCAAGAATGCAGCAAGAGGCCGAAAATGAGAGGCTACGGAAAGAAGCCGAGGAAGCCCAACAGCAGAAGGAGGCTGAAGATGAAAAGCAGCAGAAAGGAGATGAAGGTCAGCCACGACTTGAAGGAGGGGAAGATGCCCAAGCAAGTGGGTCCAGTGTCCAAGACATGGAAATAGAGGCACCTCAAGCAGGTAGCTCTGGTACACAAAATGTGGGAGAAGATCTAGCTCAGGGAATCCAGACCCCACAAGCTGAAGAAGAAATAGACATTATGGACCTCCCAATTGTCCCGTACACTCCATCGGGAAAACATACGGTGTCCAGGTGGAATGAATTTCTCTATGACAAGAAAAGGAAAGCAATGGTCCTCAAGTCGGAAGAAAGGATCAAAAGTCCCTTCCAGCAGGACATCATTACCCACCGGGAGGTCACTGTAATGCGGAATATAGATAAAGATCTATTTGCTATGGCATCCGCAGTTGTAGAAACGGAAAAAGCATCACTGGACAATGTAGGTGTTATAGTTAGAGAAAATGAATTGACAAAGAAGAGAGCTCGTACGCTACAACAGACTGTGGCGAATGAGCAGGCCCACAGGGATCTTGTGGTGAACAAGTATAATTTCCTGTACGTCGAGCATAAAGAGTTGTCAGACAAATATAACTGGTTAGAGGAAGAGAAGGAGCAGCTATCAGTCCTGATGATGATTGAAGAAGCAGAAAAGAATGATGCAGTAGCCAGAGTGTCCCAGCTTGGAACAGACAAGCTGGCATTAGCTGAGCAATTGGAGCAAGCTGAGAACAGAACGATGGACATGTCTCCCTTCCATGAGCTGTCCTGTAGCATCCTGAAGCAAATGCATGACACTCAGGGGCTAATCACTAATGAAGTTTGCAAGCTCAAGGCCATGGTGGTCAGGTTAAAAGAAATTAATGCGGAGGCCCATAGGCTCAAAGCTAAGCATACCGGTGTCAAGGAAAACATCATGAGCCAGATAAAATGGCGAGAAGGAAAGGGGAATTTCCTCGCACATCTCCCATTTAAGTCTGTGGAAAGTTTCAATGAAGACATAGCCCTTTTGGAATTCTGTAGAAGCTGTGGCAATAAGCTAATGGCCAGTGTGCAAGGGACAAGGGATAGGATCAGCGGTCTGTATCAAAGAATCCAGGGAGTGCATGACAGGTGCAAATTGAATTTCCCACAATCCCTCAATGACTTCCCGGATTTAGAACAACGCTTGGCTAAGCTAAAGGAAGAGCTGGGCATCCAAATCGGATACGTGAAGAAAATTGATGTCCTAGCAATCGATGACTTACAACATTATATTGGAATGTCATCATTCCACAGCCATTTGCTTAAAGAAGTGCATCAAACTGCAGTAACAGAAGTTCAAAGCATTGGAGCAGAGCTCGGGAAAAATGTCACTTCTCAGAAAATCTTGTTCCCTGCTGCAGCAAACGTGGTCATAAGAGACACTGGCATTTGGTATAGCTACATAGCAGAAGAGGAGAAGAAGGCAGAAGTAGCAGGAGCAACAGCAAATCCAGAATCTTCTCTCCCAGCAGCCATTCCAGCTACAACAGTGGGCTCGATTCCCTCTCCCCCGTCAGTGGAAGAAATTTCAGCCAGCTCAATCCCTTCTTCCCAAGTAAAAGCAGCAGCAACACTGGGTTCGAGTGCCTCTCCTAAAGCAGCAGCAGCAGCAGCCAATTTGAGCGACCCTCTTCCAACAGAAGCTCATGCACAGGAGTGAAATCGCTGATTTCAGAATATTATTTCTGGTATGTTGTATTTTTAAGTTCTCAAATGTCTAAAGCGTGAGTTATGGGACAGCTGTCCATTTTCTTTTGTTAAATATTTTTTGTAAAAGGAGTAGTCACATTTTTGGTCTATTATAGAAGAAATTCCTGTAGGTGACAAGTGGAAGAGGCCAGGTGGCAGCCCAAAGGGAAAATTTGTAATTATAAATAGAAGTTAGGAAGGATTAGAGAGGACTTTTGGCAGGGAATGAATTTTTGAGACCTGTACGAGCTATCTTGTATTGGTTCTATGAAAACAAAATTTTCTAATAAAAGCCTGGAGGTGGACGTTTTGCATGGGAACGAAAGATGGATGTGTGTTGGACTATTCTGATGACTTCCACACTGTAATGTGAGATCTTTATTGTTATTTGAACTATTTCTTTGCAACAAATGATTTTGCTTCTTTCTGTGTAAACGATTTCTCCATTTCATGAGCAGTGAATGTGTTTTATATTAAATCAGAAGCTATCTTCTGATATCTTTATCTTGGCTGTAGCTTTCTCTTTCTGATTGAATGGCTATCCATTCTTTCTTTAAGATAACTCCTATAGATCATTGTTCATGCCTTTAAATTTGCTCCTTGTAGGGATCATTAGATTTATTTCAGTTTGTTTTACACTTAGATCTGTTTCTTTCGTTCTTTCCATCTAGATTAGATAATTTTGCTTCTTTCTTTGATGAGTAATGAAATGTGTTTTATATTAAATTAGAGGCTATCTTTTAAGATCTTTTATCTTGCTGTAGCTTTACCTGTAAGAATTGATGGTTATCTCTTCTTTCTTTATGATATCTATTACAGCTCATTTCTCATCCTTTAAATGTGCTCCTTGCAAGGATAGGTAGATTTACTTCAGTTTTTAGACTTAGATCTGTTTTAGTTTTGCATTTAGATTAGATATAAATTAGGCACTTGCATCTCATTAAAAACATAAAATCCAAAAGAAAGGTGGATCGGGCCATAACTGGTATAATCGGAATTAAACTCCAAACCCACGGTTGCCAGAACCGCTAACCGGACGGATTCCCTATACCAAACGGTAGATAATCTAATTGGGATCATCTATCGGGGAGAATCCCTTTCTGATTGATGCTACGATATCCGAGGCATCAACAGTTTTTGGCGCTAGAAGGAGGACCTGAAAGTGCATGGCTAATAGAGGAAAATCTCCCACTGCCATAGATGACACTGAAAACCTGCTTAAAGAAATCATTTCAAACAGCCCAGATCTTGAATTATCAAATCAAGAACGCCTCATTTCTGATCCTGAGCCTCAGTAAGCTTTATACGCTGTCCCTTTTACAGAAATAGACGATTTGAGAAGACATACCAGATCCTACATTAGGCAGCTAGGTGGTTTAAACGCTGTGAATTTTCTCCCTAAGAAAACTACCCCTCGAAAAGAGCTACAATATACCCGAGATTCAATTCTTGTTCAAAGTTTTGAAGAACTTGTGAATTTGACGTTGGAAGAAATTTCAGACACTCTTAACAAGGCAGATCTTGAAAACTCAGAAAAAATTTCAGACCAAGAAAACCTTGAAGAACTAATTACTCCAAAGAGTACTCCCCAGAATTCACCATACAATTCTCCGCCAGGGTCTCCACACCCAAACATGGTTGTACCTACTTGGAGAGCAAGGGGAGTGCTGAACCTAGCTGGACCATTCCATAATCTTCCAAAAAACCCAGAAAAGGTCTTGCCTAAGTTCGATCCAGGGAAAGCCATTTCGGCGGAAGACCATCTGAAGAGTTTCTACTTAGCTCTGAAACTTTTGAATGTACAACATGAAGACGTAGTCTGCAGGTTGTTTCCATATACATTCGAGCCAAAAGTATCATCTTGGTACTTTAGCCTGCAACCCAGCTCAATCTCTAGTTGGGATGAATTCGAAAATTGTTTCTTAAAGGAATACGGAAACCAAAAGACTGCGGCAACACTTATGAAAGAACTCTTATCCATGAGAATGGAAAATAAAGAAAAGGTTCAAGATTTCAATCAAATATTCACAACGCTGTTAAATAATTTCAGTGAAGCTAATAAACCAGCGGAAGAATCTCTGATTGAATACTACACTACAGCTCTCGAAGGACCAATAGCAATGTTCGTAAAAAGATCCAAGAAAACTACCCTGATAGAAAACTTTGAGGAAGCTAGAAAGGTAGAAGAAGAAGCTGATAGCATTGCTAAACATGCCTTAGATGTAGAACCAAAACCAGCAGCTAGTAAAAAGACCTTGCTGCTCACTAGAGGTAAAGAAGAGCCATCTACGGACATGGAAAATGTAGTCAAAATGATGCATAAATTATCTAATAAAATTGTAGATCTCGAGAAAGACAAGGCCGCCAGCACATCTAGGAAACCTTTCAAGCCATTTTATAAAAGAAGGGAAGACGGTGATCAAACTCACCCACCAATGAATACTGCCCCTGTTTTAAACTTGAATGAAATCGGCATGGAAAATTTCTGCACTTTTCATCAAGAACCACATTCGGAAAAGAGCTGCCCGCAATGGATTAATTCCATGAGCTTAGTCATGAACCAAATGCTAGATTCACAGATCCCAGACCAAGATGATTCTCCAGAAGAGTTGAGCCCTGAGTTAGAGGAACCAACCCCGGACACTACTATGGTGCTATGGGATTGGGTACCTATGACTGAATCAGCAGAAGAAGATCACATAGAAAGCTCTCCCTCTACTGTAAATGTTGCTACTCGCAGCAAAGGCCCAATTGCCGATCCTGTGCCAAGCATAACTCCTCATAAGCCTAAAGTCTCAAAAGAACCGCCTAAGAGGCATATAACAATTATCCCACCGCAACCCAAAGTTAGCCAAACAGTGACCAAACAGCCAAACGTTGACACCATAGTTCAGCCACCTAAGGTCACAACAAGTAAAACAGATCAGCCAGCTCGAGTTGGGAACGAATCTAACATAGGATACGATATTATTGAAGATATTGAGAAAGTCAAAGCAAATGTCTCAATATTTGACATGTGTAGCTTGCCCCATCAACGAGACAAATTGCTGCATGTTCTACAACCCCAAACCAGCACTCCATTAACAGACTCTCAAGACAATCTCGAAATTAATGAGGCTAGCATCGGTGGGAAATCTAAATCTCAAACATTGCCGTTCCTATTGACTTTTGAAATTTTCAATCACAATGTTCACAATTGTTTGGTAGATTTTGAAGCATCCTCAAACATTATGCCACTGTCAATTTGTAAGAAAATTAACGGGCAGCCTATTCCATCTCCAGCTCAAATTATCCAATTAGATAGGACTGTTGTCAAAGTAATTGGGGAGATAAAAGATGTTCTAATTAGACTATCAGCTGACCCTAGAGTCTGTCAATTCATTGACATAATGGTGGTTGATATTCCTGAAGCCTATGGGCTGATTTTAAGTAGGGATTGGTCTACCAAGTTGAGTGGCTACTTTGCTACTGATTGGTCTCATCTGTGGTTGCCTTATCAAAACAGGAAGAATCAAATTAAAGTCCTAAGAGAACCTCATATGAAGCAGAACGTAACTCAGTTAGAAGAAAATAATGAGGCCGTAGCTTTCTCGTCCTCGGTTTTGGGGAATTATTTCTTAGAAATGGATCCGGGTAATTATCAGTCTGAAGCCATTAGCCATGAATCAGATAAACAGTCCGATCTCCTTCATTTCTCTCGGACTGATGATGTTGATTGTAACATAGTCAATTTAGTTACTAACATAGATCACAAAGAAACTAACTTAGGTGAATCTAAAGATATCTTTTGGACATTATACTTTGATGGTTCTAAAACTCTGGAAGGATCCGGAGCCGGTTGTGTTCTAATGGATCCAAAAAGAAACAAGTATTTTTTTTCTTGTAGATTAGAATTCAACTGTACTAACAACACAGCAGAATATGAAGCTTTGGTACATGGATTAAAGAAAGCCATTGGCTTAAATGTTAAGTACCTGAAGGTCTTTGGTGACTCCGAGATAATTGTAAGACAGGTAAGGGACACCATTCATTGTCTCTCACCTCACTTGAAGGGTTATCAGGCTGAGGTATGGGATTTAATTATGCATTTTGACGCTTTCAATATAAAATCAATTCCTAGATTGCAAAATTCTGCAGCTGATTTGTTAGCAACATCTGCTTCTAGATTGGTACTGTCAAATAATAAATGCTCGATTGAATTGATTTTCAGGCCTTCCGTTCCCAATAACATCACGAACTTCAGAGTCTTCGATGATGATGAACAAATTATCAGCTTCCTAACGAACGAAGATAGCTTCCAAGGAGCTGCAATAGATGAAGAAGAGCATGATGCTGATTTGATGAAGAAGGATGAGGAGAAAGGAAATTTCATTCCCAAAGGGGTAAGGTCCCTCGAAATGCTGTTCGATCTTCAAAATAAGTTCAAAAGGCCAGCTAATACCAAAACTAACAGCTCGTCAATGCAACATGAGTTAGTTAATTTGGGTACCGAGGCAAAACCAAAATTTGTCAACCTGGGAAAATGTTGTTCGCCAGGAGAAAGAGATAGGTTCATCAAATTGTTTAAACAATACAAAGATGTTTTTGCATGGACTTATGAAGATCTGAAAACATATGACGTCCGCATTATCCAGCATGTTATACCAATGAAAGCGGGTGTCAAGCCATTTCAGCAGCAGTTAAGAAGGATGCATCCTACTCTAGAACCGCTGATTCAAAAGGAATTAAAGAAGCTCCTGGACGCTAAGATAATCTTTAAGGTCTGGCATTCTGAATGGGTTGCAAACCTGGTTCCCATAAGAAAGAAGTCAAGAGAGATAAGGCTATGTGTAGATTTCATAAACTTAAACAGAGCTTCGGATAAAGACAACTACCCCGTCCCTTCAATGGAACAAATCCTTCAAATGGTGTCAAGATCCGAATTGTTTTCTCTCCTCGATGGTTTCTCTGTCTACAATCAAGTGTTAGTAGCCGAAGAATATCGTCTTAAGACTACTTTCCGAACTAAGTGGGGAACTTTCGCATACAGAAGGATGCCATTTGGTCTGATAAACGCAGGAGCTACATTCCAAAGGGCGATGGATATTGCCTTCCAAGGATTGGGTGGACAATGCGTGGTTGTATACTTAGATGATGTTACAGTCTTTTCAAAGAAAAGGGAAGATCATGCCGTTTATCTAAAGCATATTTTTGATCGCTGTCGAAAATATGGTATTTCCTTGAATCCCAAGAAGAGCGTATTTGATGTTCCCAAAGGTAAGCTCTTGGGTCATATCATCTCCAAAGGGGGAGTGTCAATAGATCAAGAAAGAGTCCAAGCTATTAATAAGATTCCAATGCCTTACAACAAGAAAACTATGCAGTCCTTCATGGGCACTATCAATTTTGTCCGCAGATTTGTCCCATATTTCGCACAAATTGTTAAGCCATTGCAACAGATGGTTAAACAAAGCATGCAATTCAAGTGGACAGATTTGGAGAAGGACGCATTTAGAGATATCAAGGAAGCCATAGCTAAGGCTCCTTCCTTGAGGAGCCCATATTTTGATAAGGATTTCATCTTGTATACCTTCACTTCGGATGACTCTCTCGCAGTTGTACTCACGCAAAAGGTGGAGCTGGGGGACGAATACCCAATTTCATTTATGAGCACTGGTCTACAGGGGGCTGAGCTGAACTATCCCGTGGTTGACAAGCATGCATATGCGGTCTTCAAAGCAGTCAAGCAGTTTAGGCCATACATTCTGAAGAACAGAACTAAAGTCATAGTTCCCCACCCAGCTGTTAGATCCCTTTTCGTTCAAAAGGAATTGGGAGAACGGAGAGGGAACTGGGTCACAGCTCTTCAGGAATATGATTTAGAATTTAAACCATCCACAATCATCAAAGAACAAGGCCTGTGCAAGTTACTCGCGGGAAACTTGAATGATGAAGAGCAACATTGGAAGAACGAAGCTGAGCTAAATTCGGTTGAAGTATGTCATATCTTCACAACTCCCCAATCATGGTATAGGGATCTGGTGCACTATTTACAGCAGGGATATCTACCTGAGCACTGGAACTCTAAGCAAAGAAGGGCACTCCGCTTGAAATCAACACCTTATCAAATCATTGATGGTATACTTTTCAGAAAAAATTATGATGGAGTTTTCCTTAAATGTTTGGAGAAGGAAGATGCAAACAAAGTTGTTAAGGAATTGCATGATGGCCCCGTAGGTGGACATTATTCAGGAGAGACGAAAGCACACAAAATACTGAGAGCTGGTTATTATTGGCCCACCCTGTTCCGAGACACCCATACGTATGCACGAAACTGTGATGTATGTCAAAGAAGTGTTGGGAAGTTACCTAAAGAAGCAGGACCTTTGCAGCCAGTTATCATCTCTGAGCCTTTTGAGCAGTGGGGTATAGATGTTATCGGAGAGATAAATCCAAATTCTTTGTTGCAACATCGATACATCCTGACGACTACCGACTACTTCACTAGGTGGACGGAGGCTATCCCTTTACGTAAGGTCAATGAAGACGCGTTCATCAACTTCTTGAAAGAGAACATCATAACCAGGTTTGGGGTTCCAATTTCCCTTGTTTTTGATAATGCTACTTATTTTTCGTCTTACAAGATAAATGAATTTGTTTATAAATGGGGAATTAAGTTGCATTATTCAGCAAATTATTATCCTCAGGGGAACGGATTAGCTGAATCCTCAAACAAGAATCTGATTCGAATTCTTAAGAAGACTGTGATAGAAAACCAGAGAAGTTGGCATGTAGCCCTCCCAAAAGCCTTATGGGCAGATAGGGTGACCCCCAAGAACGCTTTAGGTGTTTCCCCTTTCACTCTTGTCTATGGCAAGGAATCCATCCTTCCTCCAAACATCTTACTCCCATCCTTACAGTTATCCCAAGCCTCTCGGGGTTCTGGTAACCAAGCCTTACAATCCAGGATCAACACCCTGCTTCAACTTGAAGAAGCCTGACAGAAAGCTAAAGATCGATTCCATCAACACCAAGACATAGTTAAGAGATGGTTCGACAAGAGGCAGTCTGGTAAAAGAAGTTTTGAAGTTGGGGACTTAGTCCTGAAATGGGACCATAATCACGAAGGCAAAGGAATGCATACAAAATTCCAACATCTATGGGTAGGTCCGTACCAAATTTCGGCAAAATTAGGCCCATCCACTTACAAATTGACAAATCTCGAGGGAGAAGAAGTAACCCTTCCTCTCAATGGCCTCGCTTTGAAACAATACTTCACATAGTCTCTTTGAGACTTCCTGTACATAAATAAAGTTTTCTTTTATTGTTGCTTTATTTTTGGCCATGTTGTTTTTGTCTTTGTCATTTGAACCTGTGCAACAAGTTTTGTTTTCTGAAAGCCCTTATGGTTGAGTTTCTCGTTGAGGATAGATCTTTCAAAGAAATCTCGCAACCCATGAGTCCGGAACTATGCTCGAATAAATCCTGTCTGTGTGCTCTCGCTGAAATGTTCAGAAGGAAGGAATCCTACTCTGCTGGTCACACTAATACTGTTTAAATAGCAGAGACCTATGACCATCTTCACTACTATTGTTGGGATCCACCCACTCTCACACTTAAAGGCATCCCAAGAAGGTTACCAAAGTTGGACCCATGGAAAGTGGCACCTCTCGAGGACATAGGGTATTGAAATGACTCCATGCCGCAAATTTAACAGCCAAAATGGCTTATATTCAAGAGTCTGTTTTCCAGAGATTCTCACCTCAATTAAAGCATGGCTGAGACAAAAGCAAAAGACATGTAAAATCAAGAAGGTTGTCCAAAAGGCTCAGCCCAAAATAGGCTCCTCTCCGTCCGTGAGGCTTGATCAAATCAATAAAATTTCTAACTCACACAAAAGGACATTATGGATTGAGGAGCCTAAATCAAAGATCATGTCCAAATAAAATATCTCTGGAAGGCTCAAACAGCTAAGTTGTCCAAAATAAAAACATCCAAAAGGATGCAAGCAGCATGGGAATGAGGAACAAGAGCAATAATGTCCATGAGAAAGTGTTGCAAATCCTGTGGAGTCCGACAGTAGTAACCATCTGAAAGATGGCCCTCCTAAAATGAATCTCATATGTTGGCCCTTCGAGAGTGGTGAAGGTGTCTTGGTCAAAGCTCCCCTTTCCCCAATGGCTAGCAGGTAAAGTGCCTTCTTCCCCTCACATGAATTTAAAATTCTCAGCTGAGTACTGCACCTAAGATGGATGTCTTTGATGAGATTTCGGACCATGAAGAGCAATTTTTTCAGAGATCTGTGTTCACTAGTGACTCGCCATTGTTGTTGCAGCAACATCCCCCCCCAAAATTTTGTACATATTGGGGCCCCTCCTTTTAATTTTTTAGAAAGGCTGCCTTAAGAGGCCATCCCCAGCTGTTAACTTTGTTTTTCAACAGAAAAATATGGCCATGAACCATTCCAAGTCTGCCATAAATTCTTGTTTCTCAACAGAAAGTTTTTCATGAAGTCTCCCTAGAAATTGCGGAATGATTTGATAAAGCCTCGCAGTGGCGGAAGCCTTTTGTTTAAACCTTCCAAAAAAATACTTAGAAACTTTCATCTGAAAGCCGCGGAAGCCATTGGACAATTCTTTCCGAAACGGTGGAGCTATTCGTCAAAACCTTCCGCAGCTGCGGAGGAATTCGGGTTTTCCTCCCGAAACGGCGGAAGCCATTTAGCATAAGCTTTCCAAAAAAGACTTATATTTTTTGAAAGTTTGCGGAACGCGCCAATGAAACTCCGTGGAAGCATTCATCTTTGTCTCCCGAAATTGCGGAGTCTTTCGGGCTATCCTTCCGCGGTGGCGGAAGCCATTCACATAAGCCTCTCGGAAAAAGTCTTCGAAATTATTATGGGGAAGTTGCGGAAGCACTCAAGTTTTCCTCTCGAAACGACGGGTGCCATTCGCCAAATCTCCCCGAAACTTTGAAAAGAACTTAGATTTTTTCTTTGAAACTTGTGGAATCCTTTGAATTTTTCCACCCGAAACTTGCGGAAGCTATCCATCAAAACTTCCCGCAACTGTGGAAACCTTTGCGTTTTCATCCCGAAACCTCACCGAGAGAATTTTGTGGAACCGTTGGGGTTTACCTTCCACGATTGCGGAAACCTTTCACCATATCTTTCCGAAACCCCGCGAAAAAAGACTTAGAAAATTTGTCGAAAGTTGCGAAGCTCACCGAGAGAACATTGCGGAAGCCTTCAACTGTTCGTTCCGAAACGCCAAGGCACTTAGAACTTTTGTGGAAAATTTCAAATTTTCTTTCCGCAAATGCGGAAGCCATTTGTGGAGATCTTCACTTTATCTTTCGGAGGCCGCGGAACCTTCAACTTACCATTCCGTAAAGCGCGGTGCCATTCACCAGCTCGTTCCGAAACGGCAGAAGCCATTGGCGAAAGCTTTCCGCAATTTCGGAGGCCTTTGTGTTAGCATCCCGAAAAGGGCCGCCGAAAGAATTAAACATTCACGTCCTTTTGCAGGGAGCTTCACCATTCTCTCCCGAAACGCCGGAGAAGTTCAGCGGAAGCTTCCACATTATCCTTTCGAAAGATTTGAGCTTTGCGGAACGTTTAGTTTTCCCTTCCGCGTCGCGGAAGCCTTTGCGGGAGCCATTCGCCATTGTTCCCCGAAACGGTGGAAGCCCCACTATATCCTTCCGCAATGGCGGGTGAAATTCACAAGTTGGTCCCGCAGGAGGCGGTCACGCGAGAATCGAGAAATTTTGATTTGACGCCGACGTACCGGTATTAAAACCGTTTTAAATGCACCACCCACCCCGCATGTGCCAACTCATTTAAATAGACGACGGGGGTACGAGCCAACACATTGTTATTTATCGATTGGAAAACCACTGTCGGACGTCGCGCGACTGCTCCAGCTCAGCTTACTCGTCCATGATTCATGGCCACCTCATCCATCCATCCTCACGGTGCCAGGTAGGGTGTTTTAACCATTATTTTTGTCTCTCCCACGCGTCATTTTACCGTTGGGATTGTTCTGTTTAGAAGACGATAGGCATTGGGTGGATTTTGATGGGAAAAAGGCCCGTCATGGGCTATTTTGCCCGTCAAATACGGCTTAATTTTAATTTTTTCCGTCATACAAAACATAGAAATCTTAAAATGTTAGATCGTCAGTCTGCAAGCCGCATACGTTGTTGTTCTTCGCATTCGAAGTCACCAAACCCCGTGAATGTTTAAACTACACCAGCCGAAACCCTAAACTATAACCACCCGGGTTTTTCATCACCCACATTCCCGGCGTTGTCACCCCCTGTCCGAGTTTCAAAACCTACCGTAGAACGCCTCGCTAAGGTACTGTCAGATAACCATAGCGGTCGAAGCTTTCGTCGGCTCGTAAATATGAAAACGCTTCCTTATTTCGTCGCAGAGTCATTTCAACCCCAGACTTCCCCGCCATCAGCCATTTGAACCGCAACCATGGCGAGAGATACCATCCCTCCTAGACGCTAGGCCAAAAGCAGATTGATTCCGCAACACGCTTATCCGCACAGGATCATTTCCAAACCCGCCCCTTTAAAAGAATTAGGATGATTAAATCTAGATGGCTTGTTTGAAATGGTGTATTTTGCCTCCCAACATGCAGCTCCACATTTTGTTTTTATCTTATTCACATATTAAAACAATGATGCTCTCTGTTAAAATATCATAGTATGTTGCTCGATTTCATAATGACTTGTATGTGGGTGCTATCAAGGATAAGTCAAAATGCCAAAAGGTGGTAAGAAGAAGGCTAAAATGACAGAAAAGAAGCCTACGCCACTTAAAACTGAAACCTCACTCCAGGATACTAGGTGCACCACCAGTGTTCCTCCAGAAATCCGCTGGGGTGACATTTACAGGATGATCCGAGACCAGGATGTCTCAGACATGTTGTTAGAAGAAAGGAAGATTTATCTAAATATCAAATCTTCAGGCATAACCAGAGCTGCTACCCGCCCTGAACTATTCCCCTATGCTGAAGTAATCAGATGGATACTCCAACATGCCGATGCGGAAGGAAGAGTGATAAATGATAGCGGGAAAGTAGCCATTGCCTCATTCCACCCATAATACATTGCCGCAGCCTATAAATTTCCCTGCTCCCAGCAAGCTCTCACTGATGAATGGTTGGGCAAAATGAATAACGTTGAGATGGCCAAAAAGCTACTAGTAGCAGGCAAGCATTTGAGAAAGAAAGGAAATGACGAATATGACGTACAGAATCTGAGACCTCCTTTCAGATTGATCGCCTTGATGTTGTGCAGAATCTTCGGCATGCCCGATGGCACTGTGTATAAGATTCAGTGGGTCCCTATTATCCACTTCGTGGCGTTTAAAGGAACTGTTTTTGACTGGGCCACTCTCCTGTCAGATAGTTTGGCTTCAATGATAGTTGCTGCAAGAGAAGGACTAGCCTTGAAGAAGGCATAATTTTTCATGTCCTCATATCTGATCGATTGTGTTTTGGCCAAGGTGGACTTCCCCAAATTGGGCTGCACATGGGATAAATCCACCACCCCGGTTTATACCGCTTTCAGGATGATGTGGGCCCATAATTACAAACCTCGCTACAAACTCATCCGTGAGGGGTTCATCATGCCCCTATATGAGAAGTTATTCAAGGAGGATCCCAACTACCTGTCAGAGAACGCTGTGGAAGTCCTTGAGAATTACGGGGATTTTTACTTTTCAGAGCAAGGCACCTACCTCAGAATGTTTGGAGGGACTAAAGATCCATACATCTTGCCCCAGTATGCCACAGATTATGTGGTCCTTAAAGAAGCAGTAAGACAGATCTTCCTGGATGGAATTGGAGCAATGCTCCACAAACAACATAAGGCTTCCTTTCCCCCTTTACCTTTCTGCATAGGTGCTTACAAGTTCTCGGGGGTTGCCTCAGCCGAAGAGTTTGTTCAGGAGCTAAAAGCCTTCCACTTCGGTGAGGTGATCTTCCACAGGAATGACAGGAAGGGAAGAGTGGCCGAGCACTGTAAGGAAATCTATGCTCATTTTGAGTACTCTCACTACCCTGATGCCGAGGAAGAGGTATTCAGGGGCATCAGCAACATGGCTAAGCTGCGAAACTTTTGCCAAGGCATTGGAGCAAGCTCTAGCTCAACCAAGGTCCAAAAGGCCAGCCAGCAGAAGGAGAAAGAAGCTGATGATGCCCGAGCTCAGGAAGAGCTGAGATTAAGACAGGAAGCAAGGTTACTCCAGCAGGCTGAGGAATCCAGGTTAGTCCAGGAGGCTGAAGAAGCCAGGTTGCAGCAGGAAGCTGAAGTGGCAAGAATGTAGCAAGAGGCTGCAAATGAGAGGCTACGGAAAGAAGCCGAGGAAGCCCAACAGCAGAAGGAGGCTGAAGATGAAAAGCAGCAGAAAGGAGATGAAGGTCAGCCACGAGTTGAAGGAGGGGAAGATGCCCAAGCAAGTGGGTCCAGTGTCCAAGACATGGAAATAGACGCACTTCAAGCAGGTGGCTCTGGTACACAAAATGTGGGAGCAGATCTAGCTCAGGGAATCCGGACCCCACCAGCTGAAGAATAAATAGACATTATGGACCTCCCAATTGTCCCGTACACTCCATCGGGAAAACATACGGTGTCCAGGTGGAATGAATTTATCTATGACAAGAAAAGGAAAGCAATGGTCCTCAAGTCGGAAGAAAGGATCAAAAGTTCCTTCCAGGAAGACATCATTACCCACCGGGAGGTCACTGTAATGCGGAATACAGATAAAGATCCCTTTGCTATGGCATCCGTAGTTGTAGAAATGGAAAAAGCATCACTCGACAATGTAGGTGTTATAGTTAGAGAAAATGAATTGACAAAGAAGAGAGCTCGTACGCTACAACAGACTATGGTGAATGAGAAAGCCCACAGGGATCTTGTGGTGAACAAGTATAATTGCCTGTACGCCGAGCATAAAGAGCTGTCAGACAAATATAACCAGTTAGAGGAAGAGAAGGAGCAGCTATCAGTCCTGATGATGATTGAAGAAGCAGAAAAGAATGATGCAGTAGCCAGAGTGTCCCAGCTTGAAACAGACAAGCTGGCATTAGGTGAGCAATTGGAGCAAGCTGAGAACAGAATGATGGACATGTCTCCCTTCCATGAGCTGTCCTGCAGCATCCTGAAGCAAATGCATGACACTCAGGGGCTAATCACTAATGAAGTTTGCAAGCTCAAGGCCATGGTGGTCAGGTTAAAAGAAATTAATGCGGAGGCCCATAGGCTCAAAGCTAAGCATACCCGTGTCAAGGAAAACATCATGAGCCAGATAAAATGGCGAAAAGGAAAGGGGAATTTCCCCGCACATCTCCCATTTAAGTCTGTGGAAAGTTTCAATGAAGACATAGCCCTTTTGGAATTCTGCAGAAGCTGTGGCAGTAAGCTAATGGCCAGTGTGCAAGGGACAAGGGACAGGATCAGCGGTCTGTATCAAAGAATCCAGGGAGTGCATGACAGGTGCAAATTGAGTTTCCCACAATCCCTCGATGACTTCCCGGATTCAGAACAATGCTTGGCTGAGCTAAAGGAAGAGCTGGGCATCCAAACCGAATACGTGAAGAAAATTGATGTCCTAGCAATCGGTGACTTACAACATTATATTGGAATGTCATCAGTCCACAACCATTTGCTTAAAGAAGTGCATCAAGCTGCAGTAACAGAAGTTCAAAGCATTGGAGTAGAGCTCGGGAAAAATGTGACTTCTCAAAAAATCTTGTTCCCTGCTGCAGCAAACGTGGTCATAAGAGACACTGGCATTTGGTATAGCTACATAGCAGAAGAGGAGAAGAAGGCAGAAGTAGTAGGATCAACAACAAATCCAGAATCTTCTCTCCCAGTAGCCATTCTAGCAACAACAGTGGGCTCGATTTCCTCTCCCCCGTCAGTGGCAGAAATTTCAGCTAGCTCAATCCCTTCTTCCCAAGTAGAAGCAGCAGCAACAATGGGTTTGAGTTCCTCTCCTAAAGCAGCAGCAGCCAATTTGAGCGACCCTCTTCCAACAGAAGCTCATGCACAGGAGTGAAATCGTTGATTTCAGAATATTATTTCTGATATGTTGTATTTTTAAGCTCTCAAATGTATAAAGCGTGAGCTATGGGACAGTTGTCCATTTTCTTTTGTTAAATATTTTTTGTAAAAGGAGTAGTCACATTTTTGGTCTATTATAGAAGAAATTCCTGTAGGTGACAAGTGGAAGAGGCCAGGTGGCATCCCAAAGGGAAAATTTGTAATTATAAATAGAAGTTAGGAAGGATTAGAGAGGAATTTTGGCAGGGAATGAATTTTTGAGACCTGTACGAGCTATCTTGTATTGGTTCTATGAAAACATAATTTTCTAATAAAAGCCTGGATATGGACGTTTTGCATGGGAACGAAAGATGGATGTGTGTTGGACTATTCTGATGACTTCCACACTGTAATGTCAGATCTTTCTTGTTATTTGAACTATTTCTTTGCAACAAATGATTTTGCTTCTTTCTGTGTAAACGATTTCTCCATTTCATGAGCAGTGAATGTGTTTTATATTAAATCAGAAGCTATCTTCTGATATCTTTATCTTGGTTGTAGCTTTCTCTTTCTGATTTAATGGCTATCCATTCTTTCTTTAAGATAACTCCTATAGCTCATTCTTCATGCCTTTAAATTTGCTCGTTGCAGGGATCATTAGATTTATTTCAGTTTGTTTTACACTTAGATCTGTTTCTTTCGTTCTTTCCATCTAGATTAGATAATTTTGCTTCTTTCTTTGATGAGTAATGAAATGTGTTTTATATTAAATTAGAGGCTATCTTCTAAGATCTTTTATCTTGCTGTAGCTTTACCTGTAAGAATTGATGGCTATCTGTTCTTTCTTTATGATATCTGTTAGAGCTCATTGCTCATCCTTTAAATGTGCTCCTTGCAAGGATACGTAGATCTACTTCAGTTTTTAGACTTAGATCTGTTTTAGTTTTGCATTTAGATCAGATATAAATTAGGCACTTGCATCTCATTAAAAACATAAAATCCAAAAGAAAGGTGGATCGGGCCATAACCGGTATAATCGGAATTAAACTCCAAACCCACAGTTGCCGGAAACGCTAACCGGACGGATTCCCTATACCAAATGGTAGACAATCTAATTGGGATCATCTATCAGGGAGAATCCCTTTCTGATTGATGCTATGATATCTGAGGCATCAACAGAACCCATGTCTTTACTTTGTTAGTATGTTGTTGTTGGACGCATATGCTTTGTAAGCCGTCCCGTAGTATTTGTTGATCAATAGTTTGTGTTATTGTTGTTGGCGCATATGCTTTGTAAGTCGCCCGTAGTATTGTTGATCCATAGTTTGTAACGGCCCATGGTTTTGACCCATAGTATTGGCGCCTAGAATTAGTATATAAGTGTGTGCCGAGACCTATGAAGGCACCGTGAAGTTATTTGTATTGAGCATGCTCAAAGGATGTTGCCCCCTCGAAGTGGCTTATGATCAATATAAAAGTGATTCTGAGTTCTGTCATTTCTGCTATTTCGCGTATTCTTGTTAATTAATTGTTGCAGGTGCATCACATCTGGTATCAGAGCACTTTCTTGGGCTCGCTGGGTGAAATTTCTGCCAAATTTTTTTTTTTCGCATCTGTTGCAGGTTCGGATTTGGGAATAATCCCTATTCGCTTAACTGTGGGAAGTACTTGGGCATAATCCCTAAAACTCATTGTGAGGAGTACCACAGGAACCCCGAAGTAGCTAGCCCATTGAGAGGACCTGCCAGCGAAAAGCGAAACGACCCCTACCTGATTGACTAGTTCCCACCCGTGAGGTAAACCAAGAGCTGTCATTTGTGGCAAAGCGGTTATCAGTTTTACCTGAGCCGTGGAGTGAGGGGTACTGCCCCAATACGCAAGCCGTCAGACAGCATTGGTGGCCGAGTGAAACCCCTGAACTGTTAGGAAGCCGCACATACCTGGGGTCCATATCTACTTTCAGCTGAACTATTGTCAATCACTGCTGCGCCATTTCAGATCCATTTTGCAAGCTGTTCCAGATTCATCCGTTTTCAATCCATTCGGCGCTGTTCCAGATCCCTTTCGAGCCGTAGCCGCTCCAGTCTTTAAAAAAAAAAAAAAAGGCTGTTTCAGATCCCTTTTTTCTCCATATCTCCCTTATTTTCACTCTGTTTCCCTTGAAATTTTTGGGGAACCCCTGTCATCCCATTCTGCATATTTCAGTCCTGAGGACCCTATCCCCAATTCCCCTTCCCAAATCCCGAAATCCCACATTTGTCTATTTTTAGGGTTTGCCATAACTTCCTCAGATTTCACCCAATCACCTTCAAATTTTACCACAAAGTTCCTTTCTGAATTCTGTTTCTTTGTTCCCCTTTGCCAAATTTTCCCATTCTTGCACCCCGCTTCAGAAATCCTCATTTTTGCTTCCCTGTCTATCCAACAGTGTCCAAAACCTAGTCAAACCCCAATTACCCTTCTGATGTTTTCCCAAGTCTAGATTTTTCTTTACTAAAGTAGCTGTTGTTTTTGTTTTCCTACCCAGTCAAAAAAAATAAAAAAATCCTGGTTATGGTTGTCACCCATGTAGGAGCAAAAAGCATGGAGGACGCACTTGCAGCCATCCAAGCCAAACTCCAGGATCTGGATGAAAAATTTCTCGGTCTCCATCTTGAACATTCAGCTATGAACAACAAACGGCAGTCCGAGTCTTCAACAGACAATGGGTTCTCTTCTTCCAGCAATTTCTGTGGTCCGAAGCTTAATTTTCCTCATTTCAATGGTACCGATCCAACTGGATGGATCTATCGTGCAGAACAATATTTCAGTCTGCATAATACTTTTGATGTCAACAAAGTTCCGTTGGCATCCTTTCATTTGGAACAGGAAGCTCTTCAATGGTAGCGTTGGTACATCAAGGCTGATCCAGAGCCCAAATGGCCAGACTTTTGCCAGCTCCTTTTGCAACGATTTGGTCCTAGTGCTTTTGATGACTTCATAGGATCCCTCACTAAAATTTGCCAAACTGGCACTGTGAGAGAGTATCAAACTGAATTTGAGAATCTAGCCAACCACACCGAAGGATTGTCTGATGACTTTTACCGGAGTTGTTTTATCAGTGGTCTAAAGGATGCCATCCGCTCTGAGGTCAAAATGTTCTGTCCCAACACAATGATGGAAGCACTAGGGTTGGCTAAGTTGGCAGAAGACAAGATTGCAACCCAACAACGCTCCAAGCCCACTTTTGTTCCCTTTCGAAATATGGGTTCTCAGCGACCACCTGTACCGCAGGCTCCTCGACCGACTCCTATCAAGCGTTTGTCTGAAACAGAGATGCAAGCACGCAGAGAAAAGGGGCTTTGCTATAATTGTGATGAGAAATTCACTCGGGGACATAGATGTGTTCAGCAAAAGCTCTATCTCTTGGATGTGGAGTCTCTGCCTGCCTCTGAAATTGGTGACGAAGATCCAGAAACACTGGATGCTCCAGTCGACATTCAGGAACCGCCTATTGACCCTCCGTCTCAGGATGACCAGCCAGAGATATCTCTCCATGCTTTGGTGGGAATCACAACCCCCCAAACAATGCGAGTCAGGGGTTACTTCAAGAAGCTTCCTCTTACAATACTCATTGATTCTGGGAGCACTCATAATTTCATTGACCCTCGGATCGCCAAACAAGTTGATTGTTTTAACCATCCTTGCTCCAAATTTGAAGTCATGGTTGCCAATGGGGGCACCTTACCTTGCAAAGGGAAGTGTCGAAATGTGCGTATCTCTATGGGAGATTATACCTTGCGCTCTGACATGTTTTCCTTGCCCTTAGGCGGATGTGATGTGGTTTTGGGCGCTCAATGGCTACGCACACTTGGCCCTATCTTATGGGATTTTGCTGAACTTTGGATGCAGTTTTCCCTCAATGGACAAAAACACACATTGACAGGATTACAACCAGGTTCTCTCAGCATCATCAATTCACATCGCATAGAAAAACTCCTCAAGAAGAATACACATGGTGTCATCGCTCAGATCCATTCCATCTAGATGCAGCCATCAGCAGTCTCCACTACTCCTTTGGATCTACAACAAATTCTAGATCGATATAAAGGTGCCTTTGCGGAACCAGTGGGATTGCCACCTTCCAGGCCAGAAGACCATCGTATTCAGCTCCTTCCTGGCAGGGTTCCTCCCAACATCAGGCCCTATCGCTACCCATTTCACCAAAAAATGGAGATTGAAATGCTCGTTCGGGACTTATTGAAGCAAGGTATTATTCGCCCAAGCACTAGTTCCTTTTCTTCTCCAGTTATTCTTTTCCGCAAAAAAGATGGGTCATGGCGCCTCTGCATTGACTTCCGAGCACTTAATCACCTCACCATCAAGGATAAGTTTCCAATTCCTGTTGTTGATGAGCTTCATGGGGCTCACTTTTTCTCCAAGTTGGATCTTCGTTCTGGGTATCATCAAATTCGGGTTCATGAGGATGATATCCCTAAAACAACTTTCCGCACACATGATGGCCATATGAGTTTTTGGTCATGCCCTTTGGCCTCACTAATGCTCCTTCCACATTCCAGGCCTTAATGAATAAAATATTTCGACCCTACTTGCGAAAATTCATTTTGGTATTCTTTGATGATATCCTCATCTACAGTAAAACATGGGATGAACATCTCCAGCATTTGGATCTTGTCATGCAACTTTTCTCTAACCATCATCTACATGCCAAGCAGTCTAAATGTGTTTTTGGACAGAAGGAAGTTGAGTATCTCGGGCACATTATCTCAGCACAAGGGGTTCGCATTGCCAAAATCAATGCCATGAACAATTGGCCGCAACCTCAGACACTCAAGAGCCTTCGTGGTTTTTTGGGGTTGACTGGCTACTACCGCAAGTTTGTCAAGGATTATGGGAAGATTGCAGCTCCATTAACTGCTCTATTGAAAAAATATTCCTTCACATGGACACCTGCTGCTCAGTGTGCATTTGACAAACTAAAACAAGCTATGTGTACTACACCTGTGCTAGCTATGCCCGATTTTTCCAAGCCCTTCACTATTGAGAGTGATGCTTGCGGCAATGGACTTGGTGTTGTTCTCTTTCAAGATGAACACCCCATTGCGTTCACCAGCAAATCCCTTCCAGGTAAGAATTTAGCTGCCTCTACCTATGAGAAGGAAATGATGGCTATTTTTGTTAGAAAAACAGGATCGCAGAGCAATAACAATAAACAGAAATGCAAATATAATCACACATACACATTACAAGAAAGACACAGATATATCGTGGTTCACCCAACTTGGGCTACGTCCACACTGAATTTGCTAGTCCTTATTATTATTACCGTCCAGCAAGTCGAAGGGATACAACCTGCAGCACAACCGTTGCACTTCCTCTTCTCTGTTTCACAGTCTCTCTCCTGATCTCAAAGATCTTTACAATGCATAAAACCTATAACATCAACAACCCTAGCCGTATTACAATGTCTTTCTTTTATAAGGGAAATACAATGGGAAAATACCACGGGATACCCAAAACCATGGGCCCGCAAAACAGCTGGCGAAAATAGCCCCAAAATTTTTCTTCGGGGGCGTTGCCCCCGAACCCCCGCCAGGGGACCACTAGCCCCTGGACCCCCCAGCCAGGGGGAATGGTCCCCCGCTGGGGTGAGTGTACAATCCACCTATAGATCATATAGAACTGGGGTACAAACACGGCTGATACAATATCATCTATGAGACTAGAATATCTAGCTCCACAACCAACAATTTTGCATGCAGTTCAGAAGTGGCGCCCATACCTATTAGGTAATCATTTCTGCATCAAGACTGATCACCAGAGTCTGAAATATTTCTTGGACCAGTGTGTCTCCTCCCCGGCACAATAGAAATGGGTTAGCAAACTCATGGGTTATGACTATGAGATCACTTACAAGAAGGGTAAAGACAATATTGTGGCATATGCTCTTTCTCGCACATTTGATGCCCAAGGTTCTCTTTCAGCTATTTCTATGCATGTTCCAAATTGGTTGCAATCTGTTCAACAGGGTTATGTCAATGACTCCTCCTTATCTCAAATCATCCAACGCTTGACCAACAACCCTTCTATTGTACTACATTACTCTTGGGATGGTGCTTCTCTGCGATACAAGGGTCCTTTGGTGCTTCCCCAGAGCACAGATCTTCAACAGGCTGTCTTCTATGAACTCCATGCTTCTCCATCGGCAGGGCACTCTGGGTTCCTCAAAACGTATGAACGAGCACGGCGTAACTTCTTTTGGCAGGGCATGAAAAGGACAATTCAATAGATGGTGGCCGAATGTGATACCTGCCAGCGCAACAAGGGTGAAACAACACTCCTTCCAGGATTGCTTGAACCCTTGCCCATACCTACACGGATTTGGACAGATATTTCTATGGATTTCATTGAAGGGCTCCCTAAATCTGACGGGAAGACAGTGATTCTCGTTGTGGTTGATCGCCTCTCCAAATATAGTCATTTTTGTGCTCTCAGCCATCCCTATACAGCCTCCTCCGTCGCTCAAATTTTTCTGGACCAGATCTTTCATCTTCATGGCATCCCTTCTTCCATTGTCTCGGATCGTGATGCGACTTTCACCAGTCATTTTTGGACAGAACTATTTCGCCACACTGGCACCAAACTGAAGATGAGTTCAGGGTATCACCCACAAACAAATGGTCAGACTGAAATTGTCAATAAATGCTTGGAAACTTATCTTCGTTGCTTCACCTCGGAACAACAACATCAGTGGGAAAAATGGCTCCCTCTCGCTGAATAATGGTACAATACCTCTTACCACACTGCCTCGAAAATGACCCCATATGAAGCATTCTATGGTCAGGCACCTCCAGCTCTTCTTCCATACACCCCCACCAGTTCACCAGTTCAGGAAGTTGACACGGTCTTTCGAAACCGCGATCAAATTCTTCGCATTTTGCGGGACAATCTTCACATGGCAAGAAATCGCATGAAGCAACAAGCTGATCAGCACCGTTCTGAGCGCACTTTTCAAGTCGGCGATATGGTTTTTCTTCGTCTCCAGCCATACAAACAATCATCCTTGAACTCAAAGGGCGTCATAAGCTTGCTCCAAAGTTCTATGGGCCATATCGGATTCTTCAGAAGATTGGGTCCGTTGCTTATAAATTGGAACTTCCTCCTTCTTCCCACATTCATCCAGTCTTTCATGTCTCTTATCTGAAGAAAGTTATTTGCACCAACATCAGTGGACAAACGATTTTACCTGAACTAGATAATGAAGGATCCATCCTTTTGGAGCCAGAGGCCATCCTCAATCGGCGCATGCGTCAGATTCACTCTCGCTCTATCACAGAGGTCTTAATAAGGTGGCACGGCATGCAACCAGAGGATGCTACATGGGAACCACTCCTTCAGATTCAACAACAATTTCCACATCTAAAGCTTTGAGGACAAAGATTTTTTTAAGGGGGAGGGGATGTTAGGAACCCATGTCTTTACTTTGTTAGTATGTTGTTGTTGGACGCATATGCTTTGTAAGCCGTCCCATAGTATTTGTTGATCAATAGTTTGTGTTATTGTTGTTGGCGCATATGCTTTGTAAGTCGCCCGTAGTATTGTTGATCCATAGTTTGTAACGGCCCATGGTTTTGACCCATAGTATTGGCGCCTAGAATTAGTATATAAGTGTGTGTCGAGACCTATGAAGGCACCGTGAATTTATTTGTATTGAGCTTGCTCAAAGGAGGTTGCCCCCTCGAAGTGGCCCGTGATCAATATAAAAGTGATTCTGAGTTCTGTCATTTCTGTTATTTCGCGTATTCTTGTTAATTAATTGTTGCAGGTGCATCACAAAGGGGAGAAGACAAACATGCACAATCCGAATATCTAAACCTCATACTTCTAATAGTTTGGAAGTTGTGAATCAGATGATAAACATTGAGAAGGATCCGAAGGAAGAAGGACGATTGTATGATCCAGGTTCATCAGCCAATGAATCAGGGGGGGATATAGGGTGGAGATGAAGCCTGATGGGATCCAAAAGAGGGAGAGCAAGAATATGTAAATATGATAGAGGAGGAATATGAGGACATGGAATTGGGAGATTTGAACTTGGATAAGATTAAGGAGGCATGTTCCAATAAAGGCCAAGGTTATTTTCCTTATCACCATATCTAACTAGTTCTTAGAGCTATTCTTAGATCTTTGAAGCCAAAAGCGCTTGGAATAAAAGGGGAAAACCCTAGAGAGAATAAAAGGAAATTTAAGGAAAATCTATAAAAAAAGAGGAAGGAGAAGCAACACATAGAGAATAGGAGACGTAGGGATAAACTGGTAGACTCTGGCCAGTATCTGAGGATTAAGGAAGCTTTATCATCAATAAAGAAGCAATATCAATGAAAGTTTTATCTTGGAATATCAGGGGTTTGAGTAGTGCACAGAAGGTGCGAATTTTTAAGAAGAAGATTAGGGAGGAGAAACCATTGGTGGTATTTATTCAAGAAACCAAATGTTTCAAGGAAGTCATGAAAGCTACAACACGGAAAGTATGGAAAGATAGTGAAGTAGTTGAAGTGGATGCCTAAGGTGTTGTAGGGGGATTGGAAATCTTATGGGATCCAAAAGAAATTATATTTTTTAACTTCTTAGCCTCCCAAAGTTTAATTTTGGTTAAATTCCAACTTAATGGATCTCCCATTCTAGGGTTAATCATGAATGGTTATGGGCCTCGCGCCCCTCAGTAGAAACATAGGTTTTTGAGATCTCTTGGGGACCTCAAGAGATGGATGAATGAGAAACAATATAACATAGAGGGGGATTTTAATATGATCACCTTCCTAGGGAAAAAAAGGGGGGACATAGACAATTGGAAGCCACAAGTTGTGAATTTTGAGATCTAATTGAAAATCTGAATTTGGTCGACATGGAAATAGGGAATCACTTGTTTAAATGGAATAATAGACAGGGAGGAGAGATGCATATAGCTTCAAGGCTTGATAGCTTCTTAATCTATGAATATATCTTAACCAATGGCGGTGAATCCTCAAATCTAGTTTTGTCTGGAACAGGGTCGAACCACTAGCCAATTAGTTTGACCTGGATTCAACATAAGGGATCTATGTGACATCCATTCTAATTTGAGAAATTATGGGTTTCTCCTCCATATTTCAAGAACTTGATAAAGCAATGGTGGGAGGAAGAAGAGGCCCCCAGTTGAACATGCATGTACCAGTTCCAACAAAATCTAAAAGCAATCAAGGCGAGACTGAGGACTTGGAATAAGGAAGTATTTGGAAATATCTTTCAAGAAAAGAAACATATGGAGGGGATATTGGAAGAGATTTAGATAAAGGTCACGCAAGATGGTTATGATTAGGATCTCCACATAGAGAACAAACAAATCATAGTCCAAATAAAATAATGTGAGAAACAAGAGGTGTTGGCATGGGGTTAGACCACATGAAGTGTGGAAGCCGACAGTGATGAGAAGGACCATTCATGGCAAAAAGGACCATTCACGGAGAACAAGGAGCCGACGAAGGCACAAGATTAGTTTAGTTAGTTAGAATGGGTCATTTGGACCATTTTGTAACCGCCTTAGTTTCCTATAAATAGGACTATGATTGTGAGCCTGAGGGAATTAATTGATCAATCGATCAGTTTTGCTCTACCTTTGGCAAGTTTTGATTGTATGGATCTGCGATAAGTTGTTTGGAACTGTCCCCGCGAAGGTTGTACCGCAGGTTTTTGGGATGAGTTAATGGATGAAGATGTTCGGTTATGTCTCTTTCTTGTGTTTCTATTTATATTGAATGATGAATGCGACCTAAATGATTTGTTCCACTTAATTTATTTTGCTTTGTAATTTCTATTGATGCAACCGCTAGTTATACAATGTTAGTGCGAATGTTAATTACAAATTGATAATGCGAATGATGAATTCATGTTTCAACTGTTAAGCATGATGTGAAGATAAATATATGGCTCCTATAGAAATAGAGTGGGAATAGATGCATGTCCTCCCCCTACTGTGGAAACATGGTTCCTGCAGCCCCCTTAATCATCTTAGGTGAGACTTCACTCGCTCCGCGGGTGTTGCTAGAAAGGGTAAAACCTTTCTAGGATGATGCTTAAGGGTGTTTGGTTGGTGTTTGTTGATAGTAGTTTGAAGTGAACCCCTGTCGACAAAATTGTGTCAACAAGAGGAAATCCTCTGGAAGCGAAAGTCTAGAAACCACTGGATTAAGGAAGGAGAATGTAACACTCATTTTTCATCGCTCAACAATCCAACACAAGAAAAGGAACCGAATGACCATGCTAAGAAAGGATGATGTTGAAAGGATAGAAACTCAACAAGAAGTTGAAGAAGAATTGGTTCAACATTTCAAGGAGCTTATGAAGGAATCGATTCAAGACATATCAACAAACATAGCTAGAGTCACTCAACATATTCCTTCGTTAGTGACTCAATCCCAGAATGACATGCTTATGCACTAAATAAAATTGGGATAAGTTGAGGAAGCATTCAATAAAATTGAATATGGGGAGGCTCTAGGTCTAGGTGACTTTACAACAAACTTCTTTCACTATTTTTGGGAAATCATCAAAGAGGATGTGGTTCAAATTGTGGAGAACTCTAGAGTAACTGGAAGAGTGTTGTTGGAAATCAATGCAACCTTCTTATCTTTAATCCCAAAAAGCGAAGGGGCATATGTTCTAGGTAAATTCAGGCCAATCTCTTTGTGCAATGTTATTTATAAAATCATTACTAAATTTATAGACAATCGACTCATACCCTTCTTATCTACTTTGATATCCCTGGAGAAATTGGGGTTTGTCGAAGGAAGGCAAATTCTTGATGGAATCATCCTTGTGCATGAGGTTATTCATTCGTTGAAATTAACCAAAAAACTGGGCATGATGATTAAACTAGATTTGGCTAAAGCTTATGATAAGATAAGTTTCCAGCTCATGAGGGAAGTATTGAAGGATTTTGGATTTATTGAAACTTGGATTGAGTGGATATACAATTTCTCATCCTCAGTGTTCTTTTCAGTCGTGTTGAATGCGGTTACTTCCCAAACGTTCCATCCATTGAGAGGTATTAGGAAAGGTGACCCGATATCCCCTTTCTTGTTTGTTTTGATGGCTGAGGGCTTGGGTCACACGTTCAAGGAAATGTTGAGGCGACAAGAAATTAGAGGACTCCCATCGCATCCAAAAGCCCCATGCCAAATGCACAAATAGTTTGTGGATGATACAACGATCATCGGTCATGCTTCAGTTCAAGAGGCTAAAGTAATAAAAAGGGGGTTGAATTTATTCTTCAAAACTTATGGCTTGTTAGTTAATGAAGATAAGTCCCAAGTCTTATTTTTAAACATCCCTAGAATTATACAACAGAACATTCCATGTATTTTCATATTCCAAGGGAGTTCCCTTCCATCCAATTATCTAGGATCTTTTCTCTCATATTCAATAGTTCGTCAAGCCTCTTGGAGGGAACTGGTGGACATGATAAGACATAAATTGTAAAAATGGGTATTAAAACCTCTTAATTTAGCAAGTAGATTGATTTTGGTAAAACCAGTTCTGCAATCTATGGCCACATATTTTTTTCAGTGATGGCGGCTCCAAAGATGGCATGGAAAGAAATTCGATAATTACAGAGAAAACGTTTTTTTTTGGGGGGGGGTTCAGAGGAGAAATATAAATGGAAACTTGTGGGATGGGAGACGTTGTGATTTCAAAAATCCCATGGGGACCTTGGTCTTCGTGATCCAAAAAAGAGCAGTTTGGTGTTGGGAGATAAAATCTGGTGGGGGTGGATGACACATGATAAGGAACCATGGGCTTAGCCGTGCCATTATAAATATGCCAAGGGTTGGGAGAAACATGATCTTATTAGGTTTAATGACACATGTGTAGGCTCACATATCTGGAATTTTGCATATCTTTGCAAGGATATATTCTAATCCCATATTTTTTGGAAAATAAGGAATGGGGAATTGACGGATTTCTGGAACGATTCTTGGCAACAACTTCCTCCTTTTTGTAGAAGTTTTGATCTCTTGGAGACTTAGCGGTTAATCCAAGAAAGGTTGGGGTTAAAGGTCAAGGAATATTGCATTAGGGGAGTTTTGAGGTCTAAAATGGGCCTCCTAAGGGAAACAATAAAATAAGATTTAAAATAATAAAATAAGAATTTTGAATTTTTGAGGGGAAAAATAAAAACTACTTTTTCTTATTGTATTTTTGAGATATCTCTTTATTAGTTTACCCAAATTTCAAGTTTGGGCACTTGTTAGATGCTAAATTTAATTCCATATCCAACACATACCCACATGGCATACTTGTGAGGCACCCGCTACATGAAAAACAAGAAATTCAATAAAAAAACGTATTTTAATACATAAAATACGTTTTTATTGAATTTCTTGTTTTCTGTGCTGTGGGTGCCTAAAGTGTATGTAGTGTGTATATGTATTGGATGTGTATTTGAGTTCTACATCCAGCAAGTGCCCAAAATTGAAATTTGGGTAAAACTGAGAAGGCGATATGTGCAAAATACAATAAGAAAAAGTAGTTTTTTTCTTTTTCCCTATATTTGTTTTTTACAAATTTTACCCCCATGTTTGACATCATCATCTTGAATCCTATTGGTTCTTATAAAGTGAATTTTGATGGTACATTTTTTTTTTTGAGGCCCATTTTTTACCTCAAAGATCCTTTAATGGGAAAGATGATCTGGATAGTAGAGAATTATGATAATGGCATACGATGGAGTGGTGGAGAGGAATCAGACACGGAGAGTAAATTCAAGGCTAATGGGAAGAATTACAGGAGAGCGACATTAGGAAGCATGATGGGATAGATAGGGTGCATTGGGCATACTTGGTGAAGGGGGGTTTTAATTTTAAGGAAGCATACATTTTATGGGTCGGATGGGAGGATGTTCCCACACAACTAGAATGGAACAAAAAATTGCATGCTAATATTTGGCCGAAAGTGGTTACTTTCCTTTCGTTGGTTATTAAAAGGAATATTCTCACAGAGGAAAACCTTCAAAGGCAAGGTTTTTTTTGACCAATGTGGTGCATCTTATGTCTAATAGAGGAAGAGAAGATGGACCACCTGCTCAACAAATTCCCTTTTGATTCAAATTTATGGGATAGAGGTGCAAAATTGTTCTGACAATCCTTGAGAGTCATAGGATGATCAAATCTAACGGTAAAAAAATGGAAGGAAAAATCGTTTCAAAATAAAATTTTGAATCAGATATGGAATCTCTATATCGGGTTTAAGCTTTGGGAAATATAGAAGGAATGGAATCAATGTATCTTCATAGAGAAACTAAGCTAGAAAAGGGGGTGTGGAGCTTAGTGCTATGTCATATTCAAAAAAAATTAAGCTTACCCCTTGGAATAACCAAGATATGAAGGCCAATTATAATGAAGGGAGAATTCTTTAGGCTTGGGAAATTAATTCCCCACCCAGTCTTATTGGAAGGGCTCAAAGAACTAGAGTTGGAAATCATAGACCAGAAGTTTGTCGCGCCCCATTGAATAGATTTCTCAAACTGAATTTTAAAGGGCCATCCAAAGGAAACCTCGGGCTTGCTGGTTTCGAAGGTGTCTTTTGTAATTCTAAAGGGGAAATTCTATGGGCTTACTATGGGTTTATATGATCATATACAAATGGTTCCTTTGTCGGGACCTTGAAGAAGAAATAAGAGGACATGTTGTGGCATCCGAAAAAACCAGAGATTCGAGATTGGTTCAATAGAAAGATACAGGAATTCACGGAAGGAGAAAGTTGGAACCCTGGGAAGACGACGAATAGCTGGTTGGAAAAGTATATCTATTATGATATCCACGAGGTATTTTTTTGTGAATTTTTGGTATTGTTGCACGAGTGGTTGGTGCAGTTGACATTTCAAAAGAAAAATTTCCATGGAGGTGAACCTGACCTTTGGACTCCATAATTGATCCAACAGTTGAAATGGGTCGACAATAGGGTATCAAGGGCTGTCGAATTTTGGCTGGATATTATCCTAGAGGGATACATAACTGAGTTCTCTGTTGACAAAATAAATTCATATAGTGACGCAGAAAGAAAAATTTTCAAAGGACCTAGAGGGAGATTTCTATTATCGCTGAAGCTGTGGATTAAGATGCTCGTCTGTGTAAAGGGTATACTGAAAATGAACTCCAATGAGTAGAGATCGGGGTGCGGAGGTTGTGGGTACCGTGTGAATGTGGGTCTGATAGAAATATGCAGGGTAGATGGACATGAGCGACGACGAATTTCTAACGGAGGGTGAGGAATATTGTGGTACCTTGAGAACTGGCTGGGTGATATTCCGTTGGCCAGAGAAGAAGACGAGGACTAAGAGAGAGTCTCCTGAGGTGAATGGAATGAAAAACTGTGAAAAAGGACCACAAGGGACGAAGTGACTTTATTGCGATGAAGAAGGTAACCAGGCTAACCCAGAAGCCGAAGAGGGACAGACCCAAAGCTACAACGTACCCTCAACTCCACACACTACTCAAAAATATGTAGGAAGAAATACAAGTTGTTCGCAGGGCTGCCCTACGTGTTAGAACAATGGTAAGAGTAGCATATCAGTAAATACTAATAGGAGAGCAAGAATGGTGGGTGACGAAGTAAAAATGCCAGTTTTTTAGGGGAACGGAACCGAGGATCCCGAACAGTATGGGTTCTTATGTGAAGCGGTATGGACTGTCAAACAAGTCCAAGATGAAGACATCAAAAAGAGACAACTAGCGACAACCTTCAGGGGCCGCGCGCTAGACTGGTTTATGAAATTTACTAAGGTACCAACAGGAGTTCAAGATAAAACACTACAATAGATCAGGGCGGGATAGATTGATGAATTTGGAAAACCGAAATTTGAGTCACAGTACATCACAGAGATGAAGGAAATCAAGCAGTTTCCAAATGAATCAGTGTGGTAATTCGACCAACGATATAAAACACTAATGGAAAAGGTGAGTTTCAGAATGAGTGACATGTAGTATAAAGAGTGGTTCATCGCAGGGTTAGTGCCACACATTCATGGGCCATGCAATAGAAAGTAGCGTCTCAAGCAGAAGTGCTGGAAATTGCAATGAAGATGGAGGCTTCGCTGATCAGAGAAACAGGCATAGGCTTTGATCGAATACAAGCGCAGTTGGAATACTTAACGATCCAGCTACAAGATATTAAGAAGGGGAAATAATTCTGTGAATACATATGGTGCAGTATATAAAAAACATAAGTATATCACAATGATTAGTGCCCATAATTTCAAGAGTATTTACATTCAGGTGCAGCGAATCCCCTCAGTTATGTAGGAATGCCTTGGTGTCGCATCTGTTAGACAAGAGGGCATCGACTAGAAGAATGCGTGTACCTATAGAAGATGGTGTCAAATCCAGTTAATCTGTATTGAAAATTATGTTGATCGGTTGGCCAAGAAGAAAAATATTGCAGGGCTTACGACCTACTCCAAGAAAGGACTGCAGATACATTTTTCATGAAGGGAGAGGAGCAACCATCGGTACAGCAGCAAGAATAGTACAATCCGCATCAGCCTCACTATAATCTGCAACCGTAGTATGATCACTCATAGTATGATCAACCACAATATCAACAACTGCAGTACGGTCAACCGCAATATCAACAACCACAATATGGTCAACCGCAGTACCCGCCATACGGGCCACTGTGAGGAGGTTTCAGAAGGGGGTTCCGTGGAGGTCAAGGTACCGGTGTTGGCCGAGGAGGATCTTTTGGACGTGGTCGAGGGCCAATCATATGTTACAATTGTGGCCATCCAGGGAATTACCAGAGGGATTTCCTGAATCTAACCCCACAGTTCACTTAGTGCAGCGCTTCATACCATGGTGTCGAGGACTGTCCTCATCTTATTGTGAAGTTAAAAACAAAGAACCTACCCCTGCCTCCACCAAATCAGAATAAAAACCTGAATCCGCCACTATTGGTACATAAGATATCAGTAGAGTTGAGAAGTTGAACTGTGAATGTTGGGGTAGTGACTCGAGGAGGAGCTGCGATAGGGGAAGGCATGACACAGTTGAGCATCCGACTAATAGTGAGAAAACAAGTCATATTTGATGTGGAAGCAGAGAGAGAGACTTTCTTGAAATCACATGAGACAATGAGACAGATGAGGCAGTCACCTATTAACTAGAAAGAATTCACCTATGATATGTCACCGATATTCGACACGACGAATTCATAGAAAAAGACTAACACCTTAAGAGCCTTCCTAGAGATCTTCCTAGAGTTGGCCAAGGATCAAGACGCATTGGTATACATATCTATCCTATTGCATCGACAGGAGGGTGCACGACAGGATCATACGGTTAATCGAATACATAAGAGGAAGACAGGAACAAAAATGAGGATGTCTGCGCAAATCATAGCATTCAATGTCGACTCCATTATTTTATACTTGGGATCAAATATAAACATTCTGACGAAACAGACCTGGGAAACGATGGGGAAACCACAGTTGGCATGGTCCCCAGTACAACTTCGACTAGCGAATCAAAGTAAGGTCACCCCGATTGGTCGATTATGCCAGGTCCTAGTTGAGATAGAAGGACTAAAAACATACACAAATTTTGATGTGATAGAGATTGTTGATAACACAAGCCCCTATTTAGTGTTGTTAGGGATAGAATGGGTGACGGAGAATTAGGACATCATCAACTTCAAGAAAAGAACCATGTCATTCGAAAACCACGATATTGTGATATTTTACAGGAGAGATCACATAGTTGGAGAAAACCTCACTAAAACTCACTCAAGAATATAAGAGAAGAGAAGAAGAATTGTTGAATCAATAATCACTCATTAACACAAAAAATGGAAAAAAATACTATAATCATAAATCAGCTATAAGCTAGCACTCTGAAAATAGAATAATATCTGAATACAATCAAATGAATTCCAATGCCAATAAGGTCATTTGAATTATCCTCAATGTGTGGCTTGGATAGCATTGGAGACATCACCCAATCAGTGGTAGTAGTCACAAATAGTCAAATAGTTTGTCAAATGATTCTAATTGAGTCTAACTGAGTCATGTGAGCACAAATCAAGGGATGGGGACTCCAAGGAGGGCGCATGAGGCTGTTAGTAGGTCAAGTGGCACTCCAATACAGACAAATGGAAGCTACAGGCAGTTAAACTGAGCAATAAATGCAATAACTGGTCAATCCATGTTGCAACTGACTGTTAGTGATCCAAGTAGAGTAGTAGGGAGCATTAGTCTTCCAGGTGAGGAAAACAAGGCACACTAGGTAGGTAGGAGGGCTCCTGAGGGCTAAAAATAGGCTCTAGGGGGATGAACATAGGCTCCATGTGCTGGGGATACTACCATACTGATGACTGGATGCATGCAGGCATGCAAATATAAAAAATGATGGTGAGAATATTCCAACACCTGCCCAAAATCCAAACTATGAGGAAGTAACTGAAAACTAGTAGGTCCATGGTAACTAAGACCAAATGTCACCCCATACAACAATCTAAATAAATAAAGCGAGGAAAGAGGGAAAACCCAATGGGAAGAAATCCCCCCCTCAAGATAGACTGTAGAAGGTAATCAATCATGTACATCACTCGCCCCAAATGGTAATTGCACTTCTCCACCTAGGAAGGATCTGTCGGCTAGAAATGGATCAGTAATGTGAGAAGGATGAAACCTTCCATTCTGATAATCAGATTTGGTTCTCCTTTGATCATGGGGATCTCCCACAAGATCTCCAGTAGATCTAAGAGTAGTGGTTTCCCATCTAGGAAGAGTAGGATCTGTAAGATGTAGATCTGGATCTTGGTCTTCCATTTGCTCATCTTCACTAATAGGTGCTAGATCTTCAAGTTCTTGTGGATCTAGATCTAGCATTCTCTCAAAAAACGTTATCTTCCTCTTGGGAAGAAGTGGATCATGATCCAAAAACATGTGCTTGAGTTCTCCAACAATGGATGCAAGCAAATATGGAAGCTTCCTGAACTTTCTCTTCCTACCAAGCATGGTGAGAACAAATCCAAAAATATGAAGATCATTATGGAGCATGTGATTTGAACCAACAGAGGTAGAATCAACTCCATGAATGTGTATGTAGTTCTTTGCTATCCCCTTTGATCCGACATAGGTGAGATCATAACCAAATAAATTAATACATGATGGTGATGGCTTGGACTTCAAATTAGATCCAAGAATTGATAGATGGATTCTTATGATATCCTTTGAACTAGCAGGGGTGAGATCAAAACCAAAATCACAAGGATATGCATGAGACTTGAAACCAAGCGAATGATGGTGTCTTCCATCTTCGGTAAAAATATGAAAACATCTGCCAATGACCAAATAGGAGTTTATAGGAAGCATTTGATGAGGGAGAGCGACTGCATCACCTCCAAAATCTGATTTTACCTCAAAAATACTCAGTAGATCATCATCTTGCACATCAGCAAGCTCATGGGAAGTAGAGATTTCAAAAGTCTCTTCAACTTCTAGAGTAGTAGCTGATGTATCTTGCTCAGAATTTCAATTAGAAAATGGATCAACTTCATCAGTGGTGATGGACCATTTTTAAATAGTAGATCCTGATATCATGTCTTGGAATCATTTCGAATTCATCTTGAACGAATTCATCATGAGAGATGATTGAGGCCAAATCATGAGTAGAGAGAGCATTGAAGGAAGTATTACTGGGCTTGTTCTCCAAATCATCCTCTTCCTTCTACTTTCCAAATAATATGTCCAATCTTGTCCAGTTATAACTTGGATGTTCAATAGTATTAATGTGGTACTCCATATTGGAAAGCATAGCAGTACATATTGTTCCTGAGGCTCTGTCACAATCATCTAGCCAATCTTCTTCCTCTTCATAGGAAGCAAAATCTCTCTTAACACCAATACACATATTGAAAAGACCATATCTCTTCAGGTATGCTTTAATCTTTGGTTTCCATTCTTCATAGTTGTATGAAGAGAGAGAAGGAATTGCTTCCATATCCATGGAAGCTTTTGTTGAATTTGAATCTACTGCGGCAACTGTAGAAGACATCAAAATTTATGCAACTGCAAAAAACTTCAAAACTACTGCAACTGCAGGAAAATGCAAAGAAATTCGAATAACCTGCAAAAACAATGGAGATCCATAGTAGCTGCTAAATTTGAATCTGATGGAGATGGAATAACCTAAAAAACAATAAGATTGTTGATGGATATTTGCTGCAAATTTGAATTGAACACCGTTTTAGGACAATGAGCACATGTGACTGAATCCTTCACACTTGGCTAGACCTCATTGGATTGCTCCAGTGAATTCAAGAAAATTGCACCAGGATTTGCTGTGGAAATACAGAGGCTTTTGGTGATCAATGAAAGACACTTGCTCAAAAAATTGTTGCAACTATTGCTGCTGCAATTCGAATAGCTAGCTCCAGATATGATACCATGTGATAATTTACAGGAAATCACATAGCTAGAGAAAAACTCACTAAAACTCACTCAAGAATAGAAGAGAAGAGAAGAATAATTGTTGAATCAATAATCCCTCATTAACACAAGAAATGACAAAAACGGCTTTAATCATACATCAGCTGTAAGATGGCACTCTAAAAGTAGAATAATAACTTAATACAATCAAATGAACTCGAATGCCACTAAGGTCATTCGAATTCTCCTCAATGTGTGTCTTGGATAGCATTGGAGACATCACCCAATCAGTGGTAGTATTCACAAATAGTCAAATAGTTAGTCAAATGAGTCTAACTGAGTCTAACTAAGTGATGTGAGCATAAATCAAGGGATGGAGACTCCAAGGAGGGTGCATGGGGGTGTCAGTAGGTCAAGTGGCACTCCGATACAGACAACTGGGAGATACAGCAAGTTAAAATGAGCAATAAATTCAATAACTGGTCAATTAATGTTGCAACTGACTGTTAGTGATCCAAGTAGTGTAGTAGGGTGCATTAGTATTCCAAGTGAGGAAAAAAAGGTGCACTAGGTAGGTAGGAGGGATCCCAAGGGATAAAAACAGGCTCTAGGGGGATGAACATAGGATCCAGGTGCTGGGGAGACTACCATACTGATGTCTGGATGCATGAAAACCATGCAAACATAAAAAAATGATGGTGAGAATATTCCAACAGAGATGAGGGTAGTTGTGAAATTATGTTCACACCAAGATCTGATCAAGAAATTACACACTCTCACAAAAGATCTCACTCAACTAGTCAAGAACACTGAAATTCACTTACGATAATTGCACATAGAATTACTCTCATGAATAATATTACATCAGCAAACCTTGGGAAAGTAATAGGTGATGGGTGTGTGAGTTATCTCAAAGAAAACATCTAATATTTAATTATCGGCCGGGGTTGGTAATCTTAGAGTTGAGGCAAAGTATATGCTAAGGTAGAATGGCACCTAAGATTTCCGGCTTGTCAGACCTTAAAAATATTTAATAAAGAAAAGATTGAAAGATCTTTCAAAATGAAAAACCGAGTCAAACTTCAGAAAAACAATAAAAAGAACTAAATCAAACTTAGTTAAACAAATAAACTAGAATAATATCAAATCATACTACTCTATCTTATAATTGAACAATGGAAACTGATTAAAAAGCAAACTGTGAACTATGAAAATGGAAACTATACAATTTCAGATTCTATCCTAGGAATTAGAAAATAACTGTAAATAAATTAGAGACCTATCTATGAAATGGATTAATTGAATTACAAACTATTAAATCATTTCAACAACTAATTCAAGAAAAGCATCTTTCCCATGTAACATGAACTGGAAAGAATGTATCGTAATGTCTTTCAAATGTAATAGCAAAACAAAACGGAAGTAAATCTAATCTAACTTCAACAAAGAGACGTAAACTACAAAGAGACCAATTACAGTTAACTTTAAACATTCTAATCTATCTACTATCCATGAGCAGAATAATATGATACTAATGAAAACTGGAAGCAAGTAGAAAACTTGATAAAGATATTTACTTCTGAAGTTGATTTGGAAGCAAGTAGAAAACTTGGTAAATATATTTATATAAAAGCAAGTAGAAAACTTGATAAAGATATTTATATAGAAGCAAGTAGGAAACTTGATAAAGATATTAATTTCCAAATCCAAATTCTATTCCATGAACATCTTCATTATATATCTAAATAAGAAACTGATCCTAATCTTAATGAAGGAAATTATCAAAACTAGAATATTTGAAAAATGAAATGATTAACTCTAATCTAACTAAGTCTTAAGAGCATGTAATAAACTAGACTAGGAATAAGACTGATATTTTCTGAAACAACAACATGTTAGCAAATGAAATATGAAAGACACAATTAAAAAGATAGTTAAAGCAAACTAAGAATGATAACACGACTTGAATTAAAACTTTATGGAATGTAAAACAAGGGCCTAATTATGGTTAAGAATACTAATTAAGAATGGGAAAGATTACAGTAAAGAAAACTAAGAAACTGGATTCAAATGAGCATAAAAACAGTGCAGAAAGAGTAAAACTCAGAACGACGATCCGAATTCCAGTCCGAACGACAGTCCGAATAACAGTCCGAATGGAGGAAAAACGAATTAAACTAAGGAAAAAGGTAGTTTTGATGATCTTAACGTTAGCTGGCGAATGCAAATGAACCTACAATGCAAAGAATTCAGTGAGAAGACTTGTTGAGAAGCTAAGATAATAGAAAGAAACCTATTCTAATCATTGTTGGAGAGATAAACTATTCCTATTCTATACTAAAACACGATTGAGAAGAGAGAAGAGAATTAACCTACAGCTACAGAGAAGAATCTAATTAGACTAATTCTAATCAGAACTAAGCTGGAAACAACAACTAACTAAGTCCTATCTAATTGCATAAGATTAGAAAACAAACTATCTAATTATAAAAGACTAAAATTAAACTATCAAAACTATATTGTTGGTCGACCATCTTCTAATTCTGTAAACACAAACTATATTAGCAACACAATATAAATTACAGAGAAGAAAGAAATATCACGTACAGAAAAACGAATTTAATTACATATACAGGAAAATAAACTAACTATTTGCAGAAAAGAAAATGCAGAAAACAAAGACAAAATCTCCAGTTGATGAGAGGCCCTTCCTAACAATCAGAGATGGAAAACTGAACTGATTAGCCACTCAGAACATCAACAAACTAGAACTTCCATTAACTTGAGAAAATTACAAAACGTCTGCTATCTGCTCTTGATAATCTCTAACTCTAACTCTATCTCTGTCTACAGACTAACTTCTCTAACTAAGTCTGTTTCTCTATACAAGCATCTATTTATACATTTACAATGGATGAGAAGGTCGACAAAGTCGACCTCTCTAATAACAGAGGTGTTTATGGCTATAACTGACTACTTTAAGTGATGCATGACAACGCAGTGAGCATACACCAGGCTTCATGGGGCCAATTCCTTCACGAGGCAGCTGCATCATCGATCTTCCTTTGACATGGGAAGAGAGGTAGTGCACTGGCGAACTGAATGAATGGAGGAGAGGGCTACTGGAGAATTGACATGGGCAAAGCGTTGTGTTGGAAGGCTGAGTGTGGATGAACGAAATCTTCCAGAACACCGGCGTGAATGGTTGTGTGTGATTCCAGGTTGAACATACGAGAGAACTGGCATGTATAGTGTTGACGTGGAATCATGGTGTGTTGTAGAGCTTGGAAGGAAGGAAGGAGAATCTTCCAGAAGGAGAGATCACCAACCGTAACCATCACGTGGCTAACAGAACCCACGTGCCCATTTTTATCTTTAATAGCCCGAAGCATGCCAACCGTGGATTTCGCGAGCTGAATGCAAGGCTGAAGGATGAGTTGGACGCAGTTGAACATTGGAAATATAAATACGCAGTCTAAATGAAGGGTCGTTTGAGAAACCGCAGCCTGTAAATAAAAAATAAATACCATGCATGACTGGAATTGTTAATTTAATCATTAATAAATCACAATGTAGCGATATTTGACCAAAATTCATATGATAAATGGATATATGCATACCTGGTCCGTTTGATGGGCTGAATGGCAGAATTCACGCGATCACCAGTTTAAACTAAGGTCCATTTGATTGTTTGAATGATAGTGGACAAGGTTTTGGCATGCTTTAAAAGATCGCACCTGTCACTCGAAGATCCTTAGTTAAGTTCCAGCGTAGAGGTGGATGAATCCAGTGAATACGTGTGGCTTAGAGAATATTCAACCATGTCCAAATCCGAGCTTTGGACAAGTTGAATGTAATTCACGTAATGAAAATAGATTACACGTGAGAAATCATGATTCGATTGATATGGTGGCAGGTCGTACAACAGGACAAGTAAGACCAAACGGCGGTCAAACAATAATTCACAATGATGCATAATCCATTCGTTTAATGGAGGCAAGATGGATAAGAGAATGAAGCCATGTGTGAAATCAGCATTTGATTGATCCTTATCATAATTAGCAAATAAAACTTATCAATAGTATTCAAACTTAGACATCTTGGCATATTAAATAAACTTGTTATAGACTATGGTTTCATTCAACACTCCATTCAGAACGTTATTTATTTGCCTCATTCGGATCGGCATTCAACCCATCATTCAATCCTTCGTACAGACTTTTTGTCTATACAAGATCTTATTGTTGATGTTGACCAAAGATGATTTTGTATAGAAGATCTAAAGAAACAAAGAGAAAACATCAGTATGTTTGAATTATTAAATATTTTCCCCATGCCAGGAGGTTCAATCCTCTCAAACTTGGCAAATCCATCGAATACTAATTTCAGGAAAAATCAGACCTCTGTACCTAAAGTAAATAGTTTTGACCCTACTACCAGTAAAGCGGCGGCAGGTTTCAATGACAACAGTAAAACTGCCACCGATAGGGATTCACTGATAGATAAAAATTCCAAATCTACAACTCCCCCTTTTCTACTGACATTTGAAATATTTAATCAGAATGTCCATAACTGCATGGTCGATTTTGGAGCATTGTCAAATTTCATGCCCTATTCAATGTGTAAGAAATTGAATGCTGAGCTCACACCTTGTCAAACTCAGATTAGCCAACTTGACCGATCTAATGTGAAAATCATAGGAGAGTTAAAAGGAGTAATTATTCGTATGGCTACTAATCCAAAAATATTCCAAATCATCGATATTGCGGTGGTAGATATACCTGATGTTTATGGGTTGTTTCTAAGTCAAGACTGGTCTCAAGCTCTAAAAGGTTATTTTTCAACTGATTGGTCTCACTTGTGGTTACCCAAGAATGGGCGACCAAACTAGATTAGGATCGAAAGAGAAAGGTACATGAAGCATACGGTGACTGAAATAAATTCTCCCATTGAACCAGTGATGTTTAGAGACTCCATTTTGGGAAATTATGGGTATGATTCAAATCTAGGGGTTTTTCATGCACATAAATCAACATTTACCGATTCTGTAAATAAGTCAGAAATTTTGCATTGTAATTTTCAGGAAGCCTCCCCCAGGTTAGTTAATGTTGTAAATGTTGTTGATAATGTAAATAATGTAATTAATAGTGATTGGAATTTGTATTTTGATGGCTCAAGATCAAAGGAAGGTGCATGAGTAGGTTGCATGCTCCTCGATCCTATAGGGAACAAGCATCTCATATCTTGTGACTCGAATTTCTCTGCACCAATAACATAGTAGAATACAAAGCTCTTATCCAAGGGCTCAAGAAGGCATTGGATTTAAACGCTAAGGTATTGGTTGCGTTCAGTGATTCTGAAATCATTTTTCGACAAGTTTGCAATTCCATTGTGTATCTACTCATTTACATAACTATCAGAAAGAGGTATGGAATTTAATTTCAGAATTTGACGCCTTTAATATCGATTATATTCCCCACAGTCAGAACCAAGAAGTTGACCTTTTGTCCAATGTGGCCTCACGACTCATCCCATTAGAAAATTTCTCTCCTAATATCTTTTCAGTTGAATTATTGTTTAGACCGTTGAACAATATCACTAATTGGCGGGTGTTTGATGACGATTCGCAGATTATTAATTTCTTGACGGGAGAAGATACCTTTAAGGAGTCAGTAATCAACGAAATCATGCACGATGAAGATCTTCACAATTTCTCTACGATTCATCCACATCACTCAGTTGATAAATCTTTTGAACTAGTAAATTCGATCCCTGCTTCAATTCTTAGATTGGAGAAGTTCTATGACCTGCATGATAAATTTAAGGGAGTACCGAATTGTAAGACGAACACTTCCAGCATGTGCTACAAAAATGTAAATTTAGCCAAGGAAGAAAATCCACAGAACATAAATTTAGGGACAAACTGCACTCAAACAGAAAAATCAGCATTCATAAAGCTATTCTAAGATTTTAAAGATGCATTTGCATGGACGTACGACAATTTGAAAACTTTCGATCCACAAATGATGCAACACATAATTCGTATGAAGCCTCAATCAAAACCGTTCCAACAGAAACTTAGGAAAATGCACCCTACCTTGGAACCATCAGTGAAGAAGGATTTGAACAAACTTCTCACTCCCAAAATCATATTTCCTGTACATCATACACAATGGGTGGCTAACCTTGTTCCAATTAGGAAGAAAAATGGGGATATTAGGTTGTGTGTCGATTTCCGAAATCTGAACTGATCATCCGAAAAGGACAACTATCTGGTCCGACCTATGGAACAGATCCTCCAGAAAGTATCAGGAGCCTAGATGTTGCCTTTATTAGATGTTTTTTTAGGTTATAACCAAGTCCTAGTTTCTCCCGCAAATCAGTTGAAAACCACTTTTACGACCCCTTGGGGAACCTATGCATAAAGGAAGATGCATTTTGGGCTAATAAACGTTGGAGCAACGTTCCAAAGGGAAATGGATGTTGCTTTCATTGGTCTGATTAATCACTCGGTTGTTATCTATTTAGGCGATGTTACTGTGTTTTAAAAAAATAGGTCTGATCACATCTTACATCTATGCAAAGTTTTTGAACGTTGCAGATGGTTCGGTACAATCTTTGCAGTCACTAAGGGAATTTTATTAGGGTTTGTAGTGTCAAAAGGAGGGATCATGATTGACCCTGAACGAATTGAAGCCATTTCCAAGATTCCCTTTCCTCCTACCAAGAAAGCAATGCAATCCTTTATGGGAAAAATTAACTTTGTAAGAAGATTCGTCCCAAGAGTTTCTAAGATAGTTCGTCCACTTTAGAATATGATAAAGAAGGATGCCAATTTTTCCTGGGGAAGTAAAGAGAAAGAGTGATTTATCAGACTTAGAGAATCTATAGTTGAAGCCCCTGCACTCCTTAGTCCCGATTTCAAGAAAGATTTCATCCTCTATACCTTCGCTTCAGACATATCTTACACAGTTGTCCTCACTCAGAAGAATCAACAAGACCATGAAGTACCCATCTCATTCATGAGCTCAAATTTGAAAGGGGATAAACTGAACTATCATGAAGTGGATAAGCAAACCTTTGTTGTTTTCAAGGCAGTAAGACATTTCCGGACTTATTTCCTGAAATCAAAAACTAAGGTCATTGTTCCATATTTCGCTATGAGAACTTTGTTGGTTCAGAAAGACTTAGGTGAAAAAAGGGCCCATTGGGTAGCAGCACTTCAGGAGTATGACCTGGAGATTAAACCTTCACAGGTTGTACTAGGACTTGGGTTATGCAAGCTAGCAGTTAAATCAACACATCTTCCTACTAGTCAAGATGATTTGTTGCTGTAAAAGGAAGTCTTTTTTATCCCAAATCCTTTCAATTCTTGGTATGTTGATATTCGTACTTATCTTGAAACAGGCAGTGCTCCAGATTATTTGGAACCAAAGAAAAGGAGATATTTTAGGTTAAGGTCAACATTTATCAATGGGTAAATAATGTACTCTTCAGGAAAAATGCAGATGATGTTTTGCTCCACCGTTTAGAAAACAAATAATCAGAGTAAGTTTTAAAACAATGCATGATGGTCCTGCTGGTGGACACTTCGGGGGTGACACCACTTCCCATAAGGTGTTGAGAGCAGGTTATTTTTGGCCAACATTATTTAAGGATGCTCATTCCTTCGCTAGAAAATGTTAAGACTGTCAGATGTCATCTGGCAGAGTTAGGAGACTAGCCTTTCCTTTACAGCCTGTTGCTATTGATAGACCTTTTCAATAGTGGGGACTTGACATCATAGGACCCATCAATCCTCCATCCTCCCTATAGCACAAATACATCATAACCGCTACTGACTATTTTACTCAGTGGTCTGAATCTACCCTGTTGTGAGGAAAATACACCTATAGTCCAGGGGAGAAACTACCAACTTACAAGGATGAAAGATAGACCTACAAATGTTCTGCAAGTACAACTAGTAAGAAAAGAGATTAAGGTTAGAAGGATGTGTACCTTATTCAGAAGGTTGATCCAAGCCTTTCTTTTCCTTTCTCTTCAATGTTACTCAGTGTTGCAATGCCCACACCTGCAAAACAACTTCATACCTTTCTCAAATACATTTGACTACATATATAAGACTGATATTCATGATAAAAGAAGACATCAAACTATAAGCAAATTGTAATCAAATCTAAGACACACATGAATAGGTCATATTTGGAAAGGGAAGAACATCTGATCTTTATTAATGAATGAAGCAAGTACATAAAATTATACCTTCCTTCAAGCTTGGCACTTCACGAAACCTAGATTCAAGGTCTCCTGCTTATGTTCTCCAAGGATCCCAACCTCTAATCAATTGTGCTATGGTTTATCAAAAACTGAGGCACAAGAGAGGGGGATGAGGGTCTCCATTCCTCCAGCATAACATTGTTATGGGCTTGGTCCCCTCTCATGGCCCTTCTAACTTCCTTATATAGTAAATGAAGGAGAGGAAAAGTAGTTATAATCGATCAAGAGGTTCCCAAACCAACCCAATTTGACAAAAATTTGAGATTTTGACTGATTCAGGAAAGTTCCCTACTCTTCCTACTGCAAAACTGCACACTTTTCAAGGTGGGTGCTACTATTTGCAGAGGATACCAGTGCACATGTGGAAATATGGCCAAAAACAGGATTTTCTGATGGTTTTCAGGAGGTCGTTTGGTCTGGAGATGTGTTCCTAAGGGTTATGACCATCCAATGGACCAGGAGTGAGGTAATTTCAACCATGTTAAGTGTCCCATATGACCCGTCCATCCACAAGTGTCCTGTTGTGTGACTAAACTTGATCTTAAGAAGTGTCGTCATGCGACCAAGCGATGCAAGTGTCGTCACGGATGGAGAAGTGTCATTTTAAGCTATAACAGATGCCCCCTAATGTGTGAGGTCAGAGGGAGTAACAGAAACGATGGCCGAAATACATTATAAATAATAAAGAGTTGAATCATGGAAGCAGAGGAACCGGAGAAACCAAGAATCATAGGCTCAAATGAAGTACCTGAAAGCAAAGGCAATATGAGACAAACTCATCCTTGGGGTAACTGTCCATGTTCAAATTGTAGAACATGACCTCCAAGAAGATACAATAATGATCCAAATACATATGCATATATCATGGCCACTAAAATACAAACGTGGATCCATGAGGAACATAAGTGTAAACACAGCCACATAAATACAAGGTGGATCTATGTCAAAACTGGAGAACATAGCCATAGAGAACAAGCTGGATCTATGTCTCATCACGAGCCAAAAAGAGTGTGGCTCAGTCTTGCGCAACTTGGGTGATAACATAAATAAGGTGATGTTATCAAGGATCCCAAGGTCTTCATCCAAAAATAACCCAAGGTACAAACCTATCCATGCGAATAAATGAGTTGATGTCGAACATGGGAGGTATTGTTTGATTACCGGTCATTGATGTATACCATTAACAAATGCGAGGGAGTCCACCAATAATGAAAATGGAACCCAAGGTACCTAGTACATTCAAGCAAGTGCGAATAAATGGTCTTGTCGTCGAACACTTGAAGAATCCATCGGATAGGAGACATTGATGTATTCCCATCTATCCAATAGCGAGGGAAACTGCCACTAATGACTGCAATCCCCAAGGTACTAACCGAAGCTCTAAACTTCATTCTCAGAGCACAATGAGTTGAAGTCGATGGGAAGAAGTCCGTTGGAAGGAAGGCCTTAAGGCATCCTCCATCATCCAACACGAGGGACACTCAATAGGTATGAGTTGATTTGGAGCAGGACTGAACACATGATGAAACATACTGACACCAAGGAATGGTCGACGCATGAGGTCAAGGCAACTATAGAATGGCCGACACAGGTTGTATCCTTGAACAGTGAGCATGACACAAGAGTGACTTAGGCATCTTTTACCACAAAGAGAGCACGATGCAAATCTTCAATGTAGGAGACATTAACAGATTCTCCATATGATTGGAAGACTAACCAAATGGAGGAGTTAGAACTCTAAGATCAGGTTTATCCTAAGGCCAACACTAGAACCCAATTTGTTTGATAGACTAAAAACAAGTGCTTTGTTCAAGGAGATAGTTGACTTGCTACCATCATATTGAAAGATATTTTAACATTCTTCCCTTCCCTTACCTTTTTCATTTTTTAACGAGCTTGACAAAGAACTAAAGCATGCTCGACGGTATTTTCATATTTAAGGAGTCTGAAAAACCTAGAAGAAAACTCCATACACCTATCAGTGGATTTTATATCGAGCCCGGATTGGTCTATGCTCGGCAGTGTTTTCTTGCTTATAGAGTTGATGTTATGTAGAATTTTGTCCTATGGATAAGCCAAAACTCTCTTAACTTTAAAGCAGACTTTAAACTAACTTTAAAGCAAGAAACAAGTCAAAACAAATGCTACCTTGAATCCCTAGATCTAACAAACATCTCAGGATTAAAATGCTAGAAAGAGTAGAAGAAGTTTAACTAACCTTCTATCCAGACGCTTGTTTTTGTAATTGCTCCAATCTCCAAGCCCTCACAAATGAACCTGTCAAAATGGAACCAAGACACAAGAATGCACTATTCTCTAGCAACCTGAAACATGAGTTAGAATCTAAATCTATGAAAGATACAAATCATATCATTAAAACAAAATTAACACAAATGATTTGGGAAAACAAGACAAGTTATTCCATTACAACTTGAAGAATACTTACAAAAGGTGCTTGATGTCCACGCCAATCCTCCAGCTCCAAGTGTCTTCTCCTCTAGCTATCTCCACAATGCTGTAATACCATAAGTTTGGTACTCTCAAGAGTCCTCCCCTTTTCCAATGGAATGCATTTCTTTTATAGTGAATGGTGAGGTTAACCAACAAGAGAGATGGGTGGATCTAGGGAGAGATAAGTGGATCAGGGTTTCTAATCGAGGGAGATGAGTTGAGATCGAATCAGGGACCTCAATATTCCATTATCTTCGAAAATCCAAAATCCCACAAGCCAAGGGAAAAAGGCTATTAAAAGAGTACCGTGTTCTGCAAAGACTGCAGAACGCGGTACTGCCGCGTTTTGGGGAAAGAGCATAGCGCGGTAGTGTCTAGTACCGCGTTTTGATAAACGAGCAAGGCACGGTAGTGTGTGTAGATAAAGTCTTAGGTGGGTCAGAACTTGTCAGGGTAGATTCACCTTCAAGGTTGACTCATCATCTGTCTCTTCTGGATGGTTTAAAACAGTAGGAAAAGTGTCGTCAACTCGTTTTGTGATGGAGATGCGACACTGTGAAACATAGAGGTATAACAGATGCCCCCTAAAGTGTGAGGTCAGAAGGGACTGATGGCCGAAAGACTTTACGAATATAATGTGCAGAGATAGCATCGAGGAGAATGACATTGAGCTAAAATAGAAACAAAGTGTTAGATATACCACCGAGGCGGGCATTCCCATGCTCGGAAATAGATGACTCAAAGCATGGCTGCCGACCAATACATTGCATATCCATGAGTACTGAGATGATGTAAACTGCGGATAGATCATGGCTACTATGAAAAATCGTAGATCCATGAGACAATAATGACACAGCCACGACCAATACAATAAGTGGATCTGTGTGACAATACAAGGGACATCTCCATCGCAGCCTGGACGCAGTCGAGATACAGCGATGCGCCCCAAGGTCTTCTACTCGATCGCAAAAGATACGAATCTAACCATGTGATTACAAGGTGTTGAAGTCGAACATGGTAGAAACCATTTGATTACCCGTCAATGATGTGGACCGTTAACAAATGCGAGGGAGATCATCAATGGTGACGATGATTCCCAAGGTATCAATAGTACATCTCAACGAAATGCGAATGAATGAGTTGATGTTGAGCATCCGAGAGATCGCTTGATCAGAGGTCAATGATGTGAACCTACTGTCAAACACGAGGAAACCTGCCATTGAGGCATGCAGGTACCAAGGTACTAATGGTTGATCTCTAAGTCTAATTCCCGGATAGTGATTTGGTGTCGACAGGAATAGACTCGTCGAAGGTGGGCCATGATGATTCCCACATCATCGACACGAAATTGGCACAGATGATAAGATGATGAAGTAATGGAGTATGTACTGACACAGCGGAGGCCTGACACAATGAATGACTCGAAACAATGCAACCCTTTGAACATATAACGGCATGTAACAGGACTCGGCAGCAGGGATTATTGACAAAATAGAGGATAGACACCGGATGAGTGGGCTCGTGGCCAGGGAGACGACTCATGATGATGACCATAACTCAGTGAAAAATGGATACCCAATATAGACAAGAGACGGACACATGCCATGTTCAAAGGTAACGACTGACAAGCTACCATAGACAAACTTGACTTATCCCCCCATATTTCCCCGACATGATGGACGAATACCTCTTTCTTGTTTTGCGAGCTTGAAGAGGATAACAGATGCTCGGTGTAGCTCATCTCATGGATGAGTCCAATCTCACATGTTTTACGAACCTGAGAGAGGAGGGGCTCGTCCCAAAGTGGGTCCTTCGTTGTTAACATTTTAACGAGTCCAAGGAAGGAAAACTCGGTAGTTTTTCATATTTAGAGAGCCTGAAAAACTTAAAGGAAGCTCCATAATGTACTTTTTCATAAAATTTAGTCCCTCGATCCCGAAAAAGTGTAAAACAATTCCCGAGAGAACTCTCCCAGCCGAGATTGACTAAGGTATACCTTTCTCATAAATAGTCTAGACGGGCCGAAAAAGGGGTAACCTATCACCGAATAGACGACCTTTCAAATAGTTTTACAAGTGTGAAAGAGTCAAGATCACTTGGCAATCTTTTCAATTTTAAGGAGTCTGAAAAGAGCTTAACTATGGACTCCTATGGTCTTTTTCGTAATTTTAAATTATTCTGGTCTGAAAAAAGAATAAAATACAACCAGGACAATACTTTCCTCATTGTTTAACGAGCATCAGTAAAGCTGACCGTACTCGACACCGTTTACTCGAGTTTGACAAGCACAACACGGGTGTAAAAGTGCTTGGAATCTTTTTCAGGTTTTAAATCCAGAGCATGAAAAAGATAAAGTATGCTCAAAATGAAGGTCAAATCATGAATAAACACCAATGTGAATGTATCGCATTTTTACCGAGGATCCTGTCAATAAATGCTCAAAAACTGGACATTAGCAATGTGAACCAGGGTTTATTTTAACTATTTAAAATAGTAATTAATTAATTAAAAAAAAATGTGAAAAAATGCTATATAAGGAATGGTAAAAAATAGAAATTACTATTCATTTGTGTTTTTTACCCAAAGGAGACATTTTCACCCATTTAGGAGCAAGATTTCAGGGATCCATACCGGGAGTTCTGGGACACCATTTTGACAGCCGTCTGCGCCAGGTAAGAGTGTTTGAGCCCCTCTTTCATTTTATGTAAGAAATTTTTGCTTTCACCTGGAAAATTTTGATTTTTTAGTGAGCCCTTTTGGGCAAGAATCGCCCTTCACACTACCGCGTGGGGGCCCTATCGAAAAACGCGGTACTGTCTAACAGTACCACGCTGGATCCCCAAACCGAGGCGCGGTAGTGTGGACTGCCGCGCGGTAGAATGTTCTTCAGACGCGGCAAAGGCGAATTTTTAGTTTAAAAAATCAAAATTTCTCCAATTTTCTGCTGGAACTAAGTTGCTAAATAGTTACTAATTGCTTTGTTTGACCTTTTGCAGGGATTTGCAACTTATTCAGAGCAAAATGGTAAGCTGGAAAGAAACAGAGCACAAAGTGGATGATTTTGAAGCCGAAAATGACTTACCAACCGTGACCGCATTACGAGAATGTGGTTTGCTAAAGTTCTTCAAAACCAAAGGGATTCGTCAGCAACCCAAGCTTCTCACTCATCTCATCCAATTGTGGGACCCTGACATTCGAGCTTTCCGAGTGGGAGAGCATGTGCTTGAAATCCAACTCGAGGATATTTACTTCCTCACGGACCTCTCGAAAAGAGGGGCCCGGGTGAACTTTACTGGATACTCAGCTTCAGAATCAAGTACAGATGACTTGATTGCTCGGTATTGCCACGCGGGTTCGAGTAAGAAAAGTGGGAAGGTGGCCATAAAGGAGGTCATAAATCTTCCTGTAAAAACCGTACTATTCACTATCACGCATGCAGCAGGAAGCGTGAGTCCACATCAGGCATCCCGCACACAAGTGAATCTCGCAGCAGAGTGCATGGGAGGAACAGTTTTCAACCAGTGTGAGGCAGTGTTGTCCAATCTGAAAGAACAAGTGCACAAGTGTAGGACTGGGAAGAATACCTAGTTTGGCTATGGGAGTATCCTGGTCACTTTCATTTTGGCGAGGGTGCCACTACTGCATCCACAGATATCTATGCGTCCTCGTCCACCTACCGAGCCATGGATGGCTCGATGGAGTGACTATGCTGGACGCCTCGGGGGACCTCAGCGGCTAGCCTTTGGCGAGGACTTCTTCTCTTGGCTAGAGGAGCAGATAGTTATGATTGATAACTATCCCTACTCAGGGGTAGATTTCCGTGAGGACATCGACTTGGCATTGCCAGAGGATGATGACTGGGATGACTCTGGTATGACCTTCATGGATATGTATTTTTTCCTTTTTGAATATTTAATTTTTATTGCTTTTTTAGAATGTGTAAAAGATGCCTAATGTATATTCGCATGCATGTTGCAGACCGTGGACCAGAGAGACCAGCTGGATACTCTCCACTACATCATGGTGGTGTCGATCGTCAAGTTGTTCCTCACGAAGAGGAAGATGAAGACGAGGCAGGAGGCATTCGGGACATTGAGAGGAACCTGCAGGGATTGACTCATGATATCCCTGCTATGCGGATGGATGATGTCCCTTACCACCTCCAGCGGCATACTGTAGGTGTACCTGGTCGTATCAGTCGAATTCTTCGCAGGGTGGTTCGAGCTATAGTGTGTTACCACCAGCAACGGGAGGAGTCCGATGAGGAACATGATAGGTCTCCTAGATCTCCATAGATGGTCTTTCGATCTTTTTGCGGCATGTACACGATATGTAGGCTTTGAGGGCCAATTTTTGTATATGGGATTTGATCCCCAATTTTGTCTTTGACACAAACTTTATGTATTTTGGAAAAAACACTCTTATATACAGTGATATGGACCTATTTGTGATCTAAATATTTACAATGACTTGTGCATTCTATTTTTTATGATGTTTTTATGTATGGGCAAGATGCCAATCCAAAATGTAATTAGCCAATGAATCAGCGATACAATTGAATTCTCTCGGTATGTGTTGATATGTGATAAAATTAAATGACCGTTCCAAGAGGTGTACTCTTCGAAATAAACGAATTAGTGTAGGATCGCGAACTGTGTAAACACGGTTTAGATGAGAAACCACGAGTTTGGAGTCTAACAAGACTGATAAGGAGTCAATCCCGAGTGAAGCAACCTCTGTCAAGAGACCAATGACTGCATGGTACTCCACGATATTGTTGGTTGCAGGACCTAAACAATTGGCTCCTGAAGAAATCAACTCGCCAGTGGGGGAATAGATTACCCATGCTACGGAAGCGAGATTCCGGGTATGTTGGCTTGCACCGTCGGCGAATCCAAAGTAGGCAGACATCTGTGCATAAAGTCACGAGTCAAAGTAAGAGTGGATACATGAGGTCCACGCGCACACTAAAAAGAAAGCAAAAAGAAAACTAAGTACATTATGTACAACAAGTAACCCGCGTAGGGTAACCTCACGCGTAGAAACGTTTGAGGTATAACCCGTTGCGGGGCCGTGCCAATGGCGTACCATCACAATCGATTAGTTCATAGGCTCCTTTTTCTAAGACACGTTTTACAATGAAGGGGTCGTACCACATAGATTCAAGTTTACCTTTTCCAATCTTATCATGCATCTGATCATATGTAAGTACGAGGTCACCCTCATTGAAGATCCGAGGTTGAACGGATTTGTCGTATTGAGCTTTGACGCGTTTTTTGTGAGCTTCATTAGCCAAAGCGGCGTCGCGGCGGGTTTCATCTAGCTTGGCTAGGTATAGAAACCGTTCCTCTTCGGAATTAGTGTGTGGAAGTAGCTCTATGGCTATCTTGAGTGATGGAATTTCACATTCAATCGGGAGAATGGCTTCTAGGCCGTACACCAGTTGAAATGGTGTAAACCCAGTAGCACTTTTCACTGAGGTTCGGTATGCCCACAGTGCTGAGAACAAAGCTGAGTGCCAATTGGATTTCTGGGTACCCACAATGCGTTGAATCATTCGTTTCAGGACTTTATTAATGGCTTCTACTTGGCCATTAGCTTGTGGGTAATACGGGGTTGAGTTTTCGTGGCGAAAACCCAGTTTGGCACTTAGTTCTTCGATCATATGGTTCCTGAAATGGGAACCATGATCGGTCACAATAGACTGTGGGACACCGAATCTAGCTATAATATGATTGAATATGAACTGCGCTGCTGTTTTGCCGTCTTCAGCATACGTAGGCATCGCTTCAGCCCATTTTGTAAAATAGTCGACAGCTACTATGACATAGCTATGCCCCCCGGCTGAAGTGGGCTTACAGTGCATAAAATCGATGCCCCATTTGGAAAAGGGGCCGACGGCAATGACAGGATGGAGTGGAGTAGGATGCGAGCATGCTTTGATATGAAAGAATTGACATGGCAGACACTTCTTGACTGTTTCAATGCAGTCTTTGAAAATTGAGGGCCAGAAGTATCCCGCTCGCAGTATTTTTTGGGCCGTAGCCATCCCAGAGAGATGACCACCACATGCTCCAGCGTGGTAGTCGTTGAGAACGTGTTCTGCCTCATCTAAGGTCAAACAGCGTCGAAGGACAGTGTCAACACCACGACGATACAGAGTATCGTTCACTATAAGGTAGTATTTTGCGTGATGTCTGATACGTCGCCGTTCATCGCGGGTGAGATCGGGACAGAAGTGTTGGGTTTGGAGATATAAGAGAATATCCCCATACCACGGATCAGACATGCTAATGAGTAACAATGATTCGTCGGGAAGAGAATCAATGGGCTCGGATTGCTCAGTAGCACGGGGCAGGTTACAAATTAACTCAGCGAAGACCAGAGATTTCTTAGACTTGGCTTTGATAAATTCCAAGTCAAACTCTTGAAGGATGACAATCCAACGGGAGTACTTGCCCCCAAGCACTTGTCGTGTGAGGATATATTACATTGGATTGAAATCGGCGATGACGGTGGTCCGGCGGAGTAAGATGTAGTGACGGAATCTCTGGACAGCAAATACTGTTGCCAGAGCCAGCTTTTCAACATGTGAGTAGCGAGTTTCAGAGTCAATAAGACTCTTGCTGAGATAGTACACCACATGTTCTATGCCGTTGTGGTCTTCCTGGAATAACACCATACCAATGCTGGAAATCGAGGTTGCAAGATAAAGGATGTAGTCCTGTGTGTAATTGGGGGGTTGAATCACAGGATCTTTCGTTAAGGATGCCTTTAAATTGTCAAAGGAGCGTTGGGCTTCATCATCCCATATGAAGGGAACATTCTTCTTGAGAAGCCGCATGTAGCCTTTTGTTATCTCGGACAGATTGCAGATAAAACGGCGTAGAAAGTTTGCATGCCCTTGCAAACATTGAAGTTCTGGAATATTGGTAGGTGAAGGCAGGGATATGATAGCTGCTACCTTTGCGGGATCTAGACGTATCCCGTCTTTGGAGACTATGAAGCCCAATAGTTTTCCGGCTTCTACACAGAAGACGCACTTATGCGGGTTCAAACGTATATTGTAGCGCCGGCACCTTTCGAAAATGGCACTCAAGTGGTCTGGATGGTCTTCCCGAGTCCGAGAATGGGCGGGAAGATCATCGAGATATGGCTCTACGATATTTTTGATGTCATGGAATGCGTAGGACATCGCCCGTTGGAAAGTTGCCCCGGCATTTTTCAGGCCAAAAGGTAACTTTCGATATGCAAAGATCCCCCAAGGGCAGATAAAGGCCGTTTTGTGCTAGTCGGCTGGGAGGATATCGATCTGATTATAGCCAGAGAAGCCATCCATAAATGAAAAGATAACACTTTCGGCACAGTTATCGATGATCTGGTCGATAAACGGAGTTGGGTAGTTGTCCTTGGGACAAGCCTTGTTCAAATCACGGTAATCAACACAGACTCTAATCGTTCCCTGTTTCTTGGCTACGGGAAGAATGTTAGATACCCATTCTGTCAATGGGACAGGATAGATAAAACCAGCACGCAAAAGTTTTTCAACTTCTGCTTTAATGGCAGCTGCCTTACGAGGATGAATGGGTCGAAGCTTTTGCCGAACAGGTCGGGCGCCAGGGAAAGTTGGAATTTCGTGGACCACAATCGAGGGGTCAATTCCTGGCATCTCTTCATAACTCCAAGCAAAAACATCGCGGAAAGTTTTAAAGTAGGCACTATAGAACTCCGTTTCGAGGGGAGTACATGTTTTGCCAATGTGTACGTTTTCCACGATACCAGGCTTCACTGAAATATCGATGGGAGTGGTTGCCATAAGATTGGCCAAGTTTCCTTCGAAAAATACCTCGTCGAGGGAAGTGGGGAACTTGGTTTGAACCATCCCAAGTGAAGCGCTGGGTCTGGTATCAGGCTCAAGTGGCTGAATGGTGGGGAATGAAGATCGACGATGAAAATCTCTCCATGGTGGCTCATCACCGCACATAACCTCCATGATTGATTCGTCAGTAGGAAAAATCAAGTTGAGAGGATCAAAAAGTGGTGGGTGTGGATGATTTTCAGCCGAGAGCTGTGCCACGGTGTGATCGGTAGAACAGTCGACCCAATCTGTGGCTGTTTGGATCGTGTGATATGCTGCAAGGTTTCTGTTCAAAGGCATGGAATTGCCATAGCCTTGAATCTGAGTGGGACTCGGAATCACCCATGAATCATCGGAAGGGGTGACGTGCGATGAAATCATGTTGACTTGTTGAAGATGGGTTCCCAGCTCTGGAAAAACTCCAATGAGGGAAGAATCCTTCATGAGACCAACACCTATGTCTTGGAACCGGGACCGAGGTTGATCCAATAACGGGACGGTATTGGTGGAGTTCGGATGGGAGTCTGGGATACAGTAATCGAGTTGATCAATAGTGACAATTTTCCCCTCATGAGGAAATTGTACAATCCGGAAGACTGTAGATGCTATGGCGGTCATGGCATAGAACCAGTTCCGACCAAGTAGGAGATTGTAATCCAAAGGTGCATCTACGACTTCGATGTGTACGGATACTGTTTTTCCCCCCAGTTCAACACCGATTGAGGGAATGAGTCCATATGGTTGAAAACCATGTCCATCAAACGCCCTGAGAGTAGTAGGAGAAGTTGTGATCTCGGGTGAGCCTAAGGCTCTCCAACAGTTCAAAGACATAATCGACGTGGAAGCACCTTCATCTAACACAGTGCGGTGGATGACATTTCCATGGATTTTTGTATGCACCTGGAAGGCTAACTGGTGAGAAAGCCTAGGTTTAGCGTGCTCCAAGTTAAACATGATGGAGTTTGAAGTATCCGGGTCCATTGCCCCCAGTGCTAAAAGTAGGGTTCTACGCTGCGTGGGGCAGTGTTGGAGAACCTCGAGAGTCGACATAGCACAAGGTGCTTGAGCCAAATCCTCAACAATGTTGTAGTTTTGGGCAGCTCGCGCATTCGGATTAAATGTCGCCTTTCGTATGGTGCCCTTGGGTGGGCGTAGTACTGTGTCCATGAGTGGTCTCTCGATATGGAGATGACCGTTAGGGGGGGGAATAGGAATCGGATCTTCAACAGGAGATTTGCCTTTGGCTATCTCCGATTGTTTGTTTGAACTTGGAGGGTTGTCATAAGTCTTTGAACGAGTGGTGATATTAATCTCCTCATTACTTGTCATTAGGATTTCGTGGTTTGTGGATGTCTCTCCGCGGGTGGGATTGGTCGGGTTGCCCCCTTGTGGGGATTCCTAGGCAACCATTTGCTGTTGCTGTTGGGGGAAAGGGTCAGTTAGCACTGCCGGGCGAGAGGATCCTTTAACGAACTTGTTGACCTCGTCCTTGTAGGGACAGTCACGCGTATAATGATCATCTTGACAAATCAAGCAGGGAAACTTAGCTTTCCGACATGGTTTCTGGTCATTCTGGGTAGGTTGTGGATTGGGGTTCTCCTGCTGGTTCTTTTTGGTTTTTCCACGATTGTTTTTCCTCTTTCCTCTGGATGGTTGTGACGTAGATTGAACTGCATTCACTTCGGAGGAGACAGCAGGAGAGGTGGAAGCTTTTGAAGCGGCCTTGGTAAAAGCGGGGGAAGCAGAAGCTTGTTGTCCCGTCGAGTTAGTAGCAGGTTGAGCCTTGACTGAACCAACAATACCATCAATGGGTGGTTCAGTGGTAGGATTTGTTGGATCAGTGTGAACGCGGGAGGTATGTGGAAGAATTTCATGTAAAGTACCGGATTGAGTATATACCAAATCCATGTATTGTGCTGCCGAGATGGCTTGTTCTTCTGTAACCGGTCCGCGCATAGCAATATCTCTGGCTATGGGAGGCAAAAAGGATTTTGTAAACCAATCAGCAAGTAGCTGATCCAGAATAGGTGCCTTTATTAGCCTACGGCGTCTTCTCCACTCATGGATGTGATCCGAAATATGTGTAGAAGTGGTTTGACGCAGTGAAGTTAGCAGTTCTGTTCCAGTCTCATACCGGATGGGGAGCTGGAAATGTGTCAAAAACTGCATAGCCAAAGTGTTGAAATCACGAAAAGAGTGTTGTGGCAGCTCGATATACCATTTTGCTGCCGTTCCGGTGAGCGTGCATTGGAAGAGCCGAAGTCGGATGGAATCATCCATCAAGGAGTTGGATGAACACCAAAGATGGAAGGTCATCACGTGGTTCTTGGGGTCTTCCCCGGGCTTGGCATCGAACTTAGGAATGTTCGATGGTAGTTTGGCTGGAATAGGTGGCCAGTGAGGTTCATGCCATATAGGATCGTTGATAAGCCTCGACAAATCAGGTAGATCAAGTGTGGCCAAAAAGGGAAGTTGACGGTTGGTCTGCGGGAATGAGTAATAACCATGTGGTGCCGAGAACCCTGGAGGGCCCTGCATAGCATACTGCTGTGTGTTATACCCATATGAGTTTCCCGCGGGATACTGCTGGAAATTCTGTGGATGGTAAGCCATCTGGTTAACCGGTTGATTGTAAGCAACCGGTTGGTGGGTGTTCTGCTGAGTGGGTATAGTACCTTGGGGTTGCTGGAACCCAGGAAAAGTTGATGTTCCTTGTTGGGGAAAAGTTCCCTGGAATTGTTGTGTTCCAGGGATGTTACCACTATACTGTGTAAGTGGAGGGTTTCCCATAGCAGGGTTGGGGGGTGGCTGCGACGATGGTGTCCATGGAAGGCTCGTTCCTGCTTGAGGAGCGAGTGGGAATTGGAGTGATGGGTTCCATGGAGTTGTAGTAGCTGAAGGGTAAGGGAAACCAGAACTCAAGTTGGGGGGAATCTGAGATTGCCCCCCAGCTTGATTCCAGTTTCCAAAAAGTGAGTACCCCCCACTCTGTGGCATTTTATTATCCCAAGAAGGAAGTATTCCTGACAGGGGTTGTTGAGAGTAAGGCCCGGTTGGAACACCGGAATAGGGTTTCCCACTGCCAGGTGGATTGTACATACCGAACTGAGTAGACGCTGCTGGTTGGGAAGTTTGTTGGATCGAGCCAATAGGTTGTTCGCCAGCAGTTAGGTTGGATGGCCCTATATGAGGAGGCTGTTGACTAGGAACTGGGTTCCCAGCAAAAGGTTGTCCTCCAACTGGTTGGGTTGATGGCCCACCAGTTGGAGGTTGTTGACTCGGAACAGGGTTCCCAACAAAAGGTTGTCCACCAACTGGTTGGGTTGATGGCCCACCAGGGGGAATTTGGTAGTTAGTGTTGGGGACCACTGTAGTCGGTTGTCCACCTCCTAAGATAATGTAAATGGTGGCTGAGGGTGATCCTCCAGTCCAACTGGAAGATCCAGCAGTGTGACTAAGCATTCTTCTACCGCTGGTCAAATATGATAACGTGGATTGGCCAACGGCACCAAAAGTACCTATTTGCGGAGGGGGTCGTCCATATCGAACAAGTGAGGACGGGGAAAAAACCGGGTTATCCCTCATAGAATGTGCACCAAATATAGGTGATGACAGCAAATGCGGGGAATTTAGCCCAGGGGTATTAGCGTCGTCCATGACATGTTCAATGGTAGGAGGACCCTCGAAAACTGGGTCCGAGTTCATGTCCTGGAAAAGGTTTTGGGGATCCGGCAGGAACCTAGGTATGGTAACATTCGAAGGTCCTACGTCGTCTGCAAAGGAGTGTCGAAACTCCGTGCTAGACGGGATGTTGGGATCCCTATAGTCAGAAGGATGAGTGTCAGGGGGATATCGAGAGACTAACGAGAGCATTTGCTCTGTGCTGTGTCTAAACCGTGCCGATGCTAACGGAGAGTTCGCTAGGCTAACCATACTAGACTGGATGGAAGCCATGATTTCATGTCCCGGAGGGAGGTTGGGTAGATCAATAGTACGAGGTACGTTGCTAGAAGAACTCGTTTCCTGCGGGTGAACACTGGGTGACGTAGTGATAACAGGCGGAAGATCCGCCTGGGAAGTGATGAAACCATAATCAGGTTCAAAGGGTGTGTCAGGAAGTCGAGTATCTTCAACAATTTCAACGTACCTGCCTGGGACTGAAATCAAGCCAGGTATGTCCTGGTCGGACCCTTATATGGTGCCAACAGATTCGTCTGTATCATTGTGAAAAGTGTCTGATGGACGGGAAGTGCTGACATCCGGTAGAAGGATGACCTCTGGTCTAGTACTCTGGGTTGTACTAGGTTCAGTTGTGGTAACTGTGTCCACTGTGATAGATAAATCTGGAATGACAGTGGGTGAAGTGACAGTGGAGGTCTCAGATATGCTAATGGTTGCAGAAACTGCAATAGATTCTGAGACTGTGCTGTGAGTGGCAGTTACGGGTGGAATTGAAGCCGTTGTACGTATCAGCGGTGGAATGTTCCCTCGACCAGCACCACGGCCAGGAGGAGCAGGAATGCGTGATGCAGGCGGACCAGTAGTCCGTGGCGGTGGTGGTGGTGGAGGGCTTTGGCCCTGTTGTCTTCGTGATCTTCATGGTAGATCTGACATGATGACAGGAAAATGAAAATCGGAGGCAGTATCGTAAACAAAGAACTCAAAAACTCTAATGCAATCGAGTGTGCAGAAGAGGAGCTAGAAAAAGCAAGGCTCACAGGCCAAAAAAGCAAGCTCTAAAATCTATACTGAGATCGGTGTCTCAATAAGCGAGCTGATCAACAAAAATGGCCAGAATGCCAACAAGCAGTCCCTATAAAGAAAAAATGACCCTCTACAAAGATGAGATAGCAAGCAAACTCCTAACTAAGAGCTGGAGACCTCAACAGGCTGTATCCTTCGCAAGGTGATGAAATCCAAGTCGAACAATACAACATGAGAGACCGATATAAGAAGGATATCCCTCTACCGAAAGGGATCCTGGGTAAAAGAGCCCTAGTAGAATAGATACTAAGCCACCTCGTTCATGACACGTCGAAAAAGGTTTTGGGCACTTCAGACTTCCGAAGAAGACATCTATCGATGTTGCCTTAGGGCTAAGTGGAGTGCGGTATTCCACAGAGTCCGTCCGGTTCTCAATCTCGCGGCCGTTTAACCCCTGAAAGTTGGAAACAGTCAGGAGGCCCCTCCACAAACTAGCTGTGACCGTGTCAATAAGTACTAGAGGATTTTAGTTCCCTAAAGACAACGACTATGTCTCAGATGAAAATGACAAGGGGGAATTATTTTGATGCCTATCCCCGGTGTCCTACCTAACTACCAAATTCTTTTGATTTCCTCAAGTGAGGTTAAAGTTGGTTTAATTAGGGTGATTAATTTTAGTGGCTGTCTTACTCAATTGGGTAGTGGACGTGAAACTTGATGGTGTTGTGATGACTCAAACCATGCAAATGAGAATGAATCACAAATAAGCCTTTGTCTTCGATGAAATCTAGCTAGGGTAAAGATAGAGGTTCTTCGATCAAATATGCATGAAATTTTTCACAAGCAAACATCAAAGCAAGAGATTTTTCCTTTTCGATTTATAAACAAAACCAAACTGAAGTAAACACTCTTTTCAATGCACTGATTTTACAATCTACAATGCTTCTACAATGAGAATTTCTATGGCAAAATCAATGGTTCATTTCCCTATGCAAAATACCACTAGACTTTTTCAATTTAAACAACAAAATTGCTCTCAACTAATGATCTTTTTAATTTACTGAAAATGATAATGATAATATGACTGTAAAAGCTACAGTATTCAGTAACAGAGAACAGTGGTGTTGAGTTGGTTGTGGTGAAAAAATCAAGTCAATGCAATCAAACTGGAAAAATGACCAATATGTCAAAAGTGCCACTAATTTAATCAACAATCAAGCTCACAAACTGGGTAATAAGCACACCATGCAGACTGGAAATTGACCAGGATGCTTAACAGGAAACAGTAAACACTATCTAAGGCAAAGAGAGACTCTGGAAACCAAGCAAAGATAAAAAAATTTAAAAGCTTGCAGACACTACTGTTCGGATATCCATCATCTATTTCGGGATACATATCTATTTCAGGATCATCTATTTCGGGATACATATCTACTTCGGGATCTTGCATGATCTATTTCAGGATATGCAGTCCAGTCACCAGTTTGATGCCTCCAGCACCTTATCCACCTTCTTCTAGCACCCGGGAGCCACTTTCCACAGAGTTTTAGCCCTCCTAAGCTGAAAGGCGCCCTCTTCTCACCTACTGACAGAGAAGGGCGCACTTGTTCACCTACCACTGCAGATTCACTCCAGTTACATTCAGTTAGCTCCGATTCTGATTGATTTCACTCCGATTTCACTCCTGACTGACTGTTTCACCTCCGATTGACCTCCAGTTCGATTAGGTGACTTGCTCTGACTCCAGTTAGCCCCCAATGAGCCTCCAGATCCTATATCAGTGCTACACACTTCAGTTACATTTATTATGATCAGTTAGACTCAGCTTGACACCTGGATGACTGTTTGTTGTGATTGATGAGCAACACCGATGATTGATGAGGACTCCTAGATAGAGTCAAGCTACTCCATTCAGTGATTCGAATGACCTCCTTAGGCAATTCGAATTGCTCTGTTCATTGTGACAGTTTGTATTGTAATTCATTCACCCTTTCTGGGATAGAGAGCACTGCTGCATGTTTTGCACAGTTTTGCACCATATTTTCTATGTTCATCTGTTGTGATTGATTTACTTGTTCATTAGATCTGGTGTGACTAATTTTACATGGTATCAGAGCCATTGCAGGGACAAGATCTCTTTTCTACAGGTGTTTATACAAGAAGATTTGACTGAATTGCTAAAAATTGCAATAAGTTTGGCATGAGATATCTCAAGGGCATTCGCTCCTGTGCATGCAAAGCTTGAAAATTATTCCAATACCACTCCAGAAGCTTGAGTTACCACATAATTCCTGGATTTGATACATTGGACCCATTCAACATTGCTTGAAATCCAATCCCAGGTGTGATGCAACTCTCAAAGGGTGGATTGTTCGACCTTATTGTGTTTGTTCTTATGTGATTTGCAGGTTAATTATCTCCTCCAAGTGCACTCGCTACATTCTGCATGCAAGCTTCCCTACAGCATTTCTATTCGCTATAGTCTGCATGCAAGCTTCTTCTTCATCATTTGACTCGCTCCTAGCAATGGAATACTCTTCTTCAAAGCCTATCCTCACCCCATTCAATTATTTTGATTGGAAAGATGATATGGAGATCATATTACGTTCAAAAGGATACTACCGAGTCACTCTTGGTCTTGAATTGGAGCCAAACAATGTGGCAGAAAGAACCAAACACTACAATAAGCTTGATGAAGCTTACGGTCTTCTTTGTCTCTCCATCTCCAAAGATCTTCACTTCCATCTCAGCGGATTGAAGACTCCAAAGGCCATATGGGAGCAACTTGAGACACTATTCGGCAAGCAGGATGAGCTTAGGGCTTTTCAATTAGAGAATGAATTGATTGGCCTTAATCCTGAGAATTTCGAGAGCATCAATGAATTCTTCACAAAATTCAAGAACTTGAACTTGCAATTGAAGAACAGTGGTGTTATCAAAGAGGATAAACAGTTGATCCTCTCCATTCTAAGCAAGCTTGGGAAAGATTATTCGGTATTTGTCTCCACTTTCAATTCCGGTCGGCTAACTACCCCGAATTGGAAGATGCCTACCTTGAATGCCTTCATTGAGTCCGTTACGAAAGAGCATGACAAGCTAATTCAAATGGGGTCCATAAGCTCCAAAGATTCAGCCCTATTTGTTCAAGGACCCAAGATCTCGAATGGTAAAGGAAAGCTAAAGAAGGAGAAGCCCAAATTCGAGCCTCACAAGCAAAAAGACAAAGGCAAGCAAACGGATGCACCATCCAGTTTGAAATCCAAGCAAAAGGGCAAAGAAGGTAACCAAAAATCTAAATGTACTTATTGTAACCGTGGCTTTCATCCCGAAAGTTCATGTATGAAGAAGACTATAGATCAAATGGCCCTCCTTTTGGAAAAGAACAACATAACCCTTCCTGACGGTGCAAGGAAGAAGGATCGGAATGACGATCATGAAAGAGGACAAGCACTCATGGCAACGGTTTCGAAGCCCACTCTCTTGATAGATTCGGGTGCATCAAATCATATGGCTGCAAATATTGATTCTTTTTCCTCATTCGATCCAAACAGCTCCATCCCCATCCATTTGGGAGATGACTCAAAAATTTCTTTAAAGGGCAAAGGTACGATTCATGTAGATCATGGATGCTTTCAGAATGTTCTCTATGTGCCTTCCTTAGCTTCGAATCTCCTTTCTGTGTATCAAATGACACATACTGGTGATCCAAAGAAAGTCACATTCAGCCCTAATACAGTTGAAATTTCTGATATCAAAAGTGGAAGACTAGTTGCGGTTGGAAAGGCAAACCACACTGCAAAATGTTATGAGTTTTCGCACTTTATTCCGCTTGCAAAGCCCACTGCTCTTCGCACACATGGTAATGAGGTTAGTAGGCTTTGGCATGAAAGATTTGGACATCTAAATTATAAGTATTTGCTGCTGCTATCAAATAAATCCATGGTTGATGGGCTTCCACAACTCCGTTCCTCGAAGGGAATATGCTCCGGTTGCATTATTGGGAAGCACCCCGAGCACAGATTCGACCGCGGCAAGGCTAGCAGAGCCTCTACTATTTTGGGATTGATCCATTCTGATATCAGCGGTCCGCTGCCCCATATGTCATTAAATGGTTCAAGGTATGTTTTGACATTTATTGATGATTATTCTCGCTTTACATGGGTATTCTTTCTCAAAAACAAGTCAGAAGTGCTTGGAAAATTCAAGGATTTTAAGGCTTCTGTTGAGACCACCACTGAGAGCAAGATCAAAGCTCTTAGATCTGATAATGGTGGGGAATATATCAAGTCCGAGTTGCTGCAACTTTGTGCCCAAAGCGGAATCAAGATCCAACATACAGTTCCCTACACACCCCAGCAGAACGGTGTAGCGGAAAGGAAAAACCGGTCACTGAAAGAGATGGCTACATGCATGATTGAATCTAAAGGTTTGGCTGCAAATCTTTGGGCTGAAGCAATCAATGTTGCTGCATATATACAGAACCGAGTTCCACATTCATCCGTGAAAGGTATGACTCCTTTCGAAGCATTTTTTGGTCACAAACCGGATGTGTCAAATTTGAGAGTTTTTGGCTCTACTGCATGGGCTAGAATTCCTTCTGAGAAGAGACGAGATTTGGATCCACAAAGTATAGAGTGCATATTGATAGGATATGGGGAAGAATCAAAAGCATATAAACTCATGGATATCAGATCTAAAAATATATTCATAGAGCGCAGTGTGCAGTTTGAAGAACCGCTTCAAGAATTGCAACTAGTTGAGGAGAAAACTGCCGATTCACCGCCTTCACCAGAAGAAGATTCGAGCAGCGATAATGAAGGTATGAGTTCTGATATTTCTGATATTGTAGTAGCATATGATGATCATCACATATCAGGTTCGGAATCCGACCATTCAGATCCCCCTCAGTTACCAAAGTGGGCCCAAAATACTCTACAATCTGCTGGTTCTAGTCTTGGAAATCCTGCTGATCCGAGACGAACAAGAGGAGACTTTCAAAGGGCAGGTATGGCTCTTTCTATTGCTGATCCATTTCTTCCTGATATTTTTTATTTGATGGCTGGTTCAGATCCCCAATCATACTATTCATCCCATCGAGATCCGAGATGGAAAGATGCCATGGATGAAGAGTACAGTTCTCTTCAAAAGAACAATACATGGGAGCTAGTTTCTCTTCCACCTGGAAGAAAATTAGTGAAGTGTAAATGGGTCTACCATACTAAAGTTGCTGCTGATGGCACTATCAGCAAATATAAATCAAGGTTGGTGGCAAAAGGTTTTTCCCAAGTCCAAGGAGTGGACTACACAGAGACCTTTGCACCGGTTGCAAAGATGGATTCCATCCGCCTTGTTTTAGCTATTGCCGCATCCAAGCACTGGGAGGTGCATCACATGGATGTGAAGAGTGCATTTCTACATGGAGACCTTGCTGAAGAGGTCTATATGCAGCAGCCAGAGGGTTATACATCAGATCCATCATTGGTTTGTAGATTGAAGAAGTCTTTGTACGGGTTAAAACAGGCCCCAAGAGCTTGGTACGCAAAGATGGACTCCTTCCTTCTTTCTCAGAATTTCCAAAGATGCAAATCTGATCCGAATGTCTATATTCAGCGAGATAAAGGTAATTTGTTGGTTATTGTACTTTATGTTGATGATCTGCTTATTACTGGTAGCACACTTACTTCAATAAACAAGCTAAAATCTGCCTTAAATCTAGCTTTTGACATGAGCGATTTGGGCTTGCTGAGTCACTTTTTGGGCTTGGAGATAGCTCAAAATTTTGATGGGATCACTATATCTCAGCAAAAATATGCTTCCGACCTGTTATTGAAGTTTAATATGGCTGAATGTAAGGCAGCCCCGTTCCCATTCCTCTCAGGAATCAGTCTTGAGGAGGGAGATTCCACACCGCTTGCAGATTGCAGTATGTATCGACAGTTGATTGGTTCACTACTTTATTTGACACATTCACGGCCTGATATCTCATATGCCGTGAGTGCCGTGTCAAGATATATGCAGCAGCCACATGAGATTCATTGGCGAGCAGCCAAGCGGATCTTGCAGTATGTGCAAGGTACGAGACAGTTTGGCATACATTATGCTGCAGATTCTAAGCTAGATTTCATTGGTTTTACTGATTCAGATTGGGCAGGTGATAGCATTGATCGGAAGTCCACTTCCGGTTATGTTTTCATGATTGGTCATGGTGCTATTTGCTGGTCCAGCAAAAAGCAAGCAGCCATTGCACTTTCTTCAGCAGAGGCAGAGTATCGAGGGGCAGTCAATGCCTGCATTCAGGCAGTTTGGTTGCAGGGTATTCTTTCCGAGTTTGGTTTTGGTGGCACTACTTCGACTGTCCTATTTTGTGGCAATCAAAGTGCTATCAAGATCTCCACAGATCCAGTTCAGCGGCATAGGACCAAGCACATTGAGATTCATATGCATTACATTCGACAGTTGGTGCATGACCGCACCATCATTCTGCAATATTGCCCTACTGATGAGCAAATTGCAGACATCTTCACCAAGAGCTTCACTGAGAAGAAGTTCTCTTACCTCCGTTCACTGTTGGGGGTGAGTTCCATCATGGTGGAGACAGATTGATTCATTATTATGCTTTAGACTTGAGGGGGGGCTTTCTTCCCACTGGGTTTTCCCTCTTTCCTCACTTAGTTTATTTTTCAGCATTTTTGGATTATTGTATTGGGGTGACCTTTGGTCTTAGTTACCAGGGCCCCACATTATTTTAGTTGGCACATCATAGTCTAGCTTGAGGGGGGGTGTTCGGATATCCATCATCTATTTCGGGATACATATCTATTTCAGGATCATCTATTTCGGGATACATATCTACTTCAGGATCTTGCATGATCTATTTCAGGATATGCAGTCCAGTCACCAGTTTGATGCCTCCAGCACCTTATCCACCTTCTTCTAGCACCCGGGAGCCACTTTCCACAGAGTTTTAGCCCTCCTAAGCTGAAAGGCGCCCTCTTCTCACCTACTGACAGAGAAGGGCGCACTTGTTCACCTACCACTGCAGATTCACTCCAGTTACATTCAGTTAGCTCCGATTCTGATTGATTTCACTCCGATTTCACTCCTGACTGACTGTTTCACCTCCGATTGACCTCCAGTTCGATTAGGTGACTTGCTCTGACTCCAGTTAGCCTCCCATGCGCCCCCACTGAGCCTCCAGATCCTATATCAGTGCTACACACTTCAGTTACATTTATTATGATCAGTTAGACTCAGCTTGACACCTGGATGACTGTTTGTTGTGATTGATGAGCAACACCGATGATTGATGAGGACTCCTAGATAGAGTCAAGCTACTCCATTCAGTGATTCGAATGACCTCCTTAGGCAATTCGAATTTCTCTGTTCATTGTGACAGTTTGTATTGTAATTCATTCACCCTTTCTGGGATAGAGAGCACTGCTGCATGTTTTGCACAGTTTTGCACCATATTTTCTATGTTCATCTGTTGTGATTGATTTACTTGTTCATTAGATCTGCTGTGACTAATTTTACAACTACCGCGGGTAATGGTCTGACTCAAGCGCGGCACTGTGACAGTACCGCTCTGGTATTAAGGAAGAGAATGCGGTACTACCGCGCTGGAGGCAGTATAGAGGGTGCGGTACTGTGGCAAGGTAAGGAAAAAGCGCAACTTGAGAAAATGAAATGAATTTTTCAGGGTTGTTTCCAACCCAGGGGACTCAGTGATCAAACAGGGAGGTAAATACAGCGAGGAGGAGTGAATAAAGGTAAAAAAGGACCAAGATTCAAACTGGTTTGAAGTGCAACAAAAACTCACAATGCAAAGATAAATGATTGTGAATTGAATCAATCAAGCAGTAATCAAAACCAGCGGAGTCGCCATTCTTGTTATGTAGAATTTTTTCCTACGGATAAACCAAAACTCTCTTAACTTTAAAGCAGACTTTAAACTAACTTTAAAGCAAGAAACAAGTCAAAACAAATGCTACCTTGAATCCCTAGATCTAACAAACATCTCAGGATTAAAATGCTAGAAAGAGTAGAATAAGTTTAACTAACCTTCTATCCAAACGCTTGTTTTTGTAATTGCTCCAATCTCCAAGCCCTCACAAATGAACCTGTCAAAATGGAACCAAGACACAAGAATGCACTATTCTCTAGCAACCTGAAACATGAGTTAGAATCTAAATCTATGAAAGATACAAATCATATCATTAAAACAAAATTAACACAAATGATTTGGGAAAACAAGACAAGTTATTCCATTACAACTTGAAGAATACTTACAAAAGGTGCTTGATGTCCAAGCCAATCCTCCAGCTCCAAGTGTCTTCTCCTCTAGCTATCTCCACAATGTTGTAAGACCATAAGTTTGGTACTCTCAAGAGTCCTCCCCTTTTCCAATGGAATGCCTCTCTTTTATAGTGAATGGTGAGGTTAACCAACAAGAGAGATGGGTGGATCTAGGGAGAGATAAGTGGATCAGGGTTTCTAATCGAAGGAGATGAGTTGAGATCGAATCAGGGACCTCAATCTTCCATTATCTTCGAAAATCCAAAATCCCACAAGCCAATGGAAAAAGGCTATTAAAAGAGTACCGCGTTCTGCAAAGACTGCAGAACGCGGTACTGCCGCGTTTTGGGGAAAGAGCATAGCGCGGTAGTGTCTAGTACCGCATTTTGATAAACGAGCAAGGCGCGGTAGTGTGTGTAGATAAAGTCTTAGGTGGGTCAGAACTTGTCAGGGTAGATTCACCTTCAAGGTTGACTCATCATCTGTCTCTTCTGGATGGTTTAAAACAGTAGGGAAAGTGTCGTCAACTCGTTTTGTGATGGAGATGCGACACTGTGAAACATAGAGGTATAACAATTGAAAAACTTAAACAGTCCTCTATAAACCATCTCGTGGATTTCACATCGAGCCCAAGTAGGTGAATGCTCACTTGGTGTTTTCATATTTTGAGAGTCTGAAAACCCTAAAGACGACTCCAAAGGTCCTTTTTCGTAAATTTAGTCTCCTTCCCCGAAAAAGTGTAAAATAATGGAAGAAGAACTCTTCTAGCGCATACCAGAGTATACCTAGAGTATACGCTTTCCGTAAATTATCCACCAAGGCCCGGAAAATGGGTAATTCTATACCTAAGTGGATGTCAGTTCAGTTATTTTAACGAGCCCAAAAAGACAACTATGCTTGGCAAAGTTTTCCTATTTAAGGAGTCTGAAAAGGGCTTAAAAGAACTCCATAGCGATCTTTTCGTAAAGGTTTAACGAGCCCGAAAAAGTAAACTTGTGACCTCGTTACTGTTTTTAACGAGCTCAAAGGAGAGATGGAAGAATGCTCAAAACCTACTTACTGTTTTTAACGAGCTCGAAGTAAAGGTAGAAGAATGCTCGAAATGGGAAGAGACGAGTGTCAGGGACATGCGAAACTAGCTCCAAGTGCATGGAACAAAGCTATTCTTAATGCACGGAACATGAGCAAGATAAGAGCACTCAGGGTGTGTTTCCTCCAAGTAAAAGGTGCCAAATTGCGAAGGCAAAATGATACAAAGCTTAGCGGAATGAGATAAGATATGGAGGCTTATATAACAAGCTAAAAGCGTGGAAGCTGGCATCAAGCTCATTAGGGTAAGAAGGATCATAACAGATGCATATGCAACTTGAACAAAAAGATGGGAGCGTTATCAGGGATGGCCAGAAATATATGAGGCTTCTTCTCAAAGTCATGGTAAATCTGAAAAGGTTCCCGAGCCTATGAGAAAAAATCAGCATGGGCACCAAAATGGCATAAGGGTGCTGACTAAGGTGACCCATGTTAGGTAGGCTCTCTTGTCGAACTCGTGCACAATGCATAAAGATATGGCTAACACACCAATATCCAACAGGTTCGACCCTATGGCGAATTCGGATGGCAAAAGGTTCAAATGCAACATAACAGCGGGGAAACCTAAACCTATATGCAAGGTTCCAAATATACCTGACAGGGTCGCACAAGGTGTCGAAAAGGACCAGTAAGCAGGTATAAATCCAGCTAAGAATCCTGTCTCCAAGAAACATTAGTACCAAGATCATATCTAAAACATATGTAAAGAAAAACCCGATACAAGTAACTGTGGTAGAAATACTTTCAACTTCATTATCATCAACAACAGGCATAAACAAGGTAGAGTTTTCAAATGAAGACTCTATGGTACCCAAGCACGAGGACTTACAATCAACAAGATGTACTTTAGGATGAAGATCAAAGTTGAAGGACATCATGGAATTTACAGAAACAAATTCATCATCACGGGAGTTGAAAATTCTAGAAACAGAATCAAACTCAGCAAGAACACCGATTTGCTGATCTATATGAGAGTCCAAAGACTCAACAGTAGGAAGATCAGGCTTTAAGGTCGAACCGGGGCTGGACATAACTGCGACTGGATCAACATCGAAATGAATGGCACACTGTACTATGGACTCTAGGAAAACTTCATCAAAAGGAAGTATACCGTCCTAGAGAAAACACATATCTAAACATTCAGATGGAGATGTCACTTGGTCAAAACTTGGGACTAAGTCCCGAGAAGGTAAGCATGAACTCAAAGACTTCTTCTCAGTAGCAGTTGAACACAAGGAACAATATGCCACATAAGTCCTATGTGACATAGTAGTGCCTAATGACGAGGGATCTGACTGGTCTACAGTTGGGTAATAAGGAGGATCAACGAATGCAAGCTGGTCGATAGTGACGATGCTTTCATTATGAGGAAAATGCATCACATGAAAGAGCATAGACACCATAGTATGCATAGCATAAATGTAATAACGCCCAAGGATCATATCAAAGTCCACAGGGTCCTTTAAAACCATAAAATCAACTAAGACTGTTTGTCCACCCAAAGTAACAGGTACCTGAGGGAGGAATCCGAATGGTTCACTAGGTCTTTTATCGAAGGTCAACGACCAATTAGCAGCTGGAATAACATTAGGGAAACCCAAATCTCTCCAAGAATAAGTGGATAAGATACTAACAGAAGCTCCTTCATCTATAATGCATCGATCAACCGTATGGTTCCCGATATCAACCTTTATCTGGAAAGGTGTCGAAGAAGGAAGACGAGGCTCGGCTAGACTATTCCAATCAAAGGAAATGATCCTAGGGCTTGGTAGGGGTTCACATGGCACAGATGAAGTGCCCCCTTTTTCAGGAACATCCAAACTGGTAATGGAGAAGACATCCACAGTAGATGCATCAATCTTTGTAGGACTGATGGGATCGGTCGAAGATTGCATCGATTCGATCACTTCACTCTCCAAAGGAAGAGTGTGGTTGGCCAACAACTCTTTTGGTTCAACCACTTTATAAACCACAGGTTGATCTGAATGTAGGTAATCTATTGACAACTCAGGAGCAGAGATTCCTTTAGACATGGACCACACTCTTCTTGCCTCTGGAATGGCAGGGCATCGATGAGTAAGGTGATCTCCCTTACAACGTTTACAAAGGAACATTGGTTTCCATCCTATAGGTTGAGACTCCTTTAAAATGCTAGTACAGTCAGCATGACTAGCATTGGCTGACATCTTGCCCCAGCATGACTTGCAGTGGCTGGTTGCTCAGAAGCAGAAGACTTTTGAACTAAGGACAACACTTTTTGCACTTCTGGAAGTACAGGGCACAAGTAAGTAAGGTGGTCTCCCTCACAAAACTTGCAAGGGAACTTATACTTCTATTTATTGGGTTTGTCGACTATGTCAACTCCCTCAGCATGACTTGTAGTGGCTGATCTGGTGTCTCTAGTATGACTCAGAGAAACTGGTGACTTGTCATTAATATGCCTAGCAGTGATCAATGACATGTCCTCAACATGACTGACAGTGGTTGAAGACAAACTTTCAGTGTGATTTTCAGTGACTAAAACTTTTCTCCCAGCATGACCTCCAGAGGCTAGCTAGGTGCCCCCTGCATGATTTGCAGAGGCAGGGTGCTTTCCCCCAGCATGACTTGCAATGGCTGGGTTGGTGCCCCCTTGTTTTGGCATCTTCTTCCTATTCTTCCTCCGTCTATTCCTTTTAGACTGTTGGTTACTAGTATTGCTACTTTCGCCACATGAGGTAGAAGGAGGAGGAGAAGATGTTACTGGAAAAGAAGGCACATGGTTCTGATGCTCTTGATTTGAGGTGCTTACAAAAGAAGCGTCAGGAGCATGCAAGGAATTCGGAGTGGAGAACAACCAAACCAGCAGCCCTATGGTGAATCCAGGAATATTTAGAGTAGCGATTAAGGGAGTACCAATGTTTCCAATAAATGGAACATCACAAGGATCCCCTGGAACAGGGGTACCTCTATTGGCATTCACCGGAATGCTAGACATAGTTTCTTGCTCAAATGAGCAAGAAGTTCTCTAAGGAAAACTAAGACAAGTAGCACAAAGAGCAAACCACTAAAAAAGGTCCTATGTAAATCAACCCAGGAAAATAGATTCCTTCCGGGGAAGAGTCTGGGATGATGAGGGCCCATAACAGATCAACGAAGGAAGAAGGACAGTTACCCGGGGTCCCGAATACAATGACTAAGGGTGCAAGCCCTTGAATCAACCAATCGCCCTCACAAAGACCTGCAAGGGATTTCCTCCCATGTATGTCCTAGGTACATCAAAATAACCCTCCGTTGTCACCTGTGTATGATCCTATGGTCAGATAATAAGGATACCACCACACCGAAAACTCCTGGGGGAACAGTCTCTAGTCGAATCAGAAGGCATGGGTAGGGTAACTGAGCCCGAAACTCAAAAGAGTCCCCAAACGCGATCCGATCCTGGTATATGCTCAAAACAGAAAGTAGGAGGTTTATTCCCAACAATCTGATCTCACAAGACCTATTGCATAGATCCCAAGCAAGTTTTGAATGAGGTGGTTTACCTGTGATAGTCGAACTACAATTTTTGCGTAATGTGTGATCTCGGGTGGTTTAAGGTGTTTTAAACCCAAGCTCCTAACCAAAACTAGTTGGTGAATAGTGTAACCTAGAAATGAAAATGTTACTACTACATTTTATTACGGTTCATTTTAAAGGTTACTTGCTTACTCAAAAAAGGTAGTGGGTGTGTGAGAGTGGTTATAACAGAGATAGAATACTGAAATGAAATGTTAACCAATAAACAAAACTTTTCTTTTCAATGCAAGTCCTAAAGATACGATCTAGAATGCACATGCAAATGCAATTTTTAGTCTTTTCGAATGCAAAAAGGTAAAAATAAAGTCTAAATGTACAAAATTAAACTCAAAACCTAAGAATGCAGCTACTGAAACAAATAAGTATGCAAAAGAAAACTTCTTCTTTTTGATGCAAAGCACTCTTAAATCCTTTAAGCCACTTGCAAGGTACTCTACTCAGAAAATAAATCAAACTTTTTTTTATGCTTTTCAAAGGTGAGAAACAAAACTGAAATTGAAGGTAACCTACTATCAAAGCAAAAGCAAAGAACTTTCAGGTTTCCTTATTGAAGCAGTAAAAGCTACCAATACGACTTTCAGATTCTTATTGATGTAAGCATGCCAACCATTGGGAAAAGCATACGAAACCTACTTTTAGACCCAAACAAAGAAAATGACCTACAAAAAGTATGGTTTGGTAAAGTCAGGTCTGCGCATAAACAGTGCAGTCAAGGTCCTGAATAGTAGCAAAGACACTTGAGCTTTCACTACAAAAAGAAAACTAGAAGCATAAGGGAGGAGAAGAAACCAGTCTAAAGAGAAATTTCACTCAAATAGATACAAACAGGGTCAAGTAGACTCGGTAGGTTTCAAATCCAGTGGAAATGGAGCAAGCAGATTTAGTCAGACTCAAATTAGGGTACAAAACACCAAACTGGTCCACAACCCCCCAACTTGGGTCAACAAGCCCCAAAACTTTCCAAACAAGCCCAAATTGATCAAATAAGGTCAAATCATGAACATAGGATCAGTACAATGATAGGATACCACTTACAGTGGTTTAACTCAGACCTAGGGTCATCAGGGACCCCAAAAAATGCAGCCACAACCCCCCAAAATAGGTCAAAACTCAAAAAACTCAGTTCCAGGATGTGTGCACTACTGTCTATGAGGCAGACCAGTGCCCAAACAGGGGAATGCGCTACTGTGCTTCACAACAATAGCGCCCATGTGGGAAAAGTTGAAAAAATAGGGCAAAAACCCCCCACATTGAGCCAGTAAGGGTCTGTAAGGGCTAGGAAGGGTCTATAAGAGCCAAGGAGGGTTAAACAGAGCCTAATGACTGATTCTAATCAAGAAATTGAACAAATAACTTAAAACAAAATGGAATAAATGACCTTGGATACCCCTAAGCAGATAGGCTAATCCCCAGTATGGTCGCCATTCTGTTGTGAGAAAAATACACCTATAGTCCAGGGGAGAAACTACCAACTTACAGGGATGAAATATAGACCTACAAATGTTTTGCACGTAAAACTAGTAAGCAAAGAGATTAAGGCTAGAAGGATGTGTACCTTATTCAGAAGGTTGATCCAAGCCTAATCCAAGCCTTTCTCTTCCTTGCTCTTCAATGCTATTCAGTGTCGCAATGCCCACACCTGCAAAACAGCTTCATACCTTTCTCAAATACATTTGACTACATATATAAGACTAATATTCATGATAGAAGAGGACATCAAACTATAAGCAAACTGTAATCAAATCTGAGACACACATGAATAGGTCATATTTGTAAAGGGAAGAACATCTGATCTTTATTAATGAATGAAGCAAGTACAAAAAATTATACCTTCCTTCAAGCTTGGCACTTCGCGAAACCTAGATTCAAGGTCTCCTCCTTCTGTTCTCCAAGGATCCCAACCTCTAATTAGTTGTGCTAGGGTTTATCAGAAACTGAGGCACAAGAGAGGGCGATGAGGGTCCTCATTCTTCCAGCGTAACATTGTTATGGGCTTGGTCCCCTCTCATGGCCCTTCTACCTTCCTTATATAGTCAATGAAGGAGAGGAAAAGTAGTTATAATCGATCAAGAGGTTCCCAAACCAAACCAATTTGACCAAAATTCAATATTTTGACTGATTCAGGAAAGTTCCCTACTCTTCGTATTGCAAAACTGCACACTTTTCAAGGTGGGTGCTACTATTTGTAGAGGATACCAGTGCACATGTGGAAATATGGCCAAAAATAGGATTTTCTGATGGTTTTCAGGAGGTCGTTTGGTTTGGAGATGTGTTCCTAAGGGTTATGACCATCCAATGGACTAAGAGTGAGGTAATTTCAACCATGTTAAGTGTCCCATATGACCCTTCCATCCACAAGTGTCATGTTGTGTGACTAAACTTTATCTTAAGAAGTGTCGTCATGCGACCAAGCGATGCAAGTGTCGTCACAGACGGAGAAGTGTCATTTTAAGCTATAACAGATGCCCCCTAATGTGTGAGGTCAGAGAGAGTAACGGAAACGATGGCCGAAATACATTATAAATAATAAAGAGTTGAATCATGGAAGCGGAGGAACCGAAGAAACCAAGAATCATAGGCTCAAATGAAGTACCTGAAAGCAAAGGCAATATGAGACAAACTCATCCTTGGGGTAACTGTCCATGTTCAAATAGTAGAACATGACCTCCAAGAGGATACAATAATGATCCAAATACATATGCATATATCATGGCCACTAAAATACAAACGTGGATCCATGAGGAACATAAGTGTAAACATAGCCACATAAATACAAGGTGGATCTATGTCAAAACTGGAGAACATAGCCATAGAGAACAAGCTGGATCTAAGTCTCATCACGAGCCAAAAAGAGTGTGGCTCAGTCTTGCGCAACTTGGGCGATAACATAAATAAGGTGATGTTATCAAGGATCCCAAGGTCTTCATCCAAAAATAACCCAAGGTAAAAACCTATCCATGCGAATAAATGAGTCGATGTCGAACATGGGAGGTATTGTTTGATTACCGGTCATTGATGTATATCGTTAACAAATGCGAGGGTGTCCACCAATAATGAAAATGGAACCCAAGGTACCTAGTACATTCAAGCAAGTGCGAATAAATGGTCTTGTCGTCGAACACTTGAAGAATCCATCGGATAGGAGACATTGATGTATTCCCATCTATCCAAGCGAGGGAAACTGCCACTAATGACTGCAATCCCCAAGGTACTAACCGAAGCTCTAAACTTCATTCCCAGAGCACAATGAGTTGAAGTCGATGGGAAGAAGTCCGTTGGAAGGAAGGCCTTAAGGCATCCTCCATCATCCAACACGAGGGACACTCAATAGGTATGAGTTGATTTGGAGCAGGACTGAACACATGATGAAACATATTGACACCAAGGAATGGTCGACGCATGAGGTCAAGGCAACTATAGAATGGCCGACACAGGTTGTATCCTTGAACAGTGAGCATGACACAAGAGTGACTTAGGCATCTTTTACCACAAAGAGAGCACGATGCAAATCTGCAATGTAGGAGACATTAACAGATTCTCCATATGATTGGAAGACTAACCAAATGGAGGAGTAAGAACTCTGAGATCAAGTTTATCCTAAGGCCAACACTAGAACCCAATTTGTTTGATAGACTAAAAACAAGTGCTTTGTTCAAGGATATAGTTGACTTGCTACCATCATATTGAAAGATATTTTAACATTCTTCCCTTCCCTTACCTTTTTCATTTTTTAACGAGCTTGAAAAAGAACTAAAGCATCCTCGACGGTATTTTCTTATTTAAGGAGTCTGAAAAACCTAGAAGAAAACTCCATACACCTATCCGTGGATTTTATATCGAGCCCGGATTGGTCTATGCTCGGTGGTGTTTTCTTGCTTATAGAGTTGAAAAACTTAAACAGTCCTCTATCAACCATCTCGTGGATTTCACATCGAGCCTGAGTAGGTGAATGCTCGCTTGGTGTTTTCATATTTTGAGAGTCTGAAAACCCTAAAGACGACTCCAAAGGTCCTTTTTCGTAAATTTAGTCTCCTTCCCCGAAAAAGTGTAAAATAATGGAAGAAGAACTCTTCTAGCGCATACCAGAGTATACCTAGAGTATACCTTTTCCGTAAATTATCCACCAAGGCCCAGAAAATGGGTAATTCTATACCTAAGTGGATGTCAGTTCAGTTATTTTAACGAGCTCGAAAAGACAACTATGCTTGGAAAACTTTCCCTCTTTAAGGAGTCTGAAAAGGGCTTAAAAGAACTCCATAGCGATCTTTTCGTAAAGGTTTAACGTGCCCGAAAAAGTAAACTCGTGACCTCGTTACTGTTTTTAACGAGCTCACAGGAGAGATGGAAGAATGCTCAAAACCTACTTACTGTTTTTAACGAGCTCGAAGTAAAGGTAGAAGAATGCTCGAAATCGGAAGAGACGAGTGTCAGGGACATGCGAAACTAGCTCCAATTGCATGGAACAAAGCTATTCTTAATGCACGGAACATGAGCAAGATAAGAGCACTCAGGGTGTGTTTCCTCCAAGTAAAAGGTGCCAAATTGCGAAGGCAAAATGATACAAGGCTTAGCGGAATGAGATCAGATATGGAGGCTTATATAACGAGCTAAAAGCGTGGAAGCTAGCATCAAGCTCATTAGGGTAAGCAGGATCATAACAGATGCATATGCAACTTGAACACAAAGATGGGAGCGTTATCAGGGATGGCCAGAAATATAAGAGGCTTCTTCTCAAAGTCATGGTAAATCTGAAAAGGTTCCCGAGCCTATGAGAAAAAATCAGCATGGGCACCAAAATGGCATAAGGGTGCTGACTAAGGTGACCCATGTTAGGTAGGCTCTCTTGTCGAACTCGTGCACAATGCATAAAGAGATGGCTAACACACCAATATCCAACAGGTTTGACCCTATGGCGAATTCGGATGGAAAAAGGTTCAAATGCAACATAACAGCGGGGAAGCCTAAACCTATATGCAAGGTTCCGAATATACCTGACATGGTCGCACAAGGTGTCGAAAAGGACCAGTAAGCAGGTATAAATCCAGCGAAGAATTCTGTCTCCAAGAAACATTAGTACCAAGATCATATCTAAAACATATGTAAAGAAAAACCCGATACAAGTAACTGTGGTAGAAATACTTTCAACTTCACTATCATCAACAACAGGCATAAACAAGGTAGAGTTTTCAAATGAAGACTCTATGGTACCCAAGACCGAGGACTTACAATCAACAAGATCGACTTCAGGATGAAGATCAAAGTTGAAGGACATGATGGAATTTGCAGAAACAAATTCATCATCACGGGAGTTGAAAATTCTAGAAACAGAATCAAACTCAGCAAGAACACCGATTTGCTGATCTATAGGAGAGTCCAAAGACTCAACAGTAGGAAGATCAGGCTTTAAGGTCGAACCGGGGCTGGACATAACTGCGACTGGATCAACATCGAAATGAATGGCAGACTGTACTATGGACTCTACGAAAAATTCATCAAAAGGAAGTATACTGTCCTAGAGAAAACACATATCTAAACATTCAGATGGAGATGTCACTTGGTCAAAACTTGGGACTAAGTCCCGAGAAGGTAAGCATGAACTCAAAGACTTCTTCTCAGTAGCAGTTGAACTCAAGAAACAATATGCCACATAAGTCCTATGTGACATAGTAGTGCCTAATGACGAGGGATCTGACTGGTCTACAGTTGGGTAATAAGGAGGATCAACGAATGCAAGCTGGTCGATAGTGACGATGCTTTAATTATGAGGAAAATGCATCACACGAAAGAGCATAGACACCATAGCATGCATAGCATAAACATAATAACGCCCAAGGATCATATCAAAGTCCACAGGGTCCTTTAAAACCATAAAATCAACTAAGATTGTTTTTTCACCCAAAGTAACAGGTACCTGAGGGAGGAATCCGAATGGTACACTAGGTCTTTTATCGAAGGTGAATGACAAATTAGCAGCTGGAATAACATTAGGGAAACCCAAATCTCTCCAAGAATAAGTGGATAAGATACTAACAGAAGCTCCTTCATCTACAATGCATCGATCAACCGTATGGTTCCCGATATCAACCTTTATCTGGAAAGTTGTCAAAGAAGGAATACGAGGCTCGGCTAGACTATTCCAATCAAAGGAAACGATCCTAGGGCTTGGTAGGGGTTCACATGGCACAGATGAAGTGCCCCCTTTTTCAGGAACATCCAAACTGGTAATGAAGAAGACTGCCACAGTAGATGCATCAATCTTTGTAGGACTGATGGGATCGGTCGAAGATTGCATCAATTCGATCACTTCACTCTCTGAAGGAAGAGTGTGGTTGGCCAAGAACTCTTTTGGTTCAACCACTTTATAAACCAAAGGTTGATCTGAATGTAGGGAATCTATAGACAACTCAGGAGCAGAGATTCCTTTAGACATGGACCACACTCTTCTTGCCTCTGGAATGGAAGGGCATCGATGAGTAAGGTGATCTCCCTTACAAAGTTTACAAGGGAACTTTGGTTTCCATCCTATAGGTTGAGACTCCTTTAAAAAGCCAGTACTCTCAGCATGACTAGCATTGGCTTACAGCTTGCCCCCAGCATGACTTGTAGTGGCTGGTTGCTCAGAAGCAGAAGACTTTTGAACTAAGGACCACACTTTTTGCACTTCTGAAAGTACAGGGCACAAGTAAGTAAGGTGGTCTCCCTCACAAAACTTGCAAGGGAAATTATACTTCTATTTATTGGGTTTGTCGACTATTTCAACTCCCTCAGCATGACTTGTAGTGGCTGATGTGGTGTCTCCAGTATGACTCAGAGAAACTGGTGACTTGTCATTAATATGCCTAGCAGTGATCAATGACATGTCCTCAACATGACTGACAGTGGTTGAAGACAAACTTTCAGTGTGATTTTCAGTGACTAAAATTTTTCTCCTAGCATGACCTCCAGAGGCTAGGTAGGTGCCCCCTGCATGATTTGCAGAGGCAGGGTGCTTTCCCCCAGCATGACTTGCAGTGGCTGGGTTGGTGCCCCCTTGTTTTGGCATCTTCTTCCTATTCTTCCTCTGTCTATTCCTTTTAGACTGTTGGTTACTAGTATTGCTACTTTCGCCACATGAGGTAGAAGGAGGAGGAGAAGATGTTACTGGAAAAGAAGGCACATGGTTCTGATGCTCTTGATTTGAGGTGCTTACAAAAGAAGCGTCAGGAGCATGCAAGGAATTCGGAGTGGAGAACAACCAAACCGGCAGCCCTATGTTGAATCCAGGAATATTTAGAGTAGCCATTAAGGGAGTACCAATGTTTCCAATAAATGGAACATCACAAGGATCCCCTGGAACAGGGGTACCTCTATTGGCATTCACCGGAATGCTAGACATAGTTTCCTTCTCAAATGAGCAAGAAGTTCTCTAAGGAAAACTAAGACAAGTAGCACAAAGAGAAAACCACTAAAAAAGGTCCTAAGTAAATCAACCCAGGAAAATAGATTCCTTCCGGAGAAGAGTTTGGGATGATGAGGGCACATAACAGATCAACGAAGGAAGAAGGACAGTTACCCGGCGTCCCGAATACAATGACTAAGGGTGCAAGTCCTAGAATCAACCAATCGCCCTCCCAAAGACCTGCAAGGGATTTCCTCCCATGTATGTCCTCGGTACATCAAAATAACCCTCCATTGTCACTTGTGTATGATCCTATGGTAAGATAATAAGGATACCACCACACCGAAAACTCCTAGGGGAACAGTCTCTAGTCGAATCAGAAGGCGTGGGCAGGGTAACTGCGCCCGAAACTCAAAAGAGTCCCCAAACGCGATCCGATACTGGTATATGCTCAAAACAGAAAGTAGGAGGTTTATTCCCAACAATCTGATCTCACAAGACCTGTTGCATAGATTCCAGGCAAGTTTTGAATGAGGTGGGTTTACCTGTGATAGTCGAACTACAATTTTTGTGTAATGTGTGATCTCGGGTGGTTTAAGGTGTTTTAAACCCAAGATCCTAACCAAAACTAGTTGGTGAATAGTGTAACCTAGAAATGAAAATGTTACTAGTACATTTTATTAGGGTTCATTTTAACGGTTACTTGCTTACTCAAAAAAGGTAGTGGGTGTGTGAGAGTGGTTATAACAGAGATAGAATACTGAAATGAAATGTTAACCACTAAACAAAACTTTTCTTTTCAAAGCAAGTCCTAAAGATACGATCTAGAATGCACATGCAAATGCAATTTTTAGTCTTTTCGAATGCAAAAAGGTAAAAATAAAGTCTAAATGTACAAAATTAAACTCAAAACCTAAGAATGCAGCTACTAAAACAAATAAGTATGCAAAAGAAAACTTCTTCTTTTTGATGCAAAGCACTCTTAAATCCTTTAAGCCATTTGCAAGGTACTCTACTCAGAAAATAAATCAAACTTTTTTTTATGCTTTTCAAAGGTGAGAAACAAAACTGAAATTGAAGGTAACCTACTATCAAAGCAAAAGCAAAGAACTTTCAGGTTTCCTTATTGAAACAGTAAAAGCTACCAATACGACTTTCAGATTCTTATTGATGTAAGCATGCCAACCATTGGGAAAAGCATACGAAACCTACTTTTAGACCCAAACAAAGAAAATGACCTACAAAAAGTATGGTTTGGTAAAGTCAGGTCTGCGCATAAACAGTGCAGTCAAGGTCCTGAATAGTAGCAAAGACACTTGAGCTTTCACTACAAAAAGAAAACTAAAAGCATAAGGGAGGAGAAGAAACCAGTCTAAAGAGAAATTTCACTCAAATAGATACAAACAGGGTCAAGTAGACTAGGTAGGTTTCAAATCCAGTGGAAATGGAGCAAGCAGATTCAGTCAGACTCAAATTAGGATACAAAACACCAAACTGGTCCACAACCCCCCAACTTGGGTCAACAAGCCCCAAAACTTTCCAAACAAGCCCAAATTGATCAAATAAGGTCCAAATCATGAACATAGGATCAGTACAATGATAGGATACCACTTACAGTGGTTTAACTCAGACCTAGGGTCATCATGGACCCCAAAAAATGCAGCCACAACCCCCCAAAATAGGTCAAAACTCAAAAAACTCAGTTCCAGGATGTGTGCACTACTGTCTATGAGGCAAACCAGTGCCCAAACAGGGGAATGCGCTACTTTGCTTCACAACAGTAGTGCCCATGTGGGAAAAGTTGAAAAAATAGGGCAAAAACCCCCCACACCCGAGCCAGTAAGGGTCTGTAAGGGCTAGGAAGGGTCTGTAAGAGCCAAGGAGGGTCAAACAGAGCCTAATGACTGATTCTAATCATGAAATTTAACAAGTAACTTGAAAAAAAATTGAATAAATGACCTTGGATACCCCTAAGCAGATAGGCTAATCCCCAGTATGGTCGCCATTCTGTTGTGAGGAAAATACACCTATAGTCCAGGGGAGAAACTACCAACTTACAGGGATGAAAGATAAACCTACAAATGTTTTGCACGTACAACTAGTAAGCAAAGAGATTAAGGCTAGAAGGATGTGTACCTTATTCAGAAGGTTGATCCAATGCTGATCCAAGCCTTTCTCTTCCTTGCTCTTCAATGTTATTCAGTGTCGCAATGCCCACACCTGCAAAACAACTTGATACCTTTCTCAAATACATTTGACTACATATATAAGACTAATATTCATGACAGAAGAGGACATCAAACTATAATCAAATTGTAATCAAATCTAAGACACACATGAATAGGTCATATTTGTAAAGGGAAGAACATCTGATCTTTATTAATGAATGAAGCAAGTACATAAAATTATACCTTCCTTCAAGCTTGGCACTTCACGAAACCTAGATTCAAGGTCTCCTCCTTCTGTTCTCCAAGGATCCCAACCTCTAAATAGTTGTGTTAGGGTTTATCAGAAACTGAGGCACAAGAGAGGGCGATGAGGGTCTCCATTCCTCCAGCATAACATTGTTATGGTCTTGGTCCCCTCTCATGGCCCTTCTACCTTCCTTATATAGTCAATGAAGGAGAGGAAAAGCAGTTATAATCGATCAAGAGGTTCCCAAACCAACCCAATTTCACCAAAATTCGAGATTTTGACTGATTCAGGAAAGTTCCCTACTCTTCCTACTGCAAAACTGCACACTTTTCAAGGTGGGTGCTACTATATGCAGAGGATACTAGTGTACATGTGGAAATATGGCCAAAAACAGGATTTTCTGATGGTTTTCAGGAGGTCGTTTGGTCTGGAGATGTGTTCCTAAGGGTTATGACCATCCAATGGACTAGGAGTGAGGTAATTTCAACCATGTTAAGTGTCCCATATGACCCTTCCATCGACAAGTGTCCTGTTGTGTGACTAAACTTGATCTTAAGAAGTGTCGTCATGCGACCAAGCGATGCAAGTGTCGTCACGGATGGAGAAGTGACATTTTAAGCTATAACAGATGCCCCCTAATGTGTGAGGTCAGAGGGAGTAACGGAAACGATGGCCGAAATACATTATAAATAATAAAGAGTTGAATCATGGAAGCGGAGGAACCGGAGAAACCAAGAATCATAGGCTCAAATTAAGTACCTGAAAGCAAAGGCAATATGAGACAAACTCATCCTTGGGGTAACTGTCCATGTTCAAATAGTAGAACATGACCTCCAAGAGGATACAATAATGATCCAAATACATATGCATATATCATGGCCACTAAAATACAAACGTGGATCCATTAGGAACATAAGTGTAAACATAGCCACATAAATACAAGGTGGATCTATGTCAAAAATGGAGAACATAGCCATAGAGAACAAGGTGGATCTATGTCTCATCACGAGCCAAAAAGAGTGTGGCTCAGTCTTGTGCAACTTGGGCGATAACATAAATAAGGTGATGTTATCAAGGATCCCAAGGTCTTCATCCAAAAATAACCCAAGGTACAAACCTATCCATGCGAATAAATGAGTTGATGTCGAACATGGGAGGTATTGTTTGATTACCGGTCATTGATGTATACCGTTAACAAATGCGAGGGTGTCCACCAATAATGAAAATGGAACCCAAGGCACCTAGTACATTCAAGCAAGTGCGAATAAATGGTCTTGTCGTCGAACACTTGAAGAATCCATCGGATAGGAGACATTGATGTATTCCCATCTATCCAATAGCGAGGGAAACTACCACTAATGACTGCAATCCCCAAGGTACTAACCGAAGCTCTAAACTTCATTCCCAGAGCACAATGAGTTGAAGTCGATGGGAAGAAGTCCGTTGGAAGGAAGGCCTTAAGGAATCCTCCATCATCCAACACGAGGGACACTCAATAGGTATGAGTTGATTTGGAGCAGGACTGAACACATGATGAAACATATTGACACCAAGGAATGGTCGACGCATGAGGTCAAGGAAACTATAGAGTGGCCGACACAGGTTGTATCCTTGAACAGTGAGCATGACACAAGAGTGACTTAGGCATATTTTACCACAAAGAGAGCACGATGCAAATCTGCAATGTAGGAGACATTAACAGATTCTCCATATGATTGGAAGACTAACCAAATGGAGGAGTAAGAACTCTGAGATTAGGTTTATCCTAAGGCCAACACTAGAACCCAATTTGTTTGATAGACTAAAAATAAGTGCTTTGTTCAAGGAGATAGTTGACTTGCTACCATCATATTGAAAGATATTTTAACATTCTTCCCTTCCCTTACCTTTTTCATTTTTTAACGAGCTTGACAAAGAAATAAAGCATGCTCGACGGTATTTTCATATTTAAGGAGTCTGAAAAACCTAGAAGAAAACTCCATACACCTATCCGTGGATTTTATATCCAGTCCGGGTTGGTCTATGCTCGTCGGTGTTTTCTTGCTTATAGAGTTGAAAAACTTAAACAGTCCTCTATCAACCATCTCGTGGATTTCACATCGAGCCCGAGTAGGTGAATGCTCACTTGGTGTTTTCATATTTTGAGAGTCTGAAAACCCTAAAGACGAGTCCAAAGGTCCTTTTTCGTAAATTTAGTCTCCTTCCCCGAAAAAGTGTAAAATAATGGAAGAAGAACTCTTCTAGCGCATACCAGAGTATACCTAGAGTATACCTTTTCCGTAAATTATCCACCAAGGCCCGGAAAATGGGTAATTCTATACCTAAGTGGATGTCAGTTCAATTATTTTAACGAGCCCGAAAAGACAACTATGCTTGGCAAACTTTTCCTATTTAAGGAGTTTGAAAAGGGCTTAAAAGAACTCCATAGCGATCTTTTCGTAAAGGTTTAACGAGCCCGAAAAAGTAAACTCGTGACCTCGTTACTGTTTTTAACGAGCTCAAAGGAGAGACGGAAGAATGCTCCAAACCTACTTACTGTTTTTAACGAGCTCGAAGTAAAGATAGAAGAATGCTCGAAATGGGAAGAGACGAGTGTCAGGGACATGCGAAACTAGCTCCAAGTGCATGGAACAAAGCTATTCTTAATGCACGGAACATGAGCAAGATAAGAGCACTCGGGGTGTGTTTCCTCCAAGTAAAAGGTGCCAAATTGCGAAGGCAAAATGATACAAGGCTTAGCGGAATGAGATCAGATATGGAGGCTTATATAACGAGCTAAAAGTGTGGAAGCTGGCATCAAGCTCATTAGGGTTAGCGGGATCATAACAGATGCATATGCAACTTGAACACAAAGATGGGAGCGTTATCAGGGATGGCTAGAAATATATGAGGCTTCTTCTCAAAGTCATGGTAAATCTGAAAAGGTTCCCGAGCCTATGAGAAAAAATCAGCATGGGCACCAAAATGGCATAAGGGTGCTGACTAAGGTGACCCATGTTAGGTAGGCTCTCTTGTCGAACTCGTGCACAATGCATAAAGAGATGGCTAACACACCAATATCCAACAGGTTCGACCCTATGGCGAATTCGGATGGCAAAAGGTTCAAATGCAACATAACAGCGGGGAAGCCTAAACCTATATGCAAGGTTCCGAATATACCTGACATGGTCGCACAAGGTGTCGAAAAGGACCAGTAAGCAAGTATAAATCCCGCTAAGAATCCTGTCTCCAAGAAACATTAGTACCAATATCATATCTAAAACATATGTAAAGAAAAACCCGATACAAGTAATTGTGGTAGAAATACTTTCAACTTCACTATCATCAATAACAGGCATAAACAAGGTAGAGTTTTCAAATGAAGACTCTATGGTACCCAAGCCCGAGGACTTACAATCAACAAGATCGACTTCAGGATGAAGATCAAAGTTGAAGGACATGATGGAATTTGCAGAAACAAATTCATCATCATGGGAGTTGAAAATTCTAGAAACAAAATCAAACTCGGCAAGAACATCGATTTGCTGATCTATAGGAGAGTCCAAAGACTCAACAGTAGGAATATCAGGCTTTAAGGTCGAACCGGGGCTAGACATAACTGCGACTGGATCAACATCCAAATGAATGGCAGACTGTACTATGGACTCTAGGAAAACTTCATCAAAAGGAAGTATACCGTCCTAGAGAAAACACATATCTAAACATTCAGATGGAGATGTCACTTGGTCAAAACTTGGGACTAAGTCCCGAGAAGGTAAGCATGAACTCAAAGACTTCTTCTCAGTAGTAGTTGAACTCAAGGAAAAATATGCCACATAAGTCCTATGTGACATAGTAGTGCCTAATGACGAGGGATCTGACTGGTCTACAGTTGGGTAATAAGGAGGATCAACGAATGCAAGCTGGTCAATAGTGACGATGCTTTCATTATGAGGAAAATGCATCACACGAAAGAGCATAAACACCATAGCATGCATAGCATAAATGTAATAATGCCCAATGATCATATCAAAGTCCACAGGGTCCTTTAAAACCATAAAATCAACTAAGACTGTTTTTCCACCCAAAGTAACAGGTACCTGAGGGAGGAATCCGAATGGTTCACTAGGTCTTTTATCAAAGGTCAACGACCAACTAGCAGCTAGAATAACATTAGGGAAACCCAAATATCTCCAAGAATAAGTGGATAAGATACTAACAGAAGCTCCTTCATCTACAATGCATCGATCAACCGTATGGTTCCCGATATCAACCTTTATCTCGAAAGGTGTCGAAGAAGGAAGACGAGGCTCGGCTAGACTATTCCAATCAAAGGAAACGATCCTAGGGCTTGGTAGGGGTTCACATGGCACAGATGAAGTGCCCCCTTTTTCAGGAACATCCAAACTGGTAATGCAGAAGACTTCCACAGTAGATGCATCAATCTTTGTAGGACTGATGGGATCGGTCGAAGATTGCATCGATTCGATCACTTCACTCTCCGAAGGAAGAGTGTGGTTGGCCAAGAAATCTTTTGGTTCAACCACTTTATAAACCAAAGGTTGATCTGAATGTAGGGAATCTATAGACAACTCAGGAGCAGATATTCCTTTAGACATGGACCACATTCTTCTTGCCTCTGGAATGGCAGGGCATCGATGAGTAAGGTGATCTCCCTTAAAAAGTTTACAAGGGAACTTTGGTTTCCATCCTATAGGTTGAGACTCCTTTACAATGCCAGTACTCTCAGCATGACTAGCATTGGCTGACAGCTTGCCCCCAGCATGACTTGCAGTGGCTGGTTTCTCAGAAGCAGAAGACTTTTGAACTAAGGACCACACTTTTTGCACTTCTGGAAGTACAGGGCACAAGTAAGTAAGGTGGTCTCCCTCACAAAACTTGCAAGGGAACTTATACTTCTATTTATTGGGTTTGTTGACTATGTCAACTCCCTCAGCATGACTTGTAGTGGTTGATGTGGTGTCTCCAGTATGACTCAGAGAAACTGGTGACTTGTCATTAATACGCCTAGCAGTGATCAATGACATGTCCTCAACATGACTAACAGTGGTTGAAGACAAACTTTCAGTGTGATTTTCAGTGACTAAAATTTTTCTCCCAGCATGACCTCCAGAGGCTAGGTAGGTGCCCCTTGCATGATTTGCAGAGGCAGGGTGCTTTCCCCCAGCATGACTTGCAGTGGCTGGGTTGGTGCCCCCTTGTTTTGGCATCTTCTTCCTATTCTTCCTCCGTCTATTCCTTTTAGACTGTTGGTTACTAGTATTGCTACTTTCGCCACATGAGGTAGAAGGAGGAGGAGAAGATGTTACTGGAAAAGAAGGCACATGGTTCTGATGCTCTTGATTTGAGGTGCTTACAAAAGAAGCATCAGGAGCATGCAAGGAATTCAGAGTGGAGAACAACCAAACCGGCAGCCCTATGGTGAATCCAGGAATATTTAGAGTAGCCATTAAGGGAGTACCAATGTTTCCAATAAATGGAACATCACAAGGATCCCCTGGAACAGGGGTACCTCTATTGGCATTCACCAGAATGCTAGACATAGTTTCCTGCTCAAATGAGCAAGAAGTTCTCTAAGGAAAACTAAGACAAGTAGCACAAAGAGCAAACCACTAAAAAAGGTCCTAAGTAAATCAACCCAGGAAAATAGATTCCTTCCGGAGAAGATTCTGGGATGATGAGGGCCCATAACAGATCAACGATGGAAGAAGGACAGTTACCCGGGGTCCCGAATACAATGACTAAGGGTGCAAGCCCTGGAATCAACCAATCGCCCTACCAAAGACCTGCAAGGGATTTCCTCCCATGTCTGTCCTAGGTACATCAAAATAACCCTCCGTTGTCACCTATGTATGATCCTATGGTCAGATAATAAGGATACCACCACACCGAAAACTCCTAGGGGAACAGTCTCTAGTCGAATCAGAAGGTGTGGGCAGGGTAAATGAGCCCGAAACTCAAAAGAGTCCCCAAACGCGATCCGATCCTGGTATATGCTCAAAACAGAAAGTAGGAGGTTTATTCCCAACAATTTGATCTCACAAGACCTATTGCATAGATCCCAGGCAAGTTTTGAATGAGGTGGGTTTACCTGTGATATTCGAACTACAATTTTTGCGTAATGTGTGATCTCGGGTGGTTTAAGGTGTTTTAAACCCAAGCTCCTAACCAAAACTAGTTGGTGAATAGTGTAACCTAGAAATGAAAATGTGTGACTAGTACATTTTATTAGGGTTCATTTTAAAGGTTACTTGCTTACTCAAAAAAGGTAGTGGGTGTGTGAGAGTGGTTATAACAGAGATAGAATACTGAAATGAAATGTTAACCACTAAACAAAACTTTTCTTTTCAATGCAAGTCCTAAAGATACGATCTAGAATGCACATGCAAATGCAATTTTTAGTCTTTTCGAATGCAAAAAGGTAAAAATAAAGTCTAAATGTACAAAATTAAACTCAAAACCTAAGAATGCAGCTACTGAAACAAATAAGTATGCAAAAGAAAACTTCTTCTTTTTGATGCAAAGCACTCTTAAATCCTTTAAGCCACTTGCAAGGTACTCTACTCAGAAAATAAATCAAACTTTTTTTTATGCTTTTCAAAGGTGAGAAACAAAACTGAAATTGAAAGTAACCTACTATCAAAGCAAAAGCAAAGAACTTTCAGGTTTCCTTATTGAAACAGTAAAAGCTACCAATACGACTTTCAGATTCTTATTGATGTAAGCATGCCAACCATTGGGAAAAATATACGAAACCTACTTTTAGACCCAAACAAAGAAAATGACCTACAAAAAGTATGGTTTGGTAAAGTCAGGTCTGCGCATAAACAGTGCAGTCAAGGTCCTGAATAGTAGCAAAGACACTTGAGCTTTCACTACAAAAAGAAAACTAGAAGCATAAGGGAGGAGAAGAAACCAGTCTAAAGAGAAATTTCACTCAAATAGATACAAACAGGGTCAAGTAGACTCGGTAGGTTTCAAATCCAGTAGAAATGGAGCAAGCAGATTCAGTCAGACTCAAATTAGGGTACAAACACCAAACTGGTCCACAACCCCCCAACTTGGGTCAACAAGCCCCAAAACTTTCCAAACAAGCCCAAATTGATCAAATAAGGTCCAAATCATGAACATAGGATCAGTACAACGATAGGAGACCACTTACAGTGGTTTAACTCAGACCTAGGGTCATCAGGGACCCCAAAATATGCAGCCACAACCCCCCAAAATAGGTCAAAACTCAAAAAACTCAGTTCCAGGATGTGTGCACTACTATCTATGAGGCAGACCAGTGCCCAAACAGGGGAATGCGCTACTGTGCTTCACAATAGTAGTGCCCATGTGGGAAAAGTTGAAAAAATAGGGCAAAAATCCCCCACACCTGAGCCAGTAAGGGTCTGTAAGGGCTAGGAAGGGTCTGTAAGAGCCAAGGAGGGTCAAACAGAGCCTAATGACTGATTCTAATCAAGAAATTGAACAAATAAATTCAAAAAAAATTGAATAAATGACCTTGGATACCCCTAAGCAGATAGGCTAATCCCCAGTATGGTCGCCATTCTGTTGTGAGGAAAATACACCTATAGTCCAGGGGAGAAACTACCAACTTACATGGATGAAAGATAGACCTACAAATGTTTTGCACGTACAACTAGTAAGCAAAGAGATTAAGGCTAGAAGGATGTGTACCTTATTCAGAAGGTTGATCCAAGCCTGATCCAAGCCTTTCTCTTCCTTGCTCTTCAATGTTATTCAGTGTCGCAATGCCCACACCTGCAAAACAACTTCATACCTTTCTCAAATACATTTGACTACATATATAAGACTAATATTCATGACAGAAGAGGACATCAAACTATAAGCAAACTGTAATCAAATCTGAGACACACATGAATAGGTCATATTTGTAAAGGGAAGAACATCTGATCTTTATTAATGAATGAAGCAAGTACATAAAATTATACCTTCCTTCAAGCTTGGCACTTCACGAAACCTAGATTCAAGGTCTCCTCCTTCTTTTCTCCAAGGATCCCAACCTCTAATTAGTTGTGCTAGGTTTTATCAGAAACTGAGGCACAAGAGAGGGCGATGAGGGTCTCCATTCCTCCAGCATAACATTGTTATGGGCTTGGTCCCCTCTCATGGCCCTTCTACCTTCCTTATATAGTTAATGAAGGAGAAAAAAAGCAGTTATAACCGATCAGAAGGTTCCCAAACCAACCCAATTTGACCAAAATTTGAGATTTTGATTGATTCAGGAAAGTGCCCTACTCTTCCTACTGCAAACCTGCGCACTTTTCAAGGTGGGCGCTACTATCTGCATAGGATACCAATGCACATGTGGAAATATGGCCAAAAACAGGATTTTCTGATGGTTTTCAGTAGGTGGTTTGGTCTGGAGATGTGTTCCTAAGGGTTATGACCATCAAATGGACCAGGAGTGACGTAATTTCAACCATGTTAAGTGTCCCATATGACCCTTCCATCCAAAAGTGTCCTGTTCTGTGACTAAACTTGATCTCAAGTAGTGTCGTCATGCGACCAAGCGATGCAAGTGTCATCACGGACAGATAAGTGTCATTTTAAGCTATAACATACCCCATTACGGGTATTAAATACAAATCAGGTACTGAATTTCCTAGAAACTAATATAATTACCAGATTTGGACTGCCAGAATTTCTAGTATTTGACAATGAGTCTTACTTCTCTTCAAGAGAACTGACTGAATTTTCCTTAGAAAAGGGGATCAGGATTAAGTATTCATCAAGTTATCATCCACAGGGGAATGGTCTCACTGAATCAATGAATAAAAATTTGCTGAAAATTTTGAAAAGATCAATAGTTGAACACCATAAGAATTTCCATACTGTTCTATATCAGGAACTATGGGCCGATAGGGTTACCCCGAAAGCATTTGTTGGTAATTCACCCTTCTTTTTGGTGTATGGAACATAGGCTATCCTCCCTCCAAATTTATTTTTCCTTTCGTTACAGCTTGCGCAATTTTTGTAGGATACAGAGTGCTCATCCATTGAAAAGCGAATCAATATGCTGTTAAAACTGGAGGAAGATATGGAAAATGCTAAACAACATTTCGCAAAACATCAACAGATTGTCAAATCATGGTTTGATCATGGGTCATCCTCAAGTAGGGAATTTCAGTTAGGAGACCTAGTATTAAAATGGGACAAAGCACATGAGAGAAAAGGAGAACATACAAAGTTCCAACATCTCTGGTTAGGTCCCTACACAGTACCAGAAAAGCTAGGTCCCAATACCTTTCGTTTGCAGACTTTGCAAGGGAAGCTTGATACCTTCCTGGTAAATGGGCAAGTCCTTAAGAAATATTTCCAATGATCTCACATTATCAATTCATTCCCACTGCACATTTTCGCTATGCATATTCTGTCTATATTAGTTCTTTTCTTGTTTAAATTATCAGGTTGTCATAATTCACCAAATCTAGTATTTGCTAGATAATTATGGCCCATCAATCTTTTTGTTTTTTCTATAAATTTACATGACTAATTTTTAATGAGATGATCTATTCTGCAAAAATTACCTCAATTCTAGTTGAGTCACATATTGGTTGTATCAGATGAAATTTCAAGCAACCTGGAATGTTTGCTTTTAGCTTTTCTTATTTTCAATAAATAGCTCTGTTTGTAAGATGTAAATATTTTTAGTATGGATGCATTGTTAATAATCTGCATACTCAATTTTTTGTAAATATCATCCTCATCAGTGACATCTTGTACATTCGCTCATAAGTCTTGAGGGAAATCAATAACACAACTTTATGAACTGGTCCATGGACAAGATATGTGAATGAAATAGCTTAATACATATCAATATGAAGATCACGTGTATTTCTCAAAATATCAGGTGCCTTCAGGGTGACTGCATTTCCGAACTGTAATAGTTATTTCAGACTTGTGCAGTACACTCCATTGCCCTTGGCTATTATCTCCAGATTCCTATCCTTAACCAATTTCTCAGGTAATTTATTGCCTGGTCCTAGTGGTTTCCAAGGATTCTGCTGGTAATTAGAGACACTTAGTCATCCTTAAGCCAATTTTATAACATCAGAGGGTTTACCTATGATTGTAAATACATTTGTAATTAAAACTTTGAATAAGAAAATTTTGGTTCAAGAACATGAGATCTTTCCATAAAACCAACATGTCATGATCATCAGCCCTATCGAGATGACATCACCTCATCTGGTCACCAAGCTAGGGTGATGATTTTTTTTTTTAAGAATGAGAATCAGGAGGTCTCATCACGATTCGGCATGTTCATCTTCGATAGTTCTCGTGAAAGATGTTGTTGACATATGGTTACCTAGCCATGACAATAGTCTTGAACCAAAATACCAATCTGCTTTTGATCATTAAATATGAAGGGGATTAATTAGGGAACTGGAGGTCTCATCATGAGCCAGTCTATGTGTGATCATAAGTTCTATTGGATTGACATTGTCGATATCTGGTTACCAAGCCAGGACAATGACTCCTAGTTGAAAAATTGAGAGGCATGGAGTCTCATCACGAGCTAGCCTCTTCAATTTTTGATAGGATTGGTGAACAGTGCTGCCAATATTAGCCACCAAACTAAGGTAGTATTCCCTAATTAATTTTTTTTCATATTCATCTGTAAATAAATGTATCTAAATATACCCAAAAAAAAAAGGAATGATGAATAAAGTCAAATAAGTGTCTGGTTCTTATGATTTAAAATTAACTATCTAGTATTTTCAATATGGATATATCTTTCACTAAGTGTCGCCTGATTAGTATCTCTGTTAACACCTAAAAAATGCTCACTAGCTCATTCCCCTAGTCACATGACTTTGTTAACCATTTTTCCTACCATTCTAGTCCCCAAATAATTACCCAAAAGGAAAAAGTCAATGATATCCTTCTTAGACTAATCCAAAACCCTCAAAACATACCAAAAACCCTCAAAAGGGGTTAAATATTCACAAAATCAAATAAAAGGGAATAAAAATTGGAAATAAATTCAAATTGGAGAGAAAAGGAGGGAAAATGAAGGGGAAACCCTAAAGCATTGACCTAAAACCACTCTTTGCCTAAAACCATGGGTTAAGCACTCCTCCACCTAAAAAATTCATAAATAGAGAGTGGAGGCCCCCCATTTCCTATCCACTATTCATCCTACCCTTATGCTGCCAAAATTCACCCAAAGCCCACCATTTTTCCTTATGAACCCTTCGGCCCATCTTGAGCATTTTGGAGAAGAGTAGGATGTTGGAGCATTGGAGCACCCTTCCTCATACGGCTGGCTGCAAACACTCCATGAACCTCACCTTTGAGGTAAACCCATGTAACTCCATTGTTTACCATTTTAATGAAAGAAGAAACATAAATCTTTTTACTATGTTATTGAGCTACTTATTTACTATTTTATGTTAGAAATAATTTCGTTTACTATGCATATGCTCAGTTTTAGTTTCGTTATTTATTGTTGTTTACATTAGATTTTTATTGTTATCATTACACTGCTGTTAAGGATTCCACAATCCTTAGCAGGTGCTCATTTGCACAAGCTAGGGTGAAAACCCTAGCTATAGTTTGGTGACTCCACTAGTTGAACCCTTGGTTATTTGGTTTTTAGCTAGTTTTTAGCTAGTTTTTGCTTTGTTTTTTGAGGTCTGTACTTCCAAATTCGGCTTTGGCCATCTCTGCAACCCCCTACAACCATTTTTTTAGTTTTTCCTGCGTCTTCTGCAGCCGTTCTTCGTGCAACAAAGCGCAGGTTTTTTCTGTACAGCCGCAGGTTCCCCGTCCATAGTTGCGGCTCAAGCCGCAACTCACCTACTCATAGTGGCGGCCCAGCCACAGGTTCCCAATCCATAGTTGTGGCTCACCTGCTCGTAGTCGCGGCCTAGCCGTAGGTTACCAGTTCGTAGTGGCAGATCCAGGCCCAGCCCTGCCCCCTGCAGCCGCGGCTCCAGCCGCAGACTTTCAGCCTCTTCCCGCGCCCTCGGCCATAGCCCAATCCTCCCCTCCTGCATCCACATTGTTGGCACTATTTTGAGCTAAGTGGATGGAAATGCTTAAGGCGCCCGTGGAAATGAAGAAAGTGGGTTTAGCGATGGAGGTAAGTAGTAGCAAGTGAATTTGATAAGGGAAGAATTTGTGTTAATCTACAAGCATAATCAACCATAAGATCATTAGGTGGAAATAGATCTACGACTATCTGTCATTTCGCAGATTAAACATGCGCGGATAAACAAACTTTCCAAATCCGTGAAACTAGGGTAGGATGCACCTTTTTCAATGGCTCAGATCCGGCGGAGAAGTAGATCTACGGTGGGCAGTTGTTTCGGAATTTGAACATGCACAGACAAACTAACTTTCCAGATTTGCATGGTTTAGTAGAGACCGTGCCCTTGGACAGTTGAGATGTGGATAAGACCCAAATCAAAGGTCGTCATTGGATTCGCAGATTAAAGGTACGAGGACGGAATCTTTCTGAACGATGAAGCATAGAGTTAAGCAGGGAAGGAGATCAACGATGCAGGATGAATCGCTCAGATGGACGGCTTAAAAACTTCTTTACTACGACAGATGCAAGAAGGATATGAAAAGAAAGATAATATGAAAAAAACATTGCACGGGAATTTAGGTTCTTGTTTGTCCTATGCATTGGAAAGTGAAAGTTGACGACTGTGCAGAAAGCAGCCACCTCAGCCAGGAATCTCAGACCAACTGTCAGTAAACTAGGTACGCCTTTGTCCTCATAGGAAACTATTTAAATGGTTGGAGTCGGAGAAGTTGAAGTCCAGAATCTAAAATATCAGAAAATAGAGGAATTATTAGAAGATAAAGATTCATATATCTTTGATACAGTATTGCTAAGTGGATCCATTGAAATAGTGAAAGACAGATTAAAATTCATTAGAGACCAGGGTATAGATGTGCATAATTTCTACCTGTCATTTTTCAAGTTTTTCTCAGTCAACCAAACCCTAAACTGCCATGAATTCATCGACTGGTGTGCTACTAATTATTCCTCCTCTTAGAGCGAAATTATGGATGCATCCAGCTTGAAAATCTTGTGTCAAGTCAATTCTGTCATTGTTAGAAAATCCCTTTCACTCCCTAATGTGTTTAGTAAAAAATACAAAGATTATAAGGAAGAGTCCTTAATCCAGTACTTTAGATAGTCTACAGTCGAAGTTAGAAAAAATTTCTTCAGGCTTTGCCAAAAAACTAATGTCTCATTGCAGGACCAATGTTTCCCGGTTGAGGTTAGTCTTTTTACTGAAGAAACTAAGTGTGTCATAGCCATGATAAGTCAATTCTTAGGGATGGACACAGATATGTATGTTACTGAACCCTTGATGAGTCTATTGTTTCTTCTTAGCACTTGTCCATTTGAGTCTGAAGAGTCTAACCAGTCAGTCTAGTGTTATTTCCTTAAATTTGATGAGTTCCTAGCTGAGAATATCCATTCTCAGCTAGTGGATTTCCACAAGACCAGAAGTTTCAGATTTCAGTCCTTTTATTGAGGATGTTTTTATCATTTAATGAAAAACATTTACAGCTCCCAGAGATGATGCTCACAAAGGAAATGAACACAGACTACACCAAGTTCATGAATGTTCTTATGTCGGAGGTTTACAATGTTTTCTTCCAGAAACAATTACCCAGGGTTCTGACCGAGATGTCAAAGATTTTTCAACCCTCTCCTAAAAAGAAAATTGGTGATTGGTTTCTCTTGGAATAGGGAACAGTAATCAGAGTATATGGATTTGTTCATCCACCTTATGTACTACCAACATTTTTGACTCCCAGAGTGTTTGCTCTGGAACTAATCAGGAAAAAATTAAGGGTAGAGATTGAACATTTTCTAGATCATAAGAAAGCTTCTGACATTACATTTCCATGGGATGTAGGCCCATTTATCATCAAGAATAAAGCTTCCCTCCCAGCAGTTAAGTGTGTGTTAAGAGAAATGGGATTTCAAATAAAGGCTTCCATAAACTATGATCCCCATCACATTATTTCTAATAGAAGGAAAGACAACAAAAGAAAAGCATTTGAACAGGTTGAACTTGCAGGTCTATCAGAGACTGCGAATTGGTTGGAATATCCCCATAAGATTCAAGAAGATGTTAATATACAGGAAGATTCCACTACCTCAGTAAAAGAAGTCACTTCACCACAGTTTGATATATACAGCTTGATTCCAGCACTTGAGAAATTTACACCCCTATCTAGCTGCTCTGAGAAGAACAATAAAAGAGACTTCCCTTATGTTATGGATATAGAGGACGGAGACACAACAAGAATCCCAAAGAAAGAAAAGTTAGAAAAGGAAAAACAGCTTGTATAGGTGACAAGTGATAAAGGTAAGAAGAAGTAGGTAAAGGCCAAAGGATCGGCCTTTGAAATTAAAGAGTATATATTTGACAGAGTAGCCACGGAGTCAACTGCACAAAGCAAAAGTAGATCAGAATTATTTGATGAATACAAAGAGAATAAAGATATAGCTTCAGAAGAGTCAAAATTGTATGCAGAAGTTATACAGATCTCCAACAAGGATGTATCCCTAGTCACTGTCAGGAGCCATTCTCAAAACACTTTGAACTTGGCTATAGCAACAAAGAATAAGGCCATTGAAGTGAAAATGAACCTAGAGGAAATTCCCATTCCTGACATGATACATCTACATAAGGAAACTGGAGACATTATTTATGCCAAATTGTTAAAAGCTACAATAGAACTGTCGAAATTACAGTCTAGAAAGAATAAGATTGAGAATCAACTTAGACAGGAAAAGGTGGAGAATAAATCCCACAAGGCACAAATCAAAAATTTGCAGACATAATTGTTGGCTACTGTAAGCGAAGAAGATAAAAGGGTCAGCATACAAAATCTGTTGAATGAGAAAGAGAATACTATTCAAACACTAAAGAAGAAACTGAATATTCCTTCCACTCAATTGATAGAAGAAACTGAGTTGACAGAGCTTGAGAAGAAAAAAGAAGATCTGAAAAGTGAATTAACAAAATGTAAAGCCAAATTATTGAAATTTGAAGAAAAAGAAAAGCAATGGCAAAAAGATATGTCTCTTATAGTGGAGAGCGAGAAGAATCTAAAAGATAAGTCTGAAGATTTGGAGAAGAAATTGCAAGAGAAAAGTAAAGAGTTGGAGAGTATGATCACCTCTTCTTCCATTGAATCTGGTGATTTCTCCATTGTTCAAGCTATGGAACAGGTAAGTCTGAAAGACTTAGAGCTAGAAAAGTTGCAAAAATAAAATATAAATATGGAAAGCAGAGTTTCAAAAGAAGAACAGGAGAGAAAGAATTGGGAAGCTAAATACCAAGAGTTACAGGTTAAAAATGATGAATTGATGAAGTAGGTTACAGGTCAATCATCATTGTAGGAAGAAAAACAGGTAATTTGGGATGATATCATTGTAGAAGCAAAGAAATGAAGACCCTATCTTGATTTTATTTTAGACAGAGAGGCTGTAACTAAATTGGCCAAACAAAGTGTGACAGCAGTAAAAGAAAAGTTGAATAAGAATCCCATTGAATGTGTTGAGAATGCCATAGATTTTTTAAATGGGTTAACTGAGGATAAATTGAAATCAACGAACATAAAATATAGGTTATCTACCATAATTTGGACCAGGAAAGTGGTAAATAAGCATCAACAGTTAGATACAATTCAAACTAAGATAGACATCATGACAGATCAACTGAAGTTGTTTAAATACATGTTTGACCCTCTATCTAAAAAAGGACTTCCATTCTTTTGGGAAGAAAAAGGTGTTATGCTGACATAAAAAGAGTATCAGGGAAAGTTAAATGAATGCAGATTGGACCATGATAAATTTACTGATATGCACCAATCATTATCTGGAAAAACAATTGTAGATAAGTTGGCAGATGAGTTTGAAATTTTATTTGTTTTTAAGGAATCATGTACACAGTTGCAAAGCTTTTCATACATGGATCATGTGGAGCTACGCGTGTTTCTGAAGGAGATAGCCACTTCATATTTTCCATCTGCTGATCAGTGGAAGACATTTGAGAAATATGGAATATCTAAGTTAAAGTTGCATGCATGAAGATATTGAGAATCGTGGAGAGTTAATGCTGAAGAATTAGTTATTTAGACATGTAGTTTATTTTCTCGAATCAGATAGAAGTTAATAAGTTTTGAATGACACATGTAAAGGAAGTTATGCCTAATTTTTGCAGTTAGTTTTGATTTCAGCTCATGGAGCAATTGTATAAGAACTAGTGAGTACGATGAAGAAAGGGTTGGATCCCGTGAGAGTTGAGTATTTGTAATTAAAGACCTATTTTAATAAAATTGCAGAGCCGGGAAAGGGATTCAAACATAGATTCTTATGTTATTTTATTTATAGTATGTGCCTTCTTTCTTCATGTGAATGTTTTCCTGTTATCTTTTCCATCGTGTTATATTTCATGTTTGGAAAAGTGTAAATTGAAGCATAATTCATATTTTATGCTCTATTTCTTTAATTCCAAGCATCCACAAACCTTTCTACTAAAATTATCATTGGATTCATCCTTGTTAGATTCCCATGTTAATGGATTGTTCTCACCTTCTTCCTTACCACCAGACAATCAACTTCTTGACTATAAACGAGTAACTACCTCTCCTTTGTGAAGAATTCCATTACAAAGCTTTTCCATTTAATATTATCTGTATTTGACTCCATAGCCCAATGAATACTTACCTTGTTTCGACCAATACAACAATCTAATTTTATTTATTCATATATCTGGCCTTATTGAAACAATCATTGATAGATCCCTCTCTGGAGAGAAAGAAGCCAACTTTCTTTCCTAAAGCTTGGTTTTGTTGTTTCCTTGAGATGAGCCTTCCCACAACCTGAAGGTACATTTTGAGTGCTAACACCTACCACCATCCCCACGGCCGCAACCCTAGTGGTCCTTCTTGCGCCTTTGGTCGCAGCCCGAGTCTCCTCTCCCGTGAATTCTGTTGCAGCCCTCGGCCGCCACCCCGCTCTCTACAGCGCAGGACTGACCGTCTCAGCCACGCGACCCACGCCGCAGCTCCTAGCCCACTTCTCGGGCTCGAGCCACAGACTTTCAGCTTCTTCTCGTGCCCTCGACCACATCCCGAGCCTCCCCTCTCGCGTCCCCGCACCATCCCCGTGGCCGCAACCCTAGCGATCCACCTTGCGCCTTCAGACGCAACCCAACTCTCCTCTCCGACGGCTTCTTCTGCAACCCTCAGCCGCCACCCTTCTCTTTGCAGTGCAGGACCAGACGTCACAGCCACACGGTCCATGCCGCAGCTCCCATCTCACCTATCGAGCCCCAGCCACAGATGTCAAACTCACAACTGTGTCCCAGTTGTGGATTTCAAACTAACAACTGCAGCCCATCCGCAATGTCTGACATGACAGTTTCACCCTAGCCATGCAGTCTGACCTAACAGTTGTTCCCCAGTCGTGTAGTCTGACCTGACAGTTGCTCCCCAGCCACGCAGTCTGACCTGACAGCTGCGCCCCAGCCGTGTAGTCTGACCTAGAAGCTGCGCCCTATTTCCTGCCATTTTTCTCCTTTCCTGATATTTTTTCCTGCACCCTGCACAGCCACTTGTCCAGCCTACAACCACCCCCATCAGCTGTATTTTTCTGATTTTTGCTTGCTGATTCATTTGGAAATTTTTTATTTTCAACATTTACATTACGGCAAGTTACTAAGTTTTCACATAATAGATTAATTTCATCATTTTTAATTTTTAAGCATTTCAAATTCCATCATTTACATGTTTATCTAGGACATAAAATCTTGTGCACACACTCTGTCAGAATTAACTCAAGTGAGCCTTAAAATTCTCCTAACTCAACCAACATTTAATCCCACTTGGAGAACAGAAAAGAATCTTGTAGTTAGGTAGGACATTGGGGATAGGCATCCAAACAACACCCCGCTGTCATTTACACGTGAAACATAGAAGTTGTCCATTAGGGTACCAAATTCCCCTAATATTTGTTGATACGGTGAAAACCGATTTGTCCGAGGTCCTCTCCCCTAGGAGGGAAAGTAGCAAGACTGGTTCTGGAGGTCTAAGTGGAATACCGCACTCCATTCAGTAACCAAAGGCTACCTACTCGTTGTTCTCTTTGTGCTACCTTGTTGGGAGTACGACGGCGATAGAACTGAAGCTGCGGATTTACCTTTCCAGGCGTGCCATGAATGGGGTATCTTAGTAGCCATTCTTCTAGGATTATTTTACCCGGATTCCCTCTCGGTAGGGGGATATCCTTAGCCATTTGGTTATACTTCTCGTATTGTATGACTTGGATTTCATCACCTTGCAGAGGATACGATTGGTTCGAGCCTTCATACCTTCTTAGATAGGTGTTTGCATGCTCCTATACCACCACTGTATTAGTGAGTCTACCTTTTTATTTTGTTTGGAACCTTGCTTGTTGGTATTCTGACCTCTTTTCTTGTCGCTCCGCTTGTTGTAGCACAGCTATTATGACAAGTGTTTTGAGCTTGTTGTTGGCCTGCGTGCCATAGTTTTTGCGCTCTCCTTTTTGCACACACAATTGCATTAGGATTTTTTGAGCTTTTCACTCACCACAACAAGGTATACTACAATTGTATAATATAGAAAATGGTATGTAAGTTAATGAGATAAAGTCAACCCTATATACAAAAGGTGCGAACGAGAACTAAAGACAAGATTATGAAAGATATTTTCCCTAACAACATTTGGATTTCTATGATGGTGTTAAATACTTGGTATTTTATCTCAAGCCTTTCTATGGGAAGGTTGATTGGTGGTGGTTGGTCATAAAAATTGAAAAAATAATTACTCTCTAGTGCATTAGGTTGTTACTGATAGGTGGGTGGCTAGTACTTGTTAAATATCTTTTCAAATCTATTCTAGTATATTGGCATAGAACTAGATCATATTCCCAAAGGTATTTTAGACAAGATCAGAAGGTTCTACTACAATTTCCTATGGAAAGATAGTAATGATTACAAAGGAACCCATTGGTTCAAGTGGAAGAAATTAGTAGTTCCCAAATCTTTAGGGAAATGGGGTTTAAAAAATAATCACCTTTTGGATACTCATTAACTGCAAAATAGATGTGGAGTTTTCTTACAAAGGACAGTCTTTGGAGAATAGTTTTAATTTAGAAATGCATTTCCCTAAGTACTCCAGTGGATTGAATTTGGAAAGAACATAAGTGTATTCATAATTTCAAACCAATGGAACTTGGCTCTAACGCATGCCTTCCCAGTTATTGGTCCATATTTGTCCTAGAAGGTCGAGAATGGGTTCCAAATTTGTGTTGGTGTTGATGTGATTATGGGTTGTAATAGAAGTATTTCGTTACCATAATCCCTTGTTCAACATCTGCAAATGAGAGGAAAAAATAAAATCAACTTAATTAATAAGCTTGTTGAGACTTGGGGAAACAAGGTTGGCCGAAGCCTTAAGATTTGGATCTTCTTAATGATTTTTCCAACTGATAGGATTCATTTATATCTGAACTTCATAGATATCATATTTTCCTTAGTGGGGATCCTGATGAACTTATTTGGGGTCATAATAAGGTTGGTGGAGCATACTTTGCAAGACTCGGATATAATACACTTTTTACCCAAGAAGGTGATGACTATATTTGGAGGTGTAAAGTACTCTAAAAATTATGGACTCCTCCAAAAACTAAGTTGTTTATGTAGCTCACATTATCAAATAGGGAATTGAATTGCAAGGATCATTTACAAAGGAGAATTAATACAGGTCCTAGTATCAACAATCTTTACAATCATGGGCAATAATCAAACACTCATCTCTTTCTACAGTTTTCTTTTTATGTTCAAGTTTGGTAGGAGGTCAAAGTATTTCCTAGATTTATTGGATTGTGAAGCATATTAAATCTTGTTTCTTGTTTTCAAATTTGGTTGACTAGGGAAGATATGGGTATGATTAGAGTAGTCTCATATTTGGATTTATGAAACATTTAGATTGCTGGGAATTCTTATTTGTTTGAAGGAAAACTTATACCTACTTTTCAAGTCACAATAGAGGTGATGGGTCACTTACTTTTTACAAGGATCCGCCCAAGAAAAAGGCTGTAAGGGTTCTTGAGGATTTTACAGTGGATAATAACTCCTTGGGGTTTTTTTGATAGGGCTTGTAAAATCAAGACTATGCTTTGCATCCCAATATTTTCCATGTATCTAAATGACTCTGGCCATTTTCACTTCAAAGGTAATTTAGGTAGGGGAAAAATAATAAGGGCAAATTCATGGATTTTCATTACTTACTAAAATAAGTTAGCTTTCGATAGGATATTGAATTCATTGTAGGTATTTGTAGAATCCCTCCTTTTTATTAATTGGAAGAACGATTAGCTACATGTTCAAAATATTGGTCTTCATGTTGTTGCTAATCAAATGTGTGTTGGAGAAAACTTCCTATGGCTTGGGGTAGACCACAACAGACAGCTGACTACCAGAAATTAACTCAATTCTCAATGTTATGCTATATAAATGACAATGCTACGATAATGAAGAATATAACCAACCTCGATCCAAACGTTTGATGTAGATCCCCGTTGGAGCTTTCAACTCGTGCACTTGAACCTGCAAATTAGTCTTGACAGTCAATATACAACAAGTGCATATGATATATGAAAGAAATTAACATCATCAATAGCAATGGTCCATGATATTATAAGTAAATGCAACCCAATGTAATATAAACAACATTCACAACATTAATGGATGAGAATATGAGTATTTCTATTAATAAATAACAAGAAGTACAATGTGATACGACCTCTTGTTGGCAACCAATCTGAACCAAGATTTGGGTCTCTCCACTTGTGCCTCCACCACTTCAATCCTCCATGGAATGGAAAAATCAAACTATGATAGGATTTTGGAAGGTGAACATAAAGGGTTCACAACTACAAGGATCGATAAGTGTAGACTCAAGATAGGGCAAAAATCCACTAGAGTTCTCTTGCTCTCCCTTTCTCCTCCTGTCCATATGCCACATGTGCTCAATATATAGTCCTCCCAAAGGTAAGTGAAAGGACACATCGAGGCGTTTCGGGGCAAATGGAGGGCCAAAGATCACCCTAAGACCGGTTTTTGGGAGTAAAAAGTAATTAACTAGTGATTTTTACCATTTTACATGCTACCTGCGGGCTGTAGTGATGTGGCTCACGGGTATGCCCACTGAAGTGATATAGCAGGCATACAGGGAGAAAAAATAGGGAAATAGTGTGTCTGAAGGATATAAAGTGGATATGAGTCAGTAAAATGGATCCTGCAGGCCAAAGAGTGCTGATGCTCACAAGGTGGGAAATTATGTTCTAACAAGATGAAGTAGATTGTTAGATTAATCCAAATTATCAACTTTAGACATATATTTAGATAACACAATATGGTTGTTGATAAACTCTCTAAGGAGGGCCTCATACTACAGGAGAAGCACTTTATTTTAACCGGATGCAAAGATGGACATTCTATTGCATGTAGGAGGTTCTTTATAAATGAATTCTAATATTATGTTCTAATAGTTTGTATATGCTAGTTTGTAAAATATAAAATATTATAATTTATAATTATCATTTCTCTTTTATTATTATTATTATTATTATTATTATTTATATATTTTATCTATTACATATGTAGTTAGACTTAGATATGGGTTAGGTCTGTTTAGTTTGGGCCACATTAGGGATTCCTAAGATTTTGATGTCTTTTACAGGTGTGTGGTTGATGATATTGAGGGTTCTTCTTGACTGTTACCGATTTGTAGGGTCCTTTTGAATTGTGCTTTAAAAACCTAATCACTATATTTTTCATTCTACTTAAATTGAAAATACATTTTTTTCCTTGGAAAAAAAAGAGTAATCAAAGAGATTGTGCATTAATTTATCAACTCAGGTCCTCAATGCTTACAAGGTGACATATAGTATATATGCAGGTTCCAAGTTCTTTATTTTCTCCTAGTTTTGTATCAGGCTTCTATAGAAAGGGAATTGAATTGTTAATCTAATCAATGAAATTGCATTGTAGGGAAATAAATACACCATGCGACTTTGTAAGAAAGTAAACATGTTGTATAAAGGTAATAACACTTGGATTAAAACAATTATCTACTTCAGAATGAAAAAATCAACTACATGAATGACCTTGATCGATTTACTACCTAGCTTAGCGCATTAATGAGAACCCTTGTGCCAAAAGAAAATATATTTGTGTGGCTGGAATTTCTTTATGTAAATTGAAGTCTTCGGTGTTAGTGAGTTCTGTGAAGGTTTATCTATTTTTTAATTGAAATCCTAAGGTACATGATGAATGCTATATTACAAATAAGTATCTAAGTTACGATTTAATTCATGCAACATTCTTTATTATAGAGATGATTGGAATGCCAATCATCAAAGTGATTCATTTCACTTTCTTGAGACCTTTGGTGTCTGGACATCAAATTGATTTTTAACTTCAAATTTGACAAAGTTTAATTTAAATGAATTTATATGAGCATAGAGAACCGTTATGCATGGAAAACACACTATCCCCTAATTCTAGGTGGGTTGAGACCTAAAAAAAAATTCAGTTCAGGAAGGCTCTGGATACAAAGAGTTTGTGGAGATGTATGTTTCATGGAGGACTATGGAGTGAATAAAGGAAAATATTTAAAATCACGGTCTGTGGTGGATTGGTGTATGGTTGGTGGGCCATCAGGCATGAATGTTTCTAATATTTGGAAGAAAATATCTCTATAATTTCCCGTTGTAGGGAATTGTCTTGTCTAGAAGATAGTTAATGGGAAAAAGGTTTTTGTGGTCTTGATCCTTTCATAGGTGGATTAGATTTTTATAAACTATCCCTCCCACTTTTGGAGTTTCTCAAGGCTACTAGCATTTGTTATCTCCATCAAGCTTCTGGAGGTGGAGACCATGTTCAAACGTGGATTCGTGCTTCTGAGATGGGTTTGTTAGGGGATTTGGGAGAAAAAATTTCTCACTACATTTTTTGTTTGCATAGATGTGGGATCCTCCTCGGGGTGACAAAGGACTCTCTGTATTAGTCATGGAATGAAAATATAGGAGATTTTATTGCAAAGTATGCCTATGATTCTCATCTTTCTTCTCAATTTCATATTACTGGCAAGTGGTGGCACTTTAGTTTATGGAATTGGCACTATCCGAGCTGAATATTATGTTATTTTCATGGCTAGCTTTGGAGAACAAATTTCTCTTGGGAAATATTTCAGAAGAGAGGTGATGTTGGGCTAAGTATATTCCCTCTGTGTAAAAAGGATAATGAGACCATTTTTCACCTTCTGATTTGTTGTGACTTCTCAAGGTCTATGTGGTTAGAGGTCATAATTATTTTGGGTATCACAAGTAAGTGGCTTACAGATTCAGTGATTACTAGTTTCAATGCTTGGAGAAGAGTTGTTCCCATTAACGAATCCCTCCGATGTTTTGTTTCATGGTATATATGGTTACAAAGAAATAAGGTCCTTTTTAAAGATGCTCCCCCTTCTATTCATCAAGTGGTTTCCTCTATTATTGGGTCTTATTCTCCCCCTTCTATTCATCAGGTGGTTTATGACCAATAAAATTGAAAGTTACAAAAATATTGACTTTAATGTATTCTCTGATATTATTCCTATAGGCTCTTTGATGGAGCCTCTCAAATTATTCAAGGGAGGGGAGGTGTTGGGGGTGTTCTATTTGTTAGGATTGACCATTATATTATATTTTGGATAAGATGTGGCACATGTACAAACCTGAGGGAAGAACTTTTAGCTATGTGGGCACTTCTTTACATTGCTCGTGATAGACATATTACTGCTTTGCAGGTGGTAGGTGACTCCAAGATCATTATTGACTGGGAAAATGAAAGGAGTAATCTACAGTTTCCTTTTTTGGTGGGGTGGATGAGCCAAATCAAAGCTATGCAAAAGCTATTTGATGAGATCACTTTCACCCACATATATATAGAAGTTTCAACAAAGAAGTAGATTTTTTGTCAAAAAAGGCTTTGGAGCGCCCCGAGGGTACTTTACATATGGATGATGTTGCACATGGATGCTTCCTTCCTTTGGAGATATATAGACATATTACATATGAGTATGTATATTTATTCATTTTTCAATATTTTGAACCTGTTTTCGATATGAGAGCACAATATTGTATCATATTTATGTTGTATGCTTCTTTGTTTTTTTACTGCTATATTATATTGACAAAACTATGATTATGTATACTTTGATTCAATTTTGAATATCAAGTATTGTTTTTTCAGTGTGTTAAAAAAAAATACTTGTCAACAATGAAATAAATAAAATTTGAAAATTCTTACATTTATTTAATTTTGACAAAAAAAATAAAGGATATAAAACATAAGACATAAAACACTTTATATTAGGGAGCTTCGGTTCCAAACATGATTACCTTACAAAGATCCAACCATACATACTTATACTATTTGGCTTGTCTTCAACAACTTCTAGATGGTTCCAGTTGTTTCCAAGTTTCCAACTCTTCCTTTAGCTACCACAATTACACCTTGGAATTACCTTCCAACAAATTTTGAAAATAATAACATTGAAAAACTTCATAAATGTTTTTACCCTATCATTAAATTAATATTAAATCAAAGCACTTTGAATTACAAATAAAAAAATTAATCCAATAACAAAACTTTTTAACTTACAAATAAAAAATTTTAATCCAATAATAAAACGTTTACTAATAAATTGCAAATTTAATCCAATAACAAAATATTTGCAGAGAGAGAAGATTGTTTAGGGTTGTTTTGGGCTGCAATCAAAGTCCACTTAGTCTTTTTTTTAAACCGTCTTTTATCTTGCTCATTTTCTTTTTAAAATGATGATGATGATGATTAAGGTCCACTGAGACCAACTTTGGTCTATCAGACCTTAAGAAGGTTATTACTTGGTTTGCTTTAAACTTTTGTTCCTATGCTCAAAAAGCTTGGTAAGAACCTTTCCAAAGTCACTATAGTTTAGGCAAGTTAGGAGGTTAGCAAGGTTTGTATTGTAATAAATACTATAAAACTCATATCTAATGTGGGTGTAAGCAAGGCACTCTAAGAGAAAGTGATTTTCATCCTCAAGGTTCATAGACTCACAAAGATGGCAAACCCTTTCCGCCCACGAAGTTTTGGGAATAGACCAACGCCCTGTTTCGCTATGAATCTCATGGGGGTTAGTTATAATCTTGGCTATATTAATTTTCTTCTTTGAACTACTTCTTAGTTTTCACTTAAACGCTAAATTTTCCTCGCACCACAATTTCTCTTTAAACTTAAAGGTAATAATATTTTTGACATTATCAATATTCTTTAAAGTGCCATTTTCATCAATGCTCCAATGGTCTAACCAAGCCATCGTATCTTTACACCAACTCCGCTTGAGGCATAGTTGCTTTTGACTTGAATTTAAAGCAATTTTAGGAAGTCTCTTGTTTCCCATGTTATTCATCTTGTGCTTGTACATCAGGTACCTAGTCATAGTCATAGTCATGCTCTCCATGGGGGGAAGACTCACTTCTATGAGGAGAATATGATAAGGCGTATTGCTTTTAATTTTGAGGTTATAAGTTATAAACACCTTCTCGATTTGCTCAATCTTTCTCCAAGATTCTCTAGAAATGTTGCAGCCCCATACTTCACAATAGTGATGACAAGAGTTTCAAAGAGGAACTAAGCTTTCCATCCTCCATTAATCATTTTTTCAATGCTATGGTTCCAATTGAACTTGTGATGAATATCAATTCCAAAATATTTGTACCTTGTCACATGCGTGATAGCAGCTGAGTGCCAACTTGAAAGCAAGTGCCTTTCTGTAAAGGTATGGCATTTGTCCAACCATCTACGCAATTAAAAGCTAGTGCCTTTCGGTAAAGGTATGGCATTTGTCCAACCATCTACGCAATTAATTATGAGGAATATCATTTGTCCAACCATCAACGCAATTAAAAGCAAGTGCCTTTCTTGTAAAGGTATGGCATTTGTCCAACCATCTACGCAATTAATTATGAGGGATATTATCTGTGAGGTCAGACTGCGCCACCGACTATACCCAATTCTCATTAAAAATGGTAAAAATCATTTTTGCCGCATTCTCCGTTACCATTCAAAATACGAAACAAATTCTATTATTGGGAAGATTCTTGTTCAGATTACTTCACTCGATTCAGAACTTATCGTGGATTTAATCATAGATACGCTGGAATTTTCACTACAACAGAGCCTAAGAACAATGCGCCTCTATAAGTCTGCATGTAAACGGTCGCTTCAATCTCGCCGTACTCTTCACTACTGTAACTGCCAGTAACTCTTCCATTACATGTTTGAGTTCAAACTCTCGTGGGTTTTCTTAGGATTCCTAAGTGTTATTTTATTTGCATGGTGTAAGCAGTGTAAAGCGTACAAATTGTAATGTGAAGAATGGTAGTTGGTTGAAAAATAGAAATTGAAACACCAAAGCCAACAATCCTCTCCTATAAAATGGCGTGTTGCAAGCGCAGTGTTATATACGTTTTTTTTCTGGAGTTGGGTAACGTTTGGAATTTGAGTAGAGGTAGTGGAGAAAAGGAATAATTGAGAGACAGCAATGATGGCCTGTGGCACCAATTGTGATCTCCTAAATTCTTCCGCGGCCTCAAGAATACTGGTGGTTGGAGCCACAGGTTACATTGGCAGCTTTGTTCAGCTCTTATACGCCCTTCTACTACTTCTGACCCGGCCAAAGCACAGCGCGTCCGAGAATTAAAGGATTCGGGCGTTCACATTCTTTATGTATATGATAGATCTCCCGATTACGCTCTAATTTTTTTAATCATTTCCCCATTTAGATTTTTATGGTCAATCATAGAGTACTATATCAAAATTATGTACCTGGGTTATGATTTAATTCATGCAAATGGCTGCAGGGCTCTTTAAGTGACCACAACTTCTTAGTAAAGTCAATGAAGGACGTGGACCTCGTGATCTCTACCATGGGCGGCTCAGAAATTACAGAGCAGCTCAAAATTGTGGACGCCATTAAGGAAGTGGTAACATTTAAGGTCACTGTAATGATAGTTTAGATAGATAAGAATTTAGTGTTTCCCTTCAATGCTACTGAAATTGAATTACTGAATTAATCTTCTCTGTCGATGAAAGGTATCACATATTTGAAAATATGTATTTATTTTTGGTACGGAATAAAGAATTTAGAAAACTAGGAGCTTATAAGTTGCCAAGATAATTCGCTGTCTATCGAATCTAATGGTTTTGTTTCTATAAGCAGAGAATGGATATTTGGTGGATCGGCTTATTCTATATGTTTGGAAGACATGCGAGTCTGGTTCTCTTAATGGTCGGGATTGCCTCTATCATATCGATCCAAACGAGAGATGGAGAATGCGAGCAGGAGATGGTTGCTCGGCAATACGAACAAAGATAAGATGGAAAATTCTTGGTTTTTATTTATATGAAGAATCACGTTTCTGTTTCTGTATACTATTAGCAAAATTACATAACTTGTAGTTGGTGAAGGTTTATAATTGTTATTTGTTTTTTATATTTAATTGTAATCATATGTTGTTTATGCTTTAGCTATCTTTATTACAGGCTTTCTTCTAGTTAAACAGACCTCTTATTCACCATCACCTGCCTTCTTCTAGTTAAATGGACCTCTTATCCATGCATCAATTACATGACTCTTGTCTCATCCTCCTTCATCTAAGAAAAACTATATGACTCTTGTCTCATCCTCCTTTAATCTAACATAAGTGTGAGTCCATACCAAATACTAAAATATAAACACATATCAATATAATTATGGATTTCTAGTTATAATATAGTATTATCTTATTTATGTTGACATAAAACTTAATATTAAATTTATCTATATTTTTATAGGTTATAGATAATGAGTTAAGTATTATCTTATAATTAAATTAATCATAATTAAATTATGGTAAGTATTTTCATTTTAAAGAATTTGTAATTTATTTTCTAATTTATTTTGAGATTCTGTTTTTAATTAATAAATTATTTTACTATTATATTTATTTAGAAATTAAATATAATACGGTTATAAATATAAATAAATAGTTATAATAAAAGAAAATACACAAAGCTTATCCAAAAAATCTAAAATATTAGATATTATATAACAACCCCTCTCTATTTATATCACAACAGCACTAAATTTAAATCAATTTTTTAAGAAATACCCTTGTGAATTATTTTAATATTCACTTAAGTATTAAGAAAAAAATTGAATTAAATTATAAGAATTATTTAATCTTAATATTTTATGGAGACTTTCTACCTAATTGTTTTAATTTTTAAAATAAGCACAATTTTTAACCAAATTTAATTTGAATTTATAGCATGAATAACATTTATATAAACATATATTTTTAAATATTCTTATTTTGTATAATGGTAAAATTTTCTATTATCTTAAATTTAAATATCTAAAATAAGTATTAATATATTATTAAAATTCATATGTTCCATTCTTATTTTTTAATTTAAATGAATCAAATTTTTATTATAATTTAATTATGGTTTAATAAACTTGTCTAAATACCAAGTGTTTTATCTTAACTATATACATTATCAATTAATATAATGTTTATTATTTTAATGATAAAAATATTTATTTTGATGATGAAGAGAAGCATTTCTAACATCAATTTTTTGATAGTTTAATCAAGTCATGACATCTTTATACTAACCTTTTTCGAATAAAAACTTTTAATCTTCCCGGTTATTTATTCTATATTGATACATAATGTACTTAATCATAAAAATATTCTCTTTATTAATATTTCAAAAATTTCAACATTTTTCTATAAAAAACAACTTATAAATAGGGAGGGAGAAAAATTGGAAACTGAATGCTGAAATGTATCCTATATATTTTTTTTTTTTTCTTGATTCATTTTCTGATTTGAGATAATTTCAAATGTTTATTGCCAACTTAATGAAACTTAATTTTTGATTTAGTGGAAAAATATGGCATAAGTAAGCTTGCTGATTTTAAAGACAATTATATATGTATAAGAAGAAAAGCATTAATCTTTTAATTTCAATAATTTTTATTATTAAATTATATGTTTTTTATAATTAGTTGAATATTTTGAATACTTTTAGATTATTTTTTATTTAGTGCAATTCAATAAGCTCAAACTTAATTGTGGCTGTGAATATGGATAGGTCACAAGTTAAATGTTATTAACAAGTTTATCTGTTACCTGTTCTCCTTACATCATTCATTTGTTCTCCATACATGCTAATGGTTGTCTACCACAAACTGCCAATTATCTATCAATTCTCTATATATTTTTTTAATTGTTTATGTAAAATTTAAAAAGAAATAACCTTAAACTAATTACTTGCTCTCCAAAAACAAGAAAACTTCTCCTCCGTTTCACAAACCGTAAAAAAAAGGAAAAGTGATTTCCCAAATCTATAAATCTACAGCCAAATAGATCACAGAGAATATCTATAAAGTACACGGTAGATCTTGAAAAGCGGGAGCCGTAAGTCCGTTAACAGATCTACGGCTCTCAATACAGTAAAGTGTATTGATCATTTCAGCCAACTATACAGACCAATATTGGCTTTATATTCAAGCTCGAAGCAAGCTTAAAATACGTCATTTGTATGATATGTGGTTACCTGTATGCGTTCCTTATTGTTAATTGGAACTTTTTTATATTTATAAGGATATATTTATAGTCGTGTTTATAGATAGTTTTGAATCTCGGTATCGTTAATACAAGTTGGATCACTTGGATGCTGTAATGTCCCCATTCAAATAAGTGCATAGTAAGACAATCCCATCAATCCTACTAGTTTCCTAGGTTGGATGGGCACATGTGGGATGGTAATAAGGAAACTAATAAATGATATTTAGACATTAGAAGGGTTCAAGAATTTAATAAATATGATGAATAAATAAATTCAAGAGAAATTCTAGGTGGCAAGTGGTTTTGGAGACATATGGAGGTGGTGGGACCCACACTAGCTTGATTTTTCAATGACACATGGCAGCTCTCTCTTGCCAATTCGAATTCATGGGAAGGTGAACACTCTTGGGTGAGTTGGTAAGTCATAACACATGGCATTGAGCATATTAGGTTGAAATGGGAAGGAATAGTAACCTACATGGGAGAGGAAGAGTCAAATTGGAGACTAGTGGACACATGGGCTAGATTCCCTAGTTTTATGACAACAATAATGAAGCATCTATGACATTTTATGACAAAATTCAGACCTGACTTCTTACACCTGACCATTATGACATGTCAGCCCCAAAAATAGGCTCAAGAAGGCGCTCATGGAGTTGGAGGAATCTAAAGAGACTCAAATTCGAATTTGGGAGAAGATGGAAGGTTGGAACTAGGAGACAAGTGGCAAATGATGAATATTTTCTAAATGGAAAATTATTGAATCTATTGAGAGGATTTCGACCCCTTGAAGGCTAATGTTGGTTATAAAATGTAGAAATCAAGTATGAGAATGGCTTTTGATGATTTGAGAAAAATTGCATTTGTGAAGAGAGAGCTAGTGGATGACTAGTTTCTTGCCTTAGCCAATTTCGAGGGTGAAAGATTCCCATCCAAGTTGGTGTTTGGAGAGGCCACTCAGGTCTTTCATGGTGCTTTAATGGAGTTTGTATTTGCAGGTAGCAGCTACAGGAAGTTTCATGGTTTGGTTTAGTGCAGCACTTTATCTCCACCGTTTCCAGTTTTGAAGGCATATTCGTGCTCCTTGAGGGAGGGCGTTTTTGGTGAGCTATTGTACTCTTTGGGGGAGCTTCTAATGCCCCATTTATTTTGTAATATGAAGTAAATACTCTGTTCTTCATCTCCAAAAATTTTCAGGTCGAAATTCCAAGTAGAAATGTATAAATCTCATTTTTAATGGAAGAACAATGCCATTTCCCCACTACCTTGTTGTGAGCCAATGTATTGATGATGATTTCGAATGTATGGATGATTCTATGATATATTTGTGATAAATATATTGCCATGGATGTCTTCTACAAGTTTCATGTACTGTACTTGAGCATTTGAAGCATTTTTACTCAGTTTAGTTGTATTGGGAGGTGAAATAGTGCCATTTCCCCAAGGGTCGAATTGGAGGTTTTTGCTGTTGAATGTGAGAGAGTTAGAACAGTATTAAAAATAAATTAATGGTGCATATGAGACCTTAATCACATACTTAACACATTATATACCTCTGTTCATAAATTTGTGGGAGTTTGGAGGCATTTGGAAGGCCATTTGCAGTGTTACCCGAGGGGGATTTGATGCACAAATTACTAGTCAAAATTACATATATTGATCAGAATACAAATCAAGTTTGCAGCAGTATTTGGAGGGCCATAAAACATACCTGAACCTTATATTCAAGTCTAAATACCATTCATACACTCCTACAGAAGAGTTGGGAGCATTTGGGTTGATTTGGAGGTCAAAACAGTAAAACTAGTCAAAGGTCGAAATTGGGAAAAAAAGTGAAAAATTGGGCATTTTAATAAAATTTGAAAAAGGGATATTACAAGTGGTATCAGAGAATGGTCTTGGCACCTGATGGTATTAACAAGAAGCCAAACAAATAAAACACCACCCTTTGAATCAGTAGTTGAAGAAGTTTTGGTTGAAGAAGAGATAGTAGCAGAAAAAGAGTTCTTTTCTAAAACAATGGGTAGAGAGGAGGAGGAAAAATTAAGACATAAGGAGGAATTTATTGAAGCCTTAAAACCATGTTTTGAAGGACTTACCATGGTTATGCTAGATATGAATAAACAAATGATGAAAGGTTTCGAATTGTTGGGTAGCCAACTTTCAGGCAAAGGGATGATAGGAGATAATAGTGGTTCACACTCAGGGGAAAAGATGAAAGGGAATGAGCATATTTTCTCAAGTACAGGACCTCATAATAGACCTGATGAATTTCAAAGCACACAAAGGCATACTGCACCTAAATTTCTCACACCCAAAGAAGAACCCAATCTTGAATTGGATTACAATAAACTAGTAAATGATTGGAATGATTTGAATGAAGAGTGTAAAAGAGGTGTACCACTTAGTGACTACATTGATGCTATGCAAAAGATTAAAATGAAGGGAGACAATAGGAGTCCATTCCAAAACAAAGAATTGAATAGTGCTATTGGAAAAATGTCACTTCCTACTTTTGATGGTTCTTCTCAAAATTCTGCTAACACTTGGGTGCAAAAATTGGATGTATATTTTCAGCTGAATCCTATGTTGGAAGAGGATGCATTAAAAATGGCCATTTTGCATTTGGAAGGAGATGCCAATGAATGGTGGTTTCATGGGCTGAAAACCTTGGGTCATAATCAGGTTAAAACATATGGAGAATTTGTTGACAGGGTACTAGAAAGATTTGAACAAAAAGATCCAAAATTGCCTTTCAAAGAACTAGCTCAATTGAAGCAAACTGGGTCCCCTACCGAATATATGTTGGACTTTCAAAAATTATCAGTCAAGGTGGCTGATGTATCTATGGGAAGATTAGTATTGCTGTTCACTGAAGGTTTGGCTGAACCCTTAAGAGGTTTGGTCAAAGCCCACAAGCCAACTACATTAAAAGATGCAATGAGCTTGACTAGGGATCTCCAAAATGTGCTTCCTAGAACGAGATTTCCTCCTAAGCCTAGCTATAAATTTGAAAAGAAACCTTGGCAAAGGGATGGATATGATAAGAAACCTTGGCAAAGAGAGTCATTTGAGAGGAATAAAAAAGAGGGACTAAACAGGGATGAACTTAGAAAAAAGAAACTATGATTCACATGCTTCCAACCATGGACACCGGGGCACAAATGTACCAAAGGAAAGGCTCAATACATAGAAGTATTTTCTGATAATGAGGGGTATGATGGGGGCATGGATGAAGATGGACATATTTCAGATCAAGAAGAGGCATATGAGACAGCAGTAGAAGAGGAAAGACAAGAAGAAAATCAGCCTTCACCGGACAAAGCTAGAATGGCAGTGCTTTCAGCAGTACCTCGCTATCATACTATCTGATGCAAAGGTGTGGTACAAGGACAAAGAACTTCAGTTTTGGTAGATAGAGGAGCCACTCATAACTTCATTGATGCAGAGATGGTAGAGAAAAGAAATATACCTATTGAACCATTTGATGGCTTCACAGTTGTCATTCCCGGTCACAACACAATGCAATGCAAAACATGGGTTCCAAAGCTGCAAGTCACCGTAGGTAACTATACTTTTGTTGATAGTTTTTATGTGGTTGATGTTGCTGATACTAATGTGGTTTTGGGAGTGCAATGGTTGTATTCAATAGGAGAGCATACAGTAAATTATCAAATTCCCGAAATGAAATTCCAAGATTCAAAAGGAATACAAAGAGTTGTGAGAGGGCAACACACTTATCCAAATCAAGTAGTGACTTGCAATAGCATGAGATCTATATTGAGGCATGGGGATATAGAATGGGCTGCTGCATGTCATATTACATCTCCCAAGCCAACTATAAATATTGTCAAACACCCAAAGGAGATAGAGAGACTTTTGCAAAAATATGAAAAGGTTTTTAGAGACCTTCCACATGGTAGGCCACCAGATAGGGGGGTTGAGCACAGTATTGTTTTGGAGGAGGGTACTTCACCCATTCAAATACCACCTTATAGACATCCTAAAAGGTTTAGAGATGAGATTGAAAAAGCTATCCAAGAACTCCTAGAGTTGGGGCTCATTAGACCAAGCTCTAGCCCTTATGCTTCTTCAGTAGTGCTAGTGAAGAAAAAAGATGGAACATTGAGAATGTGCATAGATTTCAGAGCCTTGAACAAAAAGACTATCAAGAATAGGTATCCTATTCCTAGGATTGATGAGCTCATGGATGAGCTACATGGGGCCAAATACTTCTCAAAAATTTACCTTAGATCAGGGTATCACCAAATTCGAATGAAAGATGAAGATGTGCAAAAGACCGCTTTTCGATGTCATTTTGGCCACTTTGAATTTCTTGTCATGCCTTTTGGGTTAACTAATGCTCCAGCCACCTTTCAAGCATGTATGAATAGGATATTTTGCAAGCAACTAAGAAGGTTTATTTTGGTTTTCTTTGATGATATTCTCATTTACAGTAAAACATGGGAAGAGCATTTGCAACAGTTAGAGATTGTGTTGAAAATCTTGCAAGAAGAGTCCTTATTTGCTAAATTATCAAAATGTGAGTTTGGGATGAAAGAACTACTATATCTTGGGCACATTATTGGGCAAGAAGGATTGAAGGTACACATGGAAAAAATCAGGGCTATCTTAGAATGGCCATCACCAAAAAATATTACCGAATTGAGAGGCTTTATTGGCATATGCACCTACTACAGAAAATTTGTGAAAGGGTTCTCCAAGTTGACTTCTCCACTCACTGATTTGACTAAGAAGGATGCTTTCAAGTGGGATGAAGAGGCTGAAAAAGCATTCCAAAAAATGAAAGAGGTAATGAGTAGTTGTCCCATACTTGCACTTCCTGATTTTACTAAACCTTTTGTTGTGGAATGTGATGCTTCAGGTGGAGGAATAGGGGCTGTCCTAAAGCAAGGCCAACACGCCATAGCCTTTGAGAGCAGAAAGTTGCAGCCTCATGAAAAACTTTACTCCATCTATGATAAAGAAATGCTGGCCATTATGCATGCATTGGCCAAATTCAGACAATACTTGGTGGGCAGCAAGTTTGTGGTGAAAACTAACCATAATAGTCTAAGACACTTCCTCACCCAAAAGGATCTAAATGAAAGGCAACAAAAGTGGGTAAGCAAGATTCAAGCTTATGATTTTGATATTGAATATGTCAAAGGAAAGAATAATATAGTAGCAGATGCTTTGTCAAGAAGGCCTTCCTTTTCTTTCATGGATATTGCCAAGGATTGGAAAAACATGCTACTAGTTGAATATGCCAAAGACAAATTTGCTTGTGATGTGTTGGATGGAATCAAAGGGGATGATAATTATAGGATTTTGAATGGGATGATATATTATAAGGGAAGAATTTATTTAGTTCATAACTCCAAGCTCAAGTACCGAATTTTGCAAGAAGCACATGATTCCCCACTAGCGGGCCATCCGGGGATCTTCAAAACTTATAGACAGTTGAGGCAAAGATTTTTTTGGAAGGAGCTGAAGGAAGATGTTCAGAAGTATGTGAATGAATGTAAAGCATGTCAACAAAACAAATCAGAACTTACATGTCCAGCCGGCCTATTACAACCATTGCCCATTCCGGAGCAAAAATGGGACAGTATTTCCATGGATTTCATCACCGGATTGCCTAAATCCTTAGGTAAGGATTGCATCTATGTGGTAGTTGATAGGTTGACAAAATTTGCTCATTTCTTTGCTGTTACATCATCTTTTAGTGCTGCACAAGTGGCTGATATTTTTTTCAAAGAAATCTTCAGATTGCATGGGCTCCCCAAGAGCATTATCAGTGATAGAGATAGTAGATTCATGGGTGCTTTTTGGCAAGAACTTTTTAGATTGGTAGGCACTCAATTGACTCCAAGTACCAGCTATCATCCAAAAACTGATGGACAAACAGAGAGGGTAAACCAATGGTTGGAAGGATACCTAAGAAACTATGTGGGAGGGCAGCAAAAAGCATGGGCAAAATGGCTACACTTGGGTGAGTTTTGCTACAACACCACTTATCATATGTCAATAGGAATGTCTCCTTTCAAAGAATTATATGGTTATGATGCACTTACATTTGCTGACATTATATTTGGTGATAGTAGAGCCCCAAAGGCTAAAGATTGGGTGGAAGAGAGCCAAGAAATTTTAAAGCTCTTGAAAGACAATTTGCAGGTTGCTCAAAATCAACAAAAACAATATGCTGATAAAAATAGAGAAGAGAGAACCTTTCAAGTCAATGATTTAGTATATTTAAGGTTGCAGCCCTATAAACAAACATCTCTCAAAAAGAATGGAGCAGAAAAATTAAAACCAAGGTACTATGGGCCATACAAGGTAGTGCGGAAGGTTGGAGAAGTAGCATATGAACTAGAACTTCCGGAAGGGAGTAAAATCCACAATGTATTTCATGTTTCTTGTCTTAAGAAAGCTCTTGGTCAGAAAATCATCACTTCAGAAATACTTCCTCCTTTGGATGATGAAGGTCAGCTCACACTTGTTCCGGAAAAGATTTTGAAGACACGGGAAAGAAGGTTGAGGAATAGAATCATCAAAGAATATTTAGTGCAATGGAAGGACTTACCAAATGAAGATGCTACATGGGAAGAGGAGAATATTTTGCAGCATCCAAATTTGAAATTGCTTGAGGACAAGCAATCTTGGGTGGGGAGGACTGTAATGTCCCCATTCAAATAAGTGCATAGTAAGACAATCCCATCAATCCTACTAGTTTCCTAGGTTGGATGGGCACATGTGGGATGGTAATAAGGAAACTAATAAATGATATTTAGACATTAGAAGGGTTCAAGAATTTAATAAATATGATGAATAAATAAATTCAAGAGAAATTCTAGGTGGCAAGTGGTTTTGGAGACATATGGAGGTGGTGGGACCCACACTAGCTTGATTTTTCAATGACACATGGCAGCTCTCTCTTGCCAATTCGAATTCATGGGAAGGTGAACACTCTTGGGTGAGTTGGTAAGTCATAACACATGGCATTGAGCATATTAGGTCGAAATGGGAAGGAATAGTAACCTCCATGGGAGAGGAAGAGTCAAATTGGAGACTAGTGGACACATGGGCTAGATTCCCTAGTTTTATGACAACAATAATGAAGCATCTATGACATTTTATGACAAAATTCAGACCTGACTTCTTACACCTGACCATTATGACATGTCAGCCCCAAAAATAGGCTCAAGAAGGCGCTCATGGAGTTGGAGGAATCTAAAGAGACTCAAATTCAAATTTGGGAGAAGATGGAAGGTTGGAACTAGGAGACAAGTGGCAAATGAGGAATATTTTCTAAATGGAAAATTATTGAATCTATTGAGAGGATTTCGACCCCTTGAAGGCTAATGTTGGTTATAAAATGTAGAAATCAAGTATGAGAATGGCTTTTGATGATTTGAGAAAAATTGCATTTGTGAAGAGAGAGCTAGTGGATGACTAGTTTCTTGCCTTAGCCAATTTCGAGGGTGAAAGATTCCCATCCAAGTTGGTGTTTGGAGAGGCCACTCAGGTCTTTCATGGTGCTTTAATGGAGTTTGTATTTGCAGGTAGCAGCTACAGGAAGTTTCATGGTTTGGTTTAGTGCAGCACTTTCTCTCCACCGTTTCCAGTTTTGAAGGCATATTCGTGCTCCTTGAGGGAGGGCGTTTTTGGTGAGCTATTGTACTCTTTGGGGGAGCTTCTAATGCCCCATTTCTTTTGTAATATGAATTAAATACTCTGTTCTTCATCTCCAAAAAGTTTCAGGTCTAAATTCCAAGTAGAAATGTATAAATCTAATTTTTAATGGAAGAACAATGCCATTTCCCCACTACCTTGTTGTGAGCCAATGTATTGATGATGATTTCGAATGTATGGATGATTCTCTGATATATTTGTGATAAATATATTTCCATGGATGTCTTCTACAATTTTCATGTACTGTACTTGAGCATTTGAAGCATTTTTACTCAGTTTAGTTGTATTGGGAGGTGAAATAGTGCCATTTCCCCAAGGGTCGAATTGGAGGTTTTTGCTGTTGAATGTGAGAGAGTTAGAACAGTATTAAAAATCAATTAATGGTGCATATGAGACCTTAATCACATGCTTAACACATTATATACCTCTGTTCATAAATTTGTGGGAGTTTGGAGGCATTTGGAAGGCCATTTGCAGTGTTACCCGAGGGGGATTTGATGCACAAATTACTAGTCAAAATTACATATATTGATCAGAATACAAATCAAGTTTGCAGCAGTATTTGGAGGGCCATAAAACATACCTGAACCTTATATTCAAGTCTAAATACCATTCATACACTCCTACAGAAGAGTTGGGAGCATTTGGGTTGATTTGGAGGTCAAAACAGTAAAACTAGTCAAAGGTCGAAATTGGGAAAAAAAGTGAAAAATTGGGCATTTTAATAAAATTTGAAAAAGGGATATTACAGATGCTGCTTGGATTTATTTATTTGAGATTGGAATATAGAATCTTCGCTTGATCAGGTAATGGAAATGCAAATATTGTTTTAGTTTATTTTCCTTTGTAAATGGCTGAAAAGAAAAAACAGAAAACCGTATATTTGGTGCTTTTCGGAATTCGGACACGACGTCGACAAAGCCGAGCCAGTGGAACCGGGACTGACCTTTTACAATGAAAAGAGGAAAATTAGGCAGGCTGTGGAGACTGCCAACATCCCTTTCACTTACATCTGCTGTAACTCCATAGTTGGTTGGCCTTATTTTTATTCTTATCTTTATTGTTGATTCCCTCCATCCAACGGGCATGAAGCAAAGTTAACTTTTGACTTTGCTCCATGCCAATTGATAGAGAAAATCAGCAATCAAGATAAGCTCAACAATCGAGATAAGCTCAAGCATTTTTATCACACTCATCCTTCTGAGCTTCCTCCTCCCACAGAACAGTTCGAAATCTATGGCGATGGAAACGTCAAAGGTATTCCAAAATCTGATTAGCTCTTTATTGGTCAAGATTGAGATTCTTCGATAACAGATGCATATGTGAATACAGCTTACTTGGTTACTGGAGCTGAGATTGGCAAATACACCATCAAGACCGTGGACGATGAACGGACTCTGAACAAAGCTGTTCACTTCAGGCCTCCCAAGAATTTTCTTACGCTAAACAAGATTGAGGTCATCTGGGAGACGAAGATCGGGAAGACTCTGCCAAGGGTTTGCATCTCCGAACAAGAATTGCTGGCAATGGAAAAAGGTATTTCTGCATTTTGTAACACATCAGAAAGAGATTCTTTCACATTTTGTAGGTTGAGATTCTTGTTTCATTTAATAAACTGGACTGGACTCACCTACAGGTAGTTGGTACAGTAATAAACTTGACCTGACCTGACCTGCTAGTAGCAGGAAGAGTAGTGTGTCTGTTCATGGTAACAAATCACAGTGGTCCAAGAGTGGGCGTTAAAGAGTCAATAATAAGTGGACACAGTTTTTTTTCAAATAAAATAATTTTTTTTACAACCAAAACACCCAATTTTTGGTCTTACAAATGAGTGTCTTGATTTATCTTGGTGTGTGTGTTGTTGGTGCAGCCAATTACTTTCCAGACAGTATTGTGGTTTATCTGACACATGACAGATAAATTAAAAAGCTTTCTCTGCATGTGTACTATAAAAAAGGGTTTGCACTTTGATCCTTCTGTAGTTGGGTAGATCTCCTTTAAGATGGATTTATGATGTTAAATAAAATATTTTTTTAAGTAAGAGAAATTTAAATTTATCCATTGATCATGTGGTTAATAATAACGTACATATTGTGTTACTTAGAGTTGAAGTATATCTCATTATACAAGTAATTTATCCATTATATTTTTTTTCACATAAGAACCAAAACACCCAATTTTTTTAGGACGAAATCCTGTCTGAACGGTGACTCTGTACAGTGAATCGTTACAAATGAGAGTGTGTTGATTTATATTGGTGTGTGTGTTGTTGGTGTAGCCAATTACTTTCCAGACAGCATTGTGGCTTCTCTGACACATGACATCTTCATCAACGGATGCCTCGTGCCAATAAATCAACGGACATCACGATGTGGAGATCTGCCAACTTTATCCCGAGGTTGTCTACACAACTGTAGATGACTTTTTCAACGGCTCTCTCTGATATGTCCATGTTACACATTTAGTTGGGATGAGAAGATTGTTTATTTTATTTTGGCATGTTTGATTCATGTCCATGTTACACATTTAGTTGGGATGAGAAGATTGTTTTTTAAGATGTAAGATTGGGATATTTTATTTTGTAATCAAAATAATATTAGTATAATTATTGAATTTGTGGTTGGTGAATATATAGGTTATATGTTAAGTGTTGTATAAATTACTTGTTATCTATGTATAGATTGCCATTATTTATGCATCAGTTACAAGCTATTTATGTATAACTATCGATTATATATATATATATAATATTTGTTTATTTCGAAATCTAGAACAAGTCCATGTACAATACCCCAAATTTTAAGATATAAACATCTATCGATATAATTAATATAAACTTATTTTAATTTAATATATAAATTTATTTTTTATTTTATTTAAAATATAAATTTAAATAAAATTTTATTGATTTATTTTATTATAAATTTTTATAATTATTAAATACTTTTTAAATTTTAAATGTTGAATTTTATTTTTTAAGATTTTACTATTTTCATTTAAATATCACGTTCTTCATTTGTTAATTGAAAAGATATTTCATTATTTATAGATCACAACAATTAAAAAATCCATTAAAATATAACTTTATAATATTTGTAATAAATTTTATGGATTTTTTTAAGAAATTAAAATATGGTAAATCTCATTATCATTAACAAGTTTAGAATTCTATTGGTTTTTGTTAAAGAAGCAAATTGCATTCAGTGTCATTATTGATATAACATTTCTAAGCCAGAAATCACTATTGATCCTTATCATTATTGATCCTTTGGAGGTTCAATTTATCCTTGAATTACATGTTTAATTTGAGAAGTTATTATTTGTATGATTTGAAATAAGAAAAAATGTTGAGTGGGTAGAGGAGTTCTTAGTTCATGTTTTTTATTATGAATGTATGATTTGATATATATCCTTCTTTTATGTTTGTATATTTTTTGTGCATGATGTTGCTACATACCAACATTATCCTTGTGCCTCTATTCATAGTATTTCATGGTATACACTCCACATAGCTCCTTATCATTCGCTACTCTATATGTCGCTTCATACTAGTGTACATTGGGATTCTCTTGCATCATACACCATGCTCTGTAGTTATTACAATTTGAAATTGTGCCTAGATTTTTTGAAGACAAATATCACCTCACAAGAGCATAGAATTGTGACGTCCATGATTACTAATGTCCATGCAAAACATGGATCTATTTTGGTTTACTTGAGGGTTGGTGCAAGCTAATGCTAGCCACTCATGACGCGTTAGTTGCAATGGACTTCTGGAAAACCAGACATCTGAACGTCAAAATGCAATATTAGAGCTACCTACACAACTTTTTGGAATATGGCGTAAGAAGATGAAACATAGACAATCGGATTACCTTCCAGAATATATAACTATTATTTATGGAAATTAAGTATAACTCCCCAAAAATGGGGTTCTCCTAAGGTTGGTATGTTATTTTTTTAAGAAAACATAATGAATATGTTTGCGTTGGGCCCCGGGTTTGGTATGCAAATGGTGGAATTTTGTGAAACAAAATATATAGAGTCGTATATAATAGGCCGTTCTAGTGCAGTGCTATTTTTCCATATTTATTTTTGTTAATTTTATTTTATTTTTAAATTAAGGAAGTCAGCGAAGCCCTAAAATGACTAGCTCAAGCGTTGGGCCCCGACATCATGGTCTTAACATAATCAATGAACGTTGTTTTTTTTAGGATGTAGATCTTTGTGTGTACTTGTGCGTGTTCTTTTCCGTTTTCAAAATAGGTAAGCCAATCAAAAGTTATGGCCGGAAGAAATAACCTACTTTTTTGTGTAAGACTCACGTTAGTCCAATTAAAATTAAATAAAAAATAGAAAAAAATAATAGATTTAATAAAAAAATTACATATTCGGAATCTGCACATAGAGTTCTACAAGTGTGTACAATTTCATTAGCAGTGGACAAGTGTAGCATACGCAGAATCATGCTCGAAATAGAAGAAGTTATAGAATAAGATGTATTTTGTTATAAAACAGTCCAAGCCACTTGGTTTGGCAACCCGAACCTAAAACCAAAGCGTCCACGTCATACACCATGTTGGTGGGAAAGAAATTGCCCACCAAGATTTAGAAATTTAAATATCGCGTACGTGTTGTTTTAAACACGTGTATGCACTAAAAGCGCATATGCGTTATTTAGTGTGTATGCGCTAATAACGCGTGCACGCATTTGTTTACTAATACGAAATGTAGTTTTGATGTCATCTTCATCTATATCAACCCCCCCTCCCCTTACACCCCTCTCCCTAACTCTAATCCTCCTCCTCTCCTTTGTCTTTTCTTGTCCCTCCCTCTCCCTCCCTAACCTTCCTCCCCTCCACCCCATTTCAACCCTCTCTCTCTCTCTCTATCTTTTTCTCTCACTCTCACTCTCTCACCCTTTAATCCTCCTCTATATCCCTCTCTACCTAAACTTCCTCTTCTTCTCCTTCTCCCTCTTATCTCCATCTCCCTAACCATAACCATCGTCCTCTCTCTCTCACTCCTCCCATTTCTTCCTAAGCCCCCTCCTGCCCCTCCCCCCTCTCTCACTATCTCCTTAACCATGCTCCCCTCTCCCCCTAGCCCTCATCTTCTCACTCTCTCTCTATAACTTTTATACATATATATCTCTACTTAACCCTCTTTCCCTCTTTCTCCCCCATATGTCCCTAGCTCTCTCTCTTTCTCTCATTAATATTCCTCTCTCTCTCACTCACTACAAGGGAAATACCTTGTAGTGGAAGTTTCCCCCAAATTGGCCTTTTATACTGCCCCCAAACCAATACTCAAGGATTTACTGAGAAGCGTAGAGAGGAGGAGGATGACTTGGCCTTCAAGAAACCCTAGGGGATTATCGATAGAGAAGACAAATACATAAAAAGGAGGCTTAATAAAGCTAATTTCACTGACATAAATGACGCCTTCGCCATGGGTGACAAGACCCTCGATGCTGCTTGTTAACACAAAAAAATTGATCACATACCTAGAAATATGTTGAAGACCCTCATTCATAAAGAATAAACCTATTTGTTCACAAAAAACCCATATAACCTAAGTTCTAAATCCCCCTTTGGACAACATCAACTAAAATAGGGATCCTCCCCAAAAAAGGAGGTGTCCACCAAAATAGGGGGATGTCTCGACAAACCAAAGTTCCTACCTCAACCTAAGACTTACCGAGCGATAAAATTTGAAAAATATATACCATAAGTGGTTTTAGGGTTACGAAACCCTAAAGCCACACCATATATTATATGTTTTTCACCATTGTTTACAAGAAGTTTTTTTTATTATCATTTTCTCCCTCCCTTGAAGTCCCCTTCTTTGGCACCAACTCCATTTCACCTGCACCTCCATTTTCCCAAACCTTCTTTGCCAACACCATCTTCTGCACATCCCTTCAACTAGTTGAGCATCATTTGCTCCTAGCCACCATATAAGGTGGATGCAGTGCAGACCAGTAGATCATGAAGGCCACTCGAAGGATGGAACCCATCCAGGGATTGCACAGCTTCATGGCTGCAAGGGTTTGTAAGCCCATAGAGGTAATTCCTAGTTTGTAAACCAATTTTTACAAATTATAAAAATCATTTCTTTTATAAAGGGTTTTATAATATGCATGGAGTGAATTTTTACGTATGTGTTTGTGGTATATAGTTGTTTTTACCATTTTACTCGAGTAGATCTAAATGTTTTTGGTTTTTTACGGTTTGTTACCTCACATTTAGCTTAGGTTGATTTCGGTTTATATCTTATATATGCATAGTTTTCATTTTTTCACCTATTTTCACTTCGGCTTTTTACCGCACATTCCACACACAGAGCCACGGGAGCCATATCTCCCATGCTCTCTACCTTGGCTTCCACAAGCCGCTAGATCCCATTTTCTTCCTGTTGGTGTGCGAAAGCACCACCAACAGAATTGGCGATTCCGTTGGGGAGGGGTGGACCTCCCCCTAAACCCCTAGTTAATAATGGCCCCAATACCATGAATCAAGATCCTAATCAACTACTTCGACAAGGTAATAACCCACAGTTACAAACCAATCATCCTTGATTTCCATGCTACCTATAACTGTCCAGAATTTCCAAACCTCCAAGAACAAATGAACTCATTGGATGAGGATCCCGACATTCCAGTGGTCGAACTACAATCTACCCCTCACTCGGGCAACAAATCATTGCACACCAACCATCCCTGCGCCATCTGCGGGATCTACGGACACTATTCCCACCATTGTCTAGACTTACCTGAGTACTGATTGGTTCTCCACGAATTGAAAGAGTACTATTTAGAGTCATCCATCACTACTGTTGAGGAGATCCACTCACCCGAGTCTTCCTCTTAAGGAGAAATTAACACCATCTACGTGATCTCTACCAGTAACAATCTGGATTTTCCCACGACCCCCAACCATATATCCTCTGATCTTTCCACGCAATACTTCTGCAGTGACGAGGAAATCATGGAGGCATTAACTGCACCCGACTATCCTTAAGATGATATGCATCATCGATCCTACTTCATTCCCGAGGAGTCTACATTTGGGCCCACCAACCAACTCTCGGTTGAGTTGAAAGACTTCATCCATAGTCAAGTAGACTGGTTCAAGAATCCCATCCCAGCTCTGGATGCCTTCGAGGAAGAAAACATGGAAAATATCTCACCTACCATTCAGGTCGATATTTCTGTGAAAACTGGGATAGTAGAGAACATTACGTTAGGTGCTTCCTGCACATCCGATGAAGCCGATGCCTATAAGAAGCTCTTCCAAGAATTCTGTGATGTTTTCGCTTGGTCCTTATATACGGAGATGCCTAGTCTTGATCTCACCATTGTTGAGCACCGAATGAACATTTGGCCCAACATCCCACCTATCTGCCAAAAGCAAGGACTAATCCATCCTTCCAATATCCCCACGGTAAAGGCTGAGATCGAGAAATTACGCCAATCCAGATTCATTTATCCCATCGCATACACCACATGGGTGTCCAATCCTGTGCTGGTTAACAAAAAACAAGGCACCATTTGCATCTGCACCGATTTTCGTGATTTGAATTTAGCATGTCCCAAAGAGAACTTTCCTACGCCTTTCATTGATCAACTCGTTGATGCATGCGCAGGTCACGAGATCCTATCCTTCATGGATGAATTCTCTGGCTACAATCAGATTCAAATCCAAAAAGCAGATTAGTATAAGACCACCTTCACTACCCCATGGGGCACTTTTTCCTATAGAGATATGTCGTTTGGTCTAAAAAATGATGGCACCACTTTTCAGTGGTCCATGACCTATTGTTTTCACGACTTGTTCCACATAATCCTTGTCTACCTGGAAGACCTCACTGCTCGATCCAAGAAATGGTCCAACCATTTGAACTACCTCCGGCAAGTATTTTTGCGTTGTCGCAAGTACAACATTCGCCTGAACCCTCTCAAGTGTGTATTTTGCGTTCCTGTAGGCTAGTTGTTGGGTTTCATCATTTCACAAAATGGGATCACTGTTGATCCTTTGAAGGTCCAAGCCATTCTTGAACTTCCTTCACCACATACACTGTGCCAAGTACAAAGCCTCCAAGGGAAAGCCAACTTTCTCAGCCACTTCGTCCTTGATTATGCAACGAAGGTTCACGGTTTCCTTCGTTTGCTTTGGACCCGCATTCTGTTCATTTGGAAAGAATAAGCGCAAGCATATTTTGACGCACTCAAACAAGCTCTGACTTCTACCCCGTTAATATCACCTCTTGATTTCCCGAAGAATTTTATCCTCTATGTTTCGGCATCCAAATGTTCCGTTTCTGGAGTGATAGTAAAAGAATATAGTGCGCGCCAAGAACGGGTCATATATTATGTCAGTCAAACATTATCTGGCCCACCACTATGCTACCCCCCTAAGGAGAAGTTAGCCCTAGCCATCGTCTTCTCAGTCCAGAAGGTCCGCCACTACATCCTGTTGAGTCAAACCACAGTTGTGGAAGACTCCAATCCCATGATCTATCTCTTGAGTCGCCATCTTCTTCAGGGCCGCGCGGCTAAATGGGTCATCATAATCCAAGAGTACGATCTAACTTTTGTGACACCCTAAAGTACCAAAGTCCTCGCTCTGGAACAACTCATGACTGACTTACCATCTTCGCCAGTATCACCCCTTATCATTACCAACTTCCACGATGACCATTTGTTCACCATTCAATCGGATGACCCATGGTACAATGACATCCTAGTGTATTTGTGAACCCAAAAATTTCGCTCCAGCCTTAGTCATGAGGATCGCCACCGTATCCACCATCATGCCTCACGATACCTTCTCCTCGGTGACATCCTCTACCGACGTGGCATCAACACACCATTTTTACTCGATGCCTCACACACGATGAGGCAGAACAAGTCTTAAATGATTTCCATAGCAGAACATGTGGTGGCCACTTTTCCGGGATGGTTACGACCCAAAATATCATTTACACTGGTTATTTCTAGCCCACCCTTTTTTCTGATTGTATCACAACAGTCAAACATTGCCAGAATTTACAGCTATTTGCCCCCAAAGCAAGGACCCCTTCGGCCCCTCTCCATCCATTCATCACTGTTGGCCTCTTCTGCAAGTGGGCCATTGATTTCATGGAATGTAACCCTACCTCCGCGAATGGCCATAAATACATCATTGTGGCCGTCGACTATTTCACTAAATGGGCTGAGGCTATGCCCACATTCAATTTCAAGGCCGAGACCACGACACGTTTTTTCTTCAACCATGTCATTGTCTGTTTCGGGGGTCCCAAAGAAACTCGTCTCCGATCATGGAAAACACTTGGGAGAATCGGTTTGGAAGGAATTGTCCACCTTTTTGAATTTTGACCATCAGTATGCCTCATCTTACTACCCTAAAGAGAATGGCCAGGTTGAGGCTATCACCAAAATATTAAAGACCATCCTCCAATGGATAGTAGATAAGCACAAGTGCAACTGGAATCGCATGATTTTCCCTGCACTTTGGGCTTACCACACCTCAACCAAACCCGCCACAGGTTTTACCCCTTTCCACTTAGTCCATGGTGTCAAGTCTGTTCTCCCTATTGAATGCCAAATTCCCGCTCTACACATCATCGTGGAGCTTCTCCCGGATACCTCACCACTCGAGCAACGTTTACTCTCGTTGGAGCAAGCAGATGAGGACCTTCGGGCAGCCTTACAGATGATTGAGGCCACCAAACATAGATCTAAAACCCATTACGATACCCATTTCCATCCCTGCACCTTTAGAAAATGAGACCTCGTGCTCGTTTATGACAAAGCCCATGATCCGCATGGTAAAGGGAAGTTTGAGTCCATGTGGCAGGGACCATACATCGCAAAAACTTTCCTAGGAAAGAGGGCATACCTCCTCATCCATTCTAAAGGATGCCCCTTGACCAACCCTCGCAACGGGTTGTACCTCAAACGATTCTACCCCTAACACCGTCGAACCCGTCAATTCGAGTTGTACAGTTTTTTCCCTTTGTTTCACCTTTTTCTTTTCTCAACCCTCACGATTTTTTTCCTTGATTGATACCAGATGGATCCCGTTCCCTCGATCTACATTGTTTTTGCTGATGGTGCAAGTAGATGGTCTCCTAATCTCGCCTTGACAACATGGGTATTATATTCCCCCTCACACCAGTTGATCCACCTTGACAGTGTATGTATCGGTGCCGCCACCAACAATCAGGCTGAGTACGATGTTGTCATTGGTCTCTTAACCGCCGCCACCCAATTAGGTGTCAGTCACCTCCGCGTGTTTTTTAGAATCCCAACTCCTCGTCGCACAGCTAAACAACTGGTATCAGGTACGCGATCCTTGTCTTTTTAGAAAGCTCCTGCGAACTAAACAATTAGTTAGGAATTTCGAATTCATTACATTCACACATGTCCCACAAGATCAGAATAGTGTTACAGATCAAATGGATAACGATATTATACAATGGCATATCCATCATTGCATATAAAAAATAAATCATAAAAATACATCATCACATCATTTTTGTAGTCACATGTACATACATAGCATACAACAATCATCACCACATAAGAGGCTCACCTAACATAAAAAATACATAAAAAGTGCATCCACATGCATATATATATCAAAGTATCATAATGTCTACATCACCATATAGGCATGTCATACAAGAGGAGCCCCAACAACTTCCTCATCACAATATCATATATACTAGGCCGATACAAAATCCTGGTGTTCATCGCACTAGGGGGAAGATCCATAAGCTTCCAAATGACTAATCATAGTCCTCGTCATCTGTCTCCTCATCAGATTCCTCCTCATCTAGGGGTACATCCACCCGATCTGCATCCCGTATATACTTAGTTTCTATGGCTATGAGCTGCATAGTAGGTCACCACTCGGCAGGAGCCTGGTAACATATGGAAATCAGGTCATCAGGTAGCTCCTGCCATCCATCATCGACAACTCCCTCTAACAAGCGATCAATACCAATCCATAATGAGTCAAGTGTATCATCAACATCTCTGCTGTGCCTTTGACACTCTACCAGAAGATCGACCCTGACAACCCTCCCTTGACGCTGGTGGCCTCGGCCCCACATCTGCACATATACAACAAAAGCGTGCATCAGCATACATCATATATAAATACTGGCTACCATCTAAGCTAATAACATAAACATAACAAAAGACTAGGGTATAAGTATGCACATACCCTCCGGACCCCAAATCTGGACTGATGGTTGAGGAAGTTGAGGGACCCCCGTGTAGTCCATACCCGCATACGAGTAATTTTTAATCAGTATAGGTAATTGGCCCCACTACGCAAAGAGCTCTCGTGTAAAGAAGCGTCCCACTAGACCTCCCCCCTCATGTATCATCATCTCACACCATCTCCTTATCTTGGGCTCCCTTGGCCCATTGTCATCCACCCGGTGATGTGGTCTCAGCGTCGGCATGTGCTCAAAGAAGAATGCACACAGGAAAGACGGGAAGCAGAAGTTACCTCCCCTCTGGCTCACCTCGTTCAATGAACGTCGAACTGCAGACAGGTACATTTGTGCCCATCCAAAGTAGGTACCCCTCAACACCTGCTCCACTATCAACATCTATCCGCCGGAGACCCTATGAGTTCCATGAGTAACCAGTATCCTCACCACCACAGTCATTATCACTCGAGTCTCCACGATCTCAATGTCACATATCAATATATAGGTCTTGTCCATCGTCTCAGTGGCATAACAGTGTCGCTCCACCAAATCCTCCATTGAAACATCTTTCGGGCGTTTCGGCTGAATGTCACCTATCACACAGTACAAAGGCAGTCCTGTCATGAAGTACACATCTTGCATAGTGATCTCAATCCTCTCCCCCTGCACAATGAATTCCCTCGAGTCACGATCCCAGAACTCCACTAGCTTGTTCAATAGGAGCTGGGCGCTCCTCATTAAAGGGTTCTGAAAAAAATTCAGAAGACCATACCACGCCAGGGCATCCTTCACCGATGGATCCTCCTCCACCTCGTGACAAAGGTCACTCATGTCTCTCTCCCTCCACTCCACCCAAGGAATCCTACACAAGAAAAGCAGGAATCCATCAGTACCAGTTATTATTCCCCCCTTCAAAGGCCTGGAGCGTACTTGTTTAGTTAAAGAGAGAGCCCTAGTGCGCTCTTAAGAGGTGGAAAAGAGTGTCCTAGAGTGCTCTTAAGGGCAGGTTTAGTGCGTCCTAGAGCACTCCTATGAGCCATTTAAGTGTTCCCTAGGACGCTCATATCCCCTCGAAAGGTGCAATCTGTGTCCTCAAAACCCTCATCAGCTCAATCCAGGCCCCCAAAAGGCTGGATCTCAGAAAATTAACCATCAATCAATGAAAAAAATTACCACCTCTTACCTGCAACTCACGGAATCGCAAACGGTTGCTCTGATCGAAGGATATCAACAAATATATCCAAGGGTTCCACACACTCCCCACAAATAAATCAGTGAAAATGACATGTAACAAGTGGTCACCTACCCCCCTTTTTATAGGCCTTAGCCCTAATATTCTTTCTCGTGTACTGGGGTCATACGACGTCCATTTGACGTGCCATTTTCTTCGCCAGATTCATAAATCTGAGCCCGTGATGATGCTTGAGATCATTTCTCGCTCTCACTTAAACATGTTTTGGTCATTTTCTCTGTGACCCTTGCTGCCTTGGTTTGCGTGCCACATAGGCCACAGTCGCTTTGAGCCATTTTATGCATCACAACCTATCCATGAGCCCTCCACTCCATCCATACTGCAGTCATTGCATTATTTTTCCACCATTCATCAACCCACAAGGAGGCACCATTAGTGTTCGCCCCCTTGCCTTTGTTCTTGGTTTACATACTTGTTCCTTGATCGAACACTTCCTCCTTGTTTGGCTCTTATATTTTGTTCAGTATAATTTTATCCCTTTTTCGAGTCAAGCAACTCCTTTACGAAAAAGGAACTTAGGGAGTTTATGTTAAGCTCTTTTATAACTCTTTAAAGAATGAAAGTATCCACTAGTACAAAAATGAGAGATAAGTGACCAAGCGACCAAAACAATTGGTCACCACACAGCTTTTTCAAGGGATAAATGACCAAAATAATTGAGAAATTTTAAGTGAACTAACTAAAAATGACCAAGATAAATGACCAATTTGGTCATGGGATAAGAACTAAACTAAAACTAACCAAGATAAATTACCAATTTGGTCACGAGATAAGAACTAAACTAAAAATGACCACATAACAATTGGTCATTTATGTGGTCATTTTTAGTTGTGTCATTCCAGCATTGGAAAATTATAATTTTGATAATGAATTTGTACAATTTACTAAATTTTAACACTGCAGATGGATTCAGAGATCCCCAAATTTTAACACTGCAGATGGATTCGGAGACCCCCTGCAGATGGATTCGGAGACCCAGGGGGTCTCCGAATCCATCTGCAGTGTTAAAATTTAGTAAATTGTAACATTAATAGTACACAACTGGGATTATTTTTCAATACATGTCTTCTAAGTGATCATTTATTTGAGGCCATTCTGATGCTTATTGTGTTAGATGATAGGAGAATCAATGAGATGCTCATTTAGGGGTTTCTCTACTAATTAGTTTCTTGGGTGTGGTGAGTTGATATCTATATAATACATCATGTCTTGCATATAGTGTATCAAGTGATAGATGAGTTCTTCTACATGTGGTTGAGTCGAGTCTTAGTCGATATTTGTTGTCTTTCCCTTTTGAAATTGTCATGTCCTAAAGTTAGTGTCACTCCATTCATCTTGTTGTACTGGTTGTGTTCATTTTTTGTTTGAACAAAACCATCGCTGTTTGACCATCTCAGCAGTCTGTTAAAGTTTCGACAAGTTCATGTATTTTGTGTCATGTTAGCTAAAAATTGTCAATTTCACAACCTCCATTAATTCTCCATATGCATTCATTCACCATGTTTCTCTTTGTACTTGAGTTCAAAAATATTTAAAGTCCCCCTGGGTCCCTCCCTTACAAGAAATAGCCAATATCCTCCATTTTGAAGAAAAAATAATTCCTCATTTTTTGTAAAAATCCCTTTGTTCCCATCTCCTTGAATAATAATAATAATAATAATAATAATAATACCCCCATAATCGCACCTAAACCCTTCTCCTTTCACATATTAAATAAATAAATTATCAAGAACCTTTTTTCCCTGTATCTTTTCACCCATATATAATATTAATATATTTTATAGTTATTATATATATTATTAATATATGTAACTAGTATTAAAAAATTAAGAAAAAGAAGAATATAAACAAAACAAATGGAACAGATAGAGGGAAACTCAAAAAAAGTGAAAAGTGAATGAGCTGTGAATTAGAAAATAGATTGAGAGGGAAAATAAAAGAAAATAGGGCCTCCAATAGATTTTATCTGATGTCCATGAATTGGTCAGAGAAAGCAAAGTTCTCCATATGGTTGCAAGGATCTCCATGTGATCTCCACGATTTGTGCACATAAAGCAAAGTTAACGATATGTTTGCAAGGATCTCTACGTGATAGTCTTCTTGATTTTGCTTCAGATCATCTATTCACCATCAATTTTTTCAACAATATTTGGTGTGGGTTTGAAACCCTAGCTCAACTACTGCAGCACAATCATGCTTTAGGTAACAATTCCCACCCTTATCTTGGTTCGATTCAAGGAAGTTTCTTCAGTTGGTTCGATTCATGCAACTAGTGATCAATTTCTCACTCAATTAACCCTAGCACAAGCTTACTTTTATATATGTTTTCCAGTAGTTAGTAATCGTCTTCGTTTCCATGGGTCGTTGGAATAATTATCCGCAGGGTTGGTAAATGTCATTTGTAATTATGGAAGTCGATGATGCTCTGCATGTCAGGTGACTCCTTGTGATAAGAAAGGGGGAAAGGAAGTAGCATAAGAAGTTAGAGAAGGTGAGGTAAAAAGCAGTGGGTAAGGTAAAAACAAGTCCATTCTTTGATCTGCTCATTTCGTATTTGGCGTGGGTCCAGCCAATTCCTAAAAAAAAGAGAAGATGCAGTTGTTCCAGTATAAAGCCAATAATGGTCCAGGTTCGTATAAATAATGGGGAACATGATTCCAAAACTAGAAATGGTAAGTAGGAAACAAGCTAGTTGGTTCGATTCATGCAACTGTGAAATTGAAGCACAACAGATCTAATTGAACAAGTAAATCAATTACAACAGATGCATAAAGAATAATATGTGTGAACTGTGCAAGAGAATTGCAGCAGTGCTCTATTGAACTCAAAAGTAGAATAAAATACAATGTGCAGTCACAATGACTGAATAATTCGAATTAACCAAGGAGTTCATTCGAATAGCCTACATGGAATAGCTTGGCTCACTAGGAGTCCTCATCATCAGATCAATGGAGTCATCAATGCACTAGTAACGGTCAACCAGGTGTCAAACTGAGTCTAACTGAATGTGGTAGGTGTAACTGGCACATGGGAGAACTAATTTAGTGAAGGAGGCTCAATGGAGGGCGCATGGGGAGCTGAATGGAGTCAAAATAGGAAATCTAGTCTCACTGGGGGTCCAATGGAGTGTTTCAGTTAGTTAGCAAGTCAATCTAGCCTTAAATCAAGGAAAGATCCACAAATAACTCAACTAACTGAAGTGTAACTGAGTGGTAGGTGAAGAAGGGCGCCTTTCACATGTGGTAGGTGAAAGGTGGGTGCATCACTGACTAGGAGGGATAAAATGAGTGGAAGGAAGCTCCCGTAGCTAGCAAACTGGGGACTAGGTGCTGGATGACACCAAACTAATGACTGGGATGCATGCAATTGCATGACATGCATGCTGCATGGAAAAATTCATGCAGACATAAAACTGAATGATGAATATATCCTAACCCCCCCCCCCCCCTCAAGCTATACTATGAAGTAGAAAATAAAATATAGGGCCCTGGTTACTGAGACCAAAGGTCACCCAAATACAATAATAATCCAAAAATGCTAGAAAAAATCTAAGTGAGGAAAGAGGGAAAAACCCAATGGGAAGAAATCCCCCCCCTCAAGCTGAACATAGAAGGATCTAATCTGTCTCCACCATGATGGAACTCACCCCCCAACAGCAAATGGAGGTAAGATAACTTCTTCTCAGTGAATCTCTTGGTGAAGATGTCTGCAATTTGATCGTCGATAGGGCAATATTGCAAAGCAATGGTTCTGTCATGCACAGGCTCTTGGATGTAGTGCATGTGGATCTCGATGTGCTTGGTCCTCTGTCTCTCAACTGGATCTGTCAAGATATTGATAGAACTTTGATTGTCACACAAGACGATAGTCAAAGTGGTTCTACCAATATCAAACTCTGCCAAAATACCCTGCAACCAAACTTCCTGAATGCAAGCATTGACTGCTCCTCGATACTCTGCCTCTGCTGAAGATAAGGAAATGGATTCCTACTGCTTTTTCCTTGACCAGAAAATAGGCTTAGTGCCAATCATGATAACATATCCGGAAGTGGAATTTAGATCACTACTATCACCTGCATAAGATATATCAGGCCTTGAGTGTTTAAAGTATAGAAGGCTACCAATCAACTGTCGATACAATGTCGAATCTGCAAGCAGTGTAGAATTTCCCTCCTCAAGACTGATTCCTGAGAGGAATGGGAATGGGGCTGCCTTACAATCTAACATATTAAATTTGTTTAGCAGGTTTGAAACATATTTTTTCTGAGATATGGTGATCCCATCAAAGTTTTGAGCAATCTCAAGCCCAAGGAATTGCTTCAGCAAGCCCAAATCACTCATGCCAAAAGCTAGATTTAAAGCAGTTTTTAACTTGTCGATTGAAGCAAGTGTGATTCCAGTTATCAAAATATCATCAACATAAAGAACTATAATCAGAAAATTACCTTCAGTTTGCTGTAGGTACACATTTGGATCTAATTTGCACCTTTCAAAATTCTGTGACAGAAGGAAGGAGTCCATCTTTGCGTACCAAGATCTTGGGGCCTGTTTTAATCCATACAATGATTTCTTCAATCTGCACACTAATGTTGGATCTGATATATATCCTTATGGCTGCTTCATGTAAATCTCTTCTTTCAGATCTCCATGGATAAATGCACTCTTCACATCCATATGGTTGTGAAAATCCTCACAGCAGATCTAAGAGATGATGTGTACCTGACAAGAAAGAATTTAGGAATAAGATTAAGAGTGGTCAATGCAGTAAGATGAGCAACATAATAATAATATAGTAGAACTCAGATAGAAGCAAAAATACTCCACACACACTAATTAATTAATCACAATATGGACAAATAAGTAGTACAATGCATGAGGATTCGAATACCTAAGGTGGCAATTCGAATTATCCTTCATGGAGTGATCAAACGATCACTGGAGTGTCATAGCAGCACAACTGGAAGTCTTCATCATCATCAGTGGAGTCATCAATGCTCAAGTAACTGTCAACCATCAGTCAAACTGAGTCTAACTTAGTGTGGTAGGTGTAACTAGAACTAATTGAATGAAGGAGGCTCAGTGGAGGGCGCATGAGGAGCTAACTGGAATCAAAATGGGCAATCAAGTCTCACTGGAGGTCCATCGGAGTGATACAGTCAGTTGAGAGTCAGTCTAGCCTTAAATCAAGGAAAGAACTGAAGATAACTGAATGGTAGGTAAGGAAGGGCACCTTTCTCAACTGGTAGATGAAAGGAGGGCGCACTAAGCTCTAGCAGGGCTGAAAATGAGTTGAAAGAAGCTCTGGGGGCTAGCTAACTAAGGGCTAGGTATTGGGACTGATGACTGGGATGCATGCAAACCCTAAAAGTGCATGCATGATTGAAAATTCAAAGGATGAAAATGCTAGTAGGACTAGGATGGAGTATAGGAATATCCTAACATCCCCCCTTAATCCATCCTGGGCCCTAGTAACTAAGACCAAAGGTCACCCAATACAATGAATAATAATAACAGTCAATAAACCGAGGAAATGGGGAAAACCTCATGGGAAAAATACCCCCCCTCAAAATAGACTGTAAGGCACACACAAAAATAAATGCTCCAAACTCAAGCAAGTGTGATGCTTGGTCATATGTCTGGAGGTATCTTCTTCTTGGGAAGAAGTGGATCATGCTCAGAAAGCATGTGCTTGTACTTGCTCTTCAGATCGAATGTGATGAGAACAAATCCAAAAGTATGAGGATGATCCTTGAACCTGTGATTCGAATTAGCTGAGGTAGGATCAAATCTATGAATGTGCAGATAGTCTTTTGTCTTCTCCTTCGAACCATCATGGGTGAGATTATGCTCAAAAGAACCATCAAATAATAGTAAATGTTTTGAATCCAAATCAAATCCAAGACTTAAAGAATAGTTTCTTGAGATATCCTTTGAACCAGCAAGGGTGAGATGAAAACCATCATATGTATGAGAAATTATCCCAAGTAGTGATTGCTTAGAATCCAAATTGGATCCAAGACTTGAATCATGGTTTCTTGAGATCTCCTTTGAACCATTAGAGGTGAGATCAAAACCAGTAAGTGCATGAGAATTTATCCCAAGCGAATGGAAATGGTTTCTTGAGATCTCCTTTGAACCAGAAAAGGTGAGATCAAAACCATGATGTGCATGAGAAATTATCCTAAGCGAATGGCAACGGCCATATTCTTCAATAACCTTCTGAAAGCATGGAATAATGATCATATAATAGTAAATAAGAGGTGATAGATCAAGGAGAGTGAATGCATTACCTCCAATGACTGATTTGACCTCCGAAACATTCATGTGATCATGATGCAAACCAACAAACTCTGGTGCAAGAGAGGATTTAGGACCTTCTGCAATTTCTAGAGTGTGAGATGGCATAGAATTTGAAATAGAAAAAATTTGGAGCATGAGTGTAGAATCTGCAAGTTCTTCTTTGTGGACAACTTCAATATGAGATATGTTTGATATTGATTCATGATCAATGAGATCATTAAGGAGGTCTAATGCATCACTTTGCTTGCTCTCAAAGGGGTTTGGACCAATTCCTTCATTCTGCTTTCCGAATGTTTCATCCAGATGGGCCCATAGCTCTTTTGGATAATAATAATCATCAAAATCAAGGAAGTGGTTTACCATGTATTGAGACATAGCAAACAACATGGCTGCAATGACTCTTTCACCTTCATTTAACTAGTCATACTTTTCTTCAGAGGATTCGAACTCTCTTTCAAAACAATGATCAAAGAGATCATTTTTCTTCAAATATGCTATCATTTTCGGTTTACATTCATCATAGTTGAATGGAGAAAGAAGATCATAGTTGAATGGAAGAAGAGGAGGGATTTATTCTGAATACATGGAAGCTGTAGAAGACCTGTAAAAACAATAGAAAATATCTGCAACTGCTACTGCTGCAAAAATACAGAAACTGCTGCAACTACTGCACTCGAAATCTTGATAATAACCTACAAAAAACTCTCAGGAATGGAGATAAACAATACTCTCAAAATGCTTTGATACCATGTGAAAATCCTCACAACAGATCTAAGAGATGATGTGTACCTCACAAGAAAGAATTTAGGAATAAGATTAAGAGTGGCCAATGCAGTAAGATGAGCAACAGAATAATAATACATTAGAACTCGGATAGAAGCAAAAATACTTCAGACACACTAATTAATTAATCACAATATGGACAAATAAGTAGTACAATGCATGAGGATTCGAATGCCTAAGGTGGAAATTCGAATTAGCCTTCAGGGAGTGATCAAAATATCACTGGAATGTCATCGGAGCACAACTGGTGTCATCGGAGCACAACTGGAAGTCTTCATCATAATCAGTGGAGTCATCAATGCTCAAGTAACTGTCAACCATAAGTCAAACTGAGTCTAACTGAGTGTGGTAGATGTAACTGAGTGTAACTGGAACTAACTAAATGAAGGAGGCTCAGTGGAGGGCGCATGAGGAGCTAACTGGAGTCAGAATGGACAGTCAAGTCTCATTGGAGGTCCATCGGAGTGATACAGCTAGTTGAGAGTTAGTATATCCTTAAATCAAGGAAAGAACTGAAGATAACTGAATGGTAGGTAAGGAAGGGTGCCTTTCTCAACTGGTAGATGAAAGGAGGGTACACTAAGCTCTAGGAGGGATGAAACTGAGTGGAAAGAAGCTCCGGGGGCTAGCTAACTGAGGGATAGGTGCTGGGACTGATGACTGGGATGCATGCAAATGCATGCAAACCCTAAAAGTGCATGCATGAATGAAAATGAAAAGGATGAAAATGCTAGTAGGACTAGGATGGAGTATAGGAATATCCTAACAATGGCGCACTTCCCAGTGCTTAGATGCAGAAATAGCCAAAACTAGGCGAATAGAATCCATCTTTGCAACCAGTGCAAAGGTATCAGTGTGGTCCACTCCTTGGACTTGGGAGGAACATTTTGAAACCAACCAAGATTTGTATTTGTAGGTTGAGCCATCAGTATCGACCTTTGTGTGGAAGAACCATTTACATTGGACTAATTTCCTCCCAGGTGGAAGAGAAACTAGCTCCCATGTAGCATTCTTTTGAAGAGAACTGTACTCTTCATCCATGGCAGTTTGCCATCTCGGATCTCGGTGGGAATGATAATATGATTTAGGATCTAAAACTATAATCAAAAACCATTTCTTAGATATCATAATATCAGAACATGAAAGATCCATACCTCGTCTTTGAAAGTTTGCTCGAGTTCTCCTTGGATTGGCAAGATTTCCAATGTTTGAACAAGCAAAATTGAGAGTATTTTGGGCCCACTTTGGCAACTATTGGGGCACATCTGGATCAGCTTCTGAACCTTATATTTCATTTTCATCAAATTTTGATAAAATATCAGAAATATACCAAAAATTTCATCATCTTCTCTGAAATATTCTTCTTGTAGAGGCGGTAAATCAACAGTTTCTTCCTCGACTAGCTCTAGATTTTGAACACGGGGGCTTCACTAGGAGGTAATATAATACCACGTTCATTCATATTGTGGTATTAAATATTCATGAAAACCTAAAAATTATATTGCTTATATATTAAGGGGCAAAGGGTTTTTTTTATTTAATGTAACAATACAAAAATACTTTGGGGTCTTTTTTATATGGGTGGGCTAACAAATATCCACCAAATGGAGATGGAGGGATCATAATCGGATGAGAAATCGGGTTGAGGCAAGTCTCGGGCTTACCAGTACACAGTGAAATCGCATCTTGAGTCATGCTTGATGCCAGGGGGTTTCGTCGTGAAGTGGGTTTCCAATCGATCATAGTCGAGAGACAGTGGTCATTGACATCCAATTGTTACCAATAGCACTCAGCCAGTTGTTACCAATAGCCTTGGGAAGCTCTAAGCCTCCAGGGCCTTTTATAGGCCCTCGATAGGCCTTGGGGGATTGAATACCCAACCACTAGTTCCTATTACAGGGCTTGGGAGGTTTAGTCGGCCTCCTAGAGCTTGTTACAGGCCCCGGGGGCTTAGATACCTAGCCCACAACAGGCTTAGTCAGCGATTGGGGAACTACAACATGCAATCTAAATGTTGTACTATGTGCATTGGCTCCAGTGACATACAAGAAGTGATCTCCACAATATACATCGAAAGAAGCAAGGTGCATTGTAGAATGCATGTGGGTTTATAAGAGGGGTATCATATCAATATACTAGGTAGAAATATAAAGGGGTATAAAAAATGTTAATGAAAAAATTGATACATACAATATCTAGTGAAAATAAGGGTTTTTTTAAATTGGGAAGGCATATTGGGAGGGGGTTAAAAAAAAACTATTTTGGAAGGTATTTTCCAATATTTAGTGAAATTAGGGGTATTGTTTCATATGTCACGAACGAACGTGCTATGATAGCGGTTTGTTGAGTGAAGCCCCTGTGATTTTGAAGCGTTTCTTCAAATCTGACACTTCGCTCAATGAATATATTTTTGGATCTGATATCCAAGAGTTTGTAGCCTTTTTATTCTTCAGCATATCCAATTAGGATGCACTCAACACTTTGCAGATCCAAATATTTTCTCTTTTCAGTCGGAATTCTAGCCCAAGCGGTGGAGCCAAACACCCTGAGATTAGACACATCAGGTTTGTTACCAGTGTAGGGTTCCGAAGGAATAGTATCTGTCGAAGATGAATGTGGAAATCTGTTTTGAATGTATGCAACAACATTCATGGCCTCAGCCCAAATAGTTTCAGCCAAACCTTTTGACTCAATCATACAGGTTGCCATCTCTTTCAGTGATTGGTTCTTCCTTTCCGCTACACCGTTCCGCTGAGGTGTGTACGGAACTATGCGTTGGATCTGAATGCCGCTTTCAACACAAAGTTGCAGCAGCTATGATTTGATATATTCACCTCTATTATCATATCTTAGATCTTTGACCTTGCTCTCGGTGGCAGTCTCAACAAAAGCATTAAAAATCTTGAATTTTTCTAGCACTTCTGACTTGTTTTTTAGAAAGAAGACCCAAGTAAATCTGGAGAAGTCATCGATAAATGTCAGAACATACCTTGAGACATTCATGTAGGTATGTGGAAGCAGACCATTTATATAAGAATGTATCAGCCCCAAAATAGAAGAAGCTCTACTAGCTTTTCCTCGGTCAATCTTGTGCTCGGGGTGCTTTCTAATGTTGCAACCTTTGCATATTCCCTTCGAGGGTTTGATCGTCGGAAGGCCATCGACCATGGAATTTTTCTGTAGTAGCTGCAACTATTTATAATTAAGGTGTCCAAACCTCTCATGCCATAGCCTACTAACCTCATTTCCATGACTTAGAAGAGCGGCGGTGGGCTTGTCATGTGGCAAAAAGTGTAAAAATTCATATGTTTTTGAAGCATTATTGGCTATTACTACCGCAATAATTTTTCCACTTTGAATATCAGAAATTTCAACTTTGTTAGGGAAGAATACAAATTTCTTTGCTGAAACAGCGTGTTTCATTTGATAAATGGAAAGAAGATTCGATGCTAAGGAAGGTACACAGAGAACATTGTGAAAACTGCTATGCTCTAAATGAATGGTTCGTTTGCCCTTTGAAGAAATTTCAGAGTCATCTCCCATGTGGATGGAGATGGTGTTTGTTGACACTATATTTGAAAATACTCAAACCCTAAAAGATTTGTCAAAAATATCCAAAAGAAATTGATTTACTACTGATGGATTGAAATAGAGGGTTATAATACAAAATTAACAAAGAAAAACCTACATGTCCAATAGTCCAAAAATAATTATTGAAGGGGTTAAGTCTTGGTGAAGTTTCAACGACGAAGATGAAAATAATAAAGATCAACGGCTGTCGTGGTTTCCCGCACCGCCCAAAAGATCGTTTGCAAATGTTGGTGAGTGGTTGCAGACATAATACCGCCGGGAACGTGTCACATTCTCATTGATCCGCATCAACGTGATAGTGGTATCACAAACCACTACAACGTTGTGTGGAACCACCAAAGGATAATACGCGGCGGGCCATAACACGTGGCAGATGCAGAAGGCGCAAGGGAATAAACCACACGTTGACATAAATTGGAGGGAGAATATACATTGACACAAAATCTACAGCCAAGATTCACCCACATCATGGGAAGTGCACACTCGATAACGGAAAGAGTGGTAGCGGCAATTAAACCACTCTAACAGGTGTCAAAAAATGGTTGATCCGCACATAGTGAAAACCGGAGAGGAAAACCAGTATTGGGACCGCGGATACCACCATAGGAAATAAAGGGGCGCAAGATCTAACGGCTCAAATCAAAAGGCCTGTGATCAACGGTTGGATATAAAAGTACATTTGGAAAGTTGCCATAAAGTTAAGAAAAAGGGCTTATATAAAACAAAAGGGTTTTCAAATAACGACATTTAGTCTATGTGTCGTTGTTCCTGGAAGCTTTGAAGATTGGTGGAGATCAGCAATTGCGACAGAAGGATAAAGACGTGTCTATACAGGTCACCTTGAAATGCGAGTCATCGTGAAGGAAATGACTAGTTATGATTTACCCACGGCCAACCAATGGAACTATGTGGAAAAATATGGAAGGACAAGATATTTTGTCCATTCATATATACATTCAGAATTTTTTGCCAAGTGGCAAAATGATGCTTTTATTTTAAATTTGTAATATTGTTTAAAGACAGTTATCTTTTGAGTTAAGACATTTTCAATTATTAGTTAAAAGAAACAGTTATGTCAAGCTTCTTTCGAGTTTTGTATAAAAGACAATGAGAGTCATTTTTGAAAGGGTTGGAAACTCTTTGAGAGACGAGATGTTTTGAAGTCAAATTTTGATAAATAAAAGGCCATACAGTGGAAATACCTATTTTTTGAGACCAAAGATTCATGTGTTGATCATTTTTACAGTCTGTCTTTTTCCCTTATCTTTATATGTGCATGTCTACTTTCTTTTTTATATCTTCAATTATGTTATTCTTCTATACTTAAATGAACGTTTGAAATAAATCGGGATTCATACTGGTTATGCCTCGTTTTATCACATTTAAGTATCCATTATTTCTCCAAAGTTGACAATGGATTCATCCTAGTTAGATGCCTGTGATTAATGGACTGTGATTATTTCTTTCTATACGACCTGCAAAATCAAATTGAATGTGATATGGTTGCTATCTTGCCTCTGTGGAAATCTGTTTGGTATAAATCTCTTGCTGGTGCATTAAATATTTGAAAGTTGACTCCATGCCCAATGTTTCTTGTTTCCTTTTCAACCAAGTAAATCCTTTTGATAAATTTTGAGCGTATTTCTATATATTTTTAGCCTTTACATATATCTTGTGAGAGAGCCCTCTCTGGTGGAAAAAATGGCTAAGTTTTCTACCTAAAGTTTGGTTTGAAATAAGTTACCTTAGGTGTTATTCTTTTACAACCGGAATGAAATCTAAGTGCTAACTTTTTGGCGCCGTTGCCGGGGACGAAAGTGAAATTTTCCCTAGGAGAAACGACAGACAAAGGTCAAACTTCTTGGGCAAGGAAGTTTGAAGTAAGTTGGTTGTAGATATTGCCCTGGCGACTTCACTTGTGAAAAAAATTTCAAGGTTTTTTGAAGGTATTCAGAAATAGACATTGTGGCTACAAGAAGAAATCCCGGTTTACAGTTCTTCTCAGGCGTGGATAATCCAGAAAAACTCCTCAAGACGGATAAAGGAAAAGGAAAGACAAAAGAAGGTATTCCTCAGTTTTCGAATATATTCCCTTCTTTTCAAGAAAATCTGTTTGAGGAAGAAAATATTGGTTCAAGTGAAAACGTTTTGCTTAGAACTAAATCAGATTCTGATTTGAAAGAAACAAAAGTTGACCCAAAAAGTTTGTGGGACTATTCTTTAAAATCTGTTTGGGAAAACTTACAAAAATCTGAAAGGGCTGGGTCCAGAATATCCAAGGCCCAAAGAATACTTGTGCAAATCCATAAACAACAGGTAGTGATTGTTCCACCTTATAATCCACCACCCATGGCTGCCAGATTTGCCCCACTGGTTTTTCCCGCTGCTTTACATGATTTGCCTCAAAATTATGGATAGAGAATTGTTACTTTTGATAATGAGGGTAATTATACAACACAGCAACATGTTGATAACTTTAGTGATTTCATTGATTTAGAAGAGGTGGATCATGATGATGCAAAAATGAGGTTGTTTTCCCAAAGCTTGCGAGGCGAAGTCAAAAAATGGTTCAGAGCTTTAGCTGCAGGATCAATTGCTAATTATGATGCTTTCATAACTCTTTTTATCGAAATATGGGAAGACCAAAAAAATCCTTCACAGATGTTGACACAGTATAACAATCTGAAAAATGGAGGTTTTGAGTCGGTTCAAGAATTCTCTGCCAGATTTATGAAATTTTATAACTCTATCCCTACAGATATAAAACCCCCAGTAGGAGCAGCGAAGTTACATTATGCAGATGCTTTTGAAGGTGATTTTTCATGCACATTAAGAGAAAGAATATCTACTACTTTGGCAATAATGATGAAAGATGTGGTGGAATTTGAAGCTAATATGATGGCTTCTGGAAAGATGAGGCATAGAGATATAGACCGAAAGAAAAGTAAAGAAGATAATCAAAATACAACTTCTTCTTCTTCTTCCACAGATGTAAAATTTGAAGCAATGATGAAAACTATGGAAAATTTGTTAGACAGGTTAGTGGTGGATAACAAAGCTTCGAATAAAGAACAAACAGAACCTCAAATCAGAAACCCTAATTTTAGGAGACCCTTTGTCCCACCCATAAGGCCAAGAGATTAGAGGAACCCAAGGAATGCAGAAGAAGATCCAGTCAAACCTCCTTTCCCTGAAAATTATATCGCTGGGGAAGTTCAAGCTGAGATGGTTGAGAGTGATATTCACCATTGTGGCAATTTTGATTCAGAAGTGTATCTGACTAAACAAGAGCATGATATGTTCCTTGCAGAAGGAGAATGTTGTAATTTGGAGACAGAAATTGATCAATACCAGATTGGTTACCAAAGTGCTATAAATGATCTTCAAAGAAAGATAAATCTGAGAAACATAGACGTTATAATAGACAAAGGAAAATAGTCAATGGGAAAATCAAAAGGATCTATAGATAAATCCTCCACCAGTCAGAATGAACAGCAAACGAGAAGAAAAGAAAACGAAGATGTACCAAAAGTGATTTCAGATAACAAGAAAGATTCAGTGAAAGAAGGTAATAAAAATTTGGTTCCTTTCAATATACAGAGTGAAATGTCCAAAGTCAAGATTTCTGTACCTTTTAATGAGATATTAAAGAATAAGGAATACAAGGAACCAATTTTTAAGATGATGCAAGTAGAAAATCGAGTGGAAATAGATACTTTGGAATTAGATGATGATACTCCTAATATCTACCTGGGTTCAAGAATGAAAGATAATAGTTTTGGGGAAATTTATCCTTTCTATGTAGATTTGAACGTTCATGATAAAGTTGTGCATAATTGTATGTTAGACTCGGGAGCTTCTCATATTCTGATGCCGAAACTTGTAGTTGAATCTTTGGGATTGAAAATCACAAGACCATATGATGACCTATTCTCTTTTGATTCAAGGAAAGTCAAATGTTTAGGGTTGATCAAAGATTTGACAGTCAATCTCAGTAAAATACCAGCTAAAGGTATTCTCATGGATGTGGTGGTTGCTGATATTCCAGCAAAATTTGGTATGCTATTGTCTAGATCATGGGCCTCGAAGTTAAAAGGAACTTTGCAGATCGATATGTCTTTTGCTACTATTCCAGTGTTAGGGGTACACAGAAGATTATATGTTGAAAAAATGGTTGCTTATTTGGTAAGTGACTTAAAAGAACCTGAAAATCATGCTATATATGCAGTAGACACAGATTTGGGGTCATGTATTTTGTACAATGATGTTGAATCCAAAGAAAAGATGGATTTAATCGAACCTAAAGAAAATGAAAAAGAAAGACTGTTAAGAGAAAAAATTAGAAAAGAAGGAACTTGGAAAATGCACTTTGATGGAGCTAGGAGCAGAGAAGGAGCTGGTGCGGGTGTATGGATAATCACACCTGATCGAGAATTCTTGATGTTTTCTTATCAATTGAATTTTGAGTGTACAAACAATGTTACAAAATATGAAGCTTTGATTCTGGGGTTGAATGTATTGAGAGATTTAAAAGAAAAAAGAATTGAAGTGTTTGGAGATTCTGAATTGGTAATAAATCAGGTAAAAGCTATTTATCAGACCAAACATCCTAAAATGAGGTCATATAGGAATGAAGTGTGGGATTTATTGAAATTTTTTTTCGATGAACATGATGTTGTTTCAATTCCCAGAGTTAATAACATTGTAGCAGATTCTTTGGCCACTGCGGGAGCTGCATTCAAAACTCCTATCTTTTCTAAAAAGAAATATGATATTGAGGTCATACACAGACCATCCATCCCAGACAATATCAAACAATGGCAGGTTTTTGAAGATGATCAACAGATTAAACGCTTTTTAGAGATGACAGATGAATTCAATTACAGGTCTATTGATGCAGAAGATGTTGGAGCTGGTCTAGATGAAAAAGATTCCCCTGAAGAAATAGAAAAGTTCAAGCAAAGGATTGGAGGTAAGGATATAATTCAGCTGAAGAATAATGTTATCCCTAGCGGCTTGATTCCTTTAGAAAAATTGTTTGATAAAAATGATGTGGTAAAAAATCCAAAAGTAGAACCTAAAACTGAGGATATAAAAGATTATAATTTAGGTTCCGAAGAAGATCCCAAATTGGTAAAGCTTTCAAAGAAATTACCTAGAAAGGAAGAGAATAAAAGTGTGGAAGTGATGAAAAGATTTTCAGATGTTTTTGCCTGGAGTTATGAAGACCTGAAAGAATATGATGTTTCTGTTATACATCATACAATTCCTATCAAACCTGATGAAAAGCCTTTTAAACAGAAGTTGAGAAGAATAAATCCCAAGTTGCTTCCAGTGATAGAAAAAGAAGTGAGAAAGCTGTTTGATGCTAAGATAATTGTGTCCTTGAGGTTTTCTAAGTGGTTGGCTAACCTGGTACTAGTAAGGAAAAAGAATGGCGAAATAAGGTTGTGCGTAGACTTTAGAAATTTGAACAAAGTCTCTTTGAAAGATAATTATCCACTCCCGAAAATGGATCAGATTTTGCAGAAAGTTGTGGGAGCCGAAAGAATTTCTATGTTAGATGGTTTCTCAGGTTACAATCAAATTAAAGTTCACCTAGAAGATCAGGAGAAAACTGCTATTACTACTCCATGGGGAACGTTTATGTATGCCAAAATGCCATTTGGTTTGATGAACGCAGGGGAAACCTTTCAGAGAGCCATGGACATTGCATTTGTAGATGAAAGGGACAAATTTGTGGTAGTATACATGGATGATATCACTGTTTATTCAAAGAATGCTGCTGATCACTAGAAACATCTGGAAAGAGTTTTTCTGAAATGTAGAAGATTTGGAATCTCCTTAAATCCAAAGAAATCTCATTTTTGCATGGAAGAAGGAAGATTGTTGGGACACATCATATCAAAAGAGGGCATCAATATTGACCTGGAGAGAGTATCAGCCATACAGAAGGTCAGGATCCCTAGGAGTAAGAAGGAAATGCAGTCATTTATTGGAAGGGTAAATTGGTTAAGAAGGTTCATTCCTAGTTTTGCTGAGATTTTGAGAAACATATCTGAAATGCTAAGAAAAGACAAGGAAATTAAATGGACTGAAGAAGCAAGACAATCTTTTGATAATATTAAAAGGGCATTGACTGAAGCACCAGTGTTAATTAGTCCAGATTATTCAAAGGATTTCATTATGTTTACTTATGCATCAGAACACACAGTAGTTGGAGTATTGTTACAAAAGAACCAAGAAGGTGTGGAACATCCAATTGCATTTTTCAGTAAGATTCTGAGGGATGCAGAATTAAAATATAACATTATGGAGAAACAAGCTTATGCTTTAGTGAAAGCTTTGAAGGATTTCAGGATATACATATTGCATTCTCATATAATAGCACATGTTCCATCAGCAGCAGTGAAAGATATTCTTACCCAGTCAGATCATGAAGGAAAAAGAGCAAAGTGGATAGCAGTATTATTGGAATATGATCTCGACATTAAACCTACAAAGCTGATAAAAGGCCAAGGTGTGGCTAAAATGATGACAAAAACAAATTGGGATTCTCTAGGTATAAATTTTCTTTCCGAAATTTCAAAAGAAGACGTTCCAAATTTCCAAGTAATTGAAGATTTCTCTTTATCTCCCTGGTATGTGGACATTGTGTATGTTCTGCAAAATCTCCAAGTGCCTGCAAATATGGAAAAAACCAGAGTAAGATCAGTGAAGTTGAAAGCAGCCAAGTTCTGCATATTAGATGAGAATTTATTCTGGAAATATCCAGAAGGTATTCTGTTGAATTGTCTATTAGAGAATGAAGCGCAGCATATTATGGGGGAATTTCATAAAGGCATGTGTGGAGGACATCATTCATGGAAGGCTACAGTGAACAAGATTCTTAGAGCTAGTTTTTATTGGCCTAGCATGTATTCATATGTATATAAAGAAGTAACCAAATGTCATGAATATCAAATTTTTGATGGGAAAAGAGAATTATTACCATTTTCTTTGAAACCTATTTCAATTGAAGCACCTTTTCAACAATGGGGGTTAGATTTCATTGGAGAAATTAACCCAAATTCTTCAGGGCAGCATAAGTGGATTCTGACTGCTACATATTACTTCACGAAATGGATTGAGGCCATTCCGACAAGAAACGCCACATAAACAGTGATAATGAACTTTTTAGAAGAAAACATCTTATCCAGGTTTGGTTTTCCTAAAAGAATAGTGATAGATAATGATCCAGTGTTCAAATAAAAAAAGATGATAATTTTTTGTCACAAATACCACATACATTTAAATCATTCCACTGCTTATTATCCACAAGGAAATGGATTGGTCGAATCTTCAAATAAAATTTTAGTAAGGATCATAAAGAAGTTTCTAGAAGATAACAAGAGGGCTTGGAACACTAAATTAAAATATGCTTTGTGGGCAGATAGAATCAGTACAAAAAGAGCAATCGACACTTCGCCTTTCCAGTTGGTGTATGGCACAGAGGTAATTTTTCCTGTTTCTTTAGGTTTTCCAGTTATGAAATTGTTACAAGAAATCAAAGAAGAACTAAATCATATGCAGAGGAGGATAAATCAAATGATAGAATTACATGAAGTTAGAGAAAAGGCATACAACAAAACCCAAATGCATCAGGAGAAAATAAAGAAAACTTTTGACAGAAAGGTTAAAGAAAATAATTTTCAGATAAATGATTTAGTTTCGAAGTGGGACTCTAGAAATGAAGATCACCATGGGAAGTTTGAGCATTTGTGGAAAGGTCCATATATTGTTGCAGGATACCAAGGAGAAAATGCATTTACCCTAAAAAATTGTAATGGAGAATTCTTTCCTGGAGGACCAGTAAATGGTAGACATCTTAAACATTATCTCTCTTAAAATGACAGAGGTGAAAGAGAATTTTGTACAGTGTAAATATTTTCCTTTATCATGTATTAAAAAAAATAAAAAATAAAAAATAAAAAAAAATAAGGATATGAACCTTGATTTGCAGAAAATTTTGAATGCAGCCCAATGGATCAGGCACTTGGTCTATGATGTTCTTTGCTACCTCGCAGGGAGGATAGCATCCCCAGTTGGAGCCAGTTGTTGACACTATATTTGAAAATACTCAAACCCTAAAAGATTTGTCAAAAATATCCAAAAGAAATTGATTTACTACTGATGGATTGAAATAGAGGGTTATAATACAAAATTAACAAAGAAAAACCTACATGCGCAATAGTCCGAAAATAATTATTGAAGGGGTTAAGTCTTGGTGAAGTTTCAACGGCGGAGATGACAATAATAAAGATCAACGGCTGTCGTGGTTTCCCGTACCGCCCAAAAGATCGTTTGCAAACGTTGGTGAGTGGTTGCGGACATAATACTGCCGGGAACGTGTCACATTCTCATTGATCCGCATCAACGTGATAGTGGTATCACAAACCACTACAACGTTGTGCGAAACCACCAAAGGATAATACACGGCGGACCATAACACGTGGCAAATGCAGAAGGTGAAAGGGAATACACCACATGTTGACATAAATCGGAGGGAGGATATACATTGACACAAAATCTACGACCAAGATTCACCCACATCATGGGAAGTGCACACTCGATAACGGAAAGAGTGGTAGCGGCAATTAAACCACTCTAACAGGTGTCAAAAAATGGTTGATCCGTACATAGTGAAAACTGGAGAAGAAAACCAGTATTGGGACCGCGGATACCACCATAGGAAATAAAAGGGCGCAAGATCTAACGGCTCAAATCAAAAGGCCTGTGATCAACGGTTGGATATAAAAGTACATTTGGAAAGTTGCCAGAAAGTTAAGAAAAAGGGCTTATATAAAACAAAAGGGTTTTCAAATAACGACATTTAGTCTATGTGTCGTTGTTCCTGGAAGCTCTGAAGACTCGTGGCGATCAGCAATTGCGACAGAAGGATAAAGACGTGTCTATACAGGTCACCTTGAAATGCGAGTCATGGTGAAGGAAATGACCAGTTATGATTTACCCACGGCCGACCAATGGAACTATGTAGACAAATATGGAAGGACAAGATATTCTGTCCATTCATAGATACATTCAGATTTTTTTGCCAAGTGGCAAAATGATGCTTTTATTTTAAATTTGTAATATTGTTTAAAGACAATTATCTTTTGAGTTAAGACATTTTTAGTTATTAGTTAAAAGAAGCAGTTATGTCAAGCTTCTTTCGAATTCTATATAAAAGACAATGAGAATCATTTTTGAAAGGGTTGGAAACTCTTTGAGAGACGAGATGTTTCGAAGTCAAATTTTGATAAATAAAAGGCCATACAGTGGAAATACCTATTTTTTGAGACCAGAGATTTATGTGTTGATCATTTTTACAGTCTGTCTTTTCCCCCTATCTTTATATGTGCATGTCTACTTTCTTTGTTATATCTTCCATTATGTTCTTCTTCTATACTTAAATGAACGTTTGAAATAAATCGGGATTCATACTGGTTATGCCTCGTTTTATCGCATTTAAGTATCCATTATTTCTCCAAAGTTGACAATGGATTCATCCTAGTTAGATGCCTGTTGTTGATGGACAGTCATTATTTCTTTCTATACCACCTACAAAATCAAATTGACTGTGATATGGTTTCTATCTTTCCTCTGTGGACATCTGTTTGGTATAAATCTCTTGCTGGTGCATTAAATATTTGAAAGTTGACTCCATGCCCAATGTTTCTTGTTTCCTTTTCAACCAAGTAAATCCTTTTGATAAATTTTGAGCGTATTTCTATATATATTTAGCCTTTACATATATCTTGTGAGAGATCCCTCTCTGGTGGAAAAAATTGCTAAGTTTTCTACCTAAAGTTTGGTTTGAAATAAGTTACCTTAGGTGTTATTCTTTTACAACCGGGATAAAATCCAAGTGCTAACATTGTTGTTGGGATCAAATTATGATAGCGAATCTTTATTTGCATCCATGTGGTTCGAAGCTTTAGAATCAATGAGTAGAGTATTGGAATTCGAAAAAGTTACCATGAGTGCAAGACCTCTCTCGGGGTGATCATTTTTCTCCTTCTTCCTTGCACCGTCAGGAAGGGTTATGTTGTTTTTCTCTAAGAGAAGGGCCATCTGATCTATGGTATTCTTCATGCATGAAATTTCAGGATGAAATTCCTTGCTGCAATAAGCATTTAGAATTCTCTTTTCCCTCTTTTCCCTTTTGCTTGTTTCTTGAACCAGATGGCTCATCCGACTGCTTGGTTTTCTCTCTTTGCTTGGAAGGATCAAACTTTGGCTTCTCTTTCTTTTGCTTCCCTTTTTGCATTCGTATTTTTGGATCCTCCAGCAAATAGAGCTTGATATTTGGAGCATATGGTCCCCATTTGAATAAGTTTATCATGCTCCTTTGTCACGGATTCAATGAAGGCACTTAAGGTAGGCATTTTCCAATTGGGAATTGTGAGCTTTCCCGTATTGAAAGTTGAAACAAAAACTAAATAATCTTTTCCAAGTTTTGAAAGAATGCATAAGATCAATTGTTTATCTTCTTTTTCCACTCCACATTGCTTCAATAGCATAACCAAGCTTTTAAACTTAGTGAAGAATTCATTGATGGTCTCGAACTTTTCAGGATTGAGGGCAATCAACTCATTCTCTAGCTGATAAGATCTCATATCATCCCGCTTGCCAAAGAGTGTGGCAAGTTTCTCCCATACCTCTTCCGGAGTAGTCAATCCACTGAGATGGAAAAGAAGATACTTAGAGATGATGAGACAAAGGAAACCATAAGATTCATCAAGCTTATTGAAATATTTTTCCTTCTCTACTGCTGATGTAGCTTCGACTTCTAGGCCCATGGTAACTATGTAGAAACCTTTAGAGAGAAGCAATATCTCCATATCAGCCTTCCACTGAAAATAGTTGAAAGGAGTGAGAAGATTTGATGAAGAAGTGTCCATCTTTCAAGAGGAGCGAATGCAATAGAAGGAGTGAATAACGTGCAAATCACAAGAAAATAAGAACCATAAGGTCGAAATATCCACACTTTTCAAGTTGCTTCATAGCCGGCATACAACAATGAAGCAATCTTGAAGATCCAATGATTCGAATCCAGGAATTATGTGGAAAACTCTCAGCTTTTGGTGTGGATTGGAAGAGAATTTTTGGTACTGCATGACCAAGAGTGAATGCACATGAGAGAATGCATGCCACTCCTGCAATATTTTTGTGAGAAAATTCACTCAATCTTCAAGAATAATCCCTGCAGAAAAGAAGTCTTGTCCCTGCCATGGCTATGATACCATGTGAAATTGAAGCACAATAGATCTAATTGAACAAGTAAATCAATTACAACAAATGCATAAAGAGTAATATGTGTAAACTGTGCAAGAGATTTGCAGCAGTGCTTTATTGAACTCAGAAGTAGAATACAATACAATGTGCAGTCACAATGACTGAATAATTCAAATTAACCAAGGAGGTCATTCGAATAGCTTGCATGGAATAGCTTGGCTCACTAGGATTCCTCATCATCAGATCAGTGGAGTCATCAATGCACTAGTAACGGTCAACCAGGTGTCAAACTGAGTCTAACTGAATGTGATAGGTGTAACTGGCGTATGGGAGCACTGATGCAGTGAAGGAGGCTCAGTGGAGGGTGCATGGGGAGCTGAATGGAGTCAAAATAGACAATCTAGTCTTACTGGGGGTCCAACAGAGTGTTTCAGTTAGTTAACAAGTCAATCTAGCCTTAAATCAAGGAAAGATCCACAAATAACTCAACTAACTGAAGTGTAACTGAGTGGTAGGTGAAGAAGGGCGCCTTTCACATGTGGTAGATGAAAGGTGGGCACATCACTGACTAGGAGGGCTAAAAATGAGTGGAAGGAAGCTCCCAGGAATAGCAAACTGGGGAATAGGTGCTAGGTGACACCAAACTGATGACTGGGATGCATGCAATTGCATGACATGCATGTTGCATGCAAAAATGCATGCATACATAAAACTGAATGATGAATATATCCCAACAGCAACTAGTGATCAATTTCTCACTAAGTTAACCCCAACACAACCTTACTTTTCTATCTGTTTTCTTGTAGTTAGTAATCTATTTATAGGAAGATAGGTCGCAGCAGTTATGAGGAATATTGAGGGTAAGGAAGGCATGCATAACCGTTTATGAAGAGAAAAGGTAAGTGGATTGTGAGATAGGTTATGGTTTAGCGCATTATGGCAGGCGCACTTCCAATGACCAACATAAAAGTTTTATTAAATATTTTCTGAAGGACGCAATTAAGGAGATGATGATACAACTGGTTGGATTGGTGACATGTAGCCCATAGATGTATGTAGATTTTGTAGTCAAAGTGAAGCCCATGGGACAGTGATGTGTTAGTTTGAGGATAACATGTATCAGGGCATTTTTGGTTCAGAAGTCCCACTTATCCTCTATTTTTGGCAGTATACACAGGCATCGAGACGTCTAAGGTGTAGTTTTCAAGGAAACAAAGTTCTATAAAGTTGAAAAAACTTCACTGTAAAAGGGTTGGATCCCCAAAGATTCAGTTTTCATTGTAATTCTAGAGGATTCGAGAGATGAATAAAGCTCGAGTGATTGATCCACATGTTGTGTTTCTATGTTGTCTATGTGCTTGAACCTTGAATAATGTGTCTTTCAGCTTTCTCGTTATGGGTTGTTTAATACTAGTTAGCAAATCTAGAGGATCCCTACCTGTGATTTTTGTGAACTATTGCAGATTTAAGTGAACATCCCAAGCACTTGATGATATATAGAGTGGAGAGATATGCTCCTTAGATTCCTAATAACGACCAATATACGGATGTCCATCAACATCAATCATAGGGTTTAAGTTATATTTTGTTTGTGTTGTGAGATTCTTCCATTGTAGAAGTCTCGCCATTATCCTCCATTTTCACTTGGATACATGCTCTTGCTTGATTTTGACGTCATGATCCCTTGGTAGGAATTGATCTCCTATAAATCCTCCCATCTGGCTCCATTTTGACATACTAGTTTCAGGTACCTGTGACCGAAACCCTGTTGCATCATCAGAACCTCAGGAAGATAGGATAGACCATTTGATTAAAACATTTAATAGGTTTGCAGGTGTAATGCATACTTTGAGTGATAAGGTGAGTAAAATGGAAAGAAATCAGCAAGGAACCACTTTGGTTGCTCGTCCTTTCCAGCCTACGGGACAATAGCAAAGAAGGCCTTCTCTACGATATAAATGAGGTGAGGATCAAAATATTTTGATTCCTTTTAACACTAATAATTTTGTTGTTGTCATCTCTTTGTTTGCTTGGTGTAGGGATTGCCAAGCACCTCACAGATTCCAAATAAAATGGGTGTGGTGAATTTGAATATTCGATGAATGATTTTCATGGGGATTGGCATGAGGAAGTAGTAATTGAGACAAAAGAGGCATTAAATGTGTTTTGGACAGTTGAAAGTGAGAAATTTGTGCTCAAGCCTAGGTTGGTCTAGGGAAGATTTTGCTAGTGCCTGATAAATAGTTTGCAGCCCTGAAAAGATGCATTAATGATCCTGAAAATGCTATCTTGAAGCATGCAACCAGGCCACTAGAGCATGAAATTCAAAGGAGGACTGCTACCATGGTTGCAAAGACACAAAAGATGTATAGCCTGAGGAAAAAGGGGGGTGGATTGTTAAATTACCAAGGATTGCTCATGTCAGAAGAACATAGCTACTGATAGGAGAACAATAGGATACGAGGATTAGATGCTCTTAGAAGTAGAACAAGAAATATATTGTTATCAAGAGCAGCACAATATAGGTTAACATAGCCAGAAATCAATTTACACATTGAAGTCTCTTTGAAATATTTTTCATGAGTCAATTTAAATTATTATTATTACCCACAGCCTTTTATTACAAAAATTTCTCTCTGGGTCGCACCATAAGATATAAGCATCTGCATGATTATTATTGTTCAGAAGTAGTAGTAACTATTATATTTTTTTATAAAATATTCCTCCCACATTTCCAAAGATTATTATAATATAAACTTCATGTGTTCTGAGTTTTACTTGTGAATAGAATTGTACAAAAAAATTGCAACTTCTCTGCATACAAAGTCAATTGGTATGCTCTATGGCTTCCATCTTTGTCTAGTAAATAACCTGTAGGAAAAAGTTTAAGATAGGAATACTTCCTATTGACTACTTAATATAAAATGCATTCTACTGATTCTTGTTCACCTTCTTAATTAATATGAGATTCAATGCTATCAATCCATAACATTCTTCTGGAGCTATACTTGTCTGATGATCTTTGTGCCCTATCTTTTTCCCGATCTGTTGTCTGGGGTATGGACACTTCTGGAGTTGGCTCAAGCAGGAACAATTTTGGATTTCCACGCAAAGGAAATAGGGATAAGCGCATGATTACAAAGGGACAAGAACCTGTTGATACAGATGAACGCACAGAAAGGATGAAAAAGGGATTGGCCTTGCTTAAGAGTGCATGGCCTTCTCATGAGGATCATCCTCATTATGATGCAGATCTTGCAGTTGTTCTTTCTGAAATGCATCAGTTCAAGGAATAACACGAAAGTACTACCTTTAAATATTTAACCCCCTTATAGATTCAAAATTGTACAAAATGACTACAATGTTTATATCAGAATCTACCAATTTATTTTTAATGATTCATCTCTCCAGATCCTGGGATATTTGTTGATGCTCCATTGGACTGCCATATCCCCCATTTCTGAAGAAAAAATTCTTCTATATCCACCTAAGTAATAATCATGTCATATCTTCTTAATGCTTATTGAATCAGGAGTCAAACTAATAAAAATATATTACTATCACTTCTTGATGAAGCATGATTGAACTCATATTGATTGGTTGAGTAATTGATTCATGTACACTGCTGGAAAATTTTATGTGTTGGTGTTTTAAAACATTCTCTTTGTTATTTCAAAATAATATTTGGCACCATTATCAAAATTTTCCATTCTCCTGTCACACTATAGAGGTAAGCTTTTAACATATAATTTTCTTCAAATTGTGTTTTCGGATTCTTCTGTACAGATTCTGGATTAGGATTCCGGTTTTCCTAGTATTCAACAGTTTTAAGTGTTTGTTCTCAACTTGTCTTAAGGTTTATATGGGTTTCCAAAAGTATTTTTGAGAAATTCAAATGCCTTTCCAGTAACCCAAAAAATTTGTATATTTCTTTCGAGAAAATAATCTTGGCGAGATATGTGCATTTGCATTAGGTTTTGTGTTTGCATATCTATAGATCAGGCATGTCTACAAATTTATGCTCAAATTGTGCTTCAATGAGAGGGGCTTGTAAATCACATCAAGGTTTCAAATAATATATTTTTTTAATTATCTTCTTTTGACACTACTCTCTTCGTGGGTTTCATTTATTTGTGCATCTTCTCTGTTGCTGTCAGTTTTGAAAATATCATTTCGGGAAATATATTGGTCCGAGAAGACACTCATCAGAAACATTGGAAATACTATGAAGCATTAAGATGGACCTGAAAAACTCAGAAAAATTGACATCCTGAAAAATGAAAAAATGGAAAAATCAGCGATATTTGCAACACGTATCTCTGTATCATGTTCTGGGTGTTTCTAATGGCTGAGGGTGATTGGACTCTAGATGGGTCTGGCACGTCTCTTTTTTCTTGTCAACCACCACATGTATTTTCTCTTAGAATCGTGTCTCCATTGGGTATTTTGGAAATTGTTTGTCCCTTCGAAATTTGAATGCCTACCCAATTAATTTTGCACTTCAAACATTTTTAAAACCTCAATATTATTTTCTTGTCATATAACTTGCCAAAGCTAGTAGATTTTTTTATATTGTTTCAAAATTTTATAGCCTTCATCTTAAACTCATCAACTTGCCTTTTAAAACAATTGGGATGCTTCTCTGTATATTCAAGATTTGTCTAGAAATGCAAAGAAAGTTTACAGTCTCTCTGGGACACATAAATTTGATCTACCAAAACGGGACATACAAATTGCAGTTGTCTTTCGAATGATAGAGCATGCCAAAAGCTATCTTACCATCCAGGCCTGGGGTCTTGCAGACACAACTCTAGAAGATGTGTTTATTAAAGTTGCACGCGGGTCCCAGACAGTGGTTGTCCTTTCATGATCATAATATATTCTAGTGTCTAGAACTTATCAAAAAATTAGTTTATTATTTTAGTGTTTCCATTTCTCGCATAGGAGATCCTCAGGTGGGTGAAAGTTTCAAACTTCACAGATGCCATTAATATTGTTGTAGCATTCTAGTGAAATCTATTCAGTAAAACCTTTAAAAATTTTAGTGAATCAATTTTCTTTTTGTTGGGGGATGGGAAAAATATGCAACTTAGGACTAAGGTTATTGTTCCTACTTGTTTGCACTAGGTTGTGTATATGGATGAGCCCAGTACAAGGTTGGATCCAGCTTCAAGAAATAAACTCTGGAATACTATGAAGTAGGAAAAGGAAAACCGAGCAATAATTTTGACAAGTATTGACCTTAAAGATATGTTTGTAGATTTTTCTGCTATATTTGATGCAATGTCTTTATTCTCAGGCTTGATCACGAAATTTGGTCTCTTTTTTTAATCTAAGGAGATTGTTGTCAAGATTGATGTAAAATTGTATAGAAGAGACTTTTATTCTCTCCAAATTACTTGAGAAATGTGGCTATTTTTATTTTTCTTTCAGCAAATAATTTAGTAAATTAAATTTGAATTTAAAATATTTTTTGTGATTTCGGCACATTCTATGGAAGAGGCAGAGGTGCTCTGTGATCGTATGGGAATTTTTGTGGATTGCCAACTACAGTACATTGGAAACTCCAAAGAGGTTAGTTACTACATTGTGTATGCTTCAGAAGTTAGAAATCCAACATTGTGAAAGTGCAGGACATAATGGCTCTTGAAATGGTTTTTCGATCTTTTTTATTCATGACTCATTAATGCTAATAAGGTTTTGGACTGCAGCTAAAGGAAAGGTATGGAGGATCATATGTGTTGGCCATAACCACATCACAAACTAAGGAAGAGGTGATGAATTTGGTACAGGATTTCTCTAGAAATGCAAAGAAATTTTACAGTCTCTCTGGGACACATAAATTTGAACTACCAAAACTGGACATACAAATTGCACCTGTCTTTCGAATGATAGAGCGTGCCAAAATCTATCTTACCATCCAGCCATGGGATCTTGTAGAGACAACTCTAGAAGATGTGTTTATTAACGTTGCACATGAGTCCAAGATAGTGGTTGTCCTTTCATGATCATCATATATTTCAGTGTCTAGAACTTATCAAAATATTAGTTTATTATTTTAGTGTTTCCATTTCTCTCATAGGAGATCCTCAAGGAGCTTCAGAAGTGGAGCCACTCCTTTTGGGATATCTTTAGCATATTTTTGCCACTTGGATGAAGAAAAAAGCACATCACAATATTAGTCAAGACCTTTCATATTTGGAGCATATAGTCACCAATAAAAGGAAGAAGAAAGCCCTTCAAACTCTCAGAGTCTGTCCATCTTCTTCAGCATTTAGTCTTCATCTTGTCTTCCTATCTTCTTGTCTTATAGTCTGACTCTGAAAGCTTTATGATTTATGTGTTTCTCTTTGCTTTATGATTTCAGCTTCTAAGATTTTAATAAGTAACAACATTTTTGAAAGAAGAATTCAAAGTTAACAAAAACAATTTAGGGATTCATGGGGAAAATAAATGCACTAAAGCTCTTTGAGTCTTTTCCAGTCTCTTAAACAAGCAAAAAAGAGTCTGAAGACATTAAATCTATTCAGACTGAGAAAGGTAGGTTCAAATACATTCTTACATAATTTGTGAGACATTGCTCAAACCTCTAATGAGAAATCCAAAGAAGCCTTGAGCCAATGTCTACAAGTTTCTCCCTCCAAATGTTCTCTCAAGGATAAAGAGGCCTATGAGTTGAACCTCTCTGTAGAGGTGCTTTAGATGAATCTAGACTCAAAAAAAAATGAAGGTATTCTTGAACAATTTTCAGGCCACTGCAAACAAGTGTTCACTGCTCAAACCTCTAATGAGAAATATGAAGCCTTGAACTGATGTGTACATTTTTGAAAAGCAGAATTCAAAGTTAACAAAAACAATTTAGGGATTCATGGGGAAAATAAACGCACTAAATATCTTTGACTCTTTTCCCAGTCTCTCAAACAAAAAAAAGAGTCTGAAGACATTAAATCTATTCAGATTGAGAAACATAGGTTCAAAGACATTCTTACATAATTTGTGGGACATTGCTCAAACCTCTAATGAGAAATCCAAATAAGCCTTGAGCCAATGTCTACAAGTTTCTCCCTCCAAAATTTATCTCAAGGGTAAAGAGGCATATGAGTTGAACCTCTCCGTAGAGGTGCTTTAGATGAATCTAGACTCAAACAAAAATGAAGGTATTCCTGAACAATTTTCAGGCCATTGTAAACAAGTGTTCACTGCTCAAACCTCTAATGAGAAATCTGAAACCTTGAACTAATGTGTACAATTTCCTCCCTCCAAGATTTCTCTTAAGGATAGAGATGCCTGTTGAGCTGAACCTCTCCCCAGAGTTACTTAAGATAGACCTCAACAGTACAACTAATGGAAAATCCCTAGGGATAGATGGGCTGCACTGTAAACTCTACAAAGCAACATCAGATTTCACTGGGCCAATTTTTTGAAAGATTACAACAAAGCCTTGAAAATAAATACACTTGGAAGCATGATTAACCAAGTAAATATCACGGATATTCCCAAAAGTGATGATCCTGTGCTAATCTATAATCGGAGACTAATCACCTTGTTGATAGTGATTTACAAAATCTTAGCCAAAGGTTTTTCCAGAAGATTTCAGTTTATCTTCAGAAGGTTCGTCTTCCTTTCATTCACAAGGGTTGTCAAACCTGAGACAATAGGGATTATACAAGGGAGAAACATTCTAGATAATACTACAACTATTTGGGAAGACATGGATTATGGGCCGAGCCAGAGATTGAGGGCATACTTTTATTCAAGAAAATCAATTTTGGGAAATCCTATAACAGAGTGGGATGGCACTTCATTATGGCCCAATGAGTTTGAACCAAAGCTTATGAAAGCAACGTCAACCTTTTTCTCTGATGCTTCGAACAAAATTACCATCAACAAAGCCACCTATAAGCCTGCTGGACCATTAAAGCCTTCAGGCAAGGCATACCCCTGGGCCTAGTTTCTAACTTTCTTATATGCCGGTTGTTGACAAATTTCTCTCTCTTGAACATAAGGATAGTCTTGGACTCACGAGGGGCATCTCTCAAAACCAAATAGACCAACAGCTTATCAATGGCCACAATTCAAGAATTATATGATGCTTTCAATCGCCAGATTCAAAGTAGGGAAACATGTTTCTATGCTTATACTCCATAAACCCTGTACCCTTGTCTTTTGGATACCAATAGTCATGGATAAAGAATTTCCCCTTTAAATTTCAATCATCTCTTGCAGACATGTGGAATCAAGCTCTAGCCATAATGACTAGAAAGGTGGACTACTGGTAGACTAAGTGGATGACTGTTCTAAAATATTGTAGCAACTTGTGCATTTTATTCTTGTTGTCGGTTCCCTTCAAAGAAGATCTGCAACATGCTGACCAACTTATATAAAAATTTCTTATGACCACCTACACAATGGAAAAAAGGCCTCACCAGAGTTAAATGGGATATTTACTGCTCGAGAAAGAATATGGAAGGTCTTGGCTTGACCTATATTGTGAAACAAGGTGTGACTCTTTATTCAATGCAGATCATCAAGGAAATTCAAGGAAATGAAAGTTGGAAAATACTTGTAAGACATAACATTGCCAAAGTTTCTTCTGATTGTGGAAGCCCCTCCTTTATTCCCACTTAAGTTGGTGACAACTCCATTAAGAAAACCCCCAAGGATACCCAAAAAATGGGCTAAATCTACTAGGAGACAATCTATAGTGGCAAGGCCAGAGCCAGAAGAGAACACAGTAGGATGGACCACCTCTCCTGAATGGGGAGAAAATCTAGGCAGAGAAGGTTGGGACTCATTTCACAAACATTAGTAGAACTAGTAGGGCAGGGTGGGTTATGGAACCACAATATAGGAATACCCTAGGCTCTCATTGGTTTTTAAATTATTTATCAGTTTTATTTCACTATTGTTTTCCCATTAAGGACTTAAATCTGTAGTGTCACCTTTGACTTTGAACTCCAAGCTTAGCGTCGTCTTTTTTTCTCTTTCTGAAATACTTGTATCATGTGCAGGGTTACTTTTTTTTGTTTTAAATTTAATAGATCCAACATATTGGTGGTTTAGGATATCGACCTATTGTGGCTACAACCTAATCCCCAGTTTTTTGTAAAAACAAATGAGGCCCCTCCTTTTCTCTTAAGAGATTTTTTTAGAATTTAAGTTTTCTAGGAAGCCTTCGCTCATACTTAGTTTCTTTTTCAAAGGTCAAGCAAAGGAATTTTTTCTACCTAAGTAAAACTCATCTTTCTCACCCAAAACGGTCGGCCCAACTCAACCAGTTGAGCCGAAACAGTCGGCGTTGTTTTGTTTTAAGTCTAAGTGTCTTTTGTTTCAGCGCAATTCACCCAGTTGAGCCGAAACGATCGGCTGAATGCAGTCAAGTCCACCGAAACGCCATGCCTATTTGACTTGTTTCATTTTTATACGTTTCGACAAGAATTGACGAGTTAAGCCGAAACGGTCGACGACACTCTTTAAATCTTTTCAATGCCCCTCATTTTGGCAGAACTCGCTGGAGCGATCTGAAATGATCGGCAAAGCTCCATCAGAACTGCTGAAGTGCCAAAGCGCTGTCCTTTTTTCCTTAAAAGACTTACTTTTTCTTCGGTTTATGAAACATTTTTTAGAGCCACGATATGTTTCAGCAGAACTCGGTGAGTCAAGCCGAAATGATCTTTGGTAGTCATTAAGACTCGCCGATAAGGGTACCCGCCGGTATTTTCGCAAAGACTCACCAAGTCCTGCCAACACACATCGCATCGACTCGATAGGTTTGTCTGAAACCATCAGCGTCCTATTTTCATTGGCAACGAGGAGTTATTCCGTTTACGGCGCTAAAGGACACTAGGCCCCACCGCTTTAAAACAATGTTTATTGCCACCACCAACCATGTCTAATCAACATTAAGAGCCCTGCCGTACAGAGGGTTATTGTTGAGATATTGTAACTTCAAAGAATATTATATTTGTACTTTATTATTCCGGAGATGTTTCATTCCTCCGTGAAGATCTTTATATCCAGAGATGTTTATTCCTCCGTCGGAATGTGGTAACTTGGGTTATTAGACTTCTCTAGTGGGGGTCGGCCCTGTATGTGTTATGTGGGTCAATGGGTTATTGGACCACCCTAGAGGGGTCGGCCCAGTCAGTTGTAGTGGGGTATTTAACCCATTGGTTAAATACGAGCCTACGTGTTCTTGTGTAAAAGACAAGTCGGAGTAGTGTATAAATAGAGGAGGTGTATTCCTCATTTGACACACTCACTGACTTGAGAGAGAGGTGCACTTGTGGAGGAGAGGTCTGCTATGATAGAGGAGGAGATCATATCTTTGGTTTGCATCTTTGTATATTTCTGGTCATCTATATTGAGGAAGCTTTACTGGGTTTTCTACCCCATGAGGGTTTCCTAGGATAAATCTATGTCTCTTGTGTTTATGCTATGCTTGTTGTTTCTTCAGTGATCCTGCATATGCTATTATTGTGAAATGGAATGTAATGCTGCTATTTTATGTCTTAGCATATTAAATCTTAACATGGTATCAGAGCTAAACTGAAGGAAGGCAAGGTATGGCACTTATGACACTTGCTTTACTTACGACAATTTGAAGGTTAGGGTTTTATATAGCAAAAACCAGTCATCGTGGAACTTTCGCTATAAATACATTTTGGCGAAGTTTCAGGATCTTAAACCTTTATAGGTCGTAGATAACATCTCTAGGTATCGCGTGTCCAAAGGGAACCCTTAGATTCGTTGTACTTTGTAAGTTATGATCAGTACAAGTTAGGGTTTCTGCCTCTTCCAGATCTCAGTAAAAATCAGGTGACCTAGGCAAAAAGGTCATAACTTGGGATAGGAAGCTCCAAATGAAATTTCGTAAAATGTGACAGGTAGTGCACAGACTGTACTATCTCAGCAAATGTTTTTCAGAGGCCGACGCTGAACCAGTGACATGTGGCATGCCGTACAAGTTCGCTCTCCTGTTTTATCCCATAAACAGGTCACATTGCGACATTTGGCCTAACTCTCTCTCAGAGTGTCCAATTGAGGTCAGACCTATCAGGATTGAAAGATAACAGGGTGAGATATCTCAGGAAACGTTTTCAGAGGCCGAAGTTCAAACAGTGACATGTGGAACGCCGTACAAGTTCGCTCTCCTGTTTTATCCCATAAACATGTCACGTTGCAACATTTGGCATAACTCTCTCTCAGAAAATCCAATTGAGGTCAGACCTGTCAGGATGGAAAGATGACAGGTCAGGCTACTGCAAAAAACGTTTTCAGACCCCGTGGAGCGAAAATTTCGGAGTTATAGCAGAAACAATCAGGTACATATTTCTGTCAAAACAGAATTATTTTTGGAGCACCTTTATTCATGGCTTCCGAAATTTAGGGTTTCGGAGAAAGTTAGAAATTTTGGAATCGTAATCCACGGCTGGAAGCTCCTCAGAAAAATAAGTGTTTAGAGCCTTGGATCAAACCTTTTGATTGAGCAGAAGGGTGGGCTTCATCAAACCCTAGTTCGGGATCCTGTCCAGAAGATCCAGAAGTTTCAAAGGCAATTTTGAGGGGTCAAATTTTGGAAATTTCAAAATTGAAGTATGCTAGTTTGATCAGCTCGGCAAGACACATCCTTCCATTCATTCGGAAGTGTGAAAGTCAAAGATTGAATTTTTAGGGTTTCTCTAGCAAACCCTAATCAAGCTCCAGATCAAGTTTCAGGGGGAGTTGAGGCTAAGGCCTTACGTAAGAAGACTACAAGAAGTCTCAATAGGTATGACTTAAGGAGGTTCAGGTATGTCTTGAAATCTGATTCTTGATTAAGTTCATGATGTGTTTGTCTTCATATTATTTATTAGTACAATCTTGAATAATGTTAGAAATGTCTTAATGTTAGAAATGTCATTAATCACCCTAGTAACAATATGAATGCATGTGAATGATCTAAGACATTCATTGATTAGGGCTATATGATTGTATTAATGCATTATGGTGTTGTGTGAGGTTGATGTTGTCTGCTAACAAGATACAGGTACATCACAAAAGACAAATCAAGTTCCATGACCATGACAACATGAAGACAAAGACTCAACCATAATCTTTGTTCTACTTACGAGGTATGTATGACTTTGTTATATTATATGAGACATGCAGGTTCTAGCTCAGGATCTCTAAATCATTGAAGAGATTGTTTAGGTATGTTGTACATAACTAAGCAGGTATACTAATCCAGGTATGTTTACCTATGTCAAGTTAGAATCTTACCTTGTGTTAGGATCCCTTATATAAGTATACTTAGTATGATTGGTTATGCTTATTCATAAAGTTAGTAATCAAGGGTTTATGCATACTATGTCTCTTATCTTGATGATTTAATTAACCTGAAGAGTACTATGAGTAAAAGAAGACTTCCTTGAAACTCTGAATACTAATGATCATGACTATATATATATATTCAAGATTATTTAGAATTAGAATGTTTTGATAATATTAAGAATATACTAATGAATGTATGTTTGTGTATGAGATCATGAGGATGACACTAGTGCACACTTGAGCATGCACAGTGGCACAAAATGAATAGAAGTTCAAAAGACATATAGAAGATCAAGCGGGAGGCAACCACACAAACATAAAAGATAAGTATTTAAGTTGTTATTTGAAATAATAAATGATATTGTATGTAATAGGTTGTATGCATATTTGTATTCCTATAATATATCATACTGAGTGTAAACATTCATAGAGCATTGAAACAGTATACTACTAATATGCATATGATTGGTAAGTTGGTCAAACATTCCATTGTTGCTTGTCTAGAATGAAACCTCTTTGTTGACATGCTGAGAGCTGTGCACACTCTCGGTAGTATGTTCTAGTAGAGATGGAAGGCATCTAGATAGCCACTGTATGCATACATGATATGGAAAAGTGTTGTGCCAAAGTATTGATCAAAATAGTTGCATAACTAGGTAAATGATATCTGTATGCATAATAGGTTATCATGTCAATATGATTTGATGATTATGAAGTATTACTAATCATGTACTTAATTTTGATTTGTAGGAAATATCATGATGAATGATGAACAATGAACAAGCAATGGATGTTCAACAAAAGGATTTACAAATCAAACACACTATAGAAGGCTTGTGGCTAGAAGATTCTCTTAGAAAGAGGAAGAGAATCATGATGAGATGTTTGCTCCAAGTGGCTAGACCATTCTCTTAATGGTGTAATTAAAGAAGAAGTGTGAATCAGGTTCTGTATGGGTTCCCAGGATCGATAATCAATTGATGAGCTTAATGATCACCATGGGTCATGTGGATCTCAACCTTTGCTACAAGGTTGAATATGGTTTCTATACACAGATGACATGGATGCAAGAAGGAACTCACCACAAAGTTCAAATGATATTTAGGCTCATATCAGTAGACCCATCTAACGAGAGATAGCACAGAAAGATATGCAGAAGATCATTCAATGCAGAGTGTGAATGATGTTCAGTCACAAACAGAGAATTGACAGTCTCTTGATAAGCTTGGACTTTACCAAAAGTAAAGTTGTTCCTAACCTTTACCTTAAGGTTGTGGATGATGAACATATCATACCATTATTGTATGACGATGATCTCTTTCTGACAAAGAATGAGAAATAGATCATGAAAAGAAAGAAGAAGATGGCTGCAGAAATGAAAATGAAACATCTCAGATTGATGCATTACTTCCTAGGTCTGGAAGTATGGAAAGGCTTAGAAGGAATCTTTCTCAACCAAGGAAAGTATGCTGAGAAATATTAAAAGGACTTGATGTGTTGGGTTGGCCACTCTTGAAGTTGTTGGTAGATAACTCATCAGAGTTAGTGGATAGAACTCTGTACAGACAAAATATTGAGTCATTGATGTTTCTAACGAATACTAGGTCAGATATATGCTTTGTTGTGAACACCTTGAGTCAGTATCTAGTGGAAACTAGATGTGTTCACCTGATAAGCTGCAAATCATGTGATGCGGTACCTAAAGGATACAATAAGATTTTGATCTATGTTATCTTGGAGATCATGACTTCAGATGGCTACACAGATGTTGATTGGGAAGGAAGTGTATCAGACAGGAAGAGCACATCGAGAGGATGTTATTGTCTGGGATCAGCCATGATCTTGTGAGCACAAGCAGAATATATGGCTGCTTGCTCTGCTAAGTTATGAAGCAGTATGGCTTCAGGATTGTTTGACTTAGAGATAGACCCAACTATGATCCTATGTGACAAGCAGAGTTGTATCAAGATGGCAAAGAATCTAGTGTTCCAAGATATGGTGCAGAAAGGAACCAAAAGTTCAAATTTGTAACAATGTACTAACCAAACTTCTACCGATCTGATGTACTAACCAAACCTCTACCTCAAGTAAATTTTTCTGAGACAAAATTATTATAGTTCAGAAGGACCCTCCTCGAAAGGGGGAGTGATGTGATAACTCATGATGAGATTGCCTGCATTGACAGTGAGGTCGATGATGAGGATACCTATATTAGTGATGCCGACAGAGAGGTTGGTGGATGGTCCTTAGACAGGGTCTAAGGTGACAAGAGGATTGCGTCATCCTGAAGAGAGTCGTAGACATGATGTCTCCGAAAATGAAGTCCTTGGTGGATAGAATAGGATTGCATCATCCTAAAGAGAGCCGTAGACATGATGTCTCTGAAAATGAAGTCCTTGGTGGACAGAATAGGATTGCATCATCCTGAAGAGAGCCGTAGACATGATGTCTCCGAAAATGAAGTCCTTGGTGGATAGAATAGGATTGCATCATCCTAAAGAGAGCCGTAGACATGATGTCTCCGAAAATGAAGTCCTTGGTGGACAGAATAGGATTGCATCATCCTGAAGAGAGCCGTAGACATGATGTCTCCGAGAATGAAGTCCTTGTTGGACATGAGGGGATTGGATCATCCCTGGATCTCAGTCCTAAAGTGATCCGTAGACGCATGTCTCCGAGAACAAAATCCTGAATGAACAGGTAAGGGGATTGTATCGTCCTCGGACTTTAGTCTTGTGAATTGAGCCGTAGACAAGATGTCTTCGAGAACAAAATCCTGAATGAACAGGTAAGGGGATTGGATCGTCCTTGGACTTTGGTCCTGTGAATTGAGCCGTAGACAAGATATCTCCGAGAATAAAAATCCTGAATGAACAGGTAAGGGGATTGGATCGTCCTCGGACTTTGGTCCTGTGAATTGAGCCGTAGACATGAGGTCTCCAAGAATTGAATGATAGGACTGGATCGTCCCTGGACTTCGGTTCAAAAGGTACATGATAGGACTGGATCGTCCCCGGACTTCGGTTCAAAAGGTACATGATAGGACTGGATCGTCCCTGGACTTCGGTTCAAAAGGTACATGATAGGACTGGATCATCCCTGGAACTCGGTTCAAAAGGTACATGATAGGACTGGATCGCCCCTGGACCTTGGTTCAAAAGGTACATGATAGGACTGGATCGTCCCTGGACCTCAGTTCAAAATGTACGTGACAAATCCTAGAATTGTTCTAGGTTACATCCAGCATGAAACAGGGCTGTCTCTGTAGATGTGATACATCCAGCATGAAATAGGACTGGCTCTGTAGATGTGATACATCCAGCATGAAACAGGGCTAGCTCTGTAGATGTGATACATCCAGCATGAAACAGGGCTGGCTCTGTAGATGTGATACATCCAGCATGAAACAGGGCTGGCTCTGTAGATGTGATACATCCACCATGAAACAGGGCTGGCTCTGTAGATGTGACACATCCAGTATGAAAGAGGACTGGCTCTGTGATGAGAAATCCTAGATCTAATCTAGGTCACATCCAGTATGAAAAAGGACTGGCACTGTGGTCAGGATTGCATCATCCATGGACCTATGTCCTAAAGAGAGCAGGATTGATCATCCTGTAATATGATCGTGTGTGTTGCAGGATGATCCAAATGCTGTAGATCATGATGATCCAGATGCTGTAGATCGAGATGATCCAGATGCTGTAGATCGAGATGATCCAGATGCTATAGATCGAGATGATCCAGATGCTATAGATCGAGATGATCTAGATGCTGTAGATCGAGATGATCTAGATGTTGTAGATCGAGATGATCCAGATGCTGTAGATCGTGATGATCCAGATGCTGTAGATCGAGATGATCCAAATGCTGTAGATCAAGATGATCCAGATGCTGTAGATCGAGATGATCCAGATGCTGTAGATTGAGATGATCGAGATGCTGTAGATCATGATGATCCCGATGCCGATGATCGTATGATGATGATGCTGATAATCATGAGGATATAGATGTTGATGATATTGTAGCTGTTCGAGTGATGCAGAAGATAAAGACTCAGTACTGAAGATGTTGATGTTCCAGTATTGAAGATGTTCCAGTAACTGGTTGAGTTACTGATGATGTTGAGAAAGCTTCCAATGATTTATAGATGTATCATGTATGATGTTGATGACTCCTTGCTTGTGCAGATGCTGTTATAATATCCTTCTCGTTAAGGGGGAGTGTTGAGATATTGTAACTTCAAAGAATATTATATTTGTACTTTATTATTCCAGAGATGTTTCATTCCTCCGTGAAGATCTTTGTATCCGGAGATGTTTATTCCTCCATCGGAATGTGGTAACTCGGGTTATTAGACTTCCCTAGTGGGGGTTGGCCCTGTATGTGTTATGTGGGTCAAAGGGTTATTAGACCACCCTAGAGGGGTCGGCCCAGTCAGTTGTAGTGGGGTATTTAGCCCATTGGTTAAATACGAGCCTACGTGTTATTGTGTAAAAGACAAGTCAGAGTAGTGTATAAATAGAGGAGGTGTATTCCTCATTTGACACACTCACTCACTTGAGAGATAGGTGCACTTATGGAGGAGAAGTCTGCTATGATAGAGGAGGAGATCATATCTTTGGTTTGCATCTTTGTATATTGCTGGTCATCTATATTGAGGAAGCTTTACTGGGTTTTCTACCCCATGAGGGTTTCCCAGGATAAATCTGTGTCTCTTGTGTTTATGCTATGCTTGTTGTTTCTTCAGTGATCCTGTATATGCTATTATTGTGAAATGGAATGTAATGCTGCTATTTTCTGTCTTAGCATATTAAATCTTAACAGTTATATATATAATATTGGGAGCTTTGTTGGTTTTCTATTATTATTTCAACCTGGAGAAGAAATTCGTTTTCACCTCCACCTCTCATCGAGCTCTGGTCACCCATTGCCTTTGGAGCTTTGCGGCTAGTTATCAATTGATAGGTACACTCCATTTTCCTCCCATTCTTTTTTTTTTCAGTTGGTTGTTAGTTTGTCATTGTTCCGTTTTAGGCTCATACACGGCTGGGGGATTAACTTTTCCCATTCGTGGTTTCCCTTCACCCTTTGTCACGTACTCCAATCCTGTCGATGACCTTACCTTGTCCTTTCAAGTCACCAATCACGCAGGCGAAGACCTGGAAGCCGTGAGACCAGTCGGACTCACGGTGGCTGCTCTGTCCATTCGCATACCCAAGTCTCTCTCTTTTCTCAGCGAAAATAGCCAACCTGCAGTCTTGAAGACCCCTCTCGACGCACCACATCTCGCATTTTGCACCTAATTAACGCATCTTGGGGCTCACTCTCCACTATTGTTGTCAAGTGTTTTGTTTTGAGTTTGGCAAGCTGTTTGTTTTAATTTTAAAATGGGTGATAGAGCTAGTTGTTTTGTTTGCATTTTATGCTCATCCGCACGTTGGAAAGCAAGCACAAAACTCTCAGTAGCTAATTATATCATTAATAGATTGATAGGAAAAATGATTTTTGATGATTAAGCATGAATTTGATTGCTGAACTATGTATTGGTAGAACAAAGCATGAATTTTAACAAGCATAACAGTGGTTTTGTTCAACCTTGCATAACTCCTTAATATGAATTTGCTTGTGGATTAGTTGTTTGATTTATGCTTATACACAACTTTGTCTTATCATATTTTAAGCAATGACTAAGAAAGGAATAAAGAAGAGAAAATCCAAGGCAATTGAGCTTGAGTCGGATGTTGAAGTCATATTGGAAACCAGGGTAGAGACCACATATGAGGATACCAAGCCAATTATGGGAGTTACCCCTGAATTCAAATGGGGTGAAATATATCAGATGAATCGGGACCAAAATGTCCCTGGTGTAGTTCTAGAGGAAATGGTACTCTATCAGAACATCAGAAAATATGGTATTGCAAAAGAAGCCACGCGCCAATAAATTTTCCCTTGCTCAAAGGTCATCGAGTGGATTCTGTCCCAAGCTGACTCCACATCAAGGATTCTATTCGACAGTAACGGAGAAGCTATTGCCTCGTTCCATCCATCCCACATATCAGCCGCTTACAAGTTACCACACACTCAGGTCCACCTGACCACAGCTTGGCTTGAAAGTCTTAACATGGACACCCTCGAATTCGCCAAGAAATTATTAATAACAGGAAAGCAACTGAGGCAAAAAGAGATCGGGGAGTATGAACCCCAAATGCTAAGGCCCCCTTTCAGAATCATAGCCCTAATGTTGAGTAGAATTTTCGGCAAAGAATATGGAACCATCTATAAACTAAATTGGATACCTTTGATCCACCATGTGGCCTTCAATGGTACAATCTTGAACTGGGCAGACATTATCTCAGACAGTATGTCGTCAGCTATAGCAGCTGCAAAAGGAGGACTAACCCAGAAAAGGGCATAATTCTACATGTCCTCATACCTTTTAGATTGCATTCTATCAAGGCACCCTTTCCCCAAGATGGGCTGCATCTGGAACAAGAATGATGTCCTAATCTATGTTGCCTACAAGATGTTATGGGCCAATAAATACAAAGCATATTACAAGACCATATGTGAAGACCTTATCATGCCTCTGTATGAGCTGATCTTCATCAAATAACCAAATTGCCTATCGGAGAATGCCACGACAGTCGTGGAACAATATGGAGATTACTATTTTTCGCAGGAAGGCATGTACCTCAGGATGTATGGATGTTCCAAACCACCATCCCTCTTGCCAAGATATGCCACAAATTACGTAGTCCAGAAAGAAGCAGTGAGGCAAGTCTTCATAGATGGGATAGGTGACTTCTTGCATGATTAGAAGAAGGATTCATTCCCACCGTTTCCTTTCTACATTGGGGCATATAAATTCTCCAATGCTAAAAATGCCGAATATTTTGTTCGGGAATTTGAAACTATCCATTTTGAAGAGAAGGAATTTCACCGAAATGACAACTACGAAAAAGTTGCAGAACATTGTGCAACCATCAAAGTACGTTTTGAATATGCAAATTACTTTGACAAAGATGAAGCCATTTTCAAGAGTGCTAGCAATATGAATGAGCTCAACAAATGCTTTCGTCCCAAGTGCGGATCTAGTCTGGCACTACCACTCAAGCTGCTAAGCAGGAAGAGTTACAGAGGAAGAAAGATGAAGCCAGAGCCCTAACAAAGGAAGAACAAAGGCTAAAAGAAGAGGCCAATAGGTTCTAGAGAGAAGCAATAGAGAGAGTTCAGAAGGAACAGGCCGACAGGCTACGAGAAGAAGAAGCTGAGAGAATCAGAAAAGAGGAGGCCGAGAAACTGCAAGAGATGAAAGAGAGGGAAGAGAAGGAAGCAACAGCAGAAGAAAAAAGAAGAAGAGGAGAAGTCCAAGAAAGATGTGGAAGTAGAAATTCCAAGCACACAGAACATGGACATGGACCCACCCCAAGTATCTCAAGAAATAGCCACGACAGGTCACTTCCCTATAGGAGAGCTCCCGCTCACACCTTTTACTCCATCAAAGGAGCACACTGTGGCTCAACTGGACACAATTGTCTTCGAAAAGAAAATAAAATCTATTGTGACAAAGACAGAGAAAAGAATGAAAATGGCCTCTAAACCAGACATCATCATCAGACAGGAGAGCACTGTCGTAAAAGGTACACATAATGACCCTGGGTTCATAGTATCCATCAATGTAGTTGCTGCCCAAGAGGGTGAAGACAACGTCAACAAACTGATAAATGATGTTGAGCTGGGAAAACAAAAGGTGTGCAAGTTAAAATCCAATATGATAAAGGAGCAAGTAGATGGGGAAAACTGGAAGAAGAAATATGATGCCCTTTTATTAGAACGAGAAAGAATAACGAGCAAGTACCAAAATCTAGATGAAGAAAAGGAAGCATTGAAGGTGCATCTAATGATACTAGAAGGTGAGAAGAATGATATTGAAGCCCGATCCACTCAGTTGGAATCCGACCAGACAGTTGCCAATCAGCATGTTCAAGAAATAAAAGCTGGAATGGAAGAGTTAAATAAGGAAAAGGAGCTTATGACAGGGCAACTGGAGCTTGCAAACAATAGAAAGCAAGACCTAACCCCTTTCCATGAGCAAGCTTGTGACATTTAAAAGAAAATTCATCGGTCACAGGAACTCATCACAGAAGAAGTCTACAAGATGAAGATGATGGTGTCGAGGATGAAATAAATTGATGCCGAGACCTTGAGACTCAGGAGAAAGTGCGTATGCACCATAGAAGAAATCAAGAAACAAATTGAATGGAGAGAAGGGAAATCAGGATTCCCCGGGAACCTACCTCTCAAACCCTTAGACGATTTTTAGCTAGATTCGGGTCTTATTGAGTTCTGTAGAGGCTGTGGTGTAAAAATAAACTATGGAATCCATAAAACCATTGGGTGGTGTGACAACTTCTACCACAAAATCCAGGAAACCCAAGAAGAATGCCAGATAGTTTTCCCTCAGATCATGGAATATTTATCGGTCCGAGACCACCACTTGTTGGAACTACAGGGCAAGCTTAACACGGACATAGATCACATAAACATCATAGACGTTCCGACAATAGAAGACGTCCATTGGTTCATTAGGAAATCGCCCATTCATGCTTACTTTCTTGAGAACATCTCCTAGGCAACTGCAGCAGGAGTGAAAAGTATTGCAGAGGATTTATATAAGCCTGAAATCTCCCTAAAAATGATGACTTCTGTACGCAGCAACATTATTTTAAGAGAGACATGCATGTGGACCAGTTACATAGCTGAGTTGGAAAAACCAACTGATGTGGAAAAGCCAGAAGGAAGCTAATTTTGCATTGTGTAAATAATTAAAGATAGCTGGAGGATGATTCATTGTATAAACATTAAAAGCTAGCTGGAAACTAATTTTGTATTTTGTGAGCACTAGAGGACAAACTTTTGGCATTCCCTAGGGTTAGGGTATGTGAGTAGACAAAAAGACAAGTTTGTAAAGTTATAAATAGAGGAATAGAATAGGAGAAAGGACTTTTGGTAGGTGAAAGGACTGGATTGTCTTGTACGTGAATTACTTTGCTACATTAATAAAGAAGGATCTAGTTTCCTCGGAAAAGCTAGCACTACGTTTTGCTTGGGAATGTGTTGAATGTCCTGTTGAATTATTTCGTCATCATTCATGCATACCATGAGATCGTTCCTAACTTGTTTGATTTATTTCTTGGTTATGAATTCTCTTATTTCCTGTGCAAATATATGTGTGTTAAATGAGTAATGGAATGTTTTAATTACATCAGAGCTATCTTTGTTATCTTTTATACATGCATTTAGATAGAGCAATTCCATATCATTTTTAAATATAAAATACATAAACAGTAGATTGGGCCACAACCGGTGAAATCAAATCTTTAAATCACATACGGTAGTCGGGCGGGTAACCAGATGGATTCCCCACACCAAATGGTGAGTGATCTAATTGGGCTTGTTTACCGAGGAGAATTCCTAACTGTCGATGCTGCGAATTTTGGGGCATCAATAGTTTTTGGCGCTAGAAGGAGGGCCGCCAGTGCATGGCTGGAAGAGGAAATCCATTTGTTAGATAAAATTCCCCTGAAAACCCACTTGAAACAACTATTCCAAAAGATCTCTTTCTAGAATCACAGAATCAAGAAAATCCCAATTCTCAGGCTGAACATCAAGAATTGTTGTACGCTGTTCCTTTGGAAGAGGTAGATCATTTTAGAAGACACACACGCTCCTACGTGACGAATATTGGAGGTTTGAACATAACTCCTTTGTTTCCTAGAAGGTGAATCCATAGGAGAGAACCATAGTGCACAAGAGATTATATGCTGGTAGAAAGTTTAGAAGAATTGTTGGATCTTTCTTTGCAGGAAATCACAGATCCACTTGATCAATTAAGACCCAATACTCCTCCAGCTCAAGAAGACCCTCATAATCCACCACAACCACCACCTCAACCACAACCACAAGTTATGGCTGTGCCTGCGTGGAGAACCATAGGAGCCCTAAATCTGGCTCTACCTTTACACGATCTGCCTAAACACCCAAAAAATGTGTTTCCCAAGTACGATCCCAGAAAAGGCATTTCGGTTGAAGATCATCTGAAGAGTTTTTATTTGGGTCTAAATCTTCTCAATGTAGAACACAAAGATGTGGTTTGCGGACTTTTTCCCTTCACGATTGAGCCTAAGGTATCTTCTTGGTACTTTAGTTTGCAAGCTAATTCAATAGCAGATTGGGATGGTTTTGAAAAATGTTTTCTAAGAAAATTGGGTAATCAAAAGACCGTTTCCACGCTTATGAAAGAATTGTTGTCTATGAGGATGGAAAAGAAAGAGAAGGTGTAGGAATTTAATAAGATATTTACTACCTTGTTAAACGATTTTAGTGTTGCAACAAGACCCACTGAAGAATCCTTGGTAGAATATTATACCACAACACTCGATCCACCCATAGCTATGTTTGTTAAAAGAGCGGTTAAGCTTACATTGGTAGAAAAATTTGAAGAAGCCAAGAAGGTAGAAGCCAAAGTGGATAGCATTGCTAAACATTCACTAGACTTGGAAGAAAAACCAAAAAATAGCAATAAACCTCTGTTATTATCTAGACCGAAGGAAGAATCCTCATCTGAATTGGAAAATGTGGTTAAAATGATGCAAAAACTGTCAAATAAAATTCTAGATCTTGAAAAGGATAAGGCAGCCAGTACATCAAGAAAACCCTTCAAACCTTTCTACACGAAAAAGGAAGAAGGTGGGAAACCTCTTCTACCTGTAAACAACGCTACTGTCTTAAATTTGAACGAAGTGGGCATGGATCATTTTTGCACTTTTCATCAAGAACAACATTCTGAAAAGAGTTGTCTACAATGGATAAATTCAATGAGCTTGGTCATGAATCAATTACTAGACGCGCAAATAACAGACCAAGAAGATCCCCAAGAGGAACAGATTTTTGAACAAGAAGAACCCACTCCCGATACCACGATGGTTCTATGGGATTGGGCACCCACAACAGAATCGGCTGAAGAAGACCCTGGAAAAATTCAAATCTCAGCCGTAAAGATTACTACTAGAAGTAAGGGTCCAGTTGTCGATCAAAATCGAGCAATCATCCCTAAACCTAAGGTTGCAAAAGAAATTCCCAAAAAGAAAATAACCATCATTCAACCGCAACCTTAGGTAAATCCAACAATGGTAAAAGAATCAAACCCAAAAGTTAATAAACAACCAAAGTTTGCAGTAAGTAAAACAGAAAATAATGGGGCAAGCTCGGAAAATTACAACATGGGATATGACATCGTTGAAGATATCAAGAAAACGAAATCGAATATCACTTTGTTTGAATTGTGCAACCTTCCTTGTTGATGTATTTGTAACTTTGGAATATACTCACTTGTATATTGTATGTATTACATTTGTACTTTATTGTATCCCCAACAGAGATGTATTATTCCTCCGGTTGGAAGTGTCGTCATTTGTATTTGCAAGTGTCGCAAGTTACATTGTAGGTGTTGTAACTTATACTTGATGGGTTATTAGACCACCTTGGTAGGGTTGACCCTGTATGAGTTAAAGGGTTATTAGACCACCCTAGTGGGGTCGGCCCAGTGACAAGTGGTAATGGGTTATTAGAATATCCTAAGGGAGGTCGACCTAGTTAGAGTAAAAGGCAAGTAAAGGTAAAGTATAAATAGAGAGGAGCACCTCTCTATTTATCCATTCATTCACTCACTCATCCAACTCGCATAGTTGAGAGAGAGGAGTGCACACAAGTGGAGGAGGAGTAGCTGTTGGAGACATCTATATTTTGGGTTTGATCTTTGTGATCTTTGTATTGGTGCTCATTCTATCTCCGAGGAAGTTGCAGGGTTTTTCACCTTCTTGGTTTTCCCCGGTGAAATGCTTTGTGTCTCTTGTCTCTTATGTTTGATATGATGTACATGTTGTTCTCTCAGTTAAGATCCTAGATAATATTGAATTAAATGATGAAAAAATAACATTCCTTAGCAAAGAAATACATTGTTAGAATATTTTGATCCACAATCTAGCACTACGGTAGAAAATGTTGAAGAAGACACTGAACTAAATGAAGCTAGCATTGGCGGGAAATCGAAATCTTAGACTTTTCCTTTCCTGTTAAATTTTGAGATATTTAATCATAACGTGCATAATTGTTTGGTAGATTTTGGGGCTTCTTCGAATGTTATGCCATTATCCATCTGCAAGAAAATTAATGGACAACCAATACCATCCCCATCCCAGATCATACAGCTAGATAGGATTACTGTGAAGGTCATTGGAGAAATGAAATATGTACTCATTAGACTGTCCACAGATCCTAGAGTATGCCTATTCATAGATGTCATGGTGGTAGATATACCCGAAGCATATGGCTTAATATTGAGCAGAGACTGGTCCACGAAATTGAATGGTTACTTTGTAATAGATTGGTCTCACTTATGGTTGCCCTACCAAAACAAACAAAATCAAATCAAAATTCTGAAAGAGCCTCATATGAAGCATAGTGTGACTCAACTGGAAGGAAAGAACGAAGCTGTAAACTTTTCATCTTCAGTATTGGGAGATTATTTCTTAGAGATTGAACCAGGGAATTATCAATCAACAGATGCTAGCCACGACTCAAACGAATAGTCCGATCTCCTTCATTTTTCACGGACTGATGGTATTGATTGTAATATAGTAGAATTAGTCACTGATTTAGGTGGTAAAAATACTAACTTAGTTAAAACAGAAAATTTATTTTGGGTTTTATACTTCGATGGTTCCAAAACCCAAGAAGGATCAGGAGCCGGTTGTGTTTTGATTGAACCTGAAAAGAATAAAGATTTTTTTTATCTTATAGACTAGAGTTTGAATGCAAAAATAACACAACAGAATATGAAGCTATAGCTCAAGGATTAAAAAAGGATATTAATTTGGATGTTAAATATTTAAAATTCTTCGGTTATTCAAAGATAGTTGTTAGACAGGTGAGAGACACAATTCGTTATCTTTCCCCTCACTTAGCAGGTTATCAATTTGAAATCTGGAATTTAATTTCTCATTTTGATGCCTTCAATATAAATTCTATTCCTAGATTAGAGAATGCTGCAGCTGATTTGTTAGCTACCTCTGCTTCCATATTAGTGCCTACAAATAACAAATGATCCATTGAATTGATTTTCAAGCCATCTGTACAGGATAACATTACAAATATGAGAGTGTTTGATGAGGATGATCAGATTATCATCTTCTTAACTAATGAAGACACTTTCCAAGAATCTGTAATTGATGAAGACAAGCACGATTTGGATTTGCAAAGCAAAGATGCGGTTAAAGGGAACTTTATGACGAAAGGAGTAAGGACCCTTCAAGGTTTGTTTGACTTACAAAACAAGTTCAGGAGGCTAGCAAATGTCAAGACTAATAGCTCTTCCATGTAGCATGAATTGGTAAACCTGGGCACAAAAGATGAACCCAAGTTTGTTAATTTGGGTAAGTGTTGTTCACCAGGAGAGAGGGATAAGTTCATCAGGTTGTTCAAGCAATACAAGGATGTTATCACGTGGACTTATGAGGATTTGAAAACATATGACACTCGCATCATACAACACATAATACCAATGAAACTAGGTGTGAAACCATTTCAGCAGCAATTGCGGAGGATGCATCCAACACTTGAACCATTGATACAGAAAGAGTTGAAGAAATTGTTGGATGCTAAGATCATTTTCAAAGTCCATCACTCCGAATGGGTTGCTAATTTAGTTCCCGTACAGAAGAAGTCAAGAGAGATAAGACTATGTGTGGATTTTCGGAACCTGAACAAAGCATCGGATAAAGACAACTACCCTGTGCCACCAATGGAACAGATTTTACAGATGGTCTGAGGATCAGAACTGTTTTCCTTACTAGATGGTTTCTCTAGATACAATCAAGTACTAGTAGCGAAGGAAGACCGACTCAAGACCACTTTCCGTACCAAGTGGGGAACATTCGCATATCGAAGAATGCCATTTGGCTTGATAAACGCAGGAGCTACATTTCAGAGATCCATGTACATTGTGTTCCGAGGATTGGTTGGCCATTGCGTGGTCATTTATCTAGATGATGTGATAGTCTTTTCAAAGAAAAGGGAAGACCATGTTTTCCATTTAAAACAAATTTTTGATCATTGCAGGAAATATGGTATATCTCTAAACCCCAAGCAGAGTGTTTTTCCTATTCTTGAAGGTAAACTTCTGGGTCACATCATCTCAAAGAAGGAGATCTCAATAGATCAAGAGAGAGTCCAAGCTATACAACAGATTCCCATGCCCCACAACAAAAAATATATGTGATCGTTTATGGGAACGATTAATTTTGTTCGAAAGTTTGTGCCTAATTTCGCTCAGATTGTGAAACCTTTGCAGCAGATGGTGAAGTAAAGTGTGTAGTTCACATGGAATGACATAGAGAAGATCGCTTTTAAAGACATTAAATATTTTATAGCCAACGCACCTTATTTAAGAATCCCATATTTTGAAAAGGATTTCATAATGTATACCTTTGGTTAAGATGACTCTCTCGTAGCTGTGCTCACCCAAAAGCGAGAATCAGGAAACAAATACCCAATATCCTTCATGAGCACTGGTCTGCAGGGTGCTGAACTAAACTAACCCACTGTGGATAATCAAGCATACACAGTATTTAAAGTAGTAAAGCAGTTCAGGCCATATATATTAAAGAACAGAACAAAGGTCATAGTACCTCACCCCGCTGTCAGATCACTGTTTGTTCAAAAGGAGCTGGGGGAAAGAAAAGGTAACTGGGTGACTGCGCTTCAAGAGTATGATTTGGAATTCAAACCAACCACCATTATTAAAGGTCAAGGGTTGTGTAATCTACTCACATAAAATCCAATGAGTGAAGAGCAGGAGTGGGAGAACGAAGCCGAATTGAATTTGATTGAGGTATGTCCTGTTTTCACCTCTCCTGAGTCTTGGTATAGGGATCTAGTGCATTATTTACAGAAAGGATAGCTACTGGAGCATTGGAATCCTAAACAGAGAAGGGAACTTCATTTGAAATCAACATCCTATCAAATAATTGATGGAATACTTTTTAGAAAGAATTATGATGGGGTATTTCTCAGGTGTCTTGAGAATGAGAACGTTTTGTAAAGTAGTCAAAGAATTACATGATGGACCTGCTGGGGGACACTATTATGGAGATACCATGGCTCATAAAATACTTAGGGCAGGTTACTATTGACCCACTCTCTTCAAATATGCTCATTCCTATGCCAAAAATTGTGGTATATGTCAAAGGAGTGCGGGCAGATTGCCTAAGGCAGAAGGACCATTGCAACCAATTATTATTTCTGAACCATTTGAGCAATGGGGCATAGATGTCATTGGAGAGATAAATCCGAACTCTTCGCGGCTACACCGATATATCCGAATAGCTACGGATTATTTCACCCGGTGGATAGAAGCTATTCCACTGTGCAAAGTGAATGAGGACGCAGTTATCAAGTTCGTACAAGAAAATATCATAACCAGGTTTGGGGTTCCAATTTCTCTTGTTTTTGATAATGCAACTTATTTTTCATCTGTGAAATTAAATGCATTTGTTTACGAAAGAGGAATTAAATTGAATTATTCAGCAAACTATTACCCCCAAGGAAATGGACGAGCTGAATCTACCAATAAAAATCTCATCCGCATCCTTAAGAAAACTATCATTGAAAATCATAGAAGTTGGAATGTAGCCCTTCCAAACACCTTGTGGGTAGACAAGGTCACCCAAAAGAATGCCTTAGGAGTTTCCCCGCACACACTGGTCTATGGGAAGGAATCCATACTTCCTCCTAATATATTGCTCCCATATTTGCAACTAGCCCAAGCTTCACGAGGTTCCATCAGTGAAATCCTACAGTAAAGAATTAATACCCTATTGAAGCTTGAAGAGTTGTGGGAGAAAGCCAAAGATAGGTTCCATCAACACCAAGACATTGTCAAGAGATGGTTTGATAAGCGAAAATCTAGAAAATAGAGTTTTGAAGTAGGTGACTTGGTTCTGAAGTGGGATCACCCACATGATGAAAGGGGGAAGCATACTATTGGAGGGGCCTAGGTCGGCCTGTCGACTAGGCCCTCCGCCCGAACACTCTGAAGCATATGTCGACAGGTCGCGTCGACTAGTATAGGTCGGGTCGGTTGATAGACCGACAGACGGTTATGTAACTGTATTTTCATAGTTATATATATATATAGGCTATTGAGATGATGTATTAAGAAGATTGGTTCTATGACTGTATTCTGCTCTTGCTGGTTAATATAAAGTCTTGTGTTCTCTCTATCTGTCTCGTCTCTTGTATCTGTATCATTGTGTATGCTTGATTATAATATGTAATGTATCTATGGTAACCACATGAACCTTGGGAATACAACATCTGGTTCCATTTCCGGTTGATGTATAAAAAAAAAGCAGCATGGCCTACGATTTCAGAACAGGAGATTAGATATTGGTGGGAGAAGAAAATCGCGAACTATCTACAAAACTAAGCGCGACAGAACAAGCTGACGATTAGCCAATCGAGAGATCGATTCTTCTTCGAGACCCATGAGAAATTTGTAGAGTCTGTGCCAACTGCCTTGAAGAAGCTTCTGGATGAAAAGACTAGTTGATGAAGCAGAAAGGAAGCTATTATCGAATCTAGTCAATGGAGGATGCACGAATCTGTCAGAGTGGTGCGAAAAGATTGCAAACAATTTCTATGAAGAGCAGGTGATTGAAGACTGCATTTCGGTTGATGAAATAAGAAGAAAGTTCTTCACCGAATTAGCTGATCAATTTTTGTGTTCTCTGCCGACCCTATTGTTCAAATTTCTGATCGACAAAGGCGTTGTGCATATTGTTGAAACAAGACTGTTGTTGCTCCCGCCCCTTCCGAACTCTAATTGGAAGGAGAAAGAACGTAAGTGGGAAAAATTTGTAAAGGAGCGCGAATGGGAATTTTTCTTGAACAAATGATGGTCTGGACTTCCCCAATGATCTAGAAACCTTCGTGCCGATGTTGGGGGGGTGACAAAGCATGCTCTAATGTACCTAGTTTGAAGAAAATCGACATATGAAAAGACGACATGGTCAGTAGTGGAAAAAAATCCGACAAAGATAGACTTTTGAGTCATAAAAGCACCCTAGATATCAAGAAAATAGAAAGAGAAAAGAGGAGGCAGTGACGTGAAGAGCTGTGGGAGCAAGAAAATTGCGCTCCGGAGGACATGAGGATCAAATGTTGTAACGGACACAGAAGGAAATATTCCAGAGTCAAGCTGAGCCCGCAATGATCGGGGTGTCGAAGAAGACCTGTCGCTGATGGATGAAGACTTGTGGATAGAGCGTGGTAGAGCTCTCCAAGTTCAAATACCTGAAACGGTAACACCTCCTTCTCCATTTCATTTGACACAAAGCGTCCGGGTGCAAGAAATTGTCGAAGAGAATTTGGGTTTCCATGCTGGTCAGTCCAGAATTTGGATTCGTCGAAGTATAGAAGGCGATGATATTAATAGAATATTAATTCATCGACCGGAGGAAGGAAATTGGGTGTCTTTTCAACCTGAATTTTTGAATAGAATATTTCATCTAGTGTACTCAGAGCATGAGGAAGAGCCCCCCCTTGCCAATACCAAATTTGAGCGACTCGTCAAGTACATCGGAAAGCTCAAGATTTAGTGAAATCCCGTTCAAGTAGAACTTTAACTGGATTTCAACAGAAGTGGTAGAAGAAGGAAGACCTGGAGATACATAAGAAGTTATAGTTACTGATCTTGAGGACAAAGAACCAAGTCCAGAGAGACAGCTAATTCAAATTGACAAAGCACCAAGTTTTGATTGTGGAAATAACCCACCCACACCACCATCAAATTCTCAAAATAATACACCAACAGACATGGCACACACAACGACACACCTTCAGTTCTATGAAGGTGATTAAGATCCGATAAGACACTGGTTTGTGTGTGAAGAAATATGGACAGCCAATCAAATCACCAGTGAAGAAAGACAGGTTGCTCAGTTTATTGGTTCGTTAAGGTAAAGAGAACTGACATGGTACATGGGGTACATAGCAAAGTCACCAAGCGCAACCAAGGCACAAATCAAACAAAGCTTTTTGGCCCTTTTCATGATTGAGGATGCGACATACCTGGCGGCAGAACGACTGAAGACGACAATCCAAAAGCCGACATAAAATGTCAAGGAGTATGACAAGAGGTTCAAAGACCTCCTGAGCTAATTAGACTACGAAATCGAAGAAAAACTATTAATCAAATGGTTTATTGCAGGTCTAATAAATAAAATCAGAATACATGTTCGTCGACAAAGTGTTAATACGTATGCGGAGGCATTAAAAGTAGCACTAGAAATCAAAATGGATGATGAATACCCTCTAGTATCCATGGATAGACACATCAACGAATGCCTTGAAAGTATGGAGTAGGCTATCCGAAATATGACTCTAAAAGGGCCTGAATTATGGTGTACAACATGTCGAACTTCAGGACATACCAAATATTCTTGTCGAATTGAGGATCGGCGACAAGAAGTTAAACTCATCCAATCCAGATGTTTCTGTGATATGTGCAAAGAGTATGACTCGCATACCACAAATGATTGTCCATACAATCTGAAAAACAAGAAGGCAAAATGGTGTCAAATTTGTGAAGTCAATACACATGCACTTGAAGATTGTCATCTGAACCTGAAAAATCAGAAAAATAATCATGCAGTGTACCAGACAAACTCTGTCAAGTAGCATCACGACAGAAATACAGCAAATGATAGATTTGAGAGAAATGATGGAAGAAATAACCGGTACAATCAAAACAGAAACCACAGATACCCAAGGTATAATGATCGTCGGTATGATCGGCGATATGACAGCTACAATAGACGCGGAGGATACCAGAGTCATGGTCGTGGCGGTGGAGGTCACGGTATTCGACCTAATCGACTTGGTGTGTGTTTCACATGTCTCAGTGAGGATCATCGACATGCAGAATGCCCTTATAAGGAAAGAACTGATCTTAAATTTTGTGCAAAGTGTGGGGTAGGCGATCACTATTTAGAGGATTTCCCTACCATGATTGAGAAAGTAAATAATAAAAAGAATGTTCTTGTTCTATCTTGTATTTCAAAAAATGATGTGCTTCATACAAAAAACTTGCAAATTGTAACTAGGAAAGGCACTCACATTGGTCAAGATAATCCACAGATAAGTAGAATTGTCGATAAACAGGATTACCCAAATCCTATAAAACAAAAATCTATGTACAAAGATGCATCCGACATATTTCATGACTTAGCATCACACGAAGACGTTGAAGAAAACCGACAGGGAGTTCTCAATGAATTGCTCAGATTAATTTCAAACGAGGAAGCTATAGGAAAAATGATTGACTTGTTGCATAAATTAAAATAGAAACATGTCGAGCAAAGACAAACTAAAAACATTTGCCGACTAAAACAAAAAGAGAAAAATGATGCTGACCCATTAGTCGACCTCGACATAAATGGATATCATGTACGACAAGTCATACTGGATTTTGGATCCCAATTGAATATCATGACTTGTGATACTTGGGACCAACTCGGTCGACCACAACTGCAGGAATCAGGCATCTATTTAAAGCTCGCAGATTCAGGATTAATTGAGCCGATTGGAGTATGGAAAGGAGTCGAAACTTCCATTAAAGGCATCAGGACAAAAGTAGATTTCGAGATTATCACTCCCAAGGATGATGCGAGTTCTTTCCCCGCCTTGGTCGGTCAACCTTGGGGAGGAAAGATGAATGCATCAATTTACTTAGAGAAAAGTCGTATCAAGTTGAAAGGAAACAAGCATAAGGTTATCATACCAATCTTCCCATCTCAGGGAGAACCTTGGTCGAAACCTACAGAAATCGATAATGATGTTCGATAGCTTTACTGCATAGACAATAATGAAGATCGCATTGAGCCAAATACCCAAGGAGAACTTCACCTCAGAGATCCTTTCTCGCTAGGATACAATTCCGATGCACAACTCTATGAATGGCAACTAGAGAACTATGATTTACATACGAAAGAATGTTGGACTGTGGAAGCCATCTCAAAGAAGAAAGTAAATAAGTGTCTCTCAGTATCATACATGCCGAATATATTCGAATGAAAAATGCGAGCATATCCAACACTTGTTCCAAAACAAAATGCACAATCAGTTAATTCGAAATTAAGGTATAAAGAATGTGATTCACCTGTTGTACATGTCGAACAGGTATCAAAACATGCCGGAGAGCAGGGCCGACTACAAATTTTGGTAGAGACATTCACTGGACAAGCTGCGAGATGGTGGGACACTCATCAGTTGAAACTCCAAAACTAGAATACTGCATCAACATTTTTCATAGAAAGGTTTGGAGGAAGAAAATTGACAACTCAGGCCAACATCCCTCTGTTTATGCAAGGAAAAAATCCCTAAGTTCACATCGACTGTTGCGAAAGAGAATGGAGAAAATTGGGCTATAAAGATGAAAGAACATGGCCTCACCTCTTCCCCAAAACACTTAATGATCTACCTAGAAAATGGTACAAGATGGAAGAAGTGAGAGGAGAAACCTTCTTTCGAAAAGACTTAAAAGATAATTTTATTAAGGATTTCCAGTTTTCTCCACAAGATGAGAGGATGGTCGAAGCAAGTAAAAGCATCAAAGAATTTCTGCAGCTGACAGAAACTTTAACACTTGTAGAAAAGCAGAATATTATGCACCCACCTACTACCTGCTACAATATAAATTCGACATAAATCTAGCATTTGAAAAGACTAAGCCTAGAAACAGAGATATCAGTTGAAAAAAATTTTCAATGGAGAAAGGATCACCCCGACATGTCAAAGCCCGTAAAAACAATCTTTAGCACAGAGATGGTCGAAAAAGATGAACCCGAAAGATTGTCCGAAAAATAATTTCCATCAACATTCACACAAATAAAAGAAGGTGAAAGACAGATAAGTGACAGTTTTGCACCAGAATGGATGGACGCAAAGATTAAAACAAAGGAAGTAGATATTTCAAATTACGACCGACCAAAAATGGCAAGGATTGGCAACTACTGGAGTGAGGAAAAAACTACAGAAATCTCCAGTATCCTCAAAGAATTTCAAGACATTTTTTCTTGAGATTATAGAGACTTGAAAGGACTTGTGCAGGAGATGGTCGAGATGAAAATTGATATTCAACCAGACGCCAGACCTGTAAAAAAAAGACCCTACAAGCTTGCTCACAAATACAAGGATATTGTTAAAAAGGAGATCGATAGCATGCTTGCAGCAGGAATCATATATCCTAACGACCAGTCGGAGTGGGAAAGCCCGATGGTCGTTCAGCCAAAGAAACAAGATCCGACATGACTGCAAATCTGTGTCAACTTTCGCGAGCTGAATAAGGTAACACTCATAGATCCCTTCCCAACTCCTTTCGCAGATGAAATTATTAATGAAGTTGTACGGCATGAGTGCTACTCTTTCACGGATGGATTCTCGGGGTACAACCAACTACCTATTGCAAAGGAAGATCAGAAAAAGAAAACATTCATGTGCGAATTCGGGTCATTCACGTACAAAGTTATGCCCTTTGGTCTGAAGAACGCACCTGCGGTATTCTCATGAATTGTCGTCAAAGAATTTCAAGAATATATCTACAAAACCATGGATGTATACTTTGATGATTGGACAATCTATACAATGCTGAAGGATCATTGCAAGTGGCTTCGACTGATGTTAGAAAGGTGTCGACAGATACAATTGTCGCTAAATATTAAAAAGTGCATTTTTGCGACACCCATTGGCATATTACTAGGCGATATAGTTTGCAAAGAAGGAATCAAGGTCGATTACATGAAGATCAAAATTATCCTCGACCTGAAGCCTCCAGTTAATCTGAAACAAGTACGGATCCTGTTGGGTCATATCGAATATTACAGGAAATTTATCAGACATTATTCCGATATGACTTACCCTCTAGGAGAATTGATAAAAGATGATCGAGATTATAGGTGGACGGAGGAATGTGACATCTCATTTAACACATTGAAAAGAAAAATGGTCGAAGCACCCATCCTCCGATTTTCGGATTGGTCGAAAAAATTTCATGTACAAATTGATGCCTCTGGAATAGCAGTCGGCGCCATTCTAACACAACCTGGAGAAGATGGCATAGATTACCCTAATGCATTCAGCAGTCGAAAATTGAATAAAGTTGAAAGAAATTATTCCACGACTGAAAGAGAACCATTAGGTATGGTATTTGTAGTACATAAGTACCGTCATTATTTATTGGCTAACCCTTTTGTATTTTATTCAGTTCATCAAGCTTTAAAATACTTAGTCAATAACACATTACATCATGGGAGGTTATGTCGCTGGCTATTACTGTTTCAAGAATTTGAATTTGAAGTAATCATTCGACTGTGAAAATCAAATGTTGGACCGGACCACCTGTCGAGAGTCGACACAGGAGAGGAGCCGACAAGAATCAAAGATGACTTATTGGACGCACACTTGTTTCGTATTGAAGCAGTCCCTTCAGAACTTGCAGAAATTGCACAATTTCTCGAGGATGGTCAAGCTCCTGAAGGAATGGATGAGAAAAAGATGAAGATATTAGCAATGAAAGCAGCCCCCTACACTCTGATCAATGGATTCCTCTATAAAATTGGCTTGGATGATATATTACGTCGATGTGCACTTGACCATGAACGACAGGATATAATTACAGAAGCCCATACTGGACCAGTGGGAGGACATTATCATGCAGACATAACAGCTAGAAAAATCCTGCAAGACGGACTTTGGTGGCTGACAGTTCATAAATACCATCGAGAATTTGTATCTAAGTGTGATTGATGTCAGTGCATGGGCCGACCACTCCCAAGAACATAAATTCCACTGGTTCCAATTAAACCTAGCCTAACATTCGAAATTTGGGCTATCGATTTTATTGGAGCATTTCCAGTAGTGGGGAGAAGGACAGGTGCTCGATATATTATCACCGCTGTCGAATATGTTACCAAGTGGGCAGAACCAGAACCGATCGAAACATGTTCAAGAGAAGTTGCTGCTAAGTTTATTTATGAAAACATCATAACATGTTTTGGATGCCCCATAACATTGATAAGTGACCAAGGTACACATTTTGTATGTAAAACCATTGAAGCATTGACTAAGGAATTTGCAGTTGATCATAGAATAAGCACAACATACCATTCGCAGTCAAATGGCACCGTAGAATCATTTAACAAAACACTTACAAAAGGACTAACGAAAATATGCAACATAGAGAAAGACGACTAGGATGACAAAGTACCTATTGTTCTCTGGGCATATAGAACAGCATATAAAAGAACGACAGGTCAGACACCATTCTCACTTGTCTATGGACAAGAAGCTGTCGTCCTATTACATTTTCGATGACAGGCAGCGACCATTGCAGTAGCTTTACATATTGATGTTGAAGATACTCAACAAGAACGGCTACTACAACTGTCGAAGTTGGATGAAAGTCGACAGTTGGCGATAGAACATCAACGAGTCCAAAAAAAACAACAGAAAGCGTGGCATGATAGAAATATCAAACAGAAGAATATGTTAGTTGGAGATTTGGCACTCCTCTATAATAGCAGAGTAAAAGGGAAGCCGAAAAAGATGCATACAGAATGGATGGGACCCTATATTGTCGAAGAATTAAATCCTAACGGATCAGTCCGAATGAAAATGCTACAAGGAAGTGTTTTCAAGAAAGCGGTAAATGGCGCCCGGCTTAAGCGGTACAAGTCGTGAATATTCAAAAAAAAAATGGTTAAAAGTAACTGAATGAGAGTACTATAAGCCATCAAGAAAAACAGCAGAGCATGAAAAAAGCAGAATGAAGAGAGAGTGGTAGAAGAAGGATGGAAAGAGAAAAGAAAGAAGTCCGGTGCATAACTGTCGATATTATAGACATCGACAAGAACGCCGATGAGTCGCAGAAGGAAGTCAGGCACGACAGAAGCATTGGAGCTCGGACCGAACAAAATCATTCAGAGAAGTCCGTCGGCATAACACATCAAGCGAGGTATCGTGACATCGTGATGAAAACTAAATAAAGGCTAAAGACACCAGCGATGCCAGAAGTAATGCACCTGATGAGGCGTCGATACCCTGTCAGGCCAATTTAATAATCCCATCAAATAAACCATTAATACAAGCCTCTACGTCTTGTTCACCCGTGCCGAGTAACTCCACCTTAAATCTGGAGCTCGAGGATTCTTGGGGACTCTTTTGCCGAGAACTTGAACTCCAAGATACAGAGCTCCCTGACCCCGCCGAAGCTAATTTTGCATTCTTGAACCCTGAATCTGCCATGGCTCCCAGAAAAAATTTAACAGCTACCAGAGCCACTGCGACGACAGTTAGAGAGCTGGAGAAAGAACAAACACCATTGGAAACAAGACTCCAGATGATTCAGAATGCGAAAGAAATAGAAACCACTTGGAAGAAATCATGGAAGAGCATTGAAGATTGGGGGAAGGAGTCAGACGGTCGCTGGAGGGATGAAGCATGACAATTACAGACATCCACAATTCTGCATTATATGAAGGCAGCCTTGTTGGATACCTTCGGAGGAATTAAAGAAGTCATTGCACAGTTTATTGTTAGCAGGTATCACAATGGAAAAATTTATTTTGATGTCCCGGTCGACATCAATGGAGAAATTATCCACAAGATAACTGGCCTATCAGATAAGGGAGACGTTGTACCAACAAGTTCAGGCGCAGACTTGGTCGATGAGTTTATTGATACTCCTGTTTGAAAGAACTCACGAGGCATAGTCGTGAGCTAGATTGTGTATGGAAACTACAAAACCGCTGCCAATATTTTGTCAAATGCACTTTCACGGACATGAAGGGGATCAGATTTGAAGACCGACATGTTAGAAGCTGTCAAGAATATGGCTATGAACGACAAAGTATACAAATGGGCAGAATTCTTGGCTAATATTCTCAAATACACATGTCATAATTTCTAGGAGGAGGGAGCTAGCATCCGTTACCCATCTATACTCATATGGATTGCTATGACCCATCTTCGACCAAAAGGAAACAAGGATTTCTCACAAGAATGACTTGTCCTTATCGATAATTGCCGTTGTTTCGCACCAGGACCAAGTCGACATGGGCCTACAACTTTTAAACTTTGGCTAGAAGCATGGTTTTTAGACCTAAAAACAATTGCAACAAGATGGAGAGTACCACAGAACATTTGTTGAAGTATACCTCCGACAGCACACATCCAACTATCTTTGGATGATACAACAGTTTGGTACATGGAAGGAGCAGCAGGTCCCGCAAGGCGGCTCGACTACTACCCCTCAGTAAGTGAAATTTTCACAGAGTTAAGTCGACAGTCTAATGAAGTATTAGCTATTCCGGCCCTAGCAAAGAAAATCAACTTCAATTATGTCGATCCTCTCACTGATATGGAACAAGAAGAAGCATACGAAAGCCAGTTGTATATTAGCACCTTCATTTATCAACCTGAGATGATACCTAACCCTAAGGTGTTAGCACTTATCCATACTCCACAAATAGAATCAGCAGAAGCGGGAGAGCAGTCGGATAGCAGCACAGAGTCCGACAACCCAGAACATCTTCTGACAGATGATAACATACAAAAGGTAGCAGCTGAAATCATTACAACCCGATAGAATAGAGTAATACTGAACCAGGGAAAAGGGAAAAGATAAATAACATTTCAATAACCTATGGAGGAAGACGAGATCAAATTATACGACATTGCCACTCAAATTTTGGAAGATGCAGCCAAGAACAAACTACCCGTTGAAGACCAGTTCAGAAAATTTCTAGAAACAGATAAGTATCCATCTTCTAGAATTCTTGTTAAAAAAACCAAAATTCCGGTCGAACCCCATATCAACTTAACTATTCAGACTCCCCCCTCTTCCCCAACCATAGTAGAAGAAGAAGGGAGCCTTCTAGCATTACCTGCGTTTGTTAATCTAGCAGACGTCGCCTTGAGTATGTTTATTGCAAACCTTCCGACACTATGTCCCAACTGGCGTGAGATGGTCATTCAACAACCATTTTTTGCATCTCCGACCACTGTCCCTGTTAACCTAGCTCCCCTCGACACCATTCAAACCGCAAGTTTACCTTTACCATCGACAATCCCAGAACTTGTCGGGCACAAAAAGATCCATCATATCAGAAATCCTGACCCTTTAGGTTTAGTTTATTCACAATAGACAACTGTCTATACCCCTCTCCCAATCACTACATTACCGAAATTTCTTTCAAATTGAAAACCCCCCCCAAATTGTCACTCCCCATGTCGAGTCTACAATTAAGTCTAGCTTAGTTAGTCCGGGTCCGCTCGACAGTACCACTTCTGTAAGTCACTATGGCATGTGAACTAAATTTAGGGTCTAATGCCATATTAAGTTTCCATGGGGTTGATGGTCCATGCATGTTAACCTAGATTACCACATAATAATATCTAGCCTACATGTGAGATCGTCATGATCATCATTGTCACCATCGTCGATGTCATTGTTGTTGTTGGTTTGTCCATGGTTATGTAAACCAATAAACAAAACATGGTTTAATATTTATAGGTTATGTAAACCAATAGTGGTTATCATAACCTAAATAATGGTCCATGGTTAATAAATTTACTATATGATTCATGGTCCATGTGTAGGGCCCTATACATAAATACTTTACCGTACAAGCGAGATATTGTGGCCATTTCAATATTTGTAAAATTGACGATGGTTCTCGTGCCATATACCATGGCCTATAAACTAATTTTAGGGCCTAATACCATATTAATTTTATATGGGGTTGATGGTCCATGCATGTTAACCTACACTACTACATATGACCTACATATGGAATATCTAGCCTATATGTAACAATTCCCTCTGTTGCTCTTGAGTGATGATTAAGGCCTTGCGACATCACATAATCTCTAAAGAGTGAATCTAATTTCAACTACAAGTGGGATATGTTGGTAATTTTTAGATCTGTAACACCAAAAGTGAAAATTTTCCTGCCAATTTCAACATGCCAGTAATTTTCATTCCATCACCCTTTCTTCTCATTGTTTTCCCCTTTTTGTGAAGGGTGACTCAAGTCTCCGCCTCCCATTCCACGTCTAAAAAATACTCCATTCTTCCACATATACATGGTTAAATGGAGAAAGTCTTCATGCACTTCTAAAACACTAGAAAAAACCTGAAGAGACCCGAAAAGATTCTGTACTAGACGCATCCTCCATCGCTCCGCTCAGTTCTAAAGTGGAATCATTATTATTTACTTAAACAATGTATTTAATAATTTACTGAATTTAGTAGTTTTCTTGCGAATCCATATAAATGTATTTTAATATGTGATGTGCCTAGCCTTATACTAAATGTCTAATTAACTTTTTCATCATGGGAATGAAATCAAAATCAAAATCATGTTTAGGAATCCCGCACCATTTGGAATACTGGTTCCCGCCACTCCGTTTTGTGATATTTTTTTAAGAAATTGGTTCAATCCCGCGCGATTTGGATAGACTGGTTCTATGAGCACTTGGTATCCTTCATCGATCGCACTTTGGGGCCGACTCTCAAACCAGGGGATCCTTCATACCAAGTGCTCGAACTACATTCAGATATGGGACTGGCATTACCATAGAGGCTAGCATTAGGGCCGGCTCTCAAACCATGGGATCCATTCAATTGGCGTGGTAGAATTGAAGAACTTTGTAAGGGAAAGGTACGTCCTCATATTTTTGTGCAGTCTTGTTTATTCTAACCTAGTTTTAATGATAAATTCCTTATTGATATTTTCCTTTGCTGCTGTAAGGTAAAGTGAATCATTAGTTTTGTAAGGTAGAGTGAAATAAAATTAAATAGACTATAATAAATAGACAGCCAACAAACAAATATTAATGTATTTTATTAGAATGAACAAACTACATGCCTGGAAATGACTTATTAATGACTTGATAAGATGCCCACTCTCCAAGTAGAAAATGAACCCTCTTGCTGAAGATGATACCTGAATGTTTAGTTGTTGTCCCTGTGTGCAATCTCCTCCAATATGTTCTAGGAAAAACCAACAAACTATCTTAAAAATCAAGCCAAGGTTGTGATGCAATTTCTGAGTGAAATGGGGTTCTATCAATCCTGTATTCTTAAGGGAACATGGTCGCTTCTTCCACAAAGGATATAGCATATGCCACTAGTAATGACAGGGATATGTAGCTAAGAATAGTAACCCATAAACTTCCTTAAGCCAATCAACTTTAAGATCCAGATTAGAGACACACAACTATCCTCTATACTTAGTCAAATAATGTAATATATATCTGATATGAATAATGATGCCCATCATATTTCATAGATCTGATGAATATTTCATGCATCAACATTGTGAGCTAATACTTCCACTAATTTCATGCACTTGTCAATGATTTTTGTAGCATATCTATACCATGTTCTCCCTTCTAACGCTTCCTAATATGACATTGTTTGACTGCCCAGATACCACTAGATATTAACACCAAATCATAGCTGAATAGACCCCCTTTCCAGCCGAAGAAGGAGGTGGCAGATAGGGGTGGAACTCTTTCTCTGGGTTAGACTCTCTAATAGTTAAAGAGCATAAAGACCAAAGATGTAAGGGTAGATTCGAGAGTCTTACCCAGACGGGTGTGATCATGGCTGGGGAAGTCAAAGGATCAAACTCTGGGAACCAACTCTGAATATCTGGATCTATGTGGAATATCTGTCTTGATCAATTACTATTTGGATCTTAAGCAAATTTGGATTTGGTAAGCTTTGTGTTTATAAACTAGTTCAAACCTGTATTTCTCTCCCAATTAGGGATCACAAATGTCCTTTTGAAGATTGGGGAGGCTTGTGAAAACTTATTAAGTCTATTATTTGTTATAAAATTTCACATGATTGTTAGAATATTGATATTTCATCTAATTGATTAATGATACAAGCTTTTTTTTTGTTATTTAGGTTGTGTACAAGTGCATACATGGAGGTGATTGATTGTATGTGCTTTAACTATATCATTCTTTTCATGACATTTCCATGCTCATAACATATTATCTTGTACTTTAATAAGATTCTAATAGGCTACAACCAAGTAATACTCTAATCCATTTGAGAAAACACAGGGAAAACAAATTATGACATGAAATCAAAGAAGTCTGTTTATGGAATCTTTAAAAAGAACCTTTAAGAAGGATAAAGTGGGGAATACATGAACATGCACCCCTATAGGTAAAGATTTAGAAAAATATCAGTTTATTTTCTTATGCAATATAATTTTTATTTTTATTGTATGGCGATGTTATACATATGTCTATTAGCGTTTCTTTCTATAGTGACTAAGAAGAGGAAGATCCAAACAAGAGGAAGCTACAAATTGCCTTTGAATATCTGTAATAGTCCCAATAATGAAGGAAATGACGTTGAAGAGATACTTCCTTCTTTTCAAGAAGAGGTGCAACAAGAAGAACACAGTATGCACATTAATTATTAGATTTTAACTTTGTGATAACTTAAAATTTTTCTATTAATCAATCCTTAACACCTTTACAATTCCTTCTTCTATAGATGATGTTCATGAACAATCATGCCAAGAAGATATTTACATAGAAGGGGGTGATCCCTCTACACAAGCATTAGCTGAGACGGTCAAGAAGAAGTGTAGAGGACCAACAAGATGTGCAGACATCAATAAATTGGAGGCTCCACTTGAAATTGAAATTAATGAAAGGAACCAACCAATTGGTCCAAACTCTATGAAGCTATCGTCATTACTAGGTGTACTTGCTAGGGAGATGGTTCCAATCACAAATTTTGATTGGCGGAAGGTTCCATTTCCACTAAAGGATGACTTGTGGAACATCGTCAATGTGAGTATTAGAACTTTGTATATTTGTTCTCTACATTTGTATTTTTGCATGCTTTCAATGTTTATTTTCAAACAATGGATGGCATATAGTAATTCACTTCTTATATGTTGCAGTCCAAATTCATAATCCCTCCCATCCTTAAAGATTATTGTATGCACTCTATAGGCCATAAGGCAAATAGTCACATTCATCGTTTGGCCAAAATATTTTTGATTCTCATGAATCCAATGAGGAGAGATTAAAAAGTGTTCCTCCAATTAGGATAAGTGAGACAATTTGGAGAGAGTTTGTACTATCACGAAGCACCACTGAATTCCAAGTAAGAAAAAAGTTCAAATATTTATATAATCGAGTTACATGAAATGTCTATTGGCTTGTAATGTTTACCTATATTATTGTAAATTTTTAATTGATTTCTAGGAGACAAAGAGAAAAAATAAGAAAAACAGAGAAAAGGAGCAAGACTTGCACACTTGTGGACGTCGTGGTTATCAAAGGGTCGAACATGACATGGTAAGTACTTTTGATCCATTATACTTTCTTTATATTAGCATAGTTGGGATTCATTGTAATGCTACAACTTAACCATATTATTTAACTTCTTGTAACTATAAGAACTTGTGAAGAACCCATAACAATTAATTAATGAAAATATACGAGATAGCAGAAATATCAGAACTCATAATCACTTTTATTGATCGCAGGCCACTTCGACGGGGAAACCTCCTTTGAGCAAGCTCAATACCTATAACTTCACGGTACCTTCATTGGTCTCAACACAAACTTATATACTAAATCTAGGCGCCAATACCATGGGTCAATACCATGTATAAATACAAACCATGGGCCAATACAAACTATGGATCAACAATTACTACGGGACGACTTACAAAGCATATGCGTCCAACAACAATAAGACAAACTATGGATCAAAAAATACTACAGGACGAATTACAAAGCATATGCGTCCAACAATAATATACTAACAAAGTAAATAGAAGGGTTGACATGGGTTCCTAACAGAACTCTAGATCCTCCGATGATACATCCACTACCATTACTAGGGCAGACCTATGGAAGAAGTGCCATCAAAATAAGGATGGAAATCCAATCACACCAGCTGTAGGAGAAATAATAGTAAGTTCCCAACCTTCTATTTTAGATATAGATTAGAATTCCATTTTATGTCATGTTGGAAATGTTTTAAAGATGATTTTGTTTAATTGCATGAAAATGTCAGCAAAAATTTGAAGAAGCACAATCAAAAGTGGCATCTGAACAATTTGCATCTAGGGATGATGCCCTTCCTAGGGTATTAGGTCCTGATGCAAGGGGATGGCATGCATTGTACCATCAACTTGATATAACCTTACAAGTCATCTTTAGAAGTTATGTTATCGTCAGATTCAGTAAAGGAACTTAAGGACTCAATAAGTGCCACATAAAATGTAATCCCCTTTAAATACTATCCTTCATTCAAGAACTGCAAGAAAATATGTGATGCATAAATCATCAACAAATGAAGTACTTTGTTGTCTAAATGTTGTGTACTTGTAGGTTATATGATTTTCAGATTATAATCTCATGGTGAATGAGTAGTTTATAAGGTTATTTATTATGTATATTTATCATTAATAGATAGCAGAGTTTTTTGAGTGATTTGACAAAAATATAGAATCTATGTTGATAGATTTATGACTGTAATAAATATGTTGTAATTAAGTAATGTTTAGATCGGTTATATGTTGGGATTTTTTCCCTAAGGGATGACAACACATTTACCTTTAAGTACATTTTTTTAATGTTGATTTTCTTGGGCTAACTTGTGTATGTGGTTGGACCGAAGTGAATATTTTACTACTATAATTTACATTTTAGATTCATCCCTAAGGCTAAAATTTTAGAGGAAGTAGATTTAGGGATCCTCAAGTTTGTGGTGAAACTTTTGAATTTTTGTTAAGCAGTGATTTTGTGAAAATACTCACAGCTGATCTAAGAGATGATGTATACCTCACAAGAGTAATTATGATTAAGCAGGAAAATAGAAGAAGAGTGAACAATACAGTATAATGAGCAACATAATAATATGGTACAGTAGAACTCAGATAGAAGCAATAATACTTCACACACACTAATTAATTAATCACAGTATGGACAAATAAATAGTACAATGGTAGAGAGGATTCGAATGCGTAAGGTGGAAATTCGAATTAGCCTCTCAGAGTGATCATAAGATCAATGGAGTGTCATCGAAGCACAACTAGGTGTCCTCATGATCATCAAAGCACAATTGGAAGTCTTCATCATCATCAGTGGAGTCATCAATGCTGAAGTAACTGTCAACCATCAATCAAACTGAGTTTGGTAGGTGTAACTGAGTGTAACTAAGTGTAACTGAGTGTAACTAAGTGTAACTGAGTGTAACTGACTGTAACTGACTGTAACTAACTGTAACTAAGTGTAACTGAGTGTAAACTGAAGACAACTGGACTGGTAGGTGAAGAAGGGCGAGTTGCTTCCTAAAATCAAGGAAGAAGGGTGTATTAAGCAACTGGAGGGCTAAAACTGAATAATGAGAAGCTCCTGGGGGCTGGCTAACTCAGGGCTATGTGCTAGACTGATGACTGGGATGCATGCAAACCCTCGAATGCATGCAAACCCTAAAAGTGCATGCATGACTGAAAATGTAAATGATCAAAATATTGGTGGGACTAGGATGGAGTATAGGAATATCCTAACAGATTTCTTAAATTTTCCACACCCCATCCATTATTAATATCACCCATTTTCCTGTGAAATCCACCACCAAGGCTTGGGAATCAAATTTCCCAAGCCACCACTTGTACAAAGGTCAAATTGGGCTCTCTCCATGGTATACCAGTAAAGTTTTCCTCTCAAATTGTGCCTCCCAGTAGTACTTAATTTCCTAGCTAGCTACTATTTTGATCCAATGTTGAAATTTGTGTGTTATGTGCATCATCATCTTTGCATGTAATGAAAATTTTATGCACATTGCCACGTTAAATTCGCGTGTTATGTGCATTGTCCTTTTTGAATCTAATGACAAATTTATGTACATTTCCACGTTAAGTTCTCGGTGAGAGAAATATGCTTTCATCCATTTCCACAAACTTCCCACTGAGTTAACTATGGTTTTGAATCCTTCTGACATCCAAAAATCAATCGGTAAACATGATAGATTGACTCAAAATAGAGTAGTTTCCATAAATTCCTTGCAATCTAGTCAAACAAAGGGTGCCAATTTTTCAATACCAACATGTACTTCTCAAACCTCCAACTCCAATGAAATATCATCTTTGCATTCCACTATGTCTTTAAATTAAAACTCATTCGACCATGAGCTAAAATGATAATAGATGGCATGTACTCAATAATGGGCTTCCAATTCTCCTCGTTCCAAACCTCGAGTTGAGCCAACCTTACCCTTCACCCACAATATTTTCCAACTTGAGCGTGCCCAATGAGGTTGGGAATTTCCATGATGGGAATATATTTACCCACAATAAGTGTAATTCCACCCCCTTTGAATGCAATACATTTTTTCCTTATGCGAAGGGTGTTATGCAATCGGATGACTATAGCTACAGAGCTCTAGCAATTCCAGGTAGCTTCCAATGAACACTGTTGTAGAATCACTATCAATATTTGATCCCTTCTTCTAACTAAGATGAGAGGAATATGAGGAGGGATTTTTTTAAGTGGATAGATTTGGATGAGTCACAAAGCAAGGCATGCTTGAACACCATCTTCATGTCATATTTGAAGAGAAGGCCTAGATCCAGAGTGGATCCATTAATGAAGAGACAATTAGAGGTGCAACACATTTCTTCTCCACTCTGAACACATGAGTTCACATATCCCGTAGGAGTTACGACACTACTCATGTCAGAGAAAAACCTAGACCTAACTTACACATAAGCTACAAATATTTTGGCTTACGACAATGTGTCTTTGGAGTAGTCCATTAGTTGGACCTCCGATTCTATTCCCGCAAAGAACTTGACAAAAATCGGAGGTGTAAATCATCCCCTTGAAACCCTAAACACCATATTCTTCTTGTTTAAGGGATCTATGCTAAACTTTTGTTTATTTTTTACAAACCATTCACATGCATTATACTGGAACATTGAGAAATGCATTATGTGGATCTATTGTTCAAGGGATCCAATAATATTGTGGGTGAATCTTATGCATTATCTGTACCTGTATGGATTTGTTATCCACACAATCTATGCTAGAGTTAAGATGAGGATAATTGTTCAAGGTCCACTCTTGATTTTTTTATTACAATAAACGTCACAATGTTTTTAGTTTGACTTAGAATCAGAAATCAAAACTAATACAATCAGTAAAATATGTGAAATTAATTGTCAAATTTCTAACTAACAGATTTGACTTATTATTGAAACAAAGTTTATCCTATTATTATTATTTATTTAACCACTTAGAAATCATTCACATTCTACATCGGAACAATTATTTAGATCAATGACCCAAATAATATTGAAACTCATAAACAAATTTAGGAACACATTTTTTTTCCAATAAAACAATAATTCATTTTACACTCTTTTTTGTTTTCCAAAATTTTCCGAGTCTAGGTCGAAAGACCCCAGTTGGGTTTCTCTTATGGCATCATTTTGGAGAATTCATTCGAGAAGTGGGGTTTTGAAAGGGTGCAGGTTTTTGAAAGGGTGCCCTCCCTGAGATTTCCCACCATGTCTATTGCAATTTTTGCTGACCTCATCAGACCAGATATGGTCTCTCCGACATCATCAATACTCTCCTTGGCCATGGTATATTCCCTCGGTCTCATTATTATTATCTTTTTCTTCGTATGTTCGATTACTGTAGCTCTTTGTTTGAATAAAAATAAAAAGTCATGGTAAAATGCACAGGTTCACACATAGGAGTTTCACATGAGTGCTCTTGCAAGATGCTTCGAGTCACAGTAGAAACCAAAAACGATTTGTTGAAAAACCAATATTTTTTTTATTAAATTTTATTTTTATTTTGGCAGAGAGTATGGCCTATAGGCCAAGTTTTATCTCAGAGGACATGGGAAAAACAACAATACATATTGATTTTTGGAATTGTTTCCAGAAACATGCCTCTCAAGGGGTTGCATGGATTTTTTCATTCTTATATTCTTCCATATTGAGTGATAACTAGGTGGCCTGTTAAAAATGTCCTCAATTCGACCATATGGTTGTGAGTGCCCAAACAAATCCACTGTGACAAACGTATCTCGCCTCATGTAGGGAAAAATAGCTCCAGGGTAAATTTATTTGGAACTAATGAGTCATGACCAAAACCCAAAACTTGCATTGGAATCTTGTTGAAGTAGGACAGTGACTCAGTAGTACTCAGTACATAAATTTCAAATCATCCTCCTCCTCATGGTCGAAGAATACAAACCATAGGCAAGTATGTGGTAGTATTTACTATCCATGTATATCATGACGTCTATTTATCTTATCTAGAATTGCATTTTGAAATGTAATGTATTGTGGGTGCTCCACCACCATCCTTCTCCGACACACAATAAGGAGGAAGAAAGAAGATTCCCAAGTCCAATGTTTTCAGAGTGTTTCTGCTACTTCCCAGAAAAGAAACTGCCTAGCATAAAATAAAAGAAAAGTGTCGAGAGATGAGCTCAAACCCATCAATCCAATATTACAAGTTGAAACTCCAACACCCATTCTACCCTATTGCCTTAATAAATTCAGGTCGTTGGTGTGTCATATATCCATTTTATATGGTAGACGGTCAAATTTATTTAGTGAATTGTGTCAATTTGTGACTGTGTGAAGCACCTGCAACAATTAATTAATAAGAATATGCGAAATAGCAGAAATGACAGAACTCAGAATCACTTTTATATTGATCACAGGCCACTTCGAGGGGGCAACCTCCTTTGAGCAAGCTCAATACAAATAACTTCACAGTGACTTCATAGGTCTCAACAAACACTTATATACTAAGTCTAGGCACCAATACTATGGGTCAAAACCATGGGCCACTACAAACTATGGATCAACAATACTATGGGCGACTTACAAAGCATATGTGCCAACAACAATAAGACAAACTATTGATCAACAAATACTACAGGACGACTTACAAAGCATATGCGTCCAACAACAATATACTAACAAAGTAAATACATGGGTTCCTAACATCTCCTCCCCCTTAAAAAAAGCTTTGTCCTAAAAGCTTTAGATGTGGAAATTGTTGTTGAATCTGAAGGAGTGCTTCCCATGTAGCATCCTCTGGTTGCATGTCGTGCCACTGAATTAAGACCTCTGTGATAGAGCGAGAGCGAAGATGACGAGTGCACCGATTGAGGATGGCCTCCGGCTCCAAAAGGATGGATCCTTCATTATCCCGTTTAGGTAAAATCGTTTGTCCACTGATGTTGGTGCCAAGAACTTTCTTCAGACAAGAGACATGAAAGACTGGATGAATGCGGGAAGAAGGAGGAAGTTCCAATTTATAAGCAACGGACCCAATCTTCTGAAGAATCCGATATGGCCCATAGAAATTTGGAGCAATATTATGACGCCCTTTGAGTTTCAGGGAGGATTGCTTGTACGGCTGGAGACGAAGAAAAACCATATCGCCTACTTGAAAAGTGCGCTCAGAACGGTGTTGATCAGCTTATTGCTTCATGCGATTTCTTGCCATGTGAAGATTGTCCCGCAAAATGCGAAGAATCTGATCGCGGTTTCGAATGACCGTGTCGACTTCCTGAACTGGTGAACTGTTGGGGGTGTATGGAAGAAGAACTGGAGGTGCCTGACCATAGACTGCTTCATATGGGTTAATTTTAGAGGCAGTGTGGTAAGAGGTATTGTACCACCATTCAGCGAGAGGGAGCCACTTTGCCCACTGATGTTGTGGTTCAGAGGTGAAGCAACGAAGATAAGTTTCCAAGCATTTATTGATAATTTCAGTCTGACCATCTGTTTGTGGGTGATACCCTGAACTCATATTCAGTTTGGTTCTAGTGTGGCAAAATAGTTCTGTCCAAAAATGACTGGTGAAAGTCGCATCACGATCCGAGACAATGGAAGAAGGGATGCCATGAAGACAAAAGATCTGGTCCAGAAAAATTTGAGCGACTGAGGAGGCTGTATAGGGATGGATGAGAGCACAAAAATGACTATATTTGGAGAGGTGATCAACCACAACGAGAATCACTGTCTTCCTGCCAGATTTAGGGAGCCCTTCAATGAAATCCATAGAAATATCTGTCCAAATCCGTATAGGTATGAGCAAGGGTTCGACCAATCCTGGAAGGAGTGTTGTTTCACCCTTATTGCGCTGGCAGGTACCACATTCAACCACCATCTGTTGAATTGTCCTTTCCATGCCCTGCCAAAATAAGTTGTGATGTTCCCGTTCATACGTTTTGAGGAACCTAGAGTGCCCTGCCAATGGAGAAGCATGGAGTTCATAGAAGACATCCTGTTGAAGATCTGTGCTCTGGGGAAGCACCAGACGACCCTTGTATCTCAGAGAAGCACCATCCCAAGAGTAATGTGGTACAGCAGAAGGGTTGTTGGTCAAGCATTATATGATTTGAGATAAGGAAGAGTCATTGACATAACCCTGTTGAACAGATTGCAACCAATTTGGAACATGCATAGAAATAGCTGAAAGAGAACCTTGGGCATCAAATGTGCGAGAAAGAGCATCTGCCACAATATTTTCTTTACCCTTCTTGTAAGTGATCTCATAGTCATAACCCATGAGTTTGCTATCCCATTTCTGTTGTACTGGGGAGGAGACACGTTGTTCCAAGAAATAGTTCAGACTCTGGTGATCAGTCTTGATGCAGAAATGATTCCCTAATAGGTATGGTCGCCACTTCTGTACTGCATGCAAAATAGACATCATTTCCTTCTCATATGTAGAAGCAGCTAAATTCTTAACTGAAAGGGATTTGCTGGTGAACGCAGTGGGGTGTTCATCTTGAAGGAGAACAACACCAAGTCCATTTCCGCAAGCATCACTCTCAATAGTGAAGGGCTTGGAAAAATCGGGCATAGCTAGAACAGGTGTAGTACACATAGCTTGTTTTAGTTTGTCAAATGCACACTGAGTAGCATGTGTTTGTGTAAAATCATCCTTTTTCAATAGAGCAGTTAATGGAGCTGCAATCTTCCCATAATCCTTGACAAACTTGCGGTAGTAGCCAGTCAACCCCAAAAAACCACGAAGGATCTTGAGTGTCTGAGGATGTGGCCAATTGTTCATGGCATCGATTTTGGCAGGATCCATGCAAACCCCTTGTGCTGAGATAATGTGCCCGAGATACTCAACTTCCTTCTGTCCAAAAACACATTTAGACTGCTTGGCGTGGAAATGATGGTCAGAGAAAAGTTGCATGACAAGATCCAGATGCTGGAGATGTTCATCCCATGTTTTACTGTAGATGAGGATATCATCAAAGAATGCCAGAATGAATTTCCGCAAGTAGGGTTGAAATATTTTATTCATTAAGGCCTGGAATGTGGAAGGAGCATTAGTGAGGCCAAAGGGCATGACCAAAAACTCATAATGGCCATCATGTGTGTGGAAAGCTGTTTTAGGGATATCATCCTCATGAACCCGAATTTGATGATACCCAGAATGAAGATCCAACTTGGAGAAAAATTGAGCCCCATGAAGCTCATCAAGAAGCTCATCAAAAGCAGGAATTGGAAACTTATCCTTGATGGTGAGGTGATTAAGTGCTCGGAAGTCAATGCAGAGGCACCATGACCCATCTTTTTTGCGGACAAGAAGAACTGGAGAAGAAAAGGAACTAGTGCTTGGGCGAATAATACCTTGCTTCAATAAGTCCCGAACGAGCATTTCAATCTCCGTTTTTTGGTGAAATGGGTAGAGATAGGGCTTGATGTTGGGAGGAACACTGCCAGGAAGGAGCTGAATACGATGGTCTTCTAGACTTGAAGGTGGCAATCCCACTGGTTCAGCAAAGACACCTGTATATCGATCCAGAATTTGTTGTAGATCCAAAGGAGTAGTGGAGACCGCTGATGGTTGCATCTGAATGGAATGGATCTGAGTGATGACACCATGTGAATTCTTCTTCAGGAGTTTTTCCATGCGATGTGAACTGATGATGCTGAGAAACCCTGGTTGTAATCCTGTCAATGTGTGTTTTTGTCCATTGAGGGAAAACTGCATCCAAAGTTCAGCAAAATCCCATAAGATAGGGCCAAGTGTGCGTAGCCATTGAGTGCCCAAAACCACATCACATCCGCCTAAGGTCAAGGAAAACATGTCAGAGCACAAGGTATAATCTTCCATAGAGATACGCACATTTTGACACTTCCCTTTGCAAGGTAAGGTGCCCCCATTGGAAACCAAGACTTCAAAGTTGGAGCAAGGATGGATAAAACAATCAACTTGTTTGGCGATCCGAGGGTCAATGAAATTATGAGTGCTACTAGAATCAATGAGTATTGTAAGAGGAAGCTTCTTGAAGTAACCCCGGACCTGCATTGTTTGGGGGGTGGTGATTCCAGCTAAAGCATGGAGAGATATCTCTGGCTGGTCATCTTGAGATGGAGGGTCAATAGGCAGTTCCTGAATCTTGACCTGAGCATCCATTGTTTTTGGATCTTCGTCACCAATTTTAGAGGCAGGCGGAGAATCCACATCCAAGAGATAGAGCTTTTGCTGAACACATCTATGTCCCCGAGTGAATTTCTCATCACAATTATAGCAAAGCCCCTTTTCTCTGCGTGCTTGCATCTCTGTTTCAGACAAACGCTTGATAGGAGTTGGTTGAGGAGCCTACGGTATAGGTGGTCGTTGAGAACCCATATTTTTGAAGGGAACAAAAGTGGGCTTGGAGCGTTGTTGGGATGCAATCTTGTCTTCTTCCAACTTAGCCAACCCTAGGGCTTCAATCATTGTGTTGGGACAGAACATTTTGACCTCAGAGCGGATGGCATCCTTTAGACCACTGATAAAACAACTTCGGTAAAAGTCATTAGACAATCCTTCAGTGTGGTTGGCTAGTTTCTCAAATTCAGTTTGATACTCTCTCACAGTGCCAATTTGGCAAAGTTTAGTGAGGGCTCCTGTGAAGTCATCAAAAGCACTAGGACCAAATAGTTGCAAAAGGAGCTGGTAAACATCTAGCCATTTTGTCTCTTCATGAGCCTTGATGTACCAACGATACCATTGAAGAGATTCCTGTTCCAAATGAAAGGATGCAAGCGGAACTTTATTGACATCAAAAGTATTATGCAGATTGAAATACTGTTCTGCATGATAGATCCATCCAGTTGGATCAGTACCATTGAAGCGAGGAAAATCAAGCTTCGGACCACGGAAATTGCTGGAAGAAGAGAACCCATTGTCTGACGAAGAATCGGACTTCCATTTGTTGCTCATAGCTGAATGTTCAAGATGGAGGCCGAGAAATTTTTCATCCAGATCCTGGAGTTTGGCTTGGATGGATGCAAGTGCTTCTTCCATGGTTTTTGCTCCTGCACGGGTGACAACCATAACCAGGAGGTTTTTTTTTTCTTTTCTTTGGTTGGCTAGGTAGGAAACAAAAACAGAAACTGTTTCAGTAAAGGAAAATCTGAAGGGTAATTGGGGTTTGACTAGGTTTTGGACACTGTCGAATAGGCAGGGAAGCAAAAAATGAGGATTTCAGAAGCGGGGTGAAAGAATGGGAAAATTTGGCAGAGGGGGACAAAGAGGCGGAATTCAGAAAGGAACTCTGTGGTAAAATTATAAGGTGAGTGGGTGAAATCTGAGGAAGTTATGGCAAACCCTAAAAATAGACAAATGTGGGATTTCGGGCTTTGGGAAGTGGAATTGGGGATAGGGTCCTCAGGAATGAAATATGCAGAATGGGATGACAGGGGTTCCCCGAAAATTTCAAGGAAAACAGAGTGAAAACAAGGGAGATATGGAGAAAAAACTAAATTTTTTTATTTTTATTTTTTCCAGACTGGAGCGGCTACAACTCGAAAGGGATCTGAAACAGATAGATCTGCAATGGACCAGAAGTGAGCGGAAATAGAGGGATCTGAAACGGTGCCGAATGGATTGAAAATGGCTGGATCTGGAATGGCTTTCAGAATGGATCTGAACGGTTGGATCTGAAACGGCGCAGCAGTGATCGACAACAGTTCAGCTGAAAATAGATATGGACCCCAAGTATGTGCAGCTTCCTAACAGTTCATGGGTTTCACTCGGCCACCAATGTTGTCTGACGACTTGCGTATTGGGGTAGTACCCCTCACTCCACGGCTCAGGTAAAACTGATAACCGCTTTGCCACAAATGACAGCTCTTGGTTTACCTCATGGGTGGGAACTAGTCAATCAGGTAGGGGTCGTTTCCCTTTTCGCTGGCAGGTCCTCTCAATGGGCCAGCTACTTCGGGGTTCCTGTGGTACTCCTCACAATGAGTTTTAGGGCTTATTCCCAAGTACTTCCCACAGTTAAGCGGATAGGGATTATTCCCAAATCCGAACCTGCAACAGATGCGAAAAAAAAATTGGCAGAAATTTCACCCAGCGAGCCCAAGAAAGTGCTCTGATACCAGATGTGAAGCACCTGCAACAATTAATTAATAAGAATATGCGAAATAGCAGAAATGACAGAACTCAGAATCACTTTTATATTGATCATAGGCCACTTCGAGGGGGCAAATAACTTCACGGTGCCTTCATAGGTCTCAACACACACTTATATACTAAGTCTAGGCGCCAATACTATGGGTCAAAACCATGGGACACTACAAACTATGGATCAACAATACTACGGGCGACTTACAAAGCATATGCACCAACAACAATAACACAAACTATTGATCAACAAATACTACGGGACGACTTACAAAGCATATGCGTCCAACAACAATATACTAACAAAGTAAAGACATGGGTTCCTAACAGATTGAGAATATTGGGTATATTATTTTTTCAACGTTTCAGTCAGTTGAGGTGGGAATGACTTCTGTGATGACATCAACAGCAAGGGAGCATGTGGGTTTTGGTCATCTGGATGTGTGGGGATTGGGAGGATACATAATACAAAGAGAGAAAGCATATAAGGAGTACTATAATTACCCTTACTATAACCACAACCTTTTTTTTCTTCAGATTACCAAAATGGTTGCAAAGGTTGGAAGTCCTCATTCTTCATTGTCATTTCCTCTACACGACGACCATATTCTACAGTTAGGATTCTCTTCACCCCTCTGATCAGTGAAAAGTGATATTTTAACTGGGCGTGGATTGGATGCTAATCACATTGACATAAATCTCTTTCAATTGCAATTCCAAGTATTACAAGAGTGTTCTGCCATTAAGGAGTCCTAGCCAGAATGAATTCTTGATTACTCCATCAACCTCACCATTGAACCAATGCCCCATTTTGCTGGAAGATTTGGTTTTGTCACCTTAATTATCCAATGTGACAACATTGAACTTCAGAAATCCAACAGTTTTACCAAATACATCTATGTTTAGAGTAAAAATTTTCATCTAATAATATTTTCTATTGAGGGAAGAGATACCTCCCTCACCTTGAATAATGTTTATATATTTCTCCAACATAATAAAATAATCTATTGTCCCTATCTGAGATTCCTTAAACTCATATTCCTTAAAACTAAACACACATACAAAATGGATATTTCTGGTTTCTCTAGATGAATTTTAATTTACCAAGGCCCTTACAAGAGATAGTGGTCAATAAAGAGCCCTATATTGGAGATTATTTGGAACTTCATGTATCATCCAACATTTCACTTGTTTCTTCCTCCTTTTTTGGACACTGAGGTAGATGCGGCTGTAGCTTAAGACACCTCTATTAAACATTTGGTAGAGTCTAGTGGATATTTGGTAAAGATCAACTGATATTTTAGCTTGATGATAGTCCTAAGCCATAGATACATCACACCATCTCCCTCTTTCATTACTCTTTACCTCATGTTCCTTGGTTTCTTATTCAGCAGCCGTGGAACCTGTGTTCATTGTACTTCTTGACTTGACCTTTTATGTTTTTATATTATATATTTTTACTCTTTTTTCTTAAAATGGGGCATGGGTTTTTGTCCTCAGTGGCCTACACAGATGGAATATTATGGTGTACATGGACAATTCCATTAGCTTCTTGTATCTTATATACATTGAAAATTCCATTAGCATATTAATATATTTCTTTCTTGCACTGGAAACCAGTAGTTGTGCACCCACATATGGTTTTGGTTCATTTTTTGGAAACGGGGATGATCCAAATCACTAGAGTCATGGTTGCAAGTGGACTTCACAAATAGCATAGGAGGTTCTAATTAATTGTATTTGCATCCAAGTTTTATTATTCCTTTTTCTTTAGTTAGAAAATTGCTATGAGGAAACATTTATCCTGATAAGCAATTTTATTAGAGCATTCTGAATCTTACCTAGTAAAAAATTCTTCTTCTTTTACTGACGAAGATACCTCATTAACTAACTTTTTATGCTTGTCTTATAAACCAACAAATCCTACTTCAATTCTCATATATAAAAGGCTACTTATAAAGAAAGCACAGATAGGGGTTTTACGTACAGTTTGGCTTTGTTCCTGGTAATATGGGTGTTAGGATATTTAGACACTTAGGAGTTAGTTAAGATCAACTTGTGTAATATATCCGTTAGGGATAGTGTGTTTCTTTAGTATGCATTAGTATGAATCTGTAAATACTTAATCCGACGGTCACGATATGTTTCTGACATAGAGTGATCCGACGGCTCAACTTCTCTTAGATCAAACCTAACCTTGATCCGTGGCTTAACACCCGATTGGTCCATGATATCTATTTAAAGAGCATGGAGGGTCATTTTTTAGTTGATCGATTATGAGAAGCTCATTTGTAACTTTCTTTCTTTGCATAATAAATTGTTCCGTAGAAGCTATTTGGCCGGGGCCGTGGAGTGTTTCCCTCAAGAGGGTTTAAACCATGTCAAAACATCGGTGTGATGATCTATGATTTGTTTGTGTGAAGTGGTTTCTCTTGGTGTTCGGTCCTTTGGTAATACCCTGTGAACCCGAACATGGTATCAGAGCTTTTATGAAGTGCCGCTTCCGGTTATGATCTAGATCTTGAACTGCAGTTACCGAAACTCGAAAGGGTTTCTAGTTCTGGTATTTCTGTGCATTTTTGGGCTATGGGAGGTGTTCCATTGCATCCGTAGCGTCGTTTCCATTGGGAAATAATTTTCGTTTGATTGAAAACGGTTCCCGGTTGCTCCAGAAATGCGTATTTCATCAGATCTGAAGGTATAATGTTACAGTGACGCATTTTTATTTATTTCGTTTTTAAAAAGAAAAAATCTCATATTTCATCTTTTTTTTTACGGTTAGATTTTTTTTGGGTTTGTATTGTTGCTTTCCCGTCTGTGTATGCTCTTTGCCATGCACCTTGAGCAATCTCGGCAAATCAGAAACTAGCTCACTTGGTTCAAAGTTGCTTTATTCCTTAATAGGTCTTGAGTTCAAGTCTTGTAAAAGTGCATCTCACTTACATAATAAAAAAAAATAAAAATACAAGTGAGTCACTTAAGTTTTTTTATTGTTGCACTATTTAAAAGTAATATCATTGTAAAAGTGCAATCACTTATTTTACAAAAGTGGTTCACTTAAAGCAACTTTCTTGTAAAGTGATTGTCAAAAGGTTCATCTTGGGAAGAGGGGGGTTCTTTTTTTTGCTGGACATTCTCTAGCTGCCATGTCACTATTGGGGACATCTTCAACAGTTTCTTTGTTCAAGCATAACTTCATCATACAGAGTCAGTTTTCAGTGCCGTTTTTTTTAAACCGCCTATTTTTTCGAGCTCTTCACATCCAGACTATTGATTTCTACTTTTAGAGTCATTAATTTACAAATATGGCCGCCCATTGTGATATTCTACTTAACAGTTCCAACTATTTGTCATGGAAATCTCGTATGGAGGATGTTCTACGAAGTAGGGGACTTTTCAGAATTACCACAGGGAAAGAAAAAGAACCCACTAATGATGATAAGAAAATAAAATGGGCAAATAGATGTGATGAAGCTCGTGGATTGATTGGGATGTCAATCTCTACTGATTTGTGATTCCACATATCTGGAATTGATGAACCTAATACTGCTTGGGACAAGTTGGAATCTGTGTTTGGTAAACACAATGAAATTCGAGGTCACCAACTCGAAAATGAGTTGATTTCTTTAAATCCAAGTGACTTTTCATGCATTGAAGATTATTTATCTAAGTACAAAACTCTTAAACTCTTATGTGCAGAATGTAAGATTGAGAGGGAAGACAAACAATGCATTTATCATATTCTTTCCAAACTTGGACCTGCATATTCTGTTTTTGTATCTACATTTTACTCCATGAAAGCATCCTTGAATGCAGCTAGCTATCCAGAGCCTAGTCTTGAATCCTTTTGTGATTCCTTGATAAGGGAACAAGATAAACTCATTCATCTTGGAATAATCAACAATGCAGATACATCTGGGAAAGACTTATTGTCCCAACAGAAAGAAAAGTCCAAGCCTCCCAAGAAACAAAATTTTCGCAATAATAAGTCAAACAAGGGTCCAAAACCCTCTCAGTTAGCTCCTTCTTTAAAAAATGACAAAGGATCCAAGCCAAAAGGCAAGAAGACTGAGCGTCATTGCAACTATTGCGGGAAAGATAATCATGATGAATCTAAGTGTTTCAAGAAGATGGAAGCCTTGGAAGCAGCAATGAAGAAGCACCACATCATCCTAGATTCGCCTTCAGAATCAGCCTCTCATGGACATGCACTTTGTGCTTCTGGTTATTCTTATAATGCATCTTCTTCTTCTACTTCAAATGAATGGCTCATTGATTCTGGAGCATCTTATCATATTGCTAAGGATTAAGCCATTTTTCTACTATGCATGAATGTAACACCAAACAAATATTTGTTGGCGATGATAGATCTCTAAGTGTTGTAGGAGCTGGAACAGTTCCAGTAGATTATGGTCATTTTAGTGATGTACTATGTGTTCCAAGAATTTCCTGCAATTTGTTATCAGTCTATCAGATCACTCATTCTGGTGAAGGTAAAACTGTGACCTTTACACCTCACCAAGTTGTAATCAAGGATTTTAAAGATCCTCAACAGGTCCTAGCTACCGAAATTGTTGATGATATTACCAGGTTGTACAAGTTTAACAACTTTGGGTCATCACCTTTCCCTTCAGTCTTTGTTGCTCATAGTGATAACTTGAGCAAAATTTGACATGAGCGATTTGGTCACTTAAATTATCGCTCATTGCAACAACTATGTAAAGAAAATATGGTGACAGGTCTTCCGATGGTATTTTGCAGAGATGGTGTTTGCTCCGGTTGTGTACTCGAAAAACATCATCGGGACAGTTTTGACAAACGTGCCTCTTGGCACGCCTCGGTTCCCTTGGAGCTTGTGCATAGTGACTTGCGTGGTCCTCTTCCATCCGCTTCCTCTTTTGGTTTCAAATATTTCTTAACTTTCATTGATGATTACACCAGACGCACTTGGGTTTATTTCCTAAAACTTAAGAGCGAAGTATTTAACATGTTCTTGGCCTACAAGGCCCTTGTTGAAAAACAATCTGGTCATCAAATTATTAAGTTAAGATCTGACAATGGAGGAGAATATGTTAACAAACAGTTCACTACTTTCTGCACTGAACAAGGCATCCAGCAACAGCACACTATTCCATATATACAACAACAAAATGGTGTAGCTGAGCGGAAGAACCACACTTTAAAAGAAATGGCTAATTGTATGATCCAATCTAAGGGACTAAGTCTTCAATTTTGGGCTGAAGCCATTAATTGTGCAAATTACATAGTTAATCGCACCCCCACAAAAGCATTACAAGGTATAACATCGGAAGAAGCATGGAGTAAAACTAAACCTGATGTAAGTCACTTTCGTGTGTTTGGTAGTGAAGCATGGGCTCACATTCCGAATAAAAAACGGAAAGCATTGCAGACTAAAAGTGAAAAGTGCATATTTGTTGGATATTCTGAAGATGTAAAAGGTTATAGACTTCTTCAACCACATTCTCATGATATAACCATTAGAAGAGATGTTAAATTTGATGAAAATCTCTTGGCCTGCGAGCCTAACTCGGCGATTGTGCCATCTTTGGCCTGCGAGCCTGATTCGGCGTTTGTGCCTTCTTCTTCTTCTTCTTCTTCTTCTTCCAACTTCCTTGACAGGTTTCAAACTCCAGTTTATGATGATGACAGTGAGGATGAAAAACCACCTCCGCCTGCTCATGTTCCTCTTGTTGTACCAGCACAAGTGCTTCCTCGATGGGTCCATTCAACATGTGAAGCAGCTGGTAATCTTGCTGGTGATCCTAGAGATCAACGTCGAACACGTTCTCAGTTTCAGCGAGCCTCTTCTCTTTTGGCTCAAGTTTCCGAGAATCATGATCTAGAAACTTTTGCAGAAGCTTCAGGGAATCCAGATTGGGATGCATCCATGGATGAAGAATATTGTTCCTTAATGGCGAACGATACTTGGGATCTTGTCCCTCTTCTAAAAGGAAGAAAACTTGTCAGATGTAAATGGGTCTATAGAACTAAGTATGCATCAGATGGAAGTGTTGAAAGACTTAAGGCAAGGTTAGTTGCCAAAGGTTTTTCCCAAGTTGAACGGATTGACTACAATGAAACCTTTGCTCCTGTCGCAAAAATGAACTCCATCCACCTTGTTCTTTCCCTTGCAACCTTACACAACTGGGAAGTCCATCAAATGGATGTCAAGTCTTCCTTCTTACATGGTGATTTACAGGAGGAAATTTACATGGAAAAACCTCCTGGCTATGTTCAGAATAACTCTAGCCTTGTTTGTCACCTTAAGAAATCCTTATATGGCCTTAAGCAATCTCCTAGAGCTTGGTATGCCAAAATGGATAACTTTCTCCTTGACACTGGTTTTTCTAGATGCCATTCTGACCCCAATGTCTATACCAAGAAAGTAGGAAACCATCTCATCATACTTGTTCTATATGTTGATGACCTTATTCTTACTGGTAGTGACCCTAAACTTATAACCCATGTGAAATCCAGTCTTAAACAAAATTTTGAAATGTCAGACTTAGGACATTTGCATTATTTTCTTGGTCTCCAAGTCCTGCAAATGAAAGAAGGAATCTTTCTTTCTCAGTCTATGTATGCTTGTGACCTTCTTCGACGCTTTCACATGGAAGATTGTACACCAACCCCTTCTCCCTTCCAGTCTGGAGTCAAACTTTCTGCCACTTGTACTTCACCTGAAGTAGATGCCACCTTGTATCATCAGCTTGTTGGTAGTCTCTTATACTTGACTCATTCCCGTCCTGACCTTTCCTTTGTCATTGGTCGAGTTTCCCATTATATGCAGACACCTCATGAAAGTCACTGGAAAGCAGCTAAAAGAATACTTCGATATATTCAAGGTACAGTTCAGTTTGTGATTCATTACAGTACAGGGGGGAAACCTTTGTTGGTTGGTTTCACTGATTCAGATTGGGCCGGCGATCCTGATGATCGAAAGTCTACTGCAAGTTATGTTTTCAGTCTTGGATCTGGACCTATTACTTGGGCTTGTAAGAAACAACAAGCTCTTGCTCTTTCTTCAGCAGAGGCAGAATATCAAGCAGCAGTTAATGCCAGTCAGGAAGCTTTATGGCTTCGACAGATCCTTTCAGAGTTTGGATTCGAGAAGCAACAGCCTACTCCACTTTGGTGCGACAATCAAAGTGCCATCAAGCTTGCCAAAGATCCAGTTCTACATCAACGCAGCAAACACATTGAGCTACATATGCACTTCATCAGAAATCTTGTTCATGATCGTGTTCTTGAAGTGCTCTTTTGCCCTACAGATGACCAAGTTGCAGACATCTTCACCAAGTCTCTTACAGAAGAAAAGTTTTCTAAACTTCGATCTATGTTAGGAGTTCATGAACTTGTCATTAAGGGGGGATAGGCTCTAATGCCTCCTTCCTTCTCCTAATAGTGTCACTTTTGTAAATCCTTCAATCCTATCCCAAGTTGTTCTTAAGGGGGGATGTTAGGATATTTAGACACTTAGGAGTTAGTTAAGATCAACTTGTGTAATATATCTGTTAGGGATAGTGTGTTTCTTTAGTATGCATTAGTATGCATTTGTAAATACTTAATCCGATGGTCACGATATGTTTCCGACATAGAGTGATCCGACGGATCAACTTCTCTTAAATCAAACCTAACCTTGATCCGTGGATTAACACCCGATTGGTCCATGATATCTATTTAAAGAGCATGGAGGGTAATTGTTTAGTTGATCGATTATGAAAAGCTCATTTCTAACTTTCTTTCTTTGCATAATAAATTGTCCCGTAGAAGCTATTTGGACGGGCCGTGGAGTGTTTCCCTCAAGAGGGTTTAAACCACGTCAAAACATCGGTGTGTTGATCTGTGATCTGTTTGTGTGAAGTGGTTTCTCTTGGTGTTCGGTCCTTTGGTAGTACCCTGTGTACCCGAACAATGGGGAGGCAGGGAAAGAATAGAAAAAAGGGTCCACCTTAGCCATATGTGAATAACCCTATTATCAATTCAACAGTGTCTGTCTCTCGACTATCCATGAATAATATGATTGGTAGGAAATAGTTATTACCATCTTTTTATTATGTTTATGCAGATTCTGATCCCATTTTTATCGGGATATAATTGAAATCTGAGCTCCAATATATTAGTCTGCTAATTACACATATCCTTTTATGCATTAATAATATTTTTGGAATGCTTAGAGTTTATTATGCTTCTTATGTTGGATTGTGATAAATTGCAGGTTGAAGAACTACAAATGCGTTTGGAATATTAAAAATCAATGCGGAATACTCTTGAAAGAGTCATGGGTTGAGCTTCAAGTGCCATTTCACAAGGACACCATCATTTTTCCTCTTAGGTAGTTGAAATTCTTCCTTGGTGCATCAAACATATTTAGTTTATGCTTGCTTCTTGCATAGAAAACAATTTATGTGCTTCCTCTAAAATTTTCTATTATAATATGTATAAATTCATATGGTTGTAAATGTATCTGTACATTGCCATGCATTTACCGAATGATAAATGAAGGAATATGTTATTGCATTTCAAATTAAGATATATCAAAACTGTTAACACCAAAAAAGTGCTCACTAACTCATCCCTTTGGACATACACCTCTGTTGACCAAATTTCCTACCAACCTCGTCTCCAAAACCCCATAAAACCCAAATGGATATTAAAAATACCCAAAAATTCCCTCAAAAACATACTAAAACCCCAAAAGAGGGTCAAAATCAAACAAATAGGGAATAAAACCCAAAAGAAAAAAAAAGAAATAGAAAAGAGAAAATAGGGCAAAAACCCTAAAAAATCCCTAAAACCCTAATCCAAGTTTATAAAAAGGGGTGGAGGCCCCTCATTTCATTATCCCCAATCACTCTACCCTCATGCTGCTGAATTTTTTCAAAAGCCTTAAGCCATCCATCTTTGTTCCTTTTGGCCTCCCTTGAGATAAAAATTTTAGCCACCATCCAAGCATTGGAGAGAAGAGTACCAAACTAAGGAGCTCCAGAGCACACCGCCAGAACTCCACCAGCCTCATCTTCGAGGTAAATTTAGTTTTTGCAAGCCCTTTGGTTGCCCATAATAATAAAAAAAGGATTCTTTATTTCACAGTTTTTTGAAGTGTATCGTTTGTTATTTCAAGTCATATTTTACTTCATGCATGTGTTTAAGCTCAGGTTTACTGTTTAATGTCATTTGCTTCAATCATTTGTACTTAGTTTATTGTTGTTTACTTCCATACTGATGTTAAGGATTCCATAATCCTTAACAGGTGCTCATTTGCACAAGTTGGGGTGAAAACCCCAGCTACAGTTTGGCGACTCCACTGTCTGAACCCCTCTCTAACAAGTTTAGTTTTTATTAATATTTCTGTTTGCAGTTCTTTTTTCTGTTTTTCCTTGCTTAGTTAATCAGTTCTGCATGTTTTCCTGTACGATTGCAACCAGTTTGCATTCGTGCAGAAACCACATATTTTTCACTGACAGCTGCGGTCCAAACTGCAGCTTTTCTCCACCTTCGCGCGGTCTGCACATCGGATTCTTAGCCTTTTGCTGTGATTCAAAACGTGGGTTATCCTTACCTGTGCGCGGTCCCAACCGTGACTATTCTCCACCTTCGCGCGGTCTGCACATCGGCTTCTTAGCCTTTTGCTACCACTCAAAACTCGAGTTAGTCTTACTTGTTCATGGTCCCAACCGTGCCTATTTTCCATTTTCACGCGGACTCCACCACGCAAAACCCAGTCTTCTGCTTGCGGACCATACCGCAGCTCTGACTACTCTTCCCGCGGCCTCACACTAGAGGGGCGCCACTCACTACCCTGACATATACGCGGTCCATAGCGCAAGCTAGACCAACCACCTGTGTGGCTTCCACCGCAGCAACACGCCCGTGAACTGCGCTGCAAAACGCAGGATTCCTAGCGACCTGCGCACTGCCACCCCCCCACCTGCACGTTTTTACCTGAGCGATTTCTGCGCTGCACACTACATTCTCCGAGCCAAAACTTGCGTTGCAATCCACATTTTTCACGCGAATACCCGCGCTGCACTTCCCCTAACTTGTGCCGCAAACCGTGATTTTCTCGCCGATACCCGCGCTGCACCGCGCCAAACTTCTCGGAACTTGCGCTGCACACCGTAGCTTTTAGTGCAAAAGTCACGCTGCACACCGCACTGAGTAGGCCCTTAGCTGCATTTTGATTTCCACTTTTTTTCTTAATTTTAGTTGTTTTAAAAAAATAAAAAATAAAAAAATTGTTTTAAGTCTTTGAATCAGCATTCAATTTCCAGCATTGTTTCCATTTTTTCTAACATTTAAATACCATTTTTTATTTGCTAGTTAACTGCCAACATTATCATTGCACACACTCTGACACCTAACTCAAGTGAGCCTTAAAAAACTACTTAAGTCAACCAACTTTTAACCCCACTTGGGGAACACAAAAAAATTTGTAGCTAGGTAGGGCAAGGGGGATAGGTATCCAAATAAGACCCCTTTGCCGCTTACATCTGAGACATAGTTGTTGTCATCTAGGGTGCCAAAATACCTTAGGAGGGTTGAAGTAGCGAGACTGGTTCTGGAGGCCTGAGTGGAATACCGCAATCAATTCAGTCACCGAAGGCTACCTACTCATTGGTTCGCGTGTGGTGATTCCTTTTAGGCCCACATGATGATAGGACTGGAGCTACAGATTCACCTTTCTGGATGTGTCATGAATGGTGTATCTTCGTTGCCTTTCTTCTAGGATTGTCTACCTCATGTCCCTCCCGGTAGGGGGATATCATTGGGCTTTGGTTCCACTTTTCGTATTGTCTGACCGGGATTTCATCACCCTGCAGAGGATACGCCGAGTTCGAATCAGCATACCTTCTATTTAGGTGTTTGCATGATCCCTTACCTCCCCTGAGTCTAGTGAGGACACCTTTTTTCTCTTTGTAGGAGCCTTTGTCTGTTGGTATTCTGACCATTTTTTGACCGCTTCATTCGATTGCAACATAGTTGTTGCAACCAGCATTTTGAGCATTGTTGTTGGCCTGAACGCCGCCTTTTTTATGCTCTCATTCTGCACACACGGTTGCACTAGTATTTTTTGAGCTTTTCACTCATCACACCTCACTCGGAATACCCTCATCGTCATCCTTGAGTCCCAAAGACAGTCTCGGTGCCAATGGGGACAACCCCCAAAGAACGGTCTAGTTGGCTCTCCCCGTCACAGATGTAGAGCCTCTCTCCCTGATCCAGATGCCCCTTATACCACATCTGATTTAGAACCAAAACACACCACACATTCGGATCCATCTAGCCCCTTAGCCGGCATGACTTCCAACCCCTTCTGTGGGATGGTTGGCAGAGGATCCACCACTCATCCATCTACCACCTCAACAGTCACACCATCTGCAGGCCCTATGCCTACCATTAACACCACTACATCCATCCCAGTGGGTAGCGTCTTAGTTACTATTACAAGCCCAACAATGACTAGTGTCATGCTTGGGGGAAACACCTCCACCATGGCTGCTATGACCCACACCATCGCCCCACACATTAGGGGCAGCACCTCCACCATGGTTTCTATGGCCCACACTATCACCCCACACATTGGGGCAAACACCTCCACTATGGCCGCTATGGCCCACACCATTGCCCCACACATTGGGGGCATTGGCCATACCATTGCCGCCGCGACGAACACACTTCCCCCACCACCTCCAATGCACCTCCCCTCTAGTTTTCCATTCATGGCCAGTCTGAACCTCACCGACTTAGCTAAGTTGACTAATGATCCAATACGACATGATCCCACGTGGCCTCCTATGCCCACCAAAATCCCCTCGGACATACCCAAATTCGAGGGAAAGGGAGGAGAAGACCCTCAAAATCATATCATGTCTTTCCACTTATGGTGTTCCTCTAACTCCATCGTGGACGACTCTATTCACCTTCGACTACTACAGAGAACCCTTACTGGAGATGCAGCCAAGTGGTAAATTGACTAACCTCATGGGACCCACCCTACATTCACATCCCTTGCCTCCACTTTCCTGCAATTCTTCCAGCTACCCGTTTGTTACGATGCCAGTGTAGAGATCCTCTTGTCTTGCAGAGAGAACACCGCAACACACATCATAGACCACATCCATGAATGGCGTAAATGACGTATGTTATGCAAGGTCAAGTTGGATGACCGGATATTTTTAGACTGGTTCCTCAAATATCTCATACCAACCATTGCCAAGGATGTGGCATCCGAGCGACCCCAGTCTGAGGAAGAAGCAATTCTCAAAGCCCAATAGTTTGACCTTGTTTATGCCCAGTCCAGTTATCTATATTCTATTTTACTTGATGCCCCCCATGCCGACTCAGCCCGGAGCGATGCGCCTAGGGCATCCCATGCTGCTGATGGTATCATCGGGCATGTGGCATCACACCCTCAACTGTACACATCTATGCCCGCTACTAGTGGCCCCGACCTCTCACGCACCACGTCCCATTCTGGAGCGACTACTTCATACGCCCCGGTCATTAGAGCTCCTCATATCCATGGACCATCATGCCCACCGTAGTGTTATGGCCATGCACCCCCACCTTAAAATTCTCCTATGGGACAACCTACATTTTATCAACACCCAGCTCCTCCCACCCATTCACACCCCCAAGTCCAACAAGCTTACTACCCCCTGCTAGCCCCAATTGCGCAACCACCAGTTCCTCCAGTTTATCATCCACAACCGACCCCACCTGCTCCAGCCCAACCTCAAGCACATCCTGGTTACTACCCAACGTCGGCACCTTCACCACCTTCTCAACCACAGAATCCTCCCAATCCCCAAGGGCAAGTTTACGCCCAACAACACCCACAACATAATCATCTTGCTCAACGCAACTAGTAAGGCCAACAGAATAGGGGAAGAGGACGGAATAGGAGGAATAACCAACCTCAGGACCAGGGCGATCAACAACCAAACCCCCCCAATAACAACAATGCCGCCCCACCCGACCAAAACCCCGATAGACTACCTCATCAGGGCAAGAATTCCAACCTACGAATGAATCATCCTTGTTCCATATGTGGGGTTTACGGCCACTATACGCACAGTTGTCCGCATTTAGATCGTTCCTGTCAACTCTGGATGGACGACACCCAACGCCAAGGAAAAGTTGCTCCCCCGACACAACCCAACCCCCAGCCACCCCCTTTGGTGCTGGAAAATCCCTTTCCCACGCAAGGAGTAGTAAACGCTCAACCACTACCTCCTCCTCAAGGAAACGTACAACCACCTCAGCAAATCACATATGCTACACAGACAAACCAACCCATGGATTCGGGTACTCACCATCTCCTCATGATGTCATCAATCGACGTCAACCTTCAAACGTGACGAAATCAATATGGACCTAATCCCGAAACCCCCCCATTGATACTGCTACCCCCACAGATCATCCCTTACGCATACCCCCACCACACGGCGATGGGGCCCCTAAAGCCCCTCGTTTCCCACTATGATGGATCAACAACAATCCTAATGCTCGTGCCGCAACAAATTATAATATCGTAGAAGATCTAGCACAATCCCCCATGGGTATGTCTGCATTGGAATTCCTGAAGAACCGCCCCACACAGAGGAAACTGTTGTTATCCTCCATCGGCGTGATAGACCCTAACGACTCTTGACTGATGGCATTTGACTTAGACCAAGACGAACTACGTTTTCCTTCAACATTAGCCTTCCAAGTCTCTGTATCAGTTCAGAACTTAGTCATCCATCAATGCATCATCGATGAAGGTGCCTCCACCTGCATCATGTCGACGTTTGTTTGGCAGAAGCTTGGATCCCCCACTCTATAGCCATCAACAACTGCGTTAAGAGCTTAGGATGGTCGCACAGCCCAAGCTCAGGGCCTTTTGACCAACGTCCCTGTTTAGCTAGCGGTAAAAATATCCCTAATCGATATAGAGGTTATCAATGCACAGCTTGATTACAATCTCTTACTTGGTCGTAGTTACATGTATGTTATGAAGGCTATTGCTTCATCTGTCTTCCGCATCAGGATGTTCCCCCCTGAGGGACGTGTGGTCAAAATTGACCAAATAACATACTACGATCCCAATGCCCTAGCTGCCCCCGAGAATGTTATCCCCATGATCGAACAACCCGTGCACAATGCTCCTACATCGCTAGTCTCCACAGTCAGACCCGGATTATACTTGGAGACACCCAGGAATTCCACGTTCCAATCCATTCCACCCCCTCTCAAGATAACTGAGATATCGAATCTTTGCACAATTTCCTCCAACCACACAGCACCCAACCACCAACCATCTTTACTACCGCAACCACCATCGGTACCAAATTACATTGGGGCGATGCCTATCCATACGATCCCATTTTTATTTCCACCATCTGGAGTGATCAGTTCACCTATGATGGCCACTTTGAACCTCCCTGGATTAACCCTAGGACTTCCCATGTGGTACTTACCCTCCCCTAATCCTATACCAACACCACAGGTCGTTCTTCAACTAGTTCAACCTATTAACACTTCCAACCGCAAACCACCAGGAATGGCAAACATGCCCAACTATCCCCCTTCTAGTGCAGCATCCACATCTGCTACACAACCTCCACCACCACCACCAAAAAACACTGGGGGCAGAGGCCCACAAAACTATACCGCCCCACCGGCAAGAAAACCAGTGGCACCCCAACCACCCCCCCCGAGCACTCCCTAAGTTCTCCTTGTGTGACTATATTGGCCACGCTACCCACAACTGTCCGCAGTTACCCAATCTCCAAAAACACATGCAGACCTTGGACGATGACCCCAGCATCCCCGTGGTCGTACTAAACCCCCCATCCCATCAGTGCAACAAGGCATTACATACTAATCATGCTTGCGCCATTTGCGGAACATATGGTCACTACTCACACCACTGTCCCGACCTCCCGGATTACAGAGCAACCCTCTACAAATTGAATAATGTTGACCTGGAAACATCGCCTCCCACCATTGAAGAAATTCATCCTCCATCACCTTCCCCTTCAGAAGAAGCCAATACCATATATATGATCTCTACAGTCGATAGAAATGACTCTCCTCCAACACCTACCATTCCCTCGTATGAATTGATCTCCCAGCACTTCCGCGGTGATGACGAAATCCTCAAAGCCCTTACAGAACCAGACTACCCATGGGACGACATGCACCATCGATCATATTTCATCCCCGGTGAGTCCACCCCTATCGCAGCCATCCAATTAGCAATTGAAACAAAAGACTTCCTCCCTGAAAAGGTCGATTGGTTCAAGAATCCTATCCCCGCCCTGACACCTTCGAGGAAGGAAACATGGCAAATATTTCTCCCATCACACAGCTATACATTGCTCTCCTGAGTGGCCAATCTGAGATCATCACCTTAGGGGCCACTTGTACGGAATATGAAATCGGGGAAGCCAAAAAAAAAATTCAGGAGTTCCGTGATGTCTTTGCTTGGTCTTATACGGAGATGCCCGGCCTAGATCCTACTATCGTAGAACACCACATCGACACAGGGCCTGAGGTCCCACCTGTCCTCCAAAAGCAGAGACCAATTCACCCCTTGTTGGCAGGCGGTTTGATAAGGAAGAATCGCAGCATCGCCGATGCTGTGACACATCAGACGAAGTTGCGGAAGGAAGAAGGCTAAAGTATTTTATGTATTTTTGAGTCGTGTGTACCGCAATAGGTGGGTTTTTGGGTCGTTGGACCATATGAGATGTAATTTTGAGCTAATTGTACCGCAGTAGGTGGGTTTTTGGGTCATTTGGACCGGGTCAGTTAGATTTTGGGTCTTTTGTCCAAGAGTCAGTTAGGAAGCTGTTAGTGAGTGGACAAGCATTGTAAAGGTGGAAGCCTATATATAGACAATAAGTTGTAGGTTGAGAGATAGACATAGAGAGAGAGAGAGAGAGAAGAAAGAGCTTTGATATGCGGTTTTGTGCGTATGTTGGGGGATCAAGAGATATTGCTGGAATTTGTGATCCGCAGAGGCATTGTATTGGGTTTTTGCAGTAATAATATGATGTGATGAAACTATTCAGTCCAATCCTGGTGTGTCTTTTGTCTTTTGATGGTAATGCAATGTTTCTTTGATGCAATAGTCGCTTTACTGTTATAATCTGCTGCAACAATGAATGTTTCCATTTAAATGATGATATGAATACAATAATGTCAAAGTGAATGCATGGATTTATTGAATATTGCAATAAGATTAAGTAGCTAATTCCACACACATCCTCCTTCATTCGGAGGAAACATGGTTCCGTCTACTCTCCCTTGATCGCCTCGGGTGAGACCTCATATGCTCTGCAAGTGTTGTTGGGCAGGGTAAAACCTTCCTGGGCCGGTGCTCAGGGAGATTGTGGTGGGTTGGTGTCGACAGTGAGGGGAACCCCTGTCAACTGGGTTTGATTCAACAAATGGTTCCATTGCTGGGACCGTGTGCGAAGTGAAAGGCAGATATGTTGTGGCACCCGACGAAACCCGAGATCCAGGAATGGTTTGATCAAAAGCTACAAGAATTCGCTGAAGAAGAAAGCCGGAACACTCGACTGACAGTAGATCAGTGGGTGGATAGATATATTCACGATGACCCACATGAGTGGTTCTTCTATGAATTCCCAGTCATTTTGTATGAGTGTTTGGTGAAGTTGACTTCCAGAAGAGGAACTTCTAAGGTGGTGAACCGACGACCTCGACCCCCGAGTTGATTCAGGAGCTATAGAAGGTTGATAATAAAGCATTGCGGGTTGTCGAAGTGTGTTTTGATAGCATCCTAGAGGGCTATATCACAGAATTCACGGTTGATACTCATAAATCCTATAGTGAAGACGAAAGATATTTTTTCCGTGAACCTCGAGGCAGGTTTCTACTGTCGCTTCAACTATCGATTAAGATGCTTATTTGCGAAAAGGGTATATTGAAGATGCATCTTGATCAGTAGACAGCCTAGTGGGAGGAGGCCATGGGTACCACGAAAGTTGGGGGGGCGGTACATGGAATGATAAGGGGTAGATGGGTGTAGTTCATGATGAGACTGTGAGTGAAGCCGAGGAAGAAAGTGGTCATACGAGGGGAGGAGCGAGGTTTCGACAGGAAAAGAGGCAGAGGATAGGAGAAGGTCTTGCTGTAGTCGAACCACAAGGCTATGAAGGAAGGCCACATGGGACAAAGCAACCTCAAAGTTCTGACAAGGAAAACCAGGCTATGCCCAGGATAGAGGCAAGACCAAACCGCAGCACAAACGTACCCACACCTCCACTCACTATCTCTCAGATAGCAATAAATACCACTTCGACACCGCCAAGTTCTTCAATACCACAAAAGTTAATCGGTAGAGTACAACGAAAGGAGGAAGGAAGCCCAGAATGGCAGGTGATGATTTTAAGTTACCATTGTTCCACGGGAGTGGGACAGACAACCCATAACAGTATTGGTTTTTGTGTGAAGCGGTCTGGACCATAAAACAGATCACTGCGGATGCCGCTAAGAAAGGACAGTTAGCGACAACTCTGCGAGGTCGTGTATTAGATTGGTTTATGAAGTTTGTTCTAGTTCCTATAGGAGCCCCAGAGAAGTCACTAGATGAGATCCGGGATGGACTAATTGCGGAATTCAGAAATCCCAAATCTGAGGCTCAGTATATTACGGAATGAAAAGAAATTAAGCAGTATCCCAATGAGATGGTGTGGGATTTCGACCAGCGATTCAAGATGCTGATGGCAAGGGTTAGTTTCGATATGAGTGCCTTCCAACATAAAGTGTGGTTCATCGTTGCACTGCTACCACACATTCGGCTACCATTGATGCAACAAAACATCTCAACGCCTAGTGAAGCTCTAGAGATTGCAATGCGATTAGATGTATCGCCGATTGGAGAAAATCCAGCAGGGATGTCGCAGATACAGACACAGCTCGCTAACTTGACTATACAGCTGCAAGATTTAAAGAAGGGAAAGGAACAACGTGATGAAGTATGGTGTACGCGATGCCGAGGAGAAGGGCATACGAAGGACAATTGCCCGGATTTCCGCAATTATTTGGTTTCAGGAGCGCCAAATTTGTTGAATGGTGGTAGCATGCTGTGGTGTCGCGTCTTCCAGGTATACGGGCACAGCCATGACAATTGCCCATATATGCAGAAAATGGTCACAACCCCGAGGAATCTTTATTGTACACTTTGCAAATCAGTGGGTCACGATGACAAGGATTTTCGTGCATACGGGTTGCTACAAGAAAGAATGTATGATGCATTCTATGTAAAGGACAACCAGCGTGTCGTACAACAGTCGCAACCGCAACCACAGGTAGCCCAGCCGCTACCTCAACCGCAGATGCAGTTTGTACCGCAGCAGCATCAACCACCACAATTCATGCCGCAATATGCTCCAATGAAGATGATTCCACAACAGCCACAGTATGTACAACAACCGCAATATGCACAACAAGGGCAAGGAATGCAACTAGCACTAATGCAACAACAGTTTAACCAACCTGTTGTTGCAGCAACACCCCCCTCAAAATTTTGTACATATTGGGGCCCCTCCTTTCATTTTTGTAGAAAGTTTGCCTAAGAAGCCATCCCAGCCGTTAGCTGTGTTTTCAACATAAAATCTTGTTTCCCAACTGAACATCTTGCCATCAATCTTTCCATTTTTTCCCCCAAAGAACCAAAAGGGAACTTAGAATTTTTCCCAACGTTTTGGAGTCTCTCGGGCTATCTCCCCGCGGTTGCGGAAGCCAAACGTCCAACCTTTCCGAAAGAAGGACTTAGATTTTCTTTGTCAAAATCGTAGACTGTGAGAAAGAAAATTACAGAAACCTTCGGGTTTTTCTTCCCGAAACGGCGGGAGAACTTGGGAAAGACGCCCGAAAGGATTTGGAATTTTTTGTTGAAAATCTGTGGAAACCTTCGGGTTTTCCTCCCGAGAACGGAGGAAGCCATTCACAAAAGCTTCCCGAAATACCACGGAGAAATTCACGAGTGTTAACACCCAAAAAGTGTTCACTACCTCATCTACCACATTATATGGCTCATTTGTCCATTTTCCTACCATATTTCCCTTAAAATCCCAAAAAAACCCCATTAAAAAGCCTCCAAAAGGCCTAAAATGCCTCCAAAAGGCCACAAAACCCTCAAAATAGCCTCAAAAAGGCTAAAAAACCCCCTTTTCCTCCAAAAATATCCAAAATTCCTCTAAAATAGCAAAAACCCCCTAAAAAGGGAATAAAAAAATATAAAATAATAAGGAAAAGGAGGAAAAAACCCTATACAACTGCCCAAAACCATGGGTCAGCACTCCACCACCAAGAAACTATAAATAGGTGATGGAGATCCCTTAATCCATATCCACAATCACAAGCACCCTTACTCTGCCAAAATCTCTCTCGAAACCCTAGTTCACCATTGAACTATTTTCACCTTGAGAGCCACCTTTGGCCCATTCCCACCATTGGAGAAAGAGAAGGAGCATATTGGAGCTTGGAGCATCCTCTTGGACCTTGCAAGGAGCTTCATCAACCTCCACATTGGAGGTAATATCAATACAAAAAGCCATTCTTTAAATTTGTTGTTTATGTTTCATGCATGTTTTAGAATTAATTTAATTTCTGTTTTAGCTTAATTATTTACATTTACTGAACTGCTACTAAGGAGTCCATTCTCCTTAGTAGGTGCTCATTTGCACAAGCTAGGGGTAAAACCCTAGCTACAGTTTTGGCGACTCCACTGGATTTTGAATTTCTAGTTTCGTTTTTAAAAAAAAAATTCTTTTCGGCTGTCCCTTTCGGCCGCCGCACACCGCGCTTTTTCCCTCTGCAGTCGCGTCCCAACCGTGTCTTTCAGGCCTTTACCTGTGACCCGACCGTGGCTCTCAGACGGTTTCCGATGCCCTGTCGGCGGATTCAAGTCTGTTACCTGCGATCCGGCCGCGGCTAATCCGCCTGTTTGCTGCGCTCTGACTGCGCCTGTCGGCCATTTTCCCGCGTCCCGACTGCGGCTCTTTGCCTCTTTCGGGCGTCCCGACTGCGTCTGTTAGCCCTTTTGCCGCGACCCGACTGCGTCTTTTTCCCTATTTTCTACGTCCCGACTGCGTCTGTTGGCCCGAAAGTCGCGACCTGACCGCCACTGTTGCCCTCAAACCCGCGGTCTGCTTGTTCTGTTTCGCCACAAACCCGCGGTCTAATTTATGCATTTTTCCTGTTTTGAGCCCAGCCCCTTTTGCTGCAATATTTTATGCATCTGAACAGCCCCCTGTCCTACTTGCAGCTCACTTCCTTATAGCCTTTCTGCAACATAATTTCTGTTCCCTTTACAGAATCTTTTTAAAATTTCAGTATTTTTAATTCAGAAAATTTTGCAAGTTAAAGTTTCAATTCCAGCATTATTGATAGTTAGAAGTTGCCCCCCTTGTGGCACTTCTATTTTGGGTTCATAACCTCACGAGCACACACTCTATCACATAAATCAAGTGAGCCTTAAAATGTACCCAACTGAACCAACATTCTAACCCCACTTGGGGAACACAAAAGAATCATTGTAGTTAGGTAGGATCGGGGGGATAGGCTTCCAATAACACCCCTCGGTTACTTTCACTTGAGACATAGTTGTTTTCCAAATAGGGAACCAAAATCCCCTAGTACTTTTTGGCACGTTCACGACTAGTTTATCAGAGGGCCTCTCCCTTAGGAGGGTTGAAGTCGGGAGACTGGTTCCGGAGGCCTGAGTGGTATACCGCACTCCATTCAGTAACCGAAGGGCTACCTTTCGCGGTTCGCGGGATATCCCTGTATAGGGGTATTGCGGTCAACGAACTAAACGGCAGATTCACCTTTCTGGACGTGTCATGAACGGGGTATCTTAGTTGCCATTCTTCTAGGATTGACTACCCGGTGTCCCTCCCGGTAGGGGGATATCATAGCCACTTGGCTTTCCTACTCATATTGTCTGACTTGGATTTGATCACCTTGCAGAGGATATGTTTAGTTGAGTCAGAATACTTTTAGTTAGGTGTTTGCATGCACCTTTACCTCCCTTTGGTCTAGTGAGTCCACCATTTTTTCTTTTTAGGAAACCTGCTGCTTGTTGGTATTTTGACCATCTTTGTTGATACTCCACCTATTGTAGCACAGCTGTTGCAGTGGGTGTTTTGAGTTGGTTGTTGGCCTGAGTGCCTTGTTTTTGAGCTCTCCTTCTGCACACTCGGTTGCATTAGGATTTTTTGAGCTGTTTTTCTACTCACCTCAACCCACAGAGATTTGACACCATCCGTCACCATTGAGTCCCCGAGACATTCTGGGCGCCTCAGGGGAGAGCCCCCACAGCATGGTTCTCTTGACACCACACGTCATAGATTCCGATCATTATCTGTTGATACCACTCATCACAGATCTAGAGCCTTGTCACTTGACTCCACTCCTCAGCAACATAGGACTCCGTCACCAGATATTGACGCTCCTTACTTTACCTCTGATTCTGAAGAAGAGTCTGAGAACCCTATTTACACTGCCCCTACTAGCCCCATGGCTGGCGCAACTTCCACTCCTTTCGCTATAGGGACCATTGGTGGCACATCCACCACTACACCAGTTACCACACCCGCTCTAGGAATGCCCTCGATGGGGGCCACATCAACCATCCCGGTTACCATTCCTATTCCCGTAGCTGGCCTACATACCACCACTACATTAGTGGCTCACACAACCCATGGTGGTGCTGGACCATCCTCCACCACCTTAGTCCCCCCACTTGGGGGCACCATCCCAAATCCTGTCCCTCCACTTGGGGGCATTGGCCCCAACTTGGTCCAACCCACTACTGTGTCACATCCTTCTTCCAGTTTGCCATTCATGGCTAGCCTCAACCTACCTGACCTGGCCAGATTGACCAACGACCCTATTCGACACGACGTTACGTGGCCTCATATGCCTACCAAGCTCCCCTCTGACATCCCTAAGTTCGAGGGCAAGGCCGGTGAGGACCCACAAAACCATATCATGTCTTTCCACCTATGGTGTTCCTCTAACTCCATAGTGGATGACTCTGTTCGCCTCCGTCTCTTACAGCGCACCTTCACTGGCTCTGCAGCCAAATGGTATATCGAGCAACCTCATGGGACCCATGCCACCTTTGCTTCCCTTGCCTCGACATTCCTGCAGTTCTTCCAGTTGCCTGTCCGCTATGACGCGGGCGTTGAGATCCTCCTATCTTGTAGACAAAACACGGCTACCCATATCACAGACCACATCCATGAGTGGCGTCGACGCCGTAGCTTATGCAAGATCAAACTAGACGACCGTATCTTCCTAGATTGGTTCCTCAAATCCCTTCTCCCTGTTATTGCTAAGGATGTGGCATCAGAAAGACCCCAGTCTGAAGAAGAGGCCATCCTTAAGGCCCAACAGTTCGACCTCATTTACGCCCAGTCGGGTTACCTTTATACCATTATACCTGACGCCCCTCGCGGTGAGTCCTCCCAGCATGATGCGCCGGGGGCATCCCACGCTGCAGACGGTATCATTGGCCGTGTTTCTTCGCATCCCCAACCATTTTCTATTGCACGTCCTACCTCTGGCCCCAACCTTTCGCGGGCCACCTCACAGTCTGGGGACACCAACTCATATGCTCCCATGACACATCACCATCATTCCCATGGACCCAGCGGTCCACCTCAGTGCTTCGGGCATGCAACCCCTGCTTATGCCCCCCAAGTCGCACCTCAGCCTTACTACTATCAGCAAGCTGCCCCAGCTCCTGCGCCTTCACAGGCCCAACCAGCTTATTACCCGCCACAGGCAGCCCCTGCGGCAAATCCACAACCTGCTCCGCAGACATATCAGCAACCTCCTCAAGGTGCCGCACCTGCGCAGCCTCCACCTACATACCATCCACCGCAGCCTGCTCCCGCTCCTGCATAACCTCAAAACCCACCTGCTGCTCAAGGGCAAGTCTACGCCCAACAAAATCCGCAGTAGAACCAGAACAACCAACGCAACCAGGGCCAACAGAACCGCGACAAAGGCCGTAATCGTGGGAACAACCAACCTGCAGACCAAGCTGGTCAACCGGCTAATCCCCCCGACAACAACAACGCGGCCCCCGCTAACCAAAACCCTGATCGCCCGCCCAAGCAGGCTAAAAACCCTAATTTGAGAACAAACCATCCTTGTTCTATCTGCGGGATCTATGGCCACTACACACATACTTGCCCACAGTTGGAGCGAGCTCAACAACTTTGGGTTGATGATGCCCATCGCCAAGGGCATGCGGCTCCTCAAGCACCGCCCAACCCCCCACAACCTCAGCAGCCACCTTTGGTGCTGCAAAACCCTTACCAACCCAAGGCGTGGTGAACACTCATCCGTTGGCCCCTCAAGCTAACGCGCAACCCCAACAACAACAGATCACATACGCCGCTCCTGATCAACCCATGTTTGACTCAGGTACCCATCACTTGTTGATGATGTCTTCCAATGATGTCAACCTACAGACCCGTCGGAACCAATATGGCTCCACCTCTGAAGCCCTTCCCACTGATAAAATCGCTAACTCTCATCCCACTGATCAAGCGTTACGTATCCCTCCCCCGCCGGTCGATGGCGCTTCCAAAGCAGCTCATTTCCCACTTCGATGTATCAACAATAACCCCAATGCGCGTGCTGCGTCAAACTACAACATTGTAGACGACCTAGCCCAATCTCCCACAGCCATGTCTGCGTTAGAAGTCTTGAAGCACTGTCCTTCCCAGCGCAAGACTTTAATCTCTGCCATTGGGGGGATTGACCCAAATGATTCGAATTTGATGGCATTTGATTTGGACCAGTCCGAACCATGCCTGCCTTCCACCTTAGCATTCCAAGTTTCTGTTTCCATTCGGAATCTTGTCATCCATCGATGCATCATCGATGAGGGTGCCTCCACATGCGTTATGTCTACATTCGTATGGCAGAAGTTGGGATCCCCTACACTCCAGCAGTCAACCACTGCGTTACGCACCTACGACGGACGTTCGGCTCAGCCCCAAGGTCTCCTAGCCAATGTCCCTATCCAGTTAGGTGGTAAAACCGTCCTCATCGATATCGAGGTCATCAATGCCCAGCTTGATTACAACCTCTTACTCGGTCGCAGCTACATGTATGCTATGCGGGCGGTCGCTTCCTCGGTCTTTCGTACCATGATGTTCCCCCATGATGGACGCGTGGTCAAGATCGACCAACTTACTTACTATGATCCCAGTGCTCCCGCGGCACCTGAAAATGTTCTCCCCATGGTTGAACAACCTGTTTCTCGTGCCACCACCTCGTTTATTTCCTCTACGGGGCCTGGAGTCTACTCAGATGCGCCGATGACTTCCACCTTCCAATCTATTCCGCCTCCCTCGGCCCCCACGGACGTGTCTGACTTATGTACCTTGTCCCACGACAACCAACCACCTAACAATCAACCACCCTTGTTGCCTAAACCACCATTGGTACCTAGCCACATTGGTGTTACACCTATCCATACGATCTCCTTCCTAGTTCCTCCATCGGGAGTAGTAAGCGCCCCAGTCATGGCTACCCTTAGCCTCCCTGGGTTAACTTTGGGATTACCCGTATGGTATCTTTCGCCTCCCGTTCGCCCGCCGACACCAGATGTCGTCCTCCAACCGGTGCAACCCATGGCTACTACCTCTCAGCCACCTCCAGGTGTCTTTACCCCTTCGTCCTCCACAACTCCTCCTCCTACTCCCAAACCCACTGGGGGCAGAGGTCCACAACCTTACACTGCTGTACCACCTCCCAAGACAGTCAAAAACCCTCCAGTGTTTCGTGCTCCTCCCAAATGCTCGCTGTGTGACGAGCTGGGCCATGCAACCCACCAATGCCCACAGTTACCAGCATTGGAAGAGCACATGCAGATGCTAGATGATGACCCCAACATCCCAACTATCGAACTCAACCCCACTCCCAAGCCTAAAGACAAGTCCCTATGCACTAACCACTCCTGTGCCATATGCGGTATTTACGGGCATTACTCCCATCATTGTCCCGATCTCCCGGATTACAGAGCGGCTCTCTATGAGATGAACAATCTGGATCTTGAGACGGCCCCAACCACCATTGAGGAGATCCACCCCCCGGCCTCTTCCCCTTCTGGAGAGATTAATACCATCTATATGATCTCCACTACCCCCTCGTCAACCGATTTGACGACGCAAACTTTCCGTACCGATGAGGAGATTCTTGAGGCCCTTACCGCCCCGGATTACCCCCGGGATGATATGCACCACCGTTCCTATTTCATCCCAGAAGAATCCTCCTCTAGCACAGCTACCCAATTCACAGTTGAGTCCAAAGACTTCCTTCCCACTAAGGTCGACTGGTTCAAGGACCCTATTCCGGCTCCTGATGCCTTCGAGGAAGGTAACATGGCCAACTTCTCACCTGTTATCCAAGTTGATATCGCTGCCCCAGGACGTGCCCCTGAACTCATCACTTTAGGAGCATTCTGCAGTAAACAAGAGATTGAGGAGTACAGAAAACTCTTCCGGGAGTTCCGCGATGTCTTTTCCTGGTCCCATACCGAAATGCCTGGTCTTGACCCCGCTCTCATAGAGCACTACAGTAACACCTCTGCGTCAAGGGGCATGATAGATTACCTCGACCCTGGGATAGGGAGCATGATCAATCATTTTGACCCTACCCCATCACATCTATCTCAGCACGTCAATGAACCCATTGTTCAAACCCACACATTTGTGATCCACACTCACAGACCCCATGCACATAGCATGGGGGCAGATCATTAACCCTGTTCACTTTTTCACACTTGTGATCTCAACCATTTTTTGAGGTCACATATCACTTGTAGATTTGATTTGATACGCATAGTTCTTTCCTTTGACCACTTCGGAGTCCTTATGACCTCTGTTTTTTGCACCATTTGCACCGCTGGATTCATATTTCCGCACTCGTGATGATGCTTGAGACCATTTCTCGCTCTCACCCCCCGATTCTTCGGGTATTTTTTCCAGACGCCACTAGTCGCCTCGGTTTGCGTGCCACATCGACCGTTCTCCATTTTTCACATGTTTTATATCATCGGATTCATTTTTTCGAGCTGGTGATGATGCTTGAGATCATTTCTCACTCTCACCCCCTGATTTTTCGGCTATTTTTCCAAAACGCCCTCGTCGCCTCGGTGTGCGTGCCACATCGGTCGTTACCCATTTTTGACATCCTTTATATCGTCGGATTCATTTTTCCGAGCTCGTGATGATGCTTGAGATCATTTCTCGCTCTCACTTGGTACACTTTCAACATTGTGTCCCGACACCTTGCTGCCTCGGTTTGCGTGCCACATCGGCCGCTATCGGATTGTTCCACATTTTTACATGAGCCATTCACTCCTGTCATACAGCAAATGTTTCATTATTTTGCCACCATTTAATCTACCCCGCAAGGAGGCCCACCAGTGTTCCCCCCTACCCTCGCTCTTGATCATCATTACTGATCCTTGATTGAACACTTCCTCCTTGCCTGGCCATTCCTTTTGTTCGGTATAATTTTATCCCTTTTTCAGACCGGACAAGTCCTTTACGAAAAAGGCACTTAGGGAGTTTCCGTTAAGCTCTTTTCTGACTCCTAAAAGAATGAAAAGATCACCGAGCAATCTTGCTTCCTTTCATGCTCACTAAAGTACCTGAAAGGGCGTCTATCTGGTATAAGTTTAACCCTTTTCTGGACCTGGTAGACTAATTACGAAAAAGGAATACTCTAGTCACACCGGCTAGAAGAGTTCTTCATTGCATCCTTTTATGCTTCTTTGGGCCTTGGAGACTAAATCTACGAAAAAGCAACCCCATGGAGTCTTCTTATTTGCTTTCAGACTCTCTAAAATTGAAAGGAACCACGAGCATGCACTGTCCTGGGCTCGTAAAATCCACACGACAGTACCATTCCATCACTTCAGAGTCTTCTTATCGCTTTCAGACTCCTTAAAATTGAAAGCAACCACGAGCATGAACTGTCTTGGGCCCGTAAAATCCACACGACAGTACCATTTTACACACACTTCTTCTAGTTCATTAACCCATGAAGAAGTCTCCTCCCATGCCTCCTGGCACTATGATCGATCATCTCGGCAGCACCCCCAATCAGGTCGCCTTTGTTCAGAGTATTCTGCAATCTCTTGCCATTTTACCACAGCTTGAGTCTCCCTCAGACCAGTCACCTTCCCAGATCCAATACAGCTATGATCCCTTTCCCCTTAGTCAGTTTCATATGCTGCCAGATCATTCCCATTATCATACTCTGAACAAAGGAAGTTTGAGTCCACCCACTCTACTTGCTCAGTTGTCTCCCCACAGTTTGTCAGCCCTGCCATCAGTACTATCACATTTCAGTCCTGTACCTTGCGCTCCTGTCAAAGAAACATCATTGCCTTGATAGTTGCAGGTCTCCCTCTGTCGACGACAGCTCCTCTATTCCAGAGGATAGGCCCAGGGGTCCCTACGCCTTGGACTTATCACCATCTGTGGTAAGTGCCTACGGATTATTCTGAGAGGAGTCCTCATTGCCTCTCCGAGTGGTTGTTTCTCACATGCTCGACTTCAGCACCTTGATCGCATCGTTGAGAATCGCGTAAAATTATATCCCATCAGTTTTTAGTCAAAGACCCCGGATTTCCCTTGACTCTAGCACATTGGTGAGTCACTTCGAAACGCCCAGTTATATGTTCCTGTGGATGTTCGGGCTGCGTTGGCGATTGTATTCGGAAGCCATCCAGCTATATGCTTCCTTGAGTACCCATTTCAGTTCCAGTTCAGTGTACCATTGAGAGTATGACCCCAGTCACTATGATCCAGCAGCTCATCAGTTCCTTTGGTACCACACTCAGCAGCACTGTTGATATTCCAGTGCACCAGTTCTTCTGTTTACACATGGTCCGCCCAGCAGTATGTCCCAGCTTTGTGTCCCCTCTGGACACCTATGATGTACACAGTGGCTATGTATCTTACAGGTCCCCCTTTTTCGGGCCTCACAGTTCTGTTTATGTATCTTGATACGAGCATGGGTATGCCCGCCTCGTCCATATCTTGATATTATTCCTCAGTCAATATTTGAGGTCATGTATATGTCAGGTCCCCATTTTTTGGACCCCATTGTTATTATGTTATATCCTGATACGAGCATGGGAATGCCCGCCTCGTCCATATGATCAGATGACTCCTCATCCAGTATTGAGGTTATGTACTTTTAGTTCTTGCAGTTGTTCGGGATCGTTGTTCCGGGCTTCAGTTTGTTTCTTCTCTTCTCTCCACACCCCAGGAAAACCATTCATGACTTATGATGTCCATCGGCCATACGATGAGCTCCTGCCCTCGCACATCAGGGGGCAATCTGTTAACACCCAAAAAGTGTTCACTACCTCATCTACCACATTATATGGCTCATTTGTCCATTTTCCTACCATATTTCCCTTAAAATCCCAAAAAAACCCCATTAAAAAGCCTCCAAAAGGCCTAAAATGCCTCCAAAAGGCCACAAAACCCTCAAAATAGCCTCAAAAAGGCTAAAAAACCCCCTTTTCCTCCAAAAATATCCAAAATTCCTCTAAAATAGCAAAAACCCCCTAAAAAGGGAATAAAAAAATATAAAATAATGAGGAAAAGGAGGAAAAAACCCTATACAGCTGCCCAAAACCATGTGTTTCCCAAAACCATCGATCAGCACTCCACCACCAAAAAACTATAAATAGGTGATGGAGATCCCTTAATCCATATCCACAATCACAAGCACCCTTACTCTGCCAAAATCTCTCTCGAAACCCTAGTTCACCATTGGACTATTTTCACCTTGAGAGCCACCTTTGGCCCATTCCCACCATTGGAGAAAGAGAAGGAGCATATTGGAGCTTGGAGCATCCTCTTGGACCTTGCAAGGTGCTTCATCAACCTCCACATTGGAGGTAATATCAATACAAAAAGCCATTCTTTAAATTTGTTGTTTATGTTTCATGCATGTTTTAGAATTAATTTAATTTCTGTTTTAGCTTAATTATTTACATTTACTGAACTGCTACTAAGGAGTCCATTCTCCTTAGTAGGTGCTCATTTGCACAAGCTAGGCGTAAAACCCTAGCTACAACAAGCTTCTTCCGAAACTGTGAAAAGAACTTAGATTCTTTTTTGAAAAAGTTGCGGAGCGCCCCAGGGAAACCGTGCGGAATCATTCAGCCTATGTTCCCGACACCGCAGAAGCTTTCGGGCTATCCTTCCGAAATGGCGGAGGCCAATATCATAAACCACCCGTCTAAGCCTTCCGAAATAACACTTGGAAACTTTTCGATTTTTGTTTCTGCGGAACAATTCAAGTTTTCCTCCCGAAATGATTCTGCTTCCGAAACGGCGGAGCAATTCAAGCTTTTTCCCCAAAACTGCGGAAGCCGTTCGCATAAGCTTTCCGAAAAGAGACTTAGAAAAATTTCGAAAATCTACAGAAACCTTGGGGTTTTCGTCCCGAAACGGCGGAAGCCATCCGCATAAGCTTGCCGAAATACCACGAAGAAATTCATGAACTTCTTCCGAAACTGTGAAAATGACTTAGAATATTTTGAAAGAACTTTACAGAACGAGCCGAGGAAACTTCGCGGAAGCTTTCAGCCTTTGCTCCCAAAACCGCGGAGGCTCTCGGGCTACCTTTCGAAACAAACAATTGGCAAATTCGTTCCGAAATAGCGGAAGGGTTTAATATTTGCTCCCGAAACTGTGGGAGCCATTCGTCTAAACCGCCGAAAAGACTTAGAAAAGTCTTCGTTAAGTAATCACGGAAGCCGCTGAAGAATTGCTTCCGAAGCGGCGGAGCTGTTCAAGTTTTCTCCCCGAAACAGCGGAGGTGTTCGTCATAAGTTTTTTAAAAAAGGGAGTTAGGTTTCGTTGAAACTTTGGGGAACGCGCCAGGAGAACGCTGCGGAACCTTTCATCATTTTCTCCCGAAATGGCGGAAACTTTCGCCGTGTCATCCTGCAGTGGCGGAAGCCGCTTGTTTAAAACTCATGAAAAGAGCTTGGAAACTTTTCCAAAAGATCGCAGAGGAACTCGAAGAAGCCACCCCAAACGTGCGGGAGCCATCCATTCACCTTCCCCGGGGCCGCTAAGCGTCTAAGTTTCAAAAATTTGTGAAGTCTCGGACGTCGCGGAAGGCATTCACCAAAGCCTTCCGCAACCGTGGAAGCCTTGTGCGGAAACAATTCCCGAATCCTTCCGAAACGTCGGGACCTTTTTCTCTTCGCTACCGCGGGAGCCCATTTTCAAAGTTTTGCGCATGATCATTTGGTGTGGAAGAGGTCCACCTTTTCCTCTCGGCACAGCGAAAGCTTCCGCTACATCCTCCCACAACGGTAGGAAAGATTCGCCAGTTTGCCGCGCAAGAGGTGGTCACACGCAAACCGAGGCGACCTGATTTCACACCGGCGTACGATGCATTTAAAACTGGTTTAAAACTCCACCAACCGAATTAACGCCCCACACGTGCCTGGCCCATTTAAATAATCGACGGGGTACGATCCAACCCATTGTCATTTTGTTTTATAGACAAAACAATTGGATGCCACGCGACCGTTCCAGCTCGTCTTGCGCAACCATGTTCGCGGCCACCTCAGTTAGCGTTTTTGGTCGGTGCCAGGTAGGATCTTAGCCTTACATTTGTCCCTTCTACACGTCATAGTGCTTTTAGGTTGTCTTTTGTTTGAAAATGATGGGCATTGGTGGGCTTTTGACGGACAAAACGCCCGTCATGAGCGATTTTGTCCATCGAATACAATTTGAATTGAGTTCTGCTCGTCACATAAAATAGAGACAGGATAAAATGTTTTGTGGGTGGAGACAGCTAGTTTGGATGGTTAAGTTTTTTCCATTTTCCTCCCCGGTCCGCATGCCTCATTATTTTGAAAAACCGCCTAAGTCCCACGGACCTTTTATATCCCCGGCCGAAAGCTTAAGACGTAAAACCCCGGGCCTTTTCGTAAAGCTTAGTTCCAACATGCCCTCTACCTAAGTCAAAACCTAGAAACCGGCGCCATTGCCCCTTTTCAAACCCCGTGAGCGTTCAAGTTGCGCGAGCTGAAACCCGAGACTATGGCCACCCGAGCCGTTTCGTCAGTATGTCTCCGGCGCCATTGCCCTCGCTCGAGCTAACACTTCCCATGGAACACTTCTGCAAGTGACGCAAATGATATTAGCATTCAAAGCCCTCGCCGAGTCGTAAGTGCGAAAGGGGTTTCCTTTTCATCACAAAGTCTGCCCAACCCGAGCTTACCCGCCATTAGCCTTTCAAACCGCAGCAGTGACGAAAGCTACCCTTTCCCCAGAGCTAAACCGAAAGCACGTTGCTTCCGCAACGCGCTTATCTCCACAGGAGCATCCCAAACCTGCCCCTTTAAAGAATGAGGATGGCTAAATTTTATAATCATGTCCCTGCTAAAACGAAGATCATCATAACTCCCAGGGAAACCCGAGAGCGGATTGTTCCACGACACACCTATCCTCTCGGGAGCATTCCAAATTCGTCCCGTTTAAAGATTCAAATGTTTAAATTTGTTTTTACATATTGGAATGGTGTACTCTGCTTCCTAAACATACAGCTCCCCATTGTTTTTTAATTTTCAGTCACATATCAAAACAATGGTGCTCTCTGTCAAAACCTCACAGTATGTTGCTCAATATCATGATGACTTGTATATGGGTGTTATCAAGGATAAGTCAAGATGCCGAAAACCGGTAAGAAGAAGGCTAAGATGACAGAAAAGAAGCCTGCGCCACTCAAAACTGAAACTTCACTCCAGGACACTAGGTGCACCACCGGTGTCCCTCCTGAAATCAGATGGGGTGACATCTACAGAATGATCCGGGACCAAGAAATCCCAGATATGTTGCTAGAGGAAGCACCAATCTATCTCAATATCAGAGCCTCAGGCATAACTAGAGCCGCTACCAGCCCTGAGCTGTTCCCCTGTGCTGAAGTGATCGGATGGATACTCCAACATGCCGATGTTGAAGGAAGAGTGATAAATGATAGCGGGAAAGTGGCTATTGCCTCATTTCAACCCGCATATCTTGCGGCAGCCTACAAATTTCCCCATGTCCAACAAGCTCTGACTGATGAATGGTTAAGCCCGATGAACAACATCGAGATGGCCAAGAAGCTACTGATGGCAGGGAAGCATTTCAGAAAGAAAGGAAGTGATGAATATGACGTACAGAACCTGAGAGATCCTTTCAGATTGATCGCTTTAATGCTGTGCAGAATCTTTGGCATGCCCGATGGCACGATGTATAAAATCCAGTGGATCCCTATCATCCACTACGTGGCATTCAATGGAACTGTGTTTGACTGGGCCACTATCCTGTCAGATAGTCTGGCCTCGATGATAGTTGCTGCTAAGCCAGGACTAGCCTTGAAGAAGGCTGAATTTTTCATGTCTTCATATCTGATAGATTGTATTTTGGCCAAGATAGAGTTCCCCAAATTGGGCTGTACATGGGATAGGGCCACCACCCCGGTCTATATCGCATTCAAGATGTTGTGGGCTCAGAATTACAAGCCCAGCTACAAACTAATCTGTGAGGGGTTCATCATGCCCCTATACGAGAAAATGTTCAAAGAAGAACCAAACTGCCTATCAGAGAATGCTTTGGAAGTCCTTGAGGATTATGGGGACTTTTACTTTTCGGAGCAAGGTACCTACCTGAGAATGTTTGGAGGGACTAAGCCCCCATACATCTTGCTGCAGTATGCCACAGACTATGTGGTTCTCAAAGAAGCAGTAAGACAACTCTTCCTAGATGGGATTGGAGCAATGCTCCACAAACAACATAAGGCTTCCTTTCGCCCCCTACCTTTCTGCATAGGTTCTTACAAGTTTTCAGGGGTTGCCTCGGCCGACAAATTTGTTCAAGAGCTGAAAGCCTTCCACTTCGGCGAGGTAATCTTCCACAAGAACGACAGAAAAGGTAAAGTGGCTGAGCATTGTAAGGACATCTACGTTCATTTTGAATACTCGCATTATCCCAATGCCGAGGAAGAGGTATTCAGAGGCATTAGCAACATGTATGAGCTGCGGATCTGTCGCCAAGGCACTGGAGCAAGCTCTAAATCAGCCAAGGCCTAAAAGACCAGCCAGCAAAAGGAGAAATAAGTTGAGGATGCCCGAGCTCAGGAAGAGCTCAGATTAAGAGAAGAAGCGAGGTTACAGCGGGAAGCTGAGGAAGCAAGAAAGCAACAAGAAGCTGAAAATTAAAGACTGCGGAAAGAGGCTGAAGAAGCCCAAAAGCAGAAAGAGGCTGAAGCTGAGCAGTCTGAGGCAGAGAAGAGGGCAGAGGAAGAATTGAAGGCAAGGGAAGATGTCCAGGCAGGTGGATCCGGTATACAGGACATGGAAATAGACACCTCTCAAGCAGGTGGCTCTGGTACCCAAAATGATGGAGGAGACCCTGCTCAGGAAGCCCGGACCCCACCTGTAGAAGAAGACATAGACATCATAAACCGACCAATTGTCCCGTACACTCCATCGGGAAAGCGTACGGTGTCCAAGTGGAATGAGTTTGTCTATGACAAAAAAAGGAAAGCAATGGTCCTCAAATCAGAAGAGAGGATCAAAAGTCCCTTCCATGAAGACATCGTTACCCACCGAGAGGTCACTATAATGCAGAATACGGATCAAGATCCCTTTGCTATGGCGACCGCAACTGTAGCAACGGCAAAAACATCCCTAGCCAATGTAAGCGTGATGGTAAGAGATAATGAATTGACAAAGAAGAAAGCTCGTACGCTACAACAGACCGTGGCTAATGAGCAAGCCCAAAGAGATCTGGCAGTGAACAAGTATAATTGCTTGTACGCTGAGCATAAGGAGCTGTCAAACAAGTACAGCCAGCTGGAGGAGGAAAAGGACCAGCTAACACTTCAAATAATGATTGTAGAAGCGGAGAAGAATGGAGCAGAAGAAAAGGCATCTCAGCTAGAAGCAGACAAGCAAACATTAGCTGAGCGTTTAGTGCAAGCGGAGAGCAGAACAATGGACATGTCTCCCTTCCATGAGCTGTCATGCAGCATCCTTAAGCAAGTGTATGACACTCAGGAGCTAATCACTGATGAGGTTTGCAAACTCAAGGACATGGTGGTTAGGTTAAAAGAAATCAATGCGGAAGCCCATAGGCTCAAAGCGAAGAATACCCGTGTTAAGGCAAATATCATCAGTCAGATGGCATGGAGAGAAGGAAAAGGGGGTTTCCCTGCGCACCTCCCATTTAAATCTGTGGACAGTTTTAATGAGGACGTAGCACTATTGGAGTTTGGCAGGAACTACGCCAGTAAGCTGATGGCCAGCGTGCAAAGAACAACAGATAAAATCAGTAGTCTCTACCAAAGGCTCCAAGAGGCACATGTCAAATGTACATTGAGCTTCCCTCAGACCCTGGAGGACTTTCCGGAAAAGGAGCAGCGTCTATCTCAGCTAAGGGAAGAACTAGTCGCTCAAACCGAGTATGTGAAAAGGATTGATGTTCTGGCTATTGATGACCTCCAACATTATATTGGCTCATCATCTCTCCACAACCATCGACTGAAGGAAGTGCATCAAGCTGCAGTGGCAGAAGTTCAAAGCATTAGAACAAAACTCGGGAAGAATGTAACTTCTCAGAAAATCCTGTTTCCTGCTGCAGTAAACATAATCATCAGGGAAACAGGTGTGTGGTACAGTTACATAGCAGAGGAGGAAAGGAAAGCTGCAGCAGCAGCAGGAGCATCAGCAGATCCAGGACCTTCTCTCCCAGCAGCCAGCCAGGCTACAACAGTGGGCTCGATTCCCTCTTCTCCAGCAGTGGCAGAAAGCCTGGCCAGCTCAATCCCTCCTTCCCAATTAGAAGCAGCATCAACAATAGGCTCGAGTGTTTCCTCCCAGGCAGCCTCAGCAACAATTAACTTGGGAGATCCTCTGCTAGCAGAAGCTCACACATAGGAATGAAATAAACTAAATTCAGTTGAGCAACTCCCTTCAACCAAACATGTGTACAGCAGGGAAAGCATTGGTGTTAGCATTATTTCTGCTATGTATATTTTGTTAAGCTTTCGAACATGTAAGGCGTAAGCCATGGGACAGCTGTCCCTATTTTTTGTCAAAACTATTTTGTAAAGGAAGTGGTCATTTTTTTGGTGGTCGGTTGTGGAAGAAATTCCTGTAATTGACAAGTGGAAGGTGCTAGGTGGCAGCCCCAAGGGCAGATTTGTAATTATAAATAGGAGCTAGGAAGAATAGAACAGGACTTTTGGCAGGGAATGAAATTTTGAAACCCATACGAGCTATCTTGTATCGGGCCTGTAAAATTGAATTTTCTAATAGAAGCCAGGGAGATGGACGTTTTACATGGGGAACGGATGATGGATGTGTGTTGGACTCTTCTGATGACATCTATACTGTAATGTGAAATCTGCATTGCTATTTGAATTATTTCTTGGCAACAAATGATTTTGCTTATTTCTGTGTGAACGATTTTCTCCATTTCATGAACAGTGGATGTGTTTCAGACTAAATCAGGAGCTATCTGCTGATACTTTATTTTGCTGTAGAGTTCTCTTTTAGATTAAATGGCTAACTATTTGTCTTCAAGATGACTCCTATGGCTCGATGTTCATGCCTTTAAATGTGCTCCCTGCAGGGATCTTTAGAGTTTTTTTTAGTTTGTTTATATTTAGCTCGGTTTTCTTTATTCTTTCTACATAGATTAAATAATCTTTTTCCTTTTCCTGTTTTATGGCCAATAGGTTCTTTCACGTTGAATTAGAAGCTATCTTCTAAAGATCTTTATCTTGTTGTAGCTTTACTTGTGAGAATTAACAGCTACCTGTTCTTTCCTTACGTTATTTGTTACAGCTTGTTTCTCATCCCTTAAGCGTTTTCCCTGCAAGGATAGGTAGATTTACTCCAGCTTCTAGACTTAGATCTGTTTTAGTCGCATCTAGATCAAATATCATTTAGGCACTTACATCTCATTTAAAAGACATAAAACCCAAAAGAAAGGTGGATCGGGCCATAACCGGTAGAATCGGATTTAAACTCCAAACCCACGGTTGCCAGAACCGCTAACCGGACGGATTCCCTACACCAAACGGGAGATAGTCTAATTGGGACCATCTCTCGGGGAGAATCCCTTTCTGATTGATGCTACGATATCCGAGGCATCAACAGTTTTTGGCGCTAGAAGGAGGGCCTGAAAGTGCATGGCTGATAGAGGAAAATCTCCCACTGCCATAGAAGACACTGAAAACCCGCTTAAAGAAAGCATAGCAAATAGCCCAGATCTTGGATTAACAAATCAAGAACGCCTCATTTCTGACCCTAAGATTCAAGAATCTTTGTACGCTGTCCCTTTTACAGAAGTAGAGGATTTAAGAAGACATACCAGATCCTACGTTAGACAGCTAGGTGGTTTAAGCGCTGTCAACTTCCTCCCTAAGAAAATTACACCTAGAAAGGAGCCACGGTACACCCGTGATTCAATTCTCGTTCAAAGTCTTGAAGAACTGGTAAATATGACTTTGGAAGAAATCTCTGACACTCTTAACAATGCAGATCTAGAAAAATCAGACAAAATTTCAGACCAAGAAGACCTTGAAGAGATTACCACTCCCAAAAGTACTCCTCACAATTCACCATACAATTCTCCACCCGGGTCTCCACATCCAAACATGGCTATACCTGCTTGGAGAGAAAGGGGAGCGCTGAACTTAGCTGGACCATTCCATAATCTTCCTAAAAACCCAGAAAAGGTCTTGCCTAAATGCGATCCAGGGAAAGCCATTTCGGCGGAAGATCGCCTCCAGAGTTTTTACTTAGCTCTGAACCTTTTAAATGTACAATATGAAGACATAGTCTGCAGGTTGTTTCCGTACACATTCGAGCCAAAGGTATCATCTTGGTACTTTAGCCTACAACCCAGCTCAATCTCTAGTTGGGATGAATTCGAAAAGTGTTTCTTAAAGAAATACGGAAACCAAAAGACTGTGGCCACACTTATGAAAGAACTCTTATCCATGAGAATGGAAAAGAAAGAAAAGGTTCAAGATTTCAATCAAAGATTCACAACGCTGTTAAATAACTTCAGTGAAGCTAATAAACCAGCCGAGGAATCTCTGATTGAATACTATACAACCGCTCTTGATGGACCCATAGCAATGTTCGTAAAGAGGTCCAAGAAAACTACCCTGATAGAGAATTTTGAGGAAGCTAGAAAGGTAGAAGAGGAGGCTGATAGCATTGCTAAACATGCCTTAGATATAGAACCAAAACCAGCAACTAGCAAAAAACCTCTGCTCCTCACTAGAGGCAAAGAAGAGCCATCTACGGACATGGAAAATGTAGTTAAGATGATGCAGAAATTATCTAACAAAATCATAGATCTTGAGAAAGACAAGGCCGCTAGTACATCTAGGAAACCTTTCAAGCCATTTTATAAAAGAAGGGAAGACGGGGAATAGTCTCATCCACCAATGAACGTTGCCCCTGTTTTGAACTTGAATGAGATTGGGATGGAAAATTTCTGCACTTTTCATCAAGAACCACATTCAGAAAAGAGCTGCCCGCAATGGATTAATTCCATGAGCTTAGTCATGAACCAGATGTTAGATTCTCAGATCCCAGACCAAGATGATCCTACAGAGGAATCAAGACCTGAGTTAGAGGAACCAACCCCGGAAACTACTATGGTGTTGTGGGATTGGGTACCTATGAGTGAATTAGCAGAAGAAGATCACATAGATAGCTCTCCCTCTATCATAAATATTGCTACTCGCAGCAAGGGCCCAATTGCGGATCCTGTGCCAGTCACCATTCTCCATAGGCCTAAAATTTCAAAAGATCCGCCTAGGAGGCATATACAAATCATCCCACCACAACCCAAAGTTAACCAAGCGGCGGCCAAACAGCCAAGCACTGACAACATAGTTCAGCCACCTAAAGTTACAATGAGCAAAACAGATCAGCCAAGTCGAATTGGGAACGAATCTGATATAGGATACGATATTATTGAAGATATCAAGAAGGTTAAGGCAAACGTATCAATATTTGACATGTGCAGCCTGCCCCATCAACGAGACAAACTGTTGCATGTTTTACAACCCCAGATCAGCAAACCATTAACGGATTCTCAAGATAATCCCGAAATTAATGAGGCTAGCATCGGTGGAAAGTCTAAATCCCAAACATTGCCATTCTTATTGACTTTTGAAATTTTCAACCATAATGTTCACAACTATTTGGTAGACTCTGGAGCATCCTCAAACGTCATGCCACTGTCAATTTGTAGGAAAATTAATGGGTAGCCCGTGCCATCTCCAGCCCAAATTATCCAATTAGATAGGACTGCTGTCAAGGTTATTGGGGAGATGAAAGATGTTTTAATTAGACTATCAGCTGACCCTAGAGTCTGTCAATTCATTGACATAATGGTGGTCGATATCCCTGAAGCCTATGGGCTGATTTTAAGTAGGGATTGGTATACCAAGCTAAGTGGCTATTTTGCTACTGATTGGTCACACCTATCGCTACCTTATCAGAACAGGAAGAATCAGATTAAAGTTCTTAGGGAACCTCATATGAAACAAAACGTAACTCAGTTAGAAGAAAAGAATGAGGCCGTAGCTTTCTCATCCTCGGTTCTGGGGAATTACTTCTTAGAAATGGATCCGGGTAATTATCGATCTGAAACCATTAGCCATGAATCAGATAAATAGTCCGATCTCCTTCATTTCTCTCGAACTGATGATGTTGATTGTAACATAGTCAATTTAGTTACTGACATAGATCACAAAGAAACTAACTTAGTTGAATCTAAAGATGTTTTTTGGACATTATACTTTGATGGTTCTAAAACTCTGGAAGGATCCGGAGCCGGTTGTGTTCTAATGGATCCAAAAGGAAACAAGTATTTTTTGTCTTGTAGATTAGAATTCGATTGTACTAATAACACCGCTGAATATGAAGCTTTGGTACATGGATTAAAGAAGGCCATTGGCTTAAATGTTAAGTACCTGAAGGTCTTTGGTGACTCTTAGATAGTTGTAAGACAGGTAAGGGACACCATTCATTGTCTCTCACCTCACTTGAAAGGTTATCAGGCTGAGGTATGGGATTTAATCATGCATTTTGACGCTTTCAATATAAAATCAATTCCTAGATTGCAAAATTCTGCTGCTGATTTGTTAGCAACATCTGCTTCTAGATTGGTGCCGCCAAATAATAAGTGCTCAATTGAATTGATTTTCAGGCCTTCCGTTCCCGATAACATCACGAACTTCAGAGTCTTCGATGATGATGAACAAATTATCAGCTTCCTAACAAACGAAGATAGCTTTCAAGGAGCTGCAATAGATGAGGAAGAACATGATGCTGATTTGATGAAGAAGGAAGAGGAGAAAGGAAATTTCATGCCCAAAGGGGTAAGGTCCCTCGAAATGCTGTTCGATCTTCAAAATAAGTTCAAAAGGCCAGCCAATACCAAAACTAACAGCTCATCAATGCAACATGAGTTGGTGAATTTGGGTACCGAGGCAGAACCAAAATTTGTCAACCTTGGCAAATGGTGTTCACCAGGAGAAAGAGACAGGTTCATCAAATTGTTTAAGCAATACAAAGATGTTTTTGCATGGACCTATGAAGATCTGAAAACATATGACGTCCGCATCATTCAGCATGTTATACCAATGAAAGCGGGTGTTAAGCCATTTCAGCAGCAGTTAAGAAGGATGCATCCTACTCTAGAACCGCTGATCCAAAAGGAATTAAAGAAGCTCCTGGACGCGAAGATAATCTTCAAAGTTCGGCATTCTGAATGGGTTGCAAACTTGGTTCCCGTAAGGAAGAAGTCGGGAGAGATAAGGATATGTGTAGACTTCAGAAATTTAAACAAAGCCTCGGATAAAGACAACTACCCCGTACCTTCAATGGAGCAAATCCTACAAATCGTGTCGGGATCCGAATTGTTTTCTCTCCTCGATGGTTTCTCTGGCTACAATCAAGTGTTAGTAGCCGAAGAAGATCGCCTTAAGACTACTTTCAGAACTAAGTGGGGAACTTTCGCTTACAGAAGAATGCCATTTGGTCTGATAAATGCAGGAGCTACATTCCAGAGGGCAATGGATATCGCCTTCCGAGGATTGGGCGGGCAATGTGTTGTTGTTTACTTAGATGATGTGACAGTCTTTTCGAAGAAAAGGGAAGATCATGTCGTGCATCTGAAGAATATTTTTGATCGCTGCCGAAAATATGGTATTTCCTTGAATCCCAAGAAGAGCGTGTTTGCTGTGCCCGAAGGTAAGCTCTTGGGTCATATCATCTCCAAAGGAGGAGTGTCAATTGACCAAGAAAGAGTCCAAGCTATTAATAAGATTCCAATGCCCCACAACAATAAATCTATGCAGTCTTTTATGGGCACCATCAATTTTGTCCACAGATTTGTACCGGATTTTGCACAAATTGTCAAGCCATTGCAACAAATGGTTAAACAAAGCATACAATTCAATTGGACAGATTTGGAGAAGGACGCATTTAGAGATATCAAGGCAGCTGTAGCTAAGGCTCCTTCCTTAAGAAGACCAGATTTTGATAAGGATTTCATCTTGTATACCTTTGCCTCGGATGACTCTCTCGCAGCTGTACTCACGCAAAAGGTGGAGTTGGGGGACGAATACCCAATTTCGTTTATGAGCACTGGTCTGCAGGGGGCCGAGATGAACTATCCCGTGGTGGACAAGCATGCCTATGCAGTCTTCAAAGCAGTTAAGCAGTTTAGGCCATACATTTTGAAGAAAAAAACTAAGGTCATAGTTCCCCATCCAGCCGTTATATCCCTTTTCGTTCAAAAGGAGTTGGGAGAAAGGAGAGGGAACTGGGTCACAGCTCTTCAGGAATATGACTTGGAATTTAAAACAGCCACGATCATCAAAGGACAAGGCCTGTGCAAGTTACTTACGGAAAACTAAACTGATGAGGAACAACATTGGAAAAATGAGGCTGAGCTCAATTCGGTTGAAGTATGTCATATCTTCACAGCCCCTCAATCATGGTATAGAGATCTGGGGCACTATTTACAGCAGGGATATCTACCTGAGCACTGGAACTCTAAACAAAGAAGGGCACTCCATTTGAAATCGGCTCCGTATCAAATCATTGATGGGGTACTGTTCAGAAAAAATTATGATGGAGTTCTTCTCAGATGCCTAGAAAAGGAAGATGCAAACAAAGTTGTCAAAGAATTGCATGATGGCCCCGCAGGCGGACACTATTCAAGTGAGACAACAGCGCACAAGATACTGAGAGCTGGTTATTATTGTCCCACTCTGTTCTGAGATGCCCACACATATGCACGAAATTGTGATGTATGTCAAAGAAGCGCTGGGAAGTTACCTAAGGCAGCAGGACCATTGCAGCCGGTCATCATCTCTGAGCCTTTTGAGCAATGGGGCATAGATGTTATCGGAGAAATCAATCCAAATTCTTCATTGCAACACCGATACATCCTGACGGCTACCGACTACTTCACTAGGTGGACGGAGGCCATCCCGTTGCGCAAGATCAATGAAGACTCAATCATCAGCTTCTTGAAAGAGAACATCATAACTAGGTTTGGGGTTCCAATTTCCCTTGTTTTTGATAATGCTACTAATTTTTCATCTTGCAAGATAAATGAATTTGTTTATGAATGGGGAATTAAGTTGCATTATTCATCCAATTACTACCCTCAGGGAAATGAATTAGCTGAATCCTCAAACAAGAATCTGATTCGAATCCTTAAGAAAACTGTGATAGAAAACCAGAGAAGTTGGCATGTGGCTCTCCCAAACGCCTTATGGGCAGATAGGGTAACCCCGAAGAATGCTTTAGGTGTCTCCCCTTTCACTCTTGTCTATGGCAAGGAAGCCATCCTTCCCCCAAACATCTTACTACCATCCTTGAAATTGTCCCAAGCCTCTCGGGGTTCTGGTAACCAAGCCTTACAATCCAGGATCAACACCCTGCTTCAACTTGAAGAAGCCCGACACAAAGCTAAAGATCGATTCCATCAACACTAGGACATAGTTAAGAGATGGTTCGATAAGAGGAAATCCGGTAAAAGAGATTTTGAAGTTGGGGATTTAGTCCTGAAATGGGACCATAATCATGAAGGCAAGGGAATGCATACGAAATTTCAACATCTATGGGTAGGCCCGTACCAAATTTCTGCAAAATTAGGCCCATCCACTTACAAATTGACAAATCTCGAGGGAGAGGAAGTAGCCCTTCCTCTCAATGGCCTCGCTTTAAAACAATACTTCGCATAGTCTCTTCGAGACTTCCTGTACATAAATAAAGTTTTCTTTTTGCTTTAGCCTTTAGTTGCTTTATTTTTTTGGCCATGTTGTTTCTCTCTTTGTTATTTGAACTTTTACGACAAGTTTTGTTTTCTGAGTTCCCTTTTGGTTGAGATCCCCGTTGAAGATAACTCTCTCTAAGAAAACTTGCGACCCATGAGTCCAGAACTGTGCTCGAATGAATTCTGTCTGTTGTGCTCTCACTGAAATGTTCAGAAGGAAGGAAGCCTACCCTGCTAGTCTCACTAATCCTGTTTAATAGCAGAGGCCTGTGACCATCTTCACTACTATCGTTGGGCTCCACCCACTCTCACACTTTAAAGGCATCTCAAGAGGGTTACTAAAGTTGGACCCATGGAAAGTGGCACCTCTCGAGGACATGGGGTATTGAAATGACTCCATGCTGCAGATTTAACAGCCAAAATGGCTTACACTCAAGAGTCTATTTTCCAGAGAGTCTTGCCTCAATTAAAGCATGGTTGAGACAAAAGCAGAAGACATGCAAAATCAAGAAGGTTGTCCAAAAGGCTCAGCTTGAAATAGGCTCCTCTCTGTCCGTGAAGTTTGATCAAATCAATAAAATTTCTAACTCACACAAAAGGACATTATGGATTGAGGAGCCTAAATCAAAGATCATGTCCAAAAGAAAATATCCCTGGAAGGCTCAAACAGCTAAGCTGTCCAAAGTACAAACATCCAAAAGGATGCAAGCAGCATGGGAATGAGGAACAAGAGCAATAATGTTTATGAGAAAGTGTTGCAGACCCTGTGGAGTCCGGCAATAGTGGCCATTCGAAAGATGACCCTCCTAAGATGAATCTCATATGCTGGCCCTCTGAGAGTGGTGAAGATGTCTCAGTCAAAGCTCCCCTTTCCCCAATGGCTAGCAGGTAAAGTGCCTTCTTCCCCTCGCATGAGTCTAAAATGCTCAGCTGAGTATTGCACCCGAGATGGATGTCTTCAATGAGGTTTCGGACCATGAAGAGGAATTTTTCAGAGATCTGTGTTCGCCAGCGACTCGCCATTGTTGTTGCAGCAACACCCCCCCCAAAATTTTGTACATATTGAGGCCCCTCCTTTCATTTTTGTAGAAAGTTTTCCTAAGAAGCCATCCCAGCCATTAGCTGTGTTTTCAACATAAAATCTTGTTTCCCAACTGAACATCTTGCCATCAATCTTTCCATTTTTTCCCCCAAAGAACCAAAAGGGAACTTAGAATTTTTCCCAACGTTTTGGAGTCTCTCGGGCTATCTCCCCGCAGTTGCGGAAGCCAAACGTCCAACCTTTCCGAAAGAAGGACTTAGATTTTCTTTGTCAAAATCGTAGACCGTGAGAAAGAAAATTACGGAAACCTTCGGGTTTTTCTTCCCGAAATGGCGGGAGAACTTGGGAAAGACGCCCGAAAGGATTTGGAATTTTTTGTTGAAAATTTGCGGAAACCTTCGGGTTTTCCTCCCGAGAACGACAGAAGCCATTCACAAAAGCTTCCCGAAATACCACGGAGAAATTCACGAGCTTCTTCCGAAACTGTGAAAAGAACTTAGATTCTTTTTTGAAAAAGTTGCGGAGCGCCCCAGGGAAACCGTGCGGAATCATTCAGCCTATGTTCCCGACACCGCGGAAGCTTTCGGGATATCCTTCCGAAATGGCGGAGGCCAATCTTATAAACCGCCCGTCTAAGCCTTCCGAAATAACACTTGGAAACTTTTCGATTTTTGTTTCTGCGGAACAATTCAAGTTTTCCTCCCGAAACGATTCTGCTTCCGAAACGGCGGAGCAATTCAAGCTTTTTCCCCGAAACTGCGGAAGCCGTTCGCATAAGCTTTCCGAAAAAAGACTTAGAAAACTTTCGAAAATCTGCAGAAAACTTGGGGTTTTCCTCCCGAAACGGCGGAAGCCATCCGCATAAGCTTGCCGAAATACCACGAAGAAATTCACGAACTTCTTCCGAAACTGTGAAAATGACTTAGAATATTTTGAAAGAACTTTACAGAATGAGCTGAGGAAGCTTCGTGGAAGCTTTCAGCCTTTGCTCCCGAAACCGCGGAGGCTCTCGGGCTACCTTTCAAAACAAAGAATTGGCAAATTCGTTCCGAAACAGCGGAAGGGTTTAATATTTGCTCCCGAAACTGCGGGAGCCATTCGTCTAAACCGCCGAAAAGACTTAGAAAAGTCTTCGTTAAGTAATCGCGGAAGCCGCTGAAGAATTGCTTCCGAAGCGGCGGAGCTGTTCAAGTTTTCTCCCCGAAACAGCGGAGGTGATCGTCATAAGTTTTCCGAAAAAAGGGAGTTAGGTTTCGTTGAAACTTTGAGGAATGCGGCAGGAGAACGTTGCGGAACCTTTCATCATTTTCTCCCGAAATGGCAGAAACTTTCGCCGTGTCATCCCGCAGTGACGGAAGCCGCTTGTTTAAAACTCGTGAAAAGAGCTCGGAAACTTTTCCAAAAGATCGCGGAGGAACTCGAAGAAGCCGCCCGAAACGTGCGGGAGCCATCCGTTCACCTTCCTCGGGGCCGCTAAGCGTCTAAGTTTCAAAAATTCGTGAAGTCTCGGACGTCGCGGAAGGCATTCACCAAAGCCTTCTGCAACCGCGGAAGCCTTGTGCGGAAACAATTCCCGAATCCTTCCGAAACGTCGGGACCTTTTTCTCTCCGCTACCGCGGGAGCCCGTTTTCAAAGTTTTGCGCATGATCATTTGGTGCGGAAGAGGTCCACCTTTTCCTCCCGGCACAGCAAAAGCTTCCGCTACATCCTCCCACAACGGTGGGAAAGATTCGCCAGTTTTCCCCGCAAGAGGCGGTCGCACGCAAACCGAGGTGACCCGATTTGACGCCGGCGTACGATGCATTTAAAACCGGTTTAAAACTCCACCAACCGAATTAACGCCCCACACATGCCTGGCCCATTTAAAAAATCGACAGGGTACGAGTCAACCCATTGTCATTTTGTTTTATAGACAAAACCATTGGACGCCGCGCGACCGTTCCAGCTCGTCTTGCGCAACCACGTTCGTGGCCACCTCAGTTAGCGTTTTCCGTCGGTGCCAGGTAGGATCTTAGCCTTACATTTGTCCCTTATACATGTCAGAGTGCTTTTAGGTTGTCTTTTGTTTGAAAATGATGGGCATTGGTGGGGTTTTGACGAACAAAACGCCCGTCATGAGCGATTTTGTCCGTCGAATACAATTTGAATTGAGTTCTGCTCGTCACATAAAATAGAGACAGGATAAAATGTTTTGTGGGTGGAGACAGCTAGTTTGGATGGTTAATTTTTTTCCATTTTCCTCCCCGGGCCGCATGCCTCGTTATTTTTAAAAACCACCTAAGTCCCACGGACCTTTTATATCCCCGGCCGAAAGCTTAAGACGTAAAACCCCGGGCCTTTTCGTAAAGCTTAGTTCCAACATGCCCTCTACCTAAGTCAAAACCTAGAAACCGGCGCCATTGCCCCTGTTCAAACCCCGTGAGCGTTCAAGTTGCGTGAGCCGAAACCCGAGACTATGGCCACCTGAGCCGTTTCGTCAGTATGTCTCCGACGTCATTGCCCTCGCTCGAGATAACACTTCCCATGGAACACTTCGGCAAGTGCCGCAAATGACATTAGCATTCGAATCCCTCGCCGAGTCGTAAGTGCGAAAGGGGTTTCCTTTTCATCACAAAGTCTGCCCAACCCGAGCTTACCCGCCATTAGCCTTTCAAACCGCAGCAGTGACGAAAGCTACCCTTTCCCCAGGGCTAAACCGAAAGCACGTTGCTTCTGCAACGCACTTATCTCCACAGGAGCATCCCAAACCTGCCCCTTTAAAGAATGAGGATGGCTAAATTTTATAATCATGTCCCTGCTAAAACGAAGATCATCATAACTCCCAGGGAAACCCGAGAGCGGATTGTTCCACGACACACCTATCCTCTCGGGAGCATTCCAAATTCGTCCCGTTTAAAGATTCAAATGTTTAAATTTGTTTTCCATATTGGAATGGTGTACTCTACTTCCTAAACATACAGCTCCCCATTGTTTTTTAATTTTCAGTCACATATCAAAACAATGGTGCTCTCTGTCAAAACCTCACAGTATGTTGCTCAATATCATGATGACTTGTATATGGGTGTTATCAGGGATAAGTCAAGATGCCGAAAACCGGTAAGAAGAAGGCTAAGATGACAGAAAAGAAGCCTGCGCCACTCAAAACTGAAACTTCACTCCAGGACACTAGGTGCACCACCGGTGTCCCTCCTGAAATCAGATGGGGTGACATCTACAGAATGATCCGGGACCAAGAAATCCCAGATATGTTGCTAGAGGAAGCACCAATCTATCTCAATATCAGAGCCTCAGGCATAACTAGAGCCGCTACCCGCCCTGAGCTGGTCCCCTGTGCTGAAGTGATCGGATGGATACTCCAACATGCCGATGCTGAAGGAAGAGTGATAAATGATAGCGGGAAAGTGGCTATTGGCTCATTTCAAACCGCATATCTTGCGGCAGCCTACAAATTTCCCCATGTCCAACAAGATCTGACTGATGAATGGTTAAGCCAGATGAACAACATCGAGATGGCCAAGAAGCTACTGATGGCAGGGAAGCATTTCAGAAAGAAAGGAAGTGATGAATATGACGTACAGAACCTGAGAGCTCCTTTCAGATTGATCACTTTAATGCTGTGCAGAATCTTCGGCATGCCTGATGGCACGGTGTATAAAATCCAGTGGATTCCTATCATCCACTACGTGGCATTCAATGGAACTGTGTTTGACTGGGCCACTATCCTGTCAGATAGTCTTGCCTCGATGATAGTTGCTGCTAAGCCAGGACTAGCCTTGAAGAAGGCTGAATTTTTCATGTCTTCATATCTGATAGATTGTATTTTGGCCAAGATAGAGTTCCCCATATTGGGCTGTACATGGGATAGGGCCACCGCCCCGGTCTATATCGCATTCAAGATGTTGTGGGCTCAAAATTACAAGCCCAACTACAAACTAATCTGTGAGGGGTTCATCATGCCCCTATACGAGAAAATGTTCAAAGAAGAACCAAACTGCCTATCAGAGAATGCTTTGGAAGTCCTTGAGGATTATGGGGACTTTTACTTTTCGGAGCAAGGTACCTACCTGAGAATGTTTGGAGGGACTAAGCCCCCATACATCTTGCTGCAGTATGCCACAGACTATGTGGTTCTCAAAGAAGCAGTAAGACAACTCTTCTTGGATGGGATTGGAGCAATGCTCCACAAACAACATAAGGCTTCCTTCCCCCCCCTACCTTTCTGCATAGGTGCTTACAAGTTTTCAGGGGTTTCCTCGGTCAACGAATTTGCTCAAGAGCTGAAAGCCTTCCACTTTGGCAAGGTAATATTCCATGGGAACGACAGAAAAGGTAAAGTGGCTGAGCATTGTAAGGACATCTACGCTCATTTTGAATACTCGCATTATCCCGATGCCGAGGAAGAGGTATTCAGAGGAATTAGCAACATGTCTGAGCTGCGGATCTGTCGCCAAGGCACTGGAGCAAGCTCTAACTCAGCCAAGGCCCAAAAGACTAGCCAGCAAAAGGAGAAAGAAGCTGAGGATGCCCGAGCTCAGGAAGAGCTCAGGTTAAGAGAAGAAGCGAGGTTACAGCGGGAAGCTGAGGAAGCAAGAAAGTAGCAATAAGCTGAAAATGAAAGACTTCGGAAAGAGGCTGAAGAAGCCCAAAAGCAGAAAGAGGCTGAAGCTGAGCAGGCTGAGGCAGAGAAGAGGGCGAAGGAAGAATTGAAGGCAAGGGAAGATGCCCAGGCAGGTGGATCCGGTATAAAGGACATGGAAATAGACACCTCTCAAGCAGGTTGCTCTGGTACCCAAAATGAAGGAGGAGACCCTGCTCAGGAAGCTCAGACCCCACCTGCAGAAGAAGACATAGACATCATAAACCGACCAATTGTCCCGTACACTCCATCGGGAAAGCGTACGGTGTCCAAGTGGAATGAGTTTGTCTATGACAAAAAAAGGAAAGCAATGGTCCTCAAATCAGAAGAGAGGATCAAAAGTCCCTTCCATGAAGACATCGTTACCCACCGAGAGGTCACTATAATGCAGAATACGGATCAAGATCCCTTTGTTATGGCAACCGCAGCTGTAGCAACGGCAAAAGCATCCCTAGCCAATGTAGGCGTGATGGTAAGAGATAATGAATTGACAAAGAAGAAAGCTTGTACGCTACAACAGACTGTGGCTAATGAGCAAGCCCAAAGAGATCTGGCAGTGAACAAGTATAATTGCTTATACGCTGAGCATAAGGAGCTATCAAACAAGTACAGCCAGCTGGAGGAGGAAAAGGACCAGCTAACACTCCAAATAATGATTGTAGAAGCGGAGAAGAATGGAGCAGAAGAAAAGGCATCTCAGCTAGAAGCAGACAAGCAAACATTAGCTGAGCATTTAGAGCAAGCGGAGAGCAGAACAATGGACATGTCTCCCTTCCATGAGCTGTCATGCAGCATCCTAAAGCAAGTGTATGACACTCAGGAACTAATCACTGATGAGGTTTGCAAACTCAAGGACATGGTGGTTAGGTTAAAAGAAATCAATGCGGAAGCCCATAGGCTCAAAGCGAAGAATACCCGTGTAAAGGCAAATATCATCAGTCAGATGGCATGGAGAGAAGGAAAAGGGGGTTTCCCTGTGCACCTCCCATTTAAATCTGTGGACAGTTTTAATGAGGATGTAGCACTATTGGAGTTTGGCAGTAACTGCGCTAGTAAGCTGATGGCCAGCGTGCAAAGAACAACAGATAAAATCAGCAGTCTCTACCAAAGGCTCCAAGAGGCACATGTCAAATGTACATTGAGCTTCCCTCAGACCCTGGAGGACTTTCCGAAAAAGGAGCAGCGTCTGTCTGAGCTAAGGGAAGAGCTAGTCGCTCAAACCGAGTATGTGAAAAGGATTGATGTTCTGGCTATTGTTGACCTCCAGCATTATATTGGCTCATCATCTCTCCACAACCATTGACTGAAGGAAGTGCATCAAGCTGCAGTGGCAGAAGTTCAAAGCATTAGAACAGAACTCGAGAAGATTGTAACTTCTCAGAAAATCCTGTTTCCTGCTGCAGTAAGCATAATCATCAGGGACACAGGTGTGTGGTACAGTTACATAGCAGAGGAGGAAAGGAAAGCTGCAGCAGCAGCAGGAGCATCAACAGATCCAGGACTTTCTCTCCCAGCAGCCAGCTCGGCTACAGCAGTGGGCTCGATTCCCTCTTCTCCAGCAGTGGCAGAAAGCCTGGCCAGCTCAATCCCTCCTTCCCAATTAGAAGCAGCATCAGCAATAGGCTCGAGTGTTTCCTCCGAGGCAGCCTCAGCAACAATTAACTTGGGAGATCCTCTGCCAGCAGAAGCTCACACACAGGAATGAAATAAACTAAATTCGGTTGAGCAACTCCCTTCAACCAAACACATGTACAACAGGGAAAGCATTGGTGTTAGCATTATTTCTGCTATGTATATTTTGTTAAGCTTTCGAACATGTAAGGCGTAAGCCATGGGATAGCTGTCCCTATTTTTTGTCAAAACTATTTTGTAAAGGAAGTGGTCATTTTTTTGGTGGTCGGTTGTGGAAGAAATTCCTGTAATTGACAAGTGGAAGGTGCTAGGTGGCAGCCCCAAGGGCAGATTTGTAATTTTAAATAGGAGCTAGGAAGAATAGAATAGGACTTTTGGCAGGGAATGAAATTTTGAAACCCATACGAGCTATCTTGTATCGGGCCTGTAAAATTGAATTTTCTAATAGAAGCCAGGGAGATGGACGTTTTACATGGGGAATAGATGATGGATGTGTGTTGGACTCTCCTGATGACATCTATACTGTAATGTGAAATCTGCATTGCTATTTGAATTATTTCTTGGCAACAAATGATTTTGCTTATTTATGTGTGAACGATTTTCTCCATTTCATGAACAGTGGATGTGTTTCAGACTAAATCAGGAGCTATCTGCTGATACTTTATTTTGCTGTAGAGTTCTCTTTTAGATTAAATGGCTAACTGTTTGTCTTCAAGATGACTCCTATGGATCGCTGTTCATGCCTTTAAATGTGCTCCCTGCAGGGATCTTTAGAGTTTTTTTTAGTTTGTTTATATTTAGCTCGGTTTTCTTTATTCTTTCTACGTAGATTAAATAATCTTTTGCCTTTTCCTGTTTTATGGGCAATAGGTGCTTTCACGTTGAATTAGAAGCTATCTTCTAAAGATCTTTATCTTGTTGTAGCTTTACTTGTGAGAATTAACAGCTACCTGTTCTTTCCTTACGTTATTTGTTACAGCTTGTTGCTCATCCCTTAAGCATTTTCCCTGCAAGGATAGGTAGATTTACTCCAGCTTCTAGACTTAGATCTGTTTTAGTCGCATCTAGATCAAATATCATTTAGGCACTTGCATCTCATTTAAAAGACATAAAACCCAAAAGAAAGGTGGATCGGGCCATAACCGGTAGAATCGGATTTAAACTCCAAACCCACGGTTGCCGGAACCGCTAACCGGACGGATTCCCTACACCAAACAGGAGATAGTCTAATTGGGACCATCTCTCGGGGAGAATCCCTTTCTGATTGATGCTACTATATCCGAGGCATCAACACAACCACAGTACCAGCAACAGTGAGGACTCCGAGGAGGATACCGGGGAGGACGTGGCAGAGTATTTGGTCAAGGAGGAGGACGAGGTGGCCGCAGACATGTTCAATTCTATCACTGTGCGGTACGGGGACACTACCAGCGGGACTGTCCACTGCTGCAAAACCAGTGTACATTTTGGTTTGTTAACGGTCACACAGTTGAGAATTGTCCACAGTTGATTGCGCAATGGCAAGCAGGGAATACTCCCCAGTTGCAGAGCCAGCCCTAGGACCAGTAGCCTGCCCAAAACCAAGTGCAGCAACTAGTGTAGAACCAGAATATGCGGCCAAATTAGAATCAAAATGCGAATCCGCCGCTGAACCGGACCCAGGGTGCAAACATAGCGACAATTTTTGCAGAGACAAGACCACAAGATGCTTCCATTGTTGTGGTCACTCATGGAGGAAAGACAACCAGAGAGGACAACTCAACAATCCGGTTAGCCGGATAGAAGAAGGTATCATTTGACATTAATGCGGAGTGGGAGACATTTCTTCAAGCACATCGTGAATTAGAAAAAGACCGAGGTAAAGTTGTTATGTATGACATGCCTTCAACTTTCGATACTACTTCAGAGGCTGGCCCATCGCGGCAGTCCAGCACACTTCAAGCATTTTTGGAACTTTGCTTATCCCTAGAAAGAGATCCCGACGCTCTTGCTGCGATTGAAGCTCTGTTGCGACGACTGACCCAGGATCGATAAGAGTTTGCTGTTAATTCATTACAACGACAAAATACGGGTAAGTAGATGCAGATGAATATTCAAATCGGTGACTATGATGTTGATTCAGTTATTCTGGATCTTGGTTCAGATGTCAACATCTTGACCAAGTAGGCTTGGTATAAGATGGGGAGTACCCCATTGAGCTGGTCTCCTGTACAGATCCGGTTAGATAATCATTCTAAAGTGACACCGATTGGGAGAGTTCCACGAATGGTGGTGGACATTGAGGGAATGAAAACATATGCCGACTTTGATGTAATAGAAGTGGTTGAAGGAGGAAGCTCTTATCGCGCATTACTGGGGACTGGATGGGCTAATGATAGTGGAGCTGTAATCACCTTCAAGCAACGGATGATAAGTTTTGAAAATCACGATCTCAGAGTTATTGCCCCATTGGATCTGGCTGAAGGACACCGCTACATAGAACCATTGAAGGATGACGATCCCAGTGGATGGGACCATGCATTCAATATCTCTGAAGATTATATCCATCTGACTGCCAATGATGAGCTAGGATGGCGCAGCGACAGCTCTGCGTCCTCCGACTCTGACGATGCACTAAAATATTGGCAGAACCGCTTGCATGAGGTGTCGCTCCGTAAGTGTGGGTTGATCACGCAGTCATTATGCCGTGTTGCAACTGAAACGGTCACACTACCAGTATATGAAGGACTGCCTGGCTTATCTGACTTTCTGACGGAGTTCGAGGAAAGAGTTTCTGAACGACAGCGATTGCTGGCATTGAATGCAGCACTGAAGGCTGCCCCAGCACACTGGTGGGTGACACACAAGGCATCAATTGATGGATGGTCGAAATGCATAAGATTGATGATAGTACACTTTGGCGATACTGAGGTTTACCACACTAAAAAGTATAATGGTCGTAACGATCCTGGTGGTCACTTGATGGAGTGTCAGCGGTTATGGGTATCGCGACCACGAGATGAGTGGGTCCATGATTTTATCCATACTTTGGATGAGATGCCACGATCATGGTATACTGCAGCTGAGTTACGAGGAGAAATTTCCACTTGGATGGAACTCATAGTGTGTTTTACCCATACATTCAGTTTTGTGGATGCCGATCTAGAGGTTAATAATGAATTACAGCTCATCTGCGATGTAATTCTGTAGGTTGTCCTGGTAGAATATCCTGCAGATCCGCACACGCACTGCCAGATGCAATCTCTCATGGAATGCTTCAATATCAGTGGTGGGCCAGAAGATGGTTATGATCTGCGAAATGTGAATATCCTGGAATCAGAGGGAAGTCGTGCTGTGGTACCAACTAATGTGCCAAGTGATCCGATCAATCAACCGCTGAAGATCCACAAGATTAACATTGGGACAGAGGACACTCCAAATTTCGCAAATGTCGGGGACTACTGGGATGCCGAGTTGATAAGCAAGGTCACTGATTTACTCCATGAGTTTCAGAACATATTTCCTACAAAGTTTTTTGACACGAAGGGGATTCTGGGTGACTTAGGAGAAATGAAGATTCCATTAAAACCAGATGCTAAGCCGATCCGGCATTGACCCTATCGATTGAATCCGTGACATAAGGACAGGGTCAAGGCCGAATTGGATCGCATGTTGGACGCCGGTATCATTGAACCAGTTGAGGAGTCGGAATGGATTAGTCCTATGGTGGTGCAAGATAAGAAGACTGGCGAAGTGCGCATTTGTGTTGACCTCGGGAAGCTAAATGATGCATGTTTGCATGATCCGTTCCCAACCCCATTTACAGACGAAGTGCTCGAAGGTGTGGGTGGCCAGGAGATGTACTCTTTCATAGACAGGTTCTCTAGCTACCATCAGATCCACATTGCAAAAGAAGATCCCCATAAGACAACTTTCGTTACCAAATGGGGCTGCTTTCAGTACACCATAATGCCATTCGGTTTGAAGAATGCACCTGCGATATTTTCCCAGGTTGTCATTGCTGCATTCAAATATTTCATTCATAATTTTTTACAGGTATACATGGACGACTGGACGGTCTATGGTTTAGTCCGTGATCATCTGGTGAATCTGCGGTTGATGTTGGAGCGATGTCGGCAGCACCATATCTCATTGAACCTAAATAAATGTATCTTCTGTGCACCGTTTGGCATACTGTTGGGTCATATTGTGTGTAAGAAAGGATTGTTGGTCGACCCAACAAAGATTGCGCTCATTCTGTGTTTGAAACCACCGACTACTATTAAGCAGCTATGGGCGATGCTGGGACACACGGGGTATTATCGCAAGTTCATCAAGGGGTTGTTGTTGCAGCAACACCCCCCCCCCAAAATTTTGAACATGTTGGGGCCCCTCCTATTTTTATAGAAAACTTGCCTGACAAGCCATCCCAACCGTCAGCTCTGTTTTCAACATAAAATTTTACTTCCCTGCTGAACAGCTTGCCGTCAATCCTTCCATTTTTTCCCCAATGAGCCAAAAGATAACTTAGATTTTTCCCCAAACATTTTGAAATAATTCGGACATTGTCCCAGAACGGCGGGAGTCAAACATCCAACCTTTCCGAAAGGAGGACTTAGATTTTCTTTGTCAAAATCTGCGGAAGCCATTGGGCAAAACCACCCGAAACGGCGGAAGCTTTCGCTCAAGCCTTCCGCGACCACGGAAAGGTTCGGGTTGTTCTCCCGAAACGGTGGGGAATTCAACAAAGCCGCCGTGTTTTACCTCTCCGGAAAGAGACTCTGATTATGGCCATAAGCTGTGGAAACCGTTGGTGAAACCTTGCCGAAACGGCGGAACGATTCAACTCTGTTTCCCGAAGCGGCGGAAGCCATTCGGATAAACTTGCCGAAATAACACGAAGGAATTCATCAACTTCTTCCGAAGTAAAAAGACTTGGAAAATTTTCGATCGTTGCTTCTGCGGAACGGTTCAAGCTCCGAAACGGCTTAGCTCCCGAAACGGCGGAGCCTTTCACTCAAGCCTTCCGCAACCGCGGAAAGGTTCCGGCTTTCCTCCCGAAATGGCGGGACACATTCGCCTTAGTCTCCCGAAAAACACTTAGAACATTTTACAACCGTCCGCGGAGAAATTGGAGTTCCCTTCCCGAAACGGCGGGGACAGTTTGAAAAAACGCTCCGAGACAGCGGAATAACTTAGGAAAGATGCCCGAAACGGCGGAATCCATCCGCATAAGTCCCGCGGAGGAATTCACATTTTGTTTCTGAAACTATGAAAAGACTTAGAATTTTTTCAAGAAGCTGTCGCGGAGGCCTTCAGCCTTTGCTCCCGAAACGCGGAAGCCTTCGGGCTACCCTCCCGAAACGGCGGAAGCCAATCGCTTAGACCGCTCGGCAAAGGACTCCGAAACGACCCCGGGTGAATATGCAGAAGAGTATAGGTTTTGCACCCGAAACGGCGGAAGCCATTCACAAAACCCTTCCGAAACTAGCAGGAGCCTTCGCCAAACCTTCCCGAAAATCAACGAGACTTTGAAATTTTGGTTCGCGGAAGCTTTCGCAAACGCCTTCCGAAAAACACCGGGACCATTCGCTACATCGTTCCGAAAGGGCGGAAGCCTTGGCGTTACCCGTCCGCTACGCGGCGGTCTTTCGCGGAAGGCTTCGAGTTTCCTTTCCGCAATAAGCCCCGAAACGGCGGAAGCTTTCGTTGAACCCTTCCGCAACGGCGGATACGATTCACAAACTGGCCCCGCGAATGACGGTCGCACGGAAACCGAGATCGTTTGACATGACCGCTACGTGCGGCGAATTTAAACCTCGTTTTAACCGCGCCACCTACCAAATTGAATGCTCACACGTGCCCATTCTTTATAAAATACGGTAGGGGCTCGACCCAATACACCATTGTTTTTTGAATCGGCCAACGACGTGCGATACCGTGCAAATCGCTCCAACTCACCTCGCTCATCCGTGCTCGCGGCCACCTCGCTCAAGCAATCCCCACGGTGCCAGGTAGGATTCTAACCTGGAATTTCGCCATTGGGTTATCGTTTGTGGGAAAACAACGGGTTCTAGTGAGATTTTGACGGGCAAAACACCCGTAAAGGGCTATGTTTTACTCGTCAGATACAGTTGAGTGTTTTAGCCGTCATACAAAACGTCATAAGCATCGATTTAAACATTGGCATTTCCTATTTTATTAAGTAAAGGCGGTTGGTGCAGGCCGTTAACCTTGTCCGTTTTACCCCCCGGGCCGCGCACCTCTTTTTGGAGAATTTGTCGAAACCCCATGGGATTTCCATGTCCCCGGCCGTAAACTACGGACTTAAAACCCTGGGCCCTTCCATAAGCCTCATCCCCTACACGCGAGCCGAAACCCATGAACGTTCAAGCCACGTGGGTCGAAACCTGAAGCCATGGCCGCCCTAGCACTCCCCGTCAGCATATCCCCGGCGCCGTCACCTTCGCTCGGACCAGAGTATCCCATAGAACACCTCGGCGGGTGGCCGCGCATGACGATAGCATTCAAAGCCCTCACCGAGTCAACCCGCGTCTCCCCGCCATCAACCTCTCCAACCGCAGCTATAACGAAAGACATCTCCTTCCGCAAGGCGGAACTGGAAGCCAATTGCTTCCGCAAATCGCCTATCGGTCCGAAAACCAATAGCTTCCGCAACATAGCTTATCCCAGACTCGTCTTTTAAGAGCTTCAAATGTTTCAATTTGTGTCTTATGTTGAAATAATGTTTTGCTTCCTAAATATTTGCTTCATTGACTTATCTCATTGATATTAAAACGATGTTGCTCTCTGCTAAAACTTTACAGCCTGTTGCTCAAATAATGACTTTGATATGGATGTTATCAGGGATAAATCAGGATGCCGAAAACCGGTAAGAAGAAGGCGAAGATGACAGAAAAGAAGCCTGCCCCTCCCAAGATTGAAACCTCGCTCCAGGACACTAAGTGCACTACTGGTGTCCCTCCAGAAATCAGATGGGGAGACATCTACAGAATGATCCGGGACCAAGAAATCCCAGATATGCTGCTAGAGGAAGCACCAATCTATCTTAACATCAGAGCCTCAGGCATAACTAGAGCCGCTACCCGCCCTGAGCTGTTCCCCTGTGCTGAAGTGATCGAGTGGATACTCCAACATGCAGATGCTGAAGGGAGAGTGATAAATTATAGCGGGAAAATGGCTATCGCCTCGTTTCAACCCGCGTATATTGCAGTAGCCTACAGATTTCCCCGTGTCCAACAAGCTCTAACTGACGAATGGTTGGGCCAAATGGATAACGTCGAGATGGCCAAGAAGCTATTGAGGGGAGGGAAGCATTTGAGGAAGAAGGGAAATGATGAATATGACGTGCAGAACCTGAGGGCCCCTTTCAGATTGATCGCTTTAAACCACTTATACTATGAAACGAGAACTCGACACAGTTCTCGTTTTTCTCTCTCCTAATTTTAGTAGGTATTTTTAGCTCCGTTTCAAAAAGGGGTGATGCCAGTATCACACATTTTCATTTCGAGGCATTTTTTGGGACCTTTGAATTATCTTTATCGTAAAAAAAATTAGTTTCCATTTTCAGGTACATTTTTAGAAATTTAGCAAAATAGCATACATTTTTAAGCAATTTATAATGAAAAACATATACGTTTTGTAATTTTTTCTATAAAATAAGACATTTTTATGGACAAAATAAGACACTTTTATTGACAAAATTGTAAAAAATTCCAGACAATATAGACATTTAAAACCATTTTCAATCAATTTTCAGATATGTTTTGTATAAAAATGATACTATTTCATATTATTTTCCGAAAAGTGTTGATTCACATAAATTCAAGAAAAACTATACAAATTATTTGTAAAAAACATATTTCAAACATTATATATAGAAATTTTATTTCTAAAATTAAGTCTGAAAGTCAAAACATTACTAATATATCTTATCAAAATATTATCAAACTTAGCATTTTTTTCAAAACATGAAACTAATCAACAATATCATGGAGGCCAAATTCATGTCCTCTTCTGCTGCATGTTTCCCCCCTCTAACATTATAATAAAATAAATTAAAAAACAAATTAAACTAACCCCTAACAACATTATAATAAAAAATTCCTAACAAAATTATAATAAAAAATTTAAAGAAAAATTAAAAACAAATCAAACTAACCCCGTCGATGCCCGGCATCGAGGGGGCCGTGAGGGCCGCCCTTTGGCGCCCAAGCGAGTGACCTCCCTTGCTTGGGTGCCAAAGGGTGGCCCTCACGTCCTCCTCGATGCCGGGCATCGATGAGGGCCCTGAGGGCCGCCCTTTGGCACCCAAGCGAGCGACCTTTAAACAAAATTTAAAAATACATTAAAAAAAATACTAAATATCTATATACTAACCAAATTTACATTATAAATTTTTTTTAAAAAACTATAGAAAAACTTAAAAACAATTAAAACATAAATTTAAAAACAATAAAAAAATCTAACTATACAAAATTTTAAAATAAATTAAAAAACAAAATAATTAAAAAAAAATTAAACTATAAAAAATTAAACAAACTTTAAACAAAATTTATAAAAAATTAAACAAACTTTAGACAAAAAAATTAAACAAAATTTAAAAAAACATAAACTACACAACAATCAAACAAAATTTAAAAAAAAAAAAACAAAATTTAAAAAAAAAACAAAATTAGAAAAAACTATACAAAAATTAAACAAAATTAAAAAAAAAAAAAAAAAATTTAAAAAAACATAAACTATACAACAATTAAACAAAATTAAAAAAAAAAATAAAACAAAATTTAAAAAATAAAACAAAATTAAAAAAAACTATACAAAAATTAAACAAAATAAAAAAAATAAAACAAAATTAAAAAAAACTATACTAAAATTAAACAGAATTTAAAAAAAAATAAACAAAATTTAAAAATAAAACAAAATTTAAAAAATAAACAAAATTTAAAAAAAAAAAAAAATCAAAACAATGCAATGGGCGGCTCTCGGGGCCCCGTCGATGCCCGGCATCGAGGGCCGGCCCCGAGGGCCGCCCATTGGCGCCCGAGCGGGCGGACGTCCGCCGCTCGGGCGCCAATGGGCGGCCCTCGGGGCCGGCCGTCGATGCCCGGCATCGAGGGCCGGCCCCGAGGGCCGCCCATTGGCGCCCGACCGGGCAGACGTCCGCCTGCTCGGGCGCCAATGGGCGGCGCTCGGGGCCGGCCGTCGATGCCGGGCATCGACGGCCGGCCCTGAGGGCCGCCCATTGGCGCCCGAGCGGCGGACGTCCGCTCGCTCGGGCGCCAATGGGAGGCCCTCGGGGCCGGCCCTCGATGCCGGGCATCGACGGCCGACCCCGAGGGCCGCCCATTGGCGCCCGAGCGGCGGACGTCCGCTCGCTCGGGCGCCAATGGGCGGCCCTCGGGGCCGGCCGTCGATGCCGGGCATCGACGGCCGGCCCCGAGGGCCGCCCATTGGCGCCCGAGCGGGCGGACCGGCATCGACGGCCGGCCCCGAGGGCCGCCCATTGGCGCCCGAGCAGGCGGACGTCCGCCCGCTCGGGCGCCAATGGGCGGCCCTCGGGGCCGGCCGTCGATGCCGGGCATCGAGGGCCGGCCCCGAGGGCCGCCCATTGCATTGTTTTGATTTTTTTTTTTTTTTTAGATTTTGTTTGTTTTTTAAATTTTGTTTTATTTTTTAAATTTTGTTTATTTTTTTTTAAATTTTGTTTATTTTTTTTTAAATTTTGTTTATTTTTTAAATTTTGTTTTATTTTTTAAATTTTGTTTTGATTTTTGTATAGTTTTTTTTTAATTTTTGTATAGTTTATGTTTTTTATAAATTTTATTTAAAGTTTGTTTAATTTTTTATAAATTTTATTTTGTTTAAAGTTTGTTTAATTTTTTATAAATTTTGTTTAAAGTTTGTTTAATTTTGTATAGTTTATTTTTTTTTTAATTATTTTATTTTTTAATTTATTTTAAAATTTTGCATAGTTTGATTTTTTATTGTTTTTAAATTTTTGTTTTAATTGCTTTTAAGTTTTTGTATAGTTTTTTTAAAATTTTTTATAATGTTAGTTTGGTTAGTATATAGATAGATAGTATTTTTTCTTAATGTATTTTTAAATTTTTAATTATAATGTTATCTTAGTTTAGTATAGATATATAGTATTTTTTTTTAATGTATTTTTAAATTTTTAATTATAATGTTATCTTAGTTTAGTTTGTTTTTAATTTTTTTTAAATTTTTAATTATAACATTAGTTTAAATGTTAGTTTAATTTGTTTTTTAAAACCCAAAGCTAATATTCGTGGAATAGGGAGCATTCGTGCAAGATGGGAGTGTATTAAACCAAGTCGTAGATCCCGAAGGAATATGACATCTGAAATGATGGGTATAGATGTAGACTCAGATTGTGCGCCCATTGATAATAGAGAAGAGTATGGGTCATCTACATCTTCATCAAGTCCTTCATCTGCAGAAAATGTAGATTCTGATGGGGTGTCAGAATCCATGGATGAATTTGAAGAAACAGTGTAGATACTTTTTATTAGTATGATTTTTGTAATTGAAACTCTAGAGGAGTTTTTGATGATGGGGTGTCAGAATCCATGGATGAATTTGAAGAAGCAGTTTAGATACTTTTTACTAGTATGATTTTTGTAATTGAAACTCTAGAGGAGTTTTTGAATATTTATATGAACCATTTGTTCTTGTATGGTCTAATATATTATCTCATTATGAATCGCATCATAATTCCTTTGTTTTTATATGGTTATAATGGTGAAATTATTAGAGAAATTTGTTTTTTTGTTTAATATGCAATTTTCCTGAAAGTTGTAATTTATCTCTTCAAGAAAAAGAAAAAATTCCAATTTAAGGTTGATTTTAAAGTTTTGTTAAACAACAATATGGGATGTTTAGGCCATGGCTCTATTTTTTACCCTAAAAAAAAAAACGTGTATACTGGCATCAACACTTTTCTATTTGGGGGGTGTTTTTGGTGTTTTTTTTGCAAAAATCATCGTTTTTATGGGTAGAGTTCTCGTTCATAGTATATAGTTCTCGTTTCATAGTATAAGTGGTTTTTAATGCTGTGCAGAATCTTCGGCATGCCCGATGGCACAGTATACAAGATTCAGTGGGTCCCTATCATTCACTATGTGGCATTTCAGGGGACGGTGTTTGACTGGGCCACTATCTTGTCAGATAGTCTGGCCTCAATGATAAGTGCTGCTAAGCCCGGGCTTGCCTTGAAGAAGGCTGAATTCTTCATGTCCTCATACCTGATAGATTGTATCTTGGCCAAGATAGAGTTCCCCAAATTGGGGTGTGCATGGGATAGGGCCACTGCCCCGGTCTACGTCGCATTCAAGATGTTGTGGGCTCAGAACTACAAGCCCAGCTACAAACTCATCTGTGAGGGGTTCATCATGCCCCTATACGAGAAAATGTTCAAGGAAGAACCAAATTGCCTATCACAAAATGCTTTGGAAATCCTTGGGGATTATGGGGACTTTTACTTTTCAGAACAAGGTACCTACCTGATAATGTTCGGAGGGACTAAGCCCCCATACATATTGCCGCAGTATGCCACAGACTATGTGGTGCTCAAGGAAGCAGTAAGACAACTCTTCTTGGATGGGATTGGAGCATTCCTCCACAAGCTACACAAGGCTTCCTTTCCCCCCCTACCTTTCTGCATAGGTGCTTACAAGTTTTCAGGGGTGGCCTCTGCCGACGAATTCGTTCAAGAGTTGAAGGCCTTCCACTTTGGTGAGGTCATCTTCCACAGGAACGACAGAAAGGGTAAAGTGGCCGAGCATTGAAAGGGGAACTATGCTAACTTCGAATACTCCCACTACCCCGATGCCGAGGAGGAAGCATTCAGAGGCATCAGCAACATGACTGAGCTACGGATCTGTCGCCAAAGTACTGGAGCGAGCTCTAGCTCAACCAAAGCCCAGAAGACCATCCAGCAAAAGGAGAAAGAAGCCAAGGATGCCCGAGCTCAGGAAGAGCTCATATTAAGAGAAGAGGCAAGGTTACAAAAGGAAGCCGAGGAAGCAAGAAAGCAACGAGATGCTGAAAATGAAAGACTGCGGAAAGAGGCTGAAGAAGCCCAAAAGCAGAAAGAAGCAGAGGCGGAGCAAGCTGAAGCAAGGAAGAAGGCGGAGGAAGAATTGAAGACAAGGGAAGATACCGAGGAAGGTGGGTCCGGTGTACAAGACATGGAGATAGACACCTCTCAAGCAGGTGGCTCTGGGACCCAAAAGGAAGGAGCAGACCCCGCTCAGGAAGTCCGGACCCCACCTATGGAAGAAGACATAGACATCATAAACCGACCAATTGTCCCGTACACTCCATCTGGGAAGCGTACGGTGTCCAAATGGAATGAGTTTGTCTATGATAAGAAAAGAAAAACAATGGTCCTCCAATCAGAAGAGAGGATTAAAAGTCCCTTCCATGATGACATAGTTACTCACCGAGAGGTCGCTGTCATGCAGAACACAGATGCAGATCCCATCGCCATGGCATCCGCAGTTATAGCAACAGCACAGGCATCATTTGCCAATGTAGGGGTTATAGTCAAAGAAAACATATTGTCAAAGAAGAGAGCACGCACCCTGCAACAAAACGTGGCTAATGAGCAAGCCCAAAGAGACCTGGCAGTAAACAAATATAATTGCTTGTACGCTGAGCATAAGGAGCTGTCAAACAAGTACAGCCACCTGGAGGAGGAAAAGGACCAGCTAGCACTCCAAATAATGATTGCAGAAGCGGAGAAGAATGGAGTAGAAGAGAAGGCTTCCCAGCTAGAAGCAGAAAAGCAGACATTAGCTGAGCGTTTAGAGCAAGCGGAGAGCAGAACCTTGGACATGTCTCCCTTCCACGAGCTGTCATGCAATATCCTGCAGCAAGTGTATGGCTCTCAAGAGCTAATCACTGACGAGGTATGAAAACTCAAGGCCATAATGGGTAGGCTAAAAGAGGTCAATACGGAAGCCCACAGGCTCAAAGCTAAAAATACCCGTGTCAAGGCAAATGTCATAAGTCAGATGGCATGGAGGGAAGGGAAAGGAGGTTTCCCCCCGCATCTTCCTTTTAAGACTGTGGAAGATTTTAATGAAGATATAGCCTTGTTGGAGTTTGGCAGGAACTGTGCCAATAAGCTGATGGCCAATGTGCAGAGGACAACAGACAGAATCAACAACCTATACCAAAAGCTCAAAGGATTCCATGACAACTGCACATTGAGTTTCCCTCAGACCCTAGAAGACTTCCCGGAAAAGGAGCAGCGGTTGTCTCAACTGAAAGAAGAGCTAGGCATCCAGATGGAGTATGTGAAAAGCATTGATGTCCTGGCCATGGATGATCTCCAACATTACATCGGTTCATCAACACTTCACAACCATCTGCTGAAGGAAACATATCAAGTTGCTGAAGCAGAAGTACAAAGCATTAAAACAGAGCTCGGGAAGAATGTGACTTCTCAGAAAATCCTGTTTCCTGCTGCAGCAAACATAATCATAAGGGACACAGGTATGTGGCACAGCTACATAGAAGAGGAGGTCAGGAAAGCTGCAGCAACAGCAGGAGCATCAGTAGATCCGGCAGCCCCTCTCCCAGCAGCTTCTTCCCCAGCAATGGCAGAAAGTCTGACCAGTTCCATTCCCCCTTCCCAATTAGGAGTAGCATCAGCAGGGGATTCGAGGGCCTCTTCTCAGGCAGCATCAGTGACCATCAACTTGGGCGACCCTTTGCCAGCAGAAGCTCACGCACAGGAATGAAAAGGCTGAATTCAGTGAGCCACTCTCTGCAGCCAAACACGTGCCCAGCAGGGAAAGCTTTGGTGTTAACAAATTTTCTGTTACGTATATTCTGAATATGTAAGGCGTAAGACATAGGACAGCTGTCCCTATTTTTTGTCAAAATATTTTTGTAAAGGAAGTGGCCATTTTTGGTGATCGATTATAGTAGAAATCCCTGTAAATGACAGGTGGAACGTGCTAGGTGTCAGCCCAAAGGGCAAAGTTGTAGCTATAAATAGCATCTAGGAAAGATTAGAAAGGACTTTTGGCAGGGAATGAAAATTTTGGCAAACGATATGAGCTATCTTGTATCGGGTCTGTAAATTGAATTTTCTAATAGAAGCCATGGGAGATGGACGTTTTGCCTGGAATGTTGGATTGCTCTATATTGGACTATTCTAATGGCTGCAATTCTGCAATGTGAGATCATTCTTGACGTCTGAATTATTTCTTTGCATTAATGATTTTGCTCCCCTCTGTGCATGCGTTCTCTCCATTTTGTGAACAGTGAAATGTATTGCTGTAAATTTCTTTGTCCAGATCGAATGGCTAACTGTTCTTTCTTCGGGGTAATGCACGTGGTTTATTGTTCACACCTTTAAATTGCTCCTTGCAGGGATCTTTGAGTTCATTTTCAGTTTTGTTACATCTAGATCTGTTTCTTTATTCGTGTTACATAGATTAAATAATTCTGCTTTCTTCTGTTTATGACCAATAGATGCGTTCTTTAAATTCCATTTTTAACCTGTTTCTTTATTCTTCCGCTTTCTTCTGTTTTATGAGCAACGAGTACGTTCCATGATAAACTAGAAGCTATCTTTTAGAAATCTGTATCTTGCTGTAGCTTCGCTTCTGAAAGAACAGCTATCTGTTCTCTCCTTATGCTTCTTGTTACAGCAGATTGCTCTTCCCTTTAGCGTGTTCCCTGCAGGGATAGATAGATTTGTTCCAGTTTTAAGCTTAGATTTGTTTTAATTGCATTTATATTAAGTATAATTTAGGCACTTGCATCTCATATAAAAGACATAAAACCCAAAAGAAAGGTGGATCGGGCCATAACCGTTAGAAACTCGGATTTAAAGTCCAAAACCACGGTTGCCGGAACCGCTAACCGGACGGATTCCCTACACCAAACGGGAGATAGTCTAATTGGGACCATCTCTCGGGGAGAATCCCTTTCTAATTGATGCTACGATACCGGAGGCATCAACAGGGGTATGCTGCGATTACCGCCCCTATGGAGAATTTTGTTGAAGAAGGATGCGGTATTCCACTGGATCCCTCAATGTCAGTATAGCTTTGAGACACTAAAGACGAAGATGGATTCGACATCGATATTGGTATTTCCTGACTGGAGTAAGGAATTCCATATTCATGTTGATGCCTCGTCGATTGCACTGGGAGTAGTATTGGCCCAGCCCAGAGAGGGGGGTCTTGATAACCCCATTGTGTTTTCCAGCTAGAAGTTTTCATCTGTAGAAACAAACTACACTACTACGGAGAGGGAAGGTTTGGCAATGGTTTATGCGTTACAGAAGTTTCACCACTACTTATTGGGAGGCCATTTCAAGATGTTCACAGATCATTCTGCATTGAAGTACCTGGTCAATAAGCCTGTGTTGGGGGGGAAGATCTGTCGTTGGCTAGTTCTTTTTCAGGAATTTGATTTTGAAGTAATTGTGAAGCTAGGGCTGTTAAATGCTGGCTCGGATCATCTCTCCCGGATTGAAACAGGAGAGGAGCCAACTAATATTGAAGATGGGTTTCCTGATGTGCAATTATTTAAAGTTGAAGTCACTGATGGATATTTTGAAGAAATCATTGAGTATCTAGAAATAGGTACCGCACCAAAGGAATTCACCACTACTCAGAAGAAGCAGTTGGTAGTCAAGGCTGCAGACTTCAAACTAATCGCAGGAGCGCTATACAAAATGGGTGCCGATGAGATATTGCGGCGGTGTGTCTTGCCACATGAGCAAGAGCAGATCCTTTCCGAAGCACATGCAGGTGTCGCTGGAGGGAACTATGGTGGCCATGCAAAGACAAGGAAGGTGCTTTGAGTGGGGATCTGGTGGCCTACGCTACACAGTGATGTGACAGATTATGCACGATCCTGCGACGTTTGTCAAAGAACCGGGAAGCCATCCAGACGGGATGAGATGCCGTTGATGCCCCAGTTGACATTGCATCCATTCAACAAATGGGCAATATATTTTGTGGGAACCATCAACCCACCGGTTAAGCGCACTGATGCTAGATATATTATCACGGCGATAGATTAATTGACATAATGGGCGGAAGCTGCACCAGTCATTGATTTCTTCGCGTCCACAGCTGCGCGGTTTCTCTTTGATCACATTGTCACTCGCTTTGGCTGCCCCAATATATTATTGAGCGATCAAGGAAACCACTTTCGTAATTGCACCATCAGCGCATTGGAGGAGGATTTGTAGATACAGCATAAGAAGAGTACACCCCATCATCCACAGGCGAATGGAACGGTGGAGGCTTTCAATAAGATATTGGAGCATGCGCTAACAAAGGTGTGCAATGTGAACCGCGATGACTGGGATCTAAAAATCCCAGCAGTATTGTGGGCCTATCGCACCACATGTAAATGACTGACAGGGCAGACACCATTTAAGCCGGTGTATGGACAAGAAGCGGTTATGCCTATGGAGTATATCATTCTGATTCTACGCATAGCGGCAAAAACTGGTATGGATGCTGTGGCAGCCTTAGAGGAACGTCTCATGCAGTTAATACAGCTAGAGGAAGATCGCTTTATTGCATTTTTTCATCAGGGTGTGGAGAAGGATCGCCAGAAGGCTTGGCATGATCACCACATCAATAAAAAATAGTTTCAACAAGGTGATTTGGTGTTGTTGTACGACAACAAGTTTATGAAACATCCAGGAAAATTGCAGATGCATTGGCTTGGTCCATATCGCATTAGTAGCATTACTTTGGGAGGAGCGGTACAGTTGCAGCAGTTGGATGGAGCGATGCTCCCCAAATTGATTAATGGTAGCAGGTTGAAGCCCTATCGGTCGGTCTTGGAATAGCATGATGCCTGAGTCGCATCGAAGAAAAAAAAAAGTGTAGATTGATTGGTGGCAGGATGGCGCACCAACATGGACAGAATCTGAAAGTAGGGAGGCTTCTACCGCAAGTATGGAGCGGTCTGCGACAAATAGCAGCGTTACGATTGGGTCACATTAGAAATCATTATGCAGATGGGACTTTTTCCTTTTTTGACGGATATGATCATTAGCCGATTTAGATTGTGCCAGGAGAACGCATGTTTGAAATCAGGGATACACTGAAGCAGCATGGCCGATGTCACCTGGAGGGATGGTTTGCATGATTAGCATGAGGAATCCACCATGACAGCATGGCCAAAGGGATACTTCACACATTTTTTCATGCAGGGAAACAGGTGGAAGTACGATTGCTCCGAAGTCAGGCCAATACTCACATGGAACAACAGAATATTATGATTACTCTGGAGCGTGAGCTGGTGGTGTAAAGGAGTGTCGAGGAAGATGAACGGATTAATGCGATGTATAAATATAGGACCTAAGGATAGTAAGAGCACAGAGGTTGTTTCAGTTAAGAGGGGTTATGTTACGAAAGGATCAGGCATCTAGCTAAGTTAGGAATTCCAAGGAGGTTGTGGAAATGATCCATTTTATTTCATGTGGTAGCACACCCGGTGCGCTAAGGGCCAGAACCACAAGTGTACATGAGCGGTTGGAGAAAGCTATGCCTGGGACACTCCAGAGTTACAAGCATGAAGTTTCGTCTGAGATGTCTAGGCAGTTGGTGATGGTTCGAAGTCGCGTGGTCCCTGCGACCACACACAAGGGGGGGTCGTCGCCCCCGAGTCCCTGTAACTTGTGCTTACCAGTGCGAAACAGATGTGCCTGAACCACTGGCCTGTTCTACACCCTAGCGTTGCTTGCAAAATTCCTTTCCGTCTACAATCGGTCTCTCGAGACTGGAGGATGAGTTTGCAAGGAATACGACAGTAAGTCGGGAAGAGTCCACTTTTGGGAAAGAAGTACATGACAGCGAGCAGATGATCAGTGTAGCAGAAGGAGCAGGACAACACCGCGCGATCCAGATAGTAAGAGTAGTTGCAGAACTATAGTTCCACCCTAGCAAAGTGAAGAACACGAAATACACCATGTCCAGTTGACATGGCTCAAGGGCGAGCCACAAGATTTTATTGGGGGCCTGTTGGTAGGCGGTTTGATAAGGAAGAATCGCAGCATCGCCGATGCTGCGACATGTTAGACGAAGTCACGGAAGGAAGAAGGCTCAAGTATTTTATGTATTTTTGAGTCGTTTGTATCGTAATAGGCGGGTTTTTGGGTCGTTGGACCATATGAGATGTAATTTTGAGCTAATTGTATTGCAATAGGTGGGTTTTTGGGTCATTTGGACCGGGTCAGTTAGATTTTGGGTCTTTTGTCCAAGAGTCAGTTAGGAAGTTGTTAGTAAGTGAACAAGCATTGTACAGGCGGAATCCTATATATAGACAAGAAGTTGTAGGTTGAGAGATAGATAGAGAGAGAGAGAGAGAAGAAAGAGCTTTGATATGCAATTTTGTGCGTATGTTGGGAGATCAAGAGATATTGCTGGAATCTGTGATCCGCAGAGGCATTGTATTGGGTTTTTGCAGTAATAATATGATGTGATGAAACTACTCGGTGCAATCCTGGTGTGTCTTTTGTCTTTTGATGGTAATGCAATGTTTCTTTGATGCAATAGTCGCTTTACTATAATAATCTGCTGCAACAATGAACGTTTCCATTTAAATGATGATATGAGTACAATAATGTCAAAGTGAATGGATGGATTTATTGAATATTGCAATAAGATTAAGTATCTAATGCCACACACATCCTCCTTCATTCAGAGGAAACATGGTCCCATCTACTCTCCCTTGATTGCCTCGGGTGAGACCTCATCTGCTCTACAGTGTTGTTGGGCAGGGTAAAACCTGCCTGGGCCAGTGCTCAGGGAGATCGCGGTGGGTTGGTGTCGACAGTGATGGGAACCCCTATCGACTGGGTTTGAGTCAACACCCCTCCAAACTCCCTACAGTTAAAACTGAAATTGAGAAGCTTCGGAAAGCCGGGTTCATCTATCCCATCGCTTACACCACCTGGGTGTCCAACCCTGTACCTATCAACAAAAAACAGGGCACTCTCCGTGTTTGCACATATTTTTGAGATCTCAATCAAGCATGTCCCAAAGACAACTTTCCCACACCTTTCATCGACCAGGTCGTTGATTCTTGTGCCAGACATGAAGTCCTCTCCTTTATGGACGATTTTTCTGGATATAACCAAATACACATTCGGAAAGAAGACCAATATAAAACTGCATTCACTACCCCATGGGGCACCTTTTCCTACCGGGTCATTCCATTTCATCTGAAGAACGTAGGTGCCACTTTCTAATGATCCATGACATACTGCTTCCACGACCTAACCCATATCATCCTGGTTTACCTAGATGACCTGACCGTTCGCTCGAAAAAATGATCTAACCACTTAAACGACCTTGGGCAAGTCTTCCTCCGTTGCCGCAAGTATAGAATCCGCTTGAACCCTCTCAAGTGTGTCTTTTTTGTTCTTGCAGGATGGTTGTTAGGATTCATCGTGTCACAGAAAGGGATAATTGTCGACCCCTTAAAAGTCCAAGCCATCTTGGACCTACCCCCCCCTCGCACCGTACATCAGTTACAAAGTCTACAAGGGAGAGCCAACTTTCTCTGCCGCTTTGTTCCTGAATATGCCACGATGGTCCACAGCTTCCTCCGCTTACTTCGTACCCATATCCCTTTTGTCTGGGACGAGGAAGCTCAAGCAGCCTTTACAACCCTCAAAACAGCCCTCACTAATGCCCCTTTGGTCTCTTCACCGGATTTATCCAAGGATTTTATCCTGTACATTTCAGCATCTGAATACGCCGTCTCTGGGGTGCTCGTCCAAGAAGATAGTGCACCAAAAGAGCAAGTAATCTACTACGTGAGTCAAACCTTGTCTGGCCCACAGTTGCGTTACCCTCCTGAAGAGAATTTGGCCCTAGCTATCGTCTTCTCCGTAAAAAATCTCCGTCACTAGATATTGCTGAGCACAACTATTGTTGTGGCCGACTCTAATCCTATGGTTTACCTACTGAGTCATCATCTACTTCAAGGTCGTGTGGCTAAATGGGTCGTTATTCTCCAAGAATATGACCTCATGTTTAGAACATCAAAGAGCATCAAGGCCCTTGCTTTGGCACAACTTATGACAGACTTGCCATCATCATCTATTTCAACCCCCATTCAGACCAATCTCCCAGATGATCATTTATTTATCATTTCTTCAGATGACCCTTGGTACGGGGATATCTTGGTGTACCTTCGCACTCAGAAATTTCGACTGGATCTCTACTGCGATTAGCGTCGACGCATACGTCATCACGCTTCACGTTACCTTCTCCTAGGATATGTGTTATACCGTCGCGGTATTGACACCATTTTACGTCGCTGCCTCACCCACAATGAGGCCGAACAAGTCATTAATGATTGCCACAGCGAAGCTTGTGGCGGACATTTTGCAGGGATGGCCACCGCCCAAAAATTCATCCGTGCCGGATAATTTTGGCCCTTCATTTTCACCGACTGTATCACTGCAGTAAAACATTGCCGCAACTTCCAGCTCTTTGCACCCAAGGAAAGGACCCCACCTGTAATACCCCAATTTTGACCCTTAGGAAATATTGGCTCTAATGTAAATATTGTAAACACACGATGTATGTTTCCCTAGCGTGGAGCTCAAGGCCAAGGCCCTGCTAGTTTATGCTCGGATTTTATTTTAATTAGACTCGCTTGATGTTTTGTTACCCACGTGCTATTAAGCCATGGGATATTGTAAATTGATGTAAATATTTAACATTGAAATAAAATACCAAAAACTGGCTATGGAGGCAACGAATGAGAAGGGGCCACATGTATCCACTAGGGAGTGGTGAGGGGGCTATGGGACTAAACCCTAGGCTGCCATTTGTCATTATAAGAACCCATTGACTTCCCTAGGTGACATTATGCCTGTTGTAAGAAAGTGGTTGAGATTTCAGCCCATGGCTTCAATGCAGCATGGGCAGTCCTGAAATTCGTATGGGTGGGCATGGGCTCTGTTTGCTTGGGCAAGAAGTCACTCAACCTCATGGGAGGTTGCTTGATTCTCACCCCATTCCATTGTGAAACTACCTAGCATCATTCGGCATCCAAAAAAAACGAGAGCCAGCAGTGAGGAAACCAGAAAATCGTGACCTTGAGAGAACCCAGATTTTGAAAGACCAAAAACGCCCAGATTTGGCATGGGACAAAGAAATCCAATGGGGAATCCATTAGCATGAAACTTGGGGCGAATTCTGGAGCACTAGCTACCCCGAAATCAATAAGATAACCCAGTTTTTGCAACCCAGAAAACGAGTGACGGATTTGAGCTACTTGGTGAGCAGGATGGTGAGAAATCAAGTTGGGAATGACTATGCAGAGGTTGGGTGTGCTTGATAAACCCAGTGAAGGCTAGGATCTCAAGGATTAACAGCTGGACCTTTCTATGCCCATCCTGAAGAGCACTGGAGGGAAGAGTTGCCTGAGGGACTGTGTAGCAGAGAAGGGGATCTTCCTTGTGTTGGATGTGGTAGGTAATGTGGGTGCCTGACTGTTGAACTCACTTGAGAGGCCTGTAGCTCTGTGGTTGAGCTCACTGGCTTAGCATTACCCTCCTCTATCTTCTTGGATGCTTGACCGAAACCATGGCTGTGAGTGAACCCAGCTAATTACTCCTTAGTGGATACACATCCCAGCTCAGGGGTGATCTCTCAGCTGAAGGAATATAGGTTGGATAGAGATCTACGGTTGGGAGGAACGTTGCTCTCCCATAGCCAGTCATTTGGACCGTTACAATTCAAGATAAGTATTCTGTGATTTAATTTATATACAGTTTGTGTTTTGCAATGCACTCAATCTGAGGGATTAATTATTCATGTTAATGAAATGAAAGGCATCATGTTTATGCAATATGATAATTAATGACTATTACATGTATGGTTGATATGAGAATGCTGAACGCATGAAGGAATTGTGTGTATAAGTAATGTTTAATTTCCGTTGTGTTGATACTGAATTGAATCCGCACACATAAGTTTTTAAATGTCATGCGTTTATGAGTCAAAATTATTGGGGCTAAGTCTGCGATAAGCCCGTGTGTTGTTAACGTTTCCTTCCTTGCACGGGAATGCTGGAAGGGGGCGTGACACCACCCACCCCCCTCCACCCAGTCGGCACTGTTGGCCCCTTTTGCAAATGGGCCATCGATTTCATGGAATGTAACCCAACCTCGGCAGGTGGCCATAAGTACATCATTGTCGCTGTGGATTACTTCACCAAATGGGATGAATCCATGCCCACATTCAACTACAAAGCTGACACCGCAGCTCGTTTCTTCTTTAATCATGTCATTGCTTGGTTCGGTGTCCCCCAACAACTGGTGTCTGACCACGATGGCCACTTTGAAGACGCCATCTGGAAGGAAGTGTCCATCCTTCTTAAATTCAAGCATCAACACTCTTCCGCCTATTACCGTCAAGGGAATGGTCAAGTCGAGGCCATCAATAAAATACTGAATACCATTCTTCAACGTACCGTAGGTCGCCATAAGTCCAACTGACATCACATGTTATTTCAAGCACTTTGGGCTTATCACACTTCCACTAAGACCGCCATAGGGTTCACCCCTTTTCACTTGGTCCATGGCGTCGAATCAGTTCTCCCCATAGAGTGCCAGATTCCCTCCCTCCACATAGCTATAGAACTCCTTCCCGACACCTCCCTACTTGAGAAATGCCTAATCCTTTTGGAACAAGCTAACAAGGATCGCCAGACAGCCCTTCAAACCATCGAAGCTGCAAAAAACTGCTCCAAAGCAGGTTATGATAAACACGTTCACCCATGCAATTTCAGGGAAGGAGACCTTGTCATAGTCTATGACCAAGCACACGATAAGACCGGGAAAGGAAAATTTGAATCCATGTGGCAAGGACCATACATTGTGCATACCTGTTTGGGACATGGGGCATACATCCTCACCAATTCTGAAGGGACCCCTTTCCGCAATCCTCGGAATGGGTTGTATCTTAAATGCTTCTACCCATAACACCTATTTTGAGGACCCACCAGTCCCCTTTTGTACAGTTTCATTCCCCTTTTTTTGATTCCCACCCCCTTTTATCTATGACCTTACATTTTGATTACCCTGCATGATCACAGATGGACTCCCTCCAACTACAATACGTTGGTTTCGCTGATGGCACGAGTCGCTAGTCCCCGAACCTTGCCTCTGTAGCTTGAGTCCTTTATTCCCCCTCACATGAGCTCATCCACCTTGATGGAATGTGCATAGGCGCTACTACCAACAACCAGGCTGAATACGATGTCGTGACTGGTCTATTGACCGCTGCCCTCCATATGGGCATATGTCACCTTCGTGTGTTTCTTGACTCCCAGCTGCTTGTCGCTCAACTCAACAACTATTACCAGGTATGGGACCCCTGCCCATTTCAGAAAGTTCCTGCGCACTAAACAAATGATTAGACAGTTTGAATCCATTACATTCACTCATGTCCCACGCAATCAAAATAGTGTAGCAGACCAAATGGCTAATAAAATTCTAGACTGGCACACGAATCACCATATGTAGGGCACCAATCATACATACCATCCACATGTACATGACAATATCATTTAAATATATCAAAAAAGAAAATCAACCATCATTGCATCCATGTGCATATAACACAAACATCATGCTAGGTGCATCCATGTGCATAGAAAGCAAAACATCATCACAAAAAGGCATCCACGTGCCATCAATATATATATATATATATATCATCATGAAAATGTCATAAGTACCCACTGTACCAAAATATACACATAACACAACGAGGAGCCCCAACAACATCCTCGATAAATATCATAAGCTGTATATACAAAAACCCCACATGATCATCACAGTGGGGGTTGCCCTATCAACTGCCTAGTCAGACTCCTCCTAGTATTCCTCATCATTATCATCACCTACAGACCCCCCTGCCTCAGCGGTAGCAGCTGCAGCTGCCCGTGCTACCTCCTCATCCTCTACCATCTCCTCCTCAGGTAGTCCCTCCTCAGGATCCTCCTCCTCAGGCTCCTCATCCTCCCTAAGATAAGGTACATCCCCTCGAGCAAACACTCTCACGGTCTGTGCGGCCATCGCAATGCGCCGCTGTTGACACCAGGTCTGAAGAAAATTGACATTTTTGATAAAAGGTCCTAAGAAAAAGAATCATCTCTAAAAGGGTTGAAATAAAGATTTTTATATAAAAATACATTATAAAAACCCATGTTTATAAAGTCTGCCAACAAATTTATGGATAAGTTAAGCCCCGGTCAGGTTTCGTCGGCGGAGATAGCATAGATCCAAATCAACGGTCTATATTAACCCCGCGTCGCCAAAGTGATCGTCAACAAAAGGTGGAGGGTGGTAGCGGACATAATACCACCAAGGCACGTGTCCCACATTCATTCATCCGCGCTTGGAGAGAGTGGTATCGGAAACCACCATAACACCGCGCGGAACCACCCATTACAGAAAGATGGGAAAGATCTCTTACGTGGCAAGGTGGGACCTAACAGGTGGCGAACAAGGAATGGATTGATAAGACCGTGGCACGTGGCACTATACTTTGCATGGATCGGAAGGCCAATACATGTTTCAATCAAATCAAAGGCCAGCATTTCATCCGCGGCCAGGAACATGCGCACGGAATATAAAGGAGAGCGGTCGCGGAGAATAAACTGCCTTGACAGGTGTCAGCAGATGGTGTATCCGCGCGGGTAGCAAACCGGAGAAGGAAACCACCTTTTCGATCGCGGATACCGCCGGTGCAATAAAGATGGACAAGATCTGACGGTTCAAAATGATGGTTCAAAGATCGATGGTTGAAAATGACCCACGTTCGTAAAAGTGCAAGAAGGTTAAGTTTAAAAGGCTTATATAAAAAGAAAGGGCTCCACATAACGGCATTTTATATGTGTCGTTATCCTGGAGAGCTCCGAAGACTGGTGGAAGCCGGCGATTGCGACAGAAGGCGAAAAGCAAGCACTTACAGGTCATATCGAGATGCGAGTCTTGGTGAAAGAAATGACCAGTTATGACCTACCCACGGCTGACCAGTGGAATTATGTAGAGAAGTACGGAAAGACCAGAGATTCTGTTCATACTTAAATGCATTTGAAATTCTTGCCATGTGGCAAAATGATGATATCCAAAAATCTTGCCAAGTGGCAAAAAGACTTTTTATTTTAAATTTGTAATATTATTTGGAAGACAGTTATCTTTAGTTAAATATTTTTAATTATTAGTTAGAAGAAGCAGTTATGTGGAGCTTCTTCTAAAAATTTTGTATAAAAAGACAATGGAGGTCATTGTTGAGGGGGTTGGATTTTCAGTAAGGAGAAACCCATTCTGGGTGTTTTGAAGGGCTTCAGAAGTTAATAAAGACCTCAGAATTGAACAGATTTTTCTTCAAAGATTCATGTGTTGTTTAAAAATTGCAGTCTGTACCATTTCCTTTCTCTACTTGTGCAAGTTTACTTTCTGGGTTATTCCTTTCATTATGTCGTTTTCTTCTATGCTTGGATGAACGTTCATAATAGATTGAGATTCATGTTTCTATGCCTCAATTTATTCGCTTCTGAGCATTCATTTATTTCTCTAAAATTAGCAGTGGATTCATCTAAAAATTGATGCCCGTTGTTAATGGACTATCTTCATTTCTTTCCCTATCACCTGCAAAAATCTTATTGACTGTAACAAGACAGCTATCTTGTCTTTGTATGAAAATATTTGTTTGACTGAGGGTTGATATTTTTCTGTTTCCTCGACTCCATTGCCCAATGGTATCCTGTTCATGTTGATCTAGCCACCTCATTAAAAATCCTTAAGTTTTTATTTATTTTACAAATTGGCCCTTGAGTTTCATTGTCAAACTGCTATCGTGGTGACATTGGATGGCAGATTTGCCGAGAGAGCCCTCTCTGGCTGAAGGAGGCCAACTTTCAGTCTAAAGATTGGTTTGAAATAGGTTACCTCGGGTTTCTTTGATACAGCCCAAGGAAAATCCGAGTGCTAACATTTTGGCGCCGTTGCCGGGGATCGAAGGTTTCATTTTCCCTGGGTATGAACGACAAAGTTGCAGATTTGATTGTTGATGGTGAACAACGGTCAGATATCAAACAGGCTGTGCATCTTTCACCTGGCGACTCCATCTTCAAAGAATCCAGTTTTCAGAAATTTCATGGCGACTCCACATTAAAGAAATCCAGTTTTGCATTGGTTCACAGGCTAGTTTCCTCAGTTTTTATATTAGAATCTACAGCTCCAGTATTTCAAGATGGCCTCGTTATTAAAGAGGTATGCTCCTATGAGCAGGTCTCATATTCCCGGTTTTCTGAATCAAATTCCTAAAATAGATTGGCAGTCTTATTTGCCTAAATTCAGAGATGAAAACAATGATAATGCTGCTTTACATTTAATCAAATTTCATTCGCATATACACAAGCTGAAGATTAGGTTTCATGAGGACTGTCTTATGAAGATGTTCATGGCTTCTTTAGAAGGAAAAGCAAGGGATTGGTATGAAAGTTTAAGACCTGGTAGCTTGTTTTCTTTAAGAGATTTTCACATAGCATTTTATGAGCATTATGCAGTAGATTTTCCAGCTTTGTCTTTAGTGGAAGATTGCTGTGATCAGTTTGAGGGTTTCATACAGTACCTCGAAAGTATTGACGAAGGTCTGGAAGGTATGAATGATGAAGACATGTCTGAAATTTTTTATCATTTTTCTTCGCAAGTCCATGGTCATAATGATCAAGAGAAGCTAGCCATAGATAAGATCAATGAAGAAATAATAGTAGATTCCCATGAGCTCTATTCAAAAACAAATGATGATTCATCCGTTCCTTCGTATACAAATGAAGAATACATTCAGCATCAATCTGTAGAAGAGAAGAAAAATGATAGTTGTTTGATTCAGAAAATGCACAACCCACCTCCTCTTTTAACAGAAGAAGAAATAGATCAGCTCCTACAGAGTGATGCTACGACCCCTGCTTATACAGATTGGAAGTGTTCACATATTCCGGGATATGTAAGTCAATCTTCTTCCATTTTTGGGAATGAAAATCTGAATTTGAATGATGACAATCATGATGATTTTATGAAGGAATCCATTTTTGAAGACGATCCACCGCAAGAAAATCAGCTATTAGACACCAGTTTCTTTCATAAAAAAGATAGAGCTGTTGTATTTAATGATCTTGCAGAGTGTTTTCTATTTGAGGATGCATTAGATTATGAAGATAATCATTCATTTCTGGAAAAGAATGTTAAGGAAGAAAGAACATTCCAGCTCTCCCGTCAAATTGCAAAAAATCCAAAGGTACTTCAAATAAAATGTATCTTTTTTGATCCTATACTTGAGTATATGAAGAAATTTCTTAGTTTTGATTTGCAGCTGGGTTTTTATTTTGAGAATAAAGAATATCATTGGTTGCCGGTGCTGTCATATTTTCTGTTAGTGACTTATTTCAGCAGTGAAATAAACAAATTATTTGAACATTTGATGGATTGGCTTCATTGGCATTTCCGAATTACTTAATTGATGGAAAGTCTTTTGACATTTTAAAGGTAGGGTAGGTAGGAGAAATAAGTTTGCCAGGCAAGCAGTCTTCAGTATGTACAGTAGTGTTTTCAGTTTTCTATAGTTAAGAGGTTTTCAGTTACAGTTTTGGATGGAGGACTGGTTACAGGATACAGGATACAGGATACAGATTGCAGGTTTTAGGTTTTCAGGATTGGGAGCCGCCCAATGGATCAGGCACTTGGTCTACGATGTTCTTTGCTACCTCGCAGGGAGGATAGCATCCCCAGTTGGAGCCAGTTGTTGACACCAGGTCTGAAGAAAATTGACATTTTTGATAAAAGGTCCTAAGAAAAAGAATCATCTCTAAAAGGGTTGAAATAAAGATTTTTATATAAAAATACATTATAAAAACCCATGTTTATAAAGTCCGCCAACAAATTTATGGATAAGTTAAGCCCCGGTCAGGTTTCGTCGGCGGAGATAGCATAGATCCAAATCAACGGTCTATATTAACCCCGCGTCGCCAAAGTGATCGTCAACAAAAGGTGGAGGGTGGTAGCGGACATAATACCACCAAGGCACGTGTCCCACATTCATTCATCCGCGCTTGGAGAGAGTGGTATCGGAAACCACCATAACACCGCGCGGAACCACCCATTACAGAAAGATGGGAAAGATCTCTTACGTGGCAAGGTGGGACCTAACAGGTGGCGAACAAGGAATGGATTGATAAGACCGTGGCACGTGGCACTATACTTTGCATGGATCGGAAGGCCAATACATGTTTCAATCAAATCAAAGGCCAGCATTTCATCCGCGGCCAGGAACATGCGCACGGAATATAAAGGAGAGCGGTCGCGGAGAATAAACCGCCTTGACAGGTGTCAGCAGATGGTGTATCCGCGCGGGTAGCAAACCGGAGAAGGAAACCACCTTTTCGATCGCGGATACCGCCGGTGCAATAAAGATGGACAAGATCTGACGGTTCAAAATGATGGTTCAAAGATCGATGGTTGAAAATGACCCACGTTCGTAAAAGTGCAAGAAGGTTAAGTTTAAAAGGCTTATATAAAAAGAAAGGGCTCCACATAACGGCATTTTATATGTTTCGTTATCCTGGAGAGCTCTGAAGACTGGTGGAAGCCGGCGATTGCGACAGAAGGCGAAAAGCAAGCACTTACAGGTCATATCGAGATGCGAGTCTTGGTGAAAGAAATGACCAGTTATGACCTACCCACGGCTGACCAGTGGAATTATGTAGAGAAGTACGGAAAGACCAGAGATTCTGTTCATACTTAAATGCATTTGAAATTCTTGCCATGTGGCAAAATGATGATATCCAAAAATCTTGCCAAGTGGCAAAAAGACTTTTTATTTTAAATTTGTAATATTATTTGGAAGACAGTTATCTTTAGTTAAATATTTTTAATTATTAGTTAGAAGAAGCAGTTATGTGGAGCTTCTTCTAAAAATTTTGTATAAAAAGACAATGGAGGTCATTGTTGAGGGGGTTGGATTTTCAGTAAGGAGAAACCCATTCTGGGTGTTTTGAAGGGCTTCAGAAGTTAATAAAGACCTCAGAATTGAACAGATTTTTCTTCAAAGATTCATGTGTTGTTTAAAAATTGCAGTCTGTACCATTTCCTTTCTCTACTTGTGCAAGTTTACTTTCTGGGTTATTCCTTTCATTATGTCGTTTTCTTCTATGCTTGGATGAACGTTCATAATAGATTGAGATTCATGTTTCTATGCCTCAATTTATTCGCTTCTGAGCATTCATTTATTTCTCTAAAATTAGCAGTGGATTCATCTAAAAATTGATGCCCGTTGTTAATGGACTGTCTTCATTTCTTTCCCTATCACCTGCAAAAATCTTATTGACTGTAACAAGACAGCTATCTTGCCTTTGTATGAAAATATTTGTTTGACTGAGGGTTGATATTTTTCTGTTTCCTCGACTCCATTGCCCAATGGTATCCTGTTCATGTTGATCTAGCCACCTCATTAAAAATCCTTAAGTTTTTATTTATTTTACAAATTGGCCCTTGAGTTTCATTGTCAAACTGCTATCGTGGTGACATTGGATGGCAGATTTGCCGAGAGAGCCCTCTCTGGCTGAAGGAGGCCAACTTTCAGTCTAAAGATTGGTTTGAAATAGGTTACCTCGGGTTTCTTTGATACAGCCCAAGGAAAATCCGAGTGCTAACAGCCGCATAATAGGCCTCCACTCCTGTGGAGCATCATAACAAATATCGATCAGCTCCTGATCCAAATGATGCCAACCATCGCTCAAGATCCCCTCCAGGAGTCGATCAATCCCCTACCTCAAAACATCCATAGTAACAGCAGCACTCCAGTGACGACCCTATCCACGCCTGACTGGGTCCACCCCCTCCACATGCCCTTGCCGTAGCCTATGACCTGGTGGTGGTAATGGTCCCACATCTTGCAAACAAAAACACCAAAATGTCAATACAAGTCCAGCAACTACAAAATGATATCATACACAAAACCTGTCGAAATGAAATAAAACAAACATACCGTTTGGGCCCCAAGCCTGGCTAGGAGGTCTCGGCAACTCGGGATCCCCACGAAAGTCCATCCCGGCATATGGATAATCCTCGATGGATACCGGTATCTACATCCACTGTAGAAACAACTCCTCGGTAAAAAAATGGCCCACTAGCCCTCCACCCCTACGAGTCATCATCTCGCCCCATCACTGCATCTGCGGCTCGATCAGGGGTGCCACTCGTATCGCTCGGTGAGGTCGAAGCGTCTGAACTCGCTCAAAGAAAAAGGCACACAGAAAAGATGGGAAACAAAAATCCTTCCCCAGGCGCCGAACCTTGCTCAACTCTCACCGAACAACGGTCAAATACACCTGTCCCCATGCATAGTATGTCCCGTTAAGGATGCCCTCTATCAATAACATCTACCCTCCTGTGATCCGGTTAGGGCCATGAGAACCCAAAACCCGCACCACTGCCGCTGCAATAGCCTACGTAACCGAGCTCTCTATGTCACACAACATGAGTGAAGAACCACTCACCACCGCTACAGGAAAACAGTGTCTCTCCAATAAAGTCTCCATGGATATATTCCTCGGCCTCCTCGGCTGAGTCTCGGCAACCATACCTAACCGAGGCAACCCAGTCAGGAAATATACATCGGCTAAGGTCAAATCTAGCCGCTCACCCTGGATCATGAATTCCTCAATATCAGAATCCCAAAACTCTACTAACTTATTCAGCAATAGAGGTGCTGAACGCATGTATGGAATCTCCGCAAACTTCAGGAGCCCACTATCAGTTAGTGCCTCTCGAACCGCTCGATCTATCCGGATATTCCTCCGGATGTTGGGAGGAATCTCCCACTCTCACCATCCGACCTTTGGCATCCTGCCAATAACAACAATAAAGCTCATTAGATCCCCATCTATAAAAAAATGCAACCCTTTGGAACGCGCTTTCTCCCTTGAAATGCGCGTTCTAGAATGCATTCAACAACCATTTCCTTGCGCTTCACACCGCAATTTCCTCCTGGAAAGCCGCGGTCCAAACCGCAGACCGAACCACCCCCTGATTGCTCCCTGAAGCATGTTTTCCCCTTTGAAAGTCGCGCTTCAGAGCGCAACCATCATGGGTCCACCCGCGGAGCACACCGCAGTGTTCCGGATACCCCAGCGCGCCCTAAACCGCACCTCTGGTGAAGCAAACCGCGCTTTGCAGCACAGTTATCCCCCGCATTGCCGCTGTCCATATCGCACCAAACCATCTGGAACCCGCGCTATGACACGTATGTTCCCATTTATGGCCAGTACGACCCCCCAGAGACCCTAAAAAATACAAAAACTCTTAAATGACAAAGCTCACGACATGGGCTATTACCTGCAACTCTCGGAATGCAAATCCACCGATGAAATCTCCCACAAACTCAACTTTTACCTCTGACCTCCTCTAATGCTCTGTCAAACTCACCACGCACAAATGACACCTATTATGGGGGACCACTTACTATTTATAGACATTGGCCTTATCCTCCTTTCACCATTACGAGATCATCCGAGGCCCGTTTCTTAAACCATTGATACCAATGCACTCAGCACAGCTAGAACTTTGCGGTGGTCCGGTCAGTTTACCTTTTTCACCAGCACCTTTTTTCGGGAATATTTTCATGCCCTTCGTCACCTCGGTTTGCATGCCACTTTGGCCATCGTCCATTTCTGACGTTCTTTATATTGTCGGATTCAGTTTTCCGCGCCCGTGATGATGCTTGAGACCATTTCTCGCTCTCACCTCTAAATCATTCGAGCATTTTTTATAGTGCTCTCGCCACCTCGGTTTGCGTGCCACTTTGGTCGTCATCTGTTTCTGAAGTTCTTTATATTGTCTGATTTAGTTTTTCGCGCCCACGATGATGCTTGAGATCATTTCTTGCTCTCACCTCCAAATATTCCAAGCATATATCAAATGTCCCTCATCGCCTCGGTTTGCGTTCCACTTCGGTCGTCGCCTGTTTTCGACGTTCTTTATACTGTCGGATTCTGTTTTCTACATTCATGATGAGGCTCGAGATAATTTCTCACCCTCACCTTAAATTTTTTGACGTTGTTTCCCTACAACTTGTTGCCTCGATTTGCGTTCCACATCGGCCACCACCGAGTCTTTACAAGTTCGTGCATCACAACCTATCCATGAGCCCTCCACTCCATGCATACTGCAATTATGACGTTGTTTTGCTACCATTCATTGACCTGCAAGGATGCCCCATCAGTGTTCCCCCCCCTATCACTCTGCTAGATACCCATATTTATGCCTTGATCGAACACTTCCTCCTTGCCTCACCAACAGTTTTGTTTGGTTTAAGTTTGCCCCTTTTTCTTGCCAAGCAATTCCTTTACGAAAAAGACACTTAGGGATTTTCTGTTAAGCTCTTTTTTGACTCCTAAAACAATGAAAAGATCGCCGAGCAATCTGGCTTCCTTTCATGCTCGCTAAAAGTATCTGAAAGGGCGTCTACCTAGTATAAGTTTACCCCTTTTCCGGACCTCGTAGACTAATTATGAAAAAGGAATACTCTAGTCACACTTGCTAGAAGAGTTCTTCACTGCATCATTTTACGCATTTTCGGGCTTTGAAGACTAACACATGAAAAAGCACCCCCTTGGAGTCCTCTTACTGCTTTCAGACTTTCTAAAAGTGAAAGCAACCATGAGCAATCATGGTCCTGGGCTCACACAAATCCACAAGACAGTACATATCCACCATTTCAGATTTTTCTTATCGCTTTCAGACCCCTTAAAATTGAAAGCACTTACGAGCATTAACTGTCCTGGGCTCACACACATCCACATGACAATACCATTTTTTTAGCATACTTTCACCCCTTCTTCGAGTTCCTTAAACCATGAAGAAGGCCCCAACGCTGCCTCTCGCCGCCACGCCAAAGCATATATATAATTGCACTGTCACAAAAACTTCCCCATCTTGGTCGCCTTCATTCAGAGCATTCGGCAAAATGTCACCTTCAGAGTCTCCGGATATGATCCTTCAGTAGATCCCCCTAAGTCTTTCCCGCTGCAGTACTTATCCCTTATCCCTTAAGCTATGATTCCCATACCTAAAAGTTAGTTTCATAAGCTACCAGGTCATCCATGTCATCATGCTCTGAATAAAGGAAGTTTGAGTCCTCCCACTCCATTGACCCCAGTTATTCCCCGTCCCCACAGTACGTTAGTCCCGCCATTAGTACTGTCACATCTCAGTTGTACACCTCGCACCCCTATCAAGGAAAAATCATTGGCTTGGTAGTTTCAAGGTCTCCCTCTGTCGACGACAACCAATCTATTCTAGAGGATAGACCCAGAGGTCCCTGTGCCTTGGACTCATCGCCATCAGCAGTGAGTGCCTACGGGTCATTTTGAAAGGAGTCCTTAGTGCCTCTCCAGATGATTGTTTCTCACATGCTCAACAACAACACCTTGATCGCATCGTTGAGATTCGTACAGGGTGTCGGTCATTTCAGTTATTAGTAGAAGACCCCGGATGTTACCTGACTCCAGCACATTTGTGAGTCTACTAGAGGAAACAACCAGTCATATGTTCCTGTAGATATCCAGGCTGCACATGGCGACAGTTTCATGAAAGTACCCTAGTAACATGCTTCTTTGACTCACAGTTATTGCACACGTTCAGATCCAACATTTTTATCAGTCATTCCAGTACCACAATCAGAGTGACGAGTGTTTTCTAGTGTATCAGGTTTTTCACATCAACCATGGCTAGGCCATGGGTATGTCCCAGATTTGCATCCCCTCTGGACCAAAATGATGTACACAACATTTTTCTCATGTATTGTTCTGGTCCCCCTTCATGGACCCCATTATTATATTTTGACAACGAGCATGGGTATGACTGCCTCGTCCATATGTTGAGATACTCATCAGTAAGACATGTATTTTTAGTTCTTGGAAGTCAGTACAAACCCCGTGTTCCGGTCTCCAACAAGTTCATGCTCTTCTCTATCCCAATGCTCATTACCCAGGAAAACCATAGTACTTATGATGTCCATCGGCCATACGATGAGCTCCTGCCCTCGCACATCAGGGGGCAATCTGTTAACACCAAAAAAGTGCTCACTAACTCATCCCTTTGGACATACACCTCTATTGACCAAATTTCCTACTAACCTCACCTCCAAAACCCCATAAAACCCAAATGGATATTAAAAATACCCAAAAATTCCCTCAAAAACATACTAAAATGCCAAAAGAGGTGTTAACACCCAAAAAGTGCTCACTACCTCATCTACCCCATTACATGACTCATTTGTCCATATTTCCTACCATATTTGCCTCCAAAACCTTAAAACCCCATTAAAAAGCCTCCAAAAGGCCAAAAAACCCCTTTTCCCCAATGCCACACATTGAGACATGTTTATATAAATATACAGAAATTACAGAAATAGACCTAAAGATGCAACTTTTAGAATATTTAGAAAACATTGATACATCATACAACTAGTAACTTACTACATCATACACAAGGTATTAAACTGTGTTACTAGATCCACCACCCCATGTGTAGGATCCACCTAGAATCCATCATGGAAATGCATCCCCTGGAGAAGGAAACGGATCCTGAGCCCATGAAACGGATCCTGTGGAAAATCAAACATATTTTGAAATTTTGAAATGGATCCCTAAACTTCTAGTGCTTTTGTGACCCACAAATCCCCCCCCAAAATTGATTTTTTAATGAAAAACCTCCCAAAACCCTAAACACCTAAAGGCTAAAACCATAGACCCCATCCTTGGTTAAGGTATGATCTATCCTTATATCAAGATCTGCTCTCGAACTCTGATCTATCAAGGTCTGTTCTCAAGGTTTATGTTTGATCTATACAGCTCTGCTCTCAAGTTTTTATGTTTGATTTATCTTTATGGTTGAGGTGAGATCTATCCTTATGTGCTACGTTGTTGCTCACTTCACCAACGTTGTTATTTAGTTCTTCCATGGATGGATTCCCCATGCTTGCAAACACATTTAGTTGGGGAAACCATATATTGGTATCTCATTTGGCACTGGTATTTCTCCTTTAGTTATATGGGAATGATGCTTGGAAAAAATTCAAGCTAAGCTGCAATATTGATAGTTTAAATACCTTCCATTTGACAGCAAGCTCACTATTACTTTAGGATCTTGCAGGCTAGTCACATATACTATGTTTCTTGTTGGTTCCTAAATTAAACCATTTTGGTAGACTTGAGAAAAAATTTCAGTTTCTTGTGAGTGAAGTATGGTGGAGAGAAAGGTTTTCCCTTTGTTCCTTGGCATGTTTACATCATTTGAATATCTAAAGGAGGTATGGGCTTATTGATATTTTTGCACAGAGAGGGTACTTGCATTTAAATGGACTGTTGTTGATGCAATGTCTATCGACAGGGGTTCACTCTGCACTTTCCTCCAACCTAATGTTCACCTTCTTGCTCTCCCATGGTTGTTGGAGTTCGTGTGATGGTATATCTGGTGCCACATTAATGCGACTGTACTTTGATTTTGGTACGTATGTAGCCCTGGGGTCATGGTCATCTTTAAGCTCTCTGGTGGTGTTGTAACACTCCATCAACATTTCTGGTGTCGCAATCCATTGGGGTGCCATTGGTTGGTTGGTTGGTACCGCTTCAGATATCTTTCCGCAGATTGCGTGTGACACGGTGTGGACTAAGGGATTTTCGTCTAAGGATGAGAATGATTGGATGAAGCCAATGGTAATTTGTTCCCAAGATGTCCTCCCACGTCGCAGTTCTGCTGTGACATACTAGATCCATGGTACCCCATTCAACGTGTGAACGAATGCATGTACCCACTCCTGTCGTGCTCTCAATCCACATTGATGTTGACAGGCATTTAGATGCTCCTTTGGGTCTCCTCGTCCGTCATATCGCATCTGGTTGTTCTCCTCAGCTTCGCTGAACCGAACCTCCATGAGGCGTCGACATAGTGGCCAAGATGTAATGTTTGATTTATGCACTGCCCACCATTGCACAGGAGTAGTCTTTAGGGCTTCCTCCAGGGCCAGGAGACGTTGTGGTTCCGCCACTTTTTCCTCAAATTCTGCAAGAAATGAGTCCAAATTGGGCAATCCCTCATAGGTGGGTAACACATATTCCTTCGTGGGTACCCTTCGCAGGGACTGTGTTACCCCCAAACATCTTCGAAAGGACATTTCATGCAGCCGGTTCTGCCAATTCTCAAGGGCCTCATCTGAATCGCAGGATGTTGAGCTGTCACTGCACCATCCTAATTCTCCATTCGCGGTGGGGTTAACATAATCCTTAGAAATGTTATACAAATTGTCCCATCCTTCCGTAAAATCATCTCTGGATGGCTCCGTATAGCACAGTCCTTCCGCGGGATCCAGTGGTGTGATGACCCTCATTTCCTGATTCTCGAATGACATTATCCTTTTCTTAAAGTTGATAATTGCTTGATTCTCCATAGCCCAGTCTATCCCCAGCAGCATCAGATAGGGACTGGTCTTATCCACAATGTCAATGACACCGAGATCCACATATGTTTTGAGCCCTTCAATTTCAAACGGAAGTTGACATACTCGACCGAGCAGAGTGACCTTGCTCTTGTTCTCCAGTCGTAGTTGTACTGGTGACCAGGTCATTTGCGGCTTTCCCTTTGTCTCCCATGTCTATTTAGTCAGGATATTCACGTCCGAACCCAAATCCAGAATGATGGAGTCGACATAAAATTCTCTAATTTGTGCCGACATCCGCATCTCTCTGCTCGTCTTTCTTTTGTTTATGTGATTGACGCTCTGTTCCAGTCGTGCACCTCTCCCTCATCGCAGTAGGTTAGCTATCTCTTCCAGTGCATCCAGGCCTTTTCCAAGTCCAGGCAACTTTACAAGAAGGATTTTAGAGTGTTTTCCTTCCTGTGTGACTTTGTCGAGCCGAACGTCGGTGTCATGTCATAGATTTCTTCCTCGAGAGGTAGCTTCCTCCTATTCCTCATTGCTTCCTGCGCTTTTAGGAAGAAATCCCTTTCATCTTCGACATCAAAGGTGACCTTCTTCTGCTGTGTTTGTGTTGGTATAACATTGGTGTGTGACCTATCGCCACCTGTCACTGCCCCTCCTCTTGTCACTATTCCAACCATCGCATGGCTGCTCCCGGCTTCTGTCGATATCCTCTACATAGATGATGGCGCATTTTGATTATTTTCGGGTGGATGCTTAGTTTTCCATTTCGCAATGAGCTAAGGGCAGTCTTCTACACTATGCTCTAGAGCACTGCAGTATGTACACTGCGGTGTTGGACTTGGACAATCTCTTTGGTAGTGCCCCTGTAGCTAGGGTTTTCACCCTAGCTTGTGCAAATGGGCACCTACTAAGGAGAAGGGACTCCTTAGTAGCAGTTCAGTAAAATGATAAAACAAGACAGTAAATAAAACAGTAACTACTGTAAGCATGTGCATAAAATAACAAAAAGATAATAAAAATGGTTTTTGTATTGATTATACCTCCAATGTGGGGTTGGTGAAGCTCTTGCAGTAGTCCAGGAGGGATGCTTCCAAGCTCCAATAGGTTCCTTCTCCTTCTCCAAAGTGTTTTGGATATGGGCCAAAGGGGCACTCAAATGTGAAATTAGCTCAAAAAGGTGAGCTAGGGTTTCATGAGTGATTTTGGCAGAGTGAGGACAGGGATGACTGTGGATTTGAAATGGGGAGCCTCCATCACCTATTTATAGGTTTTTAGTGGTGGAGTGTTGACCCATGGTTTTGGGAACCATATGGTTTAGGTCAGCTGTATAGGGTTTTTGCTTCCTTTTTTTCCTCTTTTTCCTCTTTTTTGTATTTTTTATTCCCTTTTTAGAGGGTTTTTGCTATTTTTGGATGAATTTAACTTGTTTTGGGGGGAAAATGGGGTTTTGGGCCTTTTGGAGGCTTTTTTAATGGTTTTTTTGGCCTTTTGGAGGCTTTTTAATGGTTTTTTTGTCCTTTTGGAGGCTTTGTAATGGTTCTTTGGGGTTCTCGAGACAAATATGGTAGAAAATGTGGACAAATGAGTCATGTAATGGGGTAGATGAGGTAGTGAGCACTTTTTGGGTGTTAACAGATTGCCCCCTGATGTGTGAGGGCGGGATCTCATCGTATGGCCGATAGACATCATAAGTCTTTGATGGTTTTCCTGGGATGTGGAGAGGAGAAGAAACGGACTAGAGCCCGGAACAATGGTCCCGAACAAACTGCAAAAACTGAAAATACATGACCTCAATAATGGATGAGGGATAATCTCAACATATGGACGAGGCAGGAATTCCCATGCTCGTATCAAGATATATAATAATAACAATGAGGTCCAAAAAATGGGGACCTGAAAGATAAATGGCCTCAAATAATGAATGAGGAAGAATCTTAATAAATGGACGACGCGGGCATTCCCATGCTCGTATCAAGATATATAAAAAATAATAGTGAGGCCGAAAAATGGGGGCCTAAAGGATACATGGATAACCACTGTGTACATCATAAGGGTCCAGAGGGGACACAGAATCTGGGACATACTATTGGGCTAACCATGTTTGAGCTGAAGAACTGATATATTGGAATAACAATAGAGCTGCTGAGTGTGGTACCAGAGGAACTGATGAACTGCTGGGGCAGAGTGACGGGGGGTCATACCCTCAATGGTACACCGGACTGGAGCTAAACTGGGTACTCAAGGAACCATATAATTGGATGGCTTCCGAATACAATCGCCAATGCAACCTAGACATCCACAGGAACATTTAACTGGGTGTTCCGAAGTGACTCACCAATGTGCTAGAGTCGGGGGAAATCCGGGGTCTTCGACCAATAAATGGAGGGATATATACCCTGCGCGATTCTCAACGATGCGATCAAGGTGTTGAAGTCGAGCATGTGAGAAACAACCATTTGGAAAGGCACTGGTGACTCCTTTCAAAATGGTCCATAGGCACTCACCACAGATAGTGATGAGTCTAAGGCGCAAGGACCACTAGGTCTATCCTCTGGAATAGATGGGCTGTCGTCGACAGAGGGAGACCTGCAACTAGCTAGGCAATGATTTTTCCTTGATAGGAGCACGAGGTGGAGAACCAAAGTGTGAGAGTACTGATGGTAGGGCTGACATACAGTCGGGGTGGGGGATAACTGGGAAAGTAGAGTGGGTGGACTCAAACTTCCTTTGTTCAGAGTATGATGGCGGGGATGATCAGGAAGCATATGAAACTAACTGGTGGGAAAAGGATCATAGCTATAATGGATCAAGGATAGTGATACTCAAGTTGGTGTAAGATGGCGGGAGATTGCAGAATACTCTTAACAAAGGCGACCTTATTTGGGGTGCTGCCGAGATGATCGATCATGGTGCTGAGGGGCACTGGGGGGTCTTCTGCATGGGTTAAGGAACTAGAAGAAGTGTGTTCAAAATGGTACTATTGTGTGGATTTATACGAGCCCAGGACAGTTCATGCTCGTGATTGCTTTCAATTTTAAGGAGTCTAAAAGCGATAAGAAGACACTGAAATAATGCAATGGTACCGTCGTGTGGATTTGTACGAGCCCAGGACGGTGCGTGCTTGTGGTTGCTTTCAATTTTAGAGAGTCTGAAAGCAATAACAAGACTCCAGGGGGGTGATTTTTTGTGTGTTAGTCTCCAAGGCCTGAAGAAGCATAAAAGGATGCAATGAAGAACTCTTCTAGCCGGTGTGACTAGAGTATTCATTTTTTGTAATTAGTCTACCAGATCCAGAAAAGGGTTAAACTTATACTAGATAGACGCCCTTTCAGGTACTTTAACGAGCATGAAAGGAAGAAAGATTGCTCGACGATCTTTTCATTGTTTTAGGAGTCAGAAAAGAGCTTAGCAGAAACTCCCTAAGTGCCTTTTTCGTAAGAGACTTGTTCAACCCGAAAAAGGGATAAAATTATACCGAACAACAGGAATGGCCAGGCAAGGAGGAAGTGCTCAATCAAGGAACATCGATGAGAACCAAGAATGAGGGTGGGGGGGAACACTAGTGGGCCTACTTGCGGGATGATGAATGGTGGAAAAATAACGAAATAATTGCAGTATGAGTGGAGTGAGTGGCTCATGTAAAAATGTGTAAAAATCTGATGGCGGCCGATGTGGCATGCAAACCGAGGCAACAAGGTGTTGGGACACAATGTTGAAATTGTACCAGGTGAGAGTGAGAAATGATCTCAAGCATCATCACGAGCTCGGAAAACTGAATCCAACGATATAAAAAGTGTCGAAAAGGGAGAACAACCGAGGTGGCATGCAAACCGAGGCGACGGGGGGGCGTTTTGGAAAAAATACTCGAAAAATCTAAGGGTGAGAGCGAGAAATGATCTCAAGCATCATCACGGGCTCGAAAAAATGAATTCGACAACATAAAGTATATTGAAAACGGTCTACGGCCGATGTGGCACGCAAACCGAGGCGATGGGGGGCATTTTGGAAAAAATACCCAAAACATCTGAGGGTGGGAGCGAGAAATGATCTCAAGCATCATCATGGGCACGAAAAAATGAATCCGATGGTATAAGGAATGCTAAAAACTGACAACGACTGATGTGGCGCGCAAATCGCGATGGCGACGTGGGGCATGGGAAAAATGCCCTAAACTTGTTGGTGAGAGCGAGAAATGATCTCAAGCATCATCACGGGCATGGAAATATGAATCCTGCGGTGCAAATGGTCCGAAAAACGGAGGTCATAAGGACTCCGAAATGGTCAAAGGAAATAACTAGGTTAAAAAATGGTTGCAAATAAAGGTGAGCCCACCAAGCCAAGGATGCAGTGGTGGGGACAAATGATTACCTGTAGTGGCAGAATACTAGGTGTATCGAATAAAATCAAATATATAAGTTACATGTGACCTCAAAAATGGTTGCGATCACGCATGTGAAAAAGTGAGTAGGGTTAATGACCTTCCCCCATGCTATGTGCATGGGGTTTATGATTGTGGATCACATATGTGTTGGTTTGAACAAGGGGGTCATGACCATGCATTTCGGTATAGGACCAGGCAAAGACATCGCGAAATTCTTGGAAAAGTTTCTTGTACTCTCCGATCTCGTGCTCTGTGCAGGAAGCTCCTAACAAAATGATTTCAGGAGCACTGGCTAGGGCAGAAATATCAATGTGGATTATGGGTGAAATATTGGCCATGTTACCGTCCTCGAAGGCGTCGGGGGCGGGAATGGGATCTTTAAACCAGTCAACTTTGGTGGGGAGGAAATCTTTGGACTCAATCGAAAATTGGGTAGCTGTGGTGGAGGAGGAGTTTTCCAAGAGGAAATATGAACGATGGTGCATATCATCCCATGGGTAATCAGGGGCAGTAAGAGCCTCTAGAATCTCCTCATCATTGTGGAAACTTTGGGTTGTCAATTTGGTTGACGAGGGAGTGCTAGAAGAGATCATGTAAATGGTATTAATCTCTCCAGTTGGCAGGGATGCTGGGGGGTGGATCTGTTCAATGGTGGGGGGAGCCGTCTCAAGGTCCAAGTTATTCATCTCGTAGAGAGATGCTCTGTAATCTGGGAGATCTGGACAGTGATGTGAGTAATGGTCGTAAATACCGCATATTGCACAAGGGTGGTTGGTACGTAGTGATTTATCATGAGGCTTAGGGGTAGGGTCGAGTTGGAAAACCGGGATGTTGGGGTCGTCGTCAAACATTTGCATGTGTTCCTGTAATGCGGGTAATTGTGGACATTGATGGATAGCATAGCCTAACTCATCACACAACGAGCATTTGGGAGGAGCACGATACACAGGGGTATTCTTAACTGGTTTAGGTGGGGGTAAAGCAGTTTATGGTTGTGGGCCTCTGCCCCCAGTGTGCTTGATAAGAGGGGATGGATTAGTGGATGATGAAGGGGTAGTGACACCGGGAGGTGGTTGACTAGTAGTGGTGATGGGTTGCACCAGTTGTAGGACGACATTTGGTGTTGGAGGGGAAACAGGAGGCGTGATGTACCATACAAGTAATCCTAAAGTTAAACCGGGGAGGCTGAGGGTAGCCATAACCGGGGCGCTTACTACTCCCGAAGGGGAAAATAGGAAGGGGGTTGTATGGATGGGTGTAACACCAACATGAATAGGTACCAATGGTGGTTGGGGTAGCAAGGGCGGTTGATGGTTGGGTGTTGGTGTATTGTGGGAAAGGGTACATAAGTTAGATATTTCGATCGTGGGTGACGTGGGTGGAATGGTGTGGAATGTTGAAGTCATCAACGTATCTAAGTAGACTCCGGGTCCCACTGAGGAAACCAACGAGGTAGTTGCACCAGAAGCAGGTTTTTCAACCATGGGGAGAACATTTTCGGGTGCAGTGGGGGCATTGGGATCATAGTAGGTGAGTTGGTCAACCTTAACCATGCATCTGTCGTGGGGGAACATCATGGTACGAAAAATGGATGAGGAAACCATCCGCATGGTGTACATGTAACTGCAGCCAAGTAAGAGGTTATAATCAAGTTGGGTGTTGATGACCTCTATGTCAATAAGCACTGTTTTACTAGCCAACTAGACGGGGACATTAGCTAAAAGATCTTGGGGTTGAGCCGAACGGCCGCCGTAGGCTCGCAACGCAGTGGTGGACTGCTGGAGTGTAGGGGATCCCAATTCTGCCAAACGAATGTGGACATAACGCATGTAAAGGCATCTTCATCGATGATGCATCGATGGATGACAAGATTCCGAACAGATACAGAAAATTGGAACGCTAATGTGGAAGGCAGGCGTGGTTCGGATTGGTCCAAATCGAAGGCCATCATTCGCGAATCATTTGGGTCAATAGCACCAATGGCTGAGAGCAAAGTCGTGCGCTGTGTTGGATAGTTTTTTAAGACCTCTAATGCAGACATGGCTGCGGGGGACTAGGATAAGTCATCTACAATGTTGTAATTAGACGCAGCATGAGCATTGGGGTTATTGTTGATGCGACGAAGTGGGAAGCGAGGGGCTTTGGAGGTGCCATCTAGTGGGGCTGGAGGTATGTGTAATGACTGATCGGTGGGATGAGCGTTGGTATTTTTGTCGGCAGGAGGGGATTTAGGGGTGGAGCCATATTGGTTCTGACGGGTTTGAAGGTTGACATCGGTGGATGACATCATTAGCAGGTGATGGGTACCTGAGTCTATCATGGGTTGATCAGGAGCGGCATAAGTGATCTGCTGTTGTGGTGGCGCGTTTCCTTGAGGGGAAGCCAACGGCTGAGTGTTCACTACGCCTTGGGTTGGTAAAGGATTTTGTAGCACCAAGGGTTGGGTCTGAGGTGGTGGGGGGTTGGGTAGCGCCTGAGGAGCCGCGTGCCCCTGGTGGTGGGCATCATCAGTCCAGAGTTGCCGAGCCCGTTCCAAATGTGGGCAAGTGTGTGTGTAATGGCCATAGACCCCGCAAATAGAACAAGGATGGTTTGTTCGCAAATTAGGATTTTTGGCTTGTTTGGGTGGTCGGTCAGGGTTTTGGTTGGCAGGTGCCACATTATTATTGTTCAGGGGATTAGGAGGTTGGCCGCCTTGATCGGGAGGGAGTTTCCCATGGTTATGGACTTTGCCGCAGTTTTGTTGGCCTTGTTGGCATTGGTTATTTTGGTTTTGTTGCGGATTCTGTTGCGCATACACTTGCCCTTGGGCAGTAGGTGGGTTATGGGGTTGTGCAGGTGCGGGAGCAGGCTGCGGTGGATAATAAGTGGGTGGAGGCGGTGCAGGTGCGGAACCTTGTGGGGGTTGCTGATATGTCTGTGCAACGGGTTGTGGGTTTGCCGCAGGGACTGCCTGGGGCGGATAATAAGCAGGGGGCGCTTGAGAGGATACATGAGCTTGCGCAGTCTGCGGGTGGTAATATGGCTGAGGTGCGACCAGGGAGGCATAAGCGGGAGATGCATGACCAAAGCACTGAGGTGGACATGAGGGTCCATGGGAATGGTGATGATGTGCCATGGGAGCATACGAATTGGTTGCTCCGGACTGGGATGTAGCCCGCGAAAGGTCAGGGCCAGAGCTAGGACGTGCTATGGAAAAGGGATGGTTATGTGAGGCTATACAACCAATGATGCCATCTACGGCATGGGATGCCCCCAGCGCATCGTGTCGGGAGGAATCGTCGCGGGGGGCATCAGGGATGATGGAATATAGGTAACCAGACTGGGCGTAAATAAGGTCAAATTGTTGGGCTTAGGATGGCCTCTTCTTCGAACTGGGGTCGCTCAGATGCCACATCCTTGGCAATGACAAGAAGGAAAGATTTTAGAAACCAATCTAAGAAGATACGGTCATCTAACTTGATTTTGCACAAGCTGTGGCATCGACGCCACTCATGAATGTGGTCAGTGATGTGGGTGGCCGTGTTCTGTCTGCAAGACAGTAGGATCTCAACTCCCGCGTCATAACGGACAGGTAACTGAAATAACTACAGGAAGGTCGACGCAAGGGAATTAAAGGTGGCATGAGTCCCATGGGGCTTCTCAATGTACCACTTAGCTACAGAGCCAGTGAGGGTGCGCTGTAATAGATGGAGTCGCATGGAGTCATCTACTATGGAGTTGGAGGAACACCATAGATGGAAGGACATAATATGGTTCTAGGGATCTTCACCTACCTTTCCCTCAAACTTAGGGATGCCTGATGGGAGCTTGGTAGGAATGTGAGGCCACGTAGGGTCGTGTCTGATGGGATCGTTAGTCATTCTAGCCAGGTAAGAAAGGTTGAGACTAGCCATGAATGGAAAACTAGTAGAAGGATGTGACATACTGGTGGTTGTGACTACGTTAGGGCCAATGCACCCAAGTGGAGGGGCTGGGTTAGGGTTGGGGACATTGCCCCCGGGTGGGGGAATGAAGGTGGTATGGGATGGTCCTGCACTGCCAAGGGTGGTGTGAGTCACTGGTGGAGTTGGGATGGGTATGCTAGCCACTGGAATGGGTACAGTGATCAGAATGGTGGAGGTGGTCCCCATCGAGGGCATACCCAAAGCGGGTGTGGTAGCTGGGGTGGTGGTGGATGCTCCACTAATGGTCCCTACAAAGAAAGGGTTGGAATTCATGACATCCATGGGGCCGGTTGGTGCAGCATAAGTGGGGTTCTCATACTCTGCCTCAGAATCAGATGTGAAATAAGGGGAGTCTAGATCGGGTGATGGAACTCTATGTCGTCAACGCGTAGAGTCAAGTGACAAAGCTCGAGATCTATGATGAGTGGTATCAAGTGATGAAGATCTACGTCTATGACAGGTGATGTTAAGTGAATCATGCTACGGGGGCTCGCTTCGAAGGTGCCGAGAATGTCTCGGGGACTCAATGGTGACAGATGGTGTCAAGTATCTGGGGGTCATGTCGAGTGAAAAACAGCTCAAAAACCCTAATGCAGCCGAGTGTGCAGAAGGAGAGTGCAAAAAATATGGCACTCAGGCCAACAACCGGCTCAAAACACTCACTGTAACAGTTGTGCTACAATAAGCAGAGCGTCAACAACAATGGTCAAAATACCAACAAGCAGTAGGTTTCCTAAAAAATAAAAATAGTGGACTCGCTAGACCAAAGGGAGGTAAGGGAGCATGCAAACACCTAGCTAAATAGTATTCTGACTCAACCAGACATATCCTCTGCAAGGTGATGAAATCCAAGTCAGACAATATGGATAGTAGAGCCAAGTGGCTAAAGATATCCCCCTACCGGGAGGGACACCGGGTAGAAAATCTTAGAAGAAAGGCAACTAAGATACCCCGTTCATGACACATTCGATTGGGTGAATCTGCAGTTTCATTCTATCATCGTTGTACTTCCATACTGGTAGTACACCGAGAACTACGAAGCGTATCCTTTGGTTACTGAATGGATTGCGGTATTCCACTAAGGCTTCCGGAACCAGTCTAGCTACTTCAACCCTCCTAGGGGAGAGGCCTTCCCGATAATTGGCTTTAAACCATGTCAAAAAATACTAGGGGATTTTGGTTCCCTAATGGACAACAACTATGTCTCAAGTGTAAGCGACCGAGGGGTGTTTTTTGGATGCATATCCCCCCGACCCTACCTAACTACAATATTCTTATGTGTTCCCCAAGTGGGATTAGAATGTTGGTTTTGTTAAGCAGTATTTTAGGGCTCACTTGAATTAGGTGACAGAGTGTGTGCATGTGAGATAATGTACCCAAGTAAAAGTGCCACGGGGTGGGCAACTTTCTAACTAACAATAACAATGCAGAAATTAAACTTTGAAATGCAAAATTTTCTTTTTTTAATTAAAATGCTGAAACTTGAAAAACTCTGTAAATGGAACATAAATAACACTGCAAAAAACGGTTGTAGGTAAGTATGGATGCAGATAAGACAGATGGCTGTGCAGGTGCAGAAAATATTGCAGCAAAGTTCTGGGTTCAAATAGGGAAAAAGTGCAGAAAATAGATCGCGGGTTTGCGGCGAAGCTGCGCGGTCGGATCGCGGGAAACAGGTCGACAGTCGTGGGAGGGCCTTAGGAAAATGGCTGAAATCCATAGGAGGATCGCAGGGAAATGGGTGAAAGCCGCAGGAATATTGCAGGAAAATGGCTGAAAGCCACAGGTGGATCGCAGGAAAATGGCTGAAAGCCACAGGCGGATCACAGGAAAATGGCTGAAAGCCGCAAGTGGATCGCAGGAAAATGGCTGAAAGCCGCAGACGGATCGCAGGAAAATGGCTGAAAGCCACAGGAGGATTGCAAGAATGTGGCTGAAATCCGCAGGCGGATTGCAAGAAAATGGCTGAAAGCCGCAGGCGGATCGCAGGAAAATGGCTGAAAGCCGGAGGCAGATCGCGGGAAACAGGCTGAGAGCTGCGGTCAGATCGCAGGTAACAAACTGGAAACTGCGGGGAGATCGCATGAAACAGTCTGAGAGCCGCAGTCAGATCACAGGTAACAGTCTGAAAGCCGCGGTTGGATCGCAACTGTGGGGAAAAAATTCACGATTTACGGCAGTAAACCGTACTATCGAAAGAAACAGCCGAAAAGAAAAAACAGAAAAATATTGCAGAAAACTAAAAATTTCTAAAAACTAAAACCAGAAATTCAAGGAACACCAGTGGAGTCGCCAAAAATGTAGCTGGGGTTTTCACCCTAGCTTGTGCAAATGGGCACCTACTAAGGAGAAGGGACTCCTTAGTAGTAGTTTAGTAAAATGATAAAACAAGACAGTAAATAAAACAGTAACTACTGTAAGCATGTGCATAAAATAACAAAAAGATAATAAAATGGTTTTTGTATTGATTATACCTTAAATGTGGGGTTGGTGAAGCTCTTGTAGTAGTCCAGGAGGGCTGCTTCCAAGCTCCAATAGGTTCCTTCTCCTTCTCCAAAGTGTTTTGGATATGGGCCAAAGGGGCACTCAAATGTGAAATTAGCTCAAAAGGGTGAGCTAGGGTTTCAGGAGTGATTTTGGCAGAGTGAGGATAGGGATTACTGTGGATGTGAAATGGGGAGCCTCCATCACCTATTTATAGGTTTTTAGTGGTGGATTGCTAACCCATTGTTTTGGGCACCATATGGTTTAGGTCAGTTGTATAGGGTTTTTGCTTCCTTTTTTTCCTCTTTTTCCTCTTTTTTGTATTTTTTATTCCCTTTTTAGAGGGTTTTTGCTATTTTTGGAGGAAGTTAACTTGTTTTGGGGAAAAGGGGGTTTTTGGCCTTTTGGAGGTTTTTTTAATGGTTTTTTGGCCTTTTGGAGGCTTTTTTAATGGTTTTTTGGCCTTTTGGAGGCTTTGTAATGGTTTTTTGGGGTTCTGGAGGCAAAATATGGTAGGAAATATGGACAAATGAGTCATGTAATGGGGTAGATGAAGTAGTGAGCACTTTTTGGGTGTTAACATCCCCTGCTATCCGCAATTGTAAAAGATGATTGGACCTCTTCCTAGTCTAGCAGTTCCTCCACGTCCCATATCGACACCTCGTCCTCCGCGGAACCCCTGAAACCTCCGCGTGGTGGTCCATATGGTTGATACTGCGGTTTCCCATACTGCGGCTGTTGATACCGTTGCTTCCTATACTGCAGCTGCCCATACGACGGTGGTGGATAGTATGGGTTCCCATACAATCGAGTGAAAAACAGCTCAAAAACCCTAATGCAGCCGAGTGTGCAGAAGGAGAGTGCAAAAAATATGGCACTCAGGCCAACAACCGGCTCAAAACACTCACTGTAACAGTTGTGCTACAATAAGCAGAGCGTCAACAACAATGGTCAAAATACCAACAAGCAGTAGGTTTCCTAAAAAATAAAAATAGTGGACTCGCTAGACCAAAGGGAGGTAAGGGAGCATGCAAACACCTAGCTAAATAGTATTCTGACTCAACCAGACATATCCTCTGCAAGGTGATGAAATCCAAGTCAGACAATATGGATAGTAGAGCCAAGTGGCTAAAGATATCCCCCTACCCGGGAGGGACACCGGGTAGACAATCCTAGAAGAAAGGCAACTAAGATACCCCGTTCATGACATGTTTGATTGGGTGAATCTGCAGTTTGGTTCTATCATCGTTGTACTTCCATACTGGTAGTACACCGAGAACTACGAAGCGTATCCTTTGGTTACTGAATGGATTGCGGTATTCTACTCAGGCTTCCGGAACCAGTCTGGCTACTTCAACCCTCCTAGGGGAGAGGCCTTCCCGATAAATTTGCTTTAAACCATGTCAAAAAATACTAGGGGATTTTGGTTCCCTAATGGACAACAACTATGTCTCAAGTGTAAGCGACCGAGGGGTGTTTTTTGGATACATATCCCCCCGACCCTACCTAACTACAATATTCTTATGTGTTCCCCAAGTGGGATTAGAATGTTGGTTGTGTTAAGCAGTATTTTAGGGCTCACTTGAATTAGGTGACAGAGTGTGTGCGTGTGAGATAATGTACCCAAGTAAAAGTGCCACGGGGTGGGCAACTTTCTAACTAACAATAACAATGCATAAATTAAACTTTGAAATGCAAAATTTTCTTTTTTCAATTAAAATGCTGAAACTTGAAAAACTCTGTAAATGGAACATAAATAACACTGCAGAAAACGGTTGTAGGTAAGTATGGATGCAGATAAGACAGATGGTTGTGCAGGTGCAGAAAATATTGCAGCAAAGTTCTGGGTTCAAATAGGGAAAAAGTGCAGAAAATAGATCGCAGGGTTTGCGGCAAAGCTGCGCGGTCGGATCGCGGGAAACAGGTCGACAGTCGTGGGAGGGCCTTAGGAAAATGGCTGAAAGCCATAGGAGGATCGCAGGAAAATGGGTGAAAGCCGCAGGAATATTGCAGGAAAATGGCTGAAAGCCATAGGCGGATCGCAGGAAAATGGCTGAAAGCCACAGGCGGATCACAGGAAAATGGCTGAAAGCCGCAGGTGGATCGCAGGAAAATGGCTGAAAGCTGCAGATGGATCGCAGGAAAATGGCTGAAAGCCACAGGAGGATCGCAAGAATGTGGCTGAAAGGCACAGGCGGATTGCAAGAAAATGGTTGAAAGCCGCAGGCGGATCGCAGGAAAATGGCTGAAAGCCGGAGGGGGATCGCGGGAAACAGGCTGAGAGCCGCGGTCAGATCACAGGTAACAAACTGAAAACTGCGGGGAGATCGCACGAAACAGTCTGAGAGCCGTAGTCAAATCGCAGGTAACGTTCTGAAAGCTGCGGTCGGATCGCAACTGTGGGGAAAAAATTCACGATTTACGGCAGTAAACCGTACTATCGAAAGGGACAGCCGAAAAGAAAAAACAGAAAAATATTGCAGAAAAACTAAAAATTTCTAAAAACTAAAACCAGAAATTCAAAGGAACACCAGTGGAGTCGCTAAAAATGTAGCTGGGGTTTTCACCCTAGCTTGTGCAAATGGGCACCTACTAAGGAGAAGGGACTCCTTAGTAGTAGTTTAGTAAAATGATAAAACAAGACAGTAAATAAAACAATAACTACTGTAAGCATGTGCATAAAATAACAAAAAGATAATAAAAATGGTTTTTGTATTGATTATACCTTAAATGTGGGGTTGGTGAAGCTCTTGTAGTAGTCCAGGAGGGCTGCTTCCAAGCTCTAATAGGTTCCTTCTCCTTCTCCAAAGTGTTTTGGATATGTGCCAAAGGGGCAGTCAAATGTGAAATTAGCTCAAAAGGGTGAGCTAGGGTTTTAGGAGTGATTTTGGCAGAGTGAGGATAGGGATGACTGTGGATGTGAAATGGGGAGCCTCCATCACCTATTTATAGGTTTTTAGTGGTGGAGTGCTGACCCATTGTTTTGGGCACCATATGGTTTAGGTCAGCTGTATAGGGTTTTTGCTTCCTTTTTTTCCTCTTTTTCCTCTTTTTTGTATTTTTTATTCCCTTTTTAGAGGGTTTTTGCTATTTTTGGAGGAAGTTAACTTGTTTTGGGGGAAAAGGGGGTTTTTTGCCTTTTGGAGGCTTTTTTAATGGTTTTTTGGCCTTTTGGAGGCTTTTTAATGGTTTTTTGGCCTTTTGGAGGCTTTGTAATGGTTTTTTGGGGTTCTGGAGGCAAATATGGTAGGAAATATGGACAAATGAGTCATGTAATGGGGTAGATGAAGTAGTGAGCACTTTTTGGGTGTTAACATCCCCTGCTATCCGCAATTGTAAAAGATGATTGGACCTCTTCCTAGTCTAGCAGTTCCTCCACGTCCCATATCGACACCTCGTCCTCCGCGGAATCCTCCCCTGAAACCTCCGCGTGGTGGTCCATATGGTTGATACTGTGGTTTCCCATACTGTGGCTGTTGATACCGTTGCTTCCCATACTGTGGCTGCCCATACGACGGTGGTGGATAGTACGGGTTCCCATACTGCGCCTGCCCGTATTGCCCCTGGTCGTATTGTTGTGATTGGTTAAACTGCAGTTGACTAAACTACGATTTCTACTGCACCACCAACGAATCTTCTACCTTCATAAAATATGTGTCAGTTGTTCGGTCTTGCAGCAGGTCATATGCTCTGTAGTCCTTCTCATCATGGCCAACCGATCAGCAAAACTTGTAGTATAAGTTCGTTGGCTTTGATACCATCTTTTGCAGATATACACATTCCTCCGGTCAATGCCCTCTGGTCTGACAGACAGTACACCATGGAATTCCTCCTTGACAAAGGGGGTTTGGTGCCCCTGATTACAAATACTCATGGATTACTGGGCAATTGTCCTTATGGTGCCCCTTAGTTATTCATCTGCTGCACCTTACATCTCTGCGGGTTTCCTTGCCCTTCTTGATATCCTCTAGTTGCAATGTTAAATTGGCCAACTGTTCCTGAACTCTGTCCGTTCCCATTCCTGCTTCGTCGATTGGTGAAGCCTCTAGCTTCATCGCAATCTCTAATGCTTTTGCCTGTGTTGTGACTTTTTGTTGCATCAGTAGTCCTCGGATATGCAACACTAGTCCTGTGATGAACCATTCTTTATGTTGCATCTCATTTATCGGAAAGCTCACTTTCGCTATCAGTGTCTTGTATCGTTGATCGAATCCCACATTGACTCATTCGGGAATTGCTTAATCTCCTTAAGCTCAGTGACATATTGTGACTCTGATTTTGGTTTTTTAAATTCGTCAATCATCGCCGTTCTAACCTGTGGCAATGTCTTGGCCGCGGTTCCCACTCGAACCTTTACGAACTTCATGTACCAATCTAACGCCCGACCCCTAAGGGTCATCTCTAACTGTCCCATATTTATAGCGTCATCCTTAACATGCTTTTCAGTCCATACTACTTCACATATAAACCAATACTGTTCGGGATCCTCGGTCCCGTTCACTTGAAATGTGGGTATATTTGCTTCGTCTTCCATCCTATTGTTTCTAGTATTGTTGTTGACTGAAGCGCTACTCTTGCCACTGCACGTAGGGAAACTTTGCGAGTAGTTTAGATTTCTTCCTATAAAATTCGGAGTAGTGTGCGGGGTCGAAGGTACGTGGTAACTTATGATTTGAACTTCTTCTGCCTCTGGGGTATCCTGGTCGATGTCTCCTTAGCAATGAGGTCGCTTCCTCCCTTGTGGTCCTATTTTGCAGTTATCTGTTCCGTCCCTCTCAGGAGACTCTCTCTCAGTCCTCCTCTTCTTTCAGGACGCCAGAATATTGCTCCAGTCATCAAGAGACCACACTATTCATCAGCTTCCCTTTGAATCTCATCGCCGCTCATGTCCATCTACCGCATATTTCCGCCAGACTCGCATTTACGCGATACCTTCACTCTCGCACACCGATTCTTCTACTCGTCAAAAGACATCCTCCTTTTTCGCAGACAAGCATTTTAATCCACAGTTTAGTGATGACAAGAATCTTCCTCTCGGCCCCCTGAAGAAATTTATTTTGGTGTCGTTGTATGACTTGATAGTGTCTACTGCGAACTCAGTTACGTACCCTTCGAGGATACTGTCTACCCAAAAATCAACAGCTTGCGATACTTTTTTATTGACTTGCTTCAGCTGTCGCACCAACTCCGGGGTCCAACAATCAGGTTCAGTCTTCTGGCAGTGGTTCTTTCGGAACGTCAGATGTGCTAGCCACTCATGCAACAACGCCGGGAATTCATAGAAGAATATTTCATGGATGTATGAGTAGATGTATCTTTCTAACCAACTGGTCGTTGTCTGTTTAGGATCTTGCTTCTCGCTTTCTGTGCATTCTTCCGCCTTCTTGTCGAACCACTCTTGGATCTCTGGTTTTGTCAGATGCCACAACATATCGTCTTTTCTTCTTCCTTAGGGTCCCGGCAATGGAACCATTTTTTGACGCAGTGTTTATCGACAGGGCTTCACTCTGCACTGTCGCCAACAAACTATCAAACCAAACTCCCTTATACACCGGTCCAGAAAGGTGTAACCCTTCCCAGTAACACTTGCGGAGCAAGTGCAGTCTCACCCGAGGTGGATAAGGGGGCTACTGGAACCAAGTTTCCGTAGTGATGTAGAGGATATGCACACACTACCTTGGGACTAACTAGAGATTATAACATTCATAACAGACCATTAAATCATTATTCGCATCTTATGTCATTCGCAGTTTCTAACAAACATTCAGAACAACATTCTCGACATAATTATTCAAATTACAACATATTCGCATCAATCATGCAAAAAACATTCACATAACCCATTATTCATCATCACATCATTTCATAAAAATAGATTTCATGTCCTAACCGAACATCTCCATTCATTCATCAAACCTGCTGAATTAACCTCGCAGAAACCGTCAATACATCTTGTTGCGGATACAAAGCCAAACCAAAAAGATAGGATCAATCTCCAAAACTTCGATTCCCTTAGGATTACAATCCTACTCTATTTATATGCTTTTATGTTATTACAAAATGGTCCACATGGCCAACTTATCTAATCTAACAATTCTTATCCTTCTGCAAAAGCCACGAAGGGTCCTTCTTTCGCGGAATGACCCTTTCGCACCTGTCGACTTCCGCACTTCCTGCAGATCCTATCCCGTGCCAACAACTGTCCATATCATCGATGGTGATGTTCTTTTGAAGTATCTCCTAGTTCCAGAATATGTAGGAAAGCCACAATTACAAACCTGAAAGGCACTTTGACCTACGTGACATCATTTTGCCTCCCAAATGTTTGAATTTTTGGGTCTTTACTCATTAAATTTAAAACTTAAAGGCATATGGGAAACATGGTCCCTAGAAGCATATTTACAATTACAAATGGATTTCTTGGAGCTTTTCAAGAAACATAAGAGGATGGGATATTCTTTACTACCCTATTTAGATATGTAAGCTTCATGCATAATATACAACAAAACTCCCTCAATTTCACGCAAAAAGACAGTAAAAGGGAATTTTCCTATGGAAAGGCCTTTGTGACTAAAAGAACAAGACGTGGTTTGAGTGGAATACTTTAGCCTATGATAAAGCTTTGTTACCTATTGATCGAGCTACTATTAGAGTATTGCACATACTTCTACTAGCAAAGTATGCTCTTATATGAGCAATATCCTTCAAGGACCATTATGGTGAGAGTAGAAGTGGGCATTGGCAAACCTATTGATGATCATAGTAGTAAGAAGTTACACCTTATTTTTCATAAGAATTTTACGCCCCCTCGTTGAATGCACAAAGGTCCTAGTGATTAATTGCCGGGGACTTCCTTGCCAAAAGTCGCTTCACAGATGAGAAATGCCTTATCTGCTCCAAAGTTGAACCACTAAAATATATTTTATGGGAGTGCCATTTTGCTCGCTAGTATTAGAAACAAGTTCAACATAAATTATCATGTGTGTTTCAAGGCACTATTCGTTAGAGAGCGAATCTATTAGGTGATTCCAACTTGCTTACCCCCTCACTTTATGCTGGCATGTGGCATTGTATTCAGATTGCATCTATGTTCTCTTTGGAAATTTCATTGTAAGTGTATCTTTGATGGTTCTATTAGTATTGGATCCTCATTTCAAAGGATTTTGTTGGATGAGGTATGTACCCTAGTTAAGGCCAAAGGATATCTGCTAGATAAATATGCTAAAAATGTATCTATAGGCTATAACTGCATATTTAGAATTCATTGTATCCTTCACTGCATAAGGTAGCTTGGATTGCATCAGGTAGTTTGTCACTATTAATTGTACTTTTGAGTCCCATTGGACTAACTTTTTGTTAATTTGCAGATCTTATCTACATGCAATTAAAATAACTTACAAATACCTATGTTCTTGCATGAAAACACTTAATTGAGTTGTAGGAAATGATAGTTGTAATTTTTTTCTTCACCCTGAAAGCAAAAAATAATCATTATTGTTTTGGTTAAAGTTGCAAATGTCATATTGTAGACGGACTTTTATAAGTTAAATAAGCTTGTTTCGGAAATATGATATTTTTTCCTTTTTAATATGTCAAAAACTTGTTTTGATTCCTTGCATAGCTCTTTCATATTCTTCTTCTAACTAAACATTTTTTATGGTTTGCTTATCTTATCTTTTTGCAGTAAATAGGGTAGTGAAAGCTCAGCCAAAGAAGTATACTGGATTTCTCCTTGGGCATAGATCAGACGAAAGAGGAATATTTACTTCATGTTGCTTAAATTAAGGTTGTGAAGTGTACATGTTCAGGTCAGTGTAGATTTGATGTAGATATTTTTCTGCACAAGCTACTTGAAACTTTTCTTATTGTCACTTGTTGAAAAGCAATGATAAGGTTTTCAATATACTAATTGTAATACATTATTATATTTCTACACCAAATTTCTTCTATTTGAAACATTATTATTACAAATTACTTATTAGATGGTCATGGTATGATTGAGCTGTTTGTGAATGGTGTAATACTAAGGTGGAAGATGGCTATGCATATTCAACTTGGTGTAACAATGTAAGCTTTTCTTGATGTCACAAAGATCTCATAATACCTCCTTTATGCCCAGGTTCAGTCCAAAATTCAAAGTGATTCCCATTTATCGTTTTAAGAGACTAAGAAATGCCCAGAATTGTCGTCAGACCACCCAGATGTTCTTGTTATGGTATTAAGCTCTGGACAACCATACTAGGCTATTGGGTTATTATACAACCATACTAGGCTATTGCCATTACATTTTGAGGAAAAAAAATCCAATAGTGATGGAGGCATTTATGGGTCAACCTAAGAAGCCGTCACACTTAGAAAAAATTAAATGGATTTTGGAATGAAATAGTTTCTCTTGTAGCAGGGAATTTTAAACAATAAATGACAAGAAGAGTGAATGCTCAACTCATAACAATAATAGAATTTGGATGTTATGATTCAAACAAAAAACCAGGAGGAAAAGAATCAGAGTCCTGTAGCATAATGACAGGAAGGCTAAGGGTGCACAATTAGTTGCTCCAAAATTTGTTTGGAAAGCATCTTAGCATATTTATAACACAGTAATCACTTACAACAATAAGGAAGGGGTTTCCAGACCTAGGAAGGTGATTTTTTCTACCATTTTGTGGGGCATTTTTCCTAAAATGCTCCGTCCATCAATGGAAATGCTCAGGGTTACTGTGAAACAAGTATTTTCCCATAGTCATTGTAGCAAAAAAGATGGACAATTCACATACAAAATCTCTTTATGTGTGTTCTTTTCCAACCCCCGCTAAAAGTCAAATTTGTTGTAGTGTACATAATGCAGAAACACAATATTCCAAGCTGTAAGTAGACTCATGAATTAGCTATTTTTTATTTATTTTCTGAACTCGAAAGATATAACTTAACATATCAATAATTAAAATAATGTCCTTTCTGTTCTTTTTTCCATATAAATAGTGTGTTCTTACAGTTTGAGAGTAAAATTGATAATTCTCATCAGAAGCAGGATTCATATTTTCATGTTGTGTTCAATGAAATTTGTTATCCTTTGTGTTAATAATTTTGTTTATTTAAAGTATGATCATTATCTCTAATACGTGTCTTTCCATCATAATATATAAGGGTGAATCTAACTTTAGCAAAATGGAAGTAATGCGCTTTTTACTTATAGATGTTACTTGAGATTCCCCTTAAGCATGGGGAAATTTGTGAAACAATTGTTGAACTTATGATATGCTGCAATAAGGCCTTTGGGAATGTATTGATCTTGTTGCAAGCATGATGACAAAGAGAGTGAAGTGAATGGACGTACTAGTAGATGCATTACTTTCTTTTCTACCTCACTCCCAGCACCTGTACGTGCGGCCATTAAGCAGGTAGCTAACATAATGAATGTTCAGTATGGAATTGGAACTTCTAATTTGTCTTATTTTTTAGGTTATTCTGATGACATGAATTTTTATTCTTTGTTTTAATGCAGGTTTTAGATATTTTTGTGACAGTATAACAAATCTAGGACTATTGAATATGTTGCGAATTGTAAACAAGGATCTGAAACCATCTTGACACAAACCTACAATTATTCAGGATAGTGACAAGGAATACCCTACATACATGGTATAAATAGTTCATTGAATGCATAATATATTTTTTTTATATCCAGGTCTCAATAGTTCATGGGATTACAATGGGAGGAGGTGCAAGTCTTGATGTTCCAACAAGTCTGTGACCATGACTAGCTTATCACAAAACCATTCCAAGTTCAGCTAGTTGAAGTAGAAATTCCTCTTCCAAAGAGAAACACTTCCAATGGCTATAGTAGACTTCTATCATCTAAGAGTATTTATTGCTGTCCAGTCATCATTTGCAAGGGAATATAGGAATGAAGACCAAGAACTCTTACCCAACTCCCTCTCTTCCTTAGTGGGGCCATGGCTAGGCTTGCATCTGCTAGTACTAGAGGTGGAAAAGGGAGTAGAGATCAATACTCTTTGGTTGTTAACAAAGAAACTAATCCTCCTAGGCAAATCAGACCTTCCCTTATTGTCTAATTTGGATTTTTCCGAATTGCATCAAAGATTTGGGGCTCCACAACCATTGTAGGTATGATCTAAATGTATTTATTTACTATATGTCCATTTCCTTGTTGTCTTCCTTGCATACACATAAATTATTAATACTTTCCCGTGGCCTAACTTTGAAATTTTGCAGCCTCGGCCTGGAATTTCAACACAGTCAGGGTAGAAATCTATGCCACCAACAAGCCAACAGATTCACCTATAAAATTTTTCCAATAGGAAAGGTACACTACAGAAAACCGTGGGCGTGTCTCCATCAATTCAATCACAAATTGCATAGTATACTCCACAAGTTCATCATTTTCCTCTTCTTGAAGGGAAACAACCACAAACTCCTTCTTCACAAGTGATTTATCTGCCCTTACCTCAGCAGCCTCCACTAGCTTCTTTATCAAAAGTGTTTTTTACACCTTATCCTTAGCAGCCTCTATAAGCAACTTCATCATAGTTTCCTTCTGCATCCTATTCTCAGCAGCCTCAACCAACATCTTCATCACATGTGCTTTCTTTAACATATTCTTAGCAGCCAAGACCTGTGATTAATGAGAATCTACCTTCACAAATTGTCAATGTGATTGATGATGTATGGGGTTTGAGAATGCCTCCATCGCCATCCTTTATGGTACAATTTATATTTACTTTATGCAAACCAAAGTAGTTATTATGGGTGAGTTCTCTTTGTTTTTTGTTGTAGCATGGTGGCTTTTAGCACTTATATTACATTCTTGACTAACTTGGAATTCTGCAATTTTGAAAGGGTTCTAACTCAATGGAAGAGCTACAGCCTTACAAGCAGGAGGTTGGTGGTTCGAGTCCTCCATGCCCTATTGATATTGCAATATTGGTATTTTTAATAAAAATATATTTTATTATGATTTATTATGGCTATATAGGGGGTTTCAAACTGTCTTTGTATTTTGCTACGATGGGGGTTCTAAACCACTTTCATATGTCACTACGAGGGGGGTTACAAACTACCCCTATAGGCATCTACGAGGGGGGTTCCAAATCACCCCTTTAGGAATCTACGAGGGGGGTTCCAAACCGCCCCTATATGCCTCTGCGAGGGGGGTTTCAAACTGCCTCTATAGGCCTCTACGAGGGGGGTTAAAAACCACCTCTATAAGCCTCTACGAGGGGGGTTCTAAACTGCCCCATAGGCCTCTACAAGAGGGGTTCCAAACCGCCTCTATAGGAATTTACGAGGGGGTTCAAAACCGTCCTATAGAACTCTACGAGGGGGGTTTGAAACCGCCCCTATAGTCCTCTACAAGGGGGGTTCCAAACCGCCCCTGTAGGTTTGTACGAGGGGGATTATGAGGGGGGTTCACAACTACCCTCGTAGGTCTCTATGAAGGGGGTTCAAAACCAGCCCTGTAGGTCTCTATGAAGGGGTCTACAAGGGGGGTTTAAAACTTCCTCCGTAGACCACTACAAGGGGGGTCACAAACCGCCCCCAAAAGTCACTTTTGGGGGTGGTTCCAATCTCATCAAAAACTGCCCTTAAACGGAAAAAATTTTAACATTGGTTCCTTTAGGGGTGGTTTTGCGAAAACCACCCCCAAAGCCAACCCCCCCCCCTGTAGGTCACTTTTGGGGGCAGAAGACGACCCCCCCTAAAGGCCAAAAATGTAGTAGCCAGGGTTCAATAGTTCCGGCCTACGCACTCACCTGCAGGCTCTTCTCTCTACAATAGGTTTTTGTGCACTCAGTTGCAGAGCCTCTTTAAAATACTTAGCCTTTTCCAAAAATGCTATTGGAGATCTACAAAAAGAATCAATGATTCATCAACAACCAACCCTTTCCGTTACAAATATGCCCTTTTTATATATCGTGCCCTTAGGTCACGTCTTTACAATGTACATGGGAAAAATCCCTAGAGTAACCAAAGCTGGTGTGGTTACTCTCTCGACCCTGCCTCTTGTAGTCGATAGTTGCTCCACTTGCTTTGTCCGCCTTGCTGGGCCACTCGTGGCTCTCACACCCTTGTGACAGCCATTGTCCTCATAAAACGGTTATAACTGCATACTGGTGTATCACTTTCCGCCCCTCTGGCATTCCTGTCGTTGTCGACCCGTGGCTTAGCTTCTAACGATTTTCCGCCACTCCCACTAGAAGGTCGCTTTCATTTTCTACCAGTCTCCTCCTTACCCAACTCTTGGGAATCATGGAGTCAGTTACCTACAATAGGTCGCTTTCATTTGATCGACCTTACTTATACTTTTTACTCAAAATGGCTGCTCCGCTAGCACTGTGCAGCAGCAAAACTGCGATGTGCCTAGACTTCGCACTCCGAACTGCGTCAAATGGACTTCGCGATCTTAGCTACTCCACTGACAAAACTATGCCACTTGAACTTCGTAGTCTGAACTGCACTACTTCCAAAACTGTACTTCATCAAAACTGTGCCAACTTGGACCATTCCCAACAAGATGTGACAGTTCTTGCATATTGGAAAAATGGCAGAGTCGAATGCATGAAGTATCAACAAGATGATGTGCGAAGCTCACAAAGTCACTGCGCTGGATTTGTTCGGGTACAAAGGGGACTCCCAAAAGACTGAACACAAGAAGAAACCACTTCACACAAACAGATCATAGATCGATACACCGATGTTTTGACGTGGTTTAAACCCTCGAGAGGGAAACACTCCACGCCCCGGCCAAATAGCTTCTACGGAGCAATTTATTATGCAAAGAAAGAAAGTTACAAATGAGCTTCTCCTAATCGATCAACTAAAAAATGACCCTCCATGCTCTTTAAATAGAGATCATGGACCAATCGGGTGTCAAGCCACGGATCAAGGTTAGGTATGATCTAAGAGAATTTGAGCCGTCGGATCACAACATATCGTGACCGTCAGATTAAATATTTACAAATGCATACTAATGCATACTAAAGAAATACACTTTTCCTAATGGATATATTACACAAGTTGATCTTAACTAACTCCTAAGTGTCTAAATATCCTAACATCCCCCCTTAAGAACAACTTGGGATAAGATTGAAGGATTTACAAAAGTGACACTATTAGGAGAAGGAAGGAGGCATTAGAGCCTATCCCCCCTTAATGACAAATTCCTGAACTCCTAACATAGATCGAAGTTTAGAAAACTTCGCTTCTGGTGAAGATGTCTGCAACTTGATCATCTGTAGGACAAAAGAGGACTTCAAGAACACGATCATGAACAATATTTCTGATGAAGTGCATATGTAGCTCAATGTGTTTGCTGCATTACAGATCAGGTCCTTAAATTTGATGTAGACAAGGGATTTCCCAAAGGAGAAACTGTTCAACCAGGATTTGTCCTACCAAAATAAATTATTGCAGTTGTACGGCCACATGCTTTCAAAGCATCAAATAATATGATGAGTAAGAGCTCATATGACGTAGATCAGAAATCGATTGTCAAGGATAACATGGAAATGAAGACATGCTAACAACATCTACAATATGTGAATATGTGCAAAAAAAACTCACTGGCAGTATTGTCATAATGAGTGGAACCTACAAGGAAGCCAAAATGATGAAATAATTTTAGTCTGAGTGCAAAGTACAGGAACCTAGTTACTGATGCAAAATTGCTTTCATGGTATGGAATGTTGTATCCACTTGTATATAAAACCTTGTTCACAGTCATTCTTATAATCAAATTCATCTAGAGGCAGCCACAGAGGATAAATGACTACTGCAGTATGCCATGAGTTCATCGTGGAGAATGAACTCAACTGACAAATAATGGCTCTCCAAGAAGTAACAGGTCCAAGGATCATACCAACAAGGAAGTGGCACGTTGATAGGGGAGTATGATGAGTAAACAAATTGAAGCAACCTGGTGCATGCTTACCTTTTATGAATTTACTAATGCATTTAGTTTGGATATGTTTGGCAAGAAATATTTGTTGTTGAGAACATACAAAAATGAGGCAGCACAACCATGTGACAAAATTTGCACATTGAGTCAGGCAAATATGAAAATGAAATTGGTATTAAAGAAGTTTGCACAACTTTAAGTTGAATGCGAAGATCTTGTGAAGACCATAAAGGAACATAAGTGAAGGCATCCGAATATTTATCAATCATTAAGGCCATTACTAGCAATATAGCAACAAAGATTTTACTATCCATTTGGCTATTAATACACCAGTCAAAGATTTGGAAGTGGAATTGGAAAGTGTCCAAACATCCACAAAGTGTTGGAAGAAGATGAATTACTGAAGACTAAGGTTGAATAAATAAAAAGGTTCTGACAAAGTAGAAGCAGATCCACAGAAGAATATGAAGAACAAAATAGGATCTGAATTCAGTTGAATGACTAAAGGACAGTTGGTACAACCTAACATAACAGAACTGAAGATGAATTTTTAAGGACATGTGCTCAGGGGGAGCAACTTGGCATTAAAAAAAAACCAGCTGCAAAAATTATGACGGGCGCATGTACACTTCTCAATTATTATTGAATAATTGAAGATGGCAAGGAAAGAGGACGATTTCCCATAAATAATATCAATCTATGAACCTAATGACCAGTGTGAACTTGGCAAGGAGCATTGCCGATGCCTTGAGAGTGTTGTGAAAGACATGATTGAAGCAAATATTGAAGAGAAAGTGAAGCAAGGTGTTGAATATTTTGAAGATAATCTCAGTAGTCTATTTGAAAGGGGGAGTACATTTACATACACTTATGAAAAATTTGAAGATTGCAAGTGATGGAAGATCAAACTTTTCAGCATGATTTCATGAAGTGTTTCAAGAAGTTTTTTTGGGTATTGTGAAGCCTTTAATGGTTACTTAACCGTTTGTCATAATTTCAAAGGGGGAGAAGAAGAAGTTGGTTTCCATCAATGACAAAGGGGGAGATTGATTAATATGGCTGTCTATGATTGTCATTGATGGCAACATTAATGATAAAGGAGAAAATGGAAAACAAGAAGGACATGAAGTCAAACAAGCAAGAAGGACATTGGATGTGGGCATTGAAGCCACTAGAACACCTAATGAATCAAATGACCCATACTGTGGTCATTTGAAGATGATGAGGATGGCATACAGGTTAAGGCACATTTGAAGATTAATTGGGCAAGTAAGCAAGAGTGAAGACAAATGGTAAAAGAGACAATGATGACATGGTTTAAAACAAGGTCATGGATGGACAAGGACGTGGACAAAGACAACCAATGATAGACAAAAGAAATGGTAATAACCAAGTGGACAAGCAAGGTGCAAATGGAAAAAAAAGCAAAGAAGAAAATGGGCCAAATGACCAAGACAAATGCCGATATGGAAGACCAGTGCGGGCATGAGATGTTGCTCACTACGGGCATTTTCAGAATGCTAAGAAGAAGAAGAATGTGGGCTTGTTTAAAGAGCACATAAGGGCATCCTATTTAAGCCATTGTGCGAGCATTTTATGAAGGACCCTATGGGAATCCAGAATACTCATTGTGGGAATATTATTGAAGAACAATGAAATACCTTGCATGCATTTGATGGAGCAAAACATAAAGTGGTGACAAGCCCACCTTGTGATATGGAAAATAAATTAATAATATATGTATATATACTTTGATGAGGTTTTTATGGAAGAATAAGTTGGTAATATATAATCGATGATGAATTTATGGAAACAAACAGATCATTTGATAAAATGAAAAATAAATTTTGACAAGTCGGCTCCATAAAAGATAAACATCCAATCACAATTAAAATTAAAAATTAAATACTAATTCTTGACAAGTCAGCTCAGCAAGAATTTTTTATGTGTATAAATATACTTTAAAAATATCATTTTAGTGGGGAGAAATTCGGCCATCTCTGTAGAGATTTCAGGTTGAATAGTGGACAGTGTGGATAGTTCGTGGGCAGTAGTAGGAGTAGAGACAGTGCAACAGTGAAGAATTTTTTTTATCTCTGATTTCTGGGCAACAGCATGATGATTGATCTTCGATTTTTGGGCAGCAGTAAGGGCGTCCGAATTTACAGTGATAGCAGCAGTAGAACCTCTTTGTTTTTAACCTTGATATCTGGGTTTGATTAGGGAAGCAGGTTGATGAGGACATGACCATGCTAATATGAGACACGGTTTTATAATGGGTTGAAATGAAGATATATTGCTGATGAATAAAATGAGTTTATGGTTGTCTGATGTGCATGTGAGGAATATGATTGGATGAACAGAATGCTAATGAAAGTAATGGTGATGTGATATTTGAAATTCAGTGACCATGATACACAGTACACAGTGACTTCATATATTCAGAAATTGTCTCAATACACAGTGAGATGAAGACATGAGCAGTAGTCTGTGTATAACAGGGATTGATTAATGAACTAATGAGCTCATGTTGATGATCTACAACAGACTAAGTTGATGACAGAGACAGAGATAATTGATTGATGACATGATATGTGATTGAACAGTGTTGGTAAGCAGAGAACAATTTCAGAGTTGATGGAAAGTGTGACAAGGCAATGATAAGTTGAAGAGATGTGGATGACATGGATGTGACAGGCATATGAACTTAAGATGATTGACAAAGATGAGTGCTTGAACAGAACAAGGATATGCTTTTGGATAACATGAAAATTGATGTATGAGATGTAATGTAACAAATTTGTATATGTAATACAAGCAGGGTCTTGTAGTCATTTTTATTAGTAGGATCTAAGAAAAAGACCAAGCAGTGTGTTGGTTTGGAAGTTGGTGCTTCTATATCAGTAGGTGTTGATTAACCTCACGGTTGTAGTTGTTTGAACCAAATACAAAAAGATTACAAATCTTATATATTGTGTCTCGTGTGATGTGTTGATATTGATGAATGACATGTTTTGATGAATATGATATTGAAGTGAATTTGTAAATAATGATATTGGTTTATATTAAGAAGAAAAAGTTGAAATCTAAATTAAAACCTAGCTCACTGATTCACCCCCCCCCCCTCTCAGTTAGGATTGTGTCTAACGGAATAGAGATGTGGGGTGTGTTTGTGTTTGGAATTTTCCCCTTCAGGGATCTCTAAACAATCCAAACATCTTCTCCTTTGCTATCTTTAGATTTTTTATGTCATTGTAACTCAATCCATTGGCATATTGTTTCCGTTTCCTTCCTCTATACGATGAAATGTCATATAGTGCACCATTTTACTGTGTAATGGTGTTTATAATCACATATAGGGTTTCTGCAAGTGATTGGTGGCGATGGTCTCCACCCCTCCATATGCCCCCAATCTCTTTGAGCCTCACAATCTCTCTCAATATCTCTGCATTGGGATCCATACTAGCCATTGCAATCATAAATATAAAAAAAAAACATTAGAAACATATACATGCTATAATGACATCTCTTAGAAATGAAAAATGTACAACTAGTGTAATGAATAATGACATGAGTATTTATAATTTATAATTCAAAATTGAACAATTACACTAGAGAGTCAACATAAGAACTTGCCATCTTAAATTTATGTTAAATCGGTCATGAATGCATGGCTACACACTAAGATGTTCCTACAATATGAAGAATTGTTATTACTAATATTGCAAGCTAAACCTTGTGACTCTAACCTATAAGGTCTTTATATGCTTTTAGATTTGTGGGAAAAGGTTTTGAGTTATTCACATTGATAAATGGTGAAGAAGGTAATCCAAGAGATTATAAAATGCATGTATTTTACAATTACATTACATTATAAAATACATTATCAAGATGATTTTGTCTCACTGAAAGTGGTCCCAAAGCACCTTTGCTACTCCTTTATCTTTGAGTGTGTTATGTTGGTTGAGTTACCACCACTTTATGTAAGGGATTCTTGATAACAAATACACATCTTTAGCTAGTGTGTCTTCTATGTGGTCCCTCTTGGTTACATGTTGGTGTTAACACTATGCATTTTTTTTAATATCCAAGTAATGACAAAAATACTTGCTGTAACCATAGGAGGTCTATCACCAAGAATATTTGGCACAATACTAAAAATGGAACTTGGAGCAACTATAACATTAGATATCTTAAGTGCAAATAAAGGTTGGGGCAATGAGAGTTTTTCATCTTCTAGCACACCAAATTTTGTCAACTTTCTAGCATGAAAAACACCACTAATGTTCAATTACATATTGCAAAAGCTACATGTAGTTCAATTTGCATAAATAAAAACCTTGATATGGGAAAATATCCCCTAATACCCTACCTCAAACTATGGAAAATTGCATTTTGTTACAGTAAAATCGAGTTTGAAACTCTATGAACTATGTAGAGTCTTTCAAAAAAGGAATGAGATAGGTGCATAGAGTCATAAAGAGGATCCTTAAGATTTCAATGTCTCTTTTGAAAAACAATTGAGCTTTCACACTCAACCTCCCAATGAAAGTTTTTGATTATAAAAGGACAAATTCGGGAGTTTATACATCAAGCCACTACACAACAAATTAGGAGTATTTTTCCCATGTTAACAATACATAAATAAACAAAATGGGGTCATGTTGATTCTCTCACAGATACACTGAACCCTCTCACAAATAAACAATATTTTCTTTGCATGTGGAATTGTTTTGCTGGTTCAAATACTTGGTTTGTGATTTTGTTTGGTTCTTTTGTGATCTTTTAAAATTCATTGTAGCTTTTTTTTTTCCTTTTTTAAATTTTTTGAGGATATAAATTGAATGAAAATAGAAACAGGGGAGAATATTTACTTGTGCTTGAGAAGAAATTCGTTGATGATGCTTCTAGATGCCAAAACCGTGTTCGTGGTTTTCCCTGGTCGCCAACCAGAATGGAGATGAACATACTGTGAAGTGAAGAATGGGGTCACGGGCCGATTTGGGAGAATAAATCATGCTTTGCAAAACGTGCACGGATTTTAGTTGTCTCAAAATGCACACACATTTTTTAGTCCTATACTTCATGGCATCCCAGTTGGTTTCCTCGGGCCTCTCCATTCCTAGAATTAAGAAACACATATGTGTTTTGAATTTCTACAACGAATGCATGTTTTCCAAAACATCGGTTGCATCTAAAAGGTCCCTCATCTTCGTGCAAGGGTCCATACCTATTCCCAACTTGACAAACATTAATACATTTGCAACCTATGTACCAACCTCCATGAGATTGTGATGAACACCCCTAACCTTCTCCCTTGAGGTACTTCCCAATCCAGTGGTCACCCCTCTAGTACCAATGGGACATTGGATAAATAATTACCAAACAAATGAGGAAAATTTACCAAAAATAGATCCTAAGCTCAATCATTGATGTTGATAGATTTAAGCCTTGCTTATGTGAAGAATAATCTTTGAAGGCGGAAAAAAATTCCATGGTAACATAACCAAGGGCATAAGCTAACTAAACTCAATTAAACCAAAATAGAGCCATGTTCCATAAACATTAGCAATCATGGATGTCACAATTCTATACTCTTGTGAGGTGATATTTTTCTTCAAAAAATCTAGGCACAATTTCAAAATGTAATAGGTACACAACATGGGTGTATGATGCAAGAGAATCCCAATGTACACTAGTATGAAGCGACATATAGAGTAGCAAATGAGAAGGAGCTATGTGAAGTGTATACTATGAATGGATGCACAAGGATAATGTTGATATGTGGCAACATAATGCACAAAAAATATGCAAACATAAAAACAATATATATTAAAGCATACATTCAATATACCATTACTAAATTCATAATCAAGAAACATGAACTACTAACTACTAACTCCTCTACCCACTCCAACAATTTTTTTTATTACAAACCATACAAATGATAACTTATCAAATTATTGAATTTTCACAAGATCAAAACATGTAGTTAAAGGATAAATTGAACCTTCGAAGGATCAATAGTGATTTATTGCTTAGAAATGTTATATCAATAATAACAATGAATTCAATTTGCTTCTTTAACAAAAACAAATAGAATTCTAAACTTGTTAATGATAATGAGATTTACCATATTTTAATTTCTTAAAAAAATCCATAAAATTTATTACAAATATTATAACTAAAGTTATAATTTAATGGAATTTTTAATTGTTGTGATCTATAAATAATGAGATGTTATTTCAATTAACAATGGAATAACGTGATATTTAAATAAATCTTAAAAAATAAAATTTAAAATTTAAAATTAAAAAAGTATTTAATAATTATAGATATTTATAATAAAATAAATCAATATAATTTTATTTAATTTTATATTTTAAATAAAATTAAAAATAAATTTATATTATATTAAATTAAAATTAAAATATAAGTTTATATTAATTATATAGATAGATGTTTATATCTTAAAATTTGGGGCACATGTACTTGTTCTAGATTTCCAAATATATATATATATATATATATATATATATATATAAAATTGGTAGTTATGCATAAATAACTTATAGTTGATGCATGAATAATGGTAGCAGATGCATGAATAACAAGTAATTCATACAACACTTCACATGTAACTTATTTATTTTTTTCAGCCAAAAAAGTCATATTATTGGTATTCATTTGGTGAATCAAATAGTACAAATACACACATGTAACCTATATATTCACCAACCACAAATTAAATGACTATGCTAATATTAATTTGGTTATAAAATAAAATATCCCAATCTTATTCAACTACATCTTAACAAACAATCTTCACACAACTAAATATTACACATGGAATTACAAAATAAAACGAGTATAAGCCCATCTAAATCGGGTTCTACAAAACGCAAAAGGGATCAAATCTGCAAACCTTTCACCACTAAACTAAACCACACATCCCTCTCACCACTATGGTACAACACACTCATACATACATTTTTATTTTTTATTTTTTATTTTTATAGCACACCATACAATTTCTGAAAATGTATTACAAATCTGGAATATGAAATGTGTCATCGGCTATAAGGCCCTCCTTAACGTCTCAGGGAAACCTGTGGTGATCAGAGATAGCCGTTGAAAAAGTCATCTACAGTTGTGTAGACAACCTCGGGATAAAGTTGGCAGATCTCTACATCGTGATGTCCGTCGATTTCGAACTTGTATTTGCATCCGTTGATGAAGATGTCATGTGTCAGAGAAGCCACAATGCTGTCTGGAAAGTAATTGGCTGCACCAACAACACACAACAAGATAAATCAACATACTCTCATTTGTAACGATTGACATTCAGCGTTACTGTACAGAGTCACTGTTCAGACAGGATTTCGGTAAAAAAATAAGGACGAAAAATTGGGTGTTTTGGTACCATATGGAACAAACACACTACTCTTCCTACTACCAGCAGGTCATTACAAAATGCAGAAATACCTTTTGCCATTGCCAGCAATTCTTGTTCAGAGATGCAAACCCTTGGCAGAGTCTTTCCGATCTTCGTCTCCCACATGGCCGCAAGCTCGTTTAGCGTAAGAAAATTCTTGGGAGGCCTGAAGTGGACAGCTTTGTTCAGAGTACGTTCATCGTCCACGGTCTTGATGGTGCATTTGCCAATGTCAGCTCCAGTAACGAAGTACGCTGTATATGGTAAATATGTCTTTATTATCAAATGCTTGGCTTACAAGGCCTGGGATATATATTGTTATTGTTATTTTCGTATATTTGGTTTGTTGTTGTTGGATATACTTTTGAGAGGTTGTTATTTTCATTGTTTAAAAAAAAATATTGTTATTATTATTTCTATATTTATATCTGTATGTTTCTCAATATTCTTCAAATTTACTCAACAGAGTGATAAATGCGTTTCACCTTTGACGTTTCCATCCATAGATTTCGAATTGTTCTGTGGGAGGAGGAAGCTCAGAAGGATGAGTGTGATAAAAATAAGGCCAACCAGCTATGGAGTTGCAGCTATGGAGTTGCAGCAGATGTAAGTGAATGGGATGTTGGCAGCCTCCACAGCCCGCCTAATTTTCCTCTTCTCATTGTAAAATGTCAGTCCAGGTTCCACTGACTCGGCTTTGTCAATGTCGTGCCCGAATTCCGAAGGGAGAAATCTATGCACCCAAAATATACGATACATCTCAATATGATCAATAAAAAAATATACGATACATCTCAATATAATCAATATGAATAATCAGCAGTTCCCCGATTCTTTTCCTTCCCTATTTATAAGTTGCTTTTTATAAAAAATGTTGACGTTTTTTTTATAAAAAGCCGATGCACCAAATATCTCTCCTGACGTGGCAGGGCTTACAGAAACAAAACCCTTGATTCGATAGACAGCGAATTATCTTGGCAACTTATAAGGTCCTAGTTTTCTAAAGTCTTTATTCCGTACCAAAAATAATACATATTTTCAAATAAGTGATACCTTTCATCGACAGAGAAGATTAATTCAGTAATTCAATTTCAGTAGCATCGAAGGGAAACACTAAATTCTTATTTATCTAAACTATCATTACACTGACCTTAACTGTTCCCACTTCCTTAATGGCGTCCACAATTTTGAGTTGCTCTGTAATTTCTGAGCCGCCCATGGTAGAAATCACGATGTCCACGTCCTTCATTGAATTTACTAAGAAGTTGTGGTCACTTAAAGATCCCTGCAGCCATTTGCATGAATTAAATCATAACCCAGGTACATAATTTTGATATGGTACTCTATGATTGACCATAAAATCTAAATAGGGAAATGATTAAAAAAAATTAGAGCGTAATCGGGAGATCTATCATATACATAGAGAATGTGAACGCCCGAATCCTTTAATTCTCGGACGCGCTGTACTTTGGCCGGGTCAGAAGCAGTAGAAGGGCGTATAAGAGCATACGTAGGATGACAAGCAGTCACAGCTGCTTGAGCAACAAAGCTGCCAATGTAACCTGTGGCTCCAACCACCAGTATTCTTGAGGCCGCGGAAGAATTTAGCCGGAGATCACAATTCGTGCCACAGGACACCATTGTTGTCTCTAAATTATTCCTTATCTCCACAACCTCTACTCAACTTCCAAACGTTACCCAACTCCAGAAAAAAAACGTATATAACACTGCGCCTGCATCACGCCATTTTATAGGAGAGGATTGTTGGCTTTGGTGTTTCAATTTTTATTTTTCAACTAACTACCATTCTTCACATTACAATTTGTACGCTTTACATTGCTTACACCATGCAAATAAAATAACACTTAGGAATCCTAAGAAAATGGAAGAGTTACTAGCACTTTGTCACACACCCCAATTTTATTAAATTAATGTAATTATTTTATTAATACTCCTCAGACATTATGTTAAATTTAATGCTAAGTAGGAATGGATGACTCAGCAGAGTCACCAGAAATGGAATGTAAATTCTGAATAATTATTATTAATAAATAAATTATGGAGACAACAGCATGGGAGAGCTGTTAAAAGAGGTTACTGGTCTAACTGGTGGATGGAATTAGGTGGAAGGACAAAAGACAAGTGGCAGCATCCTCAAAGACTTCCTGAGTTGCAGGTGGCAACTTCCCTATATTTTGGGGTCATGATTCCCCAAGAAAGTGGAATCTGAGCAGGTGGCTCATTAATGACACTTAACCCAACTAAGACCTAGGCAATCTTTTAAATACTACTCAATGAACTGAGCTGGGGGTTCAGCATTTGTTCTAGAGGGAGAATACATTCAGGTGAATGTTATTCAGGAGTCCCATTGAGGAAGTGGGAAAACAGTAAGGAAGTGTTTTGAGTCAGGAAGTTGCAGTAACTTGGTTCCAGTATAGCTGCTTTGGCTGAGGGAATTGTTGGCTGTACCTAGTTCCAGTTAGACTAGAGCAAGCTCGGGGGTCCTGAGAAGTGTTGTCTGGGCACTCTCCAGGAATTGGTAGGGAGGAACAGCCTCCCATTGCTGTTATTGTCTACCATAGATACAGGTTCTGCCACTCTTCCTGTTGTTTGTATAATTAATTTAAATGTAGAATGGACTATTTCAACTGTGTTTTGAACTGTATTTATTTTCAGTAGATCAGTCTTTCTGTATTGTCTTTTGGTAGAAATTTGTAGAACTCATATGTCTTGTAATTTTTCCTATTATCACTTAAATAGAGTAATTTATTCTATGCAGAATATATTGTTACTGTTACAGTAATCAAATATTAGGGTGGTTTAGTCTAGAATTTCTAATAATAGTTAAATAATAGACATAGAATATTAAACAGTAGTTATTTCAGAAAAATACACTTATTAAAACAATCGTAAGAACAGACACCTAGATAAATCTTAGAATTACTGTGAAATAATTTCCAATAGAGAAATGTACAGGAATAATTTCTATTAGAGAAATTATACTAGTTTATATCTGCTTCCTATTTCTGTCAACTATAGATACAGGTTATTCTCTGTATCGAGCTAAAGGAGAACAAAATTTATATCATTATATTTATCTATACTCAGAACATATTTGACTGTTATCGATTATCCAAAAGATGTGTTTGCAATAATGTTTCATTGTTTAAAAACTTTCCATACAATCTTATTCAATAAAAATCGTAGTCAAATACAAACACATAAACAGTAAATTGTTTTCGTCTTTTAAACCTAATATTATAATATTATAGCTATGTTGTCACAATAGAGTTGACAGAGTTGTTTTAAAAAAACAAGACAAACTTATTGACTGGCTCGAAGCCGAGTCTTACCACTTAGAGACTTCATTGTTTCTATAACCAAATCATAAGCGTAGATGAATGTTCCTTATCGAGCTTGTATTACATGTAATACACAGCACAGACGTAGGTTATCTTATCAATAGTCAAACATCTTAACACGCAGAGAAGCTATCAACGAGCTTAGCCATTGTTGGATGTTATAAACCCTCGTAGTTATTTACTGTAATAATATTTATTTCATTATAAATATTTCTCCTTGAGAGTAGAGTACAAACCTAACACAGCCGTAGCCAGACCACATTAAATTCGACAGACTGAAAACAAAAAGAAAGGAAATGCTTTTATAACAGTTTGAACCTACAGGAAATCCCATACATAGTCCAGGTATACATTGTATCCACAGTTACAATTATTATTTAAACCAAAAACCAAAATTTCACAACACGTTTCCAGTCACCACCGAACTCAGCCACTTTCATATGTTTTTATTAATCAGAAAGAGAATTCCCAGTTCGCTAGGGTTAACAATACTTTTTCATCTATTACTGTAAGGAATAGCAAACCCCATTATTATCATTAATACCCAAAAACCACATAAAACGCAGATAAACTCATATATTAATATCCCCACAATCGAGTTATCATCCTCTGCAAGTATCGGAGAAAATTCAAAGCAATCCTTATATGTTAAACACTTTACTCATTTAACAAAACACAAAACGATACACGGCCACATGACAGGCTCAACAAAGTTACAGTATCTATTAGCTTATACAGCGTGGATAAAACCCTGCCTATTGAAAATACAATAACAATAACAACTCCGGGGTCTCATAACAGACTGAGCCGTAGTTTGTTCTTTGTAGACATGCCGAGGTAACAACCCTATCAACCATAAGCAAACAGTTTCATACACGCGACAGTATCCATAACACCCAAAACGATAACAACCCCATTACACAGGAGGTCCCTTCCAGACATAACCCTAGCACAACAAAACCAACAAAGGGAGAGACAGCCGTGGATAACCAGGCTTACCCGGAGGAGACAGCGCTGGAGATGAAGCCCTGTGCACCTTCAGGAACAGCATTACCTGCACATTATTGAGTGCCGAGAGTTGTTAACACTAATATAAATCTAAACAATCATTTTCAAAACTGAAAACTGTGAAACATTGATATTATCTTACCTGAGCCAATGGAGGAAGCAAACCGTGGACAACCTGGTAGCCACAAGCTGAGCTGGTAGCGAAACCCCATTACATTCGTCAGTTGGATGAGCAAGGGAAACTTCCAGTACTTCTCTATTGACAGCCGCGACAGGCAACATGTTATACAAAACCCTTAAGCTGGGAATGGACCAGTCGGGGAGCACACTTCAAAACCCAATACACAGTCACCTCATGGATAAAAACAACAAAGAAACCCTGCCTCAAACTCACACCAGCGACTGTGGAAGGCTGTAAGTAGCAGGTGACTCAAAATTGGCGATGAAAACGAGACCAAGATACAATTGAAACAGCAGCAGATGCCAATTCCGAGCCCAAGACTTCTATTCTACCAGAAGAATGAAACAACGTGACCAGAATCTGAGCAAATAGCATGTTACAGTGCCAAACTGACGAGTTCAGACATGGAGGGTTTCTCCCTTACAACCCGAGCCCGAAGGCACAAATAATGAACAGGTAGGGTTTCATTACTAACTTATATATCATCCAACGCAAGGAGGAGAGTCAACCACGTAGCCATTAAATAGATCAACTCCACATGGGTCGAATTGCTATAGTTCAGTTGCAGCTCGATTAATTGTTTATCAATTTCAAATCATTTGCATGTATATAAATCTTGTTCAACGCATGGAAAAACACTATGATTGATACACAATCTTTATATTGTATATAAATCGAAACCAAGCCATCGATAATGTCAAGGGCATATTATAATTACCTACAATCATTTAAACAATGATGTAGTCAATTTTCTAATGAGAACTCCACATCTTTTAAAACATTGAAATATTACCATGACCATATGATGGATACACCATGGTTATATAAGTCCTATTATCATTATCACCCCGATACTATTGTTAAACAATAAACAATGAGAATAACAATCTCTATTATTATGATGTTTAAATATAAACTCATCTACAGGTCCATACCATGAACGTAGTTTAAAACAAGGTACAGTGCGATGACAAAAGTTACACAATAGTAGACATTGGACTTTGAAATATAGATGACTATAATGGAACATCGCTAGAGGCGTCACTTTTCCAACTCATACTAATAACCAGTAATTACAGCTAATAGTTGACAGTAGGTTACATTATGCTAACGTCACATTATGCATGCGATTAACATAATACAAACAATTGTTCCAGTGATAGTTTACAGCATTAACATAGAGTCATGTTCATAACGCAACGGATATGACGGAAACATTGTAATTCATCGCAAAACCTGATGATACTATCCAGGATAAGAAATATCATGTCGAGGCAGACTAGCAATCTTATTTCAAGCGTAAATTTCATGAAAAGAACTTTACTGTCTTATACGACATCCAGCAATAGTAAATAGATCTTCTTTGAGTTTTTACAGTGCAAGGAAAGGAGTTTGATGCTTACAAAGATTAAATTTCAGTGACCCATACTTAACCGGTGTACCTGCGAACAAAAGACAAATTATGCATTAGCTCGTAAGCTAAGTAAGCCAGTCAGCTATGGCTAGCTCTCCCTTTGAAGATTGAAAGAACACAGTCAACATTTAAAATCAGAAAAATCACATTTGTATTAAAACAGAACCTTTTAAAATAAGATCATGTTTAGTTACTGAATTTAAACAGGACCAGGAATGAAATTAATTAACATTTATTGTTATAATAAAAATTTTAAATTTTTCAGAAATTTCGTGTCCTGACATGTGGTATCAGAGCATGGTTCAGACACTAGGCTTGGATGTGACTCCACTAACTTCCGCAAAACAGTGACCATAAAAGAAAAATTTTAATTATATAAAGTACTAACTTATATTTTGGTTTCATGAACAGAACAGAAAAAATTCTTTTTTCTGAATTTTTCAGACAGGTATGGAAAAACTGGGAGAATACGCTGAGGAGGAATCTCCAAACACTGTGACAAGACAGATGTCAAGAGAACCTGAGACAGAAGAAGTAATTGCTCACACCACTGAGTTGATGCAGACCATAAGAGGATTAAAGACAGAGATGGAAACAGTCAAGAAGGATAATGAAAGGATTCTAAAGACTCAGGAGCAGTTAAATCAGCTATTGATAGAAAAATTTCAGACAGAAGGAAGGAGCAAACGAGCTGACTCAGAAGAAGTTAGTCATCAAAGAGGGTCAAAAAGGACAAAACCGGCTAAGTCCGACAGCAGTTCCTCATCTGAAGAAAGAAAGGGACAACCCAGTTATCACACTAGCAGTGACAGCAGTGAAACTGAGCTGCACAACCGAAGGAAAAAGTACAGGCCTTATGAAGAGATTTCCGGGGAGTTTAAGAAGATAAAGCCCCCAACTTTCAATGGAGAATCTGAAACTGGAGAAGAGGCGGAATCTTGGTTATCCGGGATGAGAAAATATTTTCAGATCTATAACTACTCAAATCAGCTGAAGGCACGAATGGCCATCTACAACCTTTCGGGAAAAGCGGACATATGGTGGCAAGATCTGAAAAGGGTCAAGGGGATTAAAGAGAGAGAAGTTAATTGGAGTACTTTTAAAAGATACTTCAAGAAGAAATTTCTGTCTGAACAGTATTATGAGGAAAGGGCCAAGGAATTTTATGAACTAAAGCTCGGATCTATGACGATGAAGGACTTAAACAGTAAATTCTTAAGTCTGTTGCAGTATGTACCGTATTTTGTCGAAGAGAAACCAAAAATACAGCGGTTTCTTAGTTGTCTGCCCTATCATATCAAGGACAGAATTAAATATGACAACCCCAAAACACTGGAAGAAGCTATGCGCAAAGCTAATTTCTGTTATGAACAGAATAAAAAGAAAGAGGGAATAGCCAGCTGGAAGGCCAAAAAGAACAGTAATCTGATCGAGTACAAGAAAAATGAGTTTGTCCCCCATAAAAATTTCAAGAATGGCAAAAACGGAAATCACTTTAATAGTAAAAGTTTCCAGGGAAACAAAAATGGAGCTGGCAGCCATTCGAACAATTACAAAAGCAGCAAGGAGGCTCCTAATAACCATGGAAACTACACCAAAAAAATTTCGAGCGAAAAGAACCTGTCAAGTGCTGGGAGTGTAATGGGCCACATTATGCTTCAGTCTGCCCAAACAGAAAGAAACAAATCAGCAATATTCATACTGTTCAAGATGAAATGACAGTTGGAGATTTTGCAGGAACTATGCCCCGAATCAATGCAGCGTTGGAAAACCGCCAGGCTGACTATCAAACTTCCATGGTGGAAGTAGGAGGTATGATTAACAAAACCCCTGTTACTATTTTAATAGATCCAGGTGCTAGTCTTAATTATATTTCACCTCAGCTGGTAGAAAAATGTAATTTGACTGTTGAAAGATTTGATAATTCTTGGTTTGTACAACTAGCTACTGGGGCAAAGAGGAAAGTAAACTGTTATGTAAAAGAATGCATCTTAAACATGAATGATTTTAGAACTACAGTTAAACTAAACATCTTACCACTTGGCTCTTATGACATACTTATCGGAATGGACTGGTTGGAACAACATAGGGTCGTTTTAAACTGTTTTGACAAAACTTTTAGATGTGTGAACAGTAGTGGACAGCCTGTAACTGTCAGGGGTATCCCTAGGAAAACAGTAGTTAGGAAAATTTCTGCCTTACAACTTAAAAGGGCAGTCAGAAAAGGGTGCAAGACCTATGCTGTAACTATTACAGATGAGACAGATAAGTCTAAAAGCAACCAGAAAATAGTAGAGAACATCCCTGTAGTCAATGAATTTATTGACGTTTTTCCTGAAGAAATCCCAGAATTACCTCCAAAGAGGGAGCTAGACTTTACAATTGAGCTAGTACCAGGTGTTGTTCCCAGTTCAAAAGCCCCGTATCGCATGAATATCTTGGAGCTTAACGAGTTGAAAACTCAGTTAAAGGAGTTAATAGACAAGAATTATATTCGACCCAGTGTATCCCCTTGGGGAGCACCAGTGATTTTCGTTAAAAAGAAGGACGGAACTATGCGACTTTGCATAGATTATCGTCAACTAAACAAGATGACGATTAAAAACAGGTATCCGTTACCTCGTATAGATGATCTGTTTGATCAGCTACATGGAGCTACGATATTCTCTAAGATCGATCTGAGATCGGGTTATCATCAGGTGAGAATTAAAGAGGAAGATATTTTCAAAACAGCTTTTAGAACAAGATACGGACATTACGAATTCGTCGTAATGCCATTTGGGCTTACTAATGCCCCAGCTGTTTTTATGTGCTTAATGAACAACATAATGCATAAGTACTTAGATAAATTTGTTGTCGTATTCATCAACGACATTTTAGTCTATTCTAAGAGTGAGGCGGAGCATAAAGAACACTTACGTATAGTCTTACAAGAACTGAGAGAACAACAGCTCTTTGCGAAATTCAGTAAGTGTGACTTCTTCAAAGACGAGATCCAGTACTTAGGACATGTAGTCACTAAGGAAGGGATTTCAGTGGATCCCGAAAAGATTCAAGCGATTGAAGAATGGCCATTACCTAAAGATGTGACGGACGTTAGATCTTTCATGGGGATTACCGGTTACTACCGGAGGTTTATTGAAGGCTTTTCAAAAATAGCCAACCCAATCACTTCTTTGCAAAAGAAAGGCAAGAAGTTTGATTGGAATGCGAAGTGTAAAGAAAGCTTCAAGAAGCTTAAGACCTTATTGACAACTGCACCTATTCTTAGAATAGCGGACCCAAATAAAGATTTCATAGTTTGCACCGACGCTTGTAATGATGGTTTAGGCGGAGTGCTGACTCAAGAGGGACATGTCATTGCTTACGAATCTAGGAAGCTGAAAATCCATGAAAAGAATTATGCCACCTATGACCTAGAATTAGCTGCTGTAATTCATGCTTTAAAGATGTGGCGACACCATCTAATAGGCAGAAAATTCACTTTACTAACGGATAATAAAGGTCTGAAATACCTTTTAGATCAGCCTAATTTAAATGCAAGACAAGCCAGGTGGTTGGCATTCCTAAGTGAATACGATTTTGAAATCCAACACATAAAAGGGAAGGAAAATAAGGTGGCTGATGCCTTGAGCAGAAATGCAAAGCTAAATTTTATATCAGCTAGCAGCACTTACACCTCTGACTTAAATGAACAGCTGGCTGAAGGGATAAAATTAGATGAAAATTATCAGCATTTACAAACTGCAGCCAAAGAACAACCCACAGAAAGTTTGATAAAAGGGTATAGTTTAAATGAAAACGGATTTTTATTGTTTAAAGACAGGCTGTATATTCCTAATGCACCTAAAGTTAAATTGTTAATTCTAGACGAAATTCATAAAACCCCTTATTCCGGGCATCCAGGCTATCAAAAGACCGTCACCATGTTAAGAAAAGAATACTTTTGGCCTAACATGAAATCTGAAACAGCTGAGTATTTAGCTAGATGTTTGGACTGCCAACAAGTAAAAACAGAACACCAACATCTAGCTGGATTGCTGCAACCTTTACCTATTCCTAGCTGGAAATGGGAAATAATCAGCCTGGATTTCATTATGGGTTTACCCAAAAATCAACATCAGAATGATTCAATTATGGTGGTGGTAGACAAATTAAGTAAATCAGCACACTTTATTCCTGTTAAAACCACATACAAGGCTGCAAACCTAGCAGATATCTTTTTAAAACAGATTTTTCGGTTACACGGTATTCCAAAAGTTATTATATCAGACAGGGATCCTAAATTCACAGGAAATTTTTGGAGATCCTTGTTCAAAGGATTAAACACCACTTTGAATTTCAGCACCTCTTTCCATCCTCACACGGACGGACAAACTGAAAGAGTTAATCAGGTATTAGAAGATCTGTTAAGGATGTATGTTAAAGATCAACCAGGTAAGTGGGAGGATTATTTACACTTAGCCGAATTTGCATACAATGACAGCTATCAATCATCAGCTAAGTTTAGTCCTTTTGAGATTTTGTATGGACGAAAATGCAACACTCCTATCTCTTGGAGTAATCCAGTAGATAGATTAGTGTTAGGACCTGATTTATTGAAAGAAATGGAACAGATTGTGAAACAAGTGCAGGAGAACTTGAAGATTGCCCAGGATCGGCAAAAGAGTCAAGCAGATTTGAAAAAAACTCCTAAAGAGTTCCAGGTAGGTGAACATGTGTTCATCAAGGTAAGGCCAAAGAAGAGCTCCCTAAGATTACGAAGTTGTGCAAAATTAGCACCGTGTTACTGTGGTCCATTTGAAATTTTATCTAGAATCGGTCAAGTTGCTTATCAGTTAGCATTACCACCAAATCTAAAAGTACACAATGTTTTTCATATCTCTGTTTTGAAAAAGTATGTTCATGATGCTACTCATGTTATTGATTGGAACATTGTACAGGTAGAACCAGAAGGGGAAGTTCTGGTGGAACCGGATTGTATCCTCGGGAGGAGGGAAATTACTCTACGGAACCGCATAATTGGACAAGTGAAGGTGCAATGGAAGCACCTTAGTCCTGAAGAAGCTACCTGGGAGCTGGAAAGTAAGATGCGGGAAGCATATCCCCATCTATTCCAGTAGGTGGCTGAAGAAGAAGAATAAGTAACATCGAGGACGATGTTACATTTTAAGGGGGTGTGTATGTCACATACCCCAATTTTATTAAATTAATGTAATTATTTTATTAATATTCCTGAGACATTATGTTAAATTTAATGCTAAGTAGGAATGGATGACTCAGCAGAGTCTCCAGAAATGGAATGTAAATTCTGAATAATTATTATTAATAAATAAATTATGGAGACAACAGCATGGGAGAGCTGTTAAAAGAGGTTACTGGTCTAACTGGTGGATGGAATTAGGTGGAAGGACAAAAGACAAGTGGCAGCATCCTCAAACACTTCCTGAGTTGCAGGTGGAAACTTCCTTATATTTTGGGGTCATGATTCCCCAAGAAAGTGGAATCTGAGCAGGTGGCTCATTAATGACAGTTAACCCAACTAAGACCTAGGCAATCTTTTAAATACTACTCAATGAACTGAGCTGTGGGTTCAGCATTTGTTCTAGAGGGAGAATACATTCAGGTGAATGTTATTCAGGAGTCCCATTGAGGAAGTGGGAAAACAGTAAGGAAGTGTTTTGAGTCAGGAAGTTGCAGTAACTTGGTTCCAGTATAGCTGCTTTGGCTGAGGGAATTGTTGGCTGTACCTAGTTCCATCCAGTTAGACCAGAGCAAGCTCGAGGGTCCTGAGAAGTGCTGTCTGGGCACTCTCCAGGAATTGGTAGGGAGGAACAGCCTCCCATTGCTGTTATTGTCTACCATAGATACAGGTTCTGCCACTCTTCCTGCTGTTTGTATAATTAATTTAAATGTAGAATGGACTATTTCAACTGTGTTTTGAACTGTATTTATTTTCAGTAGATCAGTCTTTCTGTATTGTCTTTTGGTAGAAATTTGTAGAACTCATATGTCTTGTAATTTTTCCTATTATCACTTAAATAGAGTAATTTATTCTATGCAGAATATATTGTTACTGTTACAGTAATCAAATATTAGGGTGGTTTAGTCTAGAATTTCTAATAATAGTTAAATAATAGACATAGAATATTAAACAATAGTTATTTCAGAAAATACACTTATTAAAACAATCGTAAGAACAGACACCTAGATAAATCTTAGAATTACTGTGAAATAATTTCCAATAGAGAAATGTACAGGAATAATTTCTATTAGAGAAATTATACTAGTTTATATCTGCTTCCTATTTCTGTCAACTATAGATACAGGTTATTCTCTGTATCGAGCTAAAGGAGAACAAAATTTATATCATTATATTTATCTATACTCAGAACATATTTGACTGTTATCGATTATCCAAAAGATGTGTTTGCAATAATGTTTCATTGTTTAAAAACTTTCCATACAATCTTATTCAATAAAAATCGTAGTCAAATACAAACACATAAACAGTAAATTGTTTTCGTCTTTTAAACCTAATATTATAATATTATAGCCATGTTGTCACAATAGAGTTGACAGAGTTGTTTTAAAAAAACAAGACAAACTTATTGACTGGCTCGAAGCCGAGTCTTACCACTTAGAGACTTCATTGTTTCTATAACCAAATCATAAGCGTAGATTAATGTTCATTATCGAGCTTGTATTACATGTAATACACAGCACAGACGTAGGTTATCTTATCAATAGTCAAACATCTTAACACGCAGAGAAGCTATCAACGAGCTTAGCCATTGTTGGCTGTTATAAACCCTCGTAGTTATTTACTGTAATAATATTTATTTCATTATAAATATTTCTCCTTGAGAGTAGAGTACAAACCTAACACAGCCGTAGCCAGACCACATTAAATTCGACAGACTGAAAACAAAAAGAAAGGAAATGCTTTTATAAAAGTTTGAACCTACAGGAAATCCCATACATAGTCCAGGTATACATTGTATCCACAGTTACAATTATTATTTAAACCAAAAACCAAAATTTCACAACACGTTTCCAGTCACCACCGAACTCAGCCACTTTCATATGTTTTTATTAATCAGAAAGAGAATTCCCAGTTCGCTAGGGTTAACAATACTTTTTCATCTATTACTGTAAGGAATAGCAAACCCCATTATTATCATTAATACCCAAAAACCACATAAAACGCAGATAAACTCATATATTAATATCCCCACAATCGAGTTATCATCCTCTGCAAGTATCAGAGAAAATTCAAAGCAATCCTTATATGTTAAACACTTTACTCATTTAACAAAACACAAAACGATACACGGCCACATGACAGGCTCAACAAAGTTACAGTATCTATTAGCTTACACAGCGTGGATAAAACCCTGCCTATTGAAAATACAATAACAATAACAACTCCGGGGTCTCATAACAGACTGAGCCGTAGTTTGTTCTTTATAGACATGCTGAGGTAACAACCCTATCAACCATAAGCAAACAGTTTCATACACGCGACAGTATCCATAACACCCAAAACGATAACAACCCCATTACACAGGAGGTCCCTTCCAGACATAACCCTAGCACAACAAAACCAACAAAGGGAGAGATATCCGTGGATAACCAGGCTTACCCGGAGGAGCCAGCGCTGGAGATGAAGCCCTATGCACCTTCAGGAACAGCATTACCTGCACATTATCGAGTGCCGAGAGTTGTAAACACTAATATAAATCTAAACAATCATTTGCAAAACTGAAAACTGTGAAACATTGATATTATCTTACCTGAGCCAATGGAGGAAGCAAACCGTGGACAACCTGGTAGCCACAAGCTGAGCTGGTAGCGAAACCCCATTACATTCGTCAGTTGGATGAGCAAGGGAAACTTCCAGTACTTCTCTATTGACAGCCGCGACAGGCAACATGTTATACAAAACCCTTAAGCTGGGAATGGACCAGTCGGGGAGCACACTTCAAAACCCAATACACAGTCACCTCATGGATAAAAACAACAAAGAAACCCTGCCTCAAACTCACACCAGCGACTGTTGAAGGCTGTAAGTAGCAGGTGACTCAAAATTGGCGATGACAACGAGACCAAGATACAATTGAAATAGTAGCAGATGCCAATTCCGAGCCCAAGACTTCTATTGTACCAGAAGAATGAAACAACGTGACCAGAATCTGAGCAAATAGCATGTTACAGTGCCAAACTGACGAGTTCAAACATGGAGGGTTTCTCCCTTACAACCCGAGCCCGAAGGCACAAATAATGAACAGGTAGGGTTTCATTACTAACTTATATATCATCCAACGCAAGGAGGAGAGTCAACCACGTAGCCATTAAATAGATCAACTCCACATGGGTCGAATTGCTATAGTTCAGTTGCAGCTCGATTAATTGTTTATCAATTTCAAATAATTTGCATGTATATAAATCTTGTTCAACGCATGGAAAAACACTATGATTGATACAGAATCATTATATTGTATATAAATCGAAACCAAGCCATCGATAATGTCAAGGGCATATTATAATTACCTACAATCATTTAAACAATGATGTAGTCAATTTTCTAATGAGAACTCCACATCTTTGAAAACATTGAAATATTACCATGACCATATGATGGATACACCATGGTTATATAAGTCCTATTATCATTATCACCCCGATACTATTGTTAAACAATAAACAATGAGAATAACAATCTCTATTATTATGATGTTTAAATATAAACTCATCTACAGGTCCATACCATGAACGTAGTTTAAAACAAGGTACAGTGCGATGACAAAAGTTACACAATAGTAGACATTGGACTTTGAAATATAGATGACTATAATGGAACATCGCTAGAGGCGTCACTTTTCCAACTCATACTAATAACCAGTAATTACAGCTAATAGTTGACAGTAGGTTACATTATGCTAACGTCACGTTATGCATGCGATTAACATAATACAAACAATTGTTCCAGTGATAGTTTACCGCATTAACATAGAGTCATGTTCATAATGCAACGGATATGACGGAAACATTGTAATTCATCGCAAAACCTGATGATACTATCCAGGATAAGAAATATCATGTCGAGGCAGACTAGCAATCTTATTTCAAGCGTAAATTTCATGAAAAGAACTTTACTGTCTTATACGACATCCAGCAATAGTAAATAGATCTTCTTTGAGTTTTTACAGTGCAAGGAAAGGAGTTTGATGCTTACAAAGATTAAATTTCAGTGACCCATACTTAACCGGTGTACCTGCGAACAAAAGACAAATTATGCATTAGCTCGTAAGCTAAGTAAGCCAGTCAGCTATGGCTAGCTCTCCCTTTGAAGATTGAAAGAACACAGTCAACATTTAAAATCAGAAAAATCACATTTGTATTAAAACAGAACCTTTTAAAATAAGATCATGTTTAGTTACTGAATTTAAACAGGACCAGGAATGAAATTAGTTAACATTTATTGTTATAATAAAAATTTTAAATTTTTCAGAAATTTCGGGTCCTGACACACTTACACTAGTGAAGAGTACAGCGAGATTGAAACGACCGTTTACATGCAGACTTATAGAGGCGCGTTGTTCTTAGGCTCCGTTGTAGTGAAAAATCCAGCGTATCTATGATTAAATCCAGGACAAGTTCTGAATCGAGTGAAGTAATCTGAAGAAGAATCTTCCTAATAATAGAATTTGTTTTGTATTTTGCATGGTAACGGAGAATGCGTCAAAAATTATTTTTACCATTTTTAATGAGAATTGAGCATAGTCGGTGGCGCAGTCTGACCTCGTAGATAATATCCCTCATAATTAATTGCGTAGATGGTTGGAAAAATGCCATAGCCATACCTTTACAGAAAGGCACTTGAAATCATAATTAATTGCGTAGATGGTTGGACAAATGCCATACCTTTACAGAAAGGCACTTGCTTTCAAGTTGGCATTCCGCTGCTATCACGCCATGTAATATGGTACAAATATTTTGGAATTGATATTCATCACAAGCTCAATTGGAACTATAGCATTGAGAAAATGATTAATGGAGGATAGAAAGCTTATTTTGGCCAACTTGGTCATGTGGGATAAAAAAAAGTTCCTCTTTGAAACTCAATTAAAAGCAATACACCTTATCATATTCTCCTCATAGAAGTGAGTCTTTCCCCCACCGAGAGCATGACTATGACTAGGTACCTAATGTACAAGCACAAGATAAATAACATGGGAAACAAGATACTTCCTAAAATTTCTTTAAATTCAAGTCAAAACCAACTACACCTCAAGCAGAGTTGGTGTAAAGATACGATGGCTTGGTTAGACAATTGGGGCATTGATGAAAATGACATTTTAAAGAATATCGATAATGTCAAAAATATTATTACGTTAAAGTTTAAAAAGAAATTGTGGTGCGAGGAAAATTTAGCACTTAAGTTAAAACTACTTGATACTATAAGGAGGTCATTAACCCTAATTTGGAAGATGAGAATTATCTCTCGATCTAGTAAGTAGTTCAAAGATGAAAATTAATATAGCCAAGATTAGAACAAACTTCCATGAGATTCATAGCGAAACAGGGCGTTGGTCTATTCCCAAAACTTCGTGGGTGGAAAGGGTTTGCCATCTTTGTGAGTCTATGAACCTTGATGATGAAAATCACTTTCTCTTAGAGTGCTTTGCTTACACCCACATTAGATATGAGTTTCATAGTATTTGTAACAATACAAACCTTGCTAACCTCCTAACTTGCGTAAACTATAGTGACCTTGAAAAGCTTCTTATGAAGCTTTTTGAGCATAGGAACAAAAGTTTAAAGCAAACCAGGTAATAACCTTCTTAAGGTCTGATAGACCAAAGTTGGTCTCAGTGGATGTTAATCATCATCATCATTTTAAAAAGAAAATGAGCAAGATAAAAGAAGTTTTTAAAAAAAGACTAAGTGAACTTTGATTGTAGCCCAAAACAACCCTAGACAATCTTCTCTGTCTAAACGCAAATGTTTTGTTATTGGATTAAATTTGC